>JABSTQ010010488.1:0-1435724 GCA_013358835.2 Ixodes persulcatus
ACTACCCCAGGGGCGGATGGAACGCGGCGTTTAGGGCGCTCGCTTTGTTCGAGAATGTTATAATGGTCGTCTTAAATATTATGTGTAGTAGTAACGTACTTGTTACTACTAAAATACCATCCCGTTGTTATCTATTATATATATTAATATATATATATATATATCCCCCATATCTCACTATCTGTGCATATGTTACAGACGGTCTACCAATCTAACTCTCCTATTTATCGGTGTATGTTCCATCAACCAAAACGACTATTAAGCCAAACTAAGTCATATGACTCCTCGACTGCTGCAGAATTGACGATTAGAACAGCTATGCAGCATATTTATTCTCCAAAATCCACGCCAATGGGTGATATTCCAGAATCAGAGTGAAGACGCAGGCGAGCTGGTGACGAAAGTGATATGTAAAGAGAAAGGAAGAGTGTATCAAATTAAATAATTGCTGTGCTGGTTCTAAGACGGTGTTGTTCAGGTCTTTCTTGCTCCTGTCTCTGTTTTTTTTTACTTGATGAGTAATATTCGTCGACTCTAATTCCTCACACTAGCTCTTTCTTCATTCAGTGAACAAAGTCAAACATTCAACTTATTCCGCACAACCCTGAGATCCACCAAATGCTTTGGTTAGGGGCGCAATATAGGTCTCCAGTGGGTACCAGGACATTGCGGGACTAATGAATATTTGTGCAGACAACGCAGCCAGAGAAGCTCACAAAGAGACCGCTTCTTTCCTCATTCATTTCCAAGAACTGATTCCAATACTGTCACTCCAAAACATCGGCAGTGAAATAACATCACCAGCATGAACAAAACCGCGTCGTTACTACAATACCTAAAACGCATTAATCCCAAATTAACATTTTGTATGCCACGAGGCCTCTCAGAGCTCAATAGACAACGCTTCAACCGACTGCGTCTCAGCGTCGCATATACGAAGAGATACCTACATCTTATTGGCAAAGAAGAATCACCTAAGTGCTCTTCATGTCTTCACCCAAAGATAGTGACCATCTGTTACGTATATGTAACAATACGATTCTGAAAGAACGACGTTACAAATACAGCTAGGACTAGTACCAAATGAAAGCTTGAACTGCACCACCTTCTTGGCCTTGGCCACGTCTGGAGACCAAATAAGGCCCGAAGCACAATCATATTTTCTCTCTCATGCTCGATTAACCAAGTTGTTATAGAAGTTTGATGTGTATAATTAGATATGTATTATTTATATAAATGTTTTTAGATCTTTTTTTTTCTCTCCTTCATTATCACTACCCGACTCCCTCTCCTTTGCGAAGTAGCAAATCAGCTTCTATGCAGTTGACCTCTTCGTGACTTTAAATAAACAACTATTTTCTCTGTACTCCATCAGTCCTCTAATCCTCTGCACAACATCACCCAATACCAAACAATACAACATCCCTAGATGCTTACCCGCAAGCATGTCGCTGCTCCTCTTTCTAATTGTAAACAAGCATTCCTGACAACAATACCTGCAAATATGCTCACATGGAATATGTAATTTCGTGCACCGCATGCCCCGGCACATTTTATTTTTGCGAAACGAATCGGAAGCTGCGTCCACGTTTCTGAGAGCACCACGCCTCGTAACCCTGAAGCTTATTATGAAACTAGATTTAATTTTAACCCACTTCACCATATTGTAAAAAAAAACAATTAACGCTAACGTGTCTGAGTCATTAACCTGGCTTCCTCTGCTCTGCCTCTGCAGTAAAAGGAGAAACCGATTTTCCTTTTATCTCCGCACTGAATTACCTAACGGCTTGAGAAATAGACTTATCCTCGAATACATTCTTCCACTCTTTCTTCCGAGGTCGACTCTCTCTCCCACTTTTTTCGTTCCCCCTATCTTCCCGCTCGAATCATCCTTGACCCTTACGGTATCTTTCTCTTCCCGACCCCCTCTCAACATCTGGTCGTCGTTTGCTGCTGTACCCTTATCGTTTTTTTTTTTGTTTTTTTTTTTCTTCTGGCGTCACGTTCTGACAGCCCACCGCTTCTTTTTCTTCAATTAAATCCTCTTCCGCTTTTTTTTGTTCCCCAACCTTCCCCTTTGTGGCAGCGGTGAGCCTCACGGTATCTTTAGTAAAATATTTGTATATCTCTTTTTCTAAAGCCCCTTCATTTTTTAAAAGTAGAGCAAGGACGTCGATGCACGAGGCACCTGCAGTGTGGAGCCCTTGGGAAGATCATGGCGGCACAGCGTAGTGTAGCGCAGCACTGGGCTAGATTTCAGACTCCATGTTCTTCCAGAAGCGGAGTGCGGCACGTGTCTCGAGCATTTCCACAACAATGAATGGCACCACTTTTTCCCAGGATAGATGGGCTTTACTCTTTCCGACCTTCTCGCCCCATCTGGTGGTCGTTTGCTGCTTAGTCTTCTTGTTTCGTTTTCTTTTCTTTTTTTATTTTGTCGTCGTATTTTCACAGCCCTCGTGTTCGTATCCTTGGTTTCCCTTAGTTTTCGTATTCTCTGACGACGGTCGTGTTTCCGGAACATCGGTTGTTCCCCTCACTTTTGCATTGTTTTTTTCTTTTCTCCCTCTTTTGGGCTTTGCTGTCGTCCAGAAACGAAGTCGACGGAGAACGCTGTTGGTACCACCAAGAAACAACAAACACTCAAAGAAAATCCCCAATAGAGTTGTGGACGTGAGGCCGTAGGTGCAATCATCGCAAGAAGTGCCGGGCAGGGGTGTAGATATGCACTAGTGCCTCGGGAACTCTGCTCGTTTTCTCGGAGCAGTCGGTTGCAGTACCACGTAGAAGTTCGCACGGGGGCAGCCAACCCAAAGCCTCGAAGTTTGGCTGAGCTCTGCTTGATCCTTTCTGGTTGTTATTTTTAACCTAGTCTAGCAGTGCCCTTTCGGCGTCCCCAAGCAGAATCACTGGTTCATTCTTTGAAACGAGCCAGAACTCTGTCAATGGAATTATTTGGTCCTTCGCCCTCCCTTTGTGATGATTTCATCTGTTTCTTTGTCTTTGTTTTTCTTCGACGCCATGAGGTCATGTCAATTTTTCTTCTTTTTTTAAATTTCAATTTACTTGCTTTTTTGCAAATATCCTTTCAGAGGTTATGACAATTGTAAATGCTGTCTTATATGTGCTTTTGCGTATTTTTCTTGCCGCCATTAGCCCATAAACGCATTAGGAATCATCCAGAGCGTGTATATTTATATTTAGTTCTAGGATGTTTTATTTTTTGTTTGTCTTAGGCTCTAATTTGACCTTTGAGCCGTGAACACGTGAATATTTCAACAAAATAAGCGATAAAGGCTTCGATGGGTGAATTGTTGAATAGATCCACGGATGCGTAAAAGCTCCTCTAGTCTGATTGGGTGGTAACGTTCTCCACCATTACTTCCGTTTTATTCTTGTATACACCACTGTCATAGCTAGTGCCACTAATCAGCTAATCTACGCTTCAAAGTAGCGACACTTGGCCATCTAGTGCCTTAACATCATGGTTGCCAGTTATCTGAAGCTTTATCTAAAATCACAGGAAACCTTTGGGCCTGCATTCGATGCAATTTCAGCTGTGAGACAAGATGTGCAGGACATTCTGCTGGTTGCATCCGTGATCCCAGGTTATCGGTGAAAAAAGTTTACAGTGTTTGGTTCACCGCATATATTACATCCGCATTGCCGAACGCTCACTCTCCGTTCACCCCAAGTTTGAGCGCAAACAGATATTTTATTCAAAAGTTATGTGATTTTCTGGAATTTGCAATGGGGAAATGGTGCCCATTTTTGCTCGTTTTCGATTTCTGGCGCCTTTATGCATTCGAGAGCTCCTTCGTCTACCATTTTCCATTTAATATTTAGAAAATCATTTATAACTTTTGAATAAAATATAGGATCGTGGAACTTTGGGATCTGGTTCACAACACTGGCGCTAACTTTGGACGGAGAATGAGCGTTCGCTGATGTGTAGTTTATTTTTTTTTTTTTCGAGCAAGAAACTCTGTAAACTATTCTCAGGACGCGCCTTTTAAAAGAGGACAACCTTGACCATATCGCTGGAACTGCTTGTCGTCATTAGCAATCCCGTGTCGCGTTTCCCATCCTCTATCTGCATGGCGCTGTGCAATGCTCCGCTCAAGATCCGAAGCGCCCGTGGTATCAGTATTAGGGCGCCCCTAACTGTTGGTCTCGTCGCGACTGGCGAAGCTGACGGTCCACATGTAGCGAGGTAGAACGACGTTTGAAATTTCCGGAGTTCCCGTCCAACACTATTTCATTCGATAATATTTCATTAGGCATTAAAACAAATAAAGTGTAATTAACGAGGGTAAATGTGCAGGTTTCTGGCACGGCAGCTGGGACACCGCGCCTGATATCTTTTTGAATGTTCAGTGGACATCCTTGCCCGTCAAGTATCTTGGTGTGCCGCTCGAGCACTACAGAGATAGCACCAAAATGTGTAACGATGCGACGGAAAGAGGGAGAGAAAGACGGAGAATTAAGAGGGTCCTGATTGCCTATGTTTGCACGTGCTACAGTATGTAAGTTATTTTGAATAGCAAAAGTGTGATTTATACTGCAGGTTATCTCTATGTCGCGCCTTAGCGTAAAAACGTTGCACAAAACTCTTGCAGTCTTCATCTGCGGTTCAGTCTGGGAGCGTTCTATTCATACAAAATTGTTTCGCGCTGTTCAAAGTGGTGGCCTGGGATTGTCCCACCTGTTTATTCGGCAGATTGTGTCTAGGTTTATGTTTTTACGCGATCATGAGGATGTATTCTTGCGTACTGTGCTGCAGGTGCGATTACGAAATGCGTTGCCGGAATAGGTTGTTTCGTCCAGTAGATTAGTTGTGCTCTTGTGTCCAAGCTTTATGCGTGAAGTAGTGCTTTCTTTTCAAATTTTAAAAGTACGTTTTTGTTTTTTAGAGTACCTCAGTTCAGTCGCTGGAAAATGACTGCATAAAAAATTAGCTGAGTTTTTGTTTCCACTGCCCCTCTACAAATCATAGTGGTGCGAGGGCGAGGGGCATAATGTGCTAAAAAGAGTTAAGAAATGTCGGTCAATCTATCGGTGAAGTCTTTTTCTTTAAATTGCATTGTGGCATCTTGCCAGTCAAACCTGGGCTGGAGGACAAAGGCATTTTGGTACCGTGGTCTATAAATTGCATTCTATGTAAAAACATGAGTAAATTGAACACCTCTTCATAGAATGTGGGGACGCCGTATTTTACTGGGACATTCTTCAGCGTTCGCAGAAGAAAGACCTTCCTCTGACTGCACAAGGCATCCGTTTCTTACCTGTCTAGAACGAGAATGGTTTCCCTTATGACACTTTTATGCTTCTCGGCCTCCACACTCTATGGAAGATAAGAATGAGTGTACGCCATGCGGATGTTAATGCACGCCCCGCAAGAGAAAATCTTATTGTGCCACGGCTGGCGTCTGAATCTCCTCGACGTAGCCCATGGTGGTACCCTTCGTTAGGTGCTGCGGTTCCTCTCGAAAGTTTGTCACGAGAACAGTTGTTCGTCCTTCTTGAAGATCCGTTACGCTTCGTGTGACGGCCAATTCCTTTTTCCAGGAGCAGTTGAACGCTGCCTTCCAGAAGAGCTTCACCGTGCATGGCTGCGTCGGTTATGACGGTGACGAAAACACTCGACCGCGGCGGCAGATTCACATGGTCGGCTATAACTCGGAACGCGGAATGACGTCGTGTTGGCCTCCACCGGGGGCAGGACAGGCTTTCGCAGCGTCAACTGGTTTGCCCCGAGGTCGATGACGGCGCCATACTCGCAAAAGAAAGTCCATTCCGAGGATAACGTCCCTCGAACAGTCTTGCAGAACGACGAACTTGACAGGGCACGTCTCACCGTGGATCTCGACGCGAGCAGTGCATCTCCCGACTGGTGTGATGAGGTGTCCCTCCGGCGGTTCTTATTTGCGGTCCATCCCCGGCGTCATGACTTTTCGAAGGCGGCGGGAGAGCCTCCCACTCAAGACCGAGTAGTCTGCTCCGGTGTCCACGAGTGCTGATGCGTCGTGGCCGTCGATGACGACGTTTAAGGTTATTGGACACCGTTGCAGGGGCGTCGTTTCGGACTCTGGTAGCGTTCGAGTGGGGCCCTCCGACGTTCGTGGAGGATCTTGGCGTCGGTCGTCTTCGGCAACTCCACCTCCAGGGGTTGCCGCGCCTAGTTTCTCCGGCGAGGAGCGAGGGACGACAGGCTTTCACGTCGGGGTCGGTGCATCGGCGAAGCTGGACGTCGCGGCGACGGCGACCGGAACTCTCGGCGGGACGCGGGCTCGGGGGACTGAGGTCGTCGCAAGTACTCGTCGATCTCCCGAGGTCGTTCACCATAACGGGGGCGCGGGTCGTTCGGGTGGAACCCGCGCAGCCCAAGTCGTCGGTATGGCATCGGCGGTAGGTATGGTCTGCTTCCCCGCAATGGAAGCACAGAGGGCGTCGGTCGGGCGTTCGCCACACGTCGGTTTTCCGGGGTGGGCGAGGCTCCGGGCGGGCGTACTGCACCGGGTCGTCGTGGCGTCTGTCGTGTTGCGGCGCAGGAGATTCACGTCGGGGCGGCGCGACATAGGTGCGAGGAGGAGGCGGTGGGCGTCGGGCCACTGCGGCGTAAGTCAACGTGGGCTCCTCGGTGGCTGCCACGACGACGGGAGCCTCTGGTTGGATGGCTCTCTGGACTTCTTCCCGCACAACCTCGGCGATGGAGAAGCGAGGCCGGGCGTGCGGCAGCGGGCAGCAGCTTCCTCAATTCCTCCTGGACGACTTCACGGATAATGTCACGGATGCCGGGGAGGGTGGTGCCCAGGTCGGATCCAGGGGGGCTATGTTCGACAAATGTTTCGTTTCTCCCAAAAAGACACGGAAGGACGGAAGTGACGGATATCGCGTCCTGATTGGCCAGAGGCTCAAATGACCAAAGAGCGAACTTTTGTCATTTGAGCCTCTGGCCAATCAGACGCGATATCGTCATTCCGTCACTTCCGTTTCTTTTTAGGAGAAACGAAATATTTGTCGAACATAGCCCCCCAGATGTCGCCAGAGTAGTTACGCCAGGGTGTCGTTGGTAGTGTCTGGCGCAGGCTAGCAGGGCCCGTTCCATATTTGTCGCCTCCGTGACGAACTCGTCGGCTGTTGTCGGGGGATTCCGGATGAGACCGCCGAAAATCTCGCTTTTCACACCCCTCATCAGGTGGTGCAGCTTCTTCTCCTCGGTAGCCTGAGGATTGGCGCGGGCGCTCAGGCGGAGAACATCCTCGACGAAGCTGGTGATGCTCTCATTTAGGCCTTGGGTTCTTGTTCGCAGGAGATCTTCGGCACTCTCACGTCGGTGTTGGCAGGCAAACGTCTTCTTCGGTTCTTGCTTGCACAGCTCCCACGACGTCAAAGAAGCCTCGTGGTTTTCCAGCCAGTGCCTCGCAGTTCCTTCCAGCGAAAAGTAAAGGTTCTGCAAGCAGTGCTCAGCTGACCACCCGTTATGTCGGGCCACACGTTCATAATGTTGCAGCCAGTCCTCGATGTCCTCGTGGGCGTCTCCGTGGAAAGGCGTCGGAGTTTTGGGTGCGACGGGCAGGTATACGACGGTGGCGGTGGACGGGTTCTGCGACGACTGGCTGTCCATCGTTGGCCTCGTTGGCTGCTTAGCCTTGGGCGGCAGAGGTCCAAATTCCGGGTGTAGGCCGTGGGTACGACGACTGAACCGGATCTCGGAAGTGCTTTCGTTGGTTCTTCGTGGGCTTGGCGTCGGACTTGCACTGCGGGCCCTCGGAGGGGTACGCGGCAGGGGCATGCGGTACCCCGCACCTCCACCAAAATGTCACGAATGACGAGGTGACAAAACAACGGCATAAGTCAGAAAACTGAAACGTTTAATGGGGCGAACTTGTGCCCAGAAATAAAAGGAAGAAAAAAGAAAATAACAACGGAGCGTCGCGGGCGTAGAAAGCGGCGAAGCAGCAGGATCGAACGCTGAGGCGAAACTGACTCCAGCTTGCCACGCGGAGCCGCTTTTGTACACGCGTGGGCTTCTGGAGCATTCGGCGTAGAAGGTTCGGTGCCTAGAACATTCTAACCTCGAATCAGCAAGACTGTTCTCGAATTTACCAGAACGTCACATTACAGTGTCAACAAAAATGCGTAGCAGCGGCCAGGAATCGAACCCTGGCTTTTCGCGTGGGAGACAAGCGCGATAACCGTTCGGCCATGCGCGCGCTGCCTACTTGGCAAGCTGCGCGCGGCAATATATTCGGGAAGTTTATCACGCAAAGTCTGAACCTCCCGATTGGCTGCCAATTTTGAATCTATTAGTATGTCTGAAAATATATTAACGCAATCGTGTTAGTCACAAAATGGATGACTTGTTTTTAATATTTTTCAAGTGTATGCGTGTGTTTGTGTTTTGTGGCCGATATATAAACAGGAAAAAAAAATCGCGCATGGCCGAGTGGTTACCACGCTTGACTTTCGTGCGGAGGATCATGGTTCGATTCCTGGTAGTTGCGCGTCTTTTATCTATTCTTTCAGTTTAATGCACCAAGATAAGTTACTGGGCGAGTTGGATATACATCTTGACTTAAACAGCGCAAATAAGGCACGGAAGGAAGAGACAACAGGAAGGAAAGAGGACTGCCTTGTCCTGGTAAATTCGAAAACCATGTTGCTCGTCCGAGTTCCGAATGGTCTTCGCGCCTAACTTTCTACGCACATTCTTAGCGAAGCCAACGCGTGTACATAAGGAGCTCTGCGCGGCAAGCCGCAGTCAGTCTCGACCCAGCGTTCGATCCTGCTGTTTCGCCGCCATCGAGGTCTGCGACGCTAGCCTTTTTCTCTTTTGTCTTGCGCACATGTTCACCCAATTAAACGTCTAGTTTGCTTCAGTTTTTTTCGCCTCATCAATTGTCATTCGTGACAATATTTTATATTAGTGTATATAATACCCAGCCCACGGTAGATGATGCTTCTTAATGGTCATGATTTCACTACCATCAAAGAGCGTCTCGCATCCGCCATCCTATTGGTCCAGCCGGAACACGGAGCCCCCACGAGAGTGTTTGATGATGCCTCCGGCTGCTCGCGCTACTTTATTATATTAATATATATATCTAGCAACCGATGTTGGCATTAGCATTGTTTGATGAGTCGTGGCCTATATAAAGGGGACACGTGCAAAAAGAATTTGCAGCTGAGTTTTGAGACAGTGTTGTGTTGTCCACTTCTTGTCCCTAGTCTCATGGTTGTTTTTCTCTATTATTATTCACCAGCTCGCCTGCTCAGTAACCCTTATTTAAACTAACACCCGCACAGAATCCTATGCTTTTTTATATAGTTACTCCCTCGAATTTTGAGCAATTTCGTTAACTGAAGTTTATTTAAACACATCTCATCTAGGGGTGTAAACTTCTGTTATATCAACACTATATTCAATAAATCAATCAATGTCGTATTTCCACAAAAAAGGTTCAAGGCAGGAGGCTTGCACGGCAAGCCGTTAGGTCTATAAACCGTACTTTGGGGTGCCTGCTAGCGAGTATCCTTAGCCCACAAGAAAACACAAGTAAATTAAAGGCGTCACAAAACGATATCGGGTTGTAATGTTCAGGATTTTGCAGAGGCCTACTGGTCCTAGTCGGGCAAAGGTATACTAGCACAGACCGCCTCTGACTCGGAAGCTTTTTTTTTCCCGGTGAAATTGCGAGGATGAAAGGGGACTATTTCTTTCGTTCTTGGCTTCACAAAGCTTGATGACGTAATTGTGGGAGCGAAACAACCCGCCTGACAACAGTCGAGCGCGGCTAATGGATCGGACAAGAGAACTACGTGAGCACTCGACGTCGGCTCGTAACAATCAATGCCTCGGCGGACATGCGGGTAGTGGCTCGTCTCCAACCACTGCTTTGATGAAAACAGCCCAACTCGAACAATGCTTTGAGCTGAGCACGCGTTTTCTACTTTGCCTATCCCAGCAAGTGGCAATGATTAACGTGGGTGGCATAGGATAGGAACCTGGCCACGTGGCCACTTGTTCTGGCTCCGAGCTGAGGGGATGAACGATACTCATATTTCTCGCGTTCGTTTCCCGAATGTAATTTTTTAGAAAGAAAAACTAAAGCAAATTTATTCGGCTATTAGCGTTAAGGAGTGATTCTAAAAACTGTTTAGCGAAAGAAGTAAAGTCGTTTCATGGCTTCTTTAAGTATTGTATTCTTTCATGATTGCCTGATTCTGCCCGCATCATCGAGATGCGGCGCAAATTTGAATGCGCACTCCAGACAAAAAAAAAAATATTAGATCAGAGAACGCACCCAACTCCTAGTAAAAATTGAAATTCACAGTGACAAAAAGGGCGACTTTTATATTAAGGCACGTACACCTTTCTAACTGAAAAAGCCTCGCATAGTTGTCAAAAATATCAGAATATAAAATAGTACAAACCTCCAAGTGGAACCACGTTTTGTTTCGGATGGTATTCATTTGAGGCCGTTCTTGTTCGACCTCCTTGCCTCGACCTTCTCAAATGACAGTTCTCAAAACATCTGTCTAGGTTGGGCCAGCCGCATTTGGTCCGTTCTTATTACATCCTTCGTGCTTCATCCTCCTAGAAAAAATCAAGTGGTGGCTCTTTGACGTATCGGTGTATTCGTTTGGTCACCGCATATCCCCGAAGAAGCTTATTCGAGTCCGCTCCTCTAGCCCCTCTCCCCCCCCCCTCCCCCGCCACACACGCACGCAATACCCGACGCACACACGCTCACATACACACGTACGTGTGCTTCGGTTCTGCGAATCTGCTAATAATTCCTCGGATACGTCCGTTTGTTTTTTGAAACTTGCAGCGAAAGTCGGGACCCGCTCGTAGGGTTGTCCGGAATTATTCCCAGACGCTGGTGAATAATGCACCGGACTGCTCCTTCTTGTCAGGGTGCGGTTTCGTATGCCCCTTTTCCCCTGGCCGTGGGAGGGCGCACTCGGAGTGGTCCCCCTCACTCCTTGATCCATTTTGTCCGAAAAGAGCACTCTGCGCGCCATTGGAGTCAATCCAGTGCCGGGAACGTACCACGTGACATTCGGTGGTGGTTCAAATGGGGCAAAAAAAAACTTTGCTGCAGCTCGACCGCAGTAAAATACAGGGTTGAATTCGCAAAATTGAATCATACTGTTTTTTTTTTTTTGCCCCCATATAAACTGGCATTACGAGAAAGGTCATACACGGTGCGCATGTGACGAATGTGAGGGCGATAAAATGAGAGACCTGAAAATTTAATAAATCGCAGCATATAACAAAATGTATCTATATGTATAAGGCAACGCACCTACATATATTCCCGGGTGGCCGTAAAAAATGATTTCATCGAAAAGCATTAAAAAAAAATTGCGGTAGCTTAGCTCGGCTATGCCAAGATATACGTAGCGTGAGCTTATGCGCACAAAATGAGGCGCTATCAAACGGCTCCGGCGCAGCGTCAGACCTGGCTACTGCGCAACGGAGGCTCACAGTTCGGCACGCGGCGGCGCCAGTGCGTCTGTCGCGGCTATGACGTCACTCCTCTGGAATACGGAGACCGGCGAGGCATGCCCAGTCGCGGCGGAGCGCGTGGCGGCGGCGGCTCCGACTCACCAGCAGTGCACCGTGTGACGTCACTGCTCCTTGCGCTTGCGCAGCACGGCTCTTTGAAAGCCACGTGAAACTGCTCAACCTCAGCCAGTGTAGCTCAGGCTACAAAAATATTTCAGCCTTTCCACTCTGGTAAAGAAGGAAGATCAGCGAACTGATCTTCCTTCTTCGTATAGTGGGAATGAAGTAATCGCCGGGCGCAAGTCGGCAAGCCAGAGTAGAAAGGCTGGAAAGGTTGTGCCATCTATGAGCGACGTGGGCAACCTGACAACCGGCAAGCGGGTTGTCTGGTTGCCGCCATCGCTTATAGATGACGGTAGCTGTCCAGAGTTTTGTGTCATCGTTTGTTTTCTGTAGGACACTATACTGGGGAAAGTAGCCCTTAACTGCTGCGCTCTAAAAAGTTATTTTTGCCAACAAGACTTCATCTTTACCGAAATAACTTCCACGCGGTACCGAAATGACATGTTTGGTAGGATAAATATAAGGCCTGATTGAACTTCCGCTGAAAAAAAGTTTTAATATTGTAATGTTTCATCGAGAAAACTACACGTTCTCAAAGTCACATTTTATTACCGCCGCTAGCGTCACATTTACATGAAGTTTCAACTTTCTGCGATGGATAGTTTATTCATGCGGGTCACAAACCACGATTTCGTTATCTCGGACTATGTATAATCACGGTCGGTTCCTCGGCTAATCCTCTATTGCTTGGAACACGCCCTGACCGGTGCTTTTCCGTCGTATACCCCCCCCCCCCCCCCCCCGCCCCGTCCCCCCCCCCCCCCCCCGTGTGTCGGAGCACTCCCCGCAATGGCAACAAAATATGTTGTACCAGCCACCCGGTAACGCTACGTGCTTCCGTGATCCCGGTGGCAGCTGTAACGCATTTACTACTAGGACTAGCAGGCCCAGGCCACGCTTGCGTCGCGGAGTTTCCTCACGACGCCGTTGGAGTTTCATCGGCACGACGGCTGTAGAAAGAACTACAGCGGAACAGGCGTTGGCGTATCCACATCCGGGAGCTGTGTCACTGCTACGATTGCGACAATACTCAGCGTCACATTTGAGATTTCACCAAACAGAGATAAATTAAAGACACGGTGGGCAGAGACATCCGAGGCGCGTTGTGTAACGCATTGGGCGAATGCCGTTCACTGGAGCCCGAGCCAGAACCCGCAATTGTACGTTAATGCCAATTTATGTATCTGACGTTCCAGATTATGTGCACATACTTGCCTCAATGAAGAACGAGTTTCATTTTTTGTTCAGTGGCTACAGCTGCGGTGTGAACGAAATTTGTTTTCGATCGTAAAATTGCGTTGTTTTGGGCAAATCAGCTTTTGTCTGTTATGAGAAAATGACTAGTCCTATTCCTGAGAATGTTGCGTTAGCAGACCCCTCCTAGCCTCTTCCAGCCCTGCTGCCAACTCTACATGCATAGTCAAAGCCTAAGGAAGGCTTACGTGTCTTAGTGTTTCCTTCTTCGCTGTTTTTAAAGGCGAATGGCGAAGTCCCATTGGCTGCCAAGCAGAGACTTTTAGAATACCAAAGCTCGGGGGCTCATAATATGAATAAATAAAATGGTTCGCCATTGCGCATGCGCCGAACCCAAACTGCGTTTTGGGTTTGGTACATCGCTCGCCCCTAACCCAATATTCGAGAAACATCGCGGGCCACTTTTAACTTGGGACAGGGTTGGCAGACATGGCGGCACCCTTTCCGCTCGCTTCGAAGCAAATTCGTCATTGTCGCTGCATAATTAGCCACGTCCATCGACACTGAAATATGCAGACGGCTTTCGCGTTGCTCTATCTCGCTCAAATCATAAAGAATAAGCGGTGAGCTGGCCCCTTTTTAAGATCGTCTTCAGATTCCGGCCGTTTCTAATCAAAACTGAGACGCGGTAACCGTGTAGGTGGCAAGGTATCGCTACTCCAAGGGAATTGTCTTGGCTTGACCGACGGAGCATTCGTGGCACGCAGATTCAGCCATGACAATACAGCAAAACCAATCGGCGCCAACATTGGTAATACTCTGGAGGTGAAGGTTCTCTCTAGCTTAACAAAACGTTTTCCAAGTCGCTCCAGCTGCTCGCGGAGTATGCTCACCCGCGTTCGTTGCAGTTTCAACATAGTTAAAGGCCCATATTTGCGGCAACAAATTTAGGCCTTTCTTTTGGCCTTGCAGCACACGAACGCCAAAAAGCAATCCGAGAACGTAGATGGTTGAGCGTGTTGGTTATTAATTTATAATAAGAAAAGAGGGACATTTAAGACAAAAAGACAAGACAGGCAAGACAGTCTTGTTTGTTTGTCTTAAATGTCCCTCTTTCCTTATCATAAATCCGAGAACGAGGGCCGAATTAGAGCTCCACGGATTGAATTATTTTGGTTAACAACGAATAACAACATTTAGAGTGCTTTTATCTTTTCTTTCTTATCCAGATTCATTTAATTTTGCCTTAACAATTTTGTAAAAAACAATGAAGGGCGTTTACCAATCTCAATAATGCGAAATTAGAGCGAAGCCCTTAAGGTATTTTGATTTTGCGATATACCGTGCTAGAGAAGTTGAGAAAGAAATATATATACTTGTTAGTGATCCTCCTGCTCCGTACCCTCCCCTCCTCTTCCTACGTACCTTCCCCGCCTCCTCCTCTCACAGTTTCCCCTCTACGTTTAGCTGGAAAATTGGCGCCATGTGACCTCAACACCAATTAAGGTTCCCCGCTAAATTTAGCAGGAAAAATGACGTCACATGACTTTGTGTGACGTCACCTATGAGCAAATCCAGTTTCTCTGCTAGATTTAGCAGGAGAATTGACGCCACGTGACCTCAACATTAATTCAATCCACCGCTACATTTAGCCGCGCAGTCACGCCGATGCCGACACCGACACCGACGCCGCAAAGCACACGAACGAACGCTTAAGAGCTGCGCTCTAAAGTGAAAGACGTTTGCAAATCTCTATAATGCGAAATTAGAGCGCAGCTCTTGAGGTGGAGGTGGGGAGGATCCGGAGGGGAGGGAATGGAGGAGTAGGAGGGCAGGGCACGGAGGAGGAGGAGGAAAGGTATTCCATGCCCTCCCTTCTTTCTCCGTACCCTCCCCTCCTTCTGCGTGTCCTCCCCTCCTCCTATACATACCTTCCCCTTTTCTTCCTCCATATCCTCCCCTTCTCATCGTCCGTGTCCTACTTCTCCGTACCCTCCCCTCCTCCTCCGCACGCAGGAGGAGCAGGGGATGGCACGGACTGTCCCTTCCTATTTCTGTGTACCCTCCCCTTCTCCTCTTGCGTACCCTCTCCTCCCCCTCCATACCATCCCCTTCTCCTCCTCCGTACCCTTCCCTCAACCTCTTCTGTAATCTCCTCCTACGTACGCTCTTCTGCTCCTCTTCATACCCTCCTCCATACCTTCTCCTCCTCCGTATCCTCACCTCCTCCTCCTTCATACCCTCCCCTCCGTCCTCCATACCCTCCCATCCTCCTCCGGTTACGCCGACTGCGACAGCCACAACGCAAAACACGGGAACGAGCGTAAGAGCTGCACTCTAAAAGTACTTGCTTAAGGGCATATTGTTTTTTTGTTCCCTTTAGAATACATTTTCACGTTTTAGCCGCATCGGTGCGGCAAGCGGAAAACGGAAGCGCGCGGCGCTGCGTTGCGAAAAGCCTATTCTGTAAGCCGGCGGCGCCAACCTTGCTGCGTCCCCCAATTTCTTAGGTGCAAACAAACGTTGGCTTTGTATTATGTTGTCTTGTATTCTATACTCAAGACTCGCCACTTCCTAGATTTATTCAGCTGTCAGTGACTACTATTTTTGGAAGAACAAGACTTTTAGTGCTGCAAGACCACCAAACGCGTGCTTTTCTGCAAGCACACCTTTATAGAGGGGAAGCCTAACCCGCAAAAACCCGATGCGCTATTGGCCCTTTGACTTTCTCGGATGACGTTGAACCGAGCCCAAAGGTTAGGTTATGAGGAGCCTCGCTTCGCTTAGTTTCCATGGTGAAATTCTGCCGTACCCTGTCCTAAGCAGACGCAAGCGCCTGTAATGTAACGTAACATTAGAAAAGCGTGCGGTGGGAACGGGCCTCAATGTTCAGTGTTTCTTCACGAAAGTTTACGAAAGCTTACGGCTTAAGTTGCACCGATGCGACGCGAGGAAGCGTAGCGAGAACAGCTGGGCTCCGAGACCAGCTGTTCTGAGCAAAATGGTGACGCCGAAAGAGACGGAGAGGCGTCTTCAACGCCGACATTGGAAACCCTTGTTTTCGACTTCTTGAGATAGGTGGTGAAACCCACCTAACGTTCCCCGGGAACGGTGATTTCAAAATTCAGGCAATTGCACCACGTACATTAAGGTGTAAAACTCGCTATGAAGTCCCGCGAATATATAATCGCTATGGGGAAAGCATTATGGCATTTTATTTCCAGAACATTCAACGCGTTACCGAATTCTATATTAATGCGAAACGTTCTTTGGCTAGTCCCGGATATCGTAAAGCCGAATTAAGTTAAGTGAAATTAAGTGAATCCGGATTAGGTCTCCCTTCTAGATTAAGCGGAAAATTTTACGTCACGTGACCTCAACATCAATTCAAATTTGCCGCTAACTTTAGCGGGAACATGATGTCATATTACTTTCCATCGAGTGACCTCCACAAAAAATCAATTTCCCCACTTGATTTAGCGTAAAAAATTGACTTCTCTTGACCTCAATCCCAATTCAATTTCCCCTCTAAATTTAGCAGGAAAAATGTCACGTTATAGATAAAGGGCAAACGCCAATCAATTCCTAAAAGAAGGTAGTGTCCCAACGTTTCGGTGCCGGCTCGGCACCTTTTTCAGGGGGGTTGTTTAAAAGAGAAGGAGCTTATTCATTTTCTTCTGCGGTGAATTCGAAACAGTATCTTCATTTTTTAAATTTTTTTAACGGCGGTAAGCTTTTAAATTAGGTGCGGTAATTTTGTTGTCTTCAGAGTTGGATATTTACAAAAGAGGATCAGCATCTTCGTTTTCCTCTATGGTAGTGGCCTGTTTCAGTGGTGTTTCTTCTAAGTGTCTCTTTGGTAGTGGCCTGTTTCAGTGGTGTTTCTTCTAAGTGTCTCTATGGTAGTGGCCTGTTTCTGTGGTGTTTCTTCTAAGTGTCGTAGTGACGAGGGCAAGGTGCCAGTGGATCAGGTAATATTTCTTGCTGTGGTCTTTATGCGCCATGACTCAATAAAGAGCCGTTGGCGCCAGTTAGTTTCTACATCCAGGATTCATGTATTTTTAAAGTTGATGCGGTGGTCATTGTCGTCGCAGTGTTCCGCAACAGCGCTACGCTCTCGGTCAAATTTGCGTACGTCAATCTTATGTTGTCGGACTCTTTCCTTGTGGTTTTTTATTCCGCCGACGTACGACGCGGAACACTTAGCACACGGACTTTTGTACTTGAGAAAACATGATGCGCTTTAAGACAAGGACGATAGGATGAACTGACACCACAGAGCGCTAGCCCTGTGGTGTCAGTGTCAACTAGCCCAACAATCAGCACTTGTCGGACTTTTGTAGACTGCACCTTGTGCTTTTTCTCTTGGTGAACGGTCTTTCGGACGAGGCATTAGGCGCCCAAGTGTCGAAATAGGTTTGTGAGCCACCTGAATACCTTGTTTGGCCAGCGTACGGGCCAGAGTTTCGCTAGTCCCTTTTATATAAGGTACACGGACACGAATGCTAGGGCGGGACTGCGTACTATTCTGTGGTTGCTGAAGCCTGTGACCAAGACGACGGACAACACTGCTGATGAAGCTGTTGGTGTAGCCATTCTTTTTGAGGTTGGCGATGACAGCCTGTTCTTCACTTTCTTTATCTTTCTCTGAGGAGCAGATGTTCCGAGCTCTGGACAACAGGGACGCGACCACCGACGCCTTGTTACTCGTAGGGTGGTATGAGTCGAATCGAAGGTAACGTCCAGGTCGGATTCCTGTATACAGTAAACTTCATGTCTTCACCTACTCGCTTGACAAGCACGTCCAGAAACGCAAGGTGCCGTCTTTCTCGCGTTCTAATGTAGACTGGATCGCCGGCTTCATGGAGTTTAGGTGTGCTAGAAAGTTGTCCACCCCAGATGTTTTGAGGATACAAAAGTAATCATCGACGTAACATAAGAATACTTTGGGGCTAGTCGGGAATGACTGCAGCGCAGTTTGTTTGATTGCTTCCATCGTCAGGTTTGCCGTAGTAACCGAAATAGAAGCGCCCATTGCGGTTCCGTTGGTCTGGCCGAAGAACTCTCCTAGGAAGCTGAAGTAGGTGCCGTGAAGGCAGAATTTAAGGAGGCAGCATATTTCATCCACGCTAAGGCAGGTTCTGTCGTTCAAGTCTTTCTCCTTTTCGAGAACGTTTCTGGCTGTGGCTACTGCCAGGTGCACTGGAAGGCTTGTGAAGAGTGAAATTACATTGAATGACACTAGACTGTCCTCCGTGGTGAATTTGAGTTACGAAACGAGCTCCACGAAATGATCGGCGTTCCATACGTTAGTTGGTGTTCTTCCGATGAGAAGGGAAATGGTGTGATGGAGGTAGTTGGATAGCGCCCGAAGCGGTGACGTTTTAAACTGCGCAATAGGCCTGAGGGAAAACATTTTGCTTATGGACCCTTGGGAGTCCATAGAAACCAGGAGCAGAGCCACTTCAGCATAAGAGCCGTAGATAAAGGTTCTTTATTTGATGTTTCTTGAAAATTTCCACCAGTAGTTTGTTCAGATTTATCTGAACTTGTGTCGTGGGATCATTTTGAGTTTCTGATAAGCCGAGCTGTCGAGAAGATCCCTCACCTTTCGTTCGTAGTCTTCCCGATTTAGGAGGACCGTCGAATTACGCTTCTCCGTAGGTAAAAGCACAATCTTTGGGTCATTTCTTAGCTGCCGTAGAGCTGTCGGCTCTTCTCTTGGTATGTTGTATTGTTGACGTAAAGGCATTTTCGACAGAATGCTGACCGTTTTCTGTCGGACCCGTTCCTGAGCGCTTGGATTCAAATGCGTGATGCCGTCTTCTATAGACCCCTTTCGAAATACTGCCCTCTTTTGGCAGCTGTGGAATCCCTGCACAATGGCGGACTAAAGCCGCAACGTCACGGCACACTTTATGCGTTTGGTTGGAGCAGAAGAAAAAAGAAACCCACAGAAAAAGACGATGAACGCAGTGACGTTGCACTTTTGACGCTGTTTGATTGGCTCGTCTACTCCTAGCACTGACTGCGCTCTGACGTTCGATATCTTATGGAATGACTTGCACGTGTCACGATGTGTGTTGTTTCGCCATTGTGCAGGGGTTCCGACCTTCTAATAATCGGCACGGGAATTTAGAAAGGGGTCTATTGTGGCGACAATCTTTGGTATGGGCGGCTCTGTCGTGGCAACGTTGAAGCCGTGGCCTTTTGCCAAAACAGCAGTCAGACCGCAGGGAGTTCCCTTGAGGAGGGATTTGGGACGAACGTGGAAGTGTCGGTTCCGTATCTTGCTCCAAGTTTCGTTCATAGCTTCGCGAGCTTCTCCTTCTGAGAATCCCGTCGTTTTGTTTTTTGCAGAAGTAGAAGCGATATTTTCACAAAAAGACTAAAGGGATGAAAAATATATCTGGGATACGGTGTTGAAGCTGTCGACGAAAGAAGAACAAGTCTAGTTCTTTTTTCTTGAGGGTTGCTTGACACTCGTGAATACGGGATTTAACCAGGCGGAGCTCTTCCTGGTTGAAAATCTTGTGTCCTTCACGTGAATGAACGAGACGCTTGAGAAGAAGGCTCTGTGGAACTATGTGCTCATCTCGACAGGCTTTAGAGAAATCGAGGTGAGTCCTGAACGGAGAGATACTGCAGGAAACTTTTGCATACCGCTTCGCTAGCTGTGCTGCTTTCTTTCCGAAGTCAAGGCGGAGGACCATCTGCTGTCGGGCGGTAGGCCTCGAACGCTAGGCCTAAGCGCGGAAGCCCCGGGTGAGCCCCGTAGACGAGAGAGAGACGTCCGTTCCAAACGAGAAAAAAAGCTTTTAATAACAAACACCGTCAGCAGCGCAGTTGCGCTGCCGGCTTGGAACGCTAGGAACGCGAGGGCACAAAGAGCTTGGCACGCGCCGGCAAGGAAGCGACATCTCCCCTTCGAAGCAGAGGAGCACTAAACGAAACCACAAACGAGTTAGTCTGCATCGCAGCAATACCTTCTAGGTGCAAACACTTGACGCGAGATGCTGGGCATTGGGTGCGAAGATGAAAGTTCTGCCAGCAAAACTGAAGATACTGCTTTACATTCACTGCAAAAGAAAATAAAGAAGCTGCTTTTCTTCTAAATAGCCCCCCTGCAGAAGGTGACGTGCCGGCACCGAAACGTTGGGACACTATCTTCCTTTAGGGATTGGTTAGCATTTGCCCTTTATCTATAACATTTAACCCAACCAGGCAGGCGTCTGCCGAAATGTTCACCTTCAAAACGTCACGTATCTTTATATCACGTGGCTATAGTTGCTCCGGATTTCGTGAAGCGGGATTGTGTGAAACCGGATTAAGTTTCCCCGATAGATTTAGCGGGAAAATTTCCTTTACAGAACCTTAACACAAATTCAGTTTTCCCGCTGAATTTAGCGACAAAAATGACATCACTTGACTTCGTGTAACGTGACCACAACAAAAAATCCGTTTCCCCACCAGATTTAGCGGGAAAATTGACGTCACTTGACCTCGACCCCGATTCACTTTCCCCGCTAAATTTAGCGAGAAAAATGTCACATGAGGTCATGTCCCGTGTCGAATACAGAAATTCCGTTTCCCCGCTAAATTTAGCGAAAAAATTGACGATACGTGACATGACGTCACGGGACCTACACACAAATTCACTTACCCCCACTAGATTTAACAGGAAAAGTTATCTCACGCGACCTCAAAGCCGATTCACTTTCCCCGTAAGATTTATCGGGAAAATTTACGTCACGTGACCCACACATAAATCCAGTTTTCCCGCTAAATTTAGCAGGGAAATTCCCATTAAGTGACCTGATGACACGTGACCTATACACCAATTCAGCTTCCCATCCAAATTTAACGGGAACTTTACACGCGACACCTACTGCGTATCGGTGCAGCCGCAATTCGCAGCTCTCTCTAAACGTTTGTTATGCAAGAACGTTTCATGTATTCAACAGACTTGCCTAGCCATTTTTTCCCGTTCTAAATCAAGTCATCACCTAACGAAAATGAAAAACGTGAAAAGATTGCTTAAGCATGCAAAACTTTGAGTGCCATTATTGATCTTTTTCTCTGAATTGTTATTGTGAAGAATGTATTTTCACTGCCAGGTTGCGCCACAGAAGCCTTACTCTGGATTCGGCGAAGTTGACATTTTGTATTGTTAATTTTGATTAAGAAAGATTGTTGTTGTTGTTGTTGTTGTTGTTGTTGTTGTTTTGTTGTTGTTGTTTTTGTTCTTGTTGTTGTCGTTCTTGTTTTTGTCGCTGTCGTTGTTGTTGTTGTTGTTGTTGTTGTAACAAAGAAGAAATCGAATTAGTGTCGTGATGTAGGCGAGTTTGGCAGCATTCTTGAATTTAGAGCTTAAAAGGCTAGCTTGGTCGATTTTTTTACTTCAAAGTTTCGGCCATTGATGCGGCCGAGGCGAAACATTACGTCTCTTTAGCATGTCGGAGATCGCATGTTTCCCCACACGCTACTTTGTCACTGATCAAACTACGGCAATGGGACTCTGGTGAAACTTTATAAATTATTTTTATTGTGCTTATTGAAAATCATATTCCTTTTTATAATTTAGTGTATTATATTATTTTAAAGACAATCAGTTTTGGCAGTGTTTGGCAATCTATTACGTGTACCCTTTTTAAGATATTTTGATGAACTTGATATCATCAGAAAACTTAAAATGAGTTACTTCCATTCATTAAAAATATAGTAATATGCGTTTCAGGAACAATTTGCTGCAGACTTCTGAACTAACGTAGCGATGCAGGCGAGTTGGTTATGCATGTTGAAAGGTAGTGAAAGCGCACAATAAAGACGAATACGAAGACGGAGAGGCGAACAGGACTAGCTCGTCCTGTTTGCCTCTCCGTCTTCGTATGCCAGGATGGGCAGTTTCTACAGTTTTTGGATATGCAAATGAAATTCAAAGGAGAACACGTGTGCTGGAGTTGCAAACCGCGTACCCAGGAGGGAATCCTCCCCTATGATTCGGCGCATTCGAAGTTGGTGAAACGGATCATTGCGTCGTCTTGTCTACAGACGGCGATGGAAAAGTCGTGTTACCATGCCACGCACGACAGCTTCTGTCGTCAGGTCCAGAGACTTGGAAAAGCAGGTATCCAACTTCCCTTATGCTCGCAGTGGCTGAGAAACTGCTGAAGAAGTTCAGGAGCAAAAGCCAAAACGACAAGTAAAAAAAAAAAAAGCAAGACCGCACGTGATGTTATACATGCACAGGGTTTCACACAATCTAAAAAAGTGGCGGAAAGGTTCGAGGTACCTCTGGTCTTCTCAGCACCCCGTAAACTAGCCCAACAATGTCTGAGGATAAAAAAGAAAGGCAAGGATAAGCGGCAATGGACAGTGAAGCACGGAAACAAATACGTGGAACGTGCGGTGGGCATGATATATAAATTTCCATTGGGCTGCGGCAAGGTTTACATAGGCCAGACCGGGAGGTGCTTGAACGAACCGTTGCGTGAACATGATTTATCACTGCGTTCAACAACAGGAGCACATCTGCACATACATTGCAGAGATTTCCGTTGCATTCCCAACTTTCAAGGCACTACAATCGTTGGGAGAGGTAAAGAAAAGGTGGCGAGAGAAGTACTGGAAGCATACATGACAAAGAAGGAACGTCCTGATAAGTGTATCAGTCAGCCCTCACTTTTCCTTCACAAAAAATGAGTGGATTTTATTGACACGTGTGGTGGCCGAGTCATTGATGACTAGTCACATTTCTGTAATATTTGTGGCTTTTGCTGTTTCTATTTTCCACTAAACTTCAGTTGATAGTCAGCGCTCGTCTTGTTTGCCTCTCCGTTTTCGTATTCGTCTTTATTGTGCGCTTTCACTACTTTTGAACAGACTTTTGAAATCGCCAATATTTCAAAAATATGTCGAATACAGGATCGAGTTTATCGAAAACAACATTTTTTTATATAGTTACTTTATTTTTGTATTTGCAGTAAGGTATGATAGTGGTTACTTCTACTATATAAATCGAAAGTGTAGTATACTGTTCCCATGGTCGCACTTACAGCTTGAATTTCGTAAGATGTACGGTGTGAAAGCTCCTTAACATAGATGCTATTTAGCCAATAATTTGACATGGGTATGAATAAAGACCTAAGTGTAATTCTTAACAAAACATCTAGTCATAAAAAGGACTTTATAAATAAAAATTGCGTAACAACATTTTTTATATGGCTGTTATAATACTGCCGTGGGTCACACACAATGTGAGAACGCAAGAAATATACCACATAAAATGGTCGAAAAATTAAAGGACAGTACAGAGCGCGACACTGTTAGCGCGAACAAGCGATCGACGGTTTTTCCAGTTTTACTCTTTAAAACCAAGAAATGTCATCCAAGTTATTATTGCAACGGAAAGAGCTCATTTAGTTCTATAATGTAAGCGATAAAATTTCGTGCTCGCTAATACTATATAGGAGTAAAATGCGAAAAAGCGCCGATGTCGTGTTCGCGCTAACAGTGTCGCGATGTGTACATATCAGAGGTTAAAATTGTACATACTCCTGCAGGAACCAGTGCCAGTGAAGCAAAACTTTAATAGTCAACACAAATATTGTTGTATGTCACACTATACTAGAGGTCCCAGAACTTACGATTACTAAATCACGATTTACACTCGGAGGACTGCCGTTTCTACTATCAAGCTATTGAATTTCATTTACATGTAAGTACAGTCAACGGCAATATCAGCTGGCACAGGGCAATATCACTTGGTACAGTAAACTTTCATGACGTGCATTCATACTGTATCAAGCTGTTATGAGGAAGGCTTGAATAAACTTCCATGTTCCCTGGGGTCACAATAGGCAGCAGGTTGCATGGTCTAGCACCTTGGAAGCACCCCATTCAGCATTTTACCTTTTTCGGCTAGCAATCGGCTGTCTTAGCTTATATTGCTGCCGACTGTACCTTTAGCTACCAAGCTCGATGTTATAAAGTTAGGCTTGACTCATTGCCAAAGGAGAGGAGCAATATTACTTATTCCGTGTACAAAACACTCTTAAGATTAGGTTACCTATTGTTTTGAACACACACAATAACTCACAAAGCTCAAAAGTAAGAACAAAGTGCTGGCCAGTTGATTTTTCGGTTGATTTTTTTTTTATCAGTGTATCGTCAGTGATGATTGTTTGTTCCTCATTCCTACAAAATCTCCAATCGAAGATGTAGTATCAATGAATAAATAAATTAAGATTAAATAAACATGTGAGCCGACTGAATGCCATTTGGCAGCCTAACCTTTTCCCACGCATCCTTCTTCGACCCCCGAAAGCTAGTTATCTCCACTTGGGCGATTGAAACAAGCACAATTGATATGATTTTAGTGCTTAGTTTTTCTACAAATATGCGTGCGTCGGTGATGGAATTCAACCCCATCGTTTTCAATTTATTCATTGATGCGTGATGCTTAAGGACACCACCCACTCCTCCGCACGTGCTTCTTTTGTGTGCCATGTTGCTGAGTAGATATCCACTTGGTAACATTTGTCTTCTTCTCGAGTTCGTATAACCGGAAACTATTCTTGAAGTGGCTTGGAGCGAATTTCAAAAATATATATTACGACAGGAAACACGGGTAACGGCTCCGCAGGTTGTTCTTCAATAAAGGCGAGCACAAAGTGCCCGTGTGCAGAGTCGTAGCAAATATCAACACACACCACTCCAAAGCTTGGTGTTCCCTTTGTGGTCGTGCCTACATGACGATCGTCACCATTTTGTTCTTCCAGTTGTAGCCTTGCACGGCACGTTGGATGACAATACTGCAATTTTCGGCAAAATTGAAGTCACAGCACGTAGCCGTACATTCACTTTTCTGAGGCATATTGCATTTCACACAGAACACAAAATTAGCGCAAATGATGCACACAGGAAGAGCTAGACGGGACAGAGCGATATTACAACTGACGTTTTATGAGAAGATAGTGGAATACAAAGATAATATTTAGACTTAAATCGTGAAAAGAGGAGAAGAAACAATATGCTAGAGAAGGAAAGGAAAAATACAATATCAGAAAAATTCTAGAAAAAAAAGAATAAAGATAAAAGAAAAGAAACATAATGACAAAATACACTTAAACTAAATTTAAAAAACTAAAAATAAAAAAAAAAAATACTAAACAATTCAAAAACGAAGATTCTTGAAAAAATAAAAAGCCCATAAAAATAGCGCCGATACTGAAGTTCCTTCTGTAATGAAGCAAGTTCATTATAGAAGTTAATTCCTTAATAAAGGAACTTCAGTACCTGCACTATTTTTCATAGGCTTTTTCATTTTTTTTCTTAAATATTCCTTTTCCAATTCTTAGTGCAGTTTCTAATTTTTATTTTTTATTTATCTTTTTGGTGTTTTTGCCAACATGTTTCTTTGCCTTTATCTTTATTACTTTTGATCTATGATGTTTCTGTTATTGTCTTCTTCCTTTCCATTTCTAGCATATTCTTTCTTCTCCTCCTTCTATGATTTCAGTCTGAATTTTATATTTGTCATCCTCTATCCACTCATAAAGCGTCAGTTATAAGTAGCGCTCTTCCCTGTCTACTCCTTCTTCCTGTGCTCACCCTTTGCGCTAATTTTGTGTTCACCAACTAGGTCATCAAATTATTTTAATATGGCATTTCGTGAAGCGCGTCTGATGTAAGAGTGAGTTGTGTATTTCGTCGTCCACTCTCTTGAACCCTTTAAGGAAGGCCGTTACCCTTCAAATGTGTTCTTATTAACTCCTTAACAGACTCCCACAATTCCACCTTTAGTCCACCTTCGAACGGGATTCGCATCATAACAAGAAACAGTTTTTTCAAGGATCGACACAAAAGAAAAACCCTAAACATCTTCAAATGTCATGGTCTTTCCTGTGACATTTGACATAGATGTAGGCAAAGTTAGAATTTGGTACAGTGCACGCACACACATTCTTCGTGAACTGGTCGTTTTTTAACCCACTTCGACCGAAGAAAGTAAAATTTCTATAGGCCTATTTTTGATTCGGAATGGCCCGCTTTGAATTCTTCCCTAAGCGATTTTGTCATAAGCTGCTTTCTGACGAAGACTCCTGTCCGTTAGCGAAACGCCGCACGACATATTTCTTATTCGGGCTTTGCCTCGAGTAATTCGTAGCGTCTGTCGTGTAATAGGCTAAAGCAAGAGCCACACTTCTCTTTTGAGATTTCTTGACCTACCCACAGCTTGCTTTGTGGCTTGAGGAATTGCTTACAAATTGTCTTTCTTGTACAAATTGAAGGGCAACAAAGTTATCAGGCGGTAGCATTATATTTGCAACGTGCTTTTAGATGGGTAAGAGGGAAGTTTGTGAGACACTCTGCGCAGAAGCAACATCACTCTTCATTGTCGAGATCTACACGTGCCCCGAACACATGGCTCAGTTTACTACCAATTTTCTTTTAGAACTTTTTGGTCCCTTCGAATCGTTTCCGTTTAGCATAGCCGGAAGTCTGCGCGTACCTACGTTAGAAGAGAAAATTAAAAACAGCGCGAACAAGACGAAGGACAAGAGGAGACGTAGACAGACAAAGCGCTGACCCTCAACTGAAATTTAGTGGACAGCAACACATAAAAGTGCCGTGAATAAGGGAGTTTCAGCGGCGTCATACTTACTTCGACGGCGCTGATTGCGGCACCTTGGGTTATAGGTGAAAGCGCAACTCAATGTCAGGCAGCTGACCGAAGAAGCTGGACGTTGTCATGCATATCCGCGGAAAGACGGCACCTCTGAGACGATAGAATGAACTTCAGTGCAGAAAAGGCTGGCTGCACGCTGACCGGGGTCGCGGGCATTCCCAGGGCTACTTGCGCCAATGGGTAGAGTTCTTGATGGCGTTCCCTTCTCTCCTCAGAAAAGTGTAACACGAGAGCGTACCTTGAAAGCCGCGGCTCCTTGTCTAGCAGTGCTCAGAAGAGCTTTGCGTCTTGATGTTTGTGTTTCTGAGGAGAAAACGTTTTGGTCCTTGCAGTCTCTGCTACCAGAGATCGAAGCTGTTTTGCTGCTTTTTTGTAGCTGTAACTGTTGATTGAATCCCCCCTCCCCTTCCCGGTGCTAGACTTTAATGCGAAAGTAAATGGTCAGCTAGAACGATAGGGACAAAACACCGACAGGGAGAAACAGAGACATACACACCGCTGACTATCAACTAAGACTTTATATTTCTTCTTCATCACTTTGACTCAGATTCACGCCTAAAGTAATGCCAATGAATCACCCTAAAACAATAATTATTGTTTTTATGAAAACAATTAGACGTTTACAATTCTCTGTAATGCCGCATTAGAGCGCACGTCTTGAGGAAGAAGAGGAGAGGGTATGGAGGGGAGGGTGTGCCCTTGTCCCCCTCCGTACCCTCCCCTCCTTCTCTTCTGCTCCTTTCCCATTTAGCGGGAAATTTTTGCAAAGCTTCCTGCTAAATTAAGCGAACATTTCCCCGCTAATTTTAGCGGGGAAATATTCCCGCTAAATTTAGCGGAAGATTTACAAACATTTTCCCACTAAATCTAGCGGGAAATTTAGCAAAGACCTTTCGCTAAATTTAGCGGGGAAATTTTCCCGCTAAATGTAGTGGGGAAATTTAGCAAAACTTTTCTCGCTATATTTAGTGGGGAAATTTAGCAAAACTTTTCTTGCTAAATTTAGCGGGGACACTTAATGGCTTTTGACGTCACGTGACGTCAATTTCCACGCTAATTTTAGCGGGAAATTTTTTCCGCAAACATTTTCATGCTAAATTTGACGGGGAAATTTCCTCGCTAAATTTAGTGGAACATTTTCAAGCTAAATTTAGCAGAAAAGTTCCCCGCAAGACTTACCGAAAGATTTTCCCACCAAATTTAGCGGGAAAAGTTTATCTTCGTGACGTCCCACGTGACGTCACGTGTGACGTTATTATGGGACACGCCCCATAATGCAACGCGCGATTGCGCCGACTGCGACGCTTACGCCGCTCAACCCGGAAAAGGGCGCCCAAGAGCTGCGCTCTAAAATGTCTCCCCGGTGATTTCAGGTAGCGGGACCGGACCTCGGAGCGTCCTAACTTCGGTAGTAATTCGCGTATATATTTCAGCACCAAAATGGCCGAATAAAACCAAAATAGAATAGTCACAGCGGACGCTATCTAATGCAATACTCCCTGAACAAATTCAAGCAGCCGTGCAGCTCCCCGAGTGGCCGCTGCGGGAGAAATGGCGGCGTTGCGATCGTCATTCTCTCGGTTCTCGAGTACGGATCGGTGCCACTTTTTCAGATTAGGCTTGGTGGCAGTTTCCCAACTGAGTTGTTCTAGTAATGTTGGCTGAAGCGGACTTCTCTACGGACTTCGTGACATAAAGTTGATTTGGTCGATCCCAACCAGCCTATGTAGCTCTTTAAACCTCCCTATACTCTCTTCACTCATCTGATTCAGCGTCCTACTGACCGTCATGTCTGCCTTGGTTACTACTAGAGAGTTTTAGTAGATCCTTTTCACTTTCCGCTCATAGCCTGCCCCACTCCGCATGCGCAGCCGGATACGCTCTGAGCGGCCGCGTATGTGCAGTGGCGATTGTGCCGCTCTGTGGAGCAGAGCATGAGGGCGGTCGGCTAAAACTCTCGATTGGTTCACGGCAATCGTTGCTAAACAGAGAGCAATTTTGTCTGCTTCTTTCAGAGCGGTTACGATGATGTCAGAACCCCGAGCTCTCATTAACGGATTAAAACATTTGCTGGGTAGACCTCAAGGCATCTGGTATTGAGGTTTACCCAATATCCTTCCAATCAAAGCCAATCAGAACTTGGCGTCGTTCTGACGTCACCGCAACCCTTCCGCAAGAAGCAGACGGCTTGCTCTCAGATTTGTTTGTTGCTTACGTTTAGTAGAGACAGTAAAGTTTTTAGAGTGCATCTCTTAAGCGCCCCGTTTCCGGCTTCAGCAGCGTCGACGTCGCCGTCACAGTCGGCGTAACCGCGCGTTGCATTATGGGAACAATGCCACTGGGCTTGACCACGCGTTGCATCATGGAAAAATTTCCCCTTTAAATTTAGCGGAAAAACGTCCCCCCTAAATTTAGTGGCAAAAATTCCCTGCTAAATTTCGCCAGAAACTTTCGCCGCTAAATTTAGCCGGACAATTTCCCTGCTAAATAAATGGGCGGGGAGCCGGAGAGGAGCAGGGGAGGGTACGGAGGGGGAGGAGGGGCATACCCTCCCCCCGTACCCTCCCCTCCTCCTCCTCAAGAGCTGCGCTCTAATTCGGCATTGCAGAGAATTGTAAACTTCTCTAATTTTTCTAAAATAGCGTAAAGACAATCGCGTTAGAAAGGCGTACGACGCACGCAAGCGCTCAGCAGAACGCTGCGGAGCGCGTCATACCAGCGCCTTTAGTACAGCGGAAAGCGAACACTTACGAAAGCAGTTGCAGCGCACTCTAGACGGGACCATGCCAACTGACCTGTGCAATCTAATGGCGCATTTACACTAGCGGATTCGCGGGCGGATCCGGGCAGGCGAAAAGTACATTTTGCAACCGGGTGGCGAAATAGACTCGCCGCTGGAGATAAATCTGAATACGGGTCCCTGACTGATCCAGATTTTCCGCCAGCGACGTGGAGATTTCGTCACCCGTCTCCAAAATCGACTTTCCGCCCGCGTAGATCCGCCCGCGGATCCGCAGGTATAAAGGCAGCAAAAGGACGGTATTCCGTCGAGCCAATTTGAATCTACGGCTGCCCCGCACACGACGAGAGCAACGAGATGAAACACAGAGAACCGCTGCATACTCACCCAAATATCGATCGCGAGCGTGCGTACGCTAAGCTCGCGGCGTTGCGAGCGTATAGAGCGTACGAAGTGTGAAGGCACGCAACGCAAACGCGCGATGCTTGCGTTTGCTCCTATACGCAATAGTGAAACTCTCTAGTGCGAACGCGCACTTTGTAAGCGTACATAACGTAATATAACACAACGTAAACTAAACAAACTGTAATGTGCAAATGGGCCATCACACTTTAATGCCTCTTCGAAGTTTGCACGTTACGTTCCCATTTGTATGTTTGCATGTCACGAAATAAAAATAAACAAGCCAATAGTGAAAACGGTTGACTTCCTTTTTGAAGTTGCTTCTGCCACTGAATTTCGCTGGTGCAGCGATAACTTATCAACGAAAACTAAATTCTCCCCTTCATGATTTTTTTATACATATTCGCGCTTTTTTTTTTCGCAGAATCTTGGTTTGCGTTGTCGATTTTTCTACTTATCTAGAAATCGAACAAAAAGAACTTAAATGTTCTCGCTCCTCCACCGCTGCCTGTTCGGGCCTCTCAAAATAGTTTACGCATCTTTGCTTTTCACTTTTTTTTATTAGACTTAGAAGCGCTATCGGAGTGAGGCTGAATAAATCGAAAAATTTAAAAAGGGACACGCCTAAAATAAAACGGAAAATACTTCCTTTTGGTATTCTAGCGCGGGGTTGGGTAGAGTCGAAAGAGCCCAGGAACATATCAGAAAACTGAATGCATGCTTTTCTTACTTTACGCGCTTTCGATCTTGCTCGCATTCAATCAAATATAAATACATCGTGCAATTTACGACGGAAGTTGCTGTCTTTTGAACTGAGGGAGCTTTCGAGATGTTTCTTCGTTTTTTGGGTGTTCTTAATGGTTTTTATGTGTTATTGCTAACTTCTATTTTTCTTTCGCCGGTTGTTGCTGGAAATTCTGGGCCCCTTGAAATTCCGACCGATCTTGCATTCCCTGCTTTCGTGCGTAGCGAGAAAAGTGAAATTGGAGGAAGCTGCCACCATTGTCTCCCTCGTAAAAAGGAGGGTGGCTTTCCGGAAAACAACGGCGCGCGAGAAAAAAAAGGCGAGAACGCCGCGCAGCCATAACCCCGACGTTGACGCAAACCAGATGAACAAGAAATGCATTTCAGACATAGTTTTTTTTTTCTTTTAAAAAACAAAAATCAAGGAGAGCGTCGAGATTAATACGTACATTGTAAAGATACTTTTCGTGCTTTAAAAAGCTACTGTTTTTTTTTATTGCTCTTTGTTTTTTTTTTGTTTTTTTTTTTTTTTTGTCGTGGTGAGCGGCACTCCAGGGAAGTTACATGATCGTCGTTTTGGTTAATACTCCTGCTCTAAATTCTTCCGATCTTTTTTTTTTCTCTTTTATTTTTGGGGGGGGGGGGGGCGGGGGGGGGGGAGGGGGGGGAGCTTAGAAGCGGGGCTTGAGACGCACTTTAGCTTTTTCTCTAAGAGTGTAACTCCATTCATGGGTGAGTGTTGTCTAGACGTGTCACGATGGATAGTTAGGTAGGTATTTATTTGCGCTTTCGAAACGCAGACGCCACTGCAAGGCCCGTACAAGCCAAGCAAGATTGAAGGAAGGCGACGTTCATTAAATCCGCGATAAAAGTGCAAATGCAGGATACAAATGACATTCTGCAGACACTGTGTCTTCCGGGTATGATGGCTCATTGTTCATTCAGATTATATTTTTGATGCAAACGTGAAACAAACATGCTTCCAACATTCTTTAGGCGTGTCCGCATCTCTGACCAATGATCTGCATCGTTTGTTTTGTAAGTTGTATGAGCGGTTTAAATGCCACTGAAGGTTCCCCATGAAAAAAATGACGATATCTTCTGATGTTTGATTCACAGTTATCACGCTTGGTTGCTTCCTAAATATATTTATTAAACTCGAACATATAGAATATAAAAGGTCCCTTATCTTGACTTAAAAATATATGAGTATATAAGAAATCTTGCTCGCTGAAAACATCTCTAAAGTGACGTTTTTTGGGTGTACATGGTTTGGTAGCACACAAGTACAGGTTACCCAAAAACGTAACCAAATACCCTTACTCGTTATTTGCTCAAACATTTACTAATACATTACTCGTTAATGGTTCTCAAGAGGAACGCGTTAAGTTACCTTAAAGTAGCGAGTTACTTTTTTCATTACTTTGACGACCAAATAAATAACTGTTTTTGTTTCATGATTTATTGTTTTCTTTTCAGTAGGCGTTGCATTTAAGCCGTAAATGCCTCTCGAAATCTTCATCAGTTATGTTACCCCTCGTCATGGAGTATATCCTCGAAATAGCAACGCCTTCAGTGACAGACGTTGCTATTGGCGAGGATATCGAACTATAGGAGGCGCTCTGACCCGTTTGTTGTCCACACACCTTGGTGTTTACCCAACACAAGCCCTCTACAGATGTCAACAGGCGTTGTGGGCATGCCCACGTCATCATGTTTAAGTCTTCTTCATAGATAGAGCATGGGAAACAGTGTAACGTGAACATATTAACAATAAACGAAGTGACGTTTACTGTTAGGGACGGAACTCTCTTGAAGGCAGTCGTCAGAGAATGCGAGTTTGACCCACTTGGGCTTTTGTGCCGATCTGGGCATATGCACCATGCATTCTGCATTGTTCATGCAGGCATGGGTGGTAACAAAAGAGCCCCTCCTTGCCCTCGGCCGACCGGAGAGCACAAACTCCAGCCGAACGCTGACGCGGCGTTCGGGGACGTTCGCCGAGCGCTGTCTCATTAGGGGATTTAGAGATTCGTTCCTGCACATCCGATACGTTACTATGGGCCCTCCGGTACGAACTGTGCATGTGAGAGTCTTCTGTGGTCTTACCGTAATGAGTCTGTCGAAATGTAAGGCACGACCAATGGCCGGCTTGGACAGTCTCGCGTCGTAACCAAAACAGCAATTTCGTTGCCGGAGAGAGCGTGCCGAGGTTTCATACATGAATAAAATAACTCGTGGTTGTGCCTGGCAGAAGCGCCATAGGTGACAGCAGGTGTATAAAGTTGGAGTAAGCAAGTAACAAAGAAATTTATAAAAATTTCTCTTAAGAAATAATTTATCTTTTAGTAAAGCCAGACGCCTACGCAGTAGCTCAGTTGGCTTAAAGACCGACCTACGGAACCATTTTCCGCAAGGTAGGAAAACGCCCCTCGGGCACTTCTCTTCTCACCCTCTCCCAAACGTAAAGTGATGCCAGGGGCTTCTTTCGTGTCGGCTTTTCCTGTAGGGATAATCCTCAAAAGCGAAAAATGAGCGGCTAGCTGCGAGCGCGACACCGACCTTGAGACTTCCAGGTGCCTTCTCCTCGTTTACGCGGGCTCGCTCAATCCGCGAAACTAAGAAAGTCAGCGCGGCCAAAGGCACTTTTTTTGTTTTGTTTTTTTATGAGCTGCATTGCAGGCCCGACGCCGCTCGGTCGGAGGAAATCGAGAGGCCGAGATATGCTTGTGTCGTTCCAGCAGCCGCCCTCTGGCATTGCGCGGCTGCTGGAACCATTCCCGTGTCTTCACAAGGATTGGCTTGCGCAATAAAGGGTTCAGATCATCGATAATCAATTTCTTTCCGAAACATATAAATCAGGTTGCTTTCCCTAATCCCTTCATTACTGTTCGAAACATATATCTCCTCTCGTATGTTGTTCATCCTATTTTGCAGCATTTTGCGTATTTATTCTTCCTTACCTCTGCTTGATGACTGTTTTATAAGTTGATAAAGGCCTTTAAATATTGGCGCGGGCTTGCGCGATCAACGCTGTACTGGATTTATCCAATATTTGACGAGATTGGCGTTAGGAGGGTGGAGGAAGCAAACGGAAATTCTGGATTCTAATGAAGACGGCGCAGTGGTAAGATAGGTTTTTGCTTCTCCCGCCTCCACAACGCCCCATCGTTTGCACTATGACAACTTCTCAGTAACCTAGCTGTATACCACATTTTACTCATAGTTACTATAAATGTGGCCCCACAGGCTTTCCCGTTATGAGCGAGACGACTTTTTAATGACCCGCGAATCTCCTGGGTGAGAATATATAATATCACCTTCCCACAACAACCACTCTTTTCTCTCCCCTGCCCCCCCCCCCCCCCCTTCCCCACTTTCCCAAGTTAGGGAGACATTAGGCCACTTCAGGAAGCACCTTGCACACACGGCTTTTTGGCTGCTCATTCTGAACACATTCGAACGTGGAAGTAAACAGAGCGCATGAACGACGCCCAGTTCATTTGCAACCTGAATAAGGTTACTCTTCTGTTGGGACCCAATCAATTCCATCATCAATCATTATTTGTTATGATTTCATGGTGAAAGTATGTTCGTCGTGATGCCACAGAAGTGATTCATTCAAAGGGAGAAATAGGTCCTCGTATTTATTTTGCGGAAATACTCGCTCCTGTGACGCTCTGATGCGTAAGGTCAAAACACCCGAGGCAGTTCGTAATACTTTACAACTGTCGTTGACGATGAAATATTTGCGGGAAGTGCATACAATTGTTTACACCATATTGTAGCACCCTAAACCAAAACATACCTAAACACAAGAAATTGTCGCAATCGCCAAAAAAAAAAAATCACTCTGCGAAAATTGTTGCCACCTTCCCCTCCTCCCTCTATCTTTTTTTTTTTTTTTTTTCCCGCGCCACTACAAAGAATAGCGGCCGAGCAACGAATTTCCATCAAAAACCTCGCTTCTTGGAGAAAGGACTCCAGGGTATATAATAGTGAATAAGTTAGGGAGTTTGTAGAAATAATAGGCGACCATTGAATCTAACCTTTTGCACAAATCATACCCGGGATATTTTCTTTTTCCTTCCACGCGATTAGAAGGCGAGACGCTTAGGGAATTTATGTGCACTAACATGCTGCTTTTAAGAGAGAGTGCCAGATTTATAGTGCATGTCAATTGACATTTAAACAGTTTAATCACTGTTCACAAACATTCGCGGCTTGGAGGATGACATGGATGCATGGCGGAAAGCAGCTTGCTTGAAATTGAAGTCTATATTGCATTGCACTGGTGTGAAATAGTATTACGTATTTTTGTCTTATTTCTGTTCACCAAAATAAAAAGAGCGTTTAGAAACCGAACACTGCGTTTTGAGGAGCGCGGAAAGGACTTAAAAAACCGGGACAACCTGAACAATTCGAGGCGCCTTGTGTCACTCAGCTTGTCCTGGTTTCTTGTTTTTCTGCATGGAGCCTTTCAAAAGGGGATGAAAAATTATGAACCGACTGACCCGACTTACCACGTTAGAGCAGTTCATTTTCATTATGAAAGGTTCTCTTCAAGCGTCTTGCATAGTTATAAGCTTGTACTGGCTCGTTTTTATTGTCGGTTCCTTTCAAAAAGTGAGCCACCACACCAACTATTACCACATTCTTAATTTGCGGAAGCGGAGAAGTGGAAATGCGACAAAAGGAAAGATTCGCCCGCGTTATTTCAGTCCTATAGAAAAGCGGACCGGATACAAGAGGGCCAAAATATTTTACAAGAAACACGCAATCTTCTCTATAATTCTGTCTAACAGTTTGATGTGAAGGTATACTTGGACGTCGGCATTATTCGTTTAGAAATGCGTGGAAGAACGTAAGTGGGCGAACGAGACGCCTCTGTGTTTTGCGTAACGCCTGCATTTCAAAAGTTAGACATACTGGTTTCCGACACCAGCACGATTGACGGCTCCGCCCGGGTATTTGATTGTTTATTGATACGGAGAAGAAGGGGAAGAGCGCAACGGCCCGCGGCCGCAGTGCGTTCTGGCTCGCGCTCTGGCGGGCAGTCAGATTGAAAACCCACCGCTGAAAACCACCCCGTGTACGGAGTTGAAAACATGATAATCTTTGAATGGGAGTGGACGTACACGTATATTGATCCGATGCAAAGTTTCGCTTGATTCCTGAACGAATAATGCCGGCGTTCAAGTATACCTTAATTCATATCAAATTGTTAGACAGAATTGTAGAGAAGATTGTGTGTTTCTCGAAGAAGACTTCGGCCCCTTCTTTCCGGTCCGCTTTTCTATAGGCCTCAAATAACGCGGGCGAATCTTTCCTTTTGTCGCATCTCCACGTCTCCGCTTCCGAAAATTATGAATGTGTAGGTTGGTCCAGTAGCTTAGAGCTCACTTTTTGAAATGAACCGAATATAAAAACGGACCAGTACAAGCTGAACTATGCAAGACGCTTGAAGAAAGCCTGTCGTAATGAAAATGAACTGCTCTAATGTGGCAAGTTGGGTCAATCGGTTCATAATTTTTCATCCACTTTTGAAAGGCTCTGGAAAAACAAGAAACCAGGACAAGCTGAGTGAAGCAAGGCGCCTCGTATTGTTCAGGTTGTTCCGGTTTTTTATGTCCTTTCGGCGCCTCAAAACGCACAGTATTCGGTTTCTAAACGCTGTTTTTATTTTCGCAGAGAAATAACACAAAAATACGTAATATTTTTTCACATCAGAGCAATGCAATGGAGACTTCTATTTCCAGCAAGCTGCTTTCTTCCATGCTTCCATGGCCATTCTCCAGACCGCAAATGTTTGTGCACAGTGATTAAACATCTAAATTACATGCACTATAAATCTGGTACTCTCTCTTAGACGCAGAATGTTAGTGCACATGATTTACCCCCCAGCGTCTCGCCTTCTAATCGCGTGGGAGGAAAATAGAAATATCCCGGGCATGATTTGTGCAGAAGGCTAGATTCAATGGTCGCCTATTATTTCTACAAACTCCTTGACAGATTCACCACCATATACCCTAGAGTCCTTTCTCCAAGAAGCGAGGCTTTTGGCGGAAATTCGTTGCTCGGCCGCTAATCTTCGTAGTGGCGCGGAAAGAAAAAAAAAAAAAAGAGAGAGAGAGAGAAAGGGGTATATATATATTTTTTTTCGATTGCGGCATTTTGTTGTGTTTAGGTATGCTTTTGTTTAGGGTGCTACATTATTTTTATTTTCGCAGAGAAATAACACAAAAATACGTAATATTTTTTCACATCAGAGCAATGCAATGGAGACTTCTATTTCCAGCAAGCTGCTTTCTTCCATGCTTCCTTGCCATTCTCCAGACCGCAAATGTTTGTGCACAGTGATTAAACTATTTACATCTAAATAGCATGCACTATAAATCTGGTACTCTCTCTTAGACGCAGAATGTTAGTGCACATGATTTACCCCCAGCGTGTCGCCTTCTAATCGCGTGGGAGGAAAATAGAATATCCCGGGCGATTGTGCAGAAGGCTAGATTCAATGGTCGCCTATTATTTCTACAAACTCCTTGACAGATTCACCACCATATACCCTAGAGTCCTTTCTCCAAGAAGCGAGGCTTTTGGCGGAAATTCGTTGCTCGGCCGCTAATCTTCGTAGTGGCGCGGAAAGAAAAAAAAAAAAGAGAGAGAGAGAGAAAGGGGTATATATATATTTTTTTTTCGATTGCGGCATTTTGTTGTGTTTAGGTATGCTTTTGTTTAGGGTGCTACATTATGGTGTAAGAAATGTTATGCACTTCCCACAAATATTTCATCGTCAGCGACAGTTGTAAAGTATTACGCACTGCCTCGGGCGCTTTGACCTTACGCACTAGAGCGTCACAGGAGCGAGTATTTCCGCAAAATAACTTCATTCATTCATTCATTCATTCATTCATTCATTTATTTTTCGTGCTCATGAACGGCGAGTAGCCTATGTAATGATGCACAGAGTCAAAAGAAGCACACATAAGAAATCAACAGCACATGCAACAGCTAATATCTATTATGGGGGAACAGGAAATAGGTAACAGTTAAATATTAGCCAGAGAACGCCTAAACGCTTGAACACTTGAGTTGAAAATGTCGATGTCGATGCTGGTTGTACTGAACCTGTTATAAAAATGTTGGATGCGGTTCATGGGACTGGAGAGGTTGATTTTTTGAACTGAGAAAGTGGGATTAACCCTCAAAAGCACTCGCGGTACATATATGCTAATAGCTGATGTAAGGGTCGAACAGTCAATGCAACCATGAACGCATTTATACAAAAAAACTAGATCGCGCTCAAGTCTTCTCGAGCTTAGTGTGGTACAATCACATCGTCGTAAAAGCCTGTAATACTCATAATAAACACTGCGGCCAATATAGCGATCATATACAATACGGAAGAAACGTCTCTGCACGTTTTCGATTTTTGCTTGGTTTGCATTACCAATACATTTCCAAACAACAGAACTAAACTCAAGCTTGCTACGTATTAATGAAAAATACAAAATGAATATGCAAGCTGACGAAAGGAATTCACGTATTATTCTCGAAATAACACCTAGCGTCCGATAGGCAGCATTTGTGATGTTGGAAACATGTTCATTGAATGACAAAGATGAATCAATATATACTCCTAGATCTCTTGTGCATTCAACCCTACGCAGAGGTAGGTTCTCAAGATAATAACAAAAACTTACAATTTCCAGTTTCTTAGAAAAGGACATAACTACAGTTTTTTTAGGATTTAGTGTTAACAAATTGCGGCAACACCAATGATGCACAGCATTAACATCCTCCAGTATCATTTCACAGTCATAGATGGATGAGACCTGCCTAAACAATTTGATGTCGTCAGCATATTGCAAAATATGTGAATGGCGGCACAAGAACCCAGATCATTTATAAAGACATTGAATAAAATTGGTCCTAGTATGGACCCCTGTGGCACACCCGAAAATGACACATAAGGTTTAGAATGATGTCCCATTATACGAACGAAGTTTTTTCTTTCCATCAGATAGTTCAAAAAAATTTTGCAAAGCTGGTTATTGACTCCATATGTCCCCAATTTATGGACAAGAATTGAATGATTAACCAAGTCAAACGCTTTCGATAGATCAAAGTATACGGCATCTACCTGCCCACGCTGATTGGTAATCGGCGAAACGAAGTTTAAAAATGATACTAGATTGGTCTCTACAGACCTGCCAGAGAAGAAACCGTGTTGTGAAATGCTAATTTTACGTTTAAAAAATTGTGACAAATGTTCAAACAAAACGATTTCATAAACTTTCGAAAATGCACAAAGCAAGGATACCGGCCTGTAATTCTTTACGTCATCGGTCTTGCCACCTTTGTGAACAGGCACAACGACAGAATTTTTCCAAAGCTCAGGAAAAGTAAAACTTGACAGAGACAAGTGGAAAATATGAGTTAATATCGGCGTAAAAATGAAGGAACAACCTTTAACAATAAAGCTTGGGATGCCATCAAATGCCATTGATATCTTGGGTTTTAGTCTTTTTATCGCAATCTCGATTTCAGCGCTTTGAAAAGACGTTATCGAGAGGTTATCATTAAAATTGCTACTATCATCTGGCGTGCATGGCGTGGCTTGGTTTGAGGAGTAGACAGATTCGAAATAATCAGCGAATGCGTTTGACACACATGCAGGTTCATTCAGCACTTTACCAGATGCGTCACATAGGCTTATCGCAGGAGAGGACGTGGTCATGCGATCATTGACATACCGCCAGAAATACTTGGGGTCGCGGTTTAAGCTGCGTTCAACTGACTCTCGATAAGATTCTTTGTCCCTCTTGATTAACACTTTAGCTAACGCTCGTGATTTGGAAAACTTATTATACCAAAACTGTGTTTGTTTAACCTTATATTTCCTATGGTAGTGCAGTTTTTTTCTAAGCTCGGACCTAAGCTCGTGCGAAAACCAATGAGGATAGCGGGATGAGTGACGACACTTTTTTGGAACAAACATTTCGATGGCGTTCGTAATACAGTTAGTAAGTAACTCAACAGCGCAATTTACATCGGTTGTTTCATATACTGGTGCCCAATCAACGCTATCTAAAAATCTGAAAAGGCCAAGATAATTACCCCTATTAAAAGCGAATGATTTATAGCTTGTATGCTTTGATGTCCTGAAGGAAGCGTTGAAGGAAGCGGAGAAGGGAACGTGCCACTCATCGGGGGGAACAAGGGGCTTAGAGACCGGTACGAGGGTATGAACGTGAAAGTTCACTAAAGCGAGGTCCAGTACGTTTCCCGCCGGGTTCTGAAAACTATTTAACTGATTCAATCCTAGATAGTTCACAGAATAGAGTAGAGTATTCGCCTTAGATGTTACACAACCAGAAGATGAGAAAGGGTGCTCTAAATTCCAGTTTATATCAGGGACATTAAAATCTCCTAGAATAAGAATACGGTATTTGTCGACGTCTAATTGATCACAAAGCAGGTTCATTTGTTCCGAAAATCCGGTGACATCAGGCTCGGCGGGAAGTAAAACGTGCCAATGAGCAAGTTGGAGTCGGCAAAAGTTATTTCCACCCAGACAGATTCACCGCTAAATTCAAGGTCAAATCTCCGTACCGCCTGCAAATGTTTTTTAACAGCAATAAGTACACCACCCCCGAAGTTCGCCGACATGCCTTCATAATTCCGATCCCTACGAAATACAGTATATGCTGGAGGAAAGTAATCAGATGATGAAAAAGAGCAGTTCAACCATGTTTCGCTTAATGAAATTATGTCGTAATCACTCACAGCAACATTTGTAAAACATGTATTGGCCTTAGTACGTAGTCCACGAACGTTTTGATAGAATACAGAACACTTCATAAAGAAAGAGCACTTTTTTTTTTTTTTCGTTAGGGCGGCACTGCAGCTGGAGTGTCTTCATCAACCCGTAATGGCCCAAAAAATTGTCTGAAGAACGAACCCATGGGCCAAACGTCATCAGTATTGATCTTTTCAAAATCCTCCTCATTTACAGAGATGTGAAACGACGAGTAGCTGTCATGTTTGGCTTTCAATTGAGTACACTTAAATGACTTATCCTCTAAGATGGGAGCAAGCACTGCCTCAACATCACTACACACGGTAGTTGGGTGAAGGCGTGAAACAAAGAGTGCTTTACGCCTTTGCGGCCTTGGAACGGAAGCCAGCTTACTGTTTGTACACGATCCCGAAGAAGGCTTGACCCTCCGCTTTCGTTGAACAAGTGTGAATCCATCAGCATCTGTTGCTGCAGTATCCTCGGTCATTTGGCGCGATGGTCGATTGATGGTTGAAGCGGTCGGGTAGGACTGCACAGGTTCGTTGCCACGCGTATGTCCGTTCTGGCTTCCTGGTTTATCACGAGCGCCCTGTAAAGCAGCGATGCCAGTCGAATCTTTGCGGGCGGCATCAGCAAAACTTGCGGCGCCACGGGTTTGTTGGGAAACCAGTGATGGTGTGACGTCTTGGGTGGTCAAGCGACGCAGCAGTTCCGTGTTCCTTGCGAGATGGATCTGCAAGGACGCGCTATCCGCCCTGACAGACGTAACTTCTTTCACAAGAGCGTCAATCTTTCCACACAAATCCGCGACTAACCTGCTGACACAACCGCACGCGCCACAGCTTTCAACCGTCGGAACAGTTTGAATTCCAATGTCGCTCAGAGTGGGCGAATCGGTGGCAGAATCTTCAGCACGCGTGGCGACATCTTGAGCGCCGTTGCGCCTCGTACAATTTTGACACTTGTACGTACTTGAGCCGTTGACCATGAAGAACTCGTAGTCATCTCCCACCACGCCTATGCATTTGCAGTGGAACCGCGCTTCGCAAGGTCCCGAACAACGCAGATATTGCTGCCTTCCGAAGAAGGGATCGGAGCAGCTGCCGCACACGTCCTTGCTGCCTGGCATGACGACGCGCCAACAGTAGTGCCACATTATTTAGACATGACGACGACGCCAACAGTAGTGCCACATTATTTAGGTTGCGACTAAACTGGGCGTCGTTCATGCGATGTGTTTACTTCCACGTTCGAATGTGTTGAGAATGAGTAGCCAAAAAGCCGTGTGTGCAAGGTGCTTCCTGGAGTGGCCTGATATCTCCCCAACTCGGGAAAGGGGGAGGGGGGGGGGGTAGAGAAAAGAGTGGTTGTTGTGGGAAGGTGATAATATTTACTCTCACTCAGGAGAGTCGCCGGTCATTAAAAAGTCGTCTCGCTCATAACGGGAAAGCCTGTGGGACCACATTTATGGTAACTATGAGTAAAATGTGGTATACAGCTAGGCTACTGAGAAGTTGTGATAGTGCAAACGATGGGGCGTTGTGGAGGCGGGAGAAGTAAAGACCTATCTTACGACTGCGCCGTCTTCATTAGAAGCCAGAATTGTGGTTTGCTTCCTCTACCATCCTAACGCCAATCTTGTCCAATATTGGATAAATCAAGTACAGCGTTGATCGCGCAAGCCGGCGTCAATATTTAAAGGCCTTTATCAACTTATAAAACAATCATCAAGCAGAAGTAAGGAAAAATAAATACGCAAAATGCTGCAAAATAAGATGAACAACATACGAGAGGAGATATATGTTTCGAACAGTAATGAAGGGGTTAGTGAAAGCAACCTGATTTATATGTTTCGGAAAGAAATTGATTATCGATGATCTGAACCCTTTATTGCGCAAGCCAATCCTTGTGAAGACACGGGAATGGTTCCAGCTAGCACCTGCGCAATGCTAGACGGCGGCTGCTGGAACGACACCAGCATATCTCGACCTCTCGATTTCCTCCGACCGAGCTCATGGAGAAAAGCGTTCGGTCGCGCTGACTCCCTCAGTTTCGCGGATTGAGCGAGCCCGCGTCACCGAGGGGAAGGCACCTGGAAGTCTGAAGGTCGTTGTCGCGCTGGCAGCTAGCCGCTCATTTAGGGATTTTTGAGGATTATCCCTCCAGGAAAAGCCGACAGGAAAGAAATCGCCGCCATCACGTGACTTTTAGGAGAGGGTGAAAAGAGAAGGGCCCGAGGGGCATTTTCCTACCTTGCGGAAAACGGTTCCGTTGGTCGGTCTTTAAGCGCTCTACAACTCCGGTCTCCTTCAAGCTGAGACTAAAAGCTCCGCCTTCAGCGCGAGCTTTTGCTAACACAAGTGTGAACGCGCAGGCATGCGTAACCAAAGCACGGCGGAAGCCAGCGACCCCGCGCAAGGAAGGCGGAGCTTCTAGTCTCAGCTTAAGGGTGAACGGAGTAGAGTTTTGGGCTCTTAGGAGAACGAAGATGTGCGGATTTAAATCCGACTGACCTACAAGTTCAAATTTATGTTCTTACACTATATGTTTTTATTTTATACACACATTAAGATGTGCCATTTCGGGCACTTATTACCCGTTTCTACAGCTGCCAATATGACGATGAGGGTTATCTGTAGTGGCAATAGAGTGAGCAAGAGTCTTTTTCATCAAGACTCTCGACACTTACTTGCACGAGGCACGTGCAACACGCAGCCCTTGGGAAGATCATGGCGGCACACCGCAGCACTGAGCTAGATTTTAGACGTCACGTTCTCCTCAGAAGTGGCACGCGGCACGTGTCTCGAGCATTTCCACAACAATGAATGGCGCCACTTTTCCCAGGATAGAGGGGCTTCAACTAGCGATGGAAACTGGCTAGGAAATACGTTCTGCAAGTGCGGACGTATAGCGGCGTGGTGCATATTTCGGCAGGGCGATAGGATGCATATCAACGGAGGCTGCACTGGATTGGCTGTTAATAAAGAGCGACGCCCTGACGTAACACCTTTAAACCGAAGATCGCAGGCGATGTAACCCTTCGCCAATATTGGCGCCGCGCAGTTAGGGACGGCGGGTGTATCACATCACATTGCTCGTGTTAACCCTCCCCCCCCCCCCCTCTCCCCAGTAACGCCGCTTCGCGTTGAAAGTCTGCTGCTGGCTCATTATAAAATATTAACAAAGCTTGGCCGATCCGTACAGGCCGCTTCGAGGGGCCCCGCCGGCGCCTCGCAATAAGCGGCCGGGAGGCGGGTGCGCGCTGCTTTGGACGCCCTCGAAAACTACTGCCGCCGGCTCTGGAGACCTGTGGACGCACACGGGCTGCTGTTCCGTTCCTCGGGCTGCCACACCGTTCCTGACGCGCAGTCGTCTTACACGGTCCCTAAAGTCACTGGATCCTGGGAAAGTAGCGCCATTGCCTTCCTTGTCTACTAGACGAAAACAAACAAATACTAACATGCAGACGACCATAACCTCGCAAGGCGATTGACTAATCGGTATCCATTGCTATTGCAATAGCCATTTCGGCTACTTCAAATGATCGAAGCTTCGAGATGGTCGTTCTGATCTAGTCGCACCAAGATCACTATGGAGCATCATCATACTAAAGGTGTTCCTCGCCAATATAACCGTATTTGGCATTGTGTACGCAATCGGCTTATCAATCTTGCCTTTCTGCGCAGATCTCTTACAATTATAATGTTCTTGCGTAATTCAAAACAAAATAAAACTATTTTGAAATGCCTTCAATCACCTACACCACGTGTTGTGGTTGTACAAAGATGTACGCTTATTTCGCCGGTGTGTGGATAGCAAAGTCTCTGCATAAAAGAAAGGTCTTGTTTCTTGTTGGGTAGAAGGGGAAGCCAGCTGGGCGTAAGAGATGTTTTTTTATCGTCAGAGAGCCAACTGAACGAGTGGCATCCACCGTGTCTTCTGTCAACGATGTGCTGAAGCTGTTCGGTTACAAGCTCGACCGCAAGCTGGGACACATCAAGGCCCGCTTTCGGGAAGACCGCCGTCCTGCCAAAACGGGCGCCAACCCCTCGAGCTTCACCACGGGGGTGCTAGACTCCCTGCGTCGCCGGAAATTTGGCCACTCGAGACTGTCCTGCTAGAAGTCAGCTGCCCATAGCGTCCCCGCGAAGAGATCCATCGCGAAGACCGCAGTCCGACCTGACGCTCTTCTCACCCTCTTCTTCATCCCATGATCATCGTCATGATTCACACGATTTGCCTGTACATGCACACCATCACTATCATGGATCGCCACCTGTTATCTCAAATCCGATGAGGCATCCAGAACTTGGTGTACGGGCTTCCTTCTGCCCTTTGGTTGCTTCAGGCTGTCGGGTGTTTTGACCTCAAACCAATCAACACTTTGACATCGACTATCTCTTTGTCTCTATAAAGCTACCCGTCACCAGCGAATTCAAATCGGTTCACAAAGAATGGCGAGGTCAAGAAGGTCAAAGTCAAGAAAGAAGCGCTCATTTCATGAGCCAAACTAGCGACCACACAGGGAGCTTGGAGCTACTTTTCCGCGCTCCAGTTACTTTACATGTCACCGGCCCGTAAGTCCACGGTTCCGTCGCCACTGTTCGCTCTGCATGAATTCACAAATAAATGGCTCCGTCATGTTCTGCGAATCGCACGCACGTCCTTAAAGGGTAACTGCAAAAAAAAAGTATTTTTTTAAACAGCCTAATTGGGACAACCATGTCACAAAACATATCTTCAGCGAAAAAACAATTTTTTTCTAGCAATATTTACGCCAGAGGACGTAATTTAGTCGGAGTCGCGACTTCTCCACCTTTGAAACTCCCCGCTCTTTCGACGCGCGCGGAGTGACTGTTATACGTCACTCCGTGACGTATTGCAGCCACTACGTGACGTATAATACCAACTTTGTGGCGCGCAATTTAAAACGGACGAAATGGCCGCAAACTAAAATCAGTTTCGCGCAATAAATATTTCTGTAAAACATTTTGTTTTTTGTGGAAAAATTGTTTTGTTACATGCCTGTCCCAATTTGGCTCTTTAAAAATACACTTTTTTTTCTTTGCAGTTACCCTTCAATGCATACGTTACGTGACCTGGTGAGCTCGTTCCAGGAAGATGAAGTGTTTGGAAAATGTTCACCCGGCGGAAAAAGGTTGAGAGGCTGCAGTCACCTGCATTCACCGTAATCACAGGCTTCTCGAGTGTTTGAGAAACAAAATGGGAACGAATCGCTGCTGCCGCCAAACTGATTCTCGAAGAAATGCGTTAGATTTCGCGAAGCGCCTGTATATATATAGGTGCTTCGCGAAATCTAACGCATTTCTTCGAGAATCAGCTTGGCGGCATCAGCGATTCGTTCCCATTTTGTTTTTCAAACACTCGAGAAGCTTGTGATTACGAAAAATAAAATATTTTAATATCAATACATTTTTGGCACTTAACAATTTTGCAGAATTTTTCGTACAATTATGTGAAGCCTATTCATTCATTCATTCATTCATTCATTCATTCATTCATTCATTCATACTGTCAGCCCTTGCACAGGGCTATTTCAGGGGTGGAAAAAAAGTAAACCACAAACAAACATGTAGGCTTACATGCAAGCATACACAAAGGTTACAAGTATATTGAGATGCTTCGTAATTTCGGCAGTTTACGAAACGGATCACTTTGTAATTTTGAAACATTTCTTTACAAAAGCTACAGGGGTTTTAATTTGTAGCACATACAACAATATCAGTGATACGCTCCAGCAATTCATTTAGCGACATATATGACACAACGAAATCAGGTAACATATTCCGGCAGATTGATACTTTAGACCCATGTTGCGGATAAAAAAAAAGCAGGACGCGGGACGGCCAAAAAAACGTGCTTTTCGTGTAAGGCTCGTCAAATTATGAGGCGCTGGAGAAATTCAGCCTTCTGCGTTAAGTCCTTATTTCGAACTCTTTTTGTTCGCCTTCCGCCCATTGAAAAGCATGCGGGAAGGGCCTTAGAACGCACCTGGTATCGCTGCGGCGCAGCGATACCAGGTGCGTTCACTATGCCTGCGGGCGTCCCTGCAAGCGCGCTCAAGGCGTCCGAAATATGTCGGCGAGCCCGGTCATGACACTGTCTGTGGATGCCGCGGAAAATAGCCCAAAACGGGTGTTCGTTTGTTTGTTTTTTTTCTTTTTTGTACAAAGTGAGCGCATCCGATGATATTTTCACCCCATCCTTCCACTACGTGGTTGCACCTCAGTGCTTGAGATACATTAGTTTACATGCCGTAATAAAGTTTATTAAGGTTAAGGAGCATACGAGCCGAAGACAGTGAGGAGGTTTCAAGAAAATTCGCAACCCAACGGTGCCGCAAAACGCCAACAGCTTTGAGGTATTTAGCGCGCAAAGTAGAGAGAAGAAGGACAGTACTAAAACAGCGCTACTCACAACTGCGTTTACTGACAAGAAAGGAAGAGAAAGAAAAAATCCAAATAATTCGCCGCAGACTCGTGCATCTACCACAGCCCCGTGAATGATAGCGGCTAGTTCATCCAGGCTCGTGTGGGCCCTTCATTGTTTGTTCAGGGAATTCCCTTTCCTTGTTTGATAGCGTTACTGATTCAACGCTAATATAGTTCCTGTCCTCACGAAGGATGTAGAAGGCCTCCAATACCTCGCGTGTCAATTTGTCTTTGTTCTTTCCCAAGATGTTGGTATCACGGAATAATGGTCTGCACGTGCATTCCCTGCGATGGAGAGGAAGATTTCCGCCCACTGTAGCATTCAAGGAGTAATCATACTCCCGGATCAATGCAGATTGTTGGGCTAGTTGGTACTGGGAATTTGACAACATGATGGCTCTTAAGACAAGGACAAAAGGGGAGACTGTAGGCCTATGTAGCTCTTGCCACACGTAGGAGGTATCTTATATACGACGCCCGAAGCGCATGGAAGGAATTTGTTTGCATGCTTCTTGGTGCACGTGGGTTTATTGGTACCCTCAGCATGCGCATTCACTCTAGGGCAAATTTGGCTCATTTTTTGGGGTGCAGAAAAAACTACTCAGACCCCATAGCGGCTTGCGACGTTTTTTTGTTTTTTTTAAAGTATGGGACATCTTGTGCAGGTGCGGTATTACTACTGGCCTTCTTTTCTTGACACTGGTCTTGTTGGACTGGAAGCCTTTTGCCTTCTTCACCAGAGCGTTTGCCACATCAGCCAGTAGGGCTGACGAATAGCCGGCTTTTCTTAGCCTCTCTACTTGCATAGTGAAGCTGGCTGACAAAGTATGAAGACAATACTTCCTTAGTGTCGAGCCCAGACACGTTAGAGCTATGCCCCTCTTGATGATTTTTGAGTGCGCCGAGCCGTAGTCTAGAATGGCTTTCTTGGATCGTGGGCTGTACGACCAACAAACACGGGTGTCCCCCAGGTGGAGCGAAAGATCGAGGTACTGAAGTAGGTTTTCTTTAGGCACCTGAAATGTAAACTTAAGGCAGCCTCCGTACTCAGCAAAGGTCTCCATAATGACTGCTACGTTGTATGTCCATACGTCCGCCATCTTCAAGAATTACCAGGACGTCATCAACATACCTGGCGGCCTTGTTCACTTTTTTTCCTCCAAGCGCACTTTCTATCGCACAGTCCACTGCTCCCAAGTCCAAGTCCAAGTCCAAGCCCAAGTCCCAGTCCAAGTCCAATCCAATAAAGCCATTCTAGAATACGGCTCGGCGCACTCAAAAATCATCAAGGGGGGCATATCTCTAACGTATCTGGGCTCGGCACTAAGGAAGTCTTGTCTTCATACTATGTCAGCCAGCTTCACTATGCAAGTAGAGAGGCTAAGAAAAGCCGGCTATTCGTCAGCCCTACTGGCTGATGTGGCAAACGCTCTGGTGAAGAAGGCAAAAGGCTTCCAGTCCAACAAGACCAGTGTCAAGAAAACAAGGCCAGTAGTAATACCGTACCTGCACAGGATGGCCCATAATTTAAAAAAACGTCGCAAGCCGCTATGGGGTCAGAGTAGTTTTTTCTGCACCACAAAAAATGAGCCAAATTTGCCCTAGAGTGAATGCGCATGCTGAGGGTACCGATAAACCCACGTGCACCAAGAAGCATGCAAACAAATGCCTTCCATGCGCTTCGGGCGTCGTCTATAAGATACCTCTTTCGTGTGGCAAGAACTACATAGGCCAAACGGGCAGATGCCTCAATGACCGACTCCGGGAGCATGATTACTCCTTGAAGGCTACAGTGGGCGGAAATCTTCCTCTCCATTGCAGGGAATGCACGTGCAGACCATTATTCCGTGATACCAACATCTTGGGAAAGAACAAAGACAAATTGACCCGCGAGGTATTGGAGGCCTTCTACATCCTTCGTGAGGACAGGAACTGTATTAGCGTTGAATCAGTAACGCTATGAAACAAGGAAAGGGAATTCCTTGAACAAACAATGAAGGGCCCACACGAGCCTGGATGAACTAGCCGCTATCATTCACGGGGCTGTGGTAGATGCTCGAGTCCGCGGCGGATTATTTGGGTTTTTTCTTTCTCTTCCTTTCTTGTCAGTAAACGTAGTTGTGAGTAGCGCTCTTTTCTGCCCTGTCCTTCTTCTCTCTACTTTGTGCGCTAAATACCTCAATATGTTAGACTACCAACTAGCCCAAACGTCAACTTCACTACGCCAACAGCGCCGTAGTGCAGTAGCAAAAGCGACATTTTTCGCTACCACCGCGGCGGTAGTGCAGGCGAGACAGAACACTGTGGTAGGCGTAGCGCGAAGAGCTTTACTATAGGGTGCTTTCACTGACGTAATTTCGTCCGCCATTTTGTTGTTGTGAGCTGCCTGGCGTGTACCGTAGGTGAGTATTTCTAAGATTACCACCCTCAAATGCGTAGAGCACAGAAGCCTATAAGCCTTACTACGATGGCATCTTGTCAACATGTTGCAATGATATCCTTCAAATTAGTCAATATGTTTGAGAAAACCAAACTAACAACAAAATTGCGAATTGACGTGGTTGGAAACATCCTATAGCCCAACGCGTAGTACAAGCAAATACCTTAGAATTTCTCCGGTATTTGATACTAGCATAATCCTGCTTGAGGATGCTCGACGTAGAGGTGGTGGAATCCTGGGCTCATCCCAAAGCGGTTTCGCAGAATTCTTGAGTACACCACAGGCACAAAAAGGTCTGTCTGGTTTAAAGGCTGGACTGATCGCTGCGTGCAAGAAGAGTTTTGTCAGAAGCGTCTCAACACCGACGCGGAGGAGTACCGGAACCTGCAGAGCGTCAGCCTAGAGTACTTCCTGCAACCTCCTTCACGCGTAAAACCAAGAATTGTGAAATAGAGAATCAAAACACAATTATGCATCATCTTTGATTTGCATGTCAGAAAGAAATTGATCTTGTTGTCGCCAGACTAAACGCTTTTAAGTCCATCCACCGCAAAGGTCCCTAAGTGTAAGTCGTTTGACTATTTTAGTTGACAGGTCCGTAGATTCAGATAGTATTTGATTTCTGTTGCAGTAAACGTTTCTTGCAAACATGTAAAGCTTTCCTTGTTATCGAATATAAAAACAAATCGCGATTTGTCTAACGACTTACGATCGAAAACAAAAACAAGTGGACATCGTTCACTTCGACCAATCCTCTGACGACCCTAAGTTGATGTCTCGGTCTACGTCCCTAAAAAGTGACTATTCTTCACTGCATCGGAATCCGCTGTCGTCTGTCCTGTTGTGACTATTGCTGGATCCGTTAAATTATTTTTGTAATGCGGCGTGCAAGCACCACTTCGGGCTAAAACTTCGTCAACATTACCTGGAGCACACCTGACATATATTTCAATCGTTAAACTGAACTTTCAAATCGTATTCATTCTCCCTTTAAAAGGCCCAAGCAACAATATTGAGTAGAAACATTTCTAACGTTACAGAAACTTACTCGTACTAGGTGGTCCCACGTATAATTGCACGCTACGCCACTGACCAAGAAGCTTCTTGTCGCCACGTAATATGAAGTATAAAAGCGGACGTCTTCTTTCTGCATCTCCGTCGAAGAACTTGGTGAGGAAGTTGTGGGGACCGCATTGTTGGCATTGTCAACATGCTATGCACAGGATGTGGTCATAAAATTTTGCGACGTTTAAATACGGCTTATACAGTGGACATGATCGCTTGCTGACCTAATGTTTGTATTTGGGCCAGTCGATACATAGTCAAATAAAAAGCGATGCAGCGCCAAAGACACAAGGAGAAGTGGAAGAAGGGCACGGACACAGCACTGACCTGCGACGTTCTTCTTTATCTTCACTGATCAAGAGAACAATAAAAAAAAAAGATGAAAACACAAAAACGACAAAGCCAGGACTACTCCATGTAAGGCCCAAAGCGCGGATTTGTGCCCCTCAAATCATCTGGAAACCCTCGATTAATTGACAAATTCCGCTGGAAATTGTCGCCGACTCTACACTGACACATTTTTCCGGACCTCAATTTCTATGTAATAAGCTTCATGGATCTATCTTGCTCTTCACCTAGGATGTTTTGTTAAAATAGCAATGTTTTCAAACTGAGTCGAACGACCACATCTATTACAGTGGACGGCGGGATGTCCCGAAGGCGCAGACATTAAAGTTATCGCGTGTTCTTTAGCTCGAATCTTTATACGTCTTCCCGTCTCGCCTATGTAAACTTTCCCACAAGAAGGAGAAATTTGGTAAACAACGCCAACTGCACATAGGACTAACTTAAAGCGATGTTTCACCTCACATATCGCACGCCCACTTCCTACGCGGTCAACAGAAGCCCACAAAAGTGATAATTTGGAAGGGGCCAAGAATACCACTGGGACGTTTTATTTACCGAAAACCTTCTTTATCTTGTGTGACAGACTGTGCAAACAGGAACTACCACAGGTCGGGAGGCAGGCTTTCGAGTGACCTTATCTGGTGTACTAAAGGGAACCCTAAACGATTTTAGAAGGAGCTCCGCTACACCCCCGACCACATTTTTATGAAAACCGCTCGAAGTCAATATATTGATTCGAATAAAAAAACTATTCGAAGTCCCGTATTGACAGGATTTACTAACGATGCTCTTCGGCAAGACTGCGCAAAGATATCGAGGTGGGCTAGTTGGATAGGCATGATATAAAAATTAAATAGCGCAAAGGTTAGACAAAGGACAAAGGACAGAACATGTAGACAGGACAAGCGCTAACTCACAACTGGCGTTTTAATAGAAAAGAAGAGAAGGAAGCAGCATATAAATACACCGAAAACGGAAGAAAGAAGATTTATAATAAAAGGAGAAAATTGAAAGGTACGTACAAAAAAGGAAAGAAAAGAAAAGAAAGGGAAGAGCGTAACTAAAGTAATTCTGTGGAATATATTGTAATTAGGAAACAAAAATAGAAAATTAAGAAAAAAGAAAAAAAAGAAAAAAAGAGAAAAGAAAAAGAGGAAAGAAGTTAAGCAGAAAGAAAAAAAAAGAAAAAAAAAAGAAAAAAAGACAAGACTGCGCGTTGTCTCGCTTTACAACCTTAGAATGCGTGGATCGAAAGCTATTGAGAGCCCTTTTTCGTTCTGGTGTCATACGCCCAGCCTACGCGATTACTCTCTAGTTCAACAATTTTGTTAAAAAAGTGTGACGCTAAATATTTCGGAACTTCGAAGGTAAAGTTTAATCCCGGAAAACTCTCCTTAAAGATCTGTTGCAGTTGCGATATCGATTCTTCACTAGCAGAGCCCTGATCCGAATTAAGAACAATCATGTAATCATCGACATACCTAAGTACTTTGAGGTACCGCTCATCCAGCCTAGCTTGTATTGCACATTCACATCAAACCAGATAGAGATCACTCAATACCGAAGCAACACTTGACCCAATACAGATCTGTATTGGGTCAAGACCAACAAACATCAAATCCAGTTAAAGGCGGAGGAGATCCAAGAACATGTCGACTGAAACACTACAGGATGCTTGAAATGCCACTGAACCACTGAAATCAATACATTTCTCTACCGCCTGGATGAGCTCTTTATGAGGAATGGAATAAAATTAAAACTCCTCATCAATCAAAGCCACATTAAAAGTTCCATAGTTTTCATTTTCTAGAGACTCTAACGAGGCTTCAGAATTCATAATTAGGAAAAATAATCGCAGAGTTTAAGGATGATAGGGTAGGCTGCAGAGATGCCTCGAAACATGTAACTGCCATGCCATTTTTTTCTGTAACAATTGCCCTAAACGGCATAGATTCTATGAGTTTTCTCCCAAAGGAAAACTTCTAAACCAAGAGTGTCAGTTCATCGAGGGTTTCTTGCCCTTTGTCTGAGGGCACGTGTCCGCGCCTTGGGGATTGCTTTATATAAAATAATCCTGGTTTTGACTTTTAGCGTTTTGTTCTTAATGTGCTCTGGTGCAGTGAAGATAAAAAAAGAGAATCATAAATCAGCGCTGAGTCTTTGTCCTTCCTGTTATCCTTGTGTATTTTGCGCTGTTTCGCCTTTTATTTCACTGCATGACATTTATTATAGAGTCGTGACAATCAATGCCTCGTCACGCAATCGGGTAGTGGCTCGTACCCAATCGCTGCGATGACGAGAATGCTAACAATGTGTGGAACTTAGCGCGTATCCTGTGCTTGGCCGACCCCAGTGCGTGATTGTGACAATTTTGCCCTATTGAAACTTTCCCTATTGAAAAATAGTTTTACCGGAATTTTATTTCCAGTAAAAAGATATTTTACTGGATTATGGGACTCTTTTCACTTCCGGTAAAGCTGGAATTTACTGAAATTTCACCGGATTTGTTACCGGAATGTCACCGACTTTTTTACCAGAATTTCATTTCCAGTAAAAAATCTATATTTACTGGATTATGAGACTCTTTTCACTTCCAGTAAAGCCGGAATTCACCGGAAGTCACCAGATTTGCCGCAATTCACCGGAACTTACCGTGTTCTTTTTGTTGCTTTTTCGGACGTCAACGGAAGGCTCTTAGGAAGAAGCCTGTGAACAGTGGGTGGTGTATGTTTACCAGATGCTGGACGATTCGGTAACAATTAAAACGGTTATTCCATACAGACATGAAAGTTCCAAGTCTTTATTTCACAGGGTCGATACCAGTGAAACAATCGCACAGCTGTAAACAAAAGCCATCAGACCAAAAAGGAAGAACCGAGTTCTTTGTCGCAAAAAAAAATATGTCAAGGCACTCACAATGCCGCTGGGTAAATTCCAAGATATACGGTAGTTCAAATAATAAAACCGAGCAGGTGCACCACACGGACACACACACACTGTTAGTAGCACGTTTAGCGAAAACCACGAACGCGCGCCAACATCCGCCGCCATTGAGAATAAGTCATGAGCACAGTCACGTTATCATCCCGGATGCCGTCGCCGCAGGTGCACCACGCGGAGAAATGCCCGTTAGGGAGTTTTGTAGGTCTTTTGTCGCCGTCCCGCAACGCCCTCGGCAACCCGCAACGATACCCGAAACTCTACAGCCAAGGCCGTCGGCGCGCAGGCGCAGTAGCGGCGCCTTCGTTGCGAAGGGCTTAGCAGAGTGGGAAACGCGGTCTACGAAAACTCCCTACTGTCAGTAGCACGCTTAGCAAAAACCACGGACGCGCAGAACGAACAACCGTTGCCGTTGAAAAATCACGGGCACAGTCACGGCGCCTCCGGCGTCTTTTTCGCTCACTGGATGCTTCGGAAGCCGGACGGACAAGGAGGCGTAAGAAACAGGTCACTGAGAGATATTTTATTTTTATCCGCACACCCAGCTGCTCTGTAAGATACAGTCGCACACATGGAACGGTAAGTCGACAGTGAGCGTCCGTCGTGGCCGTGGCTGTTTGACGAAAAAAGAAACCGGTTTTCTTAAAAAAAGAACAGCAAAAAGACCTCTTCATATTTTTTCCACGAACCCAATGCGAGGGAGAGAGGGTGCTGGGGACTTGTCCGGCTTCCCCTTCCACTCGCGTCGGCTTCAAGGGAAGTTTGGTAAACGGAGAAACGAGTCACTCGTTTCCGGTAAACCTTTCCAGCAAAGTGGCTGCGGGTGAAATTACGGCAAATATTCCAGCAAAGGCTGGTAAACTACGCTGGTTTCGGATGAAAACGGGTGAAACTTGACCAGTTTTCACCGGATATCACTAGAAGTTTACCGGATGTCACTGGAAGTTTTTGTCGGATTTTTTCGTAGGGTTACATCAATTACTTAGTAGCTCATGAAATTGATCCTATTTCAATCACACGCAGCTTGTCTCTCTACTCCTGTGTCTTTTACCAATCTACTATCAGTATTTTTGTTTTAATTTAGAACATACTGCACGCTTTTTTATTAGGCCCCTGCAGGTATAAGGAACAAAATACCGAACAATGAACATCAGAAACAAATATACAAGAACACAGCTCATCACCTGATATAAACTCAAATAAAAGAGCGCCTTAAAAATAAGTGCAACTAAAACAATATGAAACATTGTAACCATAGACACCCGTCAGTCTGTCCATCACATTGCATCCGCTCCAACATAAAAGGAGCTTAGCTAACAAAACCGAACACTGGGTATGCAGTGGTGCTTAGAATGTGTGGTCTTCCAGAGCTTTATTAAAAGGGCACTGACACCTCAAAGGTCGTATTTTTTTATTGTCTAAAACGATGCAAGGTGCAGTCATAGACACGCAAAAAACACCGCATCGCAACAAAAAAATATTTCCCCTGCGCGCGCGCGCGCGCCTTTTTATTCTTGGCGTTTTTCTCCCCCACTGCTCGCCTCCTGGCTTCTTTTGATCGGTGACGTCAAAAATCAGGAAATTTAGAAGCTTTGTAGGCGACATTTCAATAACATATAATAATGGCAATCGTAAAACATGTTTTTTAACGCAATTTTGAACGCACTACGGCCCCTTTTTTTTAAATACCAAAAATCAGAGTCCGGTGTGATGTCGCTTCCTGGATTTGTATCCTCCCTCGGAAAAATTGGCGGCGCTCGAGCAGAGGATGATCGGCTAGTCGGGGAAGAAACCGGTTTTTTTCCCGCGCCGGCGCCCTTCTATCCCGGCTCATCACATCCTCCTCGCTTCGGGTCGCGATGGCAACGGCGCTTTGCTGCGTAGCATGGAGCGGAGGTCCGAAAGAAAGTCGACTCGCAGGAGACCGCAAAATTGGACACATTGCACTGGCACGGATCGCGCGGGAATTTCAAATTCGGTATTTGGCAAATAGTTTTTTTAATTCACAAATGCTGAATTTTTAAGTTTCGAATTTTGAGGGTAATGTCCCGGCATCGTTTTCAATTGTTTTGGATAATAAAAAAAATATGGTTTTGATGTGTCAGTGCCCCTTCAAAATCATTGACGAGAAAAATATCGCGAGGAAGGGCGTTTCAATTAGATATGTTAGGCGAAAAAGACGAATACTTAAAAAATGCTACTTTTACCGAACACTGGCACTATTGAATACTGATGATGATGTCTAGTTACATAGGAAGATGATGGGATCAAATTTAGGTTTATTCGATGCACAGGTTTTTACGACAAACTAGATACTAAAAAATATCTAGCAATCTTTCTACACTGTTCGAGTGATTTTATATTTTTTGCTGTCATTAACGAAGATAGAGAGTAAAGTCTCTTATACATTTCATAATTAAAAAAACCGCTTTCTTCTGCCCCATCTCAAGTTTAGATATATATTCATTTGTGTTTCCGTCTAATATTACACTCGAATATCCTAAATTCGATCGAACCAAGGACTCGTATAAGTACTTGAAGTTTAACGGGAATTAAGGCACTTTTAATTGTGCGACATACCAGACCTATAATCCGTTTCAGCACAAGTCCGAGCGCAGCGGATGCTACGAGCACGGACCCCCTACCTTGAGCACACTTTCACCTCCCGAGAGAGCGTGCATTGGAGGCCCGCTCAAAACGTTGAGCACACGCGCGTAGCTTTCTCTCCGCTCGGAGGTAATCTGAAACCATATATAGATTACGGGAAGCATTTCATTCTTGTGAGACGCAGCTTTTGTCATTTACTAACGATCCTCATTCTACCCTTGATTGTGGGTCCCAAGTTGACTGTGTTTTTCTAGATTTTAGCGAGGCTTTTGATAAAGTTCCTCACCAGTTGCTTCTATTAAAACTTAACAAATTAAGTATTGATCCTAACGTAGTGGCCTGGATTGCCTGTTTTCTAACTAACCGATATCAGTTTGTTACTGCTAATGAGAACACGTCTCCCCTCACTTCCGTCACATCTGGTGTTCCTCAAGGATCCGTATTATGCCCTCTACTGTTTCTCATTTACATCAATGACCTACCTAATTACGTCTCATCATTAATTAATCTTTTCGCTGACGACTGTGTAATATATACTAAATCTGCTAACGACTCTGATGTTTTAAAGCTCCAGAGAGATATCAATGCTGTTTACAACTGGTGTGAACTTTGGAATATGGAACTTAACATTACTAAATGTAAAGTCATGAGAATATCACGTAGTAGTCCTAATGTGCCCTTCTACCATCTCAACAACGTCCCTTTGGCACCTGTTTCTTCTTATAAATATTTGGGCGTTCACATTACCTGTAACCTCTCATGGAAACTGCATGTTGAATACGTCATCAATAACGCTAACCGCATGCTAGGTTACCTTAAAAGAAAATTTGATCTCGCACCGTCAGCCTTAAAATTAACACTGTCTAAATCTCTCGTTCGCTCCAAATTAGAGTATGCTTCTTCTATCTGGGACCCCAGTCAGTCTAATCTAATTAATGTTCTGGAAGCGGTCCAAAACCGTTCTGCCCGTTTTATTCTAGGTAACTATCACCGCACTGCCAGTGTTAGCTCCATAAAAATCACCTTGTCCCTGCCTAACCTCTCTCTCCGACGAAAAGTTGCTCGTTTGTGTCTTTTTCACAAGATCTATCATGCTAACCCGTACTTAAAGCAACGTCTTTTCATCCCACCGTTCTACATTTCACCTCGCATCGATCATCACCACAAAGTTGGAGTTTGTAAATGTAATACCAACGCATTTCTACAATCATTCGTCCCTAAAACATCTTTGGAATGGAATCACCTTCCGACTTCCGTAATTTATATTATTGATACCCAAATGTTTAAAAATGCTATAAACACTCTTTACTGTCCTGAGCCGCCATGATATGTTATGTACTCTGCCCTTTTGTTTCTTTTTGTGTGTTAATTTGTTACTCCCACTCCCCTCTTTAATGCCGATTGGCCTTGAGGGTATTTAAATAAATAAATAAATAAATAAATGAATATTTACAGAGTAAGTAACCTTTAATGGCTTAATTTTTCTGGTTATGCGTAAATGAACGATTTCTTTTTCGGAATGGGGCTGCATTTTCCACTTCTCGATGCTGGCATGTCACGAATTAAGTAATATTTAATCCTCAACATTAGATATGGTTTTAAACAAAATACATTCGTCCACGAATAAACAAATATCCACATCTTAGCTGACAACCGAGACAATATCATTTATATTAGGTAACCCAGGAGAAATATCCAGGGTACCGAGGCGTGACGACGAACATCAATAAACTGTCTCCGATCGGCACAAGTAGGACCCTGTCCAGCTGACAATTTCGAATTCCACCCGAAACGCTTTAGCTAAAAAAAAAAAAAAAAAAAAAACCTTTGCTTTACGAAATTTTTTTAAAGCCTTACCAAAATACAGAAGAAAAAAAAAATAGCCTAGCTCTTTATATTGGTGTAGTGGTATAGAAACCCTTCCTGAACCCCTGCTCAAAAGGCTTTAGCAAAGTCTTGTCTTCCAAGAAATTTCGAATATAATTACTCGTAATATGTTCCGTAAACCTACATGTGGTACTTGTGATAGAAATAAGAATGTAATTGCTAACAACCGACCGATAACCGTTTTAGGAATTGGGACAAGCACGTGCCGTTCGCCACTAATTGGGGAGCACAAATGAAAAAGAAGTACGAAAGATGACTGTCAGGAAGCGGGATATGCTTTAGAAAACAAAAAAAGAAGGGAAACCGAAACTGCTGAACACATCAATGGTTCCAATTAGAAAATTGCTGAGCGTCATCAATACTTCGCTTCACCTTAACACAGCCGATGCTACAATCGCCAGCATGTAACCCTGAACAGTGCTTGCACTCCACGAGCGCTCGTGCTTTGCAGGGACGCTGAAAGCCCGGAGATCGCTTTTGTAGCTTCTGCTACGTTCACACTTAAGGCCCGTTCACACACTTGCAATCGAGTAGGACCGACTGTGACAAAACAGGTTTTTAAGCCTTTTTCTACGAGGACCTGCTCCACAGGAGCGCATCTAGTACTACGCCGTCGTAAGAGTCTTAAAAAACGGTATTATCTGAGTCACTCCTGCTCGGTTGCAAGTCTAGGAACGGGCCTTTCAGGCGAAACAGAAACAGAAACACAATAAAGCATAAAAATATGAAATAATTTAGAGCGCGTGACAAGCACGGTATTCCTCTAAAGTTACCACTCGCGCCACAGGCACAAAGCTGTCGCTGCGAATGCGCGGATGATAAGAGGCGGAAAAACCCCACGGCAGGCACGTAGCCAGGGGGGGGGGGGGGGGGGATTTCGGGAGAGGGGGGCCCGGGCCCATGGGGCCCGGGCCCCCCTCTCCCGAAATCTTCAATTTTGCTGGGGCTCTTCTCCCCCTCCCTCTCATACAGCGTTTTGTCATGGGCGCCCCCTCCCCCCCCCCCCCCCAATCAAAATCCAGGCTACGTTTTGACCTCACGGGCACGTATTCGCTCCCGCAGCCATGGGCCTGTTGCACGGGTGGTAGCTTTAGCGCACTACCGCGCTTAGCACGCGCCTTAAATATTTCTGAAATGAACTTCTTTGGCTGTTTTTGATCACGCTCAGAAATTTTGCAATTGGAATTAAGTTTTTTCTTTACTAATTAGAAAGGTATTCAGAAAAGTATAGTTTATTAACCGACTTATTATCTCAAACCGTATTTGTGTAGCTTTGACATTTTTTCTTCTGTTTTTTGAAGAAGTTTGCAAGCCCTAAAAACACCCTGTAAAAGCTCCAAAGAGTACTCCAGGTTTGTCCATCTCCAACCGATTCAAAAGAACAAATAGCTTGACTGAACTTATTAGGATGCCAGGTCTGGCAACGTTTGAAAAAAGGTGAAAGATTTTATAACGGCTTAACTATATAAATCCCTCTCCTTACGTAACTCAAGTCTCGCGAGCACAGCGTTGTTTTAACAAATGAAAATTATCAGGGACTTTCGTGCGTTTATTTGACACCTTTAAAAATTCGTTGTTTTTCCCAGGACAATAACTGCATGAAACCAGTTATCCAAAATTGAGCTCGGCGGTACAAAAGTGCAAACATTCACTGAAATGTTGAATGTCCCGCACTCCTAATATTTTGTTTATTTTTATCTTTATATTTTGTAGGTGATATACTGTTTGTTTTTATGCCTCGCTATATAGCTGTTCTTCGTGTCTTCCTCGGTGCCATTTTGTAGCGTAGACTCATGCTCATACTCAAGTGAGTCTGCAGTATGTCGGTAACCAGCTTTCGCAACCACATCGGACTACACTCCGTTCGGTCCCCAAGAAATCAGACAGACCAGGGTAAAAATTGTACTGTTTCTGTATTTCTGAATTCGCGTCAGCCCTCGCTTCAGAAAACGCCAACTCGTGAACCCAGTTGGCTTTCTGGGAACCAGGCTCTCCGCTCCTCCCCAAGCTTCATCCGATTTCGTCCTACATAGTCCGATCGCCCAGCGTTCATGCTCGTTCCTTTCTCGCCCTGCACCGATCGCACACCACGCGCCTTTTCTAGAGCAGTGCTCGGCCCCCCATTGCGTACCCTCCGCACCTTGTTTATTTCCCTTTCCCTACAAATACAAATAAATAAAAAACATAAACAAGCTACAACTGCCACATTGAGCTTCCAGGAAATCAGCGTCAAGAAACATTTTAACGGAACATTATTCAATAGCGAAGTAACCCATTTATGTTAAAGTATACATTTATGTGCTGCACACTTCCTCGTCCTTTAAATTGCATTCTAATAAGCTCAAGTTGTACTCTTCACGAACGCGACTGAGTTGATTTATTAAATTTACTTTTGCATAAATTTACGTCAAATCTCTTACCCACTACCGTCCCCGTTGTTCCCTCCAAAAATAACATTTCACTTGCAGAATCGTCTCGAGAGCTTGTTTTCACATGAAGGGTCAGACGTCAACAAAGGCCCAGATATTGAGGTTTATATTTCTTCTTTGACGTTAGAAGCTGCGAGACAATGACAGCGTGGGCTAACCCATAGTACGCTTTTCCCTTAGACTCGCATAAAAAAAAAAATAACCGGCGGAATAATTCTTTCGGAAGCGATCAATCACCACTTAGAAGCGCTTTGGATCTCGGACAAAGAATGGAATTGGAAGACGCGATATTAATAAACTCCATGACAAAGGAAATTGTTTTGTATTGTTTTTGTTTTGTTCGTGCATGGGTATGTGCCCGCGCATGTGCGTCTGTTTGTGTGGAGACGAACCCTTTATCTTTGACCCTCTCAAAGACGGTGCCCCCTCGCTCTGCTTTCAAAATCACATGTGTGCAGACAAAAGAACGCCCCGAGCTTTCTTGTTGTGTTTGCTTGCTGCAATCCCGCTTTGACATCTTGTTTTAAAAACAAAAAAGCGGTATTTAAATTTTTGACACAAAGCAAGAGCCCTGGCTTCGCTTAGAATGGAACGCGGCGTCTTTGTGCGTTGCAGCGTGTGGTGCCCTCGATGACAGCGCATTTCCGGCCCACGTTCCGAGCCTTCGGGCTCCTAGAACGTCGTGACAATCTTCGGAGTACTGCACTAAAGACTAGTCCGGTCACAATTTTCGTTCCAACGTGATTTGTGACTGGTTTGTTGGAGTTAAGCTGAACATTTTCAAGTGTTCAACACCTACTTTCGATGCGAAGGCGACGAAAAAAGACGTAATTGTCGCGAATAATAACACATTGTTATTTGTGTTATCCTGTCCTTCTGTTTCCTTACTCCTTACTCGTCTGCGCCCTTGCAGTAACAGCGTAATTTCATTTCTCAGTCGGATAGCATAAAAAAAAAAAATTGGCAGGGTCACGATACTGACTTTCTATCTTTTGCAAAGTGGTAAAAAAAAACGCAGATGTGGCATTTTGCAACAGAGACAGGACTTGACGGTGTTTCAATAGGGAGACTGTCACGGCCCCCCGCAGCTCGCCAAAGTGCTTGCATAGACGCGTAGTATAACGCGAGATTATGAAATTCATTCCGATGGCTGGATAGATGATGACTCGTGTCACCTAGAGCCACTAAATACGCTACGCTTCAGAGTAACGACACTAACCAATCGCCCGGCTTAAAATCATGGTTGCCAGCTATCTGAAGCCTTATCTGAAATCACAGGAAACGCTTTTCCGTCCCCCGCAGATGTTTAAACAGTTGGCGATAGAGCAAAGCTGTATTACGTGACATATGCTTCCTAACACCGGATCTAATACTGAGGAAGTAACTCCTTTGAATTATGACGATCCGCAGAAGCGTCTGCTCTGCGCTAAACACAAAGATGGTGGCGCCCACAACAATATCAAGGAATACAGTGCCAACACTCGTAGCGTAACCTGATTTAGTGGCTCTAGTGCCACCTATACTTAAGGGAAACTTTTTCTCGCAGTGAAACGAAGCTGTCGGTAACCCGTGCGTTCCCGCACGTTTTTTTTTTTTTTTTTATTTGTAATCGTGCCGACAAAGGGCCCTTTACGCATTCTGTTGGCTGTTTGTGAACGGTGTAAAAATATAATGTATTAACGTCTTTATCATTTTAATCAAACCACTGACGACATTGTTACTCTTCCCGGGATTTAAATATTGGGGCAATATACTACACTAGGAACTAATTATAATCTAAAACACTGGAACAAATGTGCTTTATGCAAAGGCCTGACAGTTTTTTCTGCTTTGGATCCTGTGGATGCTTGAATTTCTGCTCACCAGGATTGTAATAGCATCGGAATCATTAAGTGCTTCTGAAATAAATTTCATTGTTACAGTAGCTGCGTTTTTTCCTTATAAAGCAAAAAAATACAAAACTTTGGTTATTTGCCTGGAAAGGGACAATAAACCAAAATGGAAGTTTAGTTTAACTATTGAAATAGATGTCGTGTTTATTTCAGGTAATATTTCCCAAGTGTTAGCCTTAAGTGGCGCTTCCGCGCCGCACAAATAAATTTCACACATCCAGCAACCGGGAGCGGCGGCAGCGACACTCCGAGACTGCGAAAAGCACCCGCGTTTGAAAGGACCATGAAGACGAATTCGAACTTTTTTTAAAGGGAAGCTACGGAGGTTCTTGAAAACAATGAGTTAGAAGTGAATTCTGATGTATTTTTACCCGGTGAACCCGAATACCCAAACCATTTTCTGCGCAAGTATTGTTAAACGCGAGAAAACGCCAAAGACAGTCGCTGTACGTGACGTCATCAACGGATCTTTTGGCTGCCCAAGGCTAGAGAGGTGGGGCTTCAGCCCTATTTCGAAATTGCTCTTATGGCTCTCCGGCGCGTCGCATTGAAACATAATTGTGATATCTGTTATCCTAAAGGCCAAATGAACGCAATACAAGCGTTTTTTTTTTTTTTCTCAAATGCAGAAGTGCCCCATCTTCCCTTCAAACAAAGTGTGTTTTCCGACTATCTAGGGACTTGGTAATATGTTCTATCTTTTTATGCAGTACCACGAAGCTAATTGTTTTCTATAAAAAAAATCTACGAAACCAAAATCGACGTTCGGCTTTTTCGCCATATAACTTCTTTAAAACGGAGGTTACGTCAACAGTGAACCATCAGTTTCGGTACAATTTAGAGGTCATGAGCGCAGATAGCGTAGTTGAGCTGTAGCGGCGCTTTGTGGTTTCAGAGAGCTGTATGACCTTGAGAAGGCGAGTAACCAGGACATTCGTGCTTCGTATGCTGCTTGCCAAGCTGCTGTTTGCCACGCTTCCCACGAAGCACCGAAGACCCCGTGACTCGCGGCCGCGGCCGCGCAACGCAGTCAAACGTATGCAAACGCAACTGTGTGTATGAACCTTAATTTTATCGACATAGCTTATTGCCAATAGCGTTGCGAACGGTGCTATCGCATTACGAACACGTGTCGATTTTATCTCAGTGAGACAGAACACCCTGAAGGGCTTAACGTGGACGCCATCAGCTTTACTAACCTAAGACACAAGTACAGCCCTGCTCGAAAAGGCTCGGCGCAAAAGCGACGGAGTCTTGGGCTGGCGCAGGGGCGTTTACCAATGCCCTCGTTCCCGCATATTCGCGCACAACACTTCAGTACACCACAGGCGCAGAAAGGTCTCGTTGGATGAAAGGCTGGATTCATGTGCAGGAAAGATTGGGGCGTGCTAGACGCAGTCTTGTACACGTTACTAAAAAAAAGTAATCGATTACAATTACTATTACTCTTGGCTAAAACGTATTCGATTAGATTACTTGATTACTCGACGGAAAAAGTAATTGGACATTACTTAAAGAAGTAACCGTTACTTTTCCGATTACTTTATTGTGTGAAGACACATCTTTAGCGCTCATAACAATGAAGTACAGTGCTAATCCCACTTGTCTATAACGCGCGAGCGTGCGGCTTTTTCCGGGGAGCGCTAGACTGGTGGCATTCGCGGAAACGAAGCGAGTTACGTGGCGCAACATGGAACGGCCCGCTCGAGGGGTGTCCTGCCCAATCTATCACCTTGATAAGCGATAAAAGTAAAGTGCTTTATGATATATTTTTGTTTTTCGATGACGGCATCGTTGATACGCTTTCATGCTTTAGTTTGTTTGTTATCCGAGCAATGATGTTCGTAAAAAACGTGCGAGCAGCCTTCCGCGTTCGCCGCCAGCTGATAGAGTGGACAGGACACCCCTCGAGCGGGCTGTTCCATGTTGCGCCACGTGACTAGCTTAGTTTCCGCGAATGCCACCAGGCAAGCGCTCCCCGGAGAAAGCCGCACGCTCGCGCGTTATAGACAAGTGTGATTAGCACTGTACATCCAACCTAAATTTCACATTTGCACAATTATTGAAGAAGAAAAACTAGTTCCCTCTTCGTGGTCGTTGCACCTTCACAATGCGGACACAAGCATAGAATTCGTTTGAAGAAGTTTAATGATTTGGGCGTTCGCTAGTGTGTGTGTGTGTGTGTGGGGGGGGGGGGGGGGGGGAGCGGAAGGGGGTTCTAGATCTTGTTAAGCTTGAGCAAGGGTTGTCGCTCAAAGTTTGCGTCGCTCATTTTATTATTCACATGTGGATGAGCTCGCATGTTATACAAAAGAGCAGCAGCTCCAGGATTTCAAACGGATCATGTGTAGTATCCATTTGCGGAAGAGATCGCCCCGACCACTTCTCAACTCGAAACATTGCTTGTCACAAAGACCACGTAGGGGAAATGGGGAAATATTTCAACTGGCTTTGTTATATTTTGCATCCGCTTTAGGCATTCTTCGGTTCTGGTTCTCCTACGGGCTGTGAGTAGGTACCCTAAGCAGGATTTTTTTTCTGTGAGTGTGTGCGTGAGGGGGCTAGTTTGAACGAAGGACTTACAAAGCTACATTCTGCTCCCTCAAACTTCGCCCTGAATGGCCTTTGTCACTTACTGTGGCTTCCCTGGGGCTTCCCACTCCCAGCCCCAGCTCGAAAAAAAAAAAAAGGACATTCCACAGAAACTGTACATAAAAAGGGATTGACCTCGTTTCCTACAGCTCCGCAAAAGCGTTCTTTTTTCCGTTCGAAAAAAAAAAGCTAATTTTATTTTTGTCATTTCAGAAAAAAAAGGCGTGTGCCGGGGGGGGGGGGGGGGGGTACCGTGGAAAAATAGTAACGGTTACAAGTAATTTTATTACTACAAAAAGTAATCAGATTACTCTTGTGATTACTGCCTAATAAAAGTAATCAATTGATTACAAAATTACTCCACAAAGTAATCGATTACAAGTAATTTGATTACTTGTAATGCGTACGGTACAAGTCTGGCTAGACGATGTCTGACAAAAACTGAGATGTACTAGTTAATTTGGGAAAATGCAAGGATATAGTTCCTTATCTGTTTAGGATACAATCGGTTGGTGCTATGAGAAGTGTATTGTCTCGTTTGCAACAACGCCCAGTGTGTGACTTCCAGGCGTCCCGTGCTTCCATGGGGCTCCCCGCTCGGCTTTCCCCTCCCAATGTCTCAGGCTGCATCCGCCGTTGTTTGGGGTCAATAGGTCGTGTTCGCTATAGACGGCGAACTCACACGTAATACACTGCAGTATCCTGTCTTGGTTGCGTGTGCCATTAAGCGGTGCGGAAAGTGAGCTGGGAGTGCCTGACTATGATGTTGCGGCATCGTTTTGACTGTCTCGAGTCGTGGTTGTAGAGTCGTCACTGGTAATCGAAGACGGTGAACCGGTTCGCTGACGGACGCTGCGAAAAGGAGAGCTTTCTCGAGGTTTTTGCGCCTTTAACCTGGCGTCTTGATTCGTAGATACTCCCTCTTCCTCCTTGGGTACGTGTCTCAGCTGTCAACGTGCCGTTTCCGGGTATCTCCGTCGTTCGTGCGAATCTCGTATGTTAGTTTTCCTAGAATTCGGACGACGACGCCTTGAGACAATTTCCTGCCATTCCTGTAGTATCTTTTTCTGAATTGGTTACTCTGATGTTCTTCAGAGTTCCGAGAGGCGTATTTCTTCGCCTCGTCTGGTCGCACTACATCGGTTATTGTTGGTCCAATACCCTACTTACACTAGCACTCTTTCGTTTATATAATTTGTTTTCACCTTAAAGTCTCTGTTAGGACATTACATAATGGGGAGGGGGGAAGTATAACAAAAAATACTGCTAATGCTCACGCATTAGTAGAACAATAATAGAGCGTGCACAAAAATAAGTACAGGAAAAATTATATATAATGGGCTAGTAAGCGATTGTAACGCACTGTTGCATCACTGGTTCTAACGATGGAGGATGGCAACTGGTTCCATTCTGTGATGACACATGGGAGGGATAGTTCGTTCAATGCGTTAGCTTTGCCGGAAATTTGTTTAATTGCGCAAGCGTTATTAAGGCAGGATTATATTCTATCGGGGGGTGAGAGCCAAGCGTTCTTTAGTTCTGGACACTGGTTATACATTTTATGATGAAGGCAAATACGAGAGAGTTTCCTTCGGGTGAGTGAGGGTGTAGGTCCAACTTGACATTTTAGAGAAGAGACAATGGAGAAGTGGTCATACGGTGATAAGATTAATCGGGCGTGGCGGTTTTGTGCTGACTGTAGGTGTTTGATTAGATGGACTCGATGAGGGCTCCAGAACGCGGATGCATATTCTACTTTTTGTCTTACGTAAGTTTCATAGGCTATTTTCGGACATAACGGGGGGTCTCACCGATTACGTCTGATGAAGTCGAGGGTCTGGGAAGCCTCTACAGAAATGGCTTCGATGTGAGATTTCCACGAGAGGTTAGGTCTAAGACCAAGATATTTATACATTGATACTGATTCGATTACGTCTTTGTCAATAGTATATTGAAATGGTAAAAGAGATATTTTACGCGTAAAATGGATCAGTTTACACTGTGGGGAACGGGAAAAAAGAGGAGAATAAAGAGGACCGACAACCGGGTGACGAGCGGGCGCGCGGGGCAGTCGGAGCTGGAACACCGCGAGGATTGGTGTTCGTTTTCTTGTCTCCACATTTGGCGCCCAACGTGGGGTCCGACGACCAGTTCGTCATCTCCACCCGCGTGCGCTGCGGACGCTCCTTGCAGGGCTACCCTTTCAACCCGTGCCTGACGGAGGCCCAGTACCGCGAGATGGAGGAGAAAGTGAGCTCGACTCTGCGCACGCTGGAGGGCGAGCTGAAGCGCACTTACTACCCGGTGACCGGCATGGACAAGAAGACGCAGCATCAGCTCATCAACGACCACTTCTTCTTCAAGGAGGGCGACCGCTTCCTGCAGGCGGCCATCGCTGCCATCACAACCAAGTGCTACCTTCCCTCCGAGGGGGGGATGTGTGGGGAACGGAAAAAGAGACGAGAATAAAGGTGACCGACAACCGGGTGACGAGCGGGAGCGCGGGGCAGCCGGAGCTTGAACACCGCGAGGATTGGTGTTCGTTTTCTTGCCTCCACAACACTTAGAGTTGTTAAGCAACATCAACCATTTTCCGCACCAGCCGTAAATGTTTATGAGGTCACTTTGAAGCATAATATTTTCAGTATTTGATGTGATGGTGTTATAAAGAACGCAGTCATCAGCGAAAAGTTCCTTTTTTGCAGGCGATGATACACTGAACGTCGTTTATGAAGAAAAAAAAAGCAGGGGTCCAAAGACGAAACCCTGTGGTACTCCAGAAGTGACGTTCGTTAGGTTGGGTTAGGTTACGTTAGGTTAGGTTAGGTTAGGTTAGGTTAGGTTAGGTTAGGTTAGGTGAATCGTTTAGTAAAAACTTTGTGACTAAGGTGTCGGGCCCGTGGTCTAATGTTAATTCCAAAATGCAAACCGGAAGGTTATAGCAGATGCAATCTGCACATCTTCCTATGATGACGGAAGCAGCTTAATGCGCTATCATAAGCTTTATGCGCTATCGATAAAAAAACGGCAGGAAGAGATAAGATTTGTTTAAGAGAGATTCGATTTAAGATTCATAAAATAAAAAACGTTATATTTTTATACTTTTTTTACTTTTAAACGGTGTATTGATTACAGGAGTTACCCCGGATGGACTAAAATGTGCGATAGTGAAACCGTTATTTGGAAGTGGGGAAAAACGATATAGAAAACTATAGAACCGTTAAAAAGTATGCCAGTAATTTATAATTATGTTAAAGTGCATCACCAATATAATCAACTCCTTTTGTAATAAATTTTATTTAATAATTGAATCGCAGTACGCTTTTAGGAAAGGAACAAGTAGACGATGCTATTTGAATATTTCACAGATACTGCGAATGAAGCTCTAGATCAGACTAGCATTTGTTTAATCTGTTTTTAGATTTGTCGAAAGCTTTTGACCTAGTAGATCATTGAAAATGCTTGGAAAGTTATAGATGTAGGGTTTCAGACGACAATTTTTGTTTTTGTTTTTTAAAAGTCATTGTTCAAATAGAGCGAAATGTGTTAGAATAAAAAAAAAATATGAGCAAGGAAGTACATGTAAACTATGGAATACCGAAAGGATCTTCAATGGCCTCTAATATGTTTTGTAAACGACTTGGGAAACCTAAAATTTTAGTCAACACTATTTCAGTATGCAGATGAGGTCGAGGAGTACGAGTATTTAGGACTTCTTTCTAACAATAAACTGAACTGGAACCAGCACTTAGAATTAACGGTTAGCAAAGTGAGGGGCACTTTGTTTGCGTGTCGTAGGAAATTAATATTTGATGATTTTGACACCAAACGTATTGCTTATAAAAGTTTTGTTAGGCCCGTGCTAGAATATGCTAGTCCACTGTGGTGCCCTTTCACACAAAACGGTATAAATAAGTCCTCGACGTCCTTGACGAAGCTCATGATGCTCTCGTTCGGGGCCTGAATTCATGCCTGAAGAAGCTCTTTAACACGTTCCCGTCGCTTCTGGCTTGCGAAGGAGTGTCGGAGCTCTTCCCTGAGCTGTTCCACTCGAACCGATCGAGGCCTCATGGTTCTCGTACCAGTGCGAGCCGTTCCTTCGAGGGAGAAGTAAACATTCTAAAGGCTCTGTTCAGGCGTCCATTCATTGTGTCGGCAAACTCGCTCAAACTGATCAATCCAGTCCTCGATGACTTCGTAGACGCTAAGGGCTGTTTATACTCCAACGTCGACGAACGCAACGCGCGCCGGCGCAGACCGCCGTTCGTCGGCCGCTACGCCGCGCTGAGAAGCGCCCGAACGACGGTGTTTACAGTCCAGCGTAGACCAACGCTGGTCCAGCGCGCCCCGACGATACTGCCCCACTTTGCGCATGCGCGTCTCCGTGGCAACCGCATCGTCTCTACGGGTTATCTATGGGCGGTCAGTTTGGTTCGTCCTCGTGTTGTCATGTCACGCTTCAAAACAACCATTCGGGGTAGCAGTTAGCAGTTCAAAAACAAGCAAATGATGGTGATAACGAGTGAAAACCAGCACTTAGTTTCTCCTAATAGCCTCGTCCCACTAGAGCGACAAACACTGATTTTTGTCCGACGACACCACAAAGTTCCGTGTCGCCGATGCTGTCCCACTGCAACGACCAACGCCCGCGACAATCGCCGACAAGCGCCGACAAACGATCGACGACGGACGAGTTCTTGTCTGTCGTTGGACTTGAAGCGCAGCAAGCAGTCCCACTGAGGAACATGTCTCGGAGACAAACTTATCCTCCTCGCCCGCTTGTGCATTCTGTTGCCTCCCTTCCCTCCCTTCTACCCTTCCTCCCGTTCCCCCCGTGGCTCGCTCCGCCGCTCGACCTTCAGAGCACTGCTTCAGAGAAGCCCTTGGCGGCCACTCCTCGTTCCCGCAGTTCCGGTCCCTCGATTGCTCGTAGTGGTCGCGGGCGCGGCTTGCTTGCTGGCACCGGGCGGTCGTGTAGCGAAAAGGAATTTGCTGTGGCTGGTTTTGCTCGCAAAACTTGGTGCGTGAGGTGGTGCTTCAAGACGCCAAGGTCTACGTACGCCCCTGCATCAGGATGGATACACTCATGTTCGAGGACTGACCAAAGTAAGACCGCTCACACGACGTTCCGCGGCAAGCCATTCCGGCAGACGAGAGACTTGTCATCACGCTCTGTGATATCAGTATGCCGTATTGCCCTCCGAAAAACGCCTGCTCTCGATCATTCGGATATGAAGTGTTAAACATCCTCAAAATCGGCGTGAAATTCCATGGCGCTCACCTAGAATTCCTCGAACGACCCAAAAAAGGAACGATTCGGGTATTCTAGTTCGGAAAAAGTTTGGTGTCGATTGTCACGACTGTTTCTGGAAAGCCGCCAACGGCAAATGAAGACAAGCGGAAGCTTTAATCAAGAAATAAAGTAATCGTCTCCACTTTCACCGTGTTTGTCGGCGCGTTTTATGCCCAAAGAGCAAAACACGAAAACCGCGTCGCCAGACTCCGTTTGTCTGTGTATTTTGAAGTGTTTTGTTGACAACTCCAGTCCCACTAAAAGACAAGTGTCCTTGTCCCGTGTTCTGCGTCGTGTCCGCCAAGTGGGACGGCGGACTCCGACAAACAGGCTGTCTTTCGGTGTCGTCTGTCGCTCGTTGTCGTGTGTCGCTGTCGTTTGTTGCTGTCTGTCGCTCTAGTGGGACGCGGCTATAAACGTCACATAAATGTCAACAAAAACAAAAACGAAAAAAAAATAAAAAAAAGCCCGATATCGCGTCCGTCGAACCTAGCTGCTTCGCAGGTTCGCCGGAATCGTGCCAAGCGACTCCAGCGATTTCGCCGGAATGGTTCAATGAAATCGATGCACTCGATATTCTGCAGAGGCCTTTTTGTGACCGATAGCCGTGTGTTATCATCATAGTAGACTTTCACGGGAACTTAAGAAAGGGACAACGAAGAGAGCGGACGATGCCTAAACTACGCAATGTATGCGTTCGAAATTGTAACGCACTTTACAAAGCCTATACAAACAATACAGGATTCAGTTAAATTGTCATCGCGTACCGCTACTATTGTTTAAAAGCTGAGACCGTTTACAGAGGTTTTACTGAACCCGCTGCTCCCGCACATTCGAGGACGCTTTTTCGATCGGGAACGACTGCCGGTGAGTGCGACTAGCACATGATTATAAATAGCAGACACATTAGGTCATCCTTAATTCTAATTAACCCTACCTTTGGCGCGTCATCGAGCTTCCAGCTTTCGCTGGCACCCCACCACCACGGCCCACCACCACCGACTCGTTAGGTCAATAGGCCTATCGAGAATCGAGCGTAGCGCATCCTCGGAGCGGTCCACGTCTACGCACACACCTGCCCAGTCAAGCGCACGAAGGTTAAATACGCACACCAACACGGAAACACGACAACAGCACACGACGGGTTCAGATCCCAGAAATGAGCATCTCGCACCCCACTCCGACTGGCCACGACGACCCCGCCAACCGGATTCCCAAGTGAGGCATTCGCGCGAGGGCTTCTGGGATAGCCTCCGTCGGCGACGCCGTTGTCCAACGTTGAACGTAGAGCATGTCCAAGTCCGTCGTAAGCTACGCTGTCGCGCGTCGAGCAGCTTGCGCTGCGCCGCGTTCAACTTGACGTTGGAGTATAGACACTCCTTTCGCAGACAGCGTCAGCGAGCGTAAACGAGCGCGTGCGCCCGTTGACGTTACGACGGAGTATAAACAGCCCTTTACCGTGGAAGGAAGCAGCGGTCCGGGGGACGACGGGAAGGTGGACGATGGGGGCGGCTGCAGGGGTCTGCAACGATTGGCCGTTCATTGCGGGCTTCGTGAACTAGTGGGCCTTTTCCGGCTGTAAACAAAATTCCTGGGAGAAGCCTTGAACATGGCGGCTTCCTCGGGTCTCTGTAGTCTCCACGGACGGTTTTCTTGAGCCGGAGACAGGGCTTGCGCTGTGATGCCTAGGAGGGGTACGCTTCATGGGCTGCGCTTACCCCGCACCTCCACCGGGGGCCCTAATCTGGACATTTGGCGAGAAAGCCGGCGAGAAATCTGGTGTCCGTGATTAGCCGACGCAGCACTTGGCCTTGGCGCCGGCCAATCATAGCCGCCAGATTTCTCGCCGACCTTTCCGCCGAGTGTCCAGATCAGGGCCCCAGGAATGTCACGGATGGAAAAGGGCTCTACAAAAGTAAACTGAAAATAAAGATTTAATCGGCAAACTTCTGCCAGAAAACAAAATAAAGAACGAGCATCGAGACAGCCGAAAAGCGGGTGGCGGTTTGGCGCCGTAATAACAAGCGAGAGCGAGACTGACTCTACAACTTCCCCCGCAGGTGCTTATCTAATGTGTGTCACCATCTCTAAAATTCGGCCGAAAAGGTTCGAGCGTTCCGCGCTTGGGGTGAGAATGAACAGACACTTTTGAGAACAAGAAAGCAGTACGAAATGATAAATGTTACGTTCCGAGTAAGAATAAACGCGAATCTTCTAAAACCCCACACTCTAGCAAAAATGGTAGTCACATGTGATTACCTTTGGGGTGGTAAAAAGTTGTCCCAAATATAACAACCCCTAGGGTAAAAATGACAACTTCACATGTAGTCAGAAAGCAGGTAGTCAAATTTGACTACACCCAAAAGCAACATGGCGGCCGGTTATCGAGGCTCGGATTTCCCGGTAAGGCCTAGCGAACAGCACGGCTTTCCGGAAGAGTGAGAGAATAGGGCGCATACGCCTATTCGACGTCTTCCAAGCACCATCAGACACTCTAAACATCCGTCCTTAGACACCGGTACCGTACCTATTAGCCGGGAGGACGGCAGCGTGTTTGCCGGAATCGCCGCGATTGCACCCGACGGCATCTCGCTTGATTGACTGTATTTTTACCGCCGCCGGAGAACGCTCAAAAAAGAAATCGTAACGCGAGGAATGGGCACGCTGACTTTATTGAAGGCAACGTATGCTTGTCGTATGCGGCGATGAATCGCTGGGCACCTTCGTCGACACCGACGGGAGGCGTACAACTCGCACCAACGCCCCGATATCTTTCGTTCTTTTTTTCCTATCTCGTCTTGTTTGTGCCTACCTCAATCGACGTGGTTATCCATTGCTGCCTGCACTTCGAAGCTCTTCGACACAGAACAATCATTTAGGTGGCTGAGTGGCACAATTATCACGCTTGTTATCAAACTGAGAGGTACGTAGGGAGCCCAGTGGACCGTATGCCAGCTGTTTGTAATCAATAGCTACAGGACTGCACAACACTTAGTTTATTGAATCAGGCGGTAGCTTGCGCCACCTAGGAAGTGTAGTAGTAACCGCTAGATGGCACTAAAAAAAAAAATGCTTATCCACCAACTAATACTTGAACCCTTGAACTACGTACTGCACGTCCTGCACCTACAACTCATGCGCCAACACACATCAACCACGATACCGAACACTGCTACAGGCACATACATGTCAACAGTACAATATGTCAACAGTACAACAAGGCACAAGCAACTGCAAGTGCAACACAACACCTCCGCGACTCTCTACACTGACCACCCTACCGACGCGATTCGTATATAGCCCTACCCTGTTCTGATAAGGATTAGGCAAGTGACTGCAGCTGTTTACTAGATGAATAAAGAGTGTCTGCAAGAATTATTAGTATACAAGTGTTCTGTGTATTTAAATTGGCCGGCTCGACACCTCTCTTAATCTAGCGCTTCGAAGGGCAACATAATATGAAAGTAATGGGCTAAAGTAACACCGCACGGCATGCTCCCGATCAGTTTTGGTTTCAGATTCACGCAGTGATAAGCTTACTAAAGCCATGTTGCCCCATGCTCGTTCTGCGCGTGTAATAGCAGCAAAAGTTACAATAATATCTGCATTCCTAGTGAGTAATCGGCTAAAGGTAACATAATTCTTAGTCTTGTGTTGTTTAATACCCCAAAAAACCATACGCTGACAGAGGTTTCTGATTTGGGTAGATCAGCAAGGCCCCGCCAGGGCGCCGCTGGCAGCTAGTGCAAGATGGCCGCACGCAGCAGCTTGCTCGAAGGCATACCGTCGGCGTCATTTTACTCGAAAAAATGTAAGTATATGGCTCTGCCGTCCTATATTCGGCACTTTTTTTGCTCAGAAAGTGTTGCGCAACCACATTATTCCGTTCGTTGTTGTTTTGGAGGCCCGTCCGCTTAGTAACATTGCTTCAAATTTCTGCGTATCATTTTCGATGCAGTGGGTGGCACAATTTTTGTATCAATTCTTATACGTTTTCTTGGTGAAACTTTGAATGGTACACGTTTTAACAGTTTCTTTTTATTTATGTTTCCTTCTAATTTTAAGTCCCGAAGTTAGGAACATATGGAACCGCATCGTCGCCGGCGAAGATGTCAGCGATTTTAGTGATCTGTCGGAAAGTGACGATGAAGATAGTCCCCCCGCCGCGGCTGGGCCCTCTGAGACAAGTGATGAAGAAATCGTAGAAGATTAATTCGGATCATCTGTAGCTTCGTCTTCTCGTCCAGACAACAAATGGCGAAAGGAATTGCTCCAAAACAGTCATGCTGAATTTTCCGAAGTATTCTCTGAGCCGGATGCCATGGATTCACCATTGTTCCTTTTCCGTCAGTTTCTAAGTACTGATATGCTCACCATGCTAGTGGAGCAAGCAAATGTGTACAGTACGCAGAAATACGGCAGCTCCGTGAACACAACTCTGCAAGAGCTGGAGCAATATATTGGAATATACCTGAAAATGGGGCTTAGAAAAAAGCCGAACGTCAGGTGCTACTGGGAGAATGGGACAAGGTATTCTCCTATCGCTGACAAGATGTCGAGAAATCGTTTCTTGAAGCTGATGCAATGCATGCATGTTGTAAACAACATGGAAACCCCCGAAGAAGCGAAGAAGAACAAGTTGTGGAAGATACGTCCTTGGATTTCATTATTGCACCACAACCTCAAGAGCATTGAACAAGAAGAGTTCAATGCGGTGGATGAGATAATGGTCTCATTTACAGGAAGGAGCTCGCTAAAACGGTACATCCCAGACAAACCGACGCCATGGGGTTTCAAGCTTTGGGGACGGGTAGGCACAACCGGTGTCCTTTACCAGTTCGAGGTATACCAAGGCCACTCCAAAGAAAAGCACATTTTTGGACTTGGGAGTGATACTGTCCTGAGCATGTTCTCTGAAACCCCTCCGAATGAAGGCTTCAAGGTTGCAGCCGACAATTTTTTTAGCTCTTTGAACCTTGTTGAAGAGTTAACAACGAGAGGAATACAGTGGGTTGGAATTCAGAGGCAAAATCGGCGGGGAGACTGCAAACTCCAGGATGAGAAGACTCTGAGAAAAGCTGGCCAAGGCTCACATGATTACAGAGTTGACAATGGCAAAGGAATTGTAATAGTTCGCTGGTTTGACACAAAAGCTGTCACCCTAGTGACAAACTTCGTCTCTGTTGAGCCAACTCAGCAAGTCAAACGGTATGACCGGAAGGCCAAACTCCACACTGACATCACACGCCCGGCAATTGTTGGTACTTACAACAGTTTTATGGGGGGGTCGACCAGCATAATTATCAGGTGTCGCTGTACAAATACACCATTCGGTCCAGGCACTGGTACATGTACCTCATATATCATGCTATAGTCGGTTACAAGTTAAGAAGGTAGGAGAAGCTCCTCCCACAAGCGTGGTGCGCCGGTTTCAAATCCCTCCGCAATCGAAAGAAGAGTTCACTGGAAACGCTCCTTGTTCCGCTTCAATGGATAGATAATGGCCACAGAGTGGTGCCAACTTATCTCCGACCCCCACTTTTTAAGAAAGCGACCTTTGTATTAATCGGAGAAGGAATCGAGCCCCTGAAAGCAGCCTTTGTATCAATCGGAGGGGGAAGCTAATCCCCCGAAAGTCGTCTTTGTTTCCATCGGAAGGGAGAAGACTTAATCTCCCTCTCGTGGCTTCCACAATGCTAAGTCAAAGTCGAGAGATAAAGCAAATATGTACAGAAAGTCACGACCCTCCTCGCGCGTTGGCCGCAACGTCACGGAAACGATGGGACGCTATTGGATGCGGAGGTGGCGGAGGGATATATGATTTCCTTTGAGGGGCATTTGCCGCTACCTTCTTGACTTGTAACCTACTATATCTTCATCTGCGTCGTGAATGCGTGGAATATTCACAGGTGCCGAAGCCATCAGCTGAAGGAGCGGCCACTCAAGCTGAGAACCTTCATTGACAGTTTATCAGAAAGTCTGATCTCTACTGGAAAAGCGCCAAGACGGCCGGCCAGTCTGCCTTCGCCTCCGATGAAGAGGAAGTTCACGCCAAGTCATCCCCAAGATGACGTTCGAAAAGACAGGGTTGGGCATCTTCCAATTGTGACGAGCAACCGACTTCGATGCAGGAACTGTGTGCACAGTGCGAACACATTTAGCACAGTTGTGTGCGCGAAATGCAATGTAACTCTGTGTCTGAACAAGCAACGCAACTGTTTCTTTGAATACCACAAGCCATGAGACTGCAGCTGGCAAGGAGGTAAGAGAAAAGCCCAGTGTATCATATTTGATATGTTCAATAATTTTTTACTGGTTTGAAATTTCATTGTTTCTTTTGTATGAATGTACTCACCTTAGCCATAAATAAAGGCACACGAGTTTCTACAATTTTAATTTGCCTAGAAATATGTTTTGGCTTAAATTTCTCAAGCACTTAAATTTAGTGCTTGCGAATAGGTGACAATTGTAGCGGGCAAACGCTGGCGGCACGCTTTCCCGTGTTGATCGAGTGACCAATGAGTCGCTCTACTCGCTCCACTTTAGAATCATTATTATTATTATTTATTATTATTATTTATTTATTATTTATTTATTCCTAATCCCCTAAATTATACTTATGTGAAAAAAAAAGGATTGGGGTACTTGTAAAAGAAACAACTAGCATTGCCAAGGTTGTTTTTTTTTTGTGCTGCATTCGGAGAACATATACACCCATATCAAATTATTTTAAATCTTTCAGTTTTCTGTTGACAACAAAAGGTTGGCACTTTCCAAGTATGGGGACACTTGATATAAACAGTGTATTAAGCTCAAAACATTAGGGCATTACAACCAAAACTATACTGTATATATGTATGTATAAAGTGGCTATAATGAAGACAAAGTGTTCAGGTGGCAATTGTTTGTATTTTATTTTCCAAACCTGATTATACCATTTTATATTAAAAATAGTTTCCTCTAAAAAATAAATAAAACTTTTAAAACAACCTTGTAGGTACTTTTGAAACATTGTGGAAATGGAAATCTGAAAAAGAGTCTTTTTCCAGCACTGGGCTATCAAACTATAATAATTATAGTAATGATACTTTCTGAAGCCAGAAACAACCCTTCGAATATGAAACAAACCAGAAAACAGGAAACATTTAACCAAAAAACAGTGTTATGTATGCATTAAATCATCAAAATATGCAACATCACAGTAATTTCACCATTCTAAAAATAAAAATACCTGAAAATATGTATAACAAAAAGGGATACGGTTTACACCAAGCAAAATACTGGGCCATAGAACCAAAGTTTCAACAATAAAAAAAAGTATGAGTGCGTGCCCAAAAATAACCGGAATGAATTTCAGGAGGCCGGGCATTCGTAGTACCTGCATCCACCTCTTGCAGCGCTATGCGGCACCCTTCCCAAGTCAGTTTGCCGACCGGCGTCGTCTGCTAAGGATCTAGCGGCATGTTGTGAATTTTTTCCCCAAGCGCTTCAGAATCATTCCTCGTTTTTTGCAATGTCTGACTTGAAGGACCTTCCTCATTCATAAAATGATTTCCTTTCAAGACTTTTCATGCGGGTAAACAGAAAAAAGTCACAAGGGGCGAGGTCCTGAGAATACGGGAGGTGGAGAAGCGGTGTCATGCCATTTTTGATAAAATATTGTTGCACTGACAGGGCAGTGTCTGCTGCGGCATTGTTGTGATGGAACTATCATTCCCCCTTTCCTTCATATCGGGGCATTTCTGCCTTACTGAGTTTCGAAAGTGTCGCGAAATTCCCAGGTAAAACACCTAATTAACAGATCACCAAGAGGAACAAACTCGGAGTGAACAATGCCACAACTTTTCTGTGTTTTCTTCAGTTGAGGAGGTTGAGGGTCGCCCAGATCGAGGTTGGTCATCGATCAATAATTCACCAGTCTTAAAGCGAAAAAAACCACTAACAGACTTGCGATTTCTTATTAGCATCTTCTTTGTAAGCTCTCTGAAGCATTACAAGAGTTTCCGGCACAGTTTTACCTAAAGCAATATTTAACAGCCACATGTTGTTCCTTCATATCAGACATTGCAAAAAAAAAACGATTTTGAAGTGCTTGGAAAAAATATTTATAGCAGACAATGCCAGTCGGCAAACTCGCTCGGAAGGGGTGCTGAAAAGCGCTGCTAGCGGCGGAAGTTGGTACTACAAACAGTCAGCCTTTCAGAAATTCATTCCGCTTACTTTTGCATCCAACCTGGTACGAATCACTGCACCAAAAGCTTTCGATATATGCCACGTTTAAAAAAAAAGATGGCAACCAGTCAAATAGGCTCGATAGACCTTATGAAAAATTGTTTGGTGATCTGACAACACTGAGAGCGTCGCCATTTTAATGTTGGCAAGCTTCGTCGGTATCAAAGCACGGTGGAGGCATCAGAGAGAGCCGTACGGGCAGTTTACGATAGCGCAGCAGTTGTTTTCCGCCTTCTGAGAATGAAATGTTGACAAACATTTCAAACAACCTACCGCAACTGTGTGATGAAGCTCTAGGAGGACCTGTGCACGCTGGCAACAACCTCGTCAAAGCAGCGGAGCAAGTCCTACACCTTTGCTGTGGAAGCTTACACACTGCGGGTTGTCGCCAGCGTGTGCACATGCCTCCGAAAGTTTCGTCAGACAGTTGCGGTAGGTTGTTTAAACTGGTCGTTCATGTTCCATGGTCAGAAGTCGGAAAACAAAGCTGCCGCGCCATCACACACTGCCCTCCACATCAGTACCGACAACGCTTGCTAACATTAAAATAGTGACGCTCTCAGTGTTGTCAGACAACCAAGCAATTTCGCATAAGGTTAATTGAGACGAGGCAATTTTCACTGTAACATCAAGTAACATCGGCCACAGTGTGCGCCCAAACAAGGGCAGACTTCGATAATTGGTGCTACAGCTACCATACTTCGTTCACCTCTAAGCTGAGACTGTGGTGGAAGCTACGTCCTCGTTAGACCAGTCATACGCCTCTCTTTTGCCACATCATCACGCTCCCGGCCGTACCCACGCGCAAAGAGTTGGGTCAGCTGATAAGAGCAGTGATGTGATTGGTCATAACCATTTTAGAGCAGGTGTTGAAGCAGCCAAAGGTTGATTTTGGAGAAGCAAAAAGAGCTTTTGGAGCATAACCGCACACTTCATTTTCATTTATATCACTGCAAATGTGAGGGGAGACGGAAAATATTAGAACAAACACTAACTGTTTAGTTGCTTGTGGAAGCACCAGACACGGTAACAAGACGGCAACTGATGACGAGCAGCGCAAACTGCCGTGAATGATTATTTTGGGTATGAAATCCCACTGAAGAAATGTTAAAATACAATCATTTTGAGCATTTAGGTTTATGTGTCCTTCAATTTCTAATGGGGGTTGTAACAAAACTGCAACTCTTAATTCAGACAAAAAAAAAGTATAAAAAATAAACCCACAAGAGTCCATATATACCTTCTTGCACCCCATCTCGCTCTGGAGGAGCAAAAGTCAAATTGGACGTTTAGTGATTTATACAGCGTAAGGTCGGTCTGTCAGGATGAGGCGACACTGGTTTACACTGTAAATGAGCATTTTTGCCAGTGCAGGGGTCTTTAACGTGCACCACGCAGTAGTGATACACGACCGCACGCTGGTACGATGCTCATCCAGATCGAAACGGGCAGGGGTGGGGCTCGAACCCAGGACCTCTGGGTTCTGTAGCGCGAGCTTTCGCTCCAGGCGTGTCGAGCTGGGTGTGCGCTTTAGCCCACTCGGCCACCAATCCCCCGTCTCTGGAGGAGTACCTTTCCCCTTGGTACGCGGGTGTGCTGCGGCGAAGGAAGACATGCAACATCGCGACGCCCAGTTCGCAATTGTTGCTTCACTGCATTACACCACTATGCGGTGCGCACTCAACAAAGCTAACTAATCTACCAGAACAGACCACGAACACGAGGCTTGTTGCGAAACTTCTGAGTACTGTCAGTGCTTGGTGCGAAATCAAATCGAATAGTACGTTATTTGAGGCGATTATCAAAAGTCCTGAAAACCTGCACGAGCCTGCACTAACGATTCGCCCCGGTAGCAAGGCCTGCAGCTGTTTTTTTTTTTTTTTCATTGTTTCCTGGGGGGTCGGCCAGCAGACGCACTCGCGTACGGGCTCTCGCCTATCTGCTTCGCCTCGCACGCCCTCCAGGACGCAGCTCGTTCACTGTGCAAATAAAGATTATTATTATTATTATTATTATTATTATTTTTTCAGTATTATTTAATTGAACTTAAGTTCTGGTTCAATGTTGGCGCAAATTCCTCACATTTTGATCAAATATAGCAAGTGTAGCAAAATAAGCACTTTGGCGCAGTTTGGCACAAATGACGCAGCAATCCCATCACTGGTTGATAAGAGGGAGGCGGCTGATTGGTCCGGCAGGGTGAACATAGTATAGCTCGTGCACACGTTTGCAAAGGGTATATTCAAAGGTAGCTGACAAGCTGTTGGTGGCTGCAATACAAATATCAGAAGCGCATACTGCAATGTTCACTCGTCTCCTATCATTTTTATATAGCCTTTGTTCTTGTCATGGGCAACACTGGATCCCACCGCTGCCGGCATGTCGTGGTCGAGACAGGTTGACGACGACAACTGGTTTATTGCATACAATACGTGGTCTTGTGGGTTGTCGGGCTGGTGGCATCGATTACATGGTGGGCCTTGTCTGCTAACCCTCTTTCGCATCTTTTTGCTGGTGCTTGCCACATGAAGTGCTGTGCTCGGCGGTGGGCTCCGGTGTGGCCCACAGCAGTCCTAAATCACTGTAAAAAAAACAGGGTGACAAACTTGTAACAAGGTAGCAAACAGAGATGTTTTAGGCTGGCTTCACAGGAAAAATCTTTTTCAACATTTTGACATCGCAAGGCAAACAGAATTCTAGAAGTTTCATGATCTAAACCAACAAGCACGCCCCCCAAAGGATTGAGGATTCATTTCACCGCCTGGCCATGGTCTGACGAGCAGCTGAAATCTCGTTACATCTTGAAGTCGCAATAGCTGCAATTCCAGTCTCTTGAGTTCACGAGCAGCAACCGCTGAAATAGCAACATGCTATTTCTGGTATGATCACCATCCAAAAATACAATTAGTTCATGCTGTATAGACCCAAACTTTTGGAATGATAACATGCAATTATGTCTATGTCTTTCGCTGATGCACCTGGAATCATAAATTACAAAACTAGAAACAATAAACCAATCAAATTTTGTTGTCAATTAACCTTCTGACCCTGCAGTGATAATGAAATTAAACTACAAGCATATACAGATTCATTACAAAATATGTTTAATATCTATCTTGAATGAATTGCTATATTTTCATTGTAAATGTCCCATTCTTGCGAGCACATCCAACGCAGTCATTGAAATGTGACAGAGACATCTTGTGACATTTGGAATGCGAGTCAGCTCACCATGGCCACTGCTAGCCTGGCTGCAAGCATGCCTGCCAGTTGACAGTGTCACCAAATACTTTACCAGGAAAAATACATTTGCCTCCATTCATTTACGCCAGCGCACCCACAGTGCCAAATGTTGCTCTCCTAGAGGTGTAGACACCACGCATCTGAGAGAATGCATGGGGATCACACCGTCCACGCTGTACAGCAGTCATGCCGCACCAAGGGAGATGGCTGCCGTGGGCACACCGAGATACCGGGTTTGCCGAGACAGCAGAGGCAGCTGTCTCGACTAGTGCTCCAGGTGTCCGCAACCATAGATGGCAACAGTCATCTATTGTTGCTATCAATCGTCCCAATAGACAGATCTCACTAAGCGTTCCACGCATGCGTGATGCCACCATAACTTTAGTTCACAGGTGGCAGGAGGCAGTGCGCGAGACGGCTCGTGTCGTCTCGTCACGTGCAAAGCTCTAGCGGGGTTCTCCCACATGCAGAAAGACTTAAGTTATTTTGTTGCATTGTGGCAGCGGCGGCTTAACAAAACTGGCTGGTGAGATTGGTCTATTCAAAGGCAAAAACCCTCAGGCTGCTGCACATCCAGTCGTTCCAACCACGTAAAGCCTGTTCGTGCCAAGGCCATTTGATTCTCATGGGGTGAGATATTTTCATAGTAAAGTATTTGGTGTCGTCATGTCACACCCTGATGGTTTTCAACACCCATGGGCTATATAATTCCTCTTCACTTTCAAAGAAATCTGTTACGTACGAAAGATGAGAGATTGAAAACAGGGATGGAGAAGAACGTCAGAAATAAGGAGAGGTGAAGCAAAGCGACTGACCAAATTATCCTGGGCGAGCCAACGCAGGACACCTGTTTGTGCGGAGCGCGGGCTGGGGTGGTGTGTTGCCTAACCTGGGGGGTCTTTGAAGGAAACCTAGCCCGGGCTTGGCTCAACTGCCAAGACCCCAGTTTCATCAGACACGGGGACACCTAGCACAGCCAGGCATGCAGGGGGTCTGAACCCACGCTGGGCTCGGGGCTCATGGTGATCGGTGACACTACTTAACAAACACCCACAAGCGCACAAGTCTCCTGTGGCAACGCAACCCTGTAAAAAGGCATTCATTACATGAAGTAGATACTGATCAAGCCAAGCGAGAGATACACTTCAACTGAAAAAAATGAAGGGTCAGCTCAGACAAATGATAGATGCCCAAGTGCGGTTGTCTGTCAAAACCAATGTATTTTACATGCTCCAAGTGAACTAATAGTTATCATAGATAAGCTCAAAGCTACAAAACAAAATGTACCCAAAATACTGAAAGCTGAGCTAAAGTATGCACAGCTTTCTTAACTGAAATACCTAATAATGTTTTTGTTTCACTTGTCTTTCTAATTAAGTGACACCTCTCTTTTAGCTACAAATGGAATGTGCTCATGGGAAACCTATAACTTCATGCTAAATCTGGGTCATTCCTCCTCTGCAACGAGCTGGCTTGCTCATAATTAAATCAGGTGGCCTTATCTTGGTCTCAAGAAACAAAATTGTCAAGGCTAGTGCTCCCTTAGCAAAACTTTTTCTTGAGGCTTCCTTATATAGACCGACTGAGTTACTTTCGAACAAACCAGCCAATAAATAGATTATGGACAAGCAGAATCAAGATTAGACATTCCACTGAAACGAGTAGCCAAGTGAAATCTCCAATTAGCTGAATGCTCAGGCGGTCGTAACCTGCCAACTCGGTAGCCTTCAACAAAAACTCTTTTCATTGCATCAGTTGGCAAAGTAGATGTGAAACACGTGCATGACAAAGACAGGCATTGTATGATGGTTCCCACATCAATCGTAGCTGCCGTCCTATGACACTGTGACGTGGCACGTCCCGACGTCGGATTGTGGGGAGCTGGCCGACGCAAGCAGAAATTGCAACCGCATATTTTGGTCATTCCACTGCAGTGTCAGCTGTATGCAGTTTGAATGTTTTCATGGTCTGCAAAGTTACTGCAAGCACCATGAGTGACAAGGAAGGTGTTGTGATATCACCATCTCAACTACAAACAAACAAAGCATTGCAAGAACGACAATGATGCCGAGAAGTGGTGCTAAAATGCTGAAAGGTAGTGCATGCTTTGGTTTTTCTGCATAATTGGTTTTGCTTTAAAGTTCAGAAGGTGAAGAGGAATTGCAACAGCCAGGGTCCTCTGGGGGTAACAACCGCTACGAAGTCACGTAAGCACTGGGGAAGGTATTAGCTGTGCCGAAGCTCACGTTTCGTAATGACGCACTGTGCCTGTTGTCAGGCGCCCGTCACTATATACCTCGAGCAGTGCGAGAAAGATGTGCATAGGTAAACAGTGAGAGCTAGTCAAGCAGCACCAAAACAGGGCCTGGAAGGGTACATAGGCTCATCCAGCTTTGACACCAGAGAGGCCTGAGCCAAGCTGGGCTTTGAGTGGAGCCTCAGCAGAATGCACGAAGGAGGACCAGACAGGCCTTCCTTCATGTACGTCACAAAAAGGTGCCTACCACACACTATTAGGTATATAGGAGGTCGAATTTGGGACGCAGTCTTTCCTCAAAATAAGCTTTAGTCACTTTCCATGATCTCGAGTGTTGCTTGGGGCCTCGTGAAATGACAGCCCCGGCAAGTTCTTGCCCACAGGTACCACGACAAATGCCAAAAACAGCACCAAGAATACAAGAATGCACGAGAGAGGCTTATTTTCATTCATATTTTCTGCCTTGTATGGGAAAGCAACGCACCCTTGTGGTGATAGCTGGCAACTGGCAATTGAGCAGGCATTATCAGTATACAGGAGGCTATGCTCCATGACGCCTATCCTGGGGCCCTATGTCGCGCTTTTTGGACTCCCACGGCGACTAGGGAGAAAGAAGTGACGTCAAACACGCAGCAAACGCAGATTGGATGTTGATTGGTGAGAGTCGCTGGTGACGAATTTCCGCAGAAGAAAACAAAGAAAAAGTGAGCTTTGTTTTCTTCTGCGGAAATTCGTCACCAGCGACTTTCACCAATCAACACCTAATCTGCGCTTGCTGCATTGTTGACGTCACTTCCTTCTCCCTAGTCGCCGTGAGAGTCCAAAAAGCGCAACATAGGGCCCCAGGCAGGTCAGTCATGAAGAGCTTGGCACAAACTATCTTCTGGTACCCCGGTGTTGACAAAGACATTTAAGACCATGTAAGAAGGTGCGAAACATGTGCCCAGTCCTGTTAAATGCCCCTGGTGCAGGTTCGGGTCAGCTGATTGGATACCAAGTAACGCTGAGCATGGCTTAAATTATGCCGTACTGCTGGAGAGCTACGTGATACTGATCGTGGTCCACTCGGACACGAAGCAGATAGAAGCATCGGCCGAGACCACATGGGAAGCCCAGTGCAACACCTTTGATCGATTTGGACAGCCAAGGACACTTGTGTTTGACAACGAAACCCAGATTAATAGTACTGTTTTCAAACAGTTTTTACAACGGTCATGTACATCACCCCACCACCACTTTGTATCACCCGCAGTTCATCGGGTTATCCAAGCATGCGATATGTGGAGACAAGGGGGCATTTATGAGTACTCTTTTTAACTGTTATTTGGCTACCACATCAGATCCCAGATTGATTTTTGTCTATATGCATTTGGACTCGTCCCCGCACATGGGAGGCAACCATCCTTTTGGTGTGGGACAGACTGTGTGGGCGCGCAGATTAGGCCTATGGTGGATTCCTGAAATTGTCTGCTCACTTGATGGTATACGAATGACAACAGTAGGCACTTCAAGAGGACAGCACCAACAGCAGGCAGATCGGCTCGGGACACAGCTTCCCCACAAGTAGACCGGCCTGCCTGTAGTAATTTTTTGACGGAGAGGCAACAATGTTGGAAGTTCGGTGGTTCAATGATCAGGCTGCTCCTTGGCAGCAGGAGACATCCAAAAAGGGCTGGTTGAGCGGCCAGGTGATGGGGTACCCTGATGGGAGACGAGTAGTGGCCGGGGTTCACAGTCAGCGCGAACCCTGCCGGCGACAGAGCAGAGGTGATTGACTTTTAGGTTTAGATTTAATTAATCATAAAGCAGAACATCAGAACTGCAGAACAAGAATGGCAAAAGAGGCGCAAGGTTGGGCTTGAACTTGCACTCATAATAGTACAAATAGTGTCTGTGATGACGTAACAAACTAGTAATAGCCAATTATTAGATTCTACTTTCCTTATATTTTTTTTTTAAACAAAACCCCAAGAAAGACATTAAGGGGGTACAGAATCAAAACTTGGAATATCCCCGGAACACTTAGAAATGAGTGAAATATGATCCATCATATCCGTTAATGATAATCACACGCTTGTATTTTCAGCAGATGGCTATATTTTTTGTTCCAAATGACAGATTCTGGCGAGCGCTTCAAATCAGCCATCGAGTTGGCCCGACTCATCTCGGGATATTTGCCCGTGACGTCACGCTCGCAACGTCACGGGCCCATACGAGGCCAACGGTGTAGTAATTACGATCGTCGTCACTAGGTGGTGCCAGCTTCATTGTCAGCGCGTTAAATACTGCCAAGTGGAAATGCCCGAGGTACAGTGTACTAGACCTGAGAGGTGCGCCAAACGCCGCTTGCTCCCGCACGGCTCCATCGGACACGCCACACCGTGGTGTAGCTCCTGATGGGCCCGTGACGTGAGACATTCCAACAAAGCTCAGACCTCAACTACCAGGTGGTATTAGGAAATTGTTTTATTTGTTTTAAAATTGCTTTTCTTGCATTTACAGACGAAATACTGCTGTTTGTGAGCTGCTGTCATGAAGCAGACCATGTCTACACAAAGAAATAGGCGCTAAAATTTTGCTTCCGTACCCCATTAAAGCAGAACGAAAAACTACTGCACTCCCATTCTTAATCGCTATAGAGAGACTACAATAATAAAAATACCAGAACACAACACTTATCTTCCAATACACACTAGTAGTCAATGAGAAATGATATTGGAAAGTTAGTCATATTTGAGATAGTGGCAGTCAGAGGAAAATGTCGGCTTAGCGGCTGCTGTTGAGGTAACAGACATTTATGATAAAAGCGTTTTCTTAGAAGAAAAACCAAAAGAGAAACAATTAATATCACAGCACTGCGATTCGCCGAAAGCACCCGTCTTGAACGGAGGGGATGCTAGCTCCTTCGCGTACTGGCAGCCGTCGATGAAGCTTCGTGTCGCATGCTGGTGCATGCTGGTTCTTCGGCATAGGGTTTCGAGCGATGAGGCCAATGAAGACAGCGGCCGTCTTGTAACCACCAACTTCATGGGAGGCCGGAGCTGGGTGGCCATCTTGCGCGCTGGCTATATTCCATTCATCCCTAAGCTGAGATTGTGGTGAAAGCTACGTCCTCAATAGACCAGTCATACATCCCTCTTTCGCCACGTGATCACGCTCCCGCTCATACCCACACACCGAGGACTGGGTCAGGTGATGAAAGGGAGGCGGCCGATTGGTTTGGCGGGCACGTAGTTCCCATTGCAGTCTCAGCTCAGAGCCGTGTATAGAATGTTTGGTCGATGGGAGGCGCGGGCAGAGCCTGGGCGTGCACCAGAAGCTGAAAGTGGGCTTGACATGCTCCCTTGGCCAACCAGAAGCCTAAAAGAATCCCTAGCGGAAGTAGCAAGAAACTGTTTTAATCATAGGTATACACCAACTCATGTTTACAAACAAACCGGAGCGCCCCTAGCGGGCGCCACCGGCGCCGCGCATGCGCGATGCAGGTGTGGGCAAGAAGCTCGCCGTCGCCCATAGACAAACTATTGGAATGCGCTGTTGTCAGCGTCGGTGTGAGTCCCCCTGCCCTTTTTCGCGTTCGAATTGTTGATTGTACGTCTTCCTGGCAATGTCTGACGACTTAAGCGGCGTCAGCGAAATTACCGAGGCTCGTTACACCGCAAAACTTCGCGTGAATAAAGTGACGTGTGGCGATTCATTCCGCATGGACGCCGCAGTATGTACGCTAAAGCCTGATTCGCATGATGCGATTTCGCTCGCAATTTTCAGTCGCGACGCCGCTCGGGCTGCAAACGCGTGAACCGTAGCTGAGATGATCGACGTTGATACTGAAAATCGCAAGCAGAATCGGACCAAGTGAATTAGGGATAACAAGTCGGTGATGGTCACTGGTAACAATGATCAACATCTCCTTGTATCTACTGTTTACATCAAGCCTGCTTACCAACCTTCAAATTTAAGTCTTTTGAGGCCTGCACTTACTTTTTATCGCAAGTACCGGGCCAACATTTGGTCTACGGGCCGGCGTCGTCTAAGAGAGCAGACGACAAGCAGAAACGTTTGAAAGAGCAGACGACGGTTCGAACGATCAGGTGGCCGTTTGAACTTGAAGACGCACTGAACGTGGTCCGCAGGTGGTCCGCACAACTTGACGGTTTTCTGGCGTTCATGTTGGAACAAAACAAATAAATCTGATGACCACAAGTATCCGTGAATTCAACCCAAAGTGCTTCCCGCCCAAGCAATCGTTGTCCGACGGCGTCTGCTTTTCCCTTTTCCCGGCACATATTCAGATTCTCGGACGAACCGAGCACGTGAAAACTGACCTTCAAACCTTTCTCGACACTTTTGGTACGGCCCCAGTCGCGGCGTTTTGACGAGACGGCAGGTTTTTGCCTGTTTTTTTTTTTTCAAAACAACGCAGGAATACACGTCTGGCATGAGGACTTCTGCCCACAGCCTCAGACCGGAAGTGCGACCGACGCGCCACCACCGCGCCGTGACGTCACAGAGTTGAGTTCGTGTATATGTTGGTATATGGTTTTAATAAGCACGCAAGTGTGAAGTGTAGTGACCCTTCATGGTTGAAAATAGGGTGCACAGGATGTTACGATCATGATCATGCAGAAAGATGTAAGAAACAAATGTGCCGCTCAACTCTGTTTTGCTCGGGGAGAGTGTGACCGCTCAGACGGTAGATTCCCGGCCCTCGGCGCACGGATTATGTCGATCGTTCCGCCAGTCGCACTCTTCCACCATAATTTCGGGTGACCGTGAGTTAAACATCACATGCACCATATTTTCAGTCACCAAGAGTTACTCCGACGCACTTATTAAGTTTGTTTCTCGCAACCACCGCCAGGGTATTATTTCTGGCTTCTGACTGGCCACATTCGAATTTGTGAAGACGCCCTGGAACACGCCCAGCCCGCTTTCGGCCAATGGCGCCTTCTCATTTGTCTCCTATACTTCCCAACGAATGGCCAAACTTTCTACATATATGGCTCTGTCTCAGCTTAGGGGTGAACGGAGTATAGGGCAGCATGTCTCAATGCAATGAAATTTCGTAAAATCCAAAACCGGGTACAGCAGAGCGACCGGCCAAGGGGAAAAGATCAGAAGGTTTGAAAGGCCACGTCTTGCAGGGCAGACTGGTAAACTGAACGATCACGAGCGTTGGAACACTGTGAAGAACATCAGGGGCTTATTTACTGTCCTGAAAGAACTGAAGGAACACAAGTGTTGGAACACTGCAAAGAACCTCAGAAGCTTATATACTGCCCTAAAAAAACTGAACGAGCACGAGCGCAAGAACGTTGTGAAAAACCGCAGGGGCTCTTTTTGTGCCCAGAAAAGAGTTAAACGGTCGAAAAAACGGGATGAGCCGACAGGCTCGGCCGACGCACCAAAATATAGCGGTAGCTGACGCGCCGAAATATAGTGGTAGCTGACGCACCAAAATGTAGTGATCCTCTGGTGGAGGGGCGACGATGGGTGTGGTTCGACGATCCGGCTGCTACTTGGCAGCAGGAGACATCCAGGAAGGGCCGGTAGAGCGGCAGCGCTATGGGGTGCCCTGACGGGTGACGAGGCAGAGGTGATTGACTTTTAGGTTTAGGTTTAATAAATCATAGAGCAGAACATCAAAACTGAAGAACGCAAACGGCGAAAGAGGCGCAAGTTCGGGCTCGCGCTGGCGCTTGTAAAAGCACAAATAGCGCCCGTGACGACGCAACAATCTAGTAAAAGCCAATTACTACGCTGCCAGCTGAATTTCAACCTGCTACTGAGTTGGAAAGTTCGCGCACTACGTACGTATAGCCAGGAGATCACAACCACGACGGGGGCAGCTCAGAAATTCAACAAGTCCGAGATTGAATGAAAACAGTACGGGCGACACAGTCACGTACCTCTGAGCATGTTTACCCTGCCGATCCTCGGTCTCAGTGTTCAATGGTTCAACACGATCAGATATACAACTAATAATTTTTTTTTAAAATATACTTTGCAATAAAATACGGCAAAAAGATATCCTCACGTCAGTTCGGCAAACACCCACGTCGTTTGATGTTGTTATGATGCCGCAGCTACACCATACCACGGTCCATGGCTGTCGTCGAGACCAGTGTTGCTGGTCGCGCTGACAAAATGTTTATTCCACCAATTTACGCGAATTGCAAAACAGATGTGATCTTGGCGGATCTTAAAGGATCACGAAAGCTAAAGAAGAATATAATTTATAGTCTTCCTGTAGTTATATAAGTTACTAATATCATTTACGACTGCCTGCACCTAAATATCGGATTCGAAAGTGACCACACCCCTGTCGTAACCTGAAGAAAGGTGTTCATTCCACAGCGGTTTGGGGTCGTCACTTTGCCCAAAGGCTAGTAACTCGCCTTTTGGGGTAGTCAAAGCCTCCAAAGCGCCATTTGACCACTCAGGGTAGTGATTTTTTCTTAGAGTGCATGACCTTAGTGTGGCTTGCTCGGCCCTGCGCGTGGCAATATAGTAAGCGTAAAGAGAGGACAGAGGAGCCGATTCCCGGCCCAGATAAGTGCGTCTGATACCGTCCTCTGATGGCGTTACTGTGTAAAATATTTCGAACTTATTATGCAGGTTTTGCGAATAAATACTTCGGCTAAAAATTGTGATGATTTAAGAATATTTTGGGTCTTTTATATGTTTAAATAACTTTCATACTTTGGGTCACATAGACCACGTTATTTACGGCGCCGGCCGGCCACGGGGGTCCATAAGTCTCGCCGGTACCGCGTGGTCGCACGCAGCGGCTTTCTGCGCAACGGTTCGCTTCGTGAGCAGCGGGATGGTTAACGCCGGCACGCTGATGCGCTCGTTGTGAGTTCCTGGAACGGGCTTTCTACTCAGTAGCTTTGGGGAAGTGTCCTCCCTCGAACAGAAAGTAAGCTCATGGGTTCGACCCGTTTCGTCGAAACACGTTTCATGCAAACATCGAAACACGTTACGCAGACAACTTTTCATGATACACGGTTCGTGAACATATGTTTCTTCGATATTCTCACGTTTCTTGGAAACTCGTTTAGTAGAAACGCGCCGCTGAGTGGTTCATTCACGACGTATGTGCTTTTACCAAGTTCGTAAAGCAAGCGCGTAGTTCAATAAAAGCCCCCCCCCTCAAAACCAGACGAGACGCAAAACATTTCTTGCGAAGACAGCAGAGTTGTGTTCGACGAAACGTCGAAAGGTTAACCAGGTGTGTAGTTGAAACTAACGCGGGAAGTTTTTCAATGAAATGAACTTCGCATGTTGGCGAAACGATCCGTGAATTCCTTTGACGAACTGATTTCCACCACTTTATTGTAATTCGCTACAGTGTATTACTCTGTCTGCCGCTCTTTTTGGACGTTTTAGCAATGAATCGAGCAAACACATTGTTGATGATCCAATTGATGTCTCTCATTCTTCTCTCGCATGTCCATGTGATGTCTTATAGAAGCCACTGGTGTGTTCTCTAGTGAGCCGACAATTGGAAAACAAATAAAAAAACGAGCGTTAATTTTTTTTCGTTTCCACGTTAGCCAAGGCACGTAACTCAAAGCGACACTCAGTGAAGCTAAAAAAAAAGAATATTCGTGAAAACATTGTTTCTTCAAACTTAACTCGGCATCTTCAATTACCACTAAAAATAGCGTATTATCGGCCACTACAAGAAACACCAGCTCTTTCCCAGTTAGAAAGTGAAGCTTCAGTTAAACAGAACAAAATTAAGTAAAAGTGTTAAAGCCCTCTTGTCTACAAGTAACAATTTGCCCACAAAGCACACCCCATGAAATATTCGCAAGATATCCAATGAAGATTTTATTCGATGCAAATTCAGCTTGTGATGTCACATTCAAGCAAAGACGAAAATGCACACATTGTTTTGTGCTACCATTAAAATTCTCTTTAAATATTCCTTCGCCAAGGGCTGGACAATTGAACATGAGCACTGTTTGCTTAGCCGTGTTGCACCGCTCAGCAGTAAGTAGGAAAATACATGTCAATGCGATTTTTTTGTATTTTCCCTAGCAATACAAAATCAAACAACGTCAAAATCTAAGAAAACATTTTGGCGTTTCTTTTTTTTTGCTTCTTCACCTTCAGTTATGCATAATGTATGTGATTAAAAAATAATATGATTTGCAGGACAAAGTCTTGGATACACTATGCTGGGCTGTTGTGGAACGCTCATTGTTTATTATTCGTGAACATGAACTTCATTCGTTATTATGAACGACTCGCATCATGGACGAGTTTTCTGTGAAATGAATTTGTTCATGTTAACGAGATATGACAGTACATAACATCCGTATCTCGATGAGGCCAAGACCTTACACTTGTGCGTGCGTGCATGAGTGTTGCACCTTCATTTATTTATTTACGTACTGCTCTTTCCTGTTTAAGACACTTTATATAGATTTTGTTCGTCAAAGTTTGTAGTGATGTGTTGTGTATCATGTATGGAACACAGGTTATGTACCGTTGCAATGCCTGTTTGGCTTTTTCGTGAGCTAAAATATTGTGTATGTTATCTTACCTTTGGCATCGGCTTCAGTTGTGCCTGTTCATGAATGCTGCGTTAGCCATAATTATTTTCCTGAAAAATGTTGTATGATATAGCGCAAAATTAAACTCACTCACACTCAAAAGACACGCACACCAGAAAAACGGTCACTTAAGTCGCGCAGCGCGACGTGAGAGACCGTTTTTCTGGTGTGCCTGTGTTTTCAGTGTGAGTGAGTTTACTTTTGGGCTATATCCTACACTATGAATATCACACTCGCACAAGCCTCCATTCTGGACAAAGGATTTTCGGGGAGTGTTTTGGCACGTTGGCTGTCGCCAGATTTCGAATAAAATTAAAATTGTTTTGTAATGGCACCCCCGTAGTGAGTTTCAGGCTAAGCCAATTCGCAAGTTTTTTATTAGCCGAGAATTGTGAATTGGTTTATTGTATTTGATGTGTTCTTCGCACCCGTTTGCTCTTATCACTGATAATGATAGTGATAACTTACTTATTTCTGCCCTTACTTCCTGTGCCCGGTCGGCGCGAAAGCGAACGAATCATTCAGCATGTTTCCCGTGGAAAGGTTCTGTTAACTTTGTTTCGCTAAATATATATTACGAATTGTACGATATGCCGACCTCCTTTATATTCCTTTATTTTTGTGAGTATCTGTTAATTATAAAACACACAGCACTTTTGAAGTAAATCATGTATATATGAATGTGGTTCAATAAAGTGTTCTCGAACCCCTTATTTATGCTGACCCTAAAATACTCCACCAGCTAGGTGTCAATAAGGCGATTTTGTTACTTAACAGTTTTACAATAAAAAAAAAAGAAATATACTTTTTCTCTTTTGTGAAGCAAATTGAAATTTCTTGCGTAACATTTTGCAAGTTTTCTATCGTAAAAATCAAAATAAAACTGCGTCATCATTAAGAAAACAATAGCGGGTGCCAAGGGCAACCCAGAGCCTAGCGAGGCGAGGACAAAAAAAGAGGGAGAAAAGGGGCGGATGAGATGCGTATCAGAGCAGAGAAGCCCAAACCGAAACCAAAACTACCTTGACCAGAATCGGAACCAAATTAGGCATACTAACGCCCACTAGGAGCGCCAACTGTCGACTTGACTAACCGGGCCGCTAGGGCCCTATGCCTGTGCCCCCTCTTTACCTTGTTTGTATTACTCGATGGTTGTGCATCAACACCAACGTTACTAAAACACTCAGTCGGGAAACTCACATTGAAACCCAAACTGCTCGCGCTTACCGAGACTGTATAAGAAACAAGGTTAAAAGCGCTAAAAAGACGCACACAAGATAGAAGACAAACACGGGCGCTACTCACAACTGTATTGGGAAAGGAAAATGGAAGTACATATATATATATATATATATATATGATACACTAATCGTCACCCAGGCTACACATGCGCGGGATACAAGGGCATAAACCCGTTTACATATATTTATCGAAAAAACGAATCTCAGCATTATACAATGCTATTGACGTGTCGCTGACGCACTGGGGTCCCCTCTTCTTGATAAAATATGCCTCCTGCAGTTCGCGTGCTCTTTGAAATCTGCTTCTACCAAGACTTTTGGTATCACCGCAGCGTGGCTCGCATTTGCAGGCCCTACAGTGCGCGGGCAAATGTGCCCCGTCATTTGTCTTTAAATTTTGTGCGTGATCTCTTAAACGGTCATTCGTGCATCTTCCCGTTTGTCCAACGTAAGAGTTTTCACGCGTTAGAGGGATTTCATCCACGAATCCTGTGACGCATTCCATGTACGGCCAGGCGTGCTTCATGCCACGTCCTCTCTCGTTCCTGTTTTCTTTATCAATTCGAGGTCAAAGTTGGCCGAGTTTCTTTGGAGCTGAAAACACGAGAGGTACTCCGTACCTGTTCGCAACCTTCTTGAGACTGTTTGTGTACATAAGGTACAACCTCTGGCCTCATATTGCTCAGTGCCGACTGCGTCACTTTCCTGGTTGTGTGACCTTTTACTTTCTGTAAAAGGTCACACAATACAGTTGTGAGTAGCGCCCGTGTTTGTCTTCTATCTAGTGTACGTCTTTCTAGCGCTTTTAACCATGTTTCAATACAGTCAACACCAATTAGCCCAACAACAAGTTCTTTTACTTGCCGAGACCATCCTGGATACGAAAATAGAGCCCTCCTTAGTGACGAGTCAAAACGTGAATTCGATTTATTTGGCTACGGCGAAATGGCACTGCGAGATGGCGCCACCGGCCCTTGCGCGACTCGACCTGAACCAATACGTGCACCCGTGTAGTAGCAGCCGCTGGGGGAGAAATCGCGTTGTTGCGATCGCCTTCAGTTCGGTTTTGGAGTACGAATCGGACCCAATTTTTCAAGGCAGGCTCTACGGCATTCTCCCAACTGAGCTTTTCTGGTGACGTTGATCAACATAGACCATTGAACCGCTTGTCTTCGCTATGTAGGTTTTTGTTTCCATCATCACCCATGTGCTGCCGCCAACTTTCCTCTTTGAGGTCTGGGACACTACTCCGGTAGCCACAACCCCTTGTTGTGAACACCACGTGATCCGCTACCTGTCATCGAAGCGCCGTTTGCCTCATAGTCTCCGCCAGCGACACCTGTGGTATACTGGGTCCTCGATCAAGCGTGGAATGCTTCATCGGCACCCACATTTGCAAGCGTGCCGAATATAGAGCAGCGACCAACGCCCGCAGCGCTCTGTGGGCTCGCTGGCTGGGCATTACCACAGTTCACTAAAGCGCTTGGCTTCGTCATGCAGGTTTGTAGGCCGTATAACTAGGATAGGGCCAGCTTGAACTTGGGAGGCGAAACAACGTGAAAAGCAAAGAGAGAAGAAAGAGAAAGAGACAGAGATAGAGATACTGCTGGACTACCAACTATGACTTTATAGCTTCTTCGACTTTTTGAACCTTAACAATCTGCTTCTTCTTTCCTGCTCTTCCTGAGAGCGCCATACCTCATCCCAAAGAAAGAAGAAGCAGATAGTTAAGGTTCCACAAGAGGTAGAAGCATTAAATACATAGTTGGTAGTCCAGCACTATCTCTTTCTCTGTCTCTTTCTTTTATCTTTTTTTTTCACGTTTTTTCGTCTCCCAAGTTCAAGCCGGCCCTATCTTAGTAATGCACAAACTAGCTGAACTGAAGCCCGTAACGACGTATAACCTCCTCGATAAAAAAAATCGCAAATTATATTTTGCTACAGCTCCCGAGCCCGCAGCGGCGCTGACTTGGCGTATTTATTAATCGTGTACAAGTCATTCATACGTTTCTCTTGTTGCCAGACGATATTGAAAAAAAAACAAAAACGTGTACTGTCACGGTTATACTTGCTGAACTGCAAAAGCTATCCGCTGGTCTCTCGTAGGTACTTACAGAAGTGCAATGTCTCTGACCCCAACTGGAAAGAATAGAAAAATCGATATCCCATCTTACGAAGCGACTAACCGATCAGGCTGACCATTACAACGATCTTCAGGCTTTGCATTCTGAGCTGGATACCACGCGTGCAGACGCCGTCCAGACGGCTTTCCAGGATTGTGTTCTAGAGGACCTTATGGACGACATGAGAATCGCTCAAGACGGAGTAGCTTATTGTTTTAAAACATTTCTGATCCCTCTGTCACCGCCTGAACAAAAGATGATTCGCCTTTGCTCTGAGCTCTTAAACGTGATGTTAGACCCAAAAATAACTGAACGTGCCCATCGTCTTGGACGCCACGAAGGTGACCGCGTTCGCCCAATAATTGTCAAGTTTACCTCTTTTTGAACCACACAATGGGATTTAAATAATAGTAAGCTAGGAGGCACCAATTACAGCATTGGCGAAGATTTTTCTTGTCCTCTTCAAAACGCTCGTAATCATTTCGTTACTTTTGCTGAAAAAAACTTTCTGCCGGTTTCTTTACGCTACAAAACCCTGTTCATTGTTCGAAAGCGCTATTACTTCGATAAGACAACAGAAGTTTTAAAAGAAATAGCATAGAAATTGCCTCGCCATCGGCTGGCAACAAAAGGTCCCCTGGCTACACTACGACCAAATCTTTGAGTTTCGGCTATCTTTACTAATTTACACAGCTTTCTTTCGAAGCGCGAACTCGTATTTAATCTTGTGTCTTTATGAGGCAGCAACTGAGCAATATAACTGAAACATGGTTAACGGCTGACGGCACCGAAACGAAGGGTTGGCTGATTTACCAAACTTCCGGCATCTTTTTTCAAATGGCAGGGAAGCCTCGCATGAAAAAGGCGTCTTCATTTATGTCAGTACACATATGTCATGTTCCGTTATAAATAAAAAAATTGACCTTGCAATTTTATGACTCCTTTTTCATGCTGTACATAAACTGTTCTACTGAGCAGCAGTTACAGACTACCCCATTGTAGTAGCCACCTCACAATTGAGCTAAATAACGTCGTAAGTCAAATTACCGCAGAGTACCCCAAAGCACACCTTCTTTTCTTCGGAGGTTTTAATTTTCTCCAAGTGTTGACTGGACGAATTTATCAACCTTCGCACTAAGCAACGCTGAAACAAGAGAATTTCTCGAGGTTTCACTCAAATTTAATCTCACGCAGCTGGTATCGGAACCGACGAGCGTCGCACAGGGATCCGCTAACATTTTAGACCTAATACTAAGCAGTCCTCCTGACAATCTCTCTCCTCCATCACCTTCCTCCGGGAAATCGGTAGCCATAAGGTTATTCATGCTGATTTCGAGTTTTCACCTGTTGTGCACCAGACTTAGGAGAAAACGATACGTTTTGTACAAAAGAGGAAATTACTATGCGAGTAAAAACTGAGCTGAGCTCTCATTTTTATCATTTTGAAGCGTCCTTTTATTCCCGATCTGTCCAGGACAATCGGTCGATATTCAAAAAGAAAATCGCAGAACGTGTACATAATTTAATTCCAAGCCTCGGCATTTGTGTCAGCCGCAAGAAGCCGTGGTTTGCAAAAACTCTCAAAATGTTACAAAATAAAAAAGCGTATTTTTAGGGCTGCCAAGCAAAATGTAAACCCTTGTGCATGGGATAAACACTACATGGCAGAAAATAACTAGCGTGCCGCAATCCAAAACGCCAAACACTTTTCATGATGACTTGCCAAGTATGCTACTACACAACCCCAGTAAATTCTGGAAGGTGTTATATCCGAAGGAGACGAAGACCAGTGAACTCACTAATGAAATGGGCAAAGTCATCAACGGTGCTGAATGCGCCGACGTGTTTAATGCTACCTTTTCATTCGTTTTTACTAACAAACCTCGCGCGTCACTTCTTATATACCTGACTAACATACCGACGCCAATGCCTTCCACTACGTTAGCTGCAGATGGTATTTATTGTAAGATTGAAAAGATCAAACTGTCATCATCAGCCGGCGTAGATGACATCTACTCAAACGTTTAAGAAAACATAAAGTAAATTGCCACCGAATATTTGTGGCAATGTTTTCTCGGTCACTTTCTACAAGCAGCATTCCAGAGTACTGGAAAATGGGAGAGGTAGTTCCAGTCTTCATATCAAGTAAGAAAGATCATCCGCTAAATTACCGTCCTATATCTTTAACGAGCGTGCCCTGCAAAAAAAAAAATAAAGAAACGAAACATGTCATCTACCCCTTAAATAATAAATTTTCTCGACTCGAACATTTTTCTTTCATTCTTCACAACATGAATTCTGCAACGGTTGCAAAACTTAACTGGCTATCTTACTCCATCATCTGCATAGTAACCTCGACGGTAAGCTACACACTGACGTCATTATTTCTGAATTTCGCGAAAGCCTTTGACGAAGTACCTCATCAGTGTTTGCTTCTAAAGCTTTCACAACTGAATCTAAATCCCGATATCTTAAATTTGATCAAACAATTCTTGAATAATTTCTCACAGACAGTCCATTTAATACTTAATAACCATTAATCAGATCTTTATCCAGTATCATCATTCGTCCCCCAACGATCGGCCCCCATAAGAATCCTCATAACAATCAATGGGTTACCACTTCTTTTCTCTTCTCATGTCCGGGTGTTTGCAGACGATTGAGTAAGTTACCACTCTTTCACCAACGTTTTGGATCTACAAGTACTACAAGATGACCTCATCAATGTTGAGGAACGGTGCAGCCATTGGCTCATGACACTTCACATCAGTAAATCTAAACTTACATTTTTCCACCGCCGCCGTAACCCCCTCTCTACTCCGCTATGCCATGGCTCATACCCCCGTCGAATTAGTAGAATCCTGTAAATACTTTTGTCTCCACCTGTGCAGCGATTTATCCCGGCGCAAGCTTATTTAATAACACCATCTCATCAGCTAACAAATCGCTGGGATTTCTAAAGCTTCACCACCACCTCGCCCCGCAGCACAAATCGTTTATCTGATTAAAGCTAGAATATGCGTATGCAATCTGATGCCCACGCGAAATATATCTAATCAAGACACCTGAAGATGTCCAAAATCGAGCTACTTGGTTCATGCATTATTTATATTCATACAAAATCGTAATATCATTCTTAAAAGCTGAATCAGAGCACCCGCCTCTTTCCAGTCGTCGTCGCGTGACCAGCCTTTGTTTTTAGATAAGCCTCTCTTTATTCGCCGTATTGTCAACCACACAATATTTTAACCCCAGCACGCATATCGCAGCTCACCGGTCATTTCCTCCAAGTTGGCCGCCCAACCACCCGCAGTACTACCTTTTCAGCTTTTTTTTTCCCCCGTGCATCTCTGGACTGGAACAGTCTTTCTCACGGGACTGCTGCCATCACCTGTCCATCAACATTCATGGAAAATGTAACAGCACATGCCTGGATTTAAAATCGTCTGGCATCTATGAATATCCAATTCATGAACCGACCCTTAAGTAATGCCTCTCCGAGGTCTTGAAGGTAATAAAGTTTAAAAATTATATCACGATTTTGTTTTTTCGAGCAAAACAAAATTGTTATATAATTGTGTTCGTTGTTTTTTTTGTTTTGTTTTCGTTTTGTCGCGCGATTCTTTGTTCCACGCGTGAAAGAAGCTGTAGGAAGTGATCCCACTGACGCGCTGCAGGTCCCGGTACTCCTTTGGGAGCGTGACAAAATGTTATTTAAAAAGTAGCCTAGTACGCCGCGATATTTCCTGCGCATCCATCCAGCCTTTCAGTCAGCGAGACCTTTACGCGCCTGTGGTGTTCTAAAGACTTATGCACGAATGGGTGGGGACAAATATATCACCATACGCCACTCCGCGAACCTAGGACAGTGTCACTTATAGGTCGAGCTCCCTCGAGCAGGACAATATTTGTGTCATGCCTTGTGTTCGTAAAGCTTATGACGCCCCATGACAGGACTGCCATGGTGTGCTGTCTCGCTTGATTTTCAGGTGTAGGATAAAAAAAAAATCCGTATACTAGTTCAGCGATATAACTCCTGATGGACTAAATATATCTAGATCAGCTGGTATTTTGTATAGAATTATTTATATTTTGCGGAGACGCTGAGTGTGGGGTGAACAAAAAACATAAAAGAGAAGCGACCGGCACGCGATGAAGGGAACGCTCGTGTGCTTGTGCGTGTGCGCTTGGCAGTTGGAAGCCAACCACCGAAGATGTCGGACCTCTCTGTGCGGTGATTAAACCAGTTAAAAAGGAAAGCAGAAATTGTAACACCGGTGTCAGAAGTGGAGCTCCGTACGGGCCGACGCCTTCCCCGGGCAATGGAACCTCCTACCAGTCCCGAAGGGGACCACACCGCAACAACTGGCGCCGAAAATCTCGCTTCTTCAGACCCGACAGCGTCCCAACTCATGCCCCTCTTCCAAAGCTGGCTCCAACAAGCCGAAGCGTCCTACGCTCGACGAGAGAGCCTGCTTCTCCAAACCATGACATCATCCATTCAGGACTTCACTGCCTCCATGACAGAACGTTTTCAACGCTTGGAGTCTCGATTCCCTGAACTCGATGAGCAGCGCACCGCAAGCCCCCCGGTTCAGAACGCTACCCGACTTTCAACCCTGCGTCTCAAGCCATCGACATTTGACGGTACCGTTCCATGGGCGCCTTACGTATCCCAGTCCAACCTCATCGCTGACGCTAACCAATGGTCTCCAGCTCAAAAGGCACAAGCCTTGGCCGCTCATCTAACCGGACTAGCTTTGACAGTACTACACTACCTACCACCCGACACCCGCCATTCCTACGAAGCCTTGGTCGCGGCACTGAACGAGCGCTACGGGGAAGGACCCCCCGCTTTCTTCACCACGCCCAACTTCGCAACCGCCGTCAGTCTGCAACCGAGACAGTTTCTCACGTCGCCGACGACATCGAGCGCCTCGCCCATCTTGCATTTCCTGGTTGCCCACAAGACACAATTGACGCTGTGGCAACCATGGCGTTCATTGACGCCATCTCATCCGTTGAGGTGCAAGATGTGGTTTGCCTAGCACGCCCCAAGACACTCCGAGCAGCACACACGGGCGCGCTGGAGATAGAAGCTGCTCGACAAGCATCACGATCTACGGTTCTGAGGCCTCATACGCAGCCGCAAGCCCCGACAACAGCAACACATGCGCCTCCAGCCTCAGTTTGCTGGAACTGCCATCAGCAGGGTCACACGCGGGCACAATGTCCCACGTATCATCCCAGCAGCCGGAACCCAACAACGCGTGTCCTGACAGCACCACTTACATCTATCTACCTTCAGGGCGTCGTCGACGGAGTTTCGGTACGCGCACTTGTTGATACCGGAGCTACAACCTCGGTAATTAGACCGGAAGTTTTGATGAAGGCGAATCGTGCTGTTCCACAAAGCTCTGACAGCTATGCTCTGCAAACCGCAACGGGAGACATGGTAGCTGTACTAGGCTCCACAACAGTACCCTTCACCGTGGTTAGCCTTCACGCTTCGCTGCCTGTTGTCGTTGCCGCTATCGAGGAGCAGTGCATCCTGGGCGTCGATTTCCTCAAAGCACACAAGTGCGTGCTCGATTTCAACTGCTGGATTGCTGCATCTCGGAACTGACTCGTTTCCCCTAGGCGCCGCCATGGTGACGGTTCTCTACGACACTGGGTTGCCAATAAACGACACCCTCCCGTATATGTGTCTTCGCACATCCTCTATCAAGCTAGCTGCGCACGTATTACCATTATACGAAGGCGCCTCTGCTTGTCTCGATAAACTCGATGCTGAGAGGTTTTGCCACCTGCTTGAAAAATTCACAAGCCTTTTCAGCACGCGAGACGCAGATATAGGGCTAACATCGGTGGCGACACACCGGATTGTGACAGGACAGGCTTCTCCCATTCGACAACCCCCTCGGCGCATTCCTCTCACACAGAGGTCTCACGTCGACGACTTGGTGAAGACAATGCTTCAACAGGGCGTGATTGAACCAGCATGTTCCCCTTGGTCATCACCAGTTACGCTAGTGACGAAGAAGGACGGTACAACTCGATTTTGCATAGACTATCGAAAACTCAACGACGTCACTAAGAAAGACTCTTTTCCACTTCCTCGGACTAATGACATCTTGGATGCCCTCGCTGGGTTCACGTGGTTTTCGACACTCGACCTCAAAAGCGGATATTGGCAGGTCCCGGTGCAACCAGAAGACCGCGAGAAGACCGCCTTCACCACAGGTATCGGCTCGTATCAGTTCAGAGTAATGCCATTTGGACTCTGCAATGCCCCAGCTACATTTCAGAGGCTAATGGAATCTGTCTTGAACGAGCTCATAGGCACTATTTGCCTTGTATACCTTGACAACAATATCGTCTTCGGCAAGACAGTCACAGACCATCTGGCGAATTTCAACCTGGTTTTTTCACGCCTGCAAAAGGCGAACCTGAAGCTCACACCGAAGAAATGTTCGCTGTTTACAAGGCAAGTGGAATACCTCGGCCACATCATTTCGGTGGATGGCGTTTCCACAGACCCTCGGAAACTCTCTGCTCTCGTTGAATGGCCAACCCCGAGATCCACCATGGACGTGCAGAGCTTCATTGGGCTGGCATCGTACTATCAAGATTCGTCTCCGATTTTGCTCACATCGCCCAGCCTTTGTATGCTCTGACTGAGAGAAAAGCGAAGTTCGTCTGGTCCTCGGAATGCCAGCGCGCGTTTGAGACGCTCAAAACAGCCCTCACGTCTCCGCCAACACTTGCGTATCCGAAGGAGACTGGACGCTTCATACTTGACACCGACGCCAGCGCCTCGGCAATTGGCGCAGTTTTATCACAAGAGCAAGACGGACAAGAACGCGTCATTGCTTACTATAGCAAGGTCTTCACGAAGCCCGAACGCAATTATTGCACCACCCGACGGGAGTTGCTGGCCATCATCAAAGCCATCACCCATTTTCACCACTATCTACTGGGCCGGAAGTTTGTTATTCGAACCGACCACGCATCGCTGACATGGATGCTGAGCTTCAAGACACCTGATGGTCAGGTCGCCCGCTGGCTGGAACGCCTGCATCAATACGACTTCGACATACAACATCGTTCCGGCTCAAAGCACACCAATGCCGATGGTCTCTCTCGTAGGCCATGTAGTGAAAAGTGCAAGCAGTGCTCGAGCATTGAAAAGCGCAGCTTCGACACGCTTAACGCACTAACCAACCTACCCTGCGACTACGAAGCGTGGACACCAGAAGAGCTCCGAAACGCTCAACTTGACGACCCGGACATCGGCCCATTAGTAAGATGGAAGAGACAGAATAACAGGCCCCCTACTAAGGAAGTATCTCGGCTGTCTCCGGCCCTCAAGAGTTACTTGGCGCAATGGGACTCTTTGTTGCTGCACGACGGTGTTCTTTACCGGCGCTGGGAGTCCGATGCGGTCAACTCTGTTGTATGGCAACTGGTGCTGCCACGAAGACTCTGCTCTCAAGCGTTTCATCAGCTGCACACAAGCCCTGAAGGAGAACATTTCGGCGTGAACCGCACCCTGAAAAAGATTCGGCAGTGCTTCTACTGGCTGCAGTGCCATAATGACGTAAAGCAATGGTTCTGTCTATGTGACATGTGCGTCTCACGGAAAGGTCCTCACGTAAAACAGCGAGCACCGCTTCAAGAACATGTCACGGGAGCACCTTTTGAACGCGTCGGCATTGATGTGCTTTGACCGTTTCCTCGATCTAAGCTTGGCAACAGGTTCCTGCTGGTCATTGTTGACTATTTCACAAAGTGGCCGGATGTCATTCCTATACCGAGCAAGACCGCCTCCGAGATCGCCGACGCTCTGGTGAGGAACTGGATTACACGGTATGGAGTTCCCCTGAGCATCCACTCGGACCAAGGCAGGAGCTTCGAATCTCGGGTGTTCCAAGAAGTCTGCGAATTGTTCAACATCAAAAAGACAAGAACGACGCCTCTCCACCCGCAGTCAAACGGTTTAGTCGCGAGGATGAATCGAACGATCCTACAACATCTGTCCATGTTCGTCAGTGATCAGCAAGATGACTGGGACAGCATCGTGCCTTTGTTTTTGTATGCATATCGCACGCCTGCTCATGAGGTCACTGGCTATACGCCTGCCACAATGCTCTTCGGTCATGACCTTCGCATGCCCTGTGATTTAGCCCTTCCACGAGCATCAGAGCCGACAACGAACCCTGCGTCCTACGTAGGTGAACTGAGAACAAACCTCGAGCGGATGCACGCATTTGCTCGACAGCGTTTGGCGAGCGGCTTGGATCGCATGAAAGCCCGGTACGACGCGCATGTCACAACACGCCCGTTCTCTCCAGGGGAAAGAGTATGGCTTTACAACCCGATTCGCAAGAAAGGACTGTCTCCGAAACTGCAGCGTAACTGGCAAGGACCTTTCATCGTCATCAAACGTCTCAGTGATGTTGGTATCGCATACGTCGCAGGGATAGATCACGGGCCCTCGTGGTCCACCGCGACCGGCTTTGTTTGTATCAGGGACTTCTGTAGGACTTGCTCGGTCTACAAAGGACGGGAGGGGGATGGTGTAGCGGAGACGCTGAGTGCGGGGTGAACAAAAAACATAAAAGAGAAGCGACCGGCACGCGACGAAGGGAACGCTCGTGTGCTCGTGCGTGTGCGCTTGGCAGTTGGAAGCCAACCACCGAAGCTGTCGGACCTCTCTGTGCGGTGATTAAACCAGTTAAAAAGGAAAGCAGAAATGTAACAATATGTTCCCCAGCTGGCTCAAATGTCAACCCTAATAAAGCGATGTGCATTCGAATCTTGTCTACTGCCTGCTTGTGAGGGGAACAACCACAAACAAACCTTTGTAAAGTGGTCGTTCTTCAAAATGAGGTAGTACGATGCATCAATAAACTTAGTCTAGAGAACATACAGCCCAATATTTTTTCAGAGTAATTACTTCGTATCTAGCAGCTCTCATATGTTTACCTTACTGTTCATTCATTTTATTCATTTGATCATTTTGGTGCCTGGAAACGGCGAGTAGTCCAAGTAATGATGTACAGGGTCAAAAGGAGCACACACAAGAAATCTACGGCACGTGCAGCAGTTAATATACATTAGGGGGAACAGGAAATAGGTAGCAGTCAAATATCAGTCATTGAACGCATAAAGTTTGAACACTTGAGTTGAAAATGTCGAAGATGGTTGTACTGAACCTGTTACAAAAAAATGTTGGATGCGGTTCAAGGGACTGCAAAAGTTGCTTTTTAATGCGAAAGCATTAACTGTCTCATGAAGCGAGCCGACGTCATCAGCTTTGAAACCGTGCAAAGCGGCACCTTAATAAAGCCACGCGCAAAGCTAGCCAACGGTACCTTTTACACTTTGGTCCCATTGGCTGGCGCGCGTCGACGAGGCTCCCAGTTGGTCGCGGCGCGCCAGTTTGTGTGGTGTCATCCTGACTGTGTTATCACACTGTAGTGTTATCATGGCTCACCCCGTTCGCTCGCCTCTTATCGATTGTACGGCGCGTGGCAATATATAAGGCGCTTGGAATAAACCAAGAGGTTCGTTCTGCTGTGAACTACGTTGCTGTCTGTTCCTTCCTCGCGCCGCAAGGCACACGACAGTTTGAACGATCGATCACTCAATGGCGCCGCGTGTCCGTGAGGTAGCGGCTTCATCGTTCCACGCCCAATGTCAGCGCGTTTTACGCCGAAGATTAAAGAAGGGAGCGAAGTGCGGCGTGCGTGCTTTCGCATTCACAACTCATAAGAAGTACTTAGGTGTACTTCGGCCTTTTTAACTGAGAAAGTGTGAATTACTCTCAAAAGCACTCTCGGTACATATATATTAATAGCTGATGTGAGGTTTTAACAATCAATGCGTCCATGAATTCATTTATAGAAAAACATTAGATCGCGCTCACGTCTTCTTGAGCTTAGTGTAGTAAAACTACATCGTCGTAAAAGCGTGTTATGCTCATAATAAACACTGCGGCCAATGTAGCGATCTTGAATAATACGAAAGAAACGTCTCTGCACAATAGCAGTGATTTGTAAGCAGTGATAGAGTGCAGGCGAGCTGATAATGAATCAACATCTTGTAGACCCTGAGATGGGCAACAATAAAATAAAGGGGAAGAAAACAGTACAACCATGTTTTTGATGTTTGCCTGGTTTGTACTACCAATACAATTCCAAACAACAGAACTTTATTCAAGCTTGCTACGTACTAATGAAAAATACAAAATGAATATACAAGCTGACGAAGAAAATTCTCGTGTTATTCTTGAAATAACACCTAGCGTCCGATGGGCAGCATTTGTGACGTCGAAAACATGTTCACTGAATGACAATGATGAATCAATATATACTCCTAAATTTCTTGTGCATTCAACCATACGCAAAGGTAGGTTCTCAAGATAGTAACAAAAACTTAGTATCTTCAATTTCTTAGAAAAGGACATATCTACAGTTTTGTTTTTAGAATTCAGTGTTAACAGATTGCGGCAACAGCAATGGTGCACAGCATTAACATCCTCGAGTAGCATTTCACAGTCATAGATGGATCACACCTGCCTAAACAATTTAATGCCGTCAGCATATTTCAAAATATGTGAATGGCGGACAGAATAACCTAGATCATTTATAAAAACATTGAATAAAATGGGCCTTAGTATGGACCCCTGTCGCACACCAGAAAAATACACATAAGGTCTAGAATGGTGTCCTAATATTCGAAGGCAGTTTTTTCTTTTCTTCAGATAGTTTGAGAAAAAATTTAAAAGCTGGTTATTTACTCAATGTGTCTCCAATTTATGTACAAGAATGGAAATATACAATGTTTGATTTTGATTAGAACAAACCTTTTTTTTTGTTTAGAAAAAGCGGGGTGAGATTTAGGCGAGTGACGTCTTCACAATGCATTTATCAGGCTCGGCGCGAACATTATATATAAAAAAAAAATGCCATGGTAAGTTCCAATGAAAACGGAAATCCGTTAATTCAATTTTAAATCAATGGCTCTTTGGGTCATATTAAGACTGCAGTATTGACGGCAATTATTTTAGAGGCCAGATCAATTTAAAAAAAAAAAAGTCATGACATGTAATTGTTTTGATCAAATATAATTCGATAAATTTTCGCGTTGTACAGCCCGATTTAAACTTTTTCCGCAAAAGAAGCGCCACAAGTGCAGCCCACAGTGATCATTGGAAGAGTGACGTAGTCATTGAAAATAATGTCGTCACTATCTCGGCAGCGTGTTCATGGCGGATGTGCCGACGACACAAGTGATGTGGTGATGACAGAATTGAAGTAATTTTTACCCCCTTTTTTGTTTCCTCTTAAAATCAATTCGAAATAAATTTAAACACTCTGTATAAACAAATGAAGAGTGTCATTTTTTTGGCTCTATCATTGAGAAAGAAACGCAATAAAATATCAGATATTAAATACCTATTAAATGCATGTTGGGAACAAAATACGGGCTACAAAGCTTAGCATACAGGATACTTGAAACAAAAGTATGTCGAGGTTGAATAAAGGATAAGAAGACTAAATCTATTCATAGTTCAAAAAGTAATTTCAAAAATTATTTATTTGCACGTTTTATTTCATAGGCTTTCACCATTGTTGTTAACCTACCATTCTTAGTGTTTGTGTTGAAAACTACTTTGTAAAGATCTTTTTTGTTTTGAATCAGTGATGCGTGACCATAGATTGTTGTTCAGTTTTTTTTATATTTTATTAGGGCATTGTATGACTGGTGTCGATGTGTCCGCCAATATTATGAAATTGTGATTAGTTGTTTCAGCCTTTAACTTTAAATATGGTCAAAGTTGCGCACAAAAAGACAGGGACGGAAAAGAGAAACTTCTTTCCGAATCATGTGAGCTGTGAGTGTGCGTGTTTCTGTCCTTCTCCCTGTCATTTTGTGCGCAACTTTTACCACGTTTAATTAGTACGAAATCGCCCAACTGGCCACCTTACTACACTGTATGGTTATGTCGCTTTTTTCCTTATTTTTTTCGTTACTGCTTTATGAGCGCTGTGTACGGCTGTAGGATCCTCGTCAGGCGGCGGTAGTCTACCTTTTGTTCTATCAGTCATGACTGAAAGTATAAATAAGTCTTACTAATATATATTTTATAAAAGTTAGCTACTTCTCAGCAAAAAACACGGCACATATTTAGAAAACTACTATGACGTGGCACGCGCTTTTGATGCTCTACTCAGAGAAGGGTACTGCCTGGGTTTTTGGTCATTCTAACACGCGTTGTAGATTATCATTGGCCATCACGGAAACTGTTACCTGATCGGTAGTAAAAAGCAGGGCGTACTGAGAAACAGGAACAAAAGAAAGACAGGTACAGCAGACGAGCGCTTACTCACACCTGAAAGTTCACAAGCCGTGAAAGAGGGACAGCCCAGTCGGCCCATGTAAACCCTGAAAAAAACTTCAAAGACAAAAAAGGAACCCTTATAAACTTGAAATATAAACACTTGTCTTAAAAGTAGATAAAGACGTACACTCAGCATACGTCAAAACAATATAAGGTTGACTTAAACAAAGATTGCCAAATGTCCTAATACGAAACGCTTCAAAAGCCACCCGTGGCGTCTGCACGTCCATTCTCTTGAAACACCTTGGTGTTCCTGAACAGCGGGGAGCATCGACATCGGTCACAACGTACTGCCGAATGACCCTACGGAGTGAAAGGTAGCGGGCGCCATGGTCTCCGAGTCTTATGTTGATACATTTTCCCATTTTCCCCAAGTTCTCCCTACCGCAGGAACGTGGAAAAGAGCAAACCATATCAGCCCGGTACCGCACGAAGCAGTTGGAACAGGTTGTGAGGTACCAACCAAAAAACATATTGAGATCGGAAGATTAAAAATGGTTGAACATCATGTTTCGAACAGCTATCCACACGAGGGTATTCGAGGTACGAAACTTACGAAGAAGCTTCTTTATTTATTTAAAATTTCAGACAAGACGAAATTGCCTCGGAGGTGAGGTAAAAAAGTGCGACAGCGGACGTCGCCTGATTAGACCTCTAACGAGGTAATAATCGCTTTATGCTTGCCATAAATACGTTTGGTTCTCGTAAACGAGGTAAAAGAAGTTTTGCGTGTTTTGAATTTTGCCTTTTTTTTTTTCGGGTGCTTTTCGGGCACGAGTTTCAGCTCTTAATATTGTAAAAGCAAGGATGGGCCGCAGCGAGAAAACTAAGGTCGTCCGAAGAAGCCACAGAAGGGTACGAGATAAATTGTCTTCCCTTGCACCCAAGCCGCCCGGTTGATCGACATCTGAAAATGGCCAGAGACGATGCTATCGTGCTGCGATCTTTTCATGAAAGCAGCGGCCAAGGAGAGCCGCAAACAGTGCGCGGTCGGCTGCGTGAGTCAACATGGAAACGTCGCTATCAGTCTGAGACAACAGGGCGGCCAACGTTCCCAGTGATTAAGGGAGGTATGCAGAATGAAACGCTGGCCTTTGTTTATCGTGGATGCAAACCCATCGTTGTGGTTTCAGTAATATGAACCCTCGTAATAAATAGAAGGTTCTGGAGAGCTCGTGGCGTATCGACTATACCACGGAACAATATTTTTATAATGGCTCGACTTGTTTTTGATTTGAATGACAGCCGTATGAGCGGCTAGTCGTGCTAGTAAGTACCTGGGCGCTTTTCAGGACGGTCAATAAATAAATCGAAAGTATTTTATCATTAGAACCACGCTGTGCTGTGAGCGCAATGTCATTACTCATCAGATAGAGAACAATATAAATTACGCGAGCTATGTATATTCAACTTATTTTTATTGGTTTCGTTTTGGATCATCATTTCTTTTGATAACCTCTCATTGAAGCGTTATCCCGCTGAGGATTCTATACCCTATTTTTTTACGATATTATACGTGCCTTACGCAAATAATCATACTTAGAGACCTCGTTTGCGCTTTGTCAAAATACTGAATTGTGTTAACGATCTTTCCCAGTTCATCACCTACCGCCATAAAACAATGGACGATTGTCGAAGCTGGTATTAAGTTGACAAGAATCCCCCTTGAAATTTTACAACGGCAGCTGACATTTCGCTTTTAAATTGGACATATGTTGAAATAAATGTTACAATCATTTGCACTTGTTTCCTTTCACAATCAGTCATGGTTGCGGCTCGTATTCATCCTCTAACTCGCATACCTCGTACATTCCTCAAAATATCCGGTAATTTTCGAGCCCTTCCTTAATCTTAGTTACTGTTTTGGTGTCACTTTCTTGCGCTTTCATGCATGGATATAAGTTTTTTAAAGGCGTATTAAAACAAACCCTTATTAATATCTACTCTATCCAGTTAGTTTGAACCAAATCGACAGTCTTATTAACAACGTATTCAGACTTCAACGTCACGGGAGACAAAAGCGAGCAGTAGAAAAGGAATTCCTAGACGTTGCTGCTTTAGCATTGTCTTTTAAACGTCGTCTTTTTTCAGAGCGCAGCTCTTAGGCGCCCGTTTCCGGCTTGAGCGGCGTCGGCGTCGCCGTCGGCGTAACCGCGCGGTGCATGTTGGGACATGCACCGCGCGAGCCCCACCCCTCCCCCCCCCCCCCCGAGGTCACGTGACCTCCCCCTTCAAGGTCACGTGACCCCCCCCCCCCCCGGAGGAGATTGAAGGATGAGGGAAGGAGGAGAAGGAGGAGGATGAGGAGGGGTATACCCTCCCCTGAGTACCCTTCCCTCCTCCTCCTCCTCAAGAGCTGCGCTTCAATTCGGCGTTACAGGGAGTTGTAAACGGCTTTCATTTTTTTTCACGAAGTTGAGGGTAGGAGATTTTAGCGATTTTGCTGTTTTTTTCCGTTTTTTTTTTTTTAATATTTACAGTCTCATTTTTTTATTAAAGGGGCACTCAAGTGGTTTTTGAGTTCGTGTTTTGATGATGACAGCTGAATTTAGACCCCCTAAGTATCCCTAAAAACCAAAAAATATAGTCATATGGTGATTATTTCTTTAATAAAAATGTAATTGAAAGCCGCCAAACCTCGGATCCACCCGAAAACGAAACCACTCTCATTGGTCCTCGCACGCTTATCAAAAGGATCTCGGGCTAATGGCGTTGGACGACGTTCCGTCGCGCAGTGATCCCGAGGTAGCCGCATCATCCGAACCTCTTTGTCATTCGAGCTTCGATCATGACGGAGTTCTCTACGCTCGAGGACCTGACCCCGTTAGAGGTTGAAATTCTTCGGCGGACAGCCGAACTGGGGATGATTTCCTATGACGCCACTTCGACGTGCGATGTGGACGATAGCAGCGCTTCGGAGTCATGTTCGGGTTCCGAGGACGGCGAAACGCAGACCTTTTCGGGCATTCTTCGATTTGCGGTTGGGGCAAGTCGTAACCGAACCAACGTTTGACATCGCAGCGTTACCTCTGGTACGTGATGTCAAACGATGTCGCCACATTGCCTTTCGCCTCGGGAGGACGGGGGAAAGGCTGGTTCAGACATGTGCAACGAGCGCGTACCTACGACTGCGTTTGTTGCGACCGGAACGACCGCTCTGCGCCGCGCATACACACACCTGCAACCACTACAACAAGCGCAGCGGGTCGTCAGCATGGCGACCGCTTCTATACGCGGCCGTCAGCTGTTTCAGCGGCCCCTCTAAAAAGGGGACGCACTGCTACTCAATGCCGTAACCGAATATAGACAGACAGTTGTCTATAGCCTAAAGCTTTATTATTATTTTTTCTTGATAGGCTTGCAGGACACAGTGGATGAAAAAAAGAAAATAAAAAGATGCAGTACGCCGTCTTGGACGATCACGACTCTAATACACGACATTGCAATAGTACAAATATCGCCACACGCCTTTTCTACGATTATAAAAGACAATGTAATCTTAGCAGCGATAAAGCAACGTAGAAATATAATTTCGTGATCAGATAGACGTTGCGAGCGTTCAGGATTGCTAACACTAATCACTTCTCTCCGGTGATGAAAACGCGTGAAAATTCGCATCCTTTATACGGTACGCGCCAGTAATACCTTGAACTTGAGCACACGCATGAAATGCGCCAAATAAGAAATCCGGGCGATGTTCGAGGACACAAATGCTTAGAAAGCACCACTGTAGTCGAAGTAAACAAACACGACGGCACGGGCGTTTCTGCTGTCTTGAGAGTGCCGCCACGACATCGCCGCACGAGTAGGTGGATCTTCCCTTTTAGTACGTGCTGGGTTATCATAGCGACACACGACGAACATTCACAGTCAAGGATAGCGCTTTTACGCGGAACGATGAGCTTTAACGACGCCGTCCACGTCGACGACCACCACCGAGGCCTGGCCGGCCCGCTACCGACACGACCGGCCCGACCGGCCTGCAACGCGCGCAGATGCGTGCGCTTCCGCGCATCCCGGGGGAGCAGGAAATTCACCCCCTGCGGAGGAAGGCAAGGAGAAAACGTAGTCCCTTGTTTGTGAACGATAATTGCAGTATCGCATATTCTACACTAGAAATACATTACGTCTTTTGAAATTATCATGCACAACATATTTAAATAAACTGAAAATTGTTTCTTTAGCGAAACTTTACAAAGGCCGCCAAAATTTTCAAACATACGATAATTTCATTGGTCCTCGCAAGTACAGAAAAGAGTCCGCACGTATTTTATTCCTGCGTGATTAATAGGCGGTTCTGCCTTCTAGAACTGAAGATACTCATTCACTGACACTTCCTTAACGCCATCGCACCAAAAAGTAGCTTCTCCAAAAACTGCTTGAGTGCCCCTTTAGGGAGTTAATTTACCAGCTCGGCTGCGTATTTAGAATTTCATTACTGAAACAGAAATTTTAGAGACATAGCATTGCCACTAAAGCGCTCTAACTTCTAAAACGTTTATATTGTATCAGCCTTTATGTACTCGAGGATACCTTCCTGTGACATTTCGGAAGTAGTGGAGGGCGCATTTGAGCAGCTTTGCAAACCATTCATGGTGCGCGAGCACACAGAGGCCCATAGTTTTCTTTGGCACAAAATGTTGTACCCAAGTATTGTTACGCGTCCCAGGGGCGCTCTTTAATGTTCCTGCTTGTACAGAGTTTTCACAGACGTGTTTTGAGAGACAATATCCGGCGTATTCAGCATCGTATGACTGACGACAAAACAAAGGCTTCTACCAAACGGTAGCGGCCTTCCGAAACTTTTCCTGTAGGCTCATTGAAGTTAGCGAATTGAGCGAACTTCTTTTGGTTATGTAGCATCAGCTGAAGAGCTTGGCCAAGGGAGATTACGCATTAACATTGCCGAACCCATTATTCGTATTCAGAATGTCGGGAATCCGAAAGAAACCCACGGAATGCTTTTCGACTTAGGGCGGTCTAAGTACTTACCAGCAAACACGGTTGGAGATAGCTACTACAGAATAACGGGCTGAAGTAGAGCTAGTTGGTACATCGATACAAAACAAAGTTCAGCTACAACGTTAAGGACAGAAACACAAAGAAAAGAGACAGACATACACACCGCTGACTATATCAGCTGTGACTTTATACTTCTTGATAACCTTAACCCAAATTTGTTTTACTTTTTTTTTTATTCTGCACTTAAAATAATGGGAATACATTAAATTCAATTTTGAATCATTACACATTTCCCTCTCACCCCACTCCACCTAACTCCAATAATACCTCATCCCTCTTATTTCCCCTCACCGGGAAGTGCCACATCGTAAAGCTGTTTTTGAATTTTGCTGACATGCTCACACATCCATCGGCGCTTTCCTCAATCGCCATGGCCACTAGAATCTCGCGCTCAAGGCTTTTTTTTCTAATGTCTTTTGGGACTGGAAATATTGTTAAAACTTGGACTGCACCCCCAGGTGCGGCAGTGTGCTGAAAGATGCCCTGCCGCCGTGCCCTTTACAGATATATGTGTGAGCATGCCTTCGATCATAGTCAGCAAAAAAGAAAAGCAGTTTGTTGCGATGTGGCACGTCGCTGTGAGGGGAAATAAAAGGGATGAGATGCTGGTGGAGTACGGTGGGGTGGGGTGAGAGGGAAATCTATAATAGGTCATCATTTAATTTAATTCATTCGCATTAATTTAAGTCCAGAATAAAAAGAAAAAAGGAACAGATTTGGGTTAACGTAATGAAGAAGAATAAAGTCACAGCTGATAGTCAGTGGTGCGTATGTCTGCTTCTTCTCTCTATTTTTTCTCTCCTAACGTTCTAGCTGACCTTTCCTTTCCTGCAACAGATCATGCGTGGATGCGTTTCTTCCTGATTCGCCTTACAGACAGACCGTACTACTGTTTGAAGAATGTCACAGTTTTGATCAAAATAGCTACGGTCACTGACAGACTCAGAACGGCAGGGACGTCCAGCTCCAGCTTCTTACCTTCGATAAGATTTCTTTCTCTCGTATGCTTCCAACAAGCGCGCGTATCCAAATCACCACAGAAGGCAACAGGCGCGTAGAGGAGGCCAGGAATCCAAAAGAGATGTCCTGCCGTCCTCAACATTTTCGTAACTCAGCTGCTCGACCATGGGCCAAATAAACCAACATACACAATCACAACTGACAATTATCTTTTTTTATAACAGTGTCTTACTTTACCGCATATGGATTTGTTTACCGATGTTGCTTGCTTTCCTGTTGCTTGCTTGTTGCTTTCACAATAACCTACAATACATTAGGTTAAAAAATTATTGCTTTCAGACCTAAAAACTTGGGTTTTCTCTTGGCGAGATGACGCTACAACAACCACTTCTCTGTCAGCATGGGGACGCTACAGTGGTTTTATCATTGCTGTGCACTTTGTATGTATCCGCTGCAAGTCAACGGGCGCGATGAGTCCCTGCTCCGGAGCGCGGGAGTTCAACGCTCCGTTCACTAAAGGGACAGGAGTGGAATCGGAGACTGCCACGCGATCGCACTTTTCGTGCACCGAGTTTTTCTCAGAGCGTGAGTGACCTCTTTGTGCTCCGTGACGTCACGTCATCAAACAAATGGGCTAAGCCGAAAGAAGCAGTGTCGAGACAACGGGTGCAGTCGGACAGCTGTCCATTCTGTGTTCAATAGTGCATGATGAAACAGGTAAAAACGATTTGATCTGAAAACCAAGGTAGCAATTAGCGTTCCGGAAAAGGTTTGTTCGTGCGTCTCTTCTGAAAACGAAATAACGCGCCATCCATCGATACAAGTTTGAAAATTTCCTGCGTCGACAAGCGAGTTCATTCCTTTTCGCTATCATTTAAATCTGAGCAGGATGCATGGTCAATAAATATATCGGTCAAGGTAACTTTCCTCATATGTGCTCGAAGCGAAACTCTAAACCCTTTATGAGTTTAAAAACAGTGCAATCGGAAGTTGTTTTTGCGGCAAGTCGATAGTTCCGGTGTGTACTATGCTTCGTTTAGTTGCTGCGCTCGGAGTATGAAACGCGAAGCGTTGGAATAGAAATAAAAGACCACGGACTCAATGCGCCCCAAATCCGGAAAAAAAGCCCCAGTCCTCCCCTGACTCACGCAAGTAAAATAAAACTTCAACTAGAGCCACTACTCCAACTTGGCACCTTCTACCGAAACAACAGTTGACGCTCCGCTGCTTCAGCCGCCTTAAAAGCGAGAGGGAAACACTATGAAGTCTATGGTTTGGGGAGTGGAGGGCGCCTGTCAAAAAACGGCACCTCCTGTCGTCGTGGCGGCCGTAACACGCGATTACACTTAAGGTCCGATGCGCGATCACTGTCGCCCGCCGGACGTCATTCGAGACAGAGCAGAGCGTGTAACTCAGAAAAGCGAACACGTCGTTCCGTTCCCAAGTGCCTTCTTTTTTTTATTGTTTCTGGTTCCTTCGATTTTTAGAGCAGTTTCCCGTAGAGAGCGGGAAGATCGATGGCCAAGTTTGTTGGCGCGCCGCAACTCAGATCTTGTGGAGCAAAATCTCGCGCACAAAATCTCAGGGATCTTAGGCTCAATCCCCTCCCTGCCTTTTTCAATCTGAATGAGCATCGTACCAGCGTGCTGTCGTGTATCACAACTATGTGACGAAAACTACCAAGCTATCAATCGTACTGCACTGGCTAAATTTCTCATCAGTGAAAGGAGTAGACGCATACAGAGGCTGACTGACTTACCGCTGTCTGAACACCCCCAGTTACTTTCACCGCGGAGGGTTAATATAATTTTAATGAGCCTTTGCTGCTTTCATGTTTATTTTTATCCCAGAACGCTTTGTAACGGAATCCTTTATAGTTGACGAAATTCGTTCGGTCATTCGTTCTTCCGTCCGTGCACACCGTAAAGCAAGGCATGCAAGCGCCAGCCGGTTTTGTTACCGTGGCAACATAAGCACGTAATCGGGGTTGAGCAAATCTAGATTCATCTCCTGCCAGGAGTCGAAGAGAGAACCTTCTGGTACGCAGCCGGACGCCCTACCTTTACGCTAGCTGTACAACATTGTACGGAGATCATCTAAGGCAGGGGCCTGAAACACGCGACCGAGGCTTGCATGCGGCCCGCGATTCTCTGAGACACGGCCCGCAAGTATACAGCGGCTGCGAGGCTCCGTTCCCGTGCCTCGAGCGCTAGAAGCGTCATAAGCTATATTTTCCCATCGTCGAATAATTTCTGTTCAAAAAGCAGCTCTATTCATATAACGTGTTTGCACATTTTGCACTATTCTGTTGTTTTCTTTAACTAGGTCTTGAATCTTCTAAATATCTGCCTCTCTTTTTCACCTAAATCAACCAGGATTGCAATATCACTACTAGGGTACAAGCGCAAGCTCATTGCTCAAGGGGCCACCTCGGCCACACGAACTTTCGCCCAGCAGGAGCAACTGCTTAAGCTAAAGTTTGAACTCGCCCTATTGAAAAAAATGTCTGTGACGCCCACTAGGATTTTATGAAATGGCCTGGATATCCTGAAATGTGTAATGGTCCGACCAGGCTCCCCTAGAAGGTCTGTGGGGTCCATTAAGATAGTTTTCTGAGAGGTGTGCGTTCCCTCAGGATCGTTCTAAAAAGCATGTGTGGCATTTCAGGGACGTTCTAACTGGCCTGTGTGACCTTTCAAGGTCGTTCTAAAGGGTCTGTGAAACCCACTAGACTTTATCAGGAGGCCCTTGCAGAAATCAACCGAAGACGGGGATGCGTGAGCGCAGTGTTCATCGGTAGTCCGCATCGGTTACGCGAGTGTGGAAACCTGCTGCGTCGCTGTTTTTATTGGTCCATCGTGTAGACGCAGTAGGAAGCGAATATTGCTTTGATCGAGACTCATTGAGTGCAAATGATGCCCACACGTTGCCGCCCCATTTGAAGACAGATAGAAGTCTATCGAGCTAGCTTTATCGAACGATCTCGCCTCGAGAACTCGGCGGCGCGAGTTGGCCACCCAGCGGTCCAGCCGCACGCCAAAATCGTACAAAGTGAAGCCGGTCCAAAATGTGTGCCTCGTGCGACGTACACCAGACTACAATGGGCTTGTTCGTATTGCTTACTTCGAATTACCTTCGCTAGTACTGTGTGCATACATACAGCTTTTCCCAATTTATAAAAATAATAATAAGATGACCCCAAAAATGACCCCAAAAAAATTTGAAACGCTCTCAACAAAAAAGGCAGTTTTTCGATTTCACTCAAAACTTTAAGTGGGGATAGTGTCTCTAGTGATGACTGCGCTAACATACTAAATATTATGTTTACTGAATCCTTTTCCGATGCTAGCAACATCAGCTATCCCTTCATAGAGAGTGCCGGTTATTTACCAAGGGATGCTATTCTTGTTGACCCTATCGGTATAGTGAATATTTTAAACGGGCTGAAATTGTCTTCTTTTTCAGGAGTGGATGGCATAAATACTAAGTTCCTGAAAAGTACCAAGTTATATGCTTCCCTTATTATTGCCAAATTATTTGAACAGTCACTCCAAGACGGCGTCATACCCTCGGACTGGAAGGTGGGGAAGGTGGTCCCTATTCCAAAAGCTGGTTATAAATATTCTCCCCCCGACTATCGTCCCATTTCGTTAACAAGCATCCCATGTAAACTTCTTGAACATATAATATTTTCCCACCTCGTAAACTTCCTAGAAATTAATAATTTTTCCACTCCAGCCCAGCACGGATTTTGTAAGTCATTGTCATGTGAAACGCAGCTTCTATCGTTCACCCATGACATTCATTCTATCGTTGACCAAGGCTCCCAGGTGGACTGCATCTTCTTGGATTTTGCTAAGGCGTTCCATAAAGTGTGTCATAAACTATTACTACTGAAACTTGCTAAACTTAACATTTACCCCAACGATCTTGCATGGATTCAATCTTTTCTTACTGATCGTTCGCAATTTGTAACAGTCCATAATGAAAACACTCCACTTGCGTCAGTAAACTCTGGTGTTCCCCAGGGGTCCGTCTTAGGCCCCTTACTATTCTTAAGTTATATTAACGACTTACCAGTTAATATGTCTTCATCTGTCTATCTCTTTGCTGACAATTGTGTGATATACCGTGAAATCCGAAGTGACCATGACATTTCCACTCCTCAGTCTGATATTAGCTCCGTGTCTCATTGGTGTGAGTCGCGGCTAATGAAACTTAACAATAATAAATGTAAACATATGAGAGTATCCCGCAAACCTAATTATAGCCCTTTGTACTACCTTGATGGCAACTCCTTGGAACAAGTGACATCATACAAATATCTTGGTGTCCACTTAACTTTTAACCTTTCATGGAAACCTCATATTTATTATATTACTAATCGTGCCAACAGCATGCTGGGTTACCTAAAACGTAATTTTTCCATGGCGCCTGTTTCGCTTAAATTGGTCCTCTATAAAACATTAATAAGACCTAAACTAGAGTATGCAGCCTCCATCTGGAATCCCGGTCACAATATCCTCATCACTGCTTTTGAATCCATTTAAAATAGATCAGCCCGTTTCATTCTATCAAACTATCAACGCACCGCTAGTGTATCGTCAATGAAAAACAGTTATCTTTACCATCTCTTTCACTTCGCCGTAAAAGTTCACGCTTATGCCTCTTCCATAAAGTTTTTTTTTTTATATAATCCAATATTACGCGACCATTTTATAACTCCCCCCTATCACATATCATTTCGTGTTGACCACCAGCACAAAGTTGGAGTCCCAAACTCATTAACCTTTCTACCACGCACAGCTGAAGAATGAAACCATCTTCCTGGTTTGATTGTTGCCATAACTGACTCTGAACTTTTTCGAAGTGCCATTACTAACCATTTATGCGCTGACTTCTGACCTGTTTGTTTCACTTATTTTGATGTGTTTACTGTATTGTTGTTTTGTTAAGTTTTTCTTTCCTTATACCCGCTCCCCCTCTGTAATGCCTTCGAGACCTGAGGGTACAATAAATAAATACATAAATGAATAATGCCTTTATTTTCCATCCGAGCGATGTGGGACGTTGGGGGAAAAGAAGCTGAAGAGATCAGCTTGACGAGCTCACTCCTCCACTGAGATTACATGGTGTAGAAAACGAAAAGGCAGACAGTACAGCACCTCGCGCAAAAACACTGAATCAATCATACCAACAAGTTTTATTGTTTTTTGTTTGTGAGACTGACTATAAACACTCTACAATCATATTAGGTCGATACTCATGACTTCATACTCGTGTTTGAAAAGAAAAACTTCAATTATTTTTTATGTACATTCTAGTTGTTTATTGCTTTTATTACACAATTTAGCAGTTATGGAAGTTTGCAACTCGTTTTACACGAATAAATGTTGCAGATGTCAATGCTACGTGTGGGATATGTGATTGTTCATTTACATAAGCGAGCTAACTGAGTAAGAAGATTGGTGTTGTTTTTTGCTTCCGGTTTATAGATTATACTTAAACGAAATGCATACATGTTGTGTATGTTTCTTGAGCCATGTTTTTGAAAAAGTGGTGACGAAGGGTGATCATACGTAACGTTATCTATACTTCTTAGCATTTTCTTCTGCACAAAGTAAATCTTCTGCAAATTGTGGAGGGTCGTGCTTCCTTGTGCAAGATGACAGTAATTTATATCCGAATAGAATAATGTGTTGTGTACGAGAAGTCTGACTCTAGCAGGTAAAATCCGTCGATGAATTTTAGTTAAGCCTACGATACTCGATAGTTTCAACAAGATGTATTTTGTACGTTCTTCCCAAGTCATGCGTTCCCTGAAGAATACGCCAAGCGTGTTGAAGGCGCTGACTAATTGTATTTTTGAATCGAACAAATTAATATCTTCATAAACGCATACATTTTTTTTTTTTAGGCGAAATAGGACAGCTGTAGTTTTACTTCTATTTATTATTAGCGCGTTACTCGAAGTCCATGTTTCCAATTTTTTTAACGGTGGCATTTGCTCGGGAAATCAGTTCATAGGGACATTTTTCCGGAAAACAACAATGTAGTATCTTCTGAAAAAATAACAAATTTTGCGGCGTTATCAATGTTTATTATATCATTCGAGTATAGTACCAAAACGGGTCCCTGACGTCACGCAGCTGCGTTGGCAATGTCGACGGCACTGCGCATGCTCGGACGCTTCACTTCACGCGAATTCGGTTTCTGCGCACGCGCAGTGCCCTCACTTGGTGTAAGCAAACGCGGGCTCGTTTGTAAACAGCGTGTCGGTCTGTGTTGAGTTGAAAAACGTCTTTATTTAATGCCAGACATGGCTGCTCCTGCTTTAAAGCATCCGCAGCGGCAAAAAAAAATATAACATACACAGAGCCGCGCCTGAGAGCGGCCGACGGCCGTTTCACTATGGGGCGCTGCAAAACGTCGCCAAACGCTCCAAACCGCGACCGTGCGATGGGATTATTGAAGGGAGTTCGCAGTCACCGATGGCCATCGGTGCGAGAGCCCCGCTGGTCCGCCGTCCGCGTAGAAGAAGCTGCAGAGCTGATTCCACAGGAGCCGCACTGTAGGTGGCGACTTGTCTCGTGGGATCGCCCAGTCCTCAAAGGTGTTAGGTTGGTCTGCTGCCGGGATGTCAGCCAAGGCCTCGAAGCGAGCCGCAGCGTGCTCGGGGCACTCCCAGACAACATGCTGCGTCGTCGCAAGGGTGTTGCGTGCAGTACAGTAGCCCCTCTGCGGGTCATCTTGAAATATGCGGTTGCGCAGGGCCGGCAGCACAAGGGCGTTCGTGGCGGTAGGGCGGTCGAGAGTCTGGGCCTTGCGGCTCACTCCTGCTGGCATAGGGAGTGTATAATTCTGTTCTGCCTGTGGAAAAGGGAGGCCGCAGTCCTCAGGTTGCGGAGTATGTTAAATAGAAAAGGACCCAAAATACTCCCTTGCGGTACACTTGATAAAATTGGTTTTATATTGAAGGAGTGATCATCCATTTGTACGAATTGCTTTCGATTACGCAAATACGATGTTAAGAGTGCTAAAGCGTTTCCAAGAAAACCATAAATCTCAAGTTTTTGTTTACTCCAATCCAATAATCAAAATCAAAATCATCCCAAAAATCAAAAAAAAATTTGTAAAATCGACAAAAAGTTTCAAGTGATAATTTTTTTTGTCTTCGAAACAATTTAGGATAAATTATTTCTGTTCTAAAGGGACGAGTTCTGTTGACCGGTGTTTCCTGAAACCGAATCGCGCGTCATTCAATATAGAATGCTAAATCGCAGAAATTAGACATTCTGGATGAAATAATCTTTCCAGTCCCTCCGAAAAAATGAAAGGCCCACCAGCGCGTGAGCATGGCTTAAGAAACGAATCGCTGAAAATGCCATCTATACACCTTTTCCACAAGGGCGCAGCCATCTTCAACCTCGTCACTTCTGCTATGCGGTAAAACATCGTTTTGATCTCCCCACGCCGCTGGAAGGTGTTTACGAAAAATGCATGACTGCCAGAAATTCTTGTTTTGCCTCACCCATTTTTTCTAAGCATATTCCAGATTAAAATGGTTTATTAGTTTTTCGTCCCGCATACGAGATACGGAACCCAAGTGACTGAGAAGGACCGGAAACAGAAACGTGTATTGAGAAGTTTCAGGCACAAGATCGCCAATTCCCAAACGTGCCTACGGGCGGCCGAAGCGAACACCGCACACCAGAGATCGCGCCTTCTCTTTGAAGCGGCGTGTTGGTGCAACACCACCTAGGGGAGAAGGCCAGAATACGCCTCCAGTGACGTCACGGCAGAAGCCTGACGTGCGCCCTGCTATAGAGCTGAACTGAAGGCTTCGAACGTAGCTTTTACGGCGTAGAAACGCGGGTTTTTGCACTATTTATTGTTTATGAGCTAACATGAAAGCTGTAAGAGCCGAGAGATTTAAATAACACATTTTAGAACGCAGGAAATTTATGATAACCGATCATTTGCAGTGATTTACAAGAATGTGATATCTTGAGACTGATTGTGTTATTTTTTAAGCGATAAAGTGGGTGGTTTAATTATATCTGAACAACATGGGAATTGTATAAAAAAGAATTCCTATGAAATGGCAATAATCGAGGTAGTGGTACCAGATAAAATTGAACTACAGTAACAATCGGATAAATGGGAGCTAGTCTCTAGCTTAATGGGAGCTACATAATGTCCATCTAATGAAACCAAGTGTTTTAGTGCGCTATTTGTTATTTTCTCGTTTCATGATAATGAGTCTGTGAAATACAAGCCCAAATACTTGCACGTCATTGAGTGTTCTAGTGGTTGTGAAAGTAATGAATACGGTGTTAATGTTTTAGTGGAGGATTTAGTTACGGACATTTGTTTGCATTTACGTGTGTTACTGTCCATCTGCCATAAGAAACACCATGATGATATCGTATCTTAATCGACTTGGAAATTATTGTGATCATTAGGTGTATCATTTTTCCGGTAAATAACTCAATCATCAGTGAAGTCTCTTTGTCGATTTAATTGATGACGATTGGTCATTGATATACCGGGTGTTTTTGCTTATTCTGTCAGATTTGTTTAAAAAAAAGCCGTGAAAGCTACACGTATGCGGTTTGGGGATGTGAGTTATACCGCCAAGAGGAGATAGTATAGACAGATAGTCGCAACTATTAGTCAGCTAATTAAGTAAAATCTGTTGATTAACGTTTTAATTAGTGCAAATAAACATACAGTTCCAATTACAAACTTGCTGAGCATCATCGAAAATCACTAAATCAACCCTTTTTAGAAGGATATAATGCCGGGGAAGCATTTTACGGCGTTCTGTAAAAACGTTCCATTTGGACTCGTTTCTAGATTTCAGTTTCTTATCGGAGCGCATCTACGCGCCCGCGGTCCTGCTCCCCAGTGGCTGAGACGCGCAACACACATCCGCCCTACTTCCCTCCATTCTACGAGGGAGGCGAGAGGTAACTTCGCGCCGCGACCACCGGGGAGCAGGACTGCGGGCGCGAAGATGCGCTCCGATAAGAAATCGAAATCTAAAAATGCGTCAAAATAGAGTGTTTTTACAAAACGCCGTAAAATGCTGCCCCAGCGTTATAACCTTCTAAAAATAGTTGAATTAAAGGTTTTCGATTACGCTCAGCAAGTTTCTAATTGGAACTATATGTCTATTTGCACTAATTAAAAAGTTAATGAACAAATTTTACTTAATTAGCCGACTAATAGTTCCGACTATCTCCCTCTATTATGTCCTCTTTGCAGTATAAGTCGCCTGCACAAACCGCATAGGTGTAGCTTTCACGGATTTTTAAAAAAAAGTTTGAAAGCATAAGTAATACCACCCTGTATATTAAGAACAATAGAGGCCCGAGTACACTACTCTTAGGGACATCTGGTGCAAGAGTAACGGGACCCGAATTGCCAGACAAGTATAAAAGTAATAACATTCTAAAATTGTGCTCTGCTCGTCTCTTGGGTTCTCAAATATCATAGTTTGAAAAATGAGTTGCACATATTTTGACAAACGTTTCTAAGACTTGTGATATATCTGTATAGGTTCAGCTATTCAATGCGCTCTGCCTGTTCAAATATAGTACTTGTTTTGCAGCAACTTATCTGGTTGCTACATTGAAAGACATCTGTGACCTGTTCCTTGGCAATGTCATAATGCGAAAACTTTATTATTGCAACAAAAGCACCGTTATACCTGAGCGTTGCCCCATACGGGTATATACTTGGACAGTACCAAGTTTGCGAAACGACATAGGTATGTTAGGGAGGCTAAAAACAAGTTTTGTACACAAACAGAAGTGGGCATGGAAGCTTCATATTCAAAGTAGCTTGCATATAAAATACGGAAGACAGTCGTAAAGAAGAAATTGGTCACCTTCCCTATTGAAACTTCCATCAAGGTACGTAATTTGGGACACTGACTGCCAGTCAGCAGCCCTGGTGGAACGTGCCCTGATGGTCCATCAGATGACGTCTGACTGCCACTGCCAAGAGAATTTCATCAACAAGGGCAGCATTTATATAAAAGCTCCCATTCCGAGGTGACAATCTTGGATGGCTATGAAACGGTTCACAAGCCGAGGTGGCCATCTTGCATAGCTATGAAACGGTTCACAGATCCTTAAAAATGAATTGCACATATTTTGACAAACTTTTCTAAGACTTGTGATATATCTGTATAGGTTCAGCTATTCAATGAATGTAAAATGAATGTAATTCATGACATAAAAAATCAGGAAAAGTGTGTACCTGTCCTTATTTTTTTATTTTTTTTACTTTTGAAATTTGCGTTTTTCAGGCAAAAGGGACATTCGTTTACAAACGGGCCCACATGCACCCTAAGCATGTTTCAGAGAAGGCTGTGTCTACAGTGCCGTCCGACGGCACTCCTCTCGCGCCTACAAGTGCCGTCCGAAAGAGAGTCAGACGGCGCGTGCATCACTGGGAGCTCGTTAACACACTCCCCCTTCCCTGCGTTCACGCCGCTTCGAGGCGACAGTATGCGGCTGCTAATTACAAAACTATAGGGGTGTGCGAATATTCGCCCTTTTTGAATAACGAATCGAATATTACCCTATTCGATTCGTTAATCGAATCGAATTATAATTTTCAAAAGTTTCAAATATTTTTCGAATAATTTCCGAGTAGTCGTTACGGTGTCGCGCCGCGAGATTCCTTTCACAGGCGTCCCACAACGCGCCGGCACGCCTGCCATACGTGCCCGCAAGATGGCAATACGTACCCTCTTCTCCTAGACAATGATTGTCATCATCGGCCTGAAGCAGTTCCTCTCTATATGTACGTTGCTGTTGCCTCCATTAGGAACCACTGTGTTAAGTATAACCCGCATGTAAGCGATTTGCCAAGAGACGAGACAGGCGACGTCGACCCGCTTTGCTCTCGCTCGGTTAGTCGCGCGATGAGGCAAGCCGCCTGAAAGTGGTGTGAGCAAGTGACCAAGGCGATGAGGACGTTTTCTGGAAATCCAAACACCGAGCGACGCGGCGAGCGACAGTGAGAAATCTCCGTCGCTCGCTGCTGAGTCCTGAGTCCTGACCCTCGTCGCTGTCGCTCGTCTTGTCGCTTGCTAAATCGCTTACATGCGGTTCAGCATTTAGGGACCGCTTTCGCACGAGACTGCTCGTGCACGCTTCCGAAAAGCGTGTAGTGGAGAAGTTTCAGAACTGGTTGCAACCGTACCGCCGCTCTGTGTGAGCGAAGTAGAAGCAGGAATTTGTTCGAAGAGAAAGCGCAGTAGAATGTGGAAGTTCTTCGACCGCTCCCATGCAACCAATTGAAGAAGCCACAACAGCTGCTTGTGTCGAGTCTTTGCCAACACTTTCCATGGTTGTTTCAATTGTTCGGTGTGTGAAGATGTTGCTTTTTGAGGGCGGAAGTGGAACAAGACAATGCGTTTTCCCAGAATCTTCTTTGATCATTGAAAACAAGGTTCCTGGACGTAAGCACACAGCCACATCACGCCCTTGCCACCTTCCTTGATCCTCAATTCAAGAACATCTGCTACATCAAGGAATAAAAACAGAATGTAGAGTTCGTACTAAGTACAATGCTTCAGGATGTGCCGGGCTCAAGCGAACTGTGATTTTATGTTCAGCATCCGCGTGAACCGTGATATTATGTTTAGCATTCTATTATTTCGGTAGCTTTTGTCTCTATTTAAATATATATCGTTGAACTCTAGTTACTATTGTCTAGTCGCGTTTTTACAATCATTTTAAGAAACATTTTGGAACAAGAAAAATAAATTTATGATCTCTGCTCCTCTTTAATAGCTGTCTACTTACTATTCGGAAACTATTCGAGAATTATTCGATTCGTATTCGTATTCGATTTGGTCCCACAATTATTCGATTCGTATTCGATTCGGTTTCAAAAATCACTATTCGCACACCCCTACAAAACTATTGACCCATTTGGCCCCGTCGTACACGCCGCTTTGCGGCGTCCAGCCGGCAAACCAAGCCCCGCTGTTTCCCATGCACCTCCGGAAACGAAGTCCCATACCATTTTGTTCAGCGAAATTTTGTTGACAACATTCGGTTTTCCCAGTGCTAATCGTAAAAAAGAAATATAAATATCGCCAAATGCGTCGACAAAACAAAATGTTCAAGAGATATGAAAAACAAAATGCAACCCCGCACTGGGGATTGAACCCGGGACCGCTTGCTCATGAGGCAGACGTCTTACCACTAAGGTACACTGCAGCTTAAACACGTTTTGAGACATCGTTTTATACGAGACTTCAGGGCGGCACTTGAACGCGTGAGTAGAGTACCATCGGACGGCACTTGAACGCTCTGCAAGAGTGCCGTCGGACGGTACTCTAGACACTACGTTCAGAGAAACGCCCTCAATGTCTGAACCTTTCGGGACGACCGTATACACTTTAATTCACAAAACGTATGCGACTCCGTTGAAGCTAGAGAGCAAGCATGCATGCTACGACAGACAGCCCTGGCTTCCACGCACGAACGTGAGCAGCAAACATATCTGAACTACGCTCGCGGATGCTTTTTGTCTGCGCTCTTCATGAAACAATAATAATGAGCTGCGACACAGCAGTAAGGCCAATAGCCCACACCAGATAGAAAGGTATAAACTTTCTAGCCTAAACCTCTTGGACCGAGTCAAGAGCATTGCAGCATTGCAGCGCCAGGTTCCGACAATGAGTGCAGCGCTCTAAATAATGCTTCGGCTTCATATGCGGTTCAGCCTTCAGCATGTTATGCAAAGCACTCGGACATCAATCGCCGTACTTCAGTTCTACTCACCTGCCATGTAGAGTACTTTCGAGTCGTAGAGCCCTCCTTTTGCTCGCGCGTCTCCGGCCCAGTAGACCTGGTACACCTTGTCGTCTTCAACTACACCGCTAAAGCTCCTTACATAGTCGGAACTCACGACAGACTGGGTCTTGTCGAGGAGAAATACTACTAAAACATAAGACATTGTAGAGCCCGGGCAGGATCAACAGGTTGGAGCAAGCGGGCAAACAAAACGAGTCGAGAGCGATCGTTCATGAAGCTCGGCGAAGCCTCTATGAGCGAAGCGAAAGAAGAAAGTGGCGTGTTCGGCGTTTCGGTGGGCTTCTGATCACGGTTGTCGGGTGCCCTGCTCGTCATATCTCTAACATCAGCGGTGTCATGGGCTCACGTCCCGAAATCGTTTTCTCGTGCATTGATTAATTTTCGTATTCATAGATTTGACGAAATAGTGGTATTCAAACGAACTTTACGTCCTTTGACCGTACGTCTGTCTGCCCGTCAAAGCTTTTTGACGTACAGTCAGAGACAATCGACGTACAATCAGAATCGCCACCACCTGACGGAATTTCGCGGCGGCCGACTGCCACCAGGAAACCATCAGAAAGCCGACAAGCGGAGTCTGACTGGAGTTTGACTGTCGGTCAGAGTAACTTGTTGGCCAATCAGACATGCTTGACGTACAGTCAGGCACAGTCAGCGGTCCACTTGAAAACATTGACTGCCAAACAGGGTTGCATTGATGGGTTTTTCAATCGGGTTTGAACATTGCAAAACGCGCCTCCTAGTATCAATAAATTCTGCAAATATCCGTCTTGAAAAAAATTTATACACATGCATCCTAGATGCTGTAGATTTTGTGACACCGAGACACACAATATCTGCGCAGCATGTCGGAATATACGCTGTAGCACCACAAGGATACCCAAGGGACTGCTACAAGGACACTATATGCACACCCACACACACACACACACACAGGTTCACAAACTTCAGAGAGCCGTTGCCTTTGCATGAGGACGAAGCGCAAGCACGTTGCTGGCCGGACAGGAACTAATTTATTTAGCCTTGATCCCTTAGCTTCTTTTTTTAGATGTTGCACTGGCGCCCACAATATTCACAATTCTCAGTTGAATGTTTTCACTGCAGTTCAACACATGCTTCAGCTCGAACTCACAATGGGTTCATCATCACAGGCGTCAGACATACTCTTCCTTGGTCTGTGTTCGTTTCTTGACATCCTTGACGGTTGGCAGCGAGTGTCTTCGATTCCAGAGTTTCAGCTGTCCGTTTCTTTTGTCTGGCATTCTTGGCATTTATGCAAACATTCATTTTCCTGCAAAAATGTCACAAGAAAATGCTTGTGCGTTTTCATGTGACAACAACACGTGTTTTACAATGAGATCACTCATATGTTCATTTCCACAGGCGTCGAAGTCGGAAGTCCCCGTTTTGTCGAGTATTTTCATTACGAGATATGTAACAAGTCGGCACTGGCTGGGCATCACCAATTGTGAACAACATAGTTGTGTTTTACAGCATTTACACCATGAAAAATAGGTCCTTCTATAACGAGTTTTATTGCGAGAGCACAGTCTTCCTGTGCGAGCAAACTGTAGCCAACTTGTTTCGTGCTGTCGACGCGGCCTTTAATTTTTCGCCCCTCAGGTTTTTCAAGGTGGTGTAGACTGCACGGTTCGCCACATAGCCCAGGGCCGGGAGGGTGTGTCTTATCGTTTACAACCCAGGGTCACATTGCAGATATACCACGTTGCAGGTAGGGCGTCAAGTATCCGCTCGCTTGTGAAGATCTTCCTAGTTTCTATTCTTGCTAGCTGTAGGGATCATTGACAGCGTGCTCCTCAGCAGTATTTTGTTTTCACCGTCGTAAATGTGCCTTGTAGACACGTGATATTAGAAGCAAGCCAATTGCTTATACATTCCTATGCAATCTTCTAAGCTGTCAGTTTTCAGCTTGTCCCATGCAGACCGTACAGCAGCCCGAGCTCGTCAAAGCAGTATCCGCTTCTGCAGGAAATAGAACGAAAAAAAAAAGCGGAAATCATTTTCCGCGCTAAATATAGCGGGAAGTGACGTCATGTGACTTACACATTAATTGGGTTACCCGCTAAATTAAGCGAGAAAATTTGTCTCGTGACATAGAAACCAGTGCAGTTTTTCCGCTAATTTTAGCGTGGGAAATTGACGTCATGTGACCTATACACCGTTAAGTTTACCCGCTAAAGTTAGCGGGCAAATATACCTCACGTGACGCATTAATTCCCTTACCGATTTCCTATAATGCATTTCTACGTTATAGGACTTTGAAGGTAAAGTTTCCTGCCAATTTTTTTCGAAGGGTGAGTACGAGCTCATATTACTTGCTTAAAGCGAACATGTTGTAATTATGAATACTATAATATACCGAACACCGCGTCATTCCTGTCGCGGTCTACTCTCGAAGCTGCTGAACGGTCGTTGCCACTGCCGGTGTACGGTCAGTTTCCCCGCCAAATGTCGCGTGGAAACTGAATTGGTGTATAGGTCATGTGACGTCAATTGTTCTGCTAAATTTAGCGGGGAAACCGAATTGGTCTGTAGGCCCTGTGACGTGAGGTCACGTGACATCAAATTTGCCGCTGAATTTAACGGGGAAACTGAATTGGTGCATAGGTCATGGGATGTCAATCTTTACAATAAATTTAGCAGGGAACCTGAATTTGTCTGTAGGTCCAGCGACGTCATGTCAGGTAACATCAAATATACCGCTGAATTTATCGGGGAAACTTAATTATAGCATCGGTCATGTGACCTCAATTTCCCTACTATATTAGTGGAAAAATTGAATTGATCTGTAGGTCCCATAAGCTCGGACACTCGACATCAAATATCCCGCTAAATTTAGCGGGGAAACTGAATTCGTGTGCACATTACGTGACATCAATTTCCCGGCTAAATTTAGCGGGAAATGAACGGAGGGCCGGACGGACAACATTTTGTGATTGGGAGGTAGCGTTAAAAAGCATTTCATGCGTTATGATGGGAGAGGTCAAAAGGAAAGGGGTATAATCGAAAGGGCAGATAAGGACTGAGCAACCGTGCCCTGAGTGTCCATGTTTAAGATTTTTCTAATGTTTGCCGTATAAATTCCATTTCACGTCTTGTCAGGGTTAATGATGTAGATGAGACGTTATTTTTTTTTTTTCTTTTTCGATGAAGGAGGATTCGATGATTTCAAGTCCGAATTGCTGAAGATGTGTTCCTCGGAGCTTGGTGCTGCCAAAATCTTATGCGCACCGAAAGTACTTCTTCGCCTGAAAAGCGATGAGATGTGCATCAAACATTTTAGTGAAAAACCCGAGATTGAGGTATTGACAGACGACAACAAGGAAGAGAAGGAGAAAGTCTCAAACACCGCTAAACATTTAGTGAGGAAAAAACCCTTTATATAGGGTTGAAAAAAGAATATGGTGGTCGGCTTTTGGTGCCGCCTCATTTTGGTGCTCTCGTGGACAGTCGTTTATACATCGACCTGCCTGGCCGATGTATCCAGCTTCGCCATTGAGAGGCACCGAATACACATTCCCTGTCACACATTCCTTGAAATGGGCGTTGTGTTGTGCTGCCCTACGAGAAAAATGCACTACACCCACTTCAGAGAATGTACAACAGTGCTCCTCAAGTGTAAAGCTGAATGCATCGGCCAAACAGCCCGATGTATAAAAGATCGTCTACGAGAGCACCAAAACGAGGCAACATCAAAATCCGACCACCGTTCACATCCCTTCGCTGTTCACGTGAATGAGTACTTTGGGTGCGCACCAGACTATGGCAGCACGAAGCTCCTAGGAACACATCGTCAGCCATTCAAAAGCGAAATCATCGAATCATTCTTCATCAAAAAAGCAAAAGATAGCATATTACCTACATCGTTGCCTTGGCAAGACGTGTAATTAAATTTATCCGGACAGAACTAGAAAAATCATAAACAGTCACGGTACAGTGGCTCCGTCCTAATCTGCCCTCCCTATTATATTCTTTTCCTTCTGCCTTCCCCCCTTCTTTATCTGGATTCTTGTAGATACGCTAATTTTTCGTGACCGAAAACAAGCATTCGTCGATGGTAACTGACAAAGTGTGGTTGTCTGTGAACATCCTCCGTGTTTTTATTCTTTCTATTTTAAGTATACATAATACTTCCTTCGAAAAATGTGTGAAAAGCCTATGCTATCTATAAAAACAACAAACAACAAAGGAACGCTGGGCGTTCTTTTGTTTTCCTTTTATACTATCAAAGAGCCCCGCAAATGGATTCTGATTATATCCTTGAGCAAATAGAAGAACCGGCAAACTTGCTTTGTTCTCAACCTAAGTAAATAGCCTATTGCATGCATAGAAAAACCCACAGCAAATACAGGCTTTCAGAAACGAAAAATATCTTTTGTTTACGGAACAAACATCGACTCATGTGTCGGTACACGATAGAGGTATTTGAGTTTGCTTATCGTGCATGAATCTAGTCGTTTTAATTAAATGAAAGTTTTATATTTATTCAATTTTTCAAATCTCAGATCACGATTACCATTCCAAAGAACGAATCGACCGCTCCCGCGCGTCAAGCGTGAGTTAGTGGTTATGATGTTATGTGGTTATGACATGATTATGTTGTCTTTTTGTTCTTCCCCTAATATATTTAAATAAACATAACTCATTTTACCGAAACAACGGCGTGTGCACTAATGCTTCACACCCAATTTATTTCTATATTTGATATATTTTCAGGGCCCAAGGGCATTACAGAAAAGAGAGGTGGCTTTACATTTGCAGCAAACAATAATATAATAATAACGCATTGTTTTATATACGGCCTCCTTGAAGTTGGGAGCGTCCGACATGGCGACGACGGATGCTGGAAGGTGGTCTCAGTCTAGGATGGTTCTTGGAATGAGGAAATTTTTCTACCGGTTTGTAGACCACGATGCAATGCCGACTTTTTTACTACGGCCAGAGCGAGATAAGATGTAAGCTGGTCGAGTGATGAGCGCTTCTTTTAAAAAAGAGCTATGATAATAAATATTATGAAATACACAAACGCGGGAACATTTGCGGCTCAAGATGAGGTCAGGCAGATTAAGGGTTTGTTTCATAGCTGAAATGCTAGCATATCCGGAGAAATTTGATAAAATGAAACAAGCCGCACGATTCTTAATTGCCTTGAGGGTGGGAGCAAGTGCTCAGTCAAGGTCCCATACTGCGCATGCGTACCCAAGTGCAGATTGGACAAGTGTTTTTTTTTATTTATTTCTTTTTTTACATTAAGCGAACAAGGCACAGAAGAAAATGGGTGACTCAGATAGCCAAGCATATGATTGGGGTTAGGTACTTACTCAACATTCGAATTCCATAAGTTATTGTAAATATGACGGCCTAAATATTTATAAGAATTTCCAGCTAAGAGGGCTATGTTATCAAGAAGGTATATATGGGCGTCGGTTCGTTGGGTTAGGGCACCGGGAAACTTGAATAATTTTGCATTTTTTTTACGTTTAGTTTTATGAACCATTTGTCACACCAATTGGATACACTATTAAGGTTCTCCCGAAGGTTTTGCGAATTAACTTGATCAGTAATTTTATTATGTAGCACGCAATTATCCGAAAATAGTTTAATTGAAGAAGAATTGAGACAGTCGGGAAGGTCATTAATGTAAATAATGAATAGGAGAGGTCCCAGCACAGAGCACTGCGGCCTTCCGGATATTACTGCACAAGTTTTATTTTTCGTACATCATACTCGAACAGTTCGCTGCCAGAAGACTGGCGCACTGCCATAGTAGTACCTGTGCACAAAAAAGGTGATCGCCTATCAGTTAAGAACTACCGTCCCATTTCCTTAACTTCTTCTTCATGTAAATTGATAGAACATATCGTCTGCAGTCAAATCAATCAACTGCTGGATAGCCGTAATTTTCTAACACAGGTTCAACGTGGCTTTCGCAAAGGCTTATCAACTACGACCCAACTCGTTACTACCATCCATGAGTTTGCGCAAATCCTCGATACGGGAAATCAAATTGATGTGCTTTTCTTGGACTTCAGCAAAGCTTTCGATAAGGCGCCTCATGAACAACTGCTTTTTAAACTTAAACAACTTGGTCTTCCACATGGCTTTGTTAACTGGATTGCTGCATACTTATCACATCAAAAAAATCGTAAGGGTGCAGGCGAGCTGGTGAATATTAACCATGTTGAATTAACCTGAGACTGGGGTAGAGAAGAAACATCAAAATGTAGAAGGGACAGAAAATAGACAGGACGACGTCTCAAACTCAGCTAACTCGTTTATTTAGTCCACCTCCTTATATATTCTCAATCTCAAGGTGTTCTCCACCAACACAAAAGGACGAACTCTCAACAGTTCAAGCGCCACAGTCTTCATCACACAATGCAAGAACGTTGACAACCTTTACAGGTCGACGCGATAAGGCAACATCCATCCACCTTCAAACTTGAACAAAAGGAACTCTTTTCCTACTATTCTAAACCCAGTAGACCGATGTCACCAAGCGAACTGCGCAGGCGCGTGCATTACGGAAGTGGTTCCGCCGCCATGCTACTTGTAGTCATCCCTTTCCGGCTTTCCGGCTACATAGCGGTGCGCGTACATCGTAGATTATCGTTTGGAACGCCCCGGTATCAGCTCGGATTCTCCTTCATGTCTGTACTTCATAAGATTGTGTTGTTTGTGATTCCTTAGTTTGTCAGTAAGCGCAGAAAAACAGTTCCAGTCGTCTTATCGTTTTAGAATCGCTTTGTCGTCTGCTTCGACGTCGTCGTCATCTTCGTCTTTGTGAACGCTTGAGCACACTGCCGTTTACGCAGTGATCCCACTGCGGCCGCAGGAGAAAAACAACGACGCCACTACTCGAGCTTTCCGGCTGCTCGGACGTCGCAATTAACTTGGAAACTGAATATCTAGTTAAATGGCAAAGAAAAAAAAATTTGAGGGACCATCTGCTTTGAGTAGCACCGCGGAACAGCATCAAATGTGTTGGTGAAAAACTGAGCTTGGTAGTGCTCTGTCTTGTGCATAACGTTTAATCAACAATGAAGTAAGAGGAGCTGAATAGACTTTCTCGGTGAGCGATATTTTTCTAGAAGTTGTTTCGTACTGGTTGACAGCCAGTGCGACAGGGTGCAGATGGACTGCGGGGAGAAGCCTGCACACCAAAGAAATGATCTACAGGAAGGCCATGCCTGACGTGCCGTAACAATTGTCATCTATCATAAAGAAGCAACCATGCAAGATACCTGATAACTTGGGGTGAAGATGATTTTTCGTGTACAGTTTCTATTCAGTTTTATTTTGTTTGCGCAAGATCCGATCGCTAAGAGTCGCCCGACGGTGGAAGCTTTTTTCTGCGGTCTTGATTGGTGTTAATGCAGAATGGATCAGTAACATCAACCTAAGACCACCACAAAATAGGTGAGGTTCGTTTGTTACATTTTTCGCGGTAAGTGTTGCACTTCTAATTTACATTATGCGGTGTTTTCACATTTTGTATGAAAAAAAAATATGAAGACTGCTTCCAAAAAAAGTTGTTCTATTTCAAGTGATGCATATCGAGAATCGCTGCTCCTTTTTGGTGATTTTCCTGATCTTTTGAAGCAGAGTTGTGCTTGAACATGTCGTCGCATTAACAGTTATAACCACCAAAATACATCGAGCAAAAAGTGTATTAAAAACGGCCTCAGCAAAGCAGTGGAGAAAGACCAACGGATAGACCACTACGGAGCGAATTCTCAGAGAGATTCCAACGTATGGAACACCTCGGCACACTCTGTGTCTCGTGACCTGTAATCTTATACTTTTTAGCTGACGTGCAATAGGTGGATAAAAATTATAAAGGAAATCGCGAAACAAATCGAAAAACGCTATTTTCCCTGCCGCTCTGTCCGGCTCTGTATCACCTTTCTTTGCCATGCTGCCTTCTTTCGGGAAGACATAATACTCCGAGGCCTTTTTGCCTGGAGTTGTTATTGTAGCACCGTGGCATACAACATTTGAAGCCACTCATTGAACACCATGAGTAAACACCCGGCTAAAAGTCTCGTGCTAACCCTAAAATTTCCAGACGCCGGGCGGGCGAACAATGGCTATCGCTGTGAAAGATAGCATATCATGCTCTATTGTGAGCTGTACTTTTGACGCTGAAATGATTTGGGTAAAACTTCTTTTTTCAACGACGTCAATCTTTGTAGGTGCTTTTTATCGGCCGCCTCATGTCGACGTTTCACACCTGCTGGCACTACAGGACTTTATATCTGCATCTTACCATCGTTACACTCATGTTATACTAGCGGGTGACTTTAATTTACCACATATTGATTGGGATCATATGCAACCACTGCGGGAGTGTCAGCACTCTCATTTGTTGGTTGACATCGCTTTTTCATGCAATATGACTCAAGTCGTTCGTAGTTCGACACGTGTTACTAATGCCAGTGAAGCCTTCTTGACATGGTTTTTGTTTCCTCTAAGATTGCACGACAAGGCGCCCAGTGCGAAATAGTCGAAGGTATCTCTGATCACTCTTTAGAAGTATGCACTCTAACGTTGGCTTGCCAGTTATCAACTACTATCGACATTAAGCGGTACCGTGATTTTAACAATGCGGATGATGTCGATATTTTAGACATTCTGCAGGAAAGTTATTCGCTTTTTTACAATATGTATGATCATGTTACAAGTACTACCAATGAATTGTGATTACGGTTTAGGAGTATAGTTCAGCACTGCATTCAGAAGTTTGTTCCATTGCGTATTAGGAGAGTAAAAAAGTTTAATCCATGGATTACACGTGACATTCTACATTTGAAGCGTAAAATACGGCGAGTTCGTAAATTTGGTAACGGGAATAACATTTCGTCTTTACCGTTTTTGCGCAGACAGTTGAGGTCTTCTGTTAAAAATGCTAAACACCGTTTTTTTAACGTCACCTTGCATAACTATCTGCTTAGTGATCCCCGAAAGTTTTGGAGGTTTTTGAAACGAAAGAAATGTTCTTTCTCGGACATGAAACGGTGCAATATCCTAACAAATAACAAGCAGTTAATTTCACATGCGTTCAACGAGTACTTCACGTCTATATTTACTGTGGAAACGGGAATAGTTCCAAGTTATGAGAGTTCTAGAATAGTGATTCCGGACATCAGCATTACTGAAGAGGGAGTTTTTGCGGCCCTCCTTAACCTTGACGTTAGGAAGAGCCACGGTCCCGACGACATTCCGAATGTTTTTTTATTTAGATACGCTGAATGGTCGGCAAAGTTTTTGCATTTGATTTATTGCCATAGTCTTAATACGGGAGACGTGCCTGATGAATGGAAAAAGGCTAGGGTGATACCAATATTTAAATCGGGTGACAGTCAATGCGTCGAAAACTACAGACCTGTTTCACTTTTGTGTACGGCCAGTAAAGTTCTTGAACACTTCGTATTCAAACATCTTATAACATTTTTTGAGGACGGTCTGTTTTTTCAGGACGAACAGCATGGATTCAGACGGGGTTTTTCCACTGTAACACAACTTGTTCATACGATACACGAACTTGCGGTTGTCATTGATATCGGCGGACAGACAGATGTTATCTTTTTAGATTTTGCGAAAGCATTCGATCGCGTCTCCCATGACAAACTACTGCATAAGTTACGCTTCATCATCAGTAACGAGAACATTATACGATGGCTCGATTCCTATCTTACTAACCGTGCGCAGTGTGTTAGTGTTGACTCTGTTTTTTCCCCCGAGTCACCCGTTTTCTCGGGCGTGCCCCAGGGCTCGGTCCTTGGGCCGTTTTTGTTTTTAATTTTTATTAACGATTTAAAGATACACCACCACAATGTACAAAGTCGATTTTTTGCTGACGATTGTGTTTTATTTGCTAAGGTAAACAACCCGTCTGATCAAGAAGAATTAAATTATTGTCTATCTTTGGTTCATGCATGGTGCATAAAATGGAATATGGTTCTGAACTGTAAAAAGTGCGTTCAAATGACCGTGACGCGGAAGAACAACCCTCTGTTTTTTACATATTTTATCAATGGAGTACCGCTCGAGAGTGTTAAACAATATCAATACCTCGGAGTTTTAATTACCTCTGATTTGTCATGGAGTGCACATATTGAGTTTATAGCTCGTAAAGCAATGCGGAAGCTCTGGTTTTTGAAACGAAATATTAACCTCTGTTCACCTGAAACTAAACTGACTGCTTATAAGACCATCATAAGACCAATGCTAGAATAATGCCGCGCGCGCAACTTGCCAAGTAGGCAGCGCGCGCGTGGCCGAACGGTTATCGCGCTCGTCTCCCACGCGAAAAGCCAGGGTTCGATTCCTGGCGGCGGCTACACATTTTTGTTGATACTGTAATCTGACGTTCTGGTAAATTCAAGAACCGTCTTGCTGATTCGAGGTTAGAATGTTCTAGGCACCGGACCTTCTGCGCCGAATGCTCCAGAAGCCCACACGTGTACAAAAGCGGCTCCGCGTGGCAAGCTGGAGTCAGTCTCGCCCCAGCGTTCGACTCTGCTCTACGCCGACTTCGACGCCCGCGACGCTCTGTCATTATTTTCTGTACCCTTTTATTTTTGGCACAAGTTCGCCACATTAAACTTTTCTTTCTTCCTGTTTATTTACTGTTCTTTTGGTCACCACCCGTGACAATATGCATGTATTGTATGAGACCCTCATACAAAGGTATTGATATTTTAGAGACTGTGCAAAAAAAAGCATTGCGGTTTGTGTACAACCGTTATGGTTTTATGTCATCCGTTTCAGATTTGTATCCAAGATCGGGATTGAGTGATTTAGCAACCCGGAGAAAAACAGAACGGTTGAAGTTTCTTTATAATATGATACAAGGTAATTTGCGACTGCGTCTCTGTGATTACACTTCATTTAACGAAACAAGGCCCACGAGAGGCAAACACCAATTAACACTTGTCGAACCATTGTGTCGAACCACGTTGTTTAAAGCATTCTTTTTTCCTAGAACCACGTGTGAGTGGAATAAGCTTCCTTAAAGTGTTGTAAATTTGAGATCAATAGATACTTTTAGTGAAGCCCTACTCTCGCACTTTGTTGAGTAGTGGCTCTATCTGTTTGTTTGTACTGCTTCCGCTTGTTCTTGAATATTGTCTTTGTACACCTCCTGCCTGGGCGTTCTACAGAATGCTGGCAGTATCACCAAATAAATAAATAAATAAATAAATACATAAATAGATAAATGCGCATTGACGCGGCCGGAAAACTGGGGAGAACTACAAGTATCAGAATGCACCGCGGCAGAGGTGGCGCCGCGCAACTCCTGGTGAGATTGGTCTGTTCATACTTCTGAATCATAAACACGCCGTCTCCACTTAAATAAAACAAAAACAAAAAACAGACACACTGAAACGGTAGTTCGACCAATACACGTTAAAAAACACACAAAGCAAAAAGGTTTTACAGGTTTTTGAAAAATCACAAGCAGGTCACACATCAAACAACGGAAATAACGAATAAAAAAAATTACATTCTTAGAAAGCTTTTTGAATTGCTTCCAAACTGTAGTGAAGCCTGACTTATGCAGTTGCCTAGAGACTTTATCCGCACGGTCTCCCTTACTACTCTCTTTACATCGTTCCTCTCTTTGTGTATTATTTCCGTCTCCGATCAGAGCGCCGTGCAGTTGTACATTCATGAGTATGTTTTGCTATTTCCGAACTTTGTGCATTGTTCTTTAAATTTCTTTTATGTTCGTTTAATTTGTCATTTATGCAGCGTGACGTCTGTCCTACATACTTAAATCCACACTCCAATGGTATCTCATACACAACACCAGTCTCGCAACATACCGATTTTTCCCGATGAGCCTTTTTGCACTCACTCACACCTGTTTGAAATGGCGTCAGTTTACTTAATCTAAAATCTGAACTAAAGACCGTGTCTACTCCAAACTGCCTTGCACATGCCTTCAGGTTGTGAGAGATGTCATGAAAAGATGGGATTACAGCAAAGCGGTTCCTTGATTTCTGTTCGGTTTCTCTTATGCCTTTAATAAACAATTCTAATTGCCGTTTTATACAACTGTCATCATAACCTACACTTATCAACCTTTTCCACTGCCTTTCTACTGATTCAGTGATATGATGGACACATGACCTTTCTAACGCGTTCCTGACCAATGACTTGACAATCCCCGCCTTTACGGTCTTCGAATGACAACTCATTCTTGGCAAAACCGGTTTCGAATTTTCTTTACCATATTCCCTACATAGCCCTCGACTTAATTGAATACGTAAATCGAGAACATCATCCTCCGGTTTTTCGAACTTAAACTTAAATTCTGGAGCCGTTGACCTTATCACACCTTTTATGGTTTCTGTTAGACCTTCCGTAAACGTGCATATTAAGATGTCATCTACATATCTACACACTATTGCCGTACCCGGGGACAACCCCTATAGATTACCGTGCACTGCACGATTCAAAGAATTTAAGTAAACTTCTGCTAAAATCGGTGCGACTGATGACCCTATACAAACACCTTCTTTTTGAATATACTTTCTTCCTTCGTACTCCACTACCTTCGACTCCAGATAAAACTCTAAAATTGTTAAGAAACTTTTTACCGATATACCTGAGCCCGATTGGAACTTAACGAGATTCAGCTCCCATGCCTCCCTCACGCTCTGCATTAACCGGGTATTTTCTAGGGAATAATACAAGTCCTTAATGTCCATCGATAACACTGAACAACGCCTCCCATGACGAGCCTCCAAACTGTCAATCAATTCATTCGAAATCATAAGTGATAATGAATTTTCTAAGCATGCATAACCCAACCCCTTTTGTTGAAATGCTGAAATGCTAAAAGCTGAATGCTGAATTTTGCTGAAATGCCCCTTCGTGCAGTCATCAATGAGAGTGGGACGTGGCAGAAAGTGGTATCAAAGTTTCTACAAAATGGGTTGGGTTATGCATGCTTAGAAAATTCATTATCACTTAGAAATTCAAATGAATCGATTGACAGTTTGGAGGCTCATCATGGGAGGCGTTGTTCAGTGTTATCGATGGACATTAAGGACTGGTATTATTCCCTAGAAAATACCCGGTTAATGCAGAGAGTGAGGGAAGCATTGGAGCTGAATCTAGTTAAGTTCAAATCGGGCTCAGGTATATCGGTAGAACGTTTCTTAACAATTTTGGAGTTTTATCTGGAGTCAACGGTAGTGGAGTACGAAGGAAGAAAGTATATACAAAAAGAAGGTGTTTGTATAGGGTCATCAGTCGCACCGATTTTAGCAGAAGTTTACTTAAACTTTTTGGATCGTGCAGAGCACGATAATCTACAGGGGTTGTCCCCGGGTACGGCAATAGTGAGAAGATAAGTAGATGACATCTTATATGCACGTTTACGGAAGGTCTAACAGAAACCATAGAAGGTGGGATAAGGTCAACGTCTCCAGATTTTAAGTGTACAGTCGAAAAACCGGAGGATGATGTTCTGCAGTTTCTCGATTTACGTATTCACGTAAGTCGAGGGTTATGTTGAGAATATGGTAAAGAAAGTTCGAAACCGGTTTCGCCAAGAATGAGTTGTCATTCGAAGACCGTAAAGGCGGGGATTGTAAAGTCATTGGTCAGGAACGCGTTAGAAAGGTCATATGTCCATCATATCACTGAATCAATAGAAAGGCAGTGGAAAAGGTTGATAAGAGTAGGTTATGATGACAGTTTCATAAAGCGAATATTAGAATTGTTTATTAAAGGCAGGGGAAAAACCGAACAGAAATCAAGGAACCGCTTTGCTGTAATTCCCATATTTTCATGACATCTCTCACAACCTGAAGGCATGTTCCAGGCAGTTTGGAGTAGACACGGTCTTTAGTTCAGATTTTAGATTAAGTAAGCTGACGCCATTTCAAACAGGTGTGAGTGAGTGCAAAAAGGTTCATCGGGAAAAATCGGTATGTTGCGAGACTGGTGTTGTGTATGAGATACCATTGGAGTGTGGATTTAGGTATGTAGGACAGACGTCACGCTGCATAAATGACAGATTAAACGAACATAAAAGAAATGTAAAGAACAATGCACAAAACTCGGAAATAGCAAAACATATTCATGAATGTAACAACTGCACGGCGCTCTGGTCGGAGACGGAAATAATACACAAAGAGAGGAACGATGTGAAGAGAGTAGTAAGGGAGACCGTGCGGATAAAGTCTCTAGGCAACTGCATACGTCAGGCTTCACTACAGTTTGGAAGCAATTCAAAAGCTTTCTAAAAATGGAATTTTGTTTTATTCGTTATTTAGGTTGTTTGAAGTGTGACCTGCTTGTGATTTTCCAAAAACCTGTAAATTATTTTTGCTTTGTGTGGTTCTCTACGTGTATTGGCCCAACTACCATTTCAGTGTGTGTGTGTGTTTTTGTTTTTGGTTTTTTAAGTGGAGACGGCGTGTTTATGATTCAGAAGTATGAACTGTGTTTAGAATAGTAGGGAAAGAGTTCCTTTTGTTTAAGTTTGAAGGTGGATGGAAGTTGCCTTATCGCGTCGACCTGTAAAGGTTGTCAACGTTCTTGCATTGTGTGATGAAGACTGTGGCGCTTGAACTGTTTAGAGTTCGTCCTTTTGTGTTGGTGGAGCTGACCTGACCTTGAGATTGAGACTATATAAGAAGGTGGACTAAATAAACGAGTTAGCTGAGCTTGAGACGTCGTCCTGTGTATTTTCTGTCCTTTCTGTGTTTTGATGTTTCTTCCCTACCCCAGTCTCAGGTTAATTCAACATGGTTATCACATCGCACACAGTCTGTTTCCGTCGGAAGCTGTCTCTCTCCCGTTCTGCCTATAACGTCAGGGGTCCCCCAAGGGAGCGTTTTAGGTCCTCTTTTGTTTCTGATGTACATAAACGATGTTGTTTGAATGATTGACACAGGTGTCCATATACGTCTTTTTGCCGACCATTGAATTATTTTCAAAGAAATAAAGTCGAGCTCGGATCCGTTATTGCTAGACCATAGTTTTCAGTCAGTTGTATTATGGTGTGATACCTGGAAAATGAAGCTTAATTCTGCTAAATCAACACTTTTACGTATTACCAAAAAAACAACAACAACCCTTTGAATACATTCACAAGATCGCGGATATCCCGGTTACTGTGGAGCGGGAAAGTAAATATCTCGGTTTAGTTATATAAGAAACACTTTCATGGTCTCCTCATATAAACCATATTGTGCCTCGGCATCCAGGAAGTTGGGTTTCATTAGAAGAAAGCTGAAAGACGCTCCGAATTCAGGTTAAGCTGCACGCGTACTATTCATTAGAATGATCCAAGTTGGAGTATGCAAATGTCGTTTGGGATCCATTCACTCAGAAAGACATTCGGAAGTTGGAGATGGTGCAACGTCGAGCAGTTCGGTTTATTTATGGAAAATATAGAAGGTTGGATTCCCCGTCTCAACTTATACAGGCTAATGGAATACACACCCTTCAGACCAGAAGGAAACTGGCACGATTAAAATTCTTGTTTCATCTTCAACAAGGGCAGACTCGCATAGACAAATTGCAATATATTTCCCCTTTAGAGCCAAGATCTACGCGGCAAAGACATCAGTTTTCATTAACACCCATCTTTGCGCGTACTAACATGCTTAAGTTTAGCTTTTTCCCCCGCACTATTAGCGACTGGAACGGCTTACCTCTCAAACTATTTAACGACACCAACTTTGTGCAGGGTCTGGAACGTCTTGATGACTGGCATGTTCCTTCGTATATTTCTGCATGTTCATCCTTTTAGCATGGGCTTTAAGATTGTATAAACCTTCGTACTACATCTGTATATATCATTATGTATTACTGCATGATTGCACTACAGGCTGCTCGATGGTTGCTGTTCTCCCCCCTCCCCCCGTTTTTATATATATCCTGTATATTTGCTAGTTGATTCTTGTAAACCTTTTTAATGTCGCGTTATTTGTTTGTTGTTGTATGTGCGAATGCATATGATGTACTGCACTCCTACTTAGGGCCTTCAATGGCCTGTAGTATCCTCTAAATAAAAATAAAAAATAAAAATAAACAATTACTGTTAACATTCACGTATTCAGTTCGGGATCCGGTCAAAATGGTCCCGGTCAAAATGGTACCGGTCAAAATGGTCCCGGACAAAATGGTCCCGGACAAAATGGTCCCGGACAGAATGGTCCCAACTGCCAACCCGGACAAAATGGTCCCGGCGATGGCATTAGTTATTTGCTGTTTGCAGGTTTTTATATTTTCTACTCTTAATAGGATATTAAAGACTTAGAAAATAGTTTGGGAAATACTCGTGAAACACAACGCTAACCCTTTTTTATTTTAACTAAATTGCATTCAAGTGGTTGGGCCAATGTGCAATAAATTAATACTTATATCCAATGAAACACGGCACGAAAAAAACGTGGAACAAGCACGAGGGATACAGAGACACATCGGTTGGCATAGTCGAATAATAAACAGGGCTCTGTATCCCCCCTTGTAGTCCCTAATTTTCTGCGCTTCTTTTTCTCCACATACGAGGAACTACTGAACGCCGTGGTTGCAGCTGCGGAAGCCACCAGCGGAACATCACCAACTCCAGGTCTTGTCATCACCGATTTCGAGACTCCTGCAATGAAATATGTACGTGTTGTGTTCGGAGAAGATATCACCACAAGAGGATGCTACTTTACTTTTCGCCAAAGCACACGGCGAAAAATTCAAGAGCTGTCTCTAGTGTCCCTTTATAAGGAGAACGACGTCTTTCGCCTGTTTATTGGCATGATGAATGGACTGGCAATCCTCCCTTTGGACAATATCGCAGGTGGCATTGAGGTTTTGCGGAATACAGCTCCTCCAGAAGCGGGAGATTTCTTGATACGAACTTCGGCAGTACCTATGTCACCGGTACGTTTCGCAGAGTTCTCACAAGGAATGGAACGGTGAGACTCCGAAGATGTGCACCTAAATTTCTTCTGAGGATTTGAAACATGCACGTTGCAACGATGACCGACGACCACAGGACTAACAACCTCGCGGAAGCCTGGAACAGGAACTCTTCATGCATGGTTGGGCACTGCCATCCCACCATTTGGAGGGCGATCGACGCTCTGCAGTCTCAACAATCCTCTGTCACTACAGTTATGACACAGGAAATGGTCGGACATTTACCAAAGAAGAGGACAAAAAGAATCTACAAAGAGATTCAGCAGCGGCTTGTAACTCTGTGCACACAGTACGTGCAAGGGCTCCGTCCCTTGAACGACTTTTTGAGGAGTGTGGGTCATATCAATACATTTTTGTATTTGGCCTCCACTTCAGCAGCGTCGACTTCTTGTCTCTGAAGTGGTCCATGTAATAAATGCGCTCATACTTGCGAAATCAATTTTCGATTTCTTTCATATACATTGTTCAGACAGAGCGATGTTGTTTCTGAAAAATGGAACACGGTGGTACGACAGGTTCATTTCAGAAAACAACGTCAAGAACATGTAGTACGTGTATGATAATAACTTTCATTCCGGATATCGTTTTGAAGCTCGATAGCGCTAATTTGAAGACAGGTTCTGGAGATAGAAAGATATTCATTACACACGTGGAATGTATCGGTACAAATCAAGAATCTTTGAGTAATGGAGCTACATGGTATAGATAGAAGGAATTAATATTTGTTTCGAATGATTAAAATGAACACGTTGATATTATCCTTGAACGTGTGTCACAATAAATTTCAAAGTACCAAACCTATTTTCGTCCTATTAAGAGCTCTCAAAGTATTGATAAATTAACCTGGGACCATTTTGTCCAGGTTGGCACTTGGGACCGTTTTGTCCGGGACCATTTTGTCCGGGACCATTTTGTCCGGGACCATTATGACCGGGACCATTCTGACCGGTACCATTTTGTCCTACGGGTGTAGGACAAAATGGTCCTGGTCATAATGGTCCCGGACAAAATGGTCCCGGACAAAATGGTCCCGGTTTCAGGATTAGTAAGTTGTGTGTAACAGCATATGAATAATTAGCAAAGTCAAGATAGATGCACTCTGTGTTCGAATCCCTGGTTAGCGTTAGCAAATAAATGATTACTGAATGACGCTACCTGGGTTTCGCAAGATACGTTTTTTTTTTCTCAAAGCATGCTGTGAAGCATTAAAAAAGAATTAGTCTAAAAGAAATCAATATGGTGAGAATATATAATATACTCTAATAATTTGATGCAACTACATGTTAACAAAGTGGGGCGATAGTTATCAGTTGATTGAGTGCTTCCTGGTTGATGAGCAACAACCACCCTCCCCATTCTTCAATCCTTGGGTAGAAAAGAGCACTGTAAGATTTGTAGTCACAAATCTTACGATGGATGAATATACTTTAGAGCATTCTAACACCAGTCGAATTGATTAAATCGGGGCTACCAGATGATTAATCGGGAAAGTTGATAATGAGTTTCTCAACATCAACCCTAGCTAGGCTAATCAAGTCCATTGAGAAAAAGTAACATTTGAAAAATGAGGGAACATTTGAGGTAGACTGTACTGAAAAGTGACGCAAAGGTTTTGTTTAAAACTGTGCAACACTGGCTGGGCGGAACAATAGAATTCAGAGCGTAACTAATCTTAATATCTCTTGACTTGTGCCTATTTTCGATATTTCGAAATTTACGGGGATTGGTTTGTAAAAGTAGTAAAAGAGTGATATAAAATATATCGTTGTCAACCGCGTTGACATACTTCTCCAAGCAGTGGTAGCCAGACCATCGACCGGGACGGTGTGTCTGTTTTGCGCGAAAGAACATCCGCTTCTTTTTGTTACGTGATCATTTTAGCAAGTTATCAGACCATTTTGAGCTGGAATTACTATCAACCCTTCTTTTTTAATAAAGCGGTCAATTAGAGATAGCAACTGGCTTTTATAAAGATACCAGTTTTCATCAACAGAACGTTCTGAGAAGATAGCAGGATAGTCAGTCGAGAACACTTCTAATTCGGTTGTTATTAACGCGATATCGGCAAGTTTAAAATCTTGTATAAGTTTAACTATCTTTTTGCAGAAATTTGTGCTTTCAAGGTGAAATGTGATGCTAAGACCTTGAAAATAAGTTAGAGGGGAAGCAGAGTCAGCAGTAGTAGTCAACACGAGATCTAATGTGTTAGAAGATGTTGCGTTATAACTTATACCTAAGGACAAGCTTTAAAGTCATCACGCAAGTTTAAGAATGACACACATTCGGAGGACTTCTCTTTAATAGTAACCGAGTCACTTTGCCATTTAATATTCGAATAGTCTTTCAAAACTAATAAGGGGATTTAGGGGACCTGACAATGATGCTGTTGAGAAAGGCGTGCAAATTATCCAAACATTACAAAGACACCTGCGGTGGGCTATAATAAAGAAAAAAAGGAATTCACGGTCGTTCATAATGATGCGAACAAAAACAACTTCTAGCGATTAAATAATCTGAATTACATGTGAGTCGAGCGCAACGCTCGATTCCCATGTTATTTAATTCAACACAACAAATGTCACAATCATACCGATACGAACGATATGCCTTCTCACAGTCTATTATTTCTTTTCTTTTTTATTTTTTCACAAAAGCCAAGTTTTTATTAGGGTGATATTAACAGCAGAGCCAGAATCAATAAACGAAGACAGGGTCACGCGTTCGAAAAAGGGAAGCTGTAGAGGCTCTTGAAACAAAAACGAGTTAGAGGTGAATTCTGGAATATTTTTATACTGTGACTCTGAATATCACGTTCGTTTTCCCCGAAGATGTACCTAAATGAGAGAAAACACGAAAAACCTCCGACCAGTCGTGACGTCATACTAGGATATTTCGACCGCCAAGCAGTGTCGCTCGTACGGCAGCGCGTTCAACTGCAAACTTGCCAGGTATTTCACCTGCATTGACACCAGTCGTGACGTCTTTTGGGACCTTTTTGAAAATAGCGAGAGTGTGCGTGCACAGCTCTGATAGGTGCTGCAGATGCCTGAGAGGGGAGATTCCGAAAATTCCTTTTATGACGTAACGCTTCGGGAAAGAGGGACTTCGGCGATACTTTAAAAATTACTTTCTGCAGCCTCCGTGCACCAAATTGAAAAATATACTCTCGAAATTCATGATCCTGGAGGACAAATAAAGGTGATTTAAGTGTTTTTACTCAAAGAGAAAACCGCGCCAGTTTCTCTTGAAGGACACTTCGTGCGTTCGTGAAGAAAATAGACACGCTAGTTTGATTGTGGAACAAAGATAACTATGACGAGCCAGCTTGTTGCCTGTTTAAAGGCATACCCTTTATATCAGGTGCACACTTTCCTCAGACATTAGGCGAAAATTGGCTTCTCAACCTATTTTACTGCGATTTGCTACAGAGGTGTAGTTAGGTGGTGGAAGCTTGGACTGAAAATATGAACAAAGGAACATGCCTTACTAAAAAAATTAAATCTGCCGCGTCGGGCCATCATGTAGGGCGGCGTTTCGCAGATGGCTCTAGCACGTTCCTTGCTCACTTCTATGCGATGCCGACTGATGGCGCAACGTCAGACGGAAGGAGAATTGCAGCCGCGACCGATCATCTCCATACAAAATGTAGGGCCCTGCAAAATTTAGATAGCTGTCTTTTTTTGTCTTTTTTTTTAGCTCTTTAAATACTGTACCTATGAGAGAGTGCGCCGCGCTGAAGTAACCATAGTCAAAACTTTCGGAAGATCGTCTACTTACATCGGCGCCGGCGCATCCTCGTGGCTTACGAAATCTGCCGGTTGCATGTCTCAAAACTGTATACACTGCCTGCGAAACGCCGCCGTAGATTGCCCGGCACAGATAATTTCCTTATTTTTTCTCTCTTTTGAACGAGGAAAATTCATTCGTTGATATTTCACTCCTTATTTCCACTACCTAGCCGCACTTCTGTAGTGTGTCGCAAAGAGATGCGTTCAAAAACCGATGTTTTCCGAAATGTCCCGACTGGTTTAGAAGCATCAGTGTACACACTGTAAATAAAGTGGCATAATTTGCCTTCTCCACGGTTGTCTAGTGGTCTATTAGACTAATAAATAGAGTTCTGCCGCAGTGTCTTTAGAACGCTTAACGTGATCCATGTGCTCCAAGAATGCCAACAATCTAGAAAGTTCAATTACATTCAGTTTTAATACTTCACAGGGAAACAAAATAGTCATAGTTCGAAGGAAGTTTCTGAACGTAAACATGTTTGACGGAACTCTGTCTGGTTGGGTCAAAATTTGGAGAAATACGGACCTTCACAAATTAAGTCCTAAACAGTAGCGCTTCCGCTCTTCAACGTGCACCACGTCAAGGATCGGCGTCGTGGCGTCAAAGGCATCTACACAAGCACCACTCTACGTAAGCGTCACGACCCACACGAATTTCATCAGTAGGCATGGCAGCAACGTTCGCATAATTTCGTCTAACCACCTTCCTCTCATTGAGCAAATTAATAAAAAGCTTTTTTCTTTTAATTTAAGAGCTTTATTTTTCTTCGTGTACTGCCATCCCTTGGCACTTTGTTAGAACTGCTGGTTGAGTGTGTTTATTCTCTACGTACTGTCCTAGTATTCCTAGTTGGGGAGGTCGAATTGAATCCCGGCCCTCCCGATGTGTGCAGCTCAGGCGAAACAGTTCGCCGATATGTTTACTACAGCAACTTTCTTAGCGCTCTGTAAAAATAGGAAACAAACAGTCAATGAACGTAAAGCGAACCAAACGACACTTGAAAATAAAATTAAGACAAAGCTCAAGATGGACGTCGAGGACGGCGTCCTAGAGGACATCGTCAATGACGACGTTTAGGACGACCTGTTGGACGACCTCAAGGACGGTCCCTAGGATGACTTCTAGGACGACGTCCAGAACGACATCCACATACGCGCGGTTGCTGCATATGCGGACTTCCTGCGTATCGCGCCGCATACGCGTGCCGCGAATACGCACACACTAAATATTATAACACCTATAATCGTGTAAAAAGGGTGTAAGTTAGAAAAAACACCCTTTTACACTTTTTTACACGATTTCTCGATATCGGTAGGTGGAAAAAGGGTGTGCTGATGTTTTTCATCCCTTCTATCGCCCTTTGTACGCCCCACTTGTAGCGATGGTGTCTGAAATCGTTTAAACAGGGTGTATCGGCAAATTTTACGCCCTTCATTTACACGGTGTGAAAGGGGCGTTATGGTGATGCAGTCGAAATACACCCATGATTTTATATCCGTTAACGTTTATTGCTTTGGTGAAACTGTTGCTGATATACGGCGGTACAGACAATCAGTATAATTAATCGTCACAAGGTCGCGTATGATTAGGTAGGGCTAGAGAATAGTTTTTCCAACTCCGATCGAACTCACCGTCCGACACGAGCCGAAAATTACGTGTCGCGCGTGCCTCAGTTTTATCAGTTCAACTTCGATTTTAACAAAGCATCTCCACTCGCAAAAGATGAACGAAGGCGTGTAAATATACAACCCAGGCAGCACACAGTATTGCGCCAATATAGGATCAAATCTGAAAGATTGTGCCGTTACCTATTTTGGTCCAGCCAATATCTGTGAAAAAAGGGATGGCTTGCGCCGACGGCATCCTGACATACCGTACACAGCGACGTTTTTGGCTGAGTGTCAAGAGTATCCGGCGTGAATGGGCTATGCCGGCGAGGTATTTCCATTTCTTACCCGACTAAAATCCGACGTTAAAAAAGAAAAGAAAAAGAAGCAAAACGGAATCCGCTTATTCTTAACCCGAGAAAGACCTCCTGCGCTGAAGCCTTGAACAAACTAACCGGGTATTACAAGCTAACCTGACTGGGCCTCGCACTAAATATAGCACCTTCACTGTTATTTTGTTTTTGTGTGTAGTTCCGAAGAAACAATGCCGCAAGACAATCGAAAGTGCCGAATTCATAACACCCCCGCTAGGGTACGCGATTCTTATCTCTGCGTGGGAACACCAAAATATCTAACGTCCCAATGCTTTCTTTTATCGTTTTTTTTTTTTTGTTGTACGCGTGAAATTGCGTTTTTTTTTTGTTTTATGCTCTCAGCGTTGTTGCGAAAGGCCCCAGGAGACGACCTTGCTCCTCCAAACCGACCGGCACAGGTGAACGCCCTGGAGCATCGTCGCCAGGTGGCTATGGTCAGCTGCGCCCGGAGACAGAGCGAGAGGAGCATTGGAGCCGCCAATGCACCTTGGTACTCGGGGACGACGTGACCTTCTCGTAAAGGATCATCGGGTTGACCCGCGCCAGTGTCATCTGGCCGTCTTTGCCGTCCTGCGCCTCTCCTTGCTTCTGCTGTCTGACCTCGACGCACGGCGACCCGACAGCCTTGGGACGTCCTCGACAGAGAAGGGGGCTTTACTCAATTTTCCCAGCTTAGATCGCCCATGGGATTATCCCCTAACCCACGGAAGCCTGGACGCCTGCAATTATGGATGTCTTCAGCCTTTCTCGAGTTCGATGGCACCATTGTCCGCCGAGATTGGCCGGCGACACCGCGGCCAAGGATGGCTGGCCATTCCGTGTGTGTGCCGCGTGTGGCAGTGTGTGAGAGAGGGGGAGGGCATACCTGAATGTTAGGGACTGGCCCCACAGCCTTGGTGAAGGCCTGAACCCTGGGGATTTCCTACTAGGGATCTGGGGACATGTGACATTATGAAATAAGCAGCAGGCCGCTGCTACTTTGTGTTCTCATGTTGTTCTCATGCCGAACGGCAGACTGTACATAGGATGTAAATAAACAGTTTGAGACGAGACACCCTGGCTCGCTACCAACCCTGCATCGATGTCCTGGGCGACGCATGGCTCCAGCGGTGATCGACTACGTGGACAAGCCCTGAGTCGCAACAACTGGATGGCAGCGGCGGGATCCAACTGCGCTGGACCATGACTCTCGGTGTGGGTGAGTGCCCGGCTTTCTTCCTTTGATTCGCCAGACTCTACAGCTCTTAGTTTTGTTGTTAGGCGTTGGGGAAAAGGTTTTCGTCGGAACAGAAAAGTGTCCGTTTTGACGTGAGTTTTGTCAGAGAAGTGCTGTTACATCAAGTAGGTCATGGATCTCAACGCGTTGCGTGTGCCAGAGCTGGTACAGGTCTGTACCCATTTAGGAATCGACTTGGGGCAAACAAAAAGAAAACCACACATCATAAAGCTCATTCAGGCCACAGACGCCAGTGATGAGGAGATCACAGAGGTTGTAGAGGGGATAAGAGAAAAAGAGGCAGAGAGCCGCAAAAGAGAACAAGAGGAGCGCGACGGCAAAAAGCGGGCCGACGATGAGGCGAGGGCGGAGCGCGAGAGGAAAAGGCGGGCCGACGATGAGGCTATCGAGAGTAAAAGGCGGGCCGACATTGAGGCTATCGAGAGTAAAAAGCGGGCCGATGAGATAGCGCTGCGCAACATCGAGCTTGAAATGAAGAGACTAGAAAGCGCGTCTTCCAATCCGACGGGAGTGATCGCGGAACCGACGGAGTAGTTGAAGATGAAGGATCTTCTTCAGCCTTATAAGCTGGGGGAAGACATCGGGTTGTTTCTGGTAAATTTCGAGAGAACATGCGAGAAGATGAAATTCCAGCGCGAAGAATGGTCCCAGAAGTTGTTAACGCTTCTCCCTTGCGAGGCAGCAGATGTGATAGCTCGGTTGAGCAACGAGGAAGCGGACGACTATGTAAAAGTTAAGGCCGCTCTTCTTAAGAAATACCGCCTGTCCACAGAGGCCTTTCGCCAACGCTTCCGTCGTGCCACGAGGAAGCCTACCCAGTCATGGCCAGAGTTTGCGTATAACTGAAAGGCAGATTTGGTAGAGTGGCTGAAAAGCGCCGGCGCACATGGCGACCACGACAAGGTGCTCGAGTGTGTAGCCACCGAACAGCTGTTTACGGAGCTTTCGGAGCCAGCCAAGTTCTGGGTTCAGGACAGACTGACCGAGGTAGACCTCCTAAAGGCCGCAGAGCTCGCAGAAGTGTACGCGATGAGAAGGGGTCAAAAGCGGGACCCTACAGACAGGCCGAAAGGGGAGAACCGAAACGGGAACGCTTTCTCGTCACTGCAAAACGGGGCGAGGGGGGGTTTCTCCAAAGGGTCAGCTAGGGAAGGCGTATTCGAGAAGCCCAAAGAAAGAGACGGGGTAGTGGCAGGGCGAAATGCAAGCGGTGAAAACACCAAGGCCTTCGAGAAAAGGAAGCAGGCAGTTTGTTACAGTTGTGGGCAGCCTGGACATTTCGCGGCCAGTTGCACTAAGAAAGTGGCGTTCCATTACGTCAGAGAAAATGAGGACAACGAGAAGTTGTTAGAGCCGTACACGCGGGAGATGGTCGTCAACGGTCAGAAGTGCAGAATACTTGGGGATTCGGCCGCGACAATGGATGTCGTACATCCCTCGTACGGGCGGTCAGGGGACTACACTGGAGACTGCGCTTGGATTCGACAAGCAGTAGAGGAGCAAAGCGTGTGCTTGCCCATTGCTAAAATCATGATCTCAGGACCCTTCGGAGTCCTCGAGACTGAGGCGGCGGTCTCTAGTAGCCTCCCATTACCGTACCCGTACTTGTTTTCGAATAAGTCAGAGCAGTTGCTAACCCAGCGGGGTTTGAGTTTCTCTAACGAAACCGTGTTGGCCCTGACGCGCTCAAGGGCACGAGCATTAGCGGGGCAACTCGAGTATAACTCTGAGGAGGAGGTTTGCTCGCCTGCTAAACCTAGCGAACAGCCGGATGCTTCCGGTGAGCCTGACAGCGCGCGGTGTCAGGCCAGAGAACCTGAGATCGAAACGGGAGAGCGGTCTGCCGATCCCGAGGAAAGGGACGGCATACTCCTCTCGCCGGTGTCCACCAGTTTTCGGTCTCTGGCAAAGGTAGACAGACAAACGCTCATCGCGGAGCAGGAAAAGGATCCGTCTCTTAGAGAGTTTAACGACAGTGCTAGGGAGGGCATAGCACGAAAAAACGTTTCTTTTCAAACGAGATCGGGGGTGCTGCACCGGCAGTACAGAGACCGAAAGGGGAAGGTGTTTGACCAACTGGTCGTTCCTCGAGGGTATCGGGCGGACTTGCTTCACCTCGCCCATGACTGCTCACGGTCGGGGCACCTTGGAATCAAGAAAATCAAGGCGCTGCTGACACAGGAGTACTACTGGCCGGGGTGCTGGAAGGACGTTGAGACCTTTGTGAGGACATGCGATGCATGTCAGCGTGTCGGAAAATCCACCGATAGGCTCAAGGCACCAATGACGTTGGTCCCTGTCATCACAGAGCCATTTCGCCGGCTCGTAATTGACATCGTCGGACCACTTCCTCAAACACAGTCGGGGTACCGATACATTTGACGGCCCTGCGCCCGGCCACTAAGTTTCCCGAAGCAGTTCCACTAAAGGAGCTTAGTTCAACGAACGTGGTGGACGCCCTTCTATCGATTTTTGCGAGAGTGGGATTCCCGGCAGAAATCCAAAGTGACCAGGGCAGCGTCTTCACGAGCGCGTTAACCACCACGTTCTTCGAAAAGTGCGGGATAACGTTAGTTCACAGTAAGGTCTATCACCCGCAGTCTAACAGTGTGGAGAGACTTCATTCGGTGCTCAAACGTGTCCTGCGGGCTCTCGGCGTAGAGCATAGCAGGGACTGGGAGGCTTGTCTTCCAGCAGCAATGTTTGCGCTCCGAACGGCCCCTCATGAGTCGACTGGATTTAGTCCAGCAGAGCTGGTATACGGGAGGACATTAAGAACTCCATTACGCATGCTTCGGGAGTCATGGGAGGGCCACGGGGAGAATCCAACTGTCGTCGAGTACGTGTTAGAATTGTTGACGCGACTAAATGACGCGAAGGGGATCGTTGAAGAGAACATGAAAGGGGCGCAACTGAAAGCAAAATTCTACTATGACCGGTCCGCCAAGTTGCGTACATACAAGGTGAACGACAGGGTTATGATTCTCGTACCTTCCAGAAAGAACAAGCTTGACGTTCAGTGGGAGGGTCCGGCGCGAGTTATCCAAAAGCTCTCGGAGACAAACTACGCGGTTGAATTAGAAGGGAAGCGGCGAAACTGGCGAGTCTTCCACAGCAACCTCAGGAAGCCCTACAGATGGCGGGAAGCCATCGTTAACTTGACTTTGAACGCGCCCGAAGAGACGCCGTTCGAAATCCCGCTCCTGGAGGGTGACGGAGGTTTCACGGTGGAAGAACTCTGTCGTAAAATGATAAACCATCAGAAGCTTGGGTCATCTAAGATCGCCGATCTGACCCAGTTGATCGAAGAATTTCGGGCAGCTTTCTCGGATAGACCGGGGAAAACGACCCTTCTGGTTCACGACATTGAGCTGACGGAGAATCAACCGGTTCGTTCTAGACCCTATCGAGTGTCTCCCAGGCACAAAGATATCATGGAAACCGAAATTAAGCGCATGCTGGAACTCGGAGTGATTGAGCCCGGGGAAAGTGACTTCACCTCGCCACTGATCCTCGTTGAGGCTCCGGGGAAAGACCCCAGACGCTGTATCGATTATCGAAAGCTAAATGCCAAAACACGAGACCAAACATATCCAATCCCAAATATCGAGGAAAGGTTAGAAGTGGTGAGTGCGGCTAAATTTTTCTCGACTTTGGACCTCGTACGAGGCTACTGGCAGGTCCCCCTCTCTGAGCGGGCCAGCCGGTACGCCACGTTTATTTCCCCGATGGGTACTTTCCGGCCGGTCATGTTTAGTTTCGGCTTGAAAAACGCCCCATTTTGTTTTTCTAGCCTCATGGACCGTGTTCTCGGGGATCTTCGTGATTTCGCACTTCCCTACTTAGACGACGTGGCAATCTTTTCTGATTCTTGGGAGGCGCATATGGGACATTTGCGTGCCGTCCTGGACCGGCTTCGCCAGGCGGGGCTTAGCATTAGACCAGAAAAGTGCCAGCTTGGGAGAGCTGAATTCAGCTATCTGGGCCATGTGATCGGGCAGGGTAGTCGTCGTCCTTCGGAGGTTAAGGTTGCTGCTGTCGCGGAATACCGACGTCCCAAAACCAAAACAGACATACGCGCTTTTTTGGGACTTGCCGCCTATTACCAGCATTATATTAAAGACTACTCTCACGTGGCAAGCCCGCTTACTGACGCCCTGCGAAAAACCGAGTCGCAAATAGTGACGTGGGATGACGGAAAAGAACGCGCGTTCAACTTACTGAAGGAGGCTCTCACCACAGGACCGGTGTTAAGCTCACCGGACTATGCCAGAACGTTTGTGGTGCAATGTGACGCCAGCGATCGCGGAATCGGTGCAGTCTTGAGTCAGACCGACGATCAGGGGAAGGAGAGGGCGGTACTTTTCATTAGCCGAAAACTCACTACCCGTGAAGAGGCCTACAGTGCCTCTGAGAAGGAATGTGCCTGCCTCGTCTGGGCCGTTCAGAAGTTGGCATGTTACCTCGCGGGTACTAAGTTTGTCATTGAGATGGACCACTGTCCCTTAACATGGCTCCAAAACATGTCACACAAGAACGGCCGCCTCCTTCGATGGAGCTTAGCCCTTCAGCAGTATAACTTCGAGGTAAAGTACAAGAAAGGAAAACTCAATGGCAATGCTGATGGCCTTAGCCGCAGCTTTTGATGGTCAAAGTGAACACTGATGAGCGGTGGTGCGAAACCTGATTTATATAAGGGCGAGGGCAAAATTTTGTTTCTGGCTTACGCAACCGGTCGGGAAAAGTGAATATTTTGAGGTAACGGGTTTTGCGCGAGTATTATGAAGAACAATTTTTTGTTTGTTTTGTTTTGTACATTTAAGTGTGGTCTGGCGGATTGAAGGTGTGGAGGCTGGGCGCTCGGCTGCGCGAAGTCTGGTTCGGTGTTGTGGGTTTTGTTGCTGCCACTTCTCAGTGTGGACTCCAGCGTGGACTTCATTCGCCGGCCCAGCCATGGGACCGCATCTCTCAGGGGACCATTGTCGACTGCTCCCCCTCAAGACACACTTCCTGGCGGTGGACGAGCTGTTGCGAAAGGCCCCAGGAGACGACCTTGCTCCTCCAAACCGACCGGCACAGGTGAACGCCCCGGAGCATCGTCGCCAGGTGGCTATGGTCAGCTGCGCCCGGAGACAGAGCGAGAGGCGCATTGGAGCCGCCAACGCACCTTGGTACTCGGGGACGACGTGACCTTCTCGTAAAGGATCATCGGGTTGACCCGCGCCAGTGTCATCTGGCCGCCTTTGCCGTCCGGCCCCTCTCCTTGCTTCTGCTGTCTGACCTCGACGCACGGCGACCCGACAGCCTTGGGACGTCCTCGACAGAGAAGGGGGCTTTACTCAATTTTCCCAGCTTAGATCGCCCATGGGATTATCCCCTAACCCACGGAAGCCTGGACGCCTGCAATTATGGATGTCTTCCGCCTTTCTCGAATTCGATGGCACCATTGTCCGCCGAGATTGACCGGCGACACCGCGGCCAAGGATGGCTGGCCATTCCGTGTGTGTGCCGCGTGTGGCAGTGTGTGAGAGAGGGGGAGGGCATACCTGAATGTTAGGGACTGGCCCCACAGCCTTGGTGAAGGCCTGAACCCTGGGGATTCCCTACTAGGGATCTGGGGACATGTGGCATTATAAAATGAGCAGCAGGCCGCTGCTACTTTGTGTTCTCATGTTGTTCTCATGCCGAACGGCAGACTGTACATAGGATGTAAATAAACAGTTTGAGACGAGACACCCTGGCTCGCTACCAACCCTGCTCGATGTCCTGGGCGACGCATGGCTCCAGCGGTGATCGACTACGTGGACAAGCCCTGAGTCGCAACAGCGTCTTAGCTTTTACCCGTGCTTCGACGGCGTTCGAATTTGTTTTGTACATTTATTTTGTGACTTCGCGGTCGGCATCTGAGCAGGCACGCTACTGCATGAAGTAAGTCTTGGCGTGTCCCTTTTAGCGACCCTCTCTGGGCAGGGCAGGTGGCCTATACAAAGCAGCAGAGAGAGATTAGCTGCTTTGTCCACCCCCCTTTGACCTCGTCTTCTGATGAGCCTCCACACCTTCATTTGTGTCTTCGTGTGGCTGTGAGCGAATGCGAAGACCGCTTCTAGCAAATCAGAGGGATGGTGCGAAACACGTGACCGCTTTCCGTTGGACAAAAACGCTTGGACGAAAATTTGTCACGTGACTGGCTCTGACGCGCTGATGGGCTCACTGGGGCCGTAGTCTTTGCCGTATTCCAAGTTATGGTCAGTTGTAGGGGCCACGTAGATCCGGTTTCCAAAAAGGGCGCCCGTCAGGCGTCAGTGTTCTCCTGTTTTTCATACGTTGCAGTCGCAGCCGTGATTTGTCGTCTTGAACGGCCGGAATATGTCCATACCAACTTTTTGTTAATTGCCGTTTATTTCGTCGGAGTCCATGAAATTATTGTGCAGTGTTTGTTGGACGCGTTTCAACAAAGAGCTGCTCATCGGCGGTCGCGAGGCTTCCGCTGAATGTGATCGACCGCCCTCAACCTCGACATTGTGTTTGCGTTGTTCTGTGCCGCCCGAATCGGATTATGCATCTATCAAGGATAACGTGAGATTGGTGTTCTATTTGTAAGTACTCTGCAAGCATGCTTCTGGTAGTACTCCTGCTTCCGTCTCAATAAACCATTTTACTGTTTGCAAACATAAACTGCCGCTTACGCCCCAAGCAACTCCCGGTCGTTTTGTCTTTGCCAGCCTGTCGAGTTTTTCTTATGTCACCAGAGCTAGAAATCATTAAAGTAGGTTTAGGCGAAGGAAAGCCTTACTACCATTTATTTTAAGCCTCTAAGAATTTTGTACCTTTGTCACGAACACTTAACAATAGGACACAAATGTTCGCGTTTAAGGTTTGACGTTAGTTTGTCACGAATTCGCTTTAGAAGAGGATAAGATCCACGCACGTTTTTCTGGGTTGAAAACAATAAAGTGGTGCACATGCTTTCACTTGTTGGCAATCAATTCTCCGTAAATCCTTTTTTATAAAGTGCGGCGGGTGTTTGTGCCCTATTCTGTGGATGTGTTACACATTTTGTATTACCTCTTCTAGCTGAATGAAGTGAGAGTTACTGCGCAGACGACCTGGTGAAGGGTCATGGTGAAAAAACCCCGAGACTATTGACACAAAATCGCGAGAACGCAGCACGTCTCAAAACCTTTTGACACAGCTGTGTTGTACCAATTTGGTCCCAACAACACTTTCTCAAGACGTTTTGAGACAGTGTTGTGTTGTCCCAATTTTTGTCACTAGTCTCGGGGTTTCCTTACCATGCTCTTCTAGCTGCAGTACACCCTTTTGGAAGGCTGTACTGCTGCTATACCAGCCTAATAAATTGGTGTACAGCAGAATCAGACCTTTCTGTGAAGGGTGTAAGGCATTTCACCAGTTTTCGAGGGTGTGAGAAATAACACCTTTTTCTACGGCGTTTTTGTACACCAATAAGAGGGTGAGTTGTGACCTATGCCATTTACACCAATAAGGGTGTGAAAATGTTTAGTGTGCACGGCGCATTCGAGGCCGGATCCCGTTTAGCGAAAACCGGGTTAAGTAGCTAAATAATGCTATCGCATTAATAACTAGAATTTTTTTTCTTTTGGGTGGTTTAAAAAAAACATTATTTTATTACTCTCATTTTTTTTTTTTGTAAAACGGTTTATTTTATTGATAATGCCGTTTCAAGAAATCCTCCTCTCCTTTACGACCAGACGGCAGTGACACAGGCGCAGATGATAACGGCAGTTCGCGTAGATGGGCTCCCCCCCTATATTCTCCCTAAGGACGAGTCCTGACGTCAGTGCTAGTTCGAGCGTAAGCCACCAGTCAAGAGTAGCGTGCCTCCATCTGCGGCCCGCTTCCACTGACAGGGTGCAGGCACCGCTCTCGCCGGCGCCATATCCTGGGTATACTCTGGCTTGGCGGCACTGAACGCTGTGTGTTCGCTGACCTTTTTTGCGCAGAAACATGAGCGTTTTTAGCATAAATGAGTCTTTCACTCCGAGTGCATCACACACGGCTGCTGCTCCTGCCGCCTATACGGAGAATAGCCACTGTATGGCGCTGCCGCAGCGTGAGCCTGGTCAAAGGGTGTCGCTACTTTGTCAGCGGAAGCGGCCGGCAGATGGAGGCACCCTAGTCAAGAGCTCCTCAGAAATGCGCTTGACTGGTGGATATTTTGGAGTACGCCGATAATATGGCAATTGCTCGTATTAATCAAGAATGTTTCAAGAACACCGTAGATTTAACGGAGAAGTTCTTCGACCCCTTAGCGAAAAACAGTATATTTCGATTATCTTTATGAGAAACTTAATATGAATTTTTTCTGCGCAATTTTCGTAAATTTAGTTGGCCGACCCCGAGTATGCTACAGATGTGCTAGCACTGTATGCTTCGCGCACATTTGTCATACTTGTTACAAATGTGGTGGCGTACGCACGCACCGAAACAGCCCGACATAGCTCGACCAGCGGCACCGACATAGCGGCCCCGAGAGCTCGGATTACCTTACCTGGTTCAAGTGCTGCGTCGTCGGCGGATGTTGCCTCAGGCGTACATAAGTTCCGCGCAACATCCATTCCACAACATTGGATAATATTCTGGAGATCACACCATAGAACAGCGAATACTGCTGTCTCATCTGGCTGCCGTATTGCCTCGCGGTTGCACCACTTCACGCAACCGCGAGGTAACCCTCGGCACGAGGGTACAAAATTACACCATCTTCCCGAGGGGAGCCATGGGGTGATGCGGAGCATCGGGGTGGTGCTGACGCTTGCTTGCGCCAACCCACTAACTGACGGGACTGTTGCTTCCATCACACTTCATCGGAAGAACGGAGTGAAGTGGAGTCAACAGCGGTGAACTGATGTAGCACGAGTAACTTTGAAAGTCTAATCAGACCGCACGGTAAGGCGGCGCGAAATGCCCTAACAGCGCTTGCAGGTTTCCTCGTCGAGACCGGGCTGGCCGGCGAGATCTAGGCTGCAACGGACGCGAGCGGTCGGGAAATGCTAGCAGACGACAGCCGCGGAGTTGCGGGGAAAGCTCACCCCACTAGAAAGGCCTGGCCTGGCGCTGCGACCCGCGCGCCGAAAACTTTCCTCCTTTCCCTCCTCCGGGAAAACAAGGTTTCGCCTAAGACCCCGCCCCGGTCACGTGATGGGGAACGCGCGCAGCGCGCTACCGCTCACACTTGAAGGAGAGGAGACTAGAGGAGGAGAGTTGCGCATGCGTAGTGGGAGTGCGGACTACGACGCCGACGCCGCGGGACATAGACCCGAGCAAGAGATGCTCCGCATCTCAAAGAATGCGGCGCAGGACGACCAGGAGACGAGACGGAGTGAGCTGCGATACGACATGGCACCAGCGGCCTGGACAGACGCCGACATCGCTCTTTCATAATTCTTATAAATTTGGACAAGTAATAATCAGTTAACTAAATAAGAAGTTAGTGTTCTCACCAACCGTTCCACACCAATTTAACTTCGGAGACAAGTACCGAGACGCTACACACACTTCGGAGTCAAGTCCCGAGACGCTACACAAACTTCAAAAAGCAAGATTAGCACACGTTGAACGTACCTTTAGTCTCTTTAAACCTACCTAGAAATTTATAAAATCAATGCATTAAAAGTGCCTTTAAAGCACAAGAAAGTTTATGATGCGCGGAAATTTAAATTAAAAGTGAAGAAAGCACATTAAGCAAAATTTAACACTAGAAGCTTGTGCAAAGCAAACTGCCAGCAATAGAACAAAAACCCAAGATTTCATGAATACGGAAATGATAAAAAGTTATTTAGTACCGGCAATTTGGTTTGTAGGCTTCCTATTTTAATTTTTGGCCTAATATGGCTATTTTATCATAAAGGTTGTGGGAGAAGACGGCGCAAGACGACGGGGCTGAGGGTACGTCACAGGCGGTCGGCCAAGAGTCACGAGCTGGCACCAGACAGGGCATGCTGTGCGAGGCTGGGGCTGGGCAGTAACGACGGAGCTGGTCTGGCTGGTCTGGCCCATGGAGAACCCCTGAGCGGTCCACCAGCGAGGTTTGGAGTCGGACCGGGGGAAACGGCGAGCCCTGGCCATAGCAACCTGAGCCATGACGACCCCGGGGTGGTTCCGCAGCAAGACTCGGACTGTGATAGCCCGGGACAGCTAGCCTATACTCAGCGCTGGCGTACGAAGGACGATCCGCAGGCCTGGACACGGATTCCGACTGCAAGCTCTGAACGACGGACGACAACCAGGGTCGGCGGACCCAGAATGCCGGCTCTCGAGGACAGGCAACCGGGAAGCACAGTAAGCCCATTCGCTGTCTTCTCGTTGTGTTGTGTCACTTCCTGGGAGACGAGCGAGGCGCATACCGATTGTGCGGCGATTATGAGTAGAGCGAGATTACCACAAAGAGCGACCACAAGGTGCAGTGGCGGCAACCGTCCTAAACATCATAGTAGTTTAAACTATCCGTGGCACAGGGATAAGTGTATGTGCGGATTCATACATGCAGTTCTACGAAATTCAAGGAAGAATGGCAACTTAAAAACTTTATTCAACAACATCACCATATCCACCAGAAAATGGGCAAAATGTCAGCTTTAACTTTGCCTTGAACTTTATACTTTTTCGATCAAACCGCGGTGACACAGGTGCATATGATAACGGCTGTTCGCATTGATGGGCTCCCCCCTATATGCTTCACATACACGAGTCCTGACGTCAGCGCTAGTTCAAACGTAGGCCACCAGTCAAGCGCACCTTAGAAGGAAAAAAAAAACGCCCGCTTGCATGGCGCTATTTAGTTTCTACATGACTACACGTGGCACAAAGTATTTTACAACCCTAACTACAATTGCGCTCTTGACTGTGATTAAGTCAACGACAGTCGACTCAATCGCGATCGGCCGGAGTTACACGGCGGCGCCAACTGTCAGTGAGGCGCTAACGATCATTAAGTCGACCTTAGCTGGCCTACCTCAGTTAACTGAAGGGGGGTTCGCACCAATAGAGCTAAAGATGGCGGCGCTTGCCACATCGCTGCCCATGGCCAGAGTCAGCGAAGTGTTTATTATTGCGGAAGATTGGCGGAGGAATTTATAGAAACTATCGCAGCATAAAATACTACCGGAAAAAGCATGATCGGGGCCACAGCTGCCGCTAGAACGGTCACGCCACGTCGCGAAAGCCAAAGCTCGGCGAGGGCGTCCATTGCGATGTCGGTGCGTATAAGACTTTGGTTGTTTCTCTCTTGCTTGAATTCGTGTGAAACGTTCTGATCATAGTTTCTTTACTCTGAACGCGAAAAGGAACTTTAATATTATTTTGTTTTAAACGTTAATATATAATGAAAAGTGCGGATATAATTCATTTCCCTCCCGTTTTCAAAAAAGGTAATATGACATCAGTTTTGGATTCGTTTCGATTTCAAGTGCCTTGACGCGTATCTGAACTGGGGTCGTTAGACTTAACTACCGTGTAACACCGGACAACTTCGTTTAGCTCATTGACAGTTGGGACATGCGAACGATCGTTGGCTTAATGGCCGTAAAGCGCGCTGGTTTACCGGTAAGGGTATTAGAATGCTACGATGCTTGCAAACAGAGGGTTTGGGCACTACAGGTTAATCTGAAAAAAGCCTTTGACCGCGTGTCCATTGATATTCTTTTTAGAGCGCAGCTTTTAGGCGCCCGTTTCCGGCTTGAGCGGCGTCGGCGTCGCCGTCGGCGTCGGCGTCGGCGTAACCGCGCGGTGCATCATGGGTAAATTTCCCTGCTAAATTTAGCGCAAAAAATTCTCCGCTAAATCTAGCGGAAAATTTTTCCCGCTAAATCTAGCGGAAAATTTTCCCCGCTAAATCTAGTGGAAAATTTTCCCCGCTAAATCTAGCGGAAAATGTTACCCGCTAAATCTAGCGGAAAATTTTCCCCGCTAAATCTAGCGGAAAATTGTCCCCGCTAAATCTAGCGGAAAATTTTCCCCGCTAAATCTAGCGGAAAATTGTCCCCGCTAAATCTAGTGGAAAAATTTTCCCCGCTAAATCTAGCGGAAAATTTTCCCCGCTAAATCTAGTGGAAAATTTTCCCCGCTAAATCTAGCGGAAAATGTTACCCGCTAAATCTAGCGGAAAATTTTCCCCGCTAAATTTAGCGGAAAATTTTGCCCGCTAAATTTAGCGGAAACAATTCCCCGCTAAATCTAGCGAAAAAGTTTTCCCGCTAAATTTAGCGGGGAAAATGACCCCCCCCCCCCGAGGTCACGTGACCCCGGGGGAGGGGGAAAGGGGGGGTCACGCGACCCCTCAGGTCACGTGACCCCCCCCCCCCTCTCCCGAGATCACGTGGCCCCCCAGGTCACGTGACCCCCTCCCCCCGAGGTCACGTGACCTTCCCCCCGGAGGAGATTGAAGAATGAGAGGAGGAGGAGGAGGGATATACCCTCCCCTGAGTACCCTTCCCTCCTCCTCCTCAAGAGCTGCGCTCCAATTCGGCATTACAGGGAGTTGTAAACGGCTTTCGCTTTTTTTATCTCAGAGCATATTAATGTAGGGCCGGTGATGTTTGATGCTTTACGAATGGCTTATCGTAACATTTCCACCAGTCTTGTGGAGAATACGTGTGTCCCTGAGCCCATCTCACTTTATTCTTCGGTGCGGCAGGGATGCCCACTTTTGTCGTTACTTTTTTTTTCTTTCCTCGAGACCTTTTGTTTAAGTGCGATCCGTAGTGGGCATATACGCGGCTTTAATTTCCAAGCCAGCGACGTCCGCATTTTGGCCTGCGCCGATAATATGGCTATTGCTTGCGTTGATCAAGAGTGTGTCAAGAACGCCGTAGAACTAACAGGGAAGTTCTGTGATCCCTCATGAAAAAACAGCATATTTCGTATATATTTGGGAGGAACTTAATAAGGTTATTTTAAGCATATTTCTGGTAAATTTAATTGGCCGATCCCGAGTATACTACCGATGCACCTTTACTATATTCCTCGCGCCAATTTGTCATACATTTTCTGAACTTCAAGCTATAATGTTAGCACGCCTGGAATATACCTTTAGTACCCTTAAAGCTAATTACAAACTTATAAATAAATATATTAAAATTTCTTTTCAAGCACAAGAAAACTAATGATACGCGGAAATTGAAATTAAAAGTGAAGAAACCATATTAAGTAAAAATTAAAACTAGAAGCTTATGCAAAGCAAACTGCCAGCAGTGGAGCAAACAACCAAGACTTCATAACTACGGAAATCATTAAAAGTTATTTAGGGACGGCAGTTTGGTTTAGAGGCTTTCTATTTTAATATTTGGCCTAATATGGTTGTTTCATCAATAAAGGTGCAGTGGCGGTGACCGTCCTAAAAATTTATAGCTGTACCTTTGATCCCTGGCACAGGAATAAGTGGATGTGCCGATTCATACATGCAGTTCTACGAAATGCAAGGAGAATGACAACATAAAAAACTTTAATCAAGAACACTAAGATATCCACCAGAAAATGTACAAAATGTAAGCTTCAACTCTGCCTTGAACAATATACAGAGTCTAAAAGTGTGTCACAAGGAAATATAAAGAAAAACGTAGAACACCTCTTCAAGCTACCTCTAACTTTGAGAGGTGCTCTCGGGGTTGCAGCCCGTAGGGTACGCCAGTTGACCTTCATCATCTTCAGTTGCATGGCAAGTTTTGAGCGTTGAGCGTGCATGCAAAGAAATCGGTACACACAAGGCAGTCCCATAGCCCCAGCATTTTTTAAACACTGTGAGACCTTTCCGAGAATCGGGCTCGAGAACGTAGAGAAACGGAGCAGAGGCACCACCCATTATCCTTTGCGCAGCAACAGGCGAGCCGGCATTTTTTAATAGTGCTCCTTTCTTGTTATATTTTTGGGAAGAAATTCTCCTTTCTATATTGCAGACATTCCCGTTCTCATTTTTGCACTGTTGAGGCAGGAGCGAAGGAAAAATATTAAGAAACTCTCTTCCTGCCACAAAACGAAAAAAAAAAAAAACGATAATTTTGAAGAATGCCGCTTGATGTTTGGGTGGGGCTAGGATATATGGAGGACTCTTCTTCCCGGCGCTTGCACACTAGAAACCGGCAAGAGGGCGACCGTCCATTGAAAGACTGCGGGCAGGTATAATGTACTCACCATGAAAGCAGCAAGCTCCATACATGTAATCTGAGATCGCTGGTATATAACGCAATCACAACTGAAGCTGTCTTACACACTCGACGTCGCGCGTACAAAGGCAGGCATCCTTCAACCTAGAAGTCGGCACGGAATACACACACTTAATGCGGGCCCCGGCCAGGACCTCGCCTGCCAGTGGGTGCGCAGCCACTGCGGCATTGCTGGAAACGAGGAGGCCAACTCCGCCAAGCTCAAGCACGACGATCCCGAATTCTGGCAGAGAGGAGCCCTTCGAGGACGCGAAGCTTTTGGTGGCCCAGGCAGCCAAAGTCAAGCATCCCGTCGCGAGGTGCGCGGCGGAAGACCGCCTCGCCAGGCAGCGGCGGGCCGTTCTCCACCGCCGTTGATCTCAGTGAGGTTGCAGTGCCTCAGGCCGAGCGCTGACCCGCAGTGCGGAATCTGCGGAGAATGGGCGGGCACCAGCCGCCTGCTCGAGTTCGCGGATCACACCGACCGAGGAGGCGCGGTATCGTCGATCTCACAGAGCCAATGGCGGCGTTCGGTTTGACTCATTGGGCCTTCCCTGTACAAGAGAACGGATCATCCGCTCGCAGGAGACGGCGCAAACAAAAGAAAAGGCTTTTAAGGCGCTACTCACCTTCTTCGATAATAGTGGACTGTTACTATCCACGCAAAAGCCATGAATTGGTAAGATTTTGCTGCGTAACTGCGTAACGAAGGAGGAGGCGCAAACAAAAGAAAAGGCTTTTAAGGCGCTACTCACCTACTTCGATAATAGTGGACTGTTACTATCCACGCAAGAGCCATAAATTGGTAAGAGTTTGCTGCGTAACTGCGTAACGAAGGAGGAGGCGCTGTATCGTCCATCTCACAGAGCCAATGGCGGCGTTCGGTTTGACTCATTGGGCCTTCCCTGTACAAGAGAACGGATCATCCGCTCGCAGGAGACGGCGCAAACAAAAGAAAAGACTTTTAAGGCGCTACTCACCTTCTTCGATAATAGTGGACTGTTACTATCCACGCAAGAGCCATGAATTGGTAAGATTTTGCTGCGTAACTGCGTAACGAAGGAGGAGGCGCAAACAAAAGAAAAGGCTTTTAAGGCGCTACTCACGGCGCAAACAAAAGAAAAGGCTTTTAAGGCGCTACTCACCTTCTTCGATAATAGTGGACTGTTACTATCCACGCAAGAGCCATGAATTGGTAAGATTTTGCTGCGTAACTGCGTAACGAAGGAGGAGGCGCTGTATCGTCGATCTCACAGAGCCAATGGCGGCGTTCGGTTTGACTCATTGGGCCTTCCCTGTACAAGAGAACGGATCATCCGCTCGCAGGAGACGGCGCAAACAAAAGAAAAGCTTTTAAGGCGCTACTCACCTCTTCGATAATAGTGGACTGTTACTATCCACGCAAGAGCCATGAATTGTAAGATTTTGCTGCGTAACTGCGTAACGAAGGAGGAGGCGCTGTATCGTCGATCTCACAGAGCCAATGGCGGCGTTCGGTTTGACTCATTGGGCCTTCCCTGTACAAGAGAACGGATCATCCGCTCGCAGGAGACGGCGCAAACAAAAGAAAAGGCTTTTAAGGCGCTACTCACCTTCTTCGATAATAGTGGACTGTTACTATCCACGCAAGAGCCATGAATTGGTAAGATTTTGCTGCGTAACTGCGTAACGAAGGAGGAGGCGCTGTATCGTCGATCTCACAGAGCCAATGGCGGCGTTCGGTTTGACTCATTGGGCCTTCCCTGTACAAGAGAACGGATCATCCGCTCGCAGGAGACGGCGCAAACAAAAGAAAAGGCTTTTAAGGCGCTACTCACCTTCTTCGATAATAGTGGACTGTTACTATCCACGCAAGAGCCATGATTGGTAAGATTTTGCTGCGTAACTGCGTAACGAAGGAGGAGGCGCAAACAAAAGAAAAGGCTTTTAAGGCGCTACTCACCTTCTTCGATAATAGTGGACTGTTACTATCCACGCAAGAGCCATGAATTGGTAAGATTTTGCTGCGTAACTGCGTAACGAAGGAGGAGGCGCAAACAAAAGAAAAGGCTTTTAAGGCGCTACTCACCTTCTTCGATAATAGTGGACTGTTACTATCCACGCAAGAGCCATGAATTGGTAAGATTTTGCTGCGTAACTGCGTAACGAAGGAGGAGGCGCAAACTTATCCCAATCTACAAGCCAAGAGGCTTCGCTTTGAGGCGCTATCGGATGATCCGCTCGAAAGGCTTAGGCGACCTCTTCATTTGTCGCCTACGCAAGATGATGTAGATTATTGCGTACTGCGTAACGAGGGAGGAACAAAAAGTTTTAGGCGTACACCCTTCGAAATAGTGGATGTCCTATCCACGCAAGAGCCCATGAATTTGCCGTACAACGTAATGTCGTCAAATGCGTGCTACATATGTCTGGGGGGCTGCTGCAAAAGAAGGCAAGAAAGCCCTCTGACAAGCAGTCAACAGAAACAGCATACAATCATTTAGCAACAGGGTCATTCCACGTAAAACGTCCCAGACGTTGCGCTCGACCACCTCCGATTCCTCAAAAAAAATTCATGGGCTTCGGCCACAATGTCCGTAGCCATACCCTAAAATAGTTTTGACGAAAAAAAAAATTGTGATGACGTGAGCGCGATTTTAATTTTTGAAAACATCGTGAAACTAGGCATCACTCAATAATTTACGAAAAATCAGCTTTTTTTATGAAACACCCAACAATATTTTTTTCTTAATTTGCACGGTTGTCGACTTACAATGTGGTTGGGTTTGTGCAGTTTTGTTTAATTTAAATATTTTTTTAAAAATACATAATTCATTAAAAAATGAACATTTTGTCATTTTATTAAAACATATATAATTGCTCCAGGGACCTAATATAACTTTTTACTGGCTTCCCTCTATAGCCATGAATTGGTAAGATTTTGCTGCGTAACTGCGTAACGAAGGAGGACCGGCGCCAAACAAAAGGAAAAGGCTTTTATAGGCGCTTACTCACCTTCTTCGATAATAGTGGACTGCTTACTATCCACGCAAAGAGCCATGAATTGGTAAGATTTTGCTGCGTAACTGGCGAACGAAGGGAGGATGACGCAACGTAAAGAAACGGCTTTTCTAGGGCGCTTATCACCTTCTTCGATAATAGTGGACTGTTCACCTATCCACGCAAGAACCATTGAATGGTAAGATTTTGCTGCTAGTAACTGCGTAACGAAGGAGGAGGCGCAACAGTTAAAAGAAAAGGCTTTTAAGGCGCTACTCACCTTCTTCGATAATAGTGGACTGTCACTATCCACGCAAGAACCATGAATTGGTAAGATTTTGCTGCGTAACTGCGTAACGAAGGAGGAGGCGCAAACAAAAGAAAAGGCTTTTAAGGCGCTACTCACCTTCTTCGATAATAGTGGACTGTCACTATCCACGCAAGAGCCATGAATTGGTAAGATTTTGCTGCGTAACTGCGTAACGAAGGAGGAGGCGCAAACAAAAGAAAAGGCTTTTAAGGCGCTACTCACCTTCTTCGATAATAGTGGACTGTCACTATCCACGCAAGAGCCATGAATTGGTAAGATTTTGCTGCGTAACTGCGTAACGAAGGAGGAGGCGCAAACAAAAGAAAAGGCTTTTAAGGCGCTACTCACCTTCTTCGATAATAGTGGACTGTCACTATCCACGCAAGAGCCATGAATTGGTAAGATTTTGCTGCGTAACTGCGTAACGAAGGAGGAGGCGCAAACTTTCCCGAATGCGGTCCCCACGTTCCCCGCCCGAAGAACGCGTTCGCTCCGCTTTGCCGCCCGTCCACCAGGTGGCCAAGCGTCGAGAGATGATGTGCGCCTCCGAGATTCGCCGCGCCGGAGTATGACGCAGCATCCTCTTCGAAGTGTGTCGCCTACACACTAAACATTTTCACACCTTTATTGCTGTAAATGGCATGGGTCAGAATTCACCCCCTTATTTGTGCACAAAAACGCCCTCGAAAAAAGGTGTAAGTTCCCACGCCTTCAAAAACCGATGGAATTGCCTACACCCTTCAGAGAAAGAATAGAATAGTTTATTTCAGATATACACGTGTCATACATATGTCTGGGGGGCTGCTGCAAAAGAAGGCAAGAAAGCCCTCTGACAAGCAGTCAACAGAAACAGCATACAATCATTTAGCAACAGGGTCATTCCACGTAAAACGTCCCAGACGTTGCGCTCGACCACCTCCGATTCCTCAAAAAAAATTCATGGGCTTCGGCCACAATGTCCGTAGCCATACCCTAAAATAGTTTTGACGAAAAAAAAAAGTTGTGATGACGTGAGCGCGATTTTAATTTTTGAAAACATCGTGAAACTAGGCATCACTCAATAATTTACGAAAAATCAGCTTTTTTTTATGAAACACCCAACAATATTTTTTTCTTAAATTTGCACGGTTGTCGACTTACAATGTGGTTGGGTTTGTGCAGTTTTGTTTAATTTAAATATTTTTTTTTAAAAATACATAATTTCATTAAAAAATGAACATTTTGTCATTTTATTAAAACATATATAATTGCTCCAGGGACCTAATATAACTTTTTACTGGCTTCCCTCTATGTATATAACCTATAAAAGATATTTTAAACCGCTCAATTAAACAGCTTGCAGTACAAAAAAAAAATCCTGAAGTTGCCAAAAAGTGCGTTTTGACGCATAAACAGCTGTTTATTCCACCCTGAGGTGGTCCAAGTAAAAACACAAAATATGGTGGGTTCGGAAGAACGATTGATCGTCTTTTGATTTTGAAAGTTTAATTAGAGTAATTTTTGTTTAAAGCGAGAAAACAATTTTTGAAGTGTAACTCTTGCACCACTACCCGGCGTCGCTTCTTAACGCCTCTTTGCCGCACAGCACGCCACCTGCGACGTTAGCCGAAGCGATTAGGTCCAAAGAAAAAACGGAGTTTGCTGCCCGCTTCCCCTCGTCCCTCTTTTCTGGCTGTAAGGGAAGAAACGGCGGGTATCGTCTACTAATTGGAGGTGCCGCCAGTGCGTCGCCATAGCAGCCCCGTCGTGCCCTTTGTACCCGAGGGCGGCTCCTCACACTCCGAAACGCGATGCCTACTCGACGGGCGGCATCAGCTGACGTGGACTTCTTCATGCCATGCCAAAGGTCCCACGGCGACCTCCGATTCCTAAAATAAAATTAATGGTTCTTCACCATAATGTTTGTGGTGATTTCGCTAAAATATTTTGGACGAGAAACAAATTTTATGGGTTGATGGCGGTTTGAACTCGTAAAAAAGGACTGAAACTAGGAGTCATTTATTATTTGATGAACATTAAGATATTTTTATAGAACAGTGGACTATTTTTTCCTAAAAACCACAGGGTATTTTGATTGTTGTGTAATAAGGATCATGGATATTCGGTTGAAGCAATTTAAAAAAAAAAGTAATATACGAGAATTTTAGCCTTTTTGATAGTTTGTTACAAAATATCTTGTTGCTGCAGGTGATTAAAAATTATTATTTGCAACCTTGTGAATATACTGCACAAAAAAGTTTCGGGCTGTACAACTAAATATCTTGCAGAAAAAACAACTTAATTTGTGCAAACTTTCGTTCTGCCGTTAAAAGAGCCGTCAATTCTGCCTTGAGGTGGTCGAAAGAAAAATGCGAAACATGGTGACTTTTACAGAATAGTTTATTGCCTTTTGTTCTTGAAAGTTTAATTAAAATAGTTTTGTTCTATATACGAAAAAAAAAAAAACATTTTGAAGTTGAGCTTTTACGTCGCAACCTGGCGTCGTTTCTTGTGCTTCTTCTCTGCACAGCACGGCACCATCGAGCCCGGCGAAGCGTGCGACGGTGTAACGGTGTGCTCACGCAGGTAGGGAGCAGGACCTTGAGTTGTCGGGTACATCTTGGTGAAAAGGGGCTGTTTTTCACTCTTGTTGCTTTAAGGCTTTTGCCATTTCGACCGTTTTACGCGGCAACGTCCTCCTGTGATCTTCCTGTGTCTTGATGTCAGGAGATGCTTAGCACTGCCAGTTCAGAGCATCCATTAGTAAGCTAGCTGTTTCCTACATACACAACGTGATCACTCTCTCTTGTTAACGTCAGGACAGATGCAAACAGCAGCACCAAAGGCCCGTGAACGGGCAATCTCAAACGACGAGGCGATGTGGTGTTGACGAATGCGCGCCGTTGAAGGCTCACGCGTCGTTTGTGTTCAAATCGGCTTTGAAATGAAAAATTCTTGCGTTGCTGAATAGAACTAAGTCCAGCACGTAGCGTAGATGGTGACGCAGGCTTAAAGTGATGGTAACTTCTTGTTCCTTTGACGGGGACCGCTGAGCTAAATCTTGAAGTGAGTCGAGCTCGTTTTTCTTCAACCATTTCTTTCGGCACCCAAAGTATTGTTATGCCCCCGATGTTATTTTTGGCCCAGGTAAACAGTTGCTGGGGGGTCATGATTTTGTTCTAGAAGGGACTAGAAGAATGGCCCTTGCTGCAAGACGCTTCACTGTACCCCCGACTCCGTCACAAGCACTCTTCCCGTGGGACGTTGCGAAAAAATTCCATTCAGCGGAAATGCCGAAATCATTTTCGTGTTAACAGAGGTTTGCAAAGTTTTTTTTATTCTTGTACTGAGAGCACACACCATCTGAAAAGTATTGAATTTTTCTAATTTGCGGAAGGTCTCGCTTCAATATATTAATGACTTCACTCTGAAACACAGAAACTGCCACAGTGTCGTGTTCGAGGCAGTCAGAAATAAAACTGGATGATTTTATAGAAATCTCTTGGGTGGTGGCTTCTTGTTTGCGAAAGTAAATAACAACGGGGTGTACTGATGCCTGAGCATTCACCCAGTGATAGGATTGCGGGGCGTCCTGCACGATGAAACTATAATCTTCAGCGAAGTCCATGAGTACTATTGCCTCGTGTTTTCCTATGTTTGCTTTGCGCTCCCGCAAGTATCGTGCCTGTTGTTCGCTCACAAAGTGGTGAGCCTTCAGTGCCTTCAGCATATCTAAGAATTTTTCGCGGAACTCGTCTGGTGTCAAAACAATGGTTTCCAGTTAGCAACCCACCCCGCTAACCCACTCTTGCCGGAAGAAACGTAATCCGTTTCTTCCGGGTCAAGAAGTGGAGTGCTGCGGAGCAAAGTATCAGCAAAATCGGTACTTGGGCATTTGGCACACCTGTCAAGCATGCACTCTTCATTGTGTAGATCACATACTGTAGTGGATAGAAGTTCTTCGGTTCTTTCGTCTAATCCTGTAGCATGAAGCATGAGCTTAAACTTTTGGTGTTGCATGCACACGCAAACTGTGTGAGTGCCGCTCCCCCCTGCTAGGACACAATGTGAAGGGCCGCAGACTTGCGAATGTTGAAAAGCCGCACCTAAAATCGCAGCTTTTTTTCCATTCCTCGTGCATTTCTTTCAAGTTGAGCCACAACAAACGCTTTTGGCGACCACGTAACGTCCTTTTTTCCCGGTAGGCAGTACGAGACAGCGTCGTCCTGATAGAACTCCATGATGGAGGCCTTGACTTCTTCGCTGACCGGGCGGCCTCTTCTTTTTGGCACGGTGCCCAATATTCCTGATTCTGACCTGACCTTTACGGCTTGACGAGCTTGTCGTTCCGAGGCTCCAAAGAAGTTCATAAACTTTTCGCGAGACCAAGAGGGTGGGGCCAATGTTAGAAGTTGTAATTTTGTTTCTCTATTTTTCTCCAGGTCAAACTTGTTTTTTACATCTTGCATGAGTGTCACGTAGTCACTCAAAACAAAATCTTCGTCCTGGTTCGGCTGAGAAGTTCGTTTCTGCTGTACACCCAAGAGTGTATAAATTCTTTTTTCGGCAGAGATTTTAAGTTTTCTAACCTTCTTTTGGGCGTATGTCTCGCGGCTTGTTCGCCCTCGTTTTCGTTGGAGACGGCTCTCTCCAACGGCTGCGAGGGCCTCGTTGACGCTCTCAAGTGCTACATCGGGGTCATCTTGCTCAGAAGGGGCATCACGAGCCAGAGGTGGTGGTGGTGCTTGAAAAGTAAGTCTCTTCTTCAATTCGAAACAATTTCGCCGGCATGCTTGTCAAAGTCGGTTTCGAGGAATAAGGTTTAAATTGGGGTGCGCATCTGCCAAGGCTATTGTAATGACAGCTCATCCACGGCGGTTTTTGACGTGTTCATAGAAAGGGTTAGAACACCACTTGGATGCAATCAGTGATGTGTACTTCTTAAGGTATACTTGATAATGATGTGAACACACTGTACGAATGTCACCTTGTGGGCGCCCGGAACGGAGCGAAAAGAGCCGCCGATCCGTATACGTCAGGTCTTGAGCGTTGATGAGGGACCGCGTCTTGGTCTGTGTGGTCACATGGCAACCCCTTGCACCATGGGAGCACGGAGGAAGTTCGGCTTCTGCAATGAAGAAGAAATTTGAATGAAACATGACTGCTCCTTCATTTATGTGAGCCATATCTGCGTGCTGCGCATAAATGACAAGTCGGGCACATATGCGCCTTTCGTGCAGAAGCTAGCCTTGTACGCAAAACGCCATTCGGCTTTGAGCTTTTATAACGCTAATTGGTTTGTGACAGGTATAAGGCGAACCATGTGTAGTTCATATAAGCCAACGCATCCTTTCCTACAACTTGGGCTTATACATGTCTAACGTAACACATACTACATGTACGACGAACGGCCAGCTTTAAAAAAATAGCTAGTCCATTTGGTTTGAAAAAGTCATGAATTGAGCAGCCGCAACTATGCAGATACTGTGACAGGGTAGACACGAGTAAACACGACACAACTATCATTGTAATGTACAAAATAAAGCCAGCTTTCCTACGTACCCTGATCAGCATCCACAGGAACCGTAGATAGACTTCTTTCTCCAGAGGGACCAGCTTCATCCATCGTTACACCACCGTACAACGTACTTGACGAAAAATGAAGTTTTTTCTTCGACAGATTTCCGATCTCAAATGGTCATTCAAAAGCCAACTTCTCGCTTGTCCGCCCTTTCTTAGCTTACTAGCGCAGAAGCGGGTCCCTCAAAAGGCTAGGAATAAGTCTCGATACCCAGTGTCAATAGTGCGGACACGTGCCTTTGTTTATTCATTATTTCCGATGGGTCATGTAAAGATTCCCGCACTGACAATATGGACCGAAAATAATGCTAGAAGCGCAATCTTGGCTTGTGACGATGCTTCAAGCGTCCGAGTTAACATACTGAATCAGCGCGTTTCAGAGCTTTGATCACGCGCCTGTAGCCTTCACTGCGCTCCAACTAAGCGCGAACCGGATCATAGTTCCGCTTTTCACCGCAGCATGCGTGACGGCTAGATTTCGCGCCGATATTATCGTGTTTCAGATGTCCACGTCAGCTGATGCAGCCCGTCGATTAGGCATCGCGTTTCGGAGTGTGAGGAGCCGCCCTCGGGTACAAAGGGCGCGACGGGGCTGCTATGGCGACGCACTGGCGGCACCTCCGATTAGTACACGATACCCGCCGTTTCTTCCCTTACAGCCAGAAAAGAGGGACGAGGGGAAGCGGGCAGCAAACTCCGTTGTGTCTTTGGATCTAATCGCTTCGGCTATCCTCGTAGGTGGCGTGCTGTGTGGTGAAGAGGTGTTAAGAAGCAACACCGGGTAATGGTGCGAGAGTTCAAATTCAAAAATTGTTTTCTCGCTTTAAGCAAAAATTACTCTGATTAAACTTTTAGAATCAAAAGACGATCAATTGTTCTTCCAAACCCACCATATTTTGTATTTTTACTTAGACCACCTCAGGGTGGAATAAACGGCTGTTTATGCGTCAAAACGCACTTTTTGGCAACTTGGGGATTTTTTTTTTTTACTGCAAGATGTTTAATTGAGCGGTTTAAAATATTTTTATAGGTTATAATACCTAAAAGGCAGCCAGGAAAAAGTTATATTAGGTCCCGGGAGCAATCATATATGTTTTTAAAGAAAATGACAAAAATGTTTATTTTTTAATAAAATTATGTATTTTTAAAAAAATATTTAAATTAAACAAAACTGCACAAACCCGACCACATTGTAAGTCGACAACCGTGCAAATTTAAGAAAAAATTATTGTTGGGTGTTTCATAAAAAAGCTGATTTTTCGTAAATTATTGAGTGATGCCTTGTTTCACGCTCTTTTCAAAACTTAAAATCGCGCTCACGTCGTCAAAATTTTTTTTTTCGTCAAAACTATTTTAGGGTATGGCTACGGACATTGTGGCCGAAGCCCATGAATTTTTTTTTTTAGAAATCGGAGGTGGTCGAGTGCAACGTCTGGGACGTTTCACGTGGAATGACCCAACAAGATTGAAATAAACAAAGGCATCAGTAAACCATTCTGATCAATATCATCCATATAAACATGTGAACATAAGCAATGCGTCACAATAAAAACCAAAAAAATAGAAACAAAAAAATTATGAAACAAAAACAAGAGAAAACTGCATTCATTGACATTAACATCGTCATTATCAACGAAGTCATCCAACGCACGTCTGCCATTAACACATCACTACACTTCATAACACGATGAAAGAAAGACATATTGAAGGCACTATATTTGCAATAAGAACACATAAAAGTTACATTTTCTTACAATAATCTAAGGTAGGCGATCAGCTTCAAGGAATATGTTTTGACTTTTTCCTGAACGCGTAGATTGTTCTACACTGCTGTGCTATTTTTACGATGCTTGGGTGTTTATTTAGTAGGTTAGGAATTCGGCAATCTAGTTTTTGAGTTCCATAGTTAGTTCTAACATTTGGTTCTTGTATAATTGGTACGCCTGAGGTTGTATTCCGCAGGTTTATGAAGATAAGTATCAAGGAAATGTGTCTCATCATGCTTGATCTAATCAAAAATTATGATCGCCAATTTATGAGAGAGGAGAGATTCTGCTCTACACCATTTTATGAGGCTGCGAGGGCTGCAGTACACCCCTTCCGGAAGGGGTGTACTGAAGCTAGAAGAGTATGGTGAAAAAACCCCGAGACAAGTGACAAAAACATTGGGACAACACAGCACTTTCTCAAAACGTTTTGAGAAAGTGTTGTTGGAACAAAATTGGGACAACACAACACTCTCTTAAAAGGTTTTGAGACGTGTTGTGCTGTCCCGATTGTTTGTCCCTCGTCTCGGGGTTTTTCACCGATGATCTTTCACCAGCTCGCCTGGGCAGTAGCTCTAATTTCATTCAGCTAGTAGAGGTAATACAAAACGCTTAACTCAACCACAGAATAGGGCACAGCCCCCCGCAGTACTTCATCAAAAAGGATATACGGAGAAATGATTGCCAACATGTTGAAACATGTTCACCACTTTATTTTTATTTCAATCCAGAAAAACGTGCGTGGATCTTATCCTCTTCTGTCGCGAAATCGCGAAAAACCAATTTCAACCCTGAAACGCGAGCATTTATGATCTAGTTTTAAGTTTTCGTGACAAAGTTACAAAATAATTAGAGGCTTAAAATAAATTCACTCAAACTTTTAGTAAGGCTTTCCTTCGCCTAAACCTATTTTAATTTTTTCTACATGCATGAAAACCCTAACCTAAAAGGACGATGCACTTCAAAGCCACTTCACGCCAACCTTTCTCTTCTGGTATAAAGTTGAAAATGGTGCTACATGGATGTTTTATTCAAGTTAAATGAGAGTTTTCGTACATCGTTCCTCGTGGTTCGACGCTGGAAGGGGTTTAGCTTTAAAGACATATTGTCGAACACCTTGATTGCTGCGGCTCGCATAGGCGAAAACACTAGCTTCATGCCTAGCCTCTCCAGCATGCAACAATGTATCTGCTTGTGCGGGCAAGTGCGTGCAATCATAAGCTTGCTAAAGGTCAAAGCTACGTTCACGCGAACGTCATCAAACTTGGCGAAGGCAAGACTGAAATAAATAGTACCCTTTTATCTTCGCAATTTCACCACGACCAAGACGCTTCTGAATCAGTGGCGGTCCATGCAAGGATAGTTGGGCCAGACTAGGACCAAAACGCCTCGGTAAGGTCATGAACATTCTAACCGGATATTGTTTCATGACCCCTTTAACTTTTACAAAGGAAGGTTCTAGTTAAATATCCACTTTCTAGCTCTGGTGACGTAAGCAAAACTTGACAGGCTGGCAAAGACGGAACGACCGGGAGTTGCTTGGGACTTAAGCGGCAGTTCGTGTTTTTAAACAGTAAAAAAATCTATTGAGACGGAAGCAGGACTACTATCAGAAGCATGCTTGCAGAGTACTTATAAATAAAACAGCGATCTCATGTAATCCGTGATAGATGCATAATCTGATTCGGGCTGCACACAACAAATCACGGACACAATGTCGAGGATGAAGGCGAGCGCTCACATTCAACAGAATTCTCACAGTCGCGGATGAGCAGCTATCTGTCGTGATGGATGCACAATCCGATTCGTGTTGCACAAAACAACGCAAACACAATGTCGAGGTTAAAGGCGGTCGATCACATTCAAGGGAAGTCTTGCGGCCGCCGATGAGCAGCTCTTTGTTGAAACGCGTCCAACAAACACAGGACAATAATTCCATGGACTCCGACTAAATAAACGACCACTATCAAGACGTTACCATGGACGTATTCCGGCCGTTCATGACGAACAATCACGACCGCGACTGCAACGCACGAAAAAGAGAACACTGACAGGCGCCTTTTTTGGAAACCGGACCTACGTGGCCCCTACAACTCACCATAACTTGGAATACGGCAAAGACTACGGCTTCAGTGAGATCATCACCGCGTCAGACAAATTTTCGTCCAAGCGTTTTTGTCCTACGGAGAGAGGTCACGTGTTTCGCACCACCCCTTTGATTTCCTAGAAGCGGCCTTCGCAGTCACTCACAGCCACACGAAGACAGAAAAGAAAGTGTGGAGGCTTATCAGAAGATGAGGTCAAAGGGGGTTGAACCAAGCAGCTAATCTCCCTCTGCTGCTTTGTATGGCCACCTGCACTGCCCAGAGAGGGTCGCGAAATGGGACTCGTCAGGACTTACTTTATGTAGTAGCGTGCCTGCTCTGGTACGGACCGCGAAATCCCAAAAGAAATACAAAAACAAATTCGAACGCCGTCGAAGAATATATCAAAGCTAAGACACTGAGAGCACGTAAAAAGGGACGCGGTTTCACGCGTAGCAAAAAAAAAAAAAAAACGAAAAAAAAAGCGTCGGGACGCTGGATATTTTGGTTTCACCACGCCGAGATAAGAGTCGCGTATCCTAGTGGGGGTGTCATGAATTCGGCACTTGCGATTGCCTCGCGGCATTGTTTCTTCAGAACTACACACAAATAAAATCTCAGTGAAGGTGCTATAAGTAGTGCGAGGCGCAGTCAGGTGAGTTTTTAATACCCGAAATGAGGGCGCCACAGTTTTGTTCAAAGCTTCAACGCAGGAGGTTTTTCTCGGGTTAAAAGTAAGCAGAATCCCTTTTAACTAATCTCTTTTTTTTTTTTAACGTTGTGTTTTAGGCGGTCGAGAAATAGAAATACCTCGCCGGCATAGCCGATTCACGCAGGACATTCTTGACACTCAACCAAAAACGGCGTCGTGTACGGTATGTCAGGATGGCGTCGGCGCGACCCATCCCATTTTTCAGAGATATTGGCAGGACCAAAATGGTATCGGCACAATCTTTAAGATTTGATCTTATATCGGCGCAATAGTGTGTGCTGCCTGGACTGCATATTAACACGTCTTCGTTCATCTTTTGTGAGTGGATGTGATGTTTTAAATTGAAGTTTAACTGATAAAACTGATGCACGAGCGACTCGAAATTTTCGGCTCGTGTCGGAGGGTTATTTTGATCGGAGTAGCAAAAACTATTCTCTAGAACTTCCTAATCATAAGCAACTTCATGTGGCGCCTAATTACACTGGTTTTATGTACCGGCGTACATCAGCAAGAGTTTCACCAAAGCAATAAACTTTAACGGATATGAAATCATGGGTGTATTCAACCGTATCCCCCTAACGCGCCCCTTTCAAACCGTGTGAATGAAGGGCGTACAAGTCGCCTGTACACTCTTTTTACACGACTTCAGACACCATCGCTACAATGGTACGTAAAAAAAGCGTGTAAGGGACGAAAAACGTCAGCACACCCTTTTTTACGCCCACCGATATTCAGAAATCGTGTAAAAAAGTGTAAAAAAGATGTTTTTCGTAATTTACACTCTTCTTACACCCTTTGTACACGATTATGGGTGTTATAATGTTTAGTGTGTATCGCTTTCAAAGGAGGCAGTTACAGACGGGCCTATGAGACCACACCCAGGATTGCCTCTGCTTCCTTTTCCAATTCCATCTCCGTCGCCTACACACTCGCTAGTCCTCTCTGAAAGGGAGATCAATTTTCTGCGCCAGGAAATTTCCGAGCTGACTAACTACACGAACTTGGTGAGCGGCTCGTTCCGAACGGATCGACGCATCCCTCCGCCCTTCCCACTCGTCCTTCCTTCCTCTCAAATCCCCCCTCTGTCTCTGCTCCTCTTTCCCTAAAATGCGCTGGGGGAACGGCCGATAGCACTCCATGGAATAAAATTCGTTGTGATTTGAAAGAATGTGCTCGTCTGTGTTTCGTCCTCTTCATATTTTATTCTTTCTTTTATTTACTATACTTTATCAACACGCTCGCTAAGAATATGACACACACACACCGTTTTCAAATAGGCCGATGACCGAGCCGGGGGCCCGCCCGCCACCCTCCACCACAGCGAGAAAGGATGCTCAGGATCGCTACGTCAGCGTTCGCCTCCAAGCGCCGTTCCGGTCCGCGTCCGTTTGCCGCTCGCGATTGTGCTTCTGCTTGGGTAGCCGTCCGAACGCCTGTGGCCGCGATATGGATGTGAAGGTGTCTCGAATTATCACTGTCATGTTAGATGCGTCACAAACAACTAGTAACCCCAAATATAGGACGGAATCGGCCGTCAAAGCTTCGGAGGGCGTGCTGCATGCAGCCGATGACGAGGAGCTGACCGGCCCATCGGATGGGCAGAGCTACACTCGAACTACACGCTAGTCCAGGGTTCTCCAAACTTTTAAGCCGAAAGCCTTATATGTCCCATTACGGGAAAAGACGGCGTAGGCGTTGTGCCCAAAAGATGTCCATAAAAATACGTCATCAAGCACGCTGCGCTCAAGGTCAATGCGGACGCGCCTCACAAATAAAAGACAAAGAAATGCGCAGCAACGCAGATGCTTCGTCACGGAAGTTTGGAAGCTGACGTGGACGTCGCGCCTGCGCAGTGGGGGAGCGTGATGTCACCGGCGGAGCGCCGTGTGCAAAAAGGAAGACGTGGCGCGCATGTCTCCGGCGCGTCAGTTGCGCTTCGGACTTGATCTGTGCTCGTTGTGTCCTTCGTGCGATGGACTGTGAGGCGACCGCGTCTACATCTACGGCTTCGACGTCGGCAGCAGCGTCTACACTAAACAGCAGCTTCCGCAGGCAAACGTGGTCGCCCACACAAATACGCCACAGCCGAGAAATCGAGGGAGCGGATCAAGGCGGCAAGGTGACCGAAGAGGCAGGCAACGAAAGCCACCGTGCTCGTCATGCAAGTTTACAACGTGCGAGACGAAACGCGGATGCAGAGCTGAAAAGACGAGAGGCGAAGCTATGCGTCGGAAGCGTCAGCAGGATCAAGAATTTAGAAAACGAGAGGCCGAGGACAAACGTCACTTCGAATAACTACGCCTACGTCACGCGACCCACCACATGCAACCTCGGTCAGCCTGATCGCTGTGGAGCGTGAGGGTTCCATAGATTGCGGTCTGGTGGCCAACCAATACGCAAATACACACACCTTATATGATACCGGCAGAAACAACTTTAATGCGTGTAGAAAGATTACTCGAAAACATTTCAGCCGCGGGACAATAAAGGCCCCTACGCACATTAACGTTTGAGAGCGTTTGAGTGTGTTTGACTGCGTTGCGGCTGCGAGAAACCAGGACATCCCTGCTTCTTATGTCGCGTGCCAAGCTATTCCTCTATTTGGATTCTACGCTTCATATGAAGCACAGAAGTGCCGATGACTCGCTTTCGTTTCGCGACGCAACGCAGTCAAACGCACTCAAACGCTGTCAAACGCGAATGTGCGTAGGGGCCTTAATGTTTTTTGCATTCGTGCACGTAAGCTGTCTTAAGTGTCTGTCATGTAAGTTGCCGGTTTGGGGGTCGGTCGCCGTCACGAGGGCCGGAATATAAACATAAAAATGTAAATTAAAAAAAAATAGTTCTGCTTGTGCTGCTGTCTGTTATTGTACACAGCGGCGGTTTTTTTTTTTTTTTTTTGGCAACGTTTATAATTGCATTTGCATAGCAGTAGGCCAGGTTGAACCGGGCCGCGAACCGAGAATCACTGGAAGGACGGCTGCCAGCCACGGGCCTCTTGGAAACCCTCAGCGGGCCGGGGTTTGGAGACTCCTGCTCCTCGAACGACACTTTTCAGCACAAGGTTCCCTTCGTGTATCCGTAGGAGCACCGAGTGCACGATGAGCACAGGCTCCGCATGCTTCAAATATATCTTTGAGACACTTCCGCCGTATATTTAATGTGCCCAATATGTGCATTCCTAGGTACTACTAAGAACGTGCTTTAAATACTCTAAAGGTATGCACGCTTATTTCGAGTTCAATTACATATACTTTAAGCATACTCCCAAATAAATATTTCGGTTAAGAAGGGACTTACATTATTATTGTACTTTTTAGTTGTTTCGATTGCTCTCACTGCCTTATAGTGCGCAAAAACTATATATATATATATACTAAGTATATTTTTATATGCTGTTTTTCGCTAAGGGTGAGCTCACGTGTAGGGCCATTGATTGTCATTACTGTCTGGGTCTTTGCACGGAAAATGGGCCTCAAAGCCCACTGTTTCTGAACAGAGCATGTGGAAAGACACGCCGGCGCGTTATCTTTCCTGGAACAGTATCTCCACAACAGGGACTATTGAAGCGAGGAAACTAATGCGTTACGCGCAAAGGCGGAGAAGTCCGGAGGTAGCGGGTTTTGTTTTTCATTTTTTGCTCGTGCAGAGGTATGTAAGAGCTTTCCCTTTTGCCGCGAAAGTTTTTTTTTATTTTTTTATTCGAATACCTACATCGCCCTTACTATGACATTAGTTTTGGTCATCTGTTTGTCACCTCACTTGTGCAAAGCCTCCGCTTTGCCCGCAGCAGGTTCAATTCCAGCGAGCGGCGGGCGATCTTTTTCAAGGATCGGGCAACATCGTCGAAGGGCACCCTACGCCCCAGTACGCCAACTACAACATCAACAACGACAATAACTACTACTAGAAATGCAACATCAACTGAAACAACTACAACGTCAACAAGTCATTTCCAGTGGTGGAAAGTGCTCATAATAACTATCGCTCAAAGATATTAACCGGTAAATGGTCATTAAGATCCGATATCCTGCTGCTGCCAATTCATTCAAATCCGATATCCACCTGCTGCCAATTCATTTATTTCACAGTTTGTAAAGCACAAGTCGAGCATGGTTTGAGACATTTCACTTACCCTGGTCGAGTCAGTATTTATAATTTAATGGCCAAAAGAATAAAAAAATATTAAGCAGCTTTTGCTCGAATGAATCTGCAGATAAAAAATCCACATGAAAGTCCCCACAGATAACATCTTGTCTGCCAAGTTTCGCAAATTAGTGCAACACTATTTTAATAAACAAAAATGCATAGTTACTGCGCCATAATTGGAGGCCTATGGACAATACGTTTGGTACCTGCACACTTTACCATCCGATATTCGTAATGCGGAATATGGTATATTCTGCAATAACGTTGAAACTCAGGTGCTCTTTAGACACGCAGCGCTACACCTTCTCTTTTCATATCATCTCCGAAAAGAAATGTGAGTTTGTATCCCGAGAAGTGAACAATATCGTAGTCATCTGAAAACCAGGTTTCAGTAAAAGATAAAAAATCGAAATCGTGGTCTAGCTGATTTATTAATATCGCGACATCTTCTTTTTCAACTTCCTAAACTTCGGGTATTTGAGTGAAGTAGAGAAGGGTATTTCTTGTCACTGAGTGCACTAAAGTGAATGAAAGAATCAGTCATAATAACATCACTGTTATTGCGATATAAATTCATCTTCAACTTCGTTAGGCTAAATAGAAGCGTGAGTCGTCTTTGAAAATAAATACACATATAATTGTCGGAAAGAGAATTCTACCCCTAAAACTCGATCTTTTCCCGAGGACATTGCCAGTTCTTTAGCACAGATAAGTACGGGAGGAGGAAAGATCAAACACCGGCCACAGGGAAAGCTTCCACCGACGGCGGGGGCACTTCGAGGAATTTCCGTCGGGTCGGCGAAAAAGGCGACGGCCAGGCCGTGTATAGTGTACGGAGCCTTATGTACTTTATTATGAGAATCACCACATCTTCATAACGCTTCAGGAGCTCTCAAGGTAGCAGTCCTACTAAGTCCAACCAACTTCACTCGACACCCAAGAAAAGTGCGAAACCTTGTTCTCCGCTCCACCTACAGAGAAGTAAAGTTCTCACTCGAGTTGTCCTTTTATTTTATTTCCGACTGCACACTCGTTGACCACTCGAGCATGATTTTTCGTTTCCGATCCCCAGCTGGCGCGGCACTTTTTTCCTCTTCTATTAGATCCGCTCATGCTTCACGCGCGTTGTTCACTCCACCCTAATCTTTCAAATCGCTCCTGCCGCGCGCAGCCATTTCGGGGGCCCTGTCCATCTCTTAATCTTGTCATCCCCCCCTCAAATTAATGATTGCCGCTAATGAAATCCAAGTCCATCGCAGAGGCAACGCACTTCAAAAGCCAGCCGCGATGTCGGCGCTCTCCACTTTCTCCTCCGGGCGTCGCACTTTTATTTTTTATTTTAATTTTATTTCAAATCTTTCGCCGTAAGAGCTGCCGCTCCCCAGCTTTCAGAAACGGGAAAATGAACGGAGAAAGCGAGCAGAGAAAAAAGAAAAAAAGACGGTTGATTCGAGGGAAGTGTCAACACTTCCCGAAAAGCCGCAAGAGCACAATATTGTGTCTACCCGCTTTTTTAGAATTTTTGTTTGTCTGAACTTCAACTTTCTAGAGTCGTTCCGCACATTCGGTTTTTCTTGTTTCATTTGACTCAGTTTATATATTTCTGCCTGTGCTGAGGACAGTGTGTAACTGTGTAAAACGTTAGGATTACTATAGATAAAAAACAGGATCGTGTTTTCAACGGTCTTTTGAAACGTGACTTTTTGCTTTCTTTTACGACTTTCGTCTTAAGCTTAAGGAGGGAGTACTGCGCTGTTCTCTCGAGACAAGATTTATAACACCCACTTGTGTCGCCGAGTGTCAAGTATGTGTATTTTGTTTTATTATGGCGTTCTCCCTCTTGCGCGTCTCTTTTTTCATAGCGTTTGAACTTCGGCTCAATGCCAGAAGCATCGAGCTTTTATTGCTCAAACAAGAAGTTAAGATGTCATTACCACCCCACTCCCACAGCCACCGTATTGCTAAAATGCGCGCCGCTGCTCCGTTAAAACCTAGAGGCCATGATTTTATTAATATTATTATGATTATGATTGTTATTATATTATGACTTTTTTACTCGCTTTGCTCAAAATACTTACACGAAACAATTTAGCAAGAATAATACCAGGCACTACAATCTCACGTAGCGAAAGCAAACAAAAAAAAAAAACGACTTTTTTTTGCGCTGCATGCTTTACCTTCTCGAGATAAAAAAAGACCTTGATGATCATGGCTCCATACCGCTTGTTCACAAGTTCAATATTGCTCCTCGCTCTTCGTGCTTGTGCTTGCCACGCGTCCTTCTGAATGTCGAGATGGAGCAAAGCCAAAGTTACACACGGACATCTACGCTTCGACGTAACTCTCGCTGGAAACATTCTAGACGCTTCGCTGTTTCGCTGGCTCGAGATTGCAGACCTCACGCCAATTCTGGGCACTCGACTAGTACGGCTTCGCAGCTGCTTCATACTCAAAGCGCTTGCGCTGCTCGGCATCTTTATCGGCGTCCGCCGTGCCCTAGCCTTCGTAGTGGTTCATCTTTAGATTCCACTGAAGTGAAGACTCATTCTCTTCCTGAAACTCGGGGGCGTTGTGGAATGAAGTTCTGAGCAGAAAAAGAACAGAGTTTTGCAACCTTGCACGCTCGTTCTTTCGCAATGCCGAGTCAAAGTGACGCCACAAGCTCTTCCTCGGTACACTGCGGAGGCGGAGCAGTCGCCTCCATTCCGGGGGAACACTTCTCTTCCACAAGCGCCCTACGTGCTCATCCCGAATACAGCGGCGCCAAGGAATTAAGTAAACACGTACAATAAAAATAAAAGTAGGGTTCCCCTTTTCAGCCGGGCAGTTTTCAACGTCGTCTGTTACTCCCAACTGCCAGATCATACAAGGAGACGGCTCGGGGGCCCGGTCTCTTCTTAACGGGATTTAGGGAAGATCTCTACGCGCCATCGTTTCTCTCCTCTCGCTCTTAGTACCTCTGGGGCTCCGTACATTCCCTATTCTGCATTCCCTACGGATCTAGCGCTCTGCGGCGGCTCTCAACTCAAGTCCCGTTCTCGAACGGGAGGAGGTATCCCTCTCCATCGGTGCGATAGGTTAAAAGCAGAAACTGCGCAAACAAACCGACTAGAGCAGGCGATGGGGCGCATTTTCGAGCGCCGTCTGGCAACGGTGATGGCGGCTACATGGTGTTTCGTAGCATCGTTTGGTTGATTTTTCTTTCGTCCGTTCGTTTGCGATGCTTTCTTCGTATTTCTCTTACGCCTAAGCTACTCTATATAATCGGCTTTGAGCGCTGCGCTGAAAACGTTTGCTGTTCTTCTATGGTGGTTGAATTTCTTTATAAGTTATTGCGCACCTTTTATTTTACCCTTCATAAACTCCTATGAATGTGTAAAGAAAGCGTAAAGGAACACAAGGATTGCCGCTGTTGTTTTCCTTTTTTGCTTACTTCTTGTCTCTGTCTCCCTCTTTCTCCTCTCCTTTTTTGCTCTCGCTTTAGGTTTCCCTTGATGATATTTATTCCAGTCCCCAGCTGTGTTTTTGAGAACAAATAACTAACCGTACGCCTCTCTTATTCAGGCGCCTCCCAATATTGGTGTCCAGGCATATACGGAGAATATGCCTGGTTTTGAGATTCGGCAAATCTGACGTAGGGATATCAGTCTTCGAGTGCATTTTGTCTCCTCGACACGTTTTAGAAGGACGCTGAACTAAAAATTTAATTTTTATGTGCCAGAGTACGTCGGTCACAAAAAGAGCTTTCCCCTTTAAAATAAAGATATTGCAATATTTTAGCTGCGAGAATCTTTAGCGATTTCCTAACCTGCTTCGTCTTCACACTTCACTTCTAGAGACAGATGCATGTTCCGGAATCTCTCCAAAATTAAAGGGAGTATCGCGACATAAATATTGTGGTAAATAATATTTTCGAAGAAAGTTAACTTCGTTAAGGTCTTCAGCTGAGCAAGTTGGTTCATTACTTGTAAAAGTGACCAGCAAGATAAAATAGAACAAAATACAAAAAAAAATACAGTCACACCCACTGATATCTAAGTTTGCTGGATGGCGCTTCGCTGCTCCTCAAATGCGGCCACCGCAAGTTCCGAATCGATCATCTCGGGTCTGTGTAAATCTGCTGCGTGAACCGTCGCAGAGCCCGGGCGGCTGCGCTCTGAAAGGCACGTTCTCTGCTTGTTCGCGGGCATTCGCCGAATTGTTTTAAGCGTCATCGGAGCTGCATTTGAGGACACGTTACACGTTTTTTACGAAAGCGCTGCACCGCAGGGATAAGTCGAAATTCGTCTAACGCAAGTCTTGCGGTCAAGCTGCATGATGAAAGGGCATGCCTTGGCACGCCCAAGTGCTCCGCCTCTGTGCCTTCATATTTGACACTCCGTGCCAAATATTTCCTGATACGTTGTCAAGGCTAGCTTTGGGTGGCGATTCGGGCTAGTTGGTTTATAATTAGCAAAATCAACACAGCTACGAAAAAAAAAAAACTAAGAAGGATAAGGGTGTACACAAGACCATCGTTGACTCTGAACTGAAGTTTTAAGGAAGAAAAACACGTAAATTAACAACAGAAAAGCAACACCATCATGAACACCCAGCACGTGACCAGATATCTAATTTCCTTGCTATGCAGATGGACCAAACTTTGGCTTACGCAATACTCAGGCCCTTCTTTTTTTATTGTGCACGCATCTGAAATTTCAACGTGGTGAAAACCACAATCTGTAAAATGAAGATACAAGTGAATCATACACACTGCCTTCTTCGGTGCGGGCGAACGTCTTTGATTCACGGTACGTAAAAAACAAACTAATAAGCGCGGCGCTTATTAGTTGGTAATTGAATGGGTCTTTGTGTATTGTGGGTGGTTATCATTTGAGCCCGTTCTCGTTTCGCCCTTCTCACTTGGCCCTTCTCAAAACAACCATTCTCAAAAAGATCTTCTCGCTTTGACCCGTCGCATTTGGCCCTTTCCCGTTTCGTCTTTCGCATTTCAACCCTCCTCATTTGGGCGTTTTCTCGTTTTGCCCTTCTCACCTGGCCCTTTTCAAAACAGCCATTCTCAAAAATATCTAGCTTTGACCCGTCGCACTTGACTCTTTCCATACCAAAATTGTTTTCTTTTCGGGTAATATTAGTAAATACATTGATATATTTTGTGCGTGTGTGTGTGTGTGTGTGTGTGTGCGCGTGTGCGTGTGCGTGCGTGTGTGCGTGCGTGCGTGTGTGCGTGCGTGCGTGTGTGTGTGTGTGTGTGTGTGTGTGTGTACGTCGAGGTTGTCATGAAAAGCTACTAGCTGACAATAAAACAGACCAACTATTTATCGCAGCCAGATCATATTCCGAAATGTCACGTTGTTTGAGGTCTCTCGACTTGGAACAATGCCACCAGTTCGTATGCTATTTCTGGTCAAACAAAGTTTCCAAATTAAATGTTCATCGCTTTTTTTTCGTTTCCTTAGAGGAAGGGAAGTAGGCGTCATTGTACGATTATCGGTGCGTACCTCTACATATAACAAATATATGATGGTATGTTGGGGGCCCAAGCAAGGTAAGGCTCATCAACAAAGCCGCGAAGGCATAACGCCGTCAGAAGCATGCCGAACTAGTGCCATTCGGTCGTAGCGCGAACGGGCGAAATGAGAATGGGTCCAGTTGCGAAAAAAACGATTCGGATCTTATGAGAAGGTTCAAACGAGAAGGACCAAATGAGAATGGGACGAAATGCGCAAAGTTCAAATGCGAATGGGATGTTTTGAGATACACCTGTATTCTACATGTGTTGTGCGAGCGCTCTGCGTGCATTTCGTAGCGCGCTCGGCGGAGTTGTTGGCTCGGAGGGGCCTCCGAAAGTTTCGTCAGGCAGTAGCGGTAGGTTCTTTAAATTGTTCGTCCACATTCAATGGTCGTAAGGCGGAAAGCACAGCTGCCGCGCCATCGCACACTGCCCGTCCGGTTGTCTCCGATGCCTCCTCCGTGCTTCGGTACCGACAACCCATGCCAACATTTAAATGGCCACTTCCTCAGTGTTGTCAGACCACCAAGCAATTTCGCACTAGGTCTAATGTGGAATCGAAAGCACTCACTTGACCGACAGTCCAGCGCGGCTCATGGATTGGGCACGAGAACTGCGGGAGCACTCGACTTCGTCTCGTAACGATCAATGCCACGGCGGACACCCATCTCTGGAGTTCTAACACTCATGACTTTGTCAGCACTTACCGTAAAATACCGTGGAAGTACCCTCTTTGTGCAAGCGCCCACTATACATATTTTCCAAACTTGGAAATTCTGCAAATTAAACAATAAAAGGGCGATTCAAAAATTGTTGTACTTTGCGCAAACACCGCTTAGAACGAATTCCTGATGTTAATGACCTGTAAAACACGCGTTCATTTTTCAACACACAAAATACAAGTCGTAAAAAAATTAAAAAAACGAGGAGCGCTCTCCTCTTCAGCTCGCAGCCACAAGACGCGTCCACGTGATCTGGAGTCCATTACATCCCGCCATGTTGATCATTGTTACGCGCTGGGGTCGGTAAGGCACAGAACACGCGCAGAGCTCCATACATTGTCATGGTTCGGCTATTGTTGTCATTGCAGCGATTGGACATGGGCCGCTACCCGTATGCTTCTCAAGCTATCGATTATCACGAGCCCAAATCAAGTGCCAACGCAATGCTCGGGTCCAATCTATGGGCCGCATTCAGATTTCGTCACTGGGGGATACTTCCATCCCCCAGAAAATTTTGCGAAAGAAAGATTAAAATAAAACGCGCCCTTTTGTTCTTCAAATGACACAGCAAGAAAAGAGTTTCTTGGTCAGTGGCGTTGCGTGCGACAAGCCAGATTGAGCCTCCATTGGCGACCTCTTGTCTTACCGATATGCCGGGCCACTGAAGCGGGTGTTGACGAGGCTACACGAAGGCGAATGCTAGGAACAAGGACACAGTAGCACCTAAAGCGGCAATAGCCTATCCAGGTGAGCCAATGATGAAGTGAAGCGAACGCAATAAAAGGAAACAAAACCTCTAAGGTCGGTTATGGCGGAGCCCATGCACAGCTGCCTGAACGCGTCTATACTTGTGTCCCACTAGTGCCAGTTAGCTCGTGTAAAGTAAAAATCATTCTAAACGAATATCGTTGCGCGGCCCCTTTAAGCACTAGATTTGAGTTCAAGCGCCCATGTATAGATTAACCTAGTTTTCAGTGAAAGTGCGCTAGGCGCTCCCAGCCCACTTTGGTGGAAAATGGTCGCCGTGGACGTTTACTCACTCGATCATGGGAAAGGAGTGACATTGGCTTCCCCGCCTGCTAGCAGAACGAAAATATGTACTGAAATACAGACGACCGAAACCCCACAAGTTGATTGGCATAAAGGTATCTGCTGCTATGGCAATTGCTATTTCGGTTCTTTCGAAGCATCGAAAGGATCATTCTGAACCAGAGGCGCCAAGATCGTGGTGGCGCGTGATCGTATACTAAAAGCGTTCCTCGCCAATGTAAGCGTCCTTGGTACTGTATATGTGACAAACTGATCGATCTGGCTTATGCCCACAGATTTCTTGCAATCATATTGTTTTCCATGTGTATTTCACGACGAAAATTATTTTTAAATACTGCCAAGCACCGTGACGCTGCATGTAGTGGTGGTTTGAGGATGAGCTTATTTTGCGGTGTGTGGAAACAAAAAAAATGAAAGCCGTTTACAACTCCCTTTAACGCCGAATTAGAGCGCAGCTCTTGAAGAGGAGGATGGAAAGGTACAAAGGGAGGGTATACCCCTCCTCCCTCCTGCTCACCTCGTCATCCTGCCTGCTACTCCGCCATGGGGGTCACGTGACCTCGGGCGGCGGGGTCACGTGACCTCGGAAGGGGGGGGGGGTCACGTGACCTCAGGGGGGTCGCGGGTGGGGTGAAGGGGGGGGGGGGGCACGTGACCCCAGGGGGCCACGTTACCTCACGTCGCACACGCCGGAAACGGGCGCCTAAGAGCTGCGCTCTGATATCGGTGTGTGTCACGTTCTTTCAAGGAGACGAGGGCGTATTGGAAACTGAAGTGACGCACGAAAGTAGAAGATAGAAATCAATTTAATCAGACACACCAAAGAAATGTGAGTATAAAGAAAATTGAATAAAACAAACAAATGTTGAAGTTAAATAAGGGAGGTCTCTAGAAGGGAACAATCAGTTTGGTGCCTCTCAAGGTCTAATCGGTGCCTGAAGTTCACTCACTGTTTCTAAGTAACGATAGATGCGAAGCCGACCATTTTTCGCTTGTGTCAGAGCCACGGTTTCCAGGGTGAAATCCGTGAGCCCGGCAAGCTTGCGGTGGACGAACGGCAACCGGCCGTCTGTCAGGCTTGACGGTGTTGCCTTTCCTGGGGCGAGGCCAGGGTTTCTCAGGAGTGCGGCAAGCTTGCGATGGAGGGACGGCAACCGGCCGTTCGTCAGGCTTGGTGGTGTTGCCTTTACTGGGGCAAGGCCAGGGTTTCTCAGAATGCGGCAAGGGATGGTGGTCAGAGATCGGATGCCGCTCCTGTTCGACAGTGTTGCCCTTCCTGGAACGGGGCCAGGATCTCCCAGGAGCGTAGGCTGAGCTGGCAGGAGCGCTGTCAGATTTCACTCCGGCTCGACGGTGTTGCCTTTCATGGGACAAGGCCAAGGTTTTCCAGGAGCGTAGCCTCGGCTGCCGGGAGCGTTGTCCGCCACAGTCGTTCGCTTGTTCCCGCTTGAGACACACACACCTTGTGCCCTCCGCTTGTCTTCAGCTCGCTCTTCTCCTTTTCTTCTTCACCCCGAAGTGACACCAAGAACGTGACATTCCCCCCCCCCCCCCCCCCCACTTGAAGAGCCTCGATTTGTGAGGCGTAGTATCGTTGTGCAGCTGAGATGCCGAAGAGCAGACCTTGGCATTGGCGAGCACGACAGTAGCACTCACACACGCACATCCGCGCACGAAAAGCACCATGAAATAAAAGACAAGAATTCTAATGATATTTACAGCCGTGTCACCCTGTTCAAAACACTTCTTGCACAAAACGTTTCCTTCAGCAACAGAGAACGTCCTGCTCGTTGTCTCAGTCCGTCCCTTCGTCCGGTGATATCTTCCCTAGTTGAAGAACTGTTCAAAAGAAACTTATATTTATACTGTAAGCTATTACTGGACGCCTAAGTGCCAAGAAGAAAAGAAAACGAAAAAATAACAAACTTGATTCCAAATAACTGGCCTGAAATAGCGAAGTATCATCATGAAAGTTCGAAAACCCGAAGTTTGTTTAGAGTTCGAATACCACGTAGAACTCACTTACCAAGTGAAAGTTTGAAAATTGAAAGCCGTTTACAACTCCCTGTAACACCGAATTGGAGCACAGCTCTCGAGGAGGAGGAGGGAAGGGTACTGAGGGGAGGGTATACCCCTCCTCCTCCTCCTTCTCCTCCTCCTGCCCTCATTCTTCAATGTCCTCCGGGGAAGGTCACGTGACCTCGGGGTTCACGTGACCTGGGGGGGTCACGTGACCTGGGGGTCACGTGATTTCGGGGGTCACGTGACCTCGGTGGGGTCACGTGACTTCGGGGGGTCACGTGACCCCGGGGGGGGGCTCGCGCGGTGCATTATGGGACATTTCCCATAATGCACCGCGCGGTTGCGCCGACGGCGACGCCGACGGCGACGCCGCTCAAGCCGGAAACGGGCGCCTAACAGCTGCGCTCTAAAAGAAAACAATGAAACCGCCATGACAAAAGTGCGAAATCGAAAGACGAAAAACAAACAAAAATGAAGCAGCTTATGATATGCAGCAAACGCTACAGACATTATGTGTACAATGTCCTGTCAAAAGTTTAGTATTAAATTGGCATTCTAAATCTAAATTAGCTAATCGCCCAACCTGGGCCTTCGAGCTGACCAGCTCGGCGCAGGGCCTAACCGCGTATTGGCGTAACACTCAATCTGTGCTAGGCTGGCCTCAGCAGGGTCGGATTCAACCTCTGACCATTTAGCACTTCCGGTTTGTTTTTGTATCCGAACTCGCTTCCCCATCTTCTGGCCCACTCGTCTCTGACTCCTGCTTATCTGGCGTGCGTCCTGTCTCAGCCTAGTGATTTCTGTTCGGTGACGAAGCTTGCGTACCTTGAAGCGCTCTCTCCGCCCTCCTCTGATCTGCACTACGTAAGATACTTGACTTTGTGGTTCTCTCGCAGGAACAACGCTGCTATTCGTTCGACGAGATTCAGTCAGACATTTTAGAGCGCAGCTCTTAGGCGGCCGTTTCCGGCTTGAGCGGCGTCGGCGTCGCCATAACCGCAAGGTCACGTGACCCCCCAAGGTCACGTGACTCTCAAGGTCACGTGACCCAGGTCATGTGACCCCTAGGTCACGTGACCCCCTAGGCCACGTGACCCCCTAGGCCACGTGACCGCCCAGGTCACATGACCCCCCGGCCACGTGACTCTCCCTTCGAGGTCACGTGACCCCCGAGGTCATGTGACCCCCAGGTCATGTGACCCCCCCCCCCCCGCGAGGTCACGTCACCCCCCCCCCCGCGCCTTTTCCCCCTCCTCAAGAGCTGCACTCTAATTCGGCGTTACAGGGAGTTGTAAACGGCTTTCATTTTTTTTTTTGTTTCGGACTTCTCGCCGCTATCTCGTTGTCGGGATTCCGAAGCATCACTGGCTAGAAGCCCCAGCAACAATTTATTGCTTACGTCCTCCACGCTCGGCATCTCATTTTTCACCGTTTGTTGGGTGCAGCTTAAACCCCTGTAAGGTTTGCAAACCTCCCTGAATAATATCATTTTCCTGTCAGGCGCCTCTGCGTCTGCACTCAGGGTGCGGAGAAGTGTTATCGAGTCACCCTAAACTTTCTCATCCGCGTATCGCTCTTCAACTGATGCGCACATCGCATCTTAAGCCGTAGCAACTATGGCTTCCAAAATCCCGATCATCTCTTTCAGGCTACGAGACTCTGCCTAAATATGGGACAGTCGTGCGGCTGTCTCTTTTACATTTCTGTATTTCTAAGGAATCTTCATCACCTCCATTGTCCGTCTCTTGCCATAGCATTTCCCAATCTTCAGATTCCAGCTCCCACTCTTGCTTTACGAACGAAAGGTGACCTTCTAGCCATTTCTTAAGTGACACCTTGTCCAGTTCCAACGACTCCCCGAGTTTCGTTACTTCATTGAGTCTGCCATCTTCTTTCATCTATGCTCCTTCGCCGTCTACCCAATTCTTAAGCCCTGGCCCAGCATAGCCCAGTTCCTTTAAGACAACCGTTAGTCTCTCGACCTCCATCGTTTCGTACGGCTTCCAATCCCAACCGCTTCTCTATGCCTCCCGGAAGAACGAGACATCAAAATGCGTCATCATCCTGGCAAGCTCGCAAATTGTCACGTTCTTCCAAGGAGTCGAGGGTGTATTGGAGACTGAAGTGACGCACGAAAGTAGAAGAAAGAAATCAATTTAATCAGACACACCAAAGAAATATGAGTGTAAAGAAAATCGAATAAAAAAAACAATTGTTGAAGTTAAATAAGGGAGGTCTCTAGAAGGGCACTGATCAGTTTGGTGCCTCTCAAGGTCTAATCGGGGCCTAAAGTTCACTCACTGTTTCTGAGTAACGATGGATGCAAAGCCGACCCTTTTTCGTTTGTGTTAGAGCCACGGTTTCCAGGGTGAAATCCTTGAGCCCGGCAAGCTTGCGATGGACGAACGGCAACCGGCCGTCCGTCAGGCCTGATGGTGTTGCCTTTCCTGGGGCGAGGCGAGGGTTCCTCAGGAGTGCGGCAAGCTTGCGATGGACGAACGGTAACCGGCCGTCCGTCAGGCTTGATGGTGTTGCCTTTCCTGGGGCGAGGCCAGGGTTTCTCAGGAGTGAGGCAAGAGATGGTGGTCATAGATCGGATGCCGCTCCTGTTCGACAGTGTTGCCCTTCCTGGGACGGGGCCAGGATCTCTCAGGAGCGTAGCCTGAGCCGCCGGGAGCGTTGTCCGCCACAGTCGTTCGCTTGTTCCCGCTTGAGATACACACACCTCGTGCCCTCCGCTTGTCTTCAGCTCGCCCTCCTCCTTTTCTTCTTCACCCCGTTGTCACTGAAAGAACGTGACAGTGTGCAAAAATTATTATTAGAAAGCAACGTCTCACCGCGAAATCGAATCGGCTCGCCGAAACTGGAGAGGTCAAGGCGAAACTTCTCGTTCCATGGAAAATAATGACGAAAATTCAAAGACCTCTGCGCTGCTTCCTCACGATCCAGTGACTTTACCACACTAAGTTAAGCCAGAAGAAAATAGTGTTTCCTAGATAATTATGATTTCCTAAGTTGTCGTATTGTTCCTAAACTCTGCACACCTTTATGTAAAATTATAGTCGACGCCTGAAATTTTTTATTCTTTTGTAGGCTAACCTTTAATCTAGGAACTTTAATAACCTACCTGCAGCGCATTCTAAAAAAAAAAAAAGAAAACGCTATGTTCTGTGCCATCCAATCAAATTTGACCATGGTGCGCTTGCTTGGTTTAACCGGTGACGACATACGCAATAGTAGACGACGAGCTCCTTGACGTAGAGTTTTTCATGCTTGCTTGATGGGCCTCATTCGCTTGCAGCGTCGACTGCGCCGGTATGTCTTACATCGACACGAAGAATAAACGTTTATGCTGTGACACCTGATACCCCGTAAAGAGACTATGAAATGATTTTTCAACTTCTTCCTCCTTAGCTTTAATCCCGAACTCAAAACCCAAAGGAGAACTCGCGTGGTCGTCAAGTGCTTGGACACCGGAGGCGATGATTCCAATTTTCACCCTTGCCTTTTAAGCACACCATGGAAGTGGTCCTTCTCAAGTGGCTACGAAGTTGTCCTTCTCAATGGCCACGAACGCAAATTCAAAAATTCGTCGACGTATTGATTGTTGACGAGCGCATACATCTCAGTCCCGCAGTGCTCCTGTCCAATGTCTGAGTTGAGTTCGGTGTACGTCCTTGAGCACCGTTGATGCATCAAAGTGGAGAGGCGGACAGCCTTCGAAGGAAAGGAGGTAAGAAATAGTCCGCTATATTTTCAAATTTCCGTTCCGAAATGCAGGCTTTAGGATGGTACGCTCGCGCACTAGTTTTATATTGGAGCACTAAACGAGATGCTATTATAGTCGGATGCAACCTAAGAACAATCTTTTAGCTCCACCCACAAGCGCATTGCGCCCATCTGAAGTGCCTCCGCCGTCGAGAAAGTAGTTCGCTAGCAACGTTGCTTTTTCTTCCTCTAGTAAACGTGTCTTAAACTACCACAATATTTATTTAATTCATTCAGGACGTTTAAATAAGTTAGAATACGTTTTTGTCAACGAAATAGCTGTTTAGTAAAGAAAGAAAGTCATGTCCAATGTACCGTCTTCCCAATTCATTTTCTGTCCAAGATACTGTCTAACATACCGTCTTCCAGCGCCTTCGATTGAGGGAAAGCGGCGTAAACGAAACCAACCTTACTCTCGCCAAATTATAAATAACAAAGCACTTATAGTTCCTGCAAATAATACATATTTAGTGATTTACTTAGTTTTGTGGGCTTTGCGCACGAAATGTGTGCCTTTATTTTGTTGGATGAATAGAAAACAAGAATAATTATAGTTTTCGGGTTTTGACAAATCGGCACCCTCCCAAGTCATCGACACCACCACCGCGCCCCGCTAGAGTGCCTTCATACAAACGCGCGCTTTTGCTTGAGTGGTGACATCTCAGCCATTTTTACGCCCAATCGTTTTCTTATGCATTTTGAAGTACGCGCAATTCGGTGTCAATCAGCTCGAGCGCGTAGCTTTGGCTAATGCATAGATGCCATTTTAGCGCCCAGGTCACGCAACGAGTGCGCGAGAGCGTCACGCGCTGAACATTCAGTGCAACAATGGATGTCTTCACCCTGAGACAGACAGACATGTAGGCACCCTACGCCCCGCTCTCTTTGTCTTCCGTCATGGATCCCACTGAGGTGCACGGCAATCTCAGCTCACCCGTGGAAACCACAGCGAATTGAAGCAGCGGTGCCGGTACTATGTTGAGTAGCAACGTGGGGCAGAGGCGACAGGAATCCAACGAAGCAGACGACGTCCGGCGTAGCTTCTCACCTCTCAGCAGTGCTAAGCCTCGCGCCCGCTTCGAAATTTTCGTTGGCGATAGCGTCGCTGGATTCTCACGTTGTCGCGCAAAAACTGCTGCAAACGCAAGCCGATACCATTAAGATTTCGTGGCGTAACCTCGGGCACGTAAAACACGGTGCAAAAAAGCAGAATAATTGTCACGAGAAACTAGCGTCGCGTTGCTAAGGCCAGCAGCCATGTTGAGCTTTTTTTTTTCAAAAGGATCGCGATTGGTCCACGGAATCGTGACGTCATGAAAACGATTGGCTGGCGTTTCTCGGCGTAGGAATACATTTTCCTCTGAAAGGCATTTCCGGTTTTTTCTTAGCTTGCAATCAACTATAGTAGAACTCAATTTATCCCATCCGAAAATTAATTCCATGGTCCTTGTAAGGCTGGATCACACTGCTCATACATCGTGCAAACGAGAGTCTGAAAACACGTACGAGTCACCGCAGTGCCCGTGGTTCAAATGCCGCTGGCCAAGTTTTCTGCTTGTTGAACTCATTGCCATGCGACGTTCGAAGCACAGATCTCGCGCTTACTCGCGTTCGAATCTGTATGCAGACTGTCTTTTGTGGGATGTATATAAGCATTGTGACCCTGGCTATTCGGGCAGCGCCGTCTAAGAGTAATGAAGAACGTATTGGTTTTCGGGAACATAATGGTGTCTTTCAGTTGACTGCTTACGTAATGCCCCACATTCCTATAATCTCCGCCTGTATAATGTTTTAATAGATGCTTTTTGCAGTCTGACAGCAATATTCAATGCTTCATGATGACCTCATGCTTAGCGTAAAATGGTTCATTACGGATCTGAACGATGAAATTGTGCTTAGTTCCCAATGCGGAATTTCGGTCGAAGGATTTCTCGAAATGTTGTCGTTTTATTTGAAGTCTACCTTTATCGGGTGGCACGATAAGGTGTTTGTACAGACGTTCGGGGTATGCATAGGGTCGAGGGTAGCTCCTGTTTTGAGTGATATCTTCCTCGTGTTGACAGGACACTAGCAAGTTTGATGAAGACGCCCGAAAGAAGTTACTTAGATACGTAGGCGATTATCTGGGTATCCTGGACAAAAGGGACCTAAGTAGGATCCTTGATTTCGTGCCTAGCGCGACCAGGGAGCAATGTGTGGGCTTGCGGTTCACATTTGAGACCCCTAAAGACGAGACAATACAGTTTTCGGATCTCTGCATAGACTTGAGCAAAAGCGACGTGTGTTGGTGCATCCCGGAACCGTAAAAACTCTCCTTGATGTTGGGTCATTCCATGCCAAACGTCCCAGGCGTGCCGCTCGACCATCGCCGATTCTTTCGAAAAAAATCACAAGGGTTCCTTATGTGTTGAATAGTCACTTGCCCTAAATATGTTTGCCCACAAAAATTTTTTGGCTGTGCTAGCGCTGTTTGAAATTCCCGAAGAGGCGCGAAACGTGGCACAAGTAAACAAATTGCCGAAAGTACAGATCTTTAGTTATCAACGCACAATTTTTTCTGTCCAATTCTACTAGCATTGTTGCGTCATATTGGCCGATTTTAAATAATATACTGTTTTTTTTTTAATTAAAGACAAAATGCTGAAATTGTGCATTTTTCGAGATTTTTTTTTTTTAATTTGGGAATCTGTATATTCCGTGCTAGGAGTGTTTTCCACATCTATTGTAGATATACGTTTTGTATAAAATAGCTTCCTACCAATAAAAAAAAGTTTTTTGTTATATTAAAGCGTAAAGTTGCGCAAAACGGCATTTTGGTTTGAAATAAACCGCAAATTTCGCAGTGAGGTGGTATAAGTAAAAATATGCCAGACCACTCAAGGGATAGAGCGCCTTATGAACTTGTGAATTATAAAATTTAAACGAAGTAATATTTTTTTTGTTTAATGGAGAAAATATTTTTTGAAGTTGAGCTCCCGCGACACCGCGCGGAACGGTTCCATGCGGCAGCTTCTTGGCACAGCACGGCGGCGATGGAGCTTATCCCGAGTCGTGGCGCATGCTCTAGTGCTAGCTATCGCCTAGGGCCATCTATGTGCTTGTAATTGAACTACTCGTCTTGTTTAGCTCACGCCCTATATTTTAGGCTACAAGATGTACTTTTCTGCAAATAGAGCTTGTGTACTTAGTGACGTTGTAGTTACTTTCCCGTCCAGTTCGAAAGCGGCTAAAACAGCAACCTGCAGAATCTGGTAAAAAACTTTGCACAGATTACACCGAGAGCTCCCAGCCTTATAACTTAACACTCACCAGGCACAAGCCACTGTCTAGAAAAAATAGGAATAACGAACGGTGTTTTCTTGCTCCCTACTTTGTGGTAACTTATTTCTGCGCAAACTAAGCTGCATGTCCAATTTAGAGCACCAGAACATGTGCCTGGACTTAGATAAGGACCATTGCCGTCGTGCTGTGCGGAAAAGTTGCCGCAATGAACCCCTCGCGCAAATGTCGCTTGAGCTCAACTTCAAAAAATATTTTCTCGCTTAAAAAAAAATTACTTCGTTTAAATGTTATAAATCACAAGTTCTTATGGGCGCTCTATCGCTTGAGTGATCTGACATATTATTACTTGGACCACCTCACTGCGAAATTTGCAGTTTGATATAAACCAAAATGACGTTTTGCGCAAATTTACGCTTTAATTGAACAAAAACCTTTTTTTTTTTTAACAGTAGGCAGCTATTTCATACAAAAAAGTATATCTACAATAGATGAGGACAACACTCCTAGCACGAATATAAAGACTCCCAAATTTAAACAAACAAATCTTGAAAACGGCACAATTTCAGCATTTTGTCTTCAATTAAAAACAAACAAAGAATAGGACAGAAAAAATTGTGCGTTGATAACTAAAGATTTGTACTTTAGGCAGTTTGTTTACTTGTGCCTAGTTTCGCGCCTCTTCGGGATTTTCAAACGGCGCCAGCGCGGCCAAAACATTTTTGTGGACGAAAATATTGAGGGCAAGTGAGTATTCAACACATAACGAACCCCTTTGATTTTTTTCGAAAGAATCAGCGATGGTCGAGCAGCGCGTCTGGGACGTTTGGCTTGGAATGACCCTTTTCGATCGGGCACTCAAAGCTATTAAAAAAAGGCATTGCTGAGTCATATATCCTTTCTGCGGTAAATATATTTCCTTCCACGGAGTGGAAGGAAGCCTTTCCGCCCAGGTCGGGAGATTTAAAGACGCCGACTACCAGAGTCGGTAATCGCCTCGGCCGCGGAAACAATATCACAAAGTATTAAAGGTATGAAAGGCTGAGCTCCAGGCATTGTTGGCGTTGGGCTATTCTCATCACCGTACTGATTCGACACGAGCCGCTACCCGCGTGTCCACCGAGGCATTGGTTGTTACGAGCCCAAGTCGATTGTTCACCCACTTCTCGTGTCCAATCCATGAGCCGCGCTCGACTGTCGTCAGACGGGTGGTTTTTATCCCCCAATGACGTCATCTAGCTTTGCGAAGGCAAGACTGAAAGAAACAGTCCCCGTTTATCCTCGAAATTTCACCGCGCCAAAGAATCTTCTGAATCAGTGCGAGTATACTTGCGCCAAGTTAGGACCAGTACGCCTCTGCAAACTCTTAAACATTACAACCCGATATGGTTTCATGACCCCTTTAAATATTATAGAAATGTCACAAATATTTTATATTTCATAATCGATTATGTCAGAAATAAAGAAAGCGAGGAGGTGAGAGGGGGAGAGAAAAAACGCAAAAAATAAGAAACGAGCGCGTGTGGGATTTTTTTTTTTTTTTTTGCGTAGTGCTATTTTTACGTATGTATACTATATATAGACGCTTTCAGGCATCGGTGCATGGGCGCCGCCATAACCGACCTTCAGTTTTTGTTTCCTCTTATTGCGTTCGCTTCACTTCATCATTACCACAGCAGGACAGGTTACTGCCACTTTAAATACTACTGTATCCTTCTCCCCAGCATAGGTCTTTGTGGAGGCTCGTCAGCACCCGCTTCAGTGGCTCGGCACCTCGGCAAGATAAGAGAAGGTCGACAATAACGGCTCAATCTGGCGCGTGTTTAAAGCGTCTATATGACTACAACTTGCATCGTTTTAAACAACAGAAAATACGACCTTTGGGATGTGAGTGCCTTTTTAAGCTTCTTTAGTAAGAAACGTCTATTAAAAACCAATGTCATTTACGAAGAAAATTATTTAAAATACCAGCTTCTGTTAAACATGGTTCAATCAGCTAAAAAATGTAGAAAGCTCTAGAACACAGGAGGAAGGACAGATGCTGATTCTGCATCTGTCCTGTTTCTTGTATTAGCGTCTGCACTGTTTCCTGAAATCAGCGCCTGTCCTGTCTTCTGTATTCTTCCTCTGTTTTCTCATTTTTTTTTCGTTAACCGCGTGTAATTCTTACCAATACCAAGTAGCCCAACTCAACACCCTTCCCCTTCTGTTAAACTAACGGTGTACAAACGCCTTGTACATTAGCGCATTCATCGAAGGTTTGTGATTCCTGCAAAACGTTCTCTTGGAGTACCTTGCAAAATTTAGTTACTAATCGTGTGTATATATACAGGGTGTTTTTTTTTATTATTCTTGCAGATTTGTTTTAAAAAAAGCCATGAAAGCTACACTTATGCGGTTTGTACGACTGAGGTTTACGCCCAGGGGGACATTATGTGGGTGGCTAATCTTTGCGATAAGTCGGCTAATTAACTAAAATTCACACATTAACTTTTTAATTAGTGAAAATTGACATATGATTCCAATTAGAAACTTGCTGAGCGTCGTCGAAAACCTCTCCATCAGTCATTTTCAGAAGGACTTTGAGCGCGTGAGAAGCGTAGTAGTGCACTAAAGTTAGCACTCGTGGAGCAGGTACAACCCTAGCGGTTTCGGTAAGGCGCCCGCGCAATTTTTCCGTCTCTTATCTAGCCCAAGCCTTGTACCTGCTCCACAAGTGGTAACTTCAGCGCACTACTGCGCTTCTCACGCGCTCAAAGTCTTTCTACTCCCGCGCTCAAAGTCTTTCTAAAAATTACCATATAAGGGGTTTTGGACGACGCTCAGCAAGTTTCTATTTGGAACCATGTGCCTATTTTCACCAATTAAAAAGTTAATTAGTGAATTAAAATTAATTAGAGTCTTATCGCAAAGATTAGCCACCCACATAATGTCCCCCCGGGCGTATAACTCACTCGCACAAACGGCATAAGTGTAGCTTTCACGGCTTTTTTTTAAAACAACTCTGCAAGAATAAAAAAACACCCGGTATATACCGTGCTATATATATAGGGTGTTTTTTTTTTTTAATTAACAAACTTGTTTTAAAAAAGCCGTGAAACTTACACTAATGCCGTTTGTGCAGGTGAGTTATACGGCCATGGAGACGTGGTATAGGGGGCTAATTATAACAATCCGTCGGCTAATTAATTAAGTTTTGTTAATTAACTTTTTTACTTAATGAAAAAATAGATATGGTTCCAATTAGAAACTTGCTCAGCGTCGTCGAAAACCACTAAATCAACTATTTTTAGAAGGATATAACGCAGGGGCAGCATTTTACGGCGTTCTAAAAAAGCGCTCAATTTGGACGCGTTTCTAGGTTTCCCTTTTTCATCGAAGCGCATCTTTGCGCCCGCGGACGTGTGTTATTGCGCGTCTCAGCTACTGGAGAGCAGGACCGCGGGCGCAGAGATGCGCCCCGATAAGAAATTGTAACCTAGAGACGCGTCCAAATTGGGCGTTTTTACGGAACGCCGTAACATAGTGCCCCTACGTTATATCCTGCCAGAGAGGGTTGATTTAGTGGTTTTCGATGACGCTGAGCAAGTTTCTAATTGAAACCATATTTCTATTTTCAATAATTAAAAAGTTAATTAACGAATTTTAATTAATTAGCCGACTGATTGCTACGATTATCCCCCTATACACTGTCCCCCTGGCCGTATAACTCACCTGCACAAACGGCATTAGTGTAACTTTCACAACTTTTTTTAAACAAATCTGTTAATTAAAAAACACTATATATATATACAGATAATGGGCTTGGTGGCGGGAGGCCGAAGGCGTGGGTATAACAGCAAAGGAAAGAAACCCCTTTGTAAAAACAGCAACAACGGACGGTTTATTCGTCGACGTTTCGGCCGGGCACAAAAACAGAAAACATTTCAGACATTATTGACAAACAAATTAAAAGTACTGCAGCCGGTGCCCCGTCCTGTTTAAAAGACTCCTCTCATTTTCTCAATTTAATTAATGACATTCAAATAGATTTTAGGGCTAATAGAACCTTGTTGGTGACAATGGACGTAGTGTGTTTTTACACTAATGTACCGCATAATGAAGGTATCCAAGCAGTTCTGAATATTGTTAACAAAAACGACCTCACCGTTAGTAAAAGCGTCTTAAATATTTTTATGCCACTTTGCTTTAGAACCGAATAACTTCACATTTATGAATGAGCAATATCTACAGATACATGGCGCAGCAATGGGATCACGTTTCTCTCCCTCCTATGCAAATATCTATATGATTTCTTTAGAGGAGCGGCTGCTTAACTCCTTTCCGCATAAACCCCTTCTTTTATAAACGTTTCCTCGATGACATATTTATAATTTGGAATAATGGGGAAGATGAACTCTGAATTTATTCATTTTGCAAACACTCTTCATCCACATATTAAAGCTACATATAAATACTCAGATACAGAAATAGAGTTTTTAGATGTTAAGATAAGACTTACAGAAAATGGTTTGAAAACAACTTTATATCGAAAACCTACAGGTAGATGTCAATTTCTACATTATATAAGCTGTCATCCAATACAAAACAAAAAAGGTATACCATACAGCCAAATGCTATAATTGCGACGCTTATGTTCAGACAATAAGGATTTTGATGTAAAAGCTAGAGCACCAGGAGTTGATTTAATTAAATGTGGATACCCCTTACCGTTAATAAATATTTAAATATCAAAACCTCGAGTGATCTCTCGGAACGCGTGTTTAGTAGAGCGAACAAAAAAAAAATAACCATGAATTACGACTAATCGTACCTTACCAGTCAAAACTTCCACACATAAACAATATTCTCAGACAACACATTAATATTTTACACATGGAGACTGCTTTAAAGGCTGTTATCCCTCGACCGCCTGGTGTAGCGTTTAGGAGACCGCGTAATTTATTAGATGTTTTTAGACAGTCCAGAAACTCCATCGCTCGTAGCTTGGTCCCTCTGGGTAGCATAAAATGCAATATTACCCAATGCAGTTTATGTATTGAAATAATTATGGCTAACTCTATTCGTAGCACAGCAAATAACTTTAATTTGAAAATAAACGGTACCTTTGACTGTAATTCGGAAAATGTTATTTATTTGAATCAATGTAAAAAAATGCATAAATCGATACACAGGAGAAACTAAAACAAGCACAAGAAAACGCAGGAATCTACATAAAAGTCACATACGTAAACACGTGGCCGGACCAGTTTCTCGTTACTTAAACTCCACAGGACATAACGGACTTTCTGTCTTTAATTTTATTATACTTCAAGGCGGCTTTCGAACCACCGGAGCCACCTTTGTAATCTCTTTCCCTGCCTTGGTCTTTACGTGGTCTGACTGTGCGGTGAAAAAAAAAAACTGAATGAATAAAAAAATTTACGAAATTAGAGTGAAGACGCAGGCGAGCTGGTGACGAATCATTGTTGTGCTGGTTCTGAGACGGTGTTGTTCTTGTCCTTTTCAGCTCCTTGTCTCTGAGTTTTTCTACTACGAATGAATAAAGTGGCAGATAACGTTCGTCATTTTATATTTAAAAACAGAGCACAGGGAGCGAGGAAGAAGGACAAGAGAACACACTGCGCTGACTTTCGTGACTTTTGTGACTACATAGGAACGCTGACTGGCACTATGCGGCTAAACACCACGCAAGCTCCACTACTTTTAAACGCGCGTTCGCTCGGTTATCGCTAAATAAATCCAGTCGCCATGGCCACCGTAGCGATTCCTGAGAGCAGCGAACGACGACCCAAGCGGCAAATTCCGTTGCCAACCGCAAACAGACGAGCAAAACAAAATTACGCGCTTAGGAAGCTGCGGCGCGTGCTCGCGCAGGACGCGACAGCGGGGAAAGAGATGATGCCAGCGGGTTCGTTAGTGGTGGCTAATGCCCGGGTAATGATGATGAATAGTTAAACACCCGCGCAGGTGTGCGTTCCGCATGCCGCCTCGATCTAAACCCGCTGCCGTGAGCTCCGAAATCTTGTGAAACAAACAGTGGGAATCCCTACTTTTCGAGCGCTTTTCTGCGCGTCCTTCTGTTTGGGGGGAGGGGGGTTTTTCGGGGGAGAATGGACAAAGAGAAGTTCTGTCTCTACGTTCTATACTGCGTTTCAACGGACGATGGACCTCGAGGAACGCTGCGGGCGATGCCATCAGTGCACTGTTTACCTTACAATGGACCGAAGAGGACGTTACGGGCCACGTCAGCCAATCCAGAACTCTGAACACTTCGTGCATTAGATGGCGCGTCGTGAGCGTTGCAGCCCCCCCCCCCCCCCCCCCCCCCCGGAGGTCACGTAATACGGCATTGGATTGGCTTCGGCGGCTCGTAGCGTACTCTGCGGTCCATCGTAAGATAAACCGGAGTATGGAGGGTTGCCTAGCTCCTCGTGTAACAAATATCGAAAAGCAGTACACGGGGCTCCCGGGCATTGCGGAATTATTTCGTAAGTTGCCCACCTCCCCTCTCTCTTTCCGTAGTGTATACAACATATGCCGGTCGCGCTCGGGGACGCGGGGCTTAAGCTAAAGTTAATTAGTTGCCTCTTTCGCTTCTCTTTTTTTAGCGGATCGGCGAGTCGGATTTCAATTCATTTCTCGGCACAACCTCCCCCCCCCCTCCTTTCCCCGTCGTATAACCTGTGCCATTCTCAAGCCTGCCGGGCTCATATAGTCTCGTATGTTTTCGTTCCTGCATTGTGTGGACCTGTGTATGTGCGTCTATGTACGTCTGTTTGCTTCTATGGGCGAGTGCATTTGAGGGTGAGCGTGTCTGCGTGTTTATGCGTAAATTTAATATATACATATATTTTTTTAATGTTGGCGTCTACGCTGCAGTAATATTGATCGCGACCTCATTACAGTAATTATATACCGTCCCGGCGCAAGAGTGAAGTCCGGAACAAAATATTATATTTAATTTTTGTTTGTTTTGGAGTTTCGCTTAACATTTTACCGAGCTAGGTCGCAGTAAAACCTTCGATGCATGTCAAAATTCTATGCGCTACTCTTTCGTAAAATACGCAAGGTGTTGCAGCACTGAGAGGGATCGAACTAATCAAGTTGGCACAGTATTATATCTGCGTACGGCTTGTGGATTACATTCCAAAGTGTATCGCCAAAGCTTTAAAGTCCACTTTTCAAAATATGCGCGTTTGCAAGTTTTCAGCTACCCTGCCTCAGAATTGCTTCGGCACATCAATAGACAGTGTTAAACGAACAGCCCCCAATATAGGTGAAAAACGTTTTTTTTTTTTCGCAAATGCATCCTCGCCGTGTATTTTATTTCGAATAACGTAACAGCGCACAACAAGAGAAACACTCGCAAACTCAGACACACCAAAAAGTATACACTCACTCGGCGCTGACTCGCAACTCTTGGATTTGTATTGTCTTCTTCTTCTATGCAACTAGACCCACCTCCTCTTTTTCTATTTCCCAAAGAAGAGATGACAACCTCAAATGCAAATTACAAAAAAAACACACAATAAATTTTAGGAATTATTTAAAAATAAATATTAAAAATTCAAAAGTAAAGAATAATAAAGAATTCTCACTGCTGGTGCCTAGGAGAACTTTTGGTTAAATACTCCAGCTCCCTTTGTGAGAGAGTTAAAGATGGCCTGCTGACACATTTGTCATTGTGTCCTTCGATGCTTGCTGCCTCGATAATCTCCCTGGTGAGCTGATTGGGGCTCCTTCCCAGCACAGTGCAGTTGCTCAAACGAGCCGAACACCCACAGTCCCTACAGTGCACGCCCAAATGTCCAGAGTTGGCGTTGACGACGTTGTTGGCATGCTCCCGAAGGCGGTCATTCAGACACCTACCAGTCTGTCCTATGTACACTCGCCCACAGGAAAGTGGGAAGGAATAAATTACTCTTTCTACACAGGGAACAAAGTTGGTTCGGTGCTTTTTGGTGCAACTTACAGTGGTATTTGAAGTAGAATTTACTTTTTTACACAGGCTGTTGAGTCTTTTTGGGGGCCGAAAAGACTACATCTACATTAACTTTATTCGCTGCCCTCTTAAGGTTATGTGAGAACTTGTGCACGTATGGAATTACTACCGGTCTTCTTGGCTTGTCCCTGGGGTTTCGGTTCACGCCATCACCTTGCTTGATCTCTTTAAGGAGCCTTTCAGCGACCGACGTCAATAAGGAATCTGGGTATTCTGGGGACTTTAACCTTGCGACTTGCCCCTTGAAGCTCTTTTCAATTGTGTGTGTGCACGATTTGGTTATTGAATTCTTTAGACACATCCTCACGATGCCTCTCTTCACTAGTTTGGAGTGCGCTGAGTGGAATGGAATATTTTATTTATTTATTTATTAACAGATTGGTTTCACTGGCAAGAGTGGAAACGTGGCAACATATCTGGGATTCACGACGGATTAGAAGAAGTTTCACGGTGTGAAAGTAATGCACGAAAAAAATTACTGAAGCTGAATGACAAAAATGCGCGACATGATCTATTTTATGGACGACCTGCTCTACCGACTACTTTTACAACCTGCGACGTCACGCCACTTGAAGGCTCTGGGGAATTGAACTGTTGGTTCTGGCATAACCTTTATTTGCCGTTTTCTCAGTGGCTAGCTTGTATTTCGAGATAATACATCGCATACCAGGAAACGTAAAGCCCAGCTCTTCCTAAAATGCAGTATGTATGAGTAGCTCTCAATAAAAATCGCACAAGACACGAGGAACGCCGAAATTCATAAAGCGCGATCAAATAAACTAAATTTTTACTGTAGCCGTAAAACGAAGAAAGTACTATACCCGAGAGGGCCCTAACGTCACTCAGATTGTTTGTTTGATCGTTTGTTTTTCACCGGGACAAACTTTAAGCATGTAGCAATACATAACTCTAACGGTCCTAAAATAACGACAAAACGACAGATGCTAGAAAATAATTTTCCACGTGTCGTACAGCGCTTGGGAAAGATGGTAAATTATACAAAATTCAGCATCATCGAATTCGGCAAAACTACCTCTTACATGGCTGGTGCTCGACCATTTCTTAAACATGCACACACGAAAATAAATGTTTTGTAGCACTGATTCATTATACCATTCTTTACCAACTTATATGAATGAGCAAACTTGAATGAAACTTGAATGAGCCGAACCATAATTAATATTTTCGGACCTTAGACTATTTCTTTTGCCCTGCCATATATGTTGGTTATATGAACCTACGGGGAAAACAACACTCCTTATTTATGGTTCGGCTCATTCTAAGTTGGTAAAAAGGGCTATATCGAATCTGTGCTTCAAAAACTCTATTTTCAAGTCCTGCCCACATGCAGTCCAAGTAAGCTTTGCAGCACAAGTATCCAGAATAAAAAGAGTGGGTTACCCGTCACACCTGTAAGCCTCAATCGCTGAGAGACTCCTTAAACAAATGAAATAACTGAAAAGACAACTTGCAAATAACGAGAAAGAAACAGAAACCAAGGACAGGCAGTATGCCCTACATTCACAACATACCTCATAACCTCAGGAAAGTTGGTAACCAAGCAAATATTGATGTTGTCTTTTCTAATGGTAGGCCAAAAACCAATGCAGTTTGCAAAAAAAGCATAAAACCCCTTACATTCCTTGCACAGAAGAAGTGGTTTATTCGTTCCCCCTTTCATGTCACAAACTTTACGTGGGTCAAACATAAAGATCTGCTAACGATCGTTTAAGAGAACACAACAACAAACAACATCCGAGTAGTCAATTCAGGACCTCTAGGAATTCACTGCAATGACTTCGGATGCTCAGTCAACCTCAAAAGCTGCTCCATAATCAGCAAGAATCATCACCCACTCACAAGATAAACAATCGAAGCAGCAAGTATAGTGAATCAGTGTGACACATGTGTTAGCAATTCTTCTATATCACTTTCCGAGAAGGAGTTGTTATACATAGACTCCTTTGAAAAGTAACACGTGCGTTAGACTTTTGCATAGTTTAGAAGAGGACAAAATACTACGCAGAATAATACCCTTCTTACACGGCATCCATAAATACAGTTAAGCTAACTGCAGTTAGTCTAAACTGAAGTTTTGCGCAGGGTTATCCTAGTTACACGGGCCATTTTACCTGTGGTTAAGCAAACGGCAGTTAGCGGCCGCTAACCGTGGTTTGACCAAACTGAACGGAGATGGTGTTACACGGCCATTTTGCCTCCAGTTGCAGGGTTGAAGCCAAAGCGAAACCAACGGCTGTGTCCCTTGTTCAGATCAAGGACACGTTTTTTTACATCGATTATAACTGTTTAAAACGAATAATTAGACCTATACTTTTTTGTGTTGCGTAACAGATTATCATCAAGGCCTCTAAATAAATACAAACATGGACGACGCGAGCGAAGCCGCATTGCCATCGACCAGAATCAATGGCAGCGCCCGAGAAGTGCGGGCTTCGCCGCGTCCCGCGACATGGCGCAATTGCTTCTGCTGCATTTCGTCCTTCGAGACATCTTTCTTTCCGCGACATTTGTCTCCAAGGTTCTTTCTAGGTCCGCCCCTGGCATTCCGAAATAGTTAGTGCTTCGATAGCCGGCAATGCAGCGGTCATCGCCATCTTTGGCTCAGTTAGCGAGCCCATAACTGAGATGGTGGAGCTCAGTTTGCGCTAACCACGGTTTCGTGCTAACCGCAGTTTGGTCAGCCTAACTGCGAAAAACTTCAGTTTAGAGTAACTGAAAGCTGAACTGTAGCTATGGATGCCCGAGTAACAGGGGTATACCACGGCTGACCAAGCTGTGGTTAGCACGAAGTCATGGTTAGCGCAAGCTGAGCTCCACCATCTCAGTTTGAGCTCGCTAGCGGTGCTAAAGATAGCGGCGACCGCAGCATTGCCGGCTATTGAAACACTACCTATTTCGGAAGGTCAGCAGACACACCTAGAGAGAACCGTGGAGACAAATGTCGCGGAAAGAAACATGTCTCGAGGACGGATATGCATGCCACGTATTTTGTTATTTTTGCAAATCAGTGGCCATTTCATCATCAGCGTCCTAATTTTGGACTCTATCGGACGAATATGCTGCGAAAAAGCAACGAATTTGGCAGGGCGGCTTTTGCTCTGCGCGCGACATCAGCGCTGTGGCTGCTGCGTCGCTCTCAAGGCGAGCGTGCCGTCGGGCGACTTTCGTCAGTTCTTCATCGCATAATAAGCTCCATGGGGATTAGTATTTAGTGGAGAATGTGACACGCATTTCTCAAGCCTTAATACACAATAAGAAAAAAAAAAGTGCAAGTTTTGATATTTTCAATGCCATGCATTCAATGTTTGAAAACTTGGAATACATCCAAGTATCGCTCTTATTTTTTTAATCAATAGATACAAGCCTCGTGTGGTTCTGTACTTACGTTTCTTTTGTAACTACTATTGCATTTTTTATGTTTATTCAAAAAGTGCCCTTTTTATACCAATTTTAAGCGTCGTAACTTAGTTTCACATTATGACGCAGCAACAAAATTTAAGGGAATGCTCCTGGTAAGCATATATAATTCAGAAAAAAAATACTAGAAGTGCAACGCCAGCAGTTATTTCTAAAGACCAGTTGATTTTGATAAAATTCCACAAAAATTACTTTGGCCCTTTCTTGGTTTTCACAGATAGGATTATAGCATCTGATCTATTTTTAATTGTATTCTAGAGAAACTAGACTTGTTTTTTGTAGGGCTGGTTTGGTTGTATTCATATTCAAATTTGTTTAAAATAATTTTAAATCATGAGACTATTTTGAAGTTCGACTCTGTAGGCAGGAAAACGGTTTCAGAGAAGAGGACAGCTATTTAAGCAACAATTCTTGAAATAAAATTTTTCTCAATCGAATTAAAATCACTTTTCATGATCGTAATTTTTTTTTAAAGTGTACTAGTTGTCCTAAAAAAAAAAAAAAATTACTGATGTTGTAGCAGACGACGCTTACTTGCGCCATCTTTTGAAAGGTGGCTGAAATTCGAGGTTGAGAAGTTCAGGAAAAGTGCGGCAGGGAGGGAGGAAAGACGACGAAGTGATCTGAGCCGGAACGCTAAATCTTATATCTATGGAATTTGCTATTCTACACGACTTCGTTGGTCCTTTGGACTTTGGGGTCTGCTTGGAAGGTAGGAGCTAGGACAGCTCCCTGCTCAGCAAGAGAAGGGATGCATGCTGGTATGTCTCTTTCTGAAAATGACATATCCATTACGGCTGCACAACACCAGGCCAGCAGCGCACTCGATGAATCACAGGATTGCTGTCGATGTGTCTGCTCAGAGACCACCGACATGGAGAGCGAAGATTTCGGAGGCGAATAGAGCAGATCCGGCAGAAAGCACTGTCGTCCAAAAAACAGCGACTCGTCTTCAAACGTTCAGCAACAAGCAAAGAAGTAAGCTAACACTAGACTCACCGGCATCTTCATTCCTGTAAAAGAGGAGACTAGGCTTACAGCACTCAACAGCCTGAAAGTTTCCGAAGCCATTGAGATGCTCTGCCAAGAGTGCATCATCCAAGTGCGCCTCAACGACCGACTGAACTTGATCGCTGTCAATGTTCGCAAAGGGCAGGCAGCGAAAACTCTACTGAACACTGCAATGCTCTGTGCTGTTCCAGTAAGAGCCTACTTACCACTGTCAGGGCCCATTTTGTATGGTTTCATCCAAGGCGCCGACGCTAAAATCACCGAACACGAGATTGTACAAAATCTTCACGCTGAGGGCACATGCTGCAGGATTGCCAACGTTTGGAGACTTGGACGCTCCCGCGTCGTGAAGATCGCCTTCACCTGCCAAGCTACGTGCTTCTAGGGCACGTCAGTTATCCAGTCTCGCCGTTCGCAGACAGACCGTTACAATTTCACAATTGTAACGGATTTTTCCACAAGAAAGTCGCCTGCCAACGTCCGAAGGGCTGCTACCGTTGTGGGCAACACTATAACGGGACGGATGCTAATGTCAGTCTACGACAGTAAAATGCGCCAACTGCAGTGGAAAGTACCAAGCCACATCACGTGACTGTCCAAAATGTATGTATGTATGTATGTAGTCTTTATTTCAGACGAAAGAAAAGGCTGGGGGGCTGGGATAAAAGAAGACAAACTTGTCTTCTGACGGGACCCCAGCCCCTAGGTTTTTTACAGCACTCAGCACAAAACAAAACAAACACTGAAATGAATTCCATTGCCAACGGGCATATGTAGAAAATATAAATGAATACAACTCAAAAACCAGGATACGAACTGCAGATCATGAGAGACTTAAAATATATTTTACAAGGTTATTTTTGAATGTCCGAAAGGAACCATTGTTTTGCACCATTTGAGCTATGGTAGGGTGTGTATTCAGTGTGTCTGGAATTAAATATGAAAGTTGCTGGAAGCCATAATTCGTACGAGCTTTACTTTTTACATAATGACTACATCGTAGACTGTAGTTTCCAGGGTTTTTTGGATACGTGTTAAAAAATAGTGATTGATTCTGTCTGATCTTGTTAAAAATATTGATAGATATTTTTAGGGTCATAATTTGCTCTACAGTCAATATCCTATACTCCCGAAAAAGTGGCATTGAGTGATCATATTTCTGAAGGTTTCCAATAAATCGAACGGCCTTTTTTTTGCAGTATTAGTAATTTGCTGATATTTGTTTTTGTAGTTGTACCCCATACTAATATACAATATTGCAGTCGTGAATAAAGAAGTGTATAGTACAGTTGTAACTTTAACCACTTAGGTAAATATTTCCGGAGTTTGTTTAATGACCCTATAGCCCTTGATATACAGATTCTCATTTTCTCAATGTGGGAAGACAAACTGAGGGTTTCTTCAAACAAGACACCTAAAAATGTGTGTGTGTTCTAACGCGCTCAATTTTTAATCCTTCAAAACAAATATTTAAGTCGTAGGAAACTGGTTTATTCTTTGATCTAAAAATAATATATTTTGTTTTACTAGCATTTAGAAGCAATTTATTATTTTTTAACCACACAGATAAGTTTTCTAGCCAGTTATTGGAGACTTGTTCGAGGTGAAGCAGGTCTCTACTTGAAAAAAATACATTCGAATCATCAGCGTATAAATGATATCGCGTGATTGAGGTATAGTGACAATGTCGTTTATATATAAAATAAATAATAAAGGCCCAAGAATAGAGCCTTGTGGAACACCGTACCTAATGGGTGCCAACTCTGACTTAAAACCATGTAGTGTTGTATATTGAAATCTGGAAGATAGATAACTACGAATTATTTCCAGCGCATTCCCTCTGATTCCAAATGACTCCAATTTTTGTAATAGAATTCGGTGCTTAATTGAATCAAACGCCTTCTTAATATCTAAGAAGATTCCAATTGTATATCATTGTTTTCTATATTTGAAATTATTTTGTCTTTAATCTGTATCAGGGCAGATTCAGTTGATTTTTCCTTCTGAAAACCAAACTGGTGGTCAGTTATCAGTTTATTGCTTGCACAGTAGTTATACAATCTTGAGTTAATAATTTTTTCCGCCACTTTTGAAAAAAGAGGCAATACAGATATAGGTCTATAGTTATTGAGATTTTCAAATGTACCACCTTTGTGGATAATGCAGACTTTTGCAATTTTCATTTTATCTGGAAAAATACCCGAAACAATAATTTGATTACAGATATAAACTAAAGGGGGTAACACTAAGTCTATTATAGCCTTAATTGGGATAACCTTAATACCATCATCACCGAACGCACAACTATTTTTAAACGACATTATTATGCTACGTATTTCTAATTCATCACATGGGATGAAGAAAAATTTAGTTTGTCATATGCGGCTGGTCGGTACAATGATAATTCGAAAATTCTTCTGGCAATTCACTGGCACCAGACGACAAAAAATATTCATTAAACTTGTTCGCCAACAAGCTCCCGGCGTATGTGAAACCGTCAATTTCTAACTCTTCTGGAATAGCAACATGATTTATTGACATTAATTTTTTCATAGTGTTCCAAATTTTTGTAGGGTCCCTATATATTTCTGAAAATTTATTTTGATAAAATGTTATTTTTGCTTTTTTAATATCCAGTGCAAGTTTGTTCCTAAATTTTTTATAGTCACTTAGTAAACTCTTATCCTTAGTTTTGATAAATTTGGCAAACATTTTATCGCGCGCTACTATTCGTTTGTAGAGCTCGCGTGTGTAGAGCTCGCTTCAAAAAATCAAGAAAACCCAAGGTTTTCTTGATTTTTTGTATTTTCTTACTTCAAGTAATGGAAAGGCTTTATCGTAGTACTCTTGTAATTTTGTTATGAAAGAATCATAGGCTTTCCCTGGATTTGGTTCATTTAATGTTTTTGATGTTTTCGTTGTTACTGAAATCAACGTGTCTTCGGAATATTTTTCAAACTATTCCATTCCAGGTTATCAAGTGTTCTCTTACACTCGTCCTATGGGAAGGGGAGGGGGTATTGCAGTATTTATAAAAGACATTTGGTCGGTGTCTGAGCTGAGCTTTTCCTTCAATCAAGCAGAGTAGTTTCACTGCGCTTAAGTACCCCTTGGTTATCACTTATCTTACTGTCAGTCTATCGCCCTCCGAGCTGTAATGGTCGCTTGTTTTTAGCCGAACTTGATACAGCTCTCTCCACCCTTTCATGTGAAGAATGCGTCTGTGTAATTGGTGATATAAATATTGATATACTTCGTCCCACAATACCCTTAGTTGCCGACTATCTCGATATTCTTTCAAAATGGGGACTAGAAACTACAATTCCCAAAGCCACAAGAGAGGAGTTGTTATCTGGCAAGCTGGTCGTATCTGGTATCGACCACATAAATGTTCGGTCCCACAACTCCGAAGTTAAATCAGCAATGGTAGAAACTAAACTTGCAGATCATTATTTCGTATGTTGCTCTGTAACCCCGTTATCTCATTCTTCGACTACTACCAGCCCTAAGAAAGAAGTCTCAATTGTTGACCGCAGGCACTTTGATAAACTGGTGACACAGCATGATTGGGACACGTTTCTACTGACAGTGTCACCTGCCGACAGTTACGAACCACTTAGTAGCACAACTTAATCTCTTTCGCCAGGCAGCTACTCGTACTGTGAAGATTAAGCAGCGTAGTATCAACCAGAAATGGATGACTGCTGTAATACTAGCAGCAATCAAGGAAAAAGACTTGCTTTGGATACAATCAAAGCGCTCTCCCAGTTGCAACGTGCTGCGGTCGACTTTTAAACAGAGTAGAAACAAGGTGAATGCCATGATACGTCTCGCCAAATGAGTTCATTTTCGAAATAAATTTAACAACTCTCGTTTCGACATTAAAAAAACGTGGTCCCTGATCAACGACCTGAGCGATACTAAGACGTCCTCGGCTAGTGATAATTTGTTTTTTTCGCATGTTTCTTCTGATGAGCAAAATGTTGCCAATAATTTTAGCAACTTTTTTTCTCGAGTGTCAGGCATCGCTAAACAACACCCAGACTCCTGCTCTTTGCTAAATAATGTGTTGGATTCGGCTTTCTTGCCCTTATTGTCCCAAAACGACCTTAGGTCAATTATTTTTAGCCTTAAGCCTAACAAGGCTCCGGGCATTGATGGCATCTCAATTAATGAGTTACGCAGACATTTTGACGTACTTAAGCATGTCTTCCTTTCGCTTTTGAACAATGTTATCTTAAGTGGAATCATTCCGATACAAATGAAAACTGCGGTGGTTACTCCGCTTTTTAAGGGCGGTGCGCGTAAAAACATAGAAAATTACCGACCTATTTCAATTTTGCCTTGTATTAGTAAGGTGTTGGAGAAACATTTGTACATTTCTATGGAAAGTTTTTTAGACAAGCAAAATATTCTTTCACCTCATCAGTATGGGTTAATTCAAGGTCGAGGGACACAGACGCTTCTAGAGGATTTTTCTGATATACTGAATTCAACTTTTGAACGGAATCAGGTTGCCTGCGCACTGTTTTTGGACGTCAGCAAAGCATTTGACAGCGTATGCCACCGACTTTTGCTAATGAAACTTTCGAAATTAGGATTTCGTGGCTCCTTTTTAGTACTCCTTGAAAACTTCCTAAGCGATCGGCGACAGTGTGTTTCAATTGGGCATTTTCAGAGCACATTTTCGTCAATCAAAGCTGGTGTACCGCAGGGGTCAGTTCTGAGCTCATTACTGTTCAATATTTATGTTAATGACCTCCACAACGCTGTGCCAGTTTCGTTATTTCAATATGCTGACGATACGGTTATCTTATCCAGAGCTACCAATTATTTAGATGCAATCTCTTCTTTGCAAGCTGCTACGATTAAAATTATGGACTGGTTTGAAGCTAATTTAATTATTGTTAATGCTTCGAAAACGCAGCTCATTTGTTTTCATAACCCAGTAAAAAAGTTAGACCCACCTATCCTTTACTGTTACATGCGTCCAATTGTTTATCGTGTGTTTGTGAGCCGGTAAAATATACATCAACTGTGAAATATCTTGGAATTTTTTTCGACAGTGATCTTTCCTGGAACTCCCACCTTGCTTATATTTGTAAAAAGATTCGTTCAGGTGTCTTGTTTGATGTACAAAATTCGATACTATATGCCGTTATCAGTCCGAAAAGTTATTATACATGCTCTGGGCTACAGTGTACTTCGTTATGGCATATCTGTGTACGGTCATTGTGCCCAACGATGGCAAACCAGAATTAACACAATACTACGTTCTATGTTGCATAACATTTCCTATGACTTAGGCCTCGACAAAAACATTGATGTGTTCGCGACTCTATCTCTGCCGAATTTTAACTCATTGTTGATTGAAACTGTCGTGCATAGACATTTTTGGGATAGCAGTTTTAAGACTCCCTACGTCCCTGCGCGTAATCTTAGACCGAAAGAGCGATATTGGACACCTCGGTGTTCTACAAGATATGGTAAAAGAACCCGATTTTACTATGTTCCAGCATGCTTTAATAAACTCCCGTCGTGTGTTATTGATGCCACAACAAAGTATAAACTGAAGAAAGCGCTGAGAAACATTACTGTATAACCCCCCCCCCCCTCTCTCTCTTTTGGTTGACTTTGGTTTCGGTTTTGATTTCGTTTCGTTTTTATTTTATGTACTCTATTTGTGTGTGTTTCGTTTGCTGACTGCCAGACGCTGCCAGACAAGCCCAATGAGGCTTTGGCAGGTCTGTATTTGTTTGTATACTCTAAATGCAATAAAAATTATTATTATTATTATTATAATATGTCATTCCATGTTTCTAAGGAGACGAGGCTGTAGAAGTATTCTAAAGTATTTTGATTTATATTCCTACAAAATACTGTATTATTAGTGGTGGAGCAATTATGTTGTGAATTGTTTTTTGGACTAAAAGTCCAAAAATGGACTAAAAATGAACTAAAAAGTGTGATATTATAGTCTCCTCTAAAAAGAATTCAGTGGGATTCCGCAAAGCGAAGTCAGCCTTGGATCCATAAAAGAAACAAAAGTCTAGCACCGTTGAGACCATAATGCAAGACTAATCGGAGCCAACGATCTCTAATGCAGGCGCCAAAAGCTACGCTTCTGTTGTCGATGAGGACCGTCAGGAAAAAAGCGTTATCAACGAAGTGCCACCGAATGATGTCCCAAGTGTCGAAAAGCCAATGTCGTAGACGCAGCAGCCTCTCGCAGGCGCTTCCAAGGCGTCAGACAACAAAACGAAGCACTAAAAGAAAAGAAAGCGACGATACTTCAGGCTTACCCATCGCAACGAAACCCGCCTGAGCCTCTATTATCAGGACAGTTGCAAACATATCCCTGGTAATTTTGTCTAAATTTGAAGCCTCGTGGGCTCGAGCAATAGCTACAATCTTGCAAACGGCGCTTCCATGATGGTGCACCCTTACAAAAACAGGTATCAACATTCTTTTTAATGTTTTTAGACTTATTATTGACTTTCCGGGATTCTATTGAATTCCTTTTTAAAGCACTTTGTTTTGATTATTTTCAAAAAACTTTCAAAAGAAAAAATACTGAATTTTTTTTGTAGACTTATTTATAAAAAAATTAAAAAGAAGTTTTAATTACGTTTTTCTGTAGGTTATTTTCTAAAAAAATTCAAAAGAAAAAACAAGATTTTGTTTTATAGACTTATTTATAAAAAAATTAAAAAGAAGTTCTAACAACGTTTTTTAGTAGATTATTTTCTAAAAAAATCTTATGACATTATTTCTTTATATTATTTTATGAAAAGAGAAAAAAAATTATATGGTTTCCGTTCGTGTGCGGGGTCCGGCATGACGGCGATGGATACATGGTTCTACAAACCCCTATAAAAAATGTTTTTTGACTTTTATTGAAAATGTGTTGACTTGTTCACCCTCATTACTTTCCTTTGACTTTGACTTCCTGTTGACATGGTCAACAGAAAGTTTGCTGATTTTGTGTTGAAACTTTTTTGAAGATTTTCTTCCGCCTGAGTCAAAAGAAAAGCTGTTGACTTTCTATTAACTCTACGTTGATCTTTTTCTGTTGACTTCCTGTTGAAAGTGTCATCAGAAATACTGCAGACGTTCTGTTTACTTCGTGTTGAAAATATTCGGTTGACTTTCTGTAGCCAGTGTATACAGAAACGCTACAGACTTTCTGTTGACTTTTTATTGACCATGGTACATCTTGACTAAATGTCAAAAGTCACTAAGTTTCTCAATACTCTCTGACAAGTTGAGAACCGCAGGGAGGTGCTTCAGTTCTCCTGCCTCCAGCGCGAGCCTTTTATCATTGACAGCGCTTCGACGTCTCGAGCCCTTCGAGCTCGAGCGCGCAGTCAAAGCACGACGGAAGGCATGGGGCGCGTGCTGGAAGCCAGGCGTTCGGAAAACACGGCCTGCCGTTCTCACTTTGTAATGACTATCGTGACTTTATTGACTTTATTCAACTAGTCAACTAGTAAAGTAAAGCAAAATAACTATTTTAAAGTGGAGCAATGCCTTGACTCGCTTCGTCCTGAGTGGTGCTGTGCAGAGAAGCGATAATAGTTGTTCTCGGAGCCGTTTTTGTGGATGTTGTTTTAGCGACTACGCGGAATTAATATTAGTTGTACCAATGCTTTTTAGTAAGAGATAGAGTCCACGAATTTCGAAACACTGTCTTCCCTTTGAAAGACTTTCGAAAAGGAGATAGGACACTTGGAACCTTAGTAAGTGCTGAGGTGGTCACCGGCCAAATGATTACCTTCAATATGTAGGCTATATAAGGCTCTGGAGCAGGTAACGAAACTGTGATTCTGGTGTTGAGTGCTTTATGGTGTTTGTGCATACATGTACGTAACGCGTTACAAGTAACGAGTTACTTCTACCTAGTTACTATTTTCGGTAACGAGTAACGTATTTAGTAACTTCTTTAGAAAAAGAACGAGTAACGGTATTTAGTTACTTTGAAGGCCAAGTAACGAGTAACGGTATCTCGTTACTCTTGATGAGTAACATGTACAACACCGCTTAAACGGCCTTGTTTTTATTCTAGCCTGAGTATGCGTCTATTGTGACAAAGGCAGATGGGCAACCCGAAAAACAACTAAACAGTATGACAGTACAGCAACGTATATCGCTGAACACGTCAGTCGAACGGTTCGACTGACGTGTCCAGCGATAAACGTTGCTGTACTGAACTCTACAGCTGGGAATGTCCTTCACCCAGCGAGCACAATCAGGTTCGTTGGTTGAACCTTCTAGAAACGGGTACGGACCGAATGTAAACCCGGAAGTTTCAAACACGGGAAGGCACATGACCCATTACCTGCTGTCCTCAATGAAGGCGCAGTTCTCGAAGATTCACCAGCTCTTGCTGAAGCACAACACTGCCGTTCCTTCGAGCGCGTCGGTAGAACGACTCTTCAGCGTCGCCGGAGATGTATTTTCAAGGAAGCGGGGAAACATAAGTGATGAAAACTTCTACAGGCAGCTGCTGCTGAAGGGCAATGACTACTAAAAAGAAAACAATAAATCATGAAACAAAAACAGTTGTGTATTTAGTCGTCAAAGTAACGTGGAAAGTAACTTGTTACTTTTGAGGTAACTCACGCGTTCCTTTTGAGAATCGGTAACGAGTAACGTATTTAGTTACTTTTATGAGTGAGTAACGAGTAACGGTATTTAGTTACTTTTATGGGTAACGTGTACATGTCTGTGTTTGTGTTTGTTTTCAGTGCTTATTTGTGGGATGTGTATGTACAAAGGGACACTATTTCCTAACAGAACTCGAAATATATATAAAAAATTTAGTCTTTTTTTAACGGCAATCTGCGGTTCCGTCAAAAGGAATTCAACAAAATTTATGTAAGAAGGAATTCTAAAAAATGTATGTAAGAAGGAATTCTAAAAAATTTAAGTGGCCAATTTTAACTAGGAGTTAAATAGGTTGTCAAAATAAAGTCTAAAAAACATAAAAAAGTTTAAAAAGAAATTCATTACGATTCCAGAATATTTTCAACAGAAATTCAAAAGAATTTAACTAGAGATTTTTGTAAGGGCACCCTCACTATATTATCACAGAGGGAAGTGACCACGTGCCTATCAATGCGACACATCCAACTACGAGCCCCTAAAACCTAAAGACCTGTAAGGTGACGAACTGGGATTTATTTCGTCGGCATGTTGCTTCCGCCATTGAGAGTGGCAACTATGAGGATCTGAAATCTTGACACCTGACTTAGAATGGCTAAATCTCCGCGCAGCCCGAAGACAGGCACAGCAAAGGGCACTTAGCACCGACACCTCATGGGACTGGACCTGTTAAAACCGGATCGATTCTAAATTTAGAAGACATCCCAAAAAACTTCAAAGATGGCAATGGAGACAAGGCTGCGCATCGGTCGGCGGTTCTGGTGGTGGTAGACGTGCTTGGAGACTCGCTCGAGCCCTCGCCGGCACGAAAATACCGCGTCATTCCATGGCAGGTCTTGAAATTGAGTCCGGTTGGCCGATGACAGTGATGGCGGAGGTATTAGCGGACGCATTTTCTCGACAGTCATCCACGCCGTTACAGTATTGGGAACAGTTACGACGACTACCTCAAGTTCCACTCATCGAAGAACAGAATAGGGAGGCAATGTTGGAGAGCCATTCCAATTTCACTCTGGCGGAGCTCACTGAAGCCCTTCACAAGTGTAACAAAAAGAGTGCTCAACGACCGGATGGTAAAACCTACCAAGCACTCAGAAATGTCGATCCTGCCTACTACCTTGATGTTTTTGAAAAACAACCACGTATGGACAACCGGCATCATTCCTGACGCATGAGAGGAGTCAACTATCATCCCAATACTCAAACAAGGGAAACCGGCCGCGCTGCCGTCGTCTTACAGACCAGTCTCACTTATACAGGTTGTGTAGGCAAACTACTTGAACGGATGGTCCTTTGGCGTCTCACCTGGCTAGCAAAACCTGGCTAGCTACCAAAACTAGCAGGCTTTCGAGCAAAACGGTGCACCGGCAATGCCATTGGAGATATCGCGTCAACTCTCGAGGAGGCGAAAGCTACAGGGAAAAAGGTACACTGTGTCTTTTTAGACATCAGTCGTGCATTTGACGCTCTCCCTCACTTCACCATCCTCCACCGGCTGAGGCACCGGCCAGCCGGGACACTTCCATGCGCCTACGTGTCCGGTTTGCGGAGCGTCAAAGGCCCGTTCACACATGCAGCGGAGCGCTACAAGCGTAGCGCTGACCTCGCGCTGGGCGCGTGCTGACGGGAGCGTATACCAGCTTTGTATCGCACCGTCAAAACTGTTGCTCATGGCCGGCGATAAGCAGTTGACGGCACGTGAGCAGCGCTATATAAGCGCTTCGCTGCATGTGAGAACCGGCCTTCATGCGGGGCGCTACGAACCATAACACACTTTCAGAAACAACGGCCTCTTTAAAGAATCCAACACCGGGCATTTTGCAAGACGACAACAAAGGCGAAACCAGTCACCCGTGAGCAAGGGGCCGAACTGGCCTTGAAGAAAATGTAAGGGCGCAAACGAGCTGGTGTACATCGCAGATGGTTGAAAAAAAACCCGAGACTGCGGGTAAATGACACAGCACTAAAAAGTGTCTACTTTTAACTACTAGAGACGTTTTAGTGTTGTGTCGTTTACCTGCAGTCTCGGGTTTTTTTTAACCATGGCCTTGAGCGTCGGGCTCCGTATTATATTTTGGTTAGAGTTTTCGTTTTACATTAACTCGGATTTGGTGGACGGATTTTTTCCTTTATCAAGACGTTCCTTTCCGGATGAACCATCCGCGTCAAGTTACCTGAAGTTGTCAGCTCACCACGTACAACAGACCAAGGAGTTCCTCAAGGCAGCGTGTTGAGTCCCATACTTTTCAACACAGCGATGGCTACCCCCCCAGGTTGCTTACCAACAGGACACTCCCATCTCCATACAAGAGGATGCTGTTGGAGCGCCTCCACAACGCTTTCTTCTCCAACTTTATAAGGGTCTCATAATGTCCAGGCTCCTGTACTCGCTTCCTCTTTAACCATTGGAAGAGCCCAAATTAGAGACCTTGCCACATTCCACCGAATTGCTCTTCGCAGCTACTTGGGGCTCCCCCCTTCGGTGGAAAATATTGCGACACTTGTGTCTTCCGAGGAATGGACGCTTTCCCCAAGACTGGAGGAGAGAGCCATGCGCAACATTAGTCGCATGAGTCTAGCATCCGATGTCACCTTCGGGCAAGATGAAACTCTTACCTGAGGCATTTGATATTGTGATTTGATCGAGAGATTGGAGGCCCTGGAGAGTTCCTTCCTTCTTTGCCTCCGCATTCAACACGTCCACCACTGGTGATATGCGAGAGTCTACCTCTTCCACAGCGAAAAGCAAATATACCGACAACTGTTGCGAGGTCAGCTGCCATAGAACGCCTAGATGACGACTACAAGGACTGGATTCTGGTACTAACAGACGCATCGATCAACAGGGCCAAGAAGATAGCAACAGTTACAATCACAATTCTAGACCTGGACTTCGATGTTGCTGGACGACTCAACTTTGTGACGCCATCAACAACGGCAAAGCTGGTGGCAATTCGGGGAGCGCTTGAGTCTATCAAGTACATTACGTTGCCCATCAAGGCTGCAATTTTAACCGTCTCCAAAGGTGCACTCCAACAGCTCCAAAGAACTGATAAACGTGCGCCACTACTGGCTAGAGTTGAATTAGAGGCTCAAACAGTAGAGGATCTAGGGTGGACCCTCGCCATGTAGTGAATCCCGTCTTATGTTGGAATTTCCGGCACTGAGCGAGCAGACACACTGGCTGCAAGGGCCCATGACGATCAGGCGTCGACATTTCTCTTGGACCAATTCAATGAATCGCATCGATTAATTCATGATGAGCTTCAGCGATTTCATCCACATCCTAGAGTGGCGATTGGCAAGCCAAAGATTCCTCGGAACCTTCCATGTGCCGACGCCTCACTGCTACACAGACTACGGGCTAGGTGTCCATACACGGAAAAGCGGCTTCACATGATGGGCCGCAAACAAGACCACAACTGCCCAGACTGTGAGGATCCATAAGATTTCGAGCACGTGCTCCTGTTGTGCCCTCCTCATGAAGAACCCAAAAGAGCGCTTCTTCAGAGTTACGCCCAGGCAGGACTTGTACATGCCACTGTCAGCGGCATATTGAATCCTGAGGATCACCGAGGGGCGACAGAAACAGCATTCCGTGCACTTCTACGATTCCTTCGAGAAACAGGCCTTGAAGACAGACTTTGACTCTACTAGGGAGTCGGCTAGACAGATGCTAGTAGTTGATCTCGTTTGCAGAGAAACAGTGACTAAAGAGTTTTAGGATAGCCGTGCCGCGGTGCCGGGGCTTGGCTGGGACCGTATCGGAGGAGGAGGAGGGGCGACGTTCTGGCCGGCCGTCATGTGGGTGCCGCGCTGGAACAAAAACTCCCGGGCAGTGGGGCACGGAGACTGACTGGAGTGTTTCCTCGCGGTCGGTGCGGGGTCTGCTCCCGGCGTGGCGGGGACGGTGACGTTATTGCACTCTAAGAAAAAAAAGGTGTAGTGGGGTGCATCAGGCGCACATGCACCCTTTTTCCGAAAGATGCACCCTCTGTTACCCAGCCAGTATAATTGTACACCGACAATGAGCATCCTCCTCTCCCTTAAAAACTCTAGGAGTATCAGTACACCGCCACGCTAGCCAAGCGCCCCGATCAGCTTGTGCTTGGATTCCCCCTTGGGGGTCAGTTTTGGGTTGAGCAGTTTCTCTGGAAGTATCGAGCTGTCCTGTTCCCTCAGTATTGACAGTAGAGTTGACGTTATGCTTGTTTTAGGCCAATCGGGTCTCCGGATAGGATCACGTGACTACAGTCTCCAAGCTAGAGATAAGGCAGAGCACGGCACCCAAAAGAAGGCCAAGGCCACGAATAGCATCCACTGCACTATTAACTTTGGGTGGAACTTTCAAGAGGATAAAAGTGACAAAACCTCTCGTTGTGTTCATTGTTGGGATGCCCCTGAAGCTAAGCCTTTGCGAGGGCACCCCCCTTTTGGCCTTAAAGGAGCTGCTATTTTTCTACTCTTCTCTTTTTCTTTCTCTCTCTAAGCTGAAAGCGTGAAAGAAGGTGCGCAGTCGCCAAACCAATAAAAAGCAGGATTTTTTAACCATTCACTCCGCAATCTGGACGCAGGTAATGGCAGGAGCGTGATCATGTGGTAAAGGTTTCACGGATGACGTAGTAGCTCTTTCCAATCCCAGAATGTTTGCTTCCCGGCCTAGTTTCTTGCGTGCTGTGCTGCGACCAGCGGGGCTGCCGTAGATTTTGTCTGCGACAACGTATTCGAGTGTACCAAGGCTTGTAGTGCTTGAAAAGTCCTACGCGTATATCGGCAACAAGCTATTTCTTAAAAAAAAAAAACAAGGAATTCATGTGATGCGTTTAGTTTTCGGTTCGGCAAATTGCTGCTTCTGCCACGTCGTGTTGAATCTTTACAGACCCCTTTCTTTTCGTTTTTGTGTTTGTGTAGTTCTTCTGCAGTGCCCGTGTCAACATATATCCCGGATTCCATATTTCAAGTCCAGTATTCTCATCGTATGTGCGCTGCAACCTACTCCTTTGCAACAATTGACCGTTCCATTCCCGGTTACCTCTAGAATTAGGGAGTGTCTATTTCCTAGCAGCCGGAAGAATAATTTCCCCGAAATTATATCGGCAGTCGCCTGCCATAAGCTGTCTACAATCATGTGACAACTGCAGATAAAATACCGACTTTCTTATTCTCTTGACGTTTTGTGGAAACACGTTTCATGGACACCTTTTCGTCGATACACGTTTTGTAGACCCGTTACGTCGATACTAACATTTCATCGTCACTCGTTACGCGAAATGCACGCTGTAGGAACATTTCGTCGCGCGTGTATATCTGAGGCGCGTGCTCACCGACCCAGCCCACCCGTTCACGCCGCTTAGTGAAGACAGTCTACGGAGGCTCATTACAAAAAAGTTAACCCACCTGTTCCACCCGTACACGTCACTTCGCGGATAGTCTGGGGCGACTCATTACAAGGAAAAAAAGAGAGAAGCTAATATAGGAAAGATAATCTGAGCTGTCCATGAAACATCGCCTGTCGATGAAACGTCCTTGGATGAAGTGATCGTTCCGCCAATGAGTGGCGACTACCGATGGAATTTCAGGAAAATAATTCGGCCGGCTGCTGGGAGAATAGACACTACCTAAGACCCCACCCGGTTCTTGTTTGCTTAGTAATCTTCGCAATTGTGTAACAGCTTCTTTGTACCTCTTCAATTATCACGGATTACTTGCAAGTTTGTACTTGTTTACGGAATAGGCTGTCTAATAAAGTTCTAGGAGATTTGAAAGTGTCCGTTTATCTGCCTTTTTGCGATCACCGGGGCGCATAATCCTTTTAAGAGTTTCCTTCATGTCTTAATTAGGTTTATGAAGTTAGTTATGAAGCGGGTGCATGAAGTGTGGTGACGGTGCACCTTTGAATCGGGTGAATCTGTGTTCCCTTTGAATTCAATGACTGTAGAAAGCGGTGTAATAGTACACCATTGAGCGGGGTGCTCCTGTGTTCCCTTTGCGGGCAGTAGGTGTAGAAAGGGGAGTAATGGTACACTATTGAGCGGGTGCATCTGTGCTCCCTTTGAGTGAGGCGGGTTTATGAGGTGGTGCAATGGTACACCTTCAAATGGGGTGCATATGTGTTCCCTTTCATTTCATTGGGTGTAAAAACAGGTGTAGCCGCACACCATTGAATGGGGTGCACCTGTGTTCTCTTCGGGTGAGATTTGTGTAGAAAAAGGTGTAAATGTGCACCACACCGAGGGGTGTAAACATACTCCTATCTTTTGGATGTACATATATTCCCCCAAAGGGTGTAGTTTATGTGACAAGCACTTACACCCCCTATGGTTGTACGCCATTACACCCTTTTTTGTAGGATGTGCGGTGGCGCTGTGCTGAACATTTCATGTCCCCTTCTTGAACCTTTCTGCATAACACTCACAACATGCAAAGATTACCCTTTTTCTCATACTTTTACCTCTCTCCTATTCTCCTTTTTATCCCCTTCCATAATCCACCAGGGAGGGACTCGCCCCACCAACGGAGGCCCGCAATCTCCTTTTGTCCGCCTTTCCCGTCATCCCAGAAATAAACAAACAATAAACAAACAAACAAGCGGCAGATGATTCTTGTCTCACAAGTTTCCTCGCGCTTCTTCCTCGTTCTTGCAGTGAATCACAGTTAGTCTCGTGAGGAAAAGAATAGAGAAGCGCGTCATAAGGCTCACGAGCAAGTTCTCGAAAACACCTAGTACATAAAACCAGCCAGGGCCAACTTCCTAGAAACAGCATCTCAACTGAGACTGGGTGAAAAAAACCACTGCCAAAGCCAGCGGACGAGCTGAGCGGGACTCAAGCCGCGTCTCAAGACGCTCGCGCACCCCAGCCTTTTCAGTAGTTTTTTTCACCCAGTCTGAGCTGAGACACTGTTCTAGCAAACGGGCCCAGGGTCACAACCCATGAAGTTTCCTCGCGTTCCTCTTTCGTTCTTGCAAGTGTTCGCAATCAGTGATGCGAAATAAAATCAAGCGAGATCCTGAGTGCAGCCCTGCCATGTTCTTCTATGGCCGGGCTGGAGAGCGGTTTTCCTTGCGGCCTTCACTCTCGCCTAGGAGCAACGGGACCTTTTTAGCTGCGTGGAGGGGCTACCACACTGCTTTTCCCAACACCACTGCGATTGAAAATGTGCATCATTATAGTTATTTGCAAAAAAACTGTAGTCAGCCGATTCAAATAAATGTCGGCGTACGCTAATTTAATATTTGTCTAGACCGACTCGTTTCTTGAGGAGACGAAGAGAAAGAGGCGTTTCACATAAGTCCCTCAGGCAGGCGGCCTCATGACCTGTGGGTTTAATCAATCTACAAACTTCTCCAACTCAACTCCGGAGTAAAGAGGCCAACACGGTGAGGAGCAGGTTGTATCGGCTAGAGGGCAAGCTGAGCGCGCACGAGCTAAGCGAAGCCGAGGAAATAAACGTGACGGAAGCGCGCGGTCGGCACGTAAGCGTTCTGAAGTGAAGTGTCGTCTTCCTTTGTGCCTACTTGGCACGATACAGGTGCCCCTCAGAAGGAACTAAAGTGCTGTAGGAAGGATAGGGTCACAGCGATTCCTTCGAGCTGCCGCCGCAGCAGGGAGCAACTACTTCCCGTGCAAAGGCCGTAAGAGATGGCGCCTGTTCACTCGAGCCACGCCATGGTTCTTTCAACTACTGAACGAGGCAAGCGCGTCTTCATTAGCGCACTTGACTTGAAACCTAAACACGTCAGGAGAATAAAGCGGAGGGGAAACTTGAGCCGCAGAACCCAGAAATCATCGATTGGACCCATGCCGCCGCCCGTTTCGATCTGGATGAGCATCCTAATGGCGTGTTAAATTTCTCGCCCACGTCGGAGACACCAGGCTCCTCTTGGGACACTTGTCTGCCACCTTTTTTTTTGTTTTCTTTTATTATATTTTCAAGTTTCGTTCCCAGTTTCAGGGTTTAAACATCATGAATAATACGCACCCGCTCACCTGCACGTTAACCATTTTTTTATAACTTTCCAGTGCCTTAACAACTAAACACAAATTAGCGTGTATTCGCAAAAAGAAGATATCTAAGCATCCAGTAGCGACGTCATCGCATTTCTAGTTTACGTGCGCCGCGTCACAAATGCTTGCTAGTACCCTACGCCATTACGGCGAGAGATGGGGCCTTATGTTGCGCTTTCGGACTCCCACGGCGACTAGGGAGAAGGAAGTGACATCAACAACGAAGCAAACGCAGATTAGATGTTGATTGGTGCGAGTCGCTGATGACGAATTTCCGCAGAGGAAAACAAAGCTCACTTTTTCTTTGTTCTCTTCTGCGGATATTCGTCATCAGCGACTCTCAACAATCAACATCCAATCTGCATTTGCTGCGTTGTAGACGTCATTTCCTTCTCTCTAGTCGCCGTGGGAGTCCAAAAAGCGCAACATAGGGCCCCAGGGGATTGTTCCACCGTTCCAATGAGAAAGTAATATGGCGTAAAACGACACGTTCGATCTTGTGGTTTAAAAGCATGGTGGAAGCTTAAAGTTGTCGCCTTTTGCATCAGCAGCGCCAAGGTTGACAGTATGATATTAGGATTATGTTTCTTTCATTGACATAAATCGGAGCATCGTCGGGCTGTCGACTTTGACGTTCTGGCTTTAAAAATGCAGCAACTTCAAGCGTCCACCATGCTTTTCACGAACATCAAAAAACCAATTGCACTTATCGTTCGACGCCATCTGTCTTTCTCGCCGGAACGATAAAACAATCTGTTGGAAAGGAGCAGTTTGTACTCGGCTCGTTGCAGAGTTCGGGGATTAGCAAGCGTCCGTAACGTGCCCACACAACCTCAAAACACGGTGACGTATATTCCTCTACCTTTAGAAATTTTTCGTCGTGTGAGTACATCACAAGAGCGATATGAAACTGCAAGCTTTGACGCTGTTGTTGTAAGAACGCGATGACTTCAAGCTTCCCACGTGCTTTTGGTACACGCCATCGAAGTTGTCGTTCGACGCCATCTTCTTTTCTTGCCAGAACGATGGGGCAATCCTCACCTCTCGGCGGAGGACGGCGATGAGCAAGCATCCGTGATGTGGCGCACGAGACCTCGAGGCGCAATTACGTTTGCTTCTCTTTGTGGAAGAAATATCGGTGGTGTGAATACACCATTAGAAGCTCCACCATGAGAGCTATATGGCGGCGTGGGAAAGCCGGCCCTCGATTGCAGTGCTGCATCAAACTAAATTCGATCTTGCAAAGATTTATCATGTCAGTCCCCCAAACGTCCCGCATTTACATGTCTACATTGTTCAGAAAAAAGTTGGCTTTCATTTGGGATCGTTAAGTAGATATCTCGACACGCTGGGTTGTGATCGGGGAGTCAAGATCTCGTTTCGGCGTTAAATTAAGGGAGAACTGAACTTTGCCAGGGTAGATGCAGTTTTTTTTTTATTTAAACACAGATGAAACAAAGATAAATAGTTTAAAAACGAGCCATTGGGCTTACTGTGCGTGGAGAAGGGGCAGTCGGAAAAGTGCGAAATTTCGAGCTAGGCTTCTCTGCACATCGATAATAACTTGTTCGCCCCAAGTGCCCTGGTATCCTGCTTGAGACTTTCAGAGGGTAATAATTATAAGACTTTTATCGTCATAAGACAATTTCAGTACATTATTGTCTTTAAAGCGCAGCTTTTAGGCGCCCGTTTCCGGCTTGAGCGACGTCGGCGTCGCCGTCGGCGTAACCGTGCGGTGCATTATGGGAAACGTCCCAAAATGCAACGCGCTGGACCGTCGTGACGTCACTCCTGACGTCGCGAGGGTCACCGGTGACGTCACCGCGGTGCATCATGAGACGTTTCCCATAATGCACCGTGCGGGAGGGAGGAGGGGGAGGGAGAGGAGGAGGGTGAGGAGGAGGAAGGAGGAGGAGGGAAGACGATGAAGGAGGAGGAGAGAGGAGGAGGAGGGAGCAGGAGGAGGAAATTCTCAGAATGCACCGCGCGCAAAATTTAGCGGAAAAGTTTCCCCGCTACATTTAGCGGAAAAAATTCCCCGCGAATGTTAGCAGAAAGTTTTCTCCGCTAAATGTAGCGGGAAAATTTTCACGCTAAATTTAGTGGAAAAATTACCCGCTAACTTTAGTGGAAAAAAATTCCTCGCTAAATTTAGCGGGAAAAATTCACCGCTAAATTAAGCCGAAAACTTTTCCGACTAAATTTAGCGGAAAAAACTCCCCGCTAAATTTAGCAGATAAATGTCTATAGAATTTAGCGGAAAAATTTTCCCGCTAAATTTAGCGGAAATATTTTCCCGCTCGAATAGGGGGAAATTTAGCCACAATTTTCCGCTAAATGGGAGGCGAGCAGGAGAGGAGGAGTCGAAAAGGTGTCGAACTTTCTCGGTCTGAGGACTTTTGGCCAAGTTTGGCAAGTTCTTACATGTGACCTACATAAGGCATTTTATTAAACTTGATATCACCAAAAACCTCCCACCTAGTTCTTTTAGTGCATATAAATTCAATAACATAAGTGCAAAATAAAATCCGTTATATACATCGGGCGCAGGGGCAGAGCCGCCAACACGATGTTTCTAAACCCGCGTCTCATGTCTATGGAGCTGTTGCTGCTTCTTGGTGGCCATTCCGTTACCCGCAAGCACCGGTTCGTCTTCAGGAATGTAACCCCCTCATCATCATCGCAAGACTAAGCCACCACGTGGAACCGGTTTATCTTTGAAGAGATGCCACCCGTCCCTGAGCCGGTCTTACTGCGAATTGACACGTCAAGCCTGGCTCTGCATCATCATCATCAACTTAATTAATATTAATAATATAGCAATAGTATCTTTATTTGCCATTTACAATGTTGGAGGTCGATAAAAAAAACGCTCGAAACGGCTTCACGAGCTCTCGACCCCCGAATTGCATTCTACATCAGTGTCAGGGCGAGAGAGAACTAAAAAACACACAAGCACACCAAAAGCATTAGTCGGCTATAACAAAATGGTACATCAACGAACTCAACTCTTTCATGTTGATGGTATTTAGGTGAACATAACTGAAACTAAACATTTAAGCAGTTTAGGTAATCCGTAGCATAAAATTTCTTTTCGTAGGTTTATTCGGCAAGTAGGTATATTCCAGTATTCAGAATTGCGAAATCGATAATTGAGAACGCGTTGGTTTAAACCAGCCAGTTAAATTAGGTAAGTACGGCTACTAAACAATTCACGTTTATACTTCGTAGAAAGCCTATGATTATACATGCTGTAGATACTTAATATGTTATAAATTTTGACCAGGTCTTTTGTGTGCAAGCGGAACGGCACATCAGAAATTATACGTAACATTCGTTTTTTCAGTAAGTGTATTATTTTAAGGTTTGTTGCCGTGGTAGTACCCCAAACCGGTTGGCAGTAATTTAAATAAGCAAAAAATGGAGATTTGTATAGTAATACTTTAACTGACCTCGGAAATAATGTTTCGATTTCGATATACCAGACCTACAACCTTTGCTAATTTATTTTTAAATACTAAATATGATGGTTCCATGACAGGTTTTATGAAAACAACGCAAAGCGTTTTTAATAGTCAACCAATTCAATATTTACTGAGTTTATATAAATGCGTCCTAATGGAAAAATAACTTTATTTTCGGCCTAAACATAGATTTTTGTTTTATTGGTATTTATTTTAAAGCGTTTCTATCGGTCCATACTTCTAATTAATCTAGTACTGTGTTGGCCACAGATATAAGTTGATGTGCCTCATCAGCAGTAAAAAGAACTGTAGTATCGTCAGCTTATATAACAAATTTAGTGGTCTGTTCAATGTTCACAATATCATTGACGTAAACGTTAAAAATAAAACGTTCTAAAATACTGCCTTGAGGTACATCCGGTATTACCAATTTTATTGTGGAAATAAAATTATAACAACAAACGTATTGTTTGCGGTTTCCAGGGTAGGATTGAAGTAGAGTTAAAGCTTGTCCGCAAATTCTATAATCTTCCCACTTTTTTAAATAGTTCATAGATTAAAATATCAAAAGCCTTATAAACGTCCCTGTAAATGCAAAGTTACAGTTTTTGTTTCTAGAGATTTCTTACAATAAATTCCTTCTATTCAAGCAAGGCAAGTTCAGTTGATTCATACTTCCTAAATCTAAATTGGTATCTCGTAATTAGCCTATGTTTGTCAAACAAATTAGACAAACGGGTATGAATAAGTTTTTCAAGTCTCTTTGAGAAGACTGGCACTAATGACACAGGCCTATAGTTATTAATATCATTGATATCTCCCTTGTGCAGAACGGAAACCTTGGCCACTTGCATACGCACAGGATCGACAGGAAATATTCCTGTCGATATGCACAAGTTAAAAATTTGCGTTACATAAGGTGTTATAATGTCTAGAATATGTTTTACTAGCTTAATCTGGATATCATCTACATCTCTACTCCTAGTGTTCTTTAAATTCATAAACGCCGAAAAAAACTCGGCATCAACAACCGGATCTAGAAAAACAAAATTCTCATTCCTTATTTCAATATATGAACAGGCGTCATTACGATATGTGTTTGTAGCTAAGTTTACAAAATGATCGTAAAACGCATAACTAAAGCCACACCTGTAATTTCTGTGCCATTCGCACAAAGCTCTTCCACACCATCATGAGACCAGTCGCATTGTAGGATTGAATTAATCCTTTTCCATAGAACATCAAGAACTTGACGAGCCCAAGTTCCTATGATAGTAATACGCCTTTGCCTTTTGAAATCTCTTTGTTAGCCTATTTCTAAATAATTTTAAATTGTTTGGATTCGTCTGACATGTTGTTTTAATATAGCTTTCGAACAATCGATTTTTTTTACATTATTTTCAATCTGGAATCGTACAAACATACGACCGTGAACGGGTCTCGTCAGTGGGCGCAGCGGCAGGGCCGCCAACACGATGTTTCTAAACCCGCTTCTTGTGTCCATGCAGGTTACTAAATTTAATGTATCGACGTTTCGAAGTGACGATAGATGCCTTATCCTTCTGCGGTGCCCAAGCGGTGTTTTTTTGTTTTTTGTTATTTGTCTGATTGTGCAAAGTTGCTCTCATTACATGCGGGAGTCATTGAGTCTAATCCGGTCATCTTACGGAAGCTCAGAAACGAATTATGCTGCAGAGTCTGGTTATTCTGCCCCAAATTCAAGCAGGTCAGGCTGCGCGTCTGAATGAATTAAAGATAATCCAAACCAATCAGAACTCTTTAGATATAACAACAGGAAAGCTGACTACAAGACTCACGACTGCCGAGGTAAATATGGCTCCGTTACCGCAGTTACGGATTGATATAGACAGTTTTAATGCTTCCACTAATAAGTTGACTGAGTATCAATGTTCATTCTTACGACATTATTATCAGTTCGATGTTATGTCCCACTGTGTCCAGCGTGTCCCCTTTCAGTCGAAAAGCTCCGAAAAATGTCCCGGGCGTTCGTGTTGGTAACGCGAGCACTTCTTCGCTTCACCGCGTGGCTACCTTATATGGCGCAATACGATACACCCCCCCCCCTTTTTTTCTTTTTTTTTTTATAAAATTTTAGCTACATTGCAGTTACGTTAGTTTTAAAAAAAGAAAAAGAAAAGAAAACACTTGCACTTGACTAGATCTCAGCACTTGATTGAAGTTTCAGTCATAGTGTAGTCGCGTAGGAGGCCTTGTTTGCCGCTGGGATCTTCGTGGAGGAGGGTGCGAATGCCTGCTTAAAGGCCCTAAAGCATCCTGATGGCCCGGTGATGCCACCGACGGTAAGTCTATATGAGTTTCCTCGTCCGAGGTGTCATCTCGCGGTATGTTCGGTCTGAAAGGCTGGCTTGTCGGTAGTAGATGTTGCCTGTTCCTCCGAATAACCCTGTCGTCCTCGGTTAAAACTTGGTACGACCTCGGGCGTGTCTTGGCGACGACTTTTGCCTTCTTAGACCCCCCCCCCCCCCTCTTCTTGACTTTGACGACCTGGCCCTCTTCTAATGGTGGAAGTGGACCTCTGGAATGCTCGGTCTGGACGTGCTTCTGCACCTTCAAACCTGGCCGGTCACCGAAGTCCGGAAGACTTGATCTCAGCCGTCGTCCTTGCAGCAGCTCCTCTGGCGAACGTCCGTCTTCTAGTGGGGTTGATCTATAGCTCAGCAAACTCAGCCAAAAATCTTCTCGGGTCTCTCTTGTCTTCTTGAGGATCCGCTTCACCCCCTGCAAGCCTTTCTCTGGTAAACCATTTGACCGAGAGAACTCCGTGTTTGACGTTATGTGTCTGAAGTCATACTTGCGAGCAAATAAGGCGAACTCTCGACTTGAGAACTGGGGTCCATTGTCAGGGCATACTTCGTCTGGGATGCCGTATCTGTCAAATATGGCCCCCATCTTCTCGATGGCTGTGCTTGACGACGTGTCGTTTAGTTCCTCCACTTCTGGAAAGTTGGAAAGCGCACCATATATCGATAAGTATGATTTTCCTCCATACTGGAACAGATCAACACCAACCCTGTACCACGGAAACTCCGGTGTCGGGCTCAAGATAAGGGGCTTGCTTGGCTAACTGTACGCGTAGCGTTTGCATATCCCATACTGTTTTATCAGAGATGTAACATCTGCGTTAATACCTGGCCAAAATACGAATCTACGTGCTCTCGCTTTGCACTTATTTAGACCCATGTGGCCTTGGTGAATTCTCTTCAAGATCTCGGGTCGCATGGCCTTGGGTACGACAACTTTTGTGCCTTCCAGCAGAATACCCTTCACCACTGATAGCTCGCCCTCAAAAGGCTTTAGTTATCCTTCTACTCTCGTGCCGTTGCAGACGCTTTGTATTACGGCGCGTAAATACTGGTCCTTAGCGGTTCCCTCGCCAATGCTCTTCATTGTGGTAGCGCTGACAAAGGCTTTTACTACACTCACGGCGTGCACTTCGACCTCGTCCTCGCTTGTTGTGTCGTCTCCTGACGTGGCCCTTGAGAGCATGCCGGCCAAAGGGGGCTGTTTCCCTGGAAGATATTCCATAACGAAGTCATATTTTAGCAACCGCAGAAAAAACCTTTGCAATCTGGGCGGCATCTCTCCAATCGCCTTCTGAGCGATTGCAATCAATGGCCAATGATCTGTTTCCAAAATTATCTTGCGGCCATAAAAGAAGTAGTGAAACTTTTGACACCCAAAGGTCACTGCTAGAGCCTTCTTTTCAATTTGCGAGTAACGCTGCTCGGCTGAAGTTAACGTCCGCGATGCGTACGCCACGGGACGCCAGTTGTCGCCATGACGCTGTAAAAGCGATGATCCCAGACCATTGATTGATGCATCTGACGTTACCTTCGTTTCTTTACGCGGATCAAACATGGCAAGAAGTGGTTCTTTGCTTAGGCAATCGCATATTTCTTGCCACTCTTTTGTGAGGTTAGGCGTCTATTCAAAGACAGCGTCGAGCTTATTTAAGCTTCGCAACAGAGGCGTTTTCTCGGCCAACGAGGGAAGGTACTAGGAAAAATATTTAACTACACCCAGCAGCCTCTGCACGCCTAGTTTGTCGAATGGAATCGGCATCAGTTTCATAGACTCGATATGTTCGCGGTTTGGCTTTATTCCTTCCTGAGATATTGCATCGCCCAAATATTCAATTTCCGATACTCCGATCTTACGCTTCTCTGGATTAAAAGTTAGTCCTGCTTGCTTGGCGGCTTCAAGCACACCTTTTAGTCGTTGGTCGTTCTGAATCCTAAACGTTCCCCACACCAAGATATCATCAACGAACACGTGAACACCGGGCAGGGAGTCAAAAATCTCGTTCAAAGTCTTTTGAAATACTTCTGATGCGGACGAGATTCCGAAAGGCAGTCTTAGAAACCTGTAGAGTCCAAAAGGAGTAGCGAACGTACAAATCCTCGATGTTTCTTCATCAAGAGGGATTTGGTGGAAGCCAGCCTTCGCGTCCAGCCGGCTGAACACTTTCGCGCCTGATAATTCGGCTTCTATATCTTCGCGTCTGGGCATTTCGTAGTGCTCCCGCTTAATGCACGCGTTGATCCTTCTTGGATCCAAGCAAACTCTAAGTTATCCGTTTTTCTTTTTCACAATCACGAGCGGACTTACCCAGCGAGTTGGCTCGTTGACTTTTGTTATTAGGGCAAACTGCTTCATTCTTTTCAGCTCGTCGTGCAGCTGTTCTCGTAAGGCCAGAGGAACGCGTGGAGCAGTGTTGATGGCTGGTGTTGCGCCGTCGCGTAGTACCATCTTGTATCGGCGTTGCACGCACCCTGTGCCTTTAAACAGGTCTTTAAATTCCTGCCGCCTTTGCTCAGACCTGTCCGCTGTTACAAAGTCCTCGTTGCGGGCGACCATCCCAAGACGTTTACTTGCCTGGAGACCTAGTAGCGCCTGACTTCCTTTCTTTACAACGAAGAAACCGAGGCTGCAGCATCGGCCATCGAAGGTCACCTGCTGGTTAATGACACCCATGTGTTTGGTCACATCTCCGCTGTAGGACCCCGAGATAGAACCGCTCCGGAGAAGAGGAGCCCTGGCTTTAATCTTCCTGTAGACTGAGTAAAGAAGGAGGTTCGCTTAGGATCCCACATCAACATTTAACACCACTTCTTCGCCGGCAATGACTGCCTTCACAGTGCAGTCTCGCTGGCTCCTGAGGCCGTCAACTTGTACGCAAGGAATTGCGAAGTCGTCGTCTTTGCCGTGCAATTCACCGACTTCCGCCGTTCTTTTACAGCAGGCTGTGAAGTGGTTTTTCACTTAACATGCCCTGCAGTTCTTCCCTTAGGCGGGACAGCTATGTTGCTTGTGCACCCGGCCGCACCTGCAACACTTGAATTTCCTTTGTAATTCTTCCGTTGCCGTCTTTATCTTCACGCGATCTACCTGTTCCACTTTCCGCCCCCAGGCTTCATTTTGAATGGCTGCTACTTCGGACGCTTTGCCCATTTGTTCGGCCTTCACCAGCGTAAGTTGCTTGTCTCGCAGGAGTTTCACCCTCAGGGGGTCGTCGTTGATTCCAACAACAACTTGGTCGCGAATCATCGACTCCGTCAGCCCTCCGAAGTTACATGAACGTGCTCGTTTCTTCACGTATCGAAAGAACTGCTTGAAGGTCTCTCTTTCTGCCTGGATCCTTTTCCGGAACATGTACCGCTCGTAAATTTCGTTCGTTTGAGCGTCTCAGTAACTGTCGAACTTGTTTACAAAGGTGTCGTAGCTGTTGGCGCTTTCCCCTTCGGCGAACGTGAAATTATTGAAGACCTCGATGGCATCGTCTTCCGCCAAGCTTAATAGTAGCGCAGGTTTCGCATCGTCCCTTAACGGCTTGCCATGCGGCTCCTTTACGTTGAAGTATAGCTTCAGCTTTTGCTTCAACAATTTCCAGTTCTGGCCTACGTTACCTGTCGTACGAAGTGGTTCTGGGGGTTTGAGTAGGTCCATCTCTTCAGGCTGTTGCTTCTGAAGCACTTACTTCTCTCGAAGTGTCGATCGTGGCATGGTCCGGCCACTTCTGACACCATGTATCGATGTTTATTCTCAGGACTTCATTATCAGTTCGATGTTTGTGACAAGTATGTAGCGCCCCCTCCAGTCCACCCGTCTGTGGCCGCCAGGCTCGGCGGGCAACATTGGTCACCGCGCCAATAAACACCGTGGAGTGTACGCCACCCCGGTCAGTCATCTTCCACCCTCACAACCTTGCTGCGAGTCGTCTATCCTCGGCGGGTGCTTCGGCCCCCTTCGTCCACCTTCTAGAAGGATCGTGACACTGGCGACGAGGAACCGTGACACTGGAGGCTGACAACGTGCATGGTTCGGCCCACGCCTCAGAGAGAATCGGAACACCGCCCCCCGCTCCTGTCGGCATGCCGCTGTACGGGAGGCTCGAGCCGTTCGAGGGAGATGGGTCGGCCTGGCCTGTCTACGAAGAACAAGTCCACGTGTTCTTCCGGGCGAACGACAAGCCCCAGGCGAAACAACGGGACATCTTCTTGGCCAGCTGCGGGACCCGCGTCTTCAGTCTCCTGCTCGACCTCCTCAAGCCGGCCACACCGCACGTGAAAACGCTGGGTGAGCTGCTCGCCACGCTGCGCTCGCGCTTCAGCCCAGCGCCGTCCACGCTTATGGAGTGGTTCCGCTTCAACAACCGGAACCGCCGGGACGGGGAGACCCTCGGGCAGTTCATCGCAGCGCTACGAGGGTTAGCGAACACCTGCGCCTTCGGCGACCAGTTGGACTCGCTACTCCGGGACCGGTTCGTCTGCGGCATCAACAACCCTGCCATGCAGACGCGACTCCTGGAGCTCCCCCACCCCTCGCTGGACGACGCGGTGAAGGCAGCTAAGGACGCCAGCGAGATTGCGCGTGCGGCCGGCTCACCGTCGACGGAAGCAGCGGAAGCGGCGGTAAACAAGATGACGCCAAGGAGCGGTGCCTGCAGTCGCTGCGGTGCTGCCCACTCCCCGTCACAGTGCCAGTTCGCCCAAGCACAATGCTTCACGTGCGGGAGAACTGGGCACCTCGCACGTGTCTGCGGAGGGGGGAGGACGAGTGGCGGCCAGCAGCATCAGCAGCCTGGTTCAAGCCCGGCTTCCAGCCAAACCCGCGGCCAGGGTAGCCTTCGCAAGAGAACGCGGCGGGGACGAGCGGCACCGGGTTCGGGTCCCTCCTCAGCGAGGCTCCACGTCATGGCCGAGGACCCGCAGATTTTCGACGTGTGGCATACGAATAAGCCTCCATCGTCTGTGCCACCTTACTTGGTGTCAGTCGAAGTCTGCGGGCACCCCATTACCATCGAGCTGGACACAGGGGCCAGCGTGTCGATCATGGCCGGGAAGCGGTTCAAGCGGACCTTCCCCGGCGTGTCCATCGAGGCGTCTGACGTCATGCTGCGCAGCTACTCCGGGCAGCTTTCCCAGGTCCAGGGTCGGGCCCAAGTCAGTGTTCGCCTTGGCGACAGGGAGGCAATCCTTCCCCTTTATCTAACCGAGGGGTCGTCGCCGACGCTGCTGGGCCGGAACTGGATTCATGCGCTGGGTGTTCGACTGCCGGAGTACCAGGAAGCTGCACTGCACGTGGTGAAAAGACGTCCCGAGCCTCCTGACCGACTTCCAGTCCCTGTTGCAGCCGGGGGCGGGCACCTTTGCCGGTACGACGGTCGGCATCTACGTACCTGAGGGAGCCCGGCCTCGTTTCTTCAAGCCGCGTCCGCTGTCGTTTGCCCTGAAGGACGGGGTCACCCAGGAGCTGCAACGGCTTCAGCGAGAGGGGATCCTGATGCCTGTCAAGATTTCCGAGTGCGCCGCACCAATTGTCCCAGTCCTCAAGCGAGACGGCCGTGTCAGGATCTGCGGGGATTTCAAGGTCACCATCAACCCCGTCGCTACCGTCGAGAAGTACCCGCTGCCTCGGATAGAAGATCTCTGGTCGGCTCTGTCCGGGGGACAGTTCTCCAAGCTCGAGCTTCGAGATGCCTATCAGCAGCTGGTGCTCCAGGATGCCGCCCGGAAGTATGTCACCATTTCGACTACCATGGGACTCTTCCAGTACACGCGCCTACCGTTCGGCGTGGCCTCAGCCCCAGCCGTCTTCCAGAGGGAGATGGACAACCTCTTCAGGGGCATGAGGCACGTGGCGTGGTACTTGGACGACATCCTGGCTACCGGTACAGACGACGGGGACCACCTGCAGAACCTGCGCAAAGTCCTGACACGATTACAGGACGCCGGTCTCAAGCTGAGGCTGGACAAGTGCGTGTTCCTGACCCCCAGTGTGGAGTACCTGGGACACATCATCTCCCAGGCCGGCCTGGCCCCGGCACCCCGCAAGATTTAGGCCGTGCTCAAGGCGCCGAAGCCCAAGAACAAGAAGGAGCTTCAGAGCTACCTCGGCCTCATCAGCTTCTACAGGAGGTTCCTGCCCAACCTGTCGACGCATCTAGAGCCGCTGCATCGCCTGCTTCGTGATGGTCAGCAGTGGGCCTGGAAGAAGGAGCAGGACTTGGCCTTCCAGCATAGCAAGGACTTAGTCATCAAGGCTCCATTGCTGGTACACTTCGATCCGGCCAAGCCTGTAGTCTTCACCGTGGATGCGTCGCCATACGGGGTAGGAGCCGTCCTGTTGCACCGGGGTCAGGATGGTCAAGAACGCCCTGTGCCGTTTGCTTCTCGTCCGCTTCATGCGGCAGAACAACGCTACAGCCAGCTCGACAAAGAAGGCCTGGCGCTCATGTTCGGGATTGAGCGCTTCCACCAGTACCTATGGGGCCCGAAATTCGAGGCAGTCACGGACCACAAGCCGCTGCTGGGGCTGCTGGGGCCTGACAAGGCAGTTCCATTCCAAGCTTCACCTCGTGTGGTATGCTGGGCCTTGACGCTGGCGGCCTACAGCTATAAGCTGGTCTACCGCCCTAGGAAGGACCTGGGACCTGCCGACTCCCTGAGCCGCCTGCCCCTGTCGGAGGTGCCTGCTGCCGTTCCAGAGCCAGCTGACGTTTTCCTGCTGGAGCGGGGGAACTCACCCGGGGGTTCCCCCGCTCGTCGCCTGCGCCACTGCGGTGGCGCAGGCGACGAGCCGGGACCCGGTCCTTTCACAGGTGGTCAAGGCGGTTTCCCGAGGGGAGGAGCTGCGTCACCAGGCCTACAGCCACAAGGCCACCGAGCTGAGCTTGGAGCAGGGCTGCCTGCTGTGGGGTTCCAGGGTGGTGATTCACCAAGGTCCTGCAGTTGCTGCATGCGGGGCATCCTGGCGTCAAAAAGACCAAGATGGTGGCACGGTCGCACGTTTGGTGGCCTGGTCTGGACCAGGACATCGCTCAACAGGTGCAAGGCTGCCAGGTCTGCCAGGAGAATCAGCGAGCCTCGCGCCACGTGGAGATCACTCCCTGGCCGTTCCCACAGAGTCCCTGGTCCCGCTGGCACGTAGATTTTGCGGAACCCTTCCAGGTAGTGGACAGTAGTAGGAAAACTGCATCAGCTCACACACCTGTCAATCAACGCCCAAGGGGGCGGAGCCTAACCCGATCCGACCAATCACAGCGCAGGAGGGCGGGGCCAAACCCAATCCAACCAATCACAGCGCAGTAGGGCGGGGCCCTTTCCCTCTCTCCCATCCCAGTGACCAATGCCAGGCAGTGGGCATCGATGGCCCCGCCAGTCCCGTCACGTGTGAAGTCACGTGCGCGTCACGTGTCAGGCGCGTGCCAGAAGCGTGTCACTTACCATGACCGCAGACCGCAAACCACAAACCTCAGAGCGCAAACCACAAACCGCAGACCGCAAACCACAAACCTCAGAGCGCAAACCAGAAGCCTCAGACCTCAAACCACAAGCGTGGTTGACCAGGTGTTGACACCTGCGGTCATCATCTGATAACAACCACGTGATGTCCCACAGATTCCGAGCTTCGTTCGACAGAGGACGCTCACGTTATGTCGCACAGGGTTCGTGCTGCATCCGAAGGAGGGCGCTGCGCTCCGGTCATATGACGGTCACGTGTTTTGAATTTGAATCGCTGCGCGGTAAATGCCCCTTTTATTCGATTAAAAAAGGCTCCGCGGGCGGCGGGGAATCGAACTAGTGACTTCGTGCTCACCAGCCCGACGCTCTACCTCCTGAGCTACGAGCACATTGCTTCTGAGAGCGCCTAAGTCGGGTTAGTTGTTCGTGTGTGTGTGCATTCAGATCACGTGTTTTCCTACCACATGGCTTTTGTAATGCGGTTAAAAACAGGATGCTTCATTGCCGCAGGTTATTTAACGATGGTCGTGTGACGTTGCTCGTCTTCCTATTACGTGATTTCGCGCGCGCGCGATTCAAACGGTGCTCGCGGACTCGTCACCTCATAAATGGCGTTCGTAATCTGGGTGAAAAAAAAAAAACAAACAAACAACCCTACACTGAATTTGAACGCGTCATTGCTCCAGGTCATGTGACGAAGCCTATCTATACAATTCCGTCATGCAGGAAGAAGTCTAGACAGGTTTCGTATATGTCTTGAGAGCTCGGAATGTTATTTTTTTCATATGCAAATTAAATACATTGTTTTGACGCTCCGCTCGTTCGCTTTTGTTTATTCAGCTGTCGCATTTGGGCACCTGATTCTTGAAATAAAGACAAAAAAGGACACAAAGCGAGGATGGATCTTTATCTTTTTTTATTCAATATGCATGCATCTAAGATATTCTCGAAACATGGAGAAACAGATGGCGCGCGACAGCTCTTTATACAAATATCAAACACTTGGTGAAAAACAAAAAAACCTCGCGCTACGTGAAAATGCCTCTTTACAATACTCTCTGTACACACACACACACACAAATATATCAGCATGAAATGAAAAAAAAAGCACTTCACGAGAGGCTCCAATCAGACTTGTACGTAATCCGTTACAAGTAACGGAATTACTTGTAATCCCTTACATTTATCGGTAATTAAGTAACGGATTAATTACATATTTTCTAGAGTAATTTTAAAGTAATTCCCTTACATTTTTTACGTAACGGATTCCTTGTAATCCGTTACATTTTTTTCCGAACCAGCCCCAGCCCCCCCTTCTAAAGAGAAGGTCGTTTTCATTTTGGTAAAGTTGAGCGCAGTGACACTCCAAAGGGAGGCTTGGCACTTTTCAGTTCCGCAAAGCCTTTGTTTGCAACACCAAGCCCCTGAATCTTTTCTTTTTTTTTTTTTTTTTAGACCCTAACAACAATGTCAAAAGATCCGAATAAACATTTCTCCAAAAAAAAAAAGGGGTGGGGGAAGTTATATCCGCTTTTTTTAGTGTCTGCGTTTTCTTTGCGATCGAAGGCGGGGAGAGGAAGACACCAAGTGATTATATGCCTCTTTAAGAAGCTGAAGGCGGTAAGTGCACAGACAAGAATTAACAATGTCCTTCTCGGTTATAGTGACTACGACCATTTTCATAATGTGACAACACGAGACAACGCTCCGTCTACCCTAAAATCCGCTTACCTTTTTTGTAGTCCAACTTCTAGGGTTGGCCCACTTTATTTGTGAATTCCAGCCAGGTTATCTGCATCTCAGTTACCCTTTTTGTGAGTCAGCTTTTTGCGAGCACTTCGAAAATGGTAATAGTCTTCTTTTTTCTTCTTCCTGTTTTTACCCCAGCAGGACGCATCTTATCTCAAGCAGATATTTTTACAAATAAAACATAAGGTGGCTGACGTAGACTTGATATTCTGGGCTTGAGGAGAGAGTGAAACTCATGAGTGGGGCCATAGCGTCGCTTAGTTCTCTGCCTTTCGCTGCCCGTGGCATCAGCAAACATCTATCTGGAGGATACCGCAGTGAACTGCAGTCGGTCCGTGCTCCGTGTGTTTTTGAACGGCACCAAGAAAGGTACACATGGAAAACGTGCGTTTACATTTCCTTGTTTTAACAAACGTTCCAATTAATTGTTGTTATAAGTGTCCTGTTTTTGTTTTTCTCGATTACTTATATTTAAATATTGGAAACTTTTTCTTATTCACCAACGCCTCAACCGAAGTTCGACCTGTTCAGAACCAAAGGAAGAAGAATAACGAGCCAAACCTTATTTATTATTTAATTATCAGCTTCCTGTTACCAACTCCACTAAAACTCTCGAATAGCAGGCAACGGCTGCAACGACGAAGCTTTGCTCTATCTTCGAGCTATATAGTACTTCCGTTGCTTCGCTGAAAAAGCTCATTGCAGAGCATGAAGCATTTGTGAGGCACAATATGGCACTCCCATCCAGTGCCTCAGTTCAAAGGGTGTTCAGCGGAGAGGTGAACATATTGAATAAGAAATAACGCAAAATGTCTGACGAGACTTTCGAGAGTCAGCTGTTGCTTAAAATACTCAAGGTCAATAAATGGAACAGGTGGCAGCATTAAGAACTTGAATAACCTTCTTCACTTTGTTTCTTAATTGAGGAAAATATTGTTGAAAGTAACGCCACGAAAGTAACGGATTACTTTTGGGGGTAACGGGCGCTTACTTTCATGGGAGAGTAATTGTAATTGTAATAAATTACAATTTAGCCTCGAGTAATTGTAATTGTAATTCCTTACTATTTTTCAGTAACGTGTACAAGTCTGGCTCCAATGTCTGAAAGGAAGAGTTGAAACGCCGTCAGAGTCGATGAGGCGCTTGTTGTCGAACGGGTTGAGTCCTATCTTCTCCACGACAACAGTCTTGTTCTCGCACAACTTACGAGCAATGGTTCGCTGCGTGATCTTGTGCAGAGTTTGTCGCTCGAGAGTTTGAACGTACAGCTGGTAGGTTAGCTTACGGGACTCGCACCTTTTCACTCCTTTCGCCCTCACGCATTGCTCTCGGGAGGCTAGTTCCATCGAATAGAGTTTGGGTTTTAAACAAACAAATCCTAGAATGTGATCTTTTGGGAGCTCGTTTTTGAACACTCCTAGTTTCATTTTGTTTGCGGGAGAAAACAAGGGGTGATCGGCCGGGTACCCAGAAGTATCCAGGTGAGTTTCGGCAAGGGTCGCCAGCTTCGAGTCTACATCCGGGTCGGTGATTTGGAGGATGAACGAGTCCGTGTCGCTGTACGCTGCGTGAGCGTCGGGGAAAACGCGCCTGACCTGCTTGTAGAAAAATTCGTACATGACCAGTTTGGACATCTCTAGGATAGAGAAGCCCGCGTACACGGGTTTGTTCAAGTGTAGGGTTCTCTGGGCTAATTGCCACAAACTGTCTGAGGTTAGGTTTCTGCAGGTTTTTCAGCACTTCCTCCTCGCTCACGCTAATGACAACGTTATTGTACTGACGTGGGTTTTCGATAGTCTTACCATAAATTGAATCCATAATGAGCTTAGATAGGTTCTTTTGAAAGGCATTTTTCGCCTGTTTTCGGAGGTTGTGGTTAAAGTCGATGAAATCTTTAAGAAATGCCCTCTGCGAAAACTTCAAAACGCGATGAATGACTTTTAGTTTTAAGCCCAACTCAAGATACAGCTTGAGATTTCGGTAGTGGATAATGTAATTGCGTTTCGGATAAAAGGTGAGAAGCAGCTTTCGCTCAGACTCTCGCTGGGGTAGGTGAAATTTTTCGACGAGCGCTTTTTGATAGGGTGAGAGCCATTCGAGCGGGACTCCTCGTTTCTCGGGAGCCAGGGGAAAGTCCGCGTGCGAATCGTGTAGTTCCCGAGGATAGTCGAGGTCCACCTCTAAAATGTAACCCTCGGGCGCGTCGTCAGGAACCTGCTGGAAGTGGAGAGCGTCGATTTCCTCGCGGTCTAGCCAGCGAAAATCTGCGCATGGAAGGGATCGTCGCATGGTGGATGCGTACAGGCCGTTCACGTCGAGGTCTAAAATTTGAGAAACCGCCGTGTTCGTATCGAAACATGCGGTTCCTGGCACGTTAGCCCTCGTGTTACGAATGGCACATTGAACGATTCCTCCTCGAAGACCCGCTTCGATGAAAAGATACGCATCCACGTCGTCGAGCAGCTCCAGTTTTACCCCAGTCTGTTTAAGTGCGCAGGCGAGACTGAGTGCGGGGAGGGAAACGTAGTGTAACGAATCGAGCTCGTACGTGTCTAAAGTCCATTTCCTGAAATTTTGAAACACGTCGGCGAGAAGTAGGCAGTCGAGATGCAGGTAGCAGTCACTGTAATCTCCTAGGCTTTTGAAATTAAATGTTTCAAAGACGGTTTGGGCGTGACGGTAGTCCTCCTCTGAAATTTGGCTGTCGTTAAGCTTGTTGTAAAACAACTCAAGCGGCGGTAGCTCCGGCTCCCGGTAAGCCTCGAAACTGGTCACGTAGTCGTAGGGAAATACGCCTTTCCGCGCCAGAAGCTCAACGTGCTGCGGAAACGCCTGCTTTAGGCAGCACAGGTTTTCTAGTCCCTTGGAACGGAGGTCCTGAACCAGCGCGTCCAAGCTGGCGGGGAGAAAGGCCAGACTGTCGAGAAACCGCAGGTTACCCACGTCGAGTCTCTTAAATTGCTGGCTGCCAGTGGCGAGCACTTTAATATCCTTATTCTCGAATAAGACGAGTTCCGGTAGTATAAAGGCCAGGTCGTACGAATGGTTGTGCGCGAGCACTGGAATGACTTTCTTGTTTACTCTCAGATTTAAATTGCATCCCTGACACAACGACTGCCTGTACGATCCGCTGAAGTGATCGTGATCCCTGACTTTTCTCTTTCGATTTCCGAACGATTCGCCACAAATCGCGCAGTGAGAGGCCGACGCATGAGCCTCTTCGTTCACGCTCACCATTGGCACTTCCTCGCTTCGAATCCATTCGCCAATGAGCTTTGACAACTGATTAAGAATGGAAATGAACTTTTCCACGCAGTCCTCGCCCCGGTACAAAAACTGCTCGACGATTCGCGAGTCCGTGGATCGGATTACGAGAATGCAAAACGAACTGGGGACGTGCTTCTCGTAAGCCTGACCCATGTTTTCCGCTTCCAGAATGGCCTCGAAATCGTAGACGCAAAAGTAGGGAAAAGGTTCCATCGTGTGTGGGCTCCGGAAATACAGCGCGTCCCCCTTTGCAGGACAAACTGTTCGGACTGCCTTCTTTTTTTTACACAGCGATAAATGACTTCCCAGCGCAGTGCGAAAGCGAAAGCCCATCATACACCTTTTACAGCGAAAGCGGTGAGTGCGCCTGTTCGCGAAAAGTCCGGCAAAGTTGGTGATTAGAACAAAGTGATCGTCTATTAGGAGCAAATCGACGTGCTTCTCCCGCTCGATATCGTTGACTTTGAGCGGGTAGGCGAACCTTTGTTCTCGATCGTAACCGTACACGTTCACGGACTCGAAGTTTTTCCTCTCGAAAGCCTGCTCGTCTCCGAAAACCAGCTCTGGGGAAACACGTAGACGTAGTAGACGACGTGAAACTCTTTGTCGAACATTTCTCTTCTAAATCTCAACAAGCTGCGAATATACGTACTTTTGCCCGATTTAGAGGATCCAATCATCGTGATTGACGCCGGCGTTTGGAAACGAAATTTGTCACGAGTTCGATTCCCCGCCGCCCGCGGAGCCTTTTTTATCGAATAAAAGGGGCATTTACCGCGCAGCGATTCAAATTCAAAACACGTGACCGTCATGTGACCGGAGCGCAGCGCCCTCCTTCGGATGCAGCACGAACCCTGTGCGACATAACGTGAGCGCCCTCTGTCGGACGCAGCTCGAACCCTGTGACATCACATGTGAGACGCCCTGAGCGCCGCAATTCAAGTCCTATAGCGCCCTCTGTCGAACGAAGCTCGGACCCTGTGTGACATCACGTGGTTCTTATCAGATGATGACCGCAGGTGTCAACACCTGGTCAACCACGCTTGTGGTTTGAGGTCTGAGGCTTGTGGTTTGCGGTCTGAGGTTTGCGGTCTGAGGTTTGTTGTTTGCGGTCTGAGGTTTGTGGTTTGCGGTCTGAGGTTTGTGGTTTGCGGTCTGCGGTCATGGTAAGTGACACGCTTCTGGCACGCGCCTGACACGCGACGCGCACGTGACTTCACACGTGACGGGACCTCGCTGAGCTCCGATTGGTCACTGGCAAATGCCCTGTGGGCGGGGCCATCGATGCCCACTGCCTGGCATTGGTCACTGGGATGGGAGAGAGGGAAAGGGCCCCGCCCTACTGCACTGTGATTGGTTGCATTGGGTTTGGCCCCGCCCTCCTGCGTTGTGATTGGTCGGATCGGGTTAGGTTCCGCCCCCTTGGGCGTTGATTGACAGGTGTGTGAGCTGGTGCAGTTTTCCTACTACTGTGGACGCCTTCTCGAAGTGGGTGGAGGCACTGCCAGTCACCACTCCGTCGGCAAGCGCGACCATTGCGGCGCTGCGGCGAGTCTTCGCGGCGCACGGATTGCCGGACATTATCGTGTCCGACAATGGTCCCGCTTTCGCCAGCCGGTATCTGGACTGGTTGCAGAAGAATGGGATCCGCCGGATGCTGGTTCCGCCGTACCACCCCGCTTCCAATGGAGCAGCCGAGCGGGTGGTACAGACCATGAAGAACAAGCTCAAGAAGAGCCAGCCCGGTGATTTCCGGACGCAGGTGGCCCGGTTACTTTTCCAGTACCGGACCACACCCCATGAGGTCACTGGCCGTGCCCCCTGCGAGCTTCTGCTGGGCCGGATGGTCAAGACACCCTGAACGTCTTGCATCCAGACCTCCGGTCCACGGCAACTCCTGAAGCAGCTGAAGCAGGAGATGGCTGCTGACTGAGGGTGCCGTCCCGGGCCTTTGCCGGAGCCGGGAGCGTCGGTCTACGCCAGGAGCTTCCGTCCTGGCCCACCCTGGTCTGCCGGACATGTGGTTTCTCCAGCGAGCGCCTCGTCGCTACTCGTCCGCATGCCCGACGGAACCACCTGGCACCGGCACGCCGACCATGTCAGGCCTCGCCTCGGGACCGGGCTTGTACGCTCGGCCGTCGCTTCGGGAGACCAGCCCGCAGGGGGACCAACGACAGCACCAGTCTCGGCCAGTGTAGTGCCACCCACCACGGAGGCGACAAGCGTCGCCAGTCCTGTGGCACCAGTTTGACCGGTGCCACTCTCAAATCCGGTCCCTGCGGCTCCACCGGATGGAGCGCGACCGGTTCAGCAGCGCCCGGTGTTGCCACACCTGGCCCGTCGACACCAGCGACCAGGCGGAGTACGCGGCAGCGAAGGCCCCCTGACCGCTACTCGCCGGGGGTAACTTTCGCCGTCGACCGGCCTGGACTTGATACGACCAGACGCCGAGTCGGTGTCGGCCGTGTGCATCGTTTATTCTTTATTTTGTATTTTTCTAGAAAAACAAACTGGGAGGGAGGGATGTGACAAGTATGTAGCGACCCCTCCATTTCACTCGTCTGTGGCCACCAAGCTCGGCGGGCAACATTGGTCACCGCGCCAATAGACACCATGGAGCGTACGCCGCCCCGGTCAGTCATCGTCCACCCTCACAACCTGGCTGCGAGTCGCCTCTTCTCTGCGGGTGCTTCGGCCCCCTTCGTCCACGTTTTAGAAGGATCGTGACAATGTTATGTACCACTGTGTCCAGCTTGTCTCTTTTCAGTCCAAAAGCTCCGAACGATGTCCCGGGAGCTCGCGTTGGTAGCGCAAGCACTTCTTCGCTTCACCGCGTGGCTATCTTGTCTAGCGGAATATGATACAGATTGCACAAGTCAAAAGCCTGTCCTCGCAGTGTGATAATTTGGAGAGTAAGTCTCGGAGGTCGAAAGTGATTTTTTATAGAACAGCTGACTGTGCTGGCGAAACATGCTTTGTTTTGGAGGCTAAAGGTGTCCCACTTTGCCAGGAGGTTCTTAAGTGGAAATAAATTCTTCATGCTTGGAACGTCCTTATAGGCTGGGAGTATTTAGAGCAAACCGTAAGAGGCCTCTGACTGCGAAGTTCGTATTGTTTAAGCTGAAACAGGATATTTTATTCTTAAGGTCTAGGCTAATTAAAGGTCACTGGTTTCTCCCTTGTTGAAGATTTCTCACAAAAGACCCGCAATTAACGCGAACTTCTTCCAGCATTTGCAAAGGCCAAAAATGTATAATTGTTTACATTTTGGTGACCAGACTTATTACGTTCATGCAATCAGTCAGTCTGTAAAAAGTAATATAGCTTAACAATCAACGAGGTCTGGACTTCACACTTTTTCACCTTTTAATAATCGTGTAATTCTAAATGCTAAGCGTTCCAAACAAAGCTGACGGCGTTGCTGCTCTAATCTCTATCACTAACGCTAATATCGCTATTGGAATTGAATCTTGGCTCGAAGAATCTTTCTCCGAACTGAAAGCTTTTCCTCCGCATTTTACTGTATATCGTAAAGATAGAAATGGTTCCGGTGGTGGTAAGTTTTTGGTCATTCATGAAAGTTTAAAGAGCTGCAAGATAGATTTCAGTGGCTTATCTTGTGAAACTGTCTGGTGTCGCGTCTTTCTTGAAAATTGCGATTTTTTTTACTATAGGCTGCTTTTATTGACCTTCGGCAAGTGAGGCTAACGCAATTATTTCTTTCTACGATGCTTTACCTATTGTCGGAGACGGTTATGTTGTGGTTGGAGGTGACTTTAATTTGCCCTATGTTCAAAAGTTAGATCGCCATCCCTTGACTGTTAACTCTTCGGGTATATATCCTACCGAAAAATCCGGTATAACTTTTTACTATCCGGATTATGGAACCGGAAATTTGTTTCTGGAAACCCGAAATCCAGATTGCAGACAAAGGAATAATTTCTGAAAACCTAAATTCCAGATAGAGTCCAGATAGAATCAAGATAGATTTCCGGTTCTATAATCCGGATAGCGAAAAGTTACACCGAATTTTTCGGTAGGGTATCCAGCATTTCTTAATCTTATCAACGAATACGGTCTGAAGCAGTTTGTTACGAAGAGCACTATGATTTGTGCCAGAGGATCGAGCATCCTTGACCTTTTTTAGCAATCATGATTCGGTGATCTCTGCTGTAACAGTCATCCCCGATATGAGTTACCAGTAATGCCGTGGTTGAGAATTTGACTTGTTCATTCGAACGTTGTATTTTGTATCGTCCCAAGAAAGTGTAGTTTTTCGATAGAAGTGATTATGCAGGCTTATCTGAAAACCTCAGTTCATTCCTTCCGATTTTAGAAAAAAATAAATACATCGAGTGTTGTGAATTTACTGTGGAACGTTTCTAACGCTAAACTGTCAACTGTTATTGAAATTTTTGTTCCATCAAGAATGCTTGCGTCCAAGCGACGTCATGACAAACCATGGTTTAATGCTTAGCTACGCAAGCTTACAAATAAAAATAAGCGTGCACTGAAACAATACCGCACACGCAATGACTTTACGTCATATAATAAACTAATAAAAATAGAAGCTCTTCTCAGATCCCAGATCGTACATGACAACTTTGTCTCAGAAGACAACTTAAAGGCTGTGGGCTCCAATGATTACTTTAGTTCCGTATTTTCGGACGTCCCTACGTTTAACGACATCTACTCGGATGTTGCGATTTATCGTATGGTTTGCATCCCCGAAATTCAATTTAATGTGCAAGGTATTTTTAAACTGATAACGTAAATAAAACAAGGTTCAGCGAGCGGTCCCGATGATACTCCAAACACTTTTTTAAAGTATTGTGACGATATTATTTCGTGTTACTTGGTCAATATATTTACTGCATTCTTAAACTCTGGTTCTTTATTACTTGACTAAAGATTTGCGAATGTTGCCGCGTTTTTTGTTTTTATTTATTCGACACTGCCAGGCGCCTTTTGACAGCCAAGGCAGGAGTGGTTACATACAGCATTTTAAATACATGCGACATCTCTTGAGAAACACAAAAGCACCAGAAAAAGAAACCAATAAGGCATACCGGACATACAGTTGATAGAATGGGTAAAAACGAAAACGGCTACACTCAGTACTGAAGATAACTATAAGACCAAACAGTGTTATTAGCCGGGGATATAAACATAAGGCGCCACAATCGCCGGTAAGATTTGACGAAAATAGCGGCGTGTTGCTATGAAATTCCTTCTAGAAGATATAATGGAATATATTATCAAAATAAACACACTTCACTAACCAGTAGGTACGAATAAAAGATACAAAGACATCCTGGGATGTTGTACCGACCACGTTAAGCGGAAGATCGTTACATTCGGTTATCGTTCTCGGAAAAAAAAAAACGATATGCGTTTGTCCTGCATTGAGTTATCTGTATTGTTCTATTCTGTTTGTTCCGATTTGATCGCGCTGTACTTAAACTGCATATAGTCGGAAAATTCAGTCCTGTCTGGTTATTGACTATGTTAAAAAGGAGCTTTAGTCGATGAAGCTTGAGGCGGGATTTTAGTGTAGGAAGCTCAAAACTATTCAGAAGTTCAGTCACCGAGACGTTTCTGCCATAAGCGTGATAAATGAATTGAAGCGCCTTCCTCTGTACGCGTTCGATGCGTTCGGTATCTGTTTTTGTGTGGGAGTCCCAGAGAACGTCACCGCGCTCCAGTAGCGGTCTTACAAGGAATTTGTAGGCTACGAACTTTGTTTTGCTAGTGTCATGTTTTAGGCAGCGTTTTAACAATTAACCATACCCTTTTTGTAGCCGCCAAGACAATGCTAATAATATGGTTCTTCGAACTTAGATTGGAAGTTATATTTATTCCTAGGTGCCTTAAACTTCATGACTAGGCTAATCTTGGTGTTATTAATTTTATATTTGTCCCTGAGCGGTTGTTTTTCGCGTGTAATAGTCACTATGTGTGCACTTAGCTGTACTTAAACTCATTAGCCAAGATTGACACCATCCGGAAACGGCTGCTAGGAAATCGTTTAGAGTTACCTGATCGCCTGTTGACTTAATATTTAAGTATCCAATGCAATCGCCTGAAAAAAACGGCAGCGATCAGGTGAGTTGTGGGACAAGTCGTTTAAATAAATTAGGAAGAGAAGTTGGCCCGATCCGGAGCCTTGTGGGACTCCTGAAAGAACTGCTGCTAGAGGCGAGTTGGTCCTGTCTGTTAGAACGTATATGAACGACACCCGGTCAAAAGCTTTTTCGAAATCCCCAAAAACGGCATCGATTTCTCCGCCCTTGTTCAGAATTGGCAAAATTTCGTTGCTCGTGTGGAGTAGCTGGGTGACTGTAGAAAAGCCACGGCGACAACCGTGCTGGCTACTCAAGAAAAAGTTGTTGCTCTCGGAAAGGGTGCTAAGGTGTTTAAAAACAAAATGTTCCATTACTTTACTTGCAGCACACAACAAGCATAATGGTCGATGGTTAGAAACTAGGAACTTATCACCCGCTTTATGGACAGGTATTACTCTAGCAAATTTACAGTGTTCGGGAACTTCTGCTTCTTGTAAGCTTTTGTTAAAACGATATGGAGGTAGTTTGCGCACATTTCGGAGTACCTGTAAAGAAATGCATCTGGCCCAGATGATTTCTTTGTGTCTAAGTGAAGCAAAGCAGAGAAGATTCCCACCTCGCTGATGAACAGGTCTGGTACTTCAATACCAGCGCCTCGAACGTCAATAGCTTGGCCGCTAGAGCGAAGGAACACGGAAGTGAAGTAATCATTAAAGGCTGTCGCAACGTAGTAGGTAGGGGTCAGGGATTTCGACGTTGTTCTGCGTTAGTTATTTTACCGGGCCTTTTTTATGTGTAAGGTGCATCCAAAATTTTGTCGGGTTGTTACAGAGAACGTTGTGCATTTTAACATTGCAGAAGTGGTATTTGTATAGTTTTCATAGTAATAATAGCACAAAAAAGACGGGACTAAAAAGACGAAGAAGCACGCAGGACAAGCCCTAACTGGCAACTAAAGTTTATAGAATGCTTCCAACTTTTGCTATCGCCGTGCATGCGCGTGATCTCGTCTAAAAAAAACACGGCGTGCCGCCAAATCAGTAGATATAGCCAGCCCACCGCCTGTTCAAAAAGTTTGCAAGACAGCTACATCACCCCGCCGCACAATCCGAACGAGGAAAGGAAAAAATTGCCGTGCTAATATTTACAAGCTAGATGGTGTTAATGAAACTGTACTCTTTCGGTTGCATATACACTAATGCGACGCTGATGCAAACGTCTTTCTCGCAAGCATATATATTTGCCGCCTCCAGTAACTCTCTTTCTAACTTTCCTTCATTGCGTCCCTCCACCTGCGTACCGTCCAGCATGGGGGAACAACCACGAGTTTTACAATGCCCCGGCAAGTGAGAAGCGTAATTGTTGACAAGAGAAGCCGCATGCTCTCGAAGTCTATCATTTAAGCAACGTCCCGTCTGGTCTATGTAAACACGAGCACAAGCTAAAGGAATCATGTAAACCACCTCAGTGGCACAAGACACAAACTTTGTGACGTGCTTCTTGCTGCAAGCAGGTTTCTTCACTTTCGGCCGGCTCACCATAGCGCACATTTTAGACAATCTGCACGGGGCCTTGAAAACAACGTGCACGTCGAACTTGGATGCTATCCTTTTCAGATTGTGCGACACTTTAAGAATGTACGGTAACACTACAAATTTTCTGGTTTCCGCTTGTGCGCAACGGTTGTGTTTTGTTAACTTTTTCAGAAGGGATTCCGCAACTCCCTGTATTAGAAGCAATGGAAAACCGGAGTTTTCCAAGCGACGAGTTTGGACGTCAAAACTATCACTAATTACATGCGGAAAGGACTTCAGCAGTGCCGACCGGAGGCACAGCGAGGCGATGCCCATCTTAATCAATTTAGAGTGGGTAGAGTCAAAAGAAAAAAGGGCCTTTTTGTGTGTGTGGTCTGTACATCCAGCACACATGGTCAAGGGAGTTAAAAGACAACCGGATATCTAAAAATTGTAAAAATTCTTCCAACGCAAGTTTGTAGGTGAAATGTAGATGCTCAAAACGTCTGCTAAAAACCTCCAGAATAGTCTCGACTAAAGAGACCAGGCTTCGCTCTAAAGGACACAAACAAAAATAATAAAGTCGTCAACGTACCTACAAACCTCCACAACGGGGGCGTCAGCTGACTCGTGCAAAACCGAGCGGACAAACGTGGCAAGAAAAATCTCACATAGTACAGGCGCCACACTCGATCCGATACAAATGTCACGCCTCTGTACATACACCTTGTCCTCAAAGCAAACAAGCGTTGAGTTTAGGTAGCAGTGCAACACCTCCAGGAAGGTATCAGCCGTAACTCCGCACGCAATTTGAAATGCAAAAGCGCCCGATGTCTCAATCAGTTCCCGAACAGCAACTAGAAGTTCGTCGTGTGGAACCGAATAAAACAATTCATCAACGTCCAAGGAGAAAGCGTTGTTGACTCCGGGAAGACCCTCCCGTAGTACGTCGATGAGGAGGTCCGAACTGCTCACCTTGTATTGGTCTTCTGGGATGAGGTTACTCAGGTGCAGCGGCAGAAACCTGCTCACCTGGGCCTGCCAGCTGTCTCTCTCGGTGAAGATGGCTCTAAAGGGGCACTCAACTTTGTGCGTCTTTGCCTCAAAGAACATCTTCAGGACATCCAGTTTGCAGTTTCTTGCACGCTTTGCCAAAGCCTCGAGGTTCACCTTCTTCAGCATCTTAGCAGCCCTTGTCTTTGCCCTAGCCGGTCGTGTGTCTGCTAGCTTGAAGTTCTTGTTGATGGCCAGCATAGCTTTCTCACCAAATAATTCGTTTGGGAGTACCGTGAAGCTTCCTTCTTTGCCAGCCAACAGGAGAGAAAGGTCCGAGTCGTGGAAGTGACGGACAACCATTTGAAGGACCGACCGACTTTCTTTGCTACCTTTGTAGCTCCTCTGCAACGACTCTACTCCTTCTGAAACGCACCTCTTCTTTTCCTCTGTGGGAGCCGTGTCTGCAATCGTGTGGACATCTGCTAAAAGTTGTCCGCAGACGTTTCAAGGCTAAACTTTGGTCCTCTTTCCAGCACTCGCTCCACGGCAAGTGGGGCCAAAGCACCACTCAAAAAGACCACCGTGGGCAACAGAAACTCTCGTCTTCCCCGGTTTCGGCAGGTTTCACCGAGTTCTGGACCAAAGAAACTACGGCGTCACTACCGCCAACCTACGGTACTCTGCCAATCGGGTCGCTCCAGCTTGGCCGTCCCCGCACCACTTGAAGCAACTGACTTTCAACCAGTCACGAAGAAATCGAACTTGCCGCTAACACTCAGACTTGAGGGTCTTACAAATTCTCTTCCAATGCCTGGTGGACGAACCCAAGGCACCAAATAAGAAAGCAATGTCCGGTGGGCACTGTCATTTTCGAAGGCAGTAGGCAAGGTATTCTGCCTTGCACTCCATATGTATAGACAAGGGGTGGTCAGAGTGACACTGGGTTAGAGTCGCAGACGAAACAACAAAAGTTCAAAGAGCCGCAGGAAAAAAAATAAAGGGGGGGGGGGGGGAGGCTACTTTTAAAAAGAAACGATATGGAGGAACAGTGCTTTCCAAAGGAGACAAGTATAATTGTTGACTACAACAAACAACACCAGGCAGCAGAACGTTACTTTAACCGCTAACCAAAAATGAATGCTTCGGCTGGTCCGCTAGCCAGCCACTGCCCCTGACGCCCCTTATGCGTATACGGTTCGAAATTCTTCCTAGACCAATAAAGGAAACAGTGTTACTGGACACATCAACGTGTCAAAGAGCAGTCCAGCTGTATGTACATAGTGTAGTAGAAAGCTGCCAAGACTGTGAGCTTTTTTTAAAATTCTAGGACTCTTTTCGTCTTTGGAACGCAGGAGGGGAAGGGGAACACGCTCACTCGAACGCCGCGAGCCGCACTTGGACCCGCGATGAGCCGCATGCGGCTCGCGGGCCGCAGTTTGGCCACCCCTGGTATAGACAGTAATATACCGTGTCCAGTTCGCATATACGTGCATGCGAGTCGTCTTGCACGACGTTTTAACTGAAGTATTTCGCGTGTTATGCATGGGATCCGATTATTTAGCCTTTTTTTCTACGGTACAAACATCTGGATAGATTTATGAACTGTATTTTTGAAGTGCAACCATAGCTGGTCGACAGTAGTAAGATCATTAATATGTATTTTAATAAAGTGATCGTACTCTAGTTCAAGAACGTCCAAGATGCTTTCATCTTGGGCACTATTGAAATCGAGGTAAGGCTTTTTTAACTTCACACGCGGTTGCGCGCTAAATCTGTCTTTTTAGGTAAACCAAATTGTGGTCCGAGATTCCTGGTAATATATCGACTACAAATTGAAATTGACTAACATTATCAGAAATAAAGACAAGATCAAGAATTGAGCATGGAGCTTGATGTGACACTTGTCGTTTCATTAACAATCTGTTTTAAATCGCAAGAAAAAGCAGTATCTAGGAGTAATCTGAGTGCACACAGGGAGATGAAACACACAGCAAGTCTCAATTTATCCTGGGCAGTTTAAAGTTGCCACACATTTTGATGTGAGCATAGCGTTTGCTCTCCTCGCCCATAAAAGCGTGCAATTTCTCTAGAACAGAAATGTCAGCATTCGAAGGTCTATAGAATGCACAAGTAAGTATGCTAAGTGGACACAGACTGACTGAAATTCAAAACTCTAACCAATGTTTAATACAAAAAAGAACAGAAAATTCTCCGACGTTTCGGGACGAGATCGGTCCCTTGGTCACGGGTGACGGGGTTGAACGGAGGAAGAAGCCGCTTATGTAGGCCTTTGCGATTGCTGCGTCCCGAGATCTTAGGCACTGGGACGACACTGGCGTAAACGTTTGCACCTAAAATCCTGGTAGATCCAGACAACAAAAGGTAGCATCAACAGGTCGTCGGGCCGTCTCCCAAAAGTCAATGTTTCAGAGCTGCGTCGCTTCGTGGAAAACCCCAGACGCAGCAATCGCAACCGGCCTACATAGGCGGCTTCCCCCTTCGTCCAACCCACAGTCACCAGTGACCAAGGGACCGAGCTGGTCCCGAAACGTCAGGGAATGTTCTTTTCTTTTTATTAAACTTTGTTTAGAGTTTCTAATTTCAATCACTTTAATATTTTCCTAACCAGACAGATATCTGTCAAAACAATGTTTACGTTCAAATCTTTATGCGATGACTACGGTTCGGACGCTTCTCAGCTCGCGAAAAGGTTGGTACACCTAAACCGTACCAGTGCCTACTTCAACAATACCTGCAAGGAACTCGGCCTAATACCGAAGAGCCTACGCCTTAAACGCCTGGTGCACTCGCCTGAGAGGACACAAGATCATCGACCAGGCTGAACGTCGCCTACTCAACGCCCGCCTCCACGAATGCAGGGAGACTCTAGGGCAGAAGGAACTCGACCTGTTCTTCGCGCGCAGACAACTGGAATTCAGGATACCTGAGGTATTTCACGCAGTTGAAGAGTTTGCCAGGTCCACCGCGGCCACTACCACAAAAACAAGATCCCTTGAACACCAGCGCAAGATCGCGGCTCTCCACCCAAGGGCAGCGTCAACCGTCTTTCATGACAACCAGCGCGTCGTATGAAACCTTTCTTCGAGGGTGCTCTCGTCGATGGAGACGTCTATCCTGGCGAAGGGACATGGTTTCAACACACTACAACCAGGCCCCCGATCTCCATGATGTCGGCCGCCATTTAGGAGGGCATTCGTGAACTGAGCCCTTCTCTCCGGGAAGAAGTACGTCTAAAGACAATTGGTATTATCACACGAGGTCGCCGGCGAGAAGAAGTGAACATCTCATCCGCTGAGCACCATGCCCCGCGAACACTGAAAGAGGACGACAACATAGTGATTCTACCGGCAGACAAGGGCGACGCCACGGTTATTCTCGACAAATGTGAGTACAAAGAGAAAGTGATGGCGCTCCTTTCCACCTCTGCGTATACTCCCGTGCGAAAGGACCCCACTGCAAAGATCCAGGAGACCGTCAACAGGACACTCACGGTCATCTTCAAGAAACACTTGGACTCTCGTGCTCTGGGAGGCACTGGGCAGTGGTGACGGCTGGTTGTACATCGTCCTAACAAATCTTCGCTACCGTTCCAGGTTGACTGAGGCTGATACCGAGAGCAGCTGGAAATCCCGATTTCAAGCTTCCGACAGATCGCGGTCGTCGACAGGCGAAAACGGTGCGGGAAAAACTGCAACGCGTCATCGTCATCAGGACCGCACGTGCCGGCTGCTATTGGTCGTCTGTCTACTTGGCCCAGCGACATCTAACTACAAAAGACCTGGTTCAGCACTCTGTTCGCGGCAGTTGTCAGTGGTGACGGCTGGTTGTACATCGTCCTAAGAAATCTTCGCTTCCGTTCCAGGTTGGTTCTGGTTGCTTACGACCTTACACTCTTTTATTTTTTTTGCCCCGTAACTACTGCCAAAAACTGCTTGTTTTTTGCGTCTGAGCTTTTCTTGGTCATGTCTAAAGAGACGGCTAAATGGTTTTCAGAACTTAAGGATGATCTAAAAAAAGAACTCAAGGTGTTCCGTGACTCGCTTGAACGCGAGTTTAGGTCCGATCTTCGCGAAATTCATTCAGAGCTCAAGAGCATAAACGGGGGAATGGAGTTCATAAACAGAGTTCGTGGACATTAAGGCAAAACTAAGGACAGTCATAAAAGAAAATTCAGCCTTGGAAAAATCAACAAGCAGCCTTAAGAAAAATATGATATCATGAAAAGAGTGCCCGAGATGTTGAAATGAGACTCACCCAGGGTGAACAGTACTCCCGAAACCCTAACTTGGAAATAAAGCGCATTCCGAAAACCGATGACCAAAACGTCATGCATTTAATCAGTAAGATAGGAAACCTGGTGGCTGAGCAGATTACCGACTCGGACGTTAAGGTATGCCACCGTGTGCCAACTGAGGGACGCAGCAATCAGTAACCTTATCGTTCATTTTGCACACAAGAACAAGCGTGATTCAGTTTTGGAAAAAGCAAAGAAAAAGCGGTTATCTGCTTCTGAACCAGGTTTTGATGAGCCAACACCTGTGTTGTAAATGAGCACTTATGCCCTACATTGAAACGACTGCTTGGAATGACCCAAGCAAAAAAGCGAGAGTGCCAATGGCACTTCGTTTGGATTCGAAACTGCAAGATAATGGCACGAAAATCGGTTGGCACTCCGATTGTCTCAATTACACATGAAGAGGATCTTGACCAGATTTGTTAGCGTATCATAAAGACGGTACCTTGCGTTTTCCTTTTTTTTCTGGTGCACTACCACGAATTCATTTTGCCTTCAATTATCAAAACTTGTCTTGATGCGAAAGATATTTCTGTGTTTCATCTAAATGTTCGTTCAATAAAAAACATGATAGACGACATTATCACTCTTCTCGAAATGTGTGAAGTTAAGTTCGACATCATAATGTTTTCCGAAACTTGGTGTTGAAACGAACGGGATATGTTTGCTTTACCGGGCAATATTAACTTCTTTCTGAACAAAATTGAACGGAGAGGGGGAGGTGTTTTGATAGTGGCTACTAAAGCCCTTCAGTGTGAAATGCTTCTTATATTTACCGAGATTACTGATGATTATGAAGTTTTGAGTGTACGATGCAAAAATCAAATTTTTTCTGTTTTTTATCTTCCACCATCAGCGAATTTCTGCAATTTTCTGTCTTTTTTGGACAGCTATTTGGAATTTTCGTCGGCAAATATTTTTTTCTGTTATTATGGGGGGGGGAGAATTAACGTGAATATGCAAAACAATACTGGTCTATCTTCGCAATTGAATAATACCCTTGCTTCCTATGGCATTCAGAACGTAATTATGTAATCCACAATAGACACTCAAGTGCTCATCAAGTGTCATCGACCTCTTTATTACAAATATAAACAGCAAGATTAATGCCGCGGGCACTATTTGCTGTGACGTTAGTGATCATATTCCGACTTCTGATTCCTTCATTGTACAGATCTTATAACTAGGGACAAAAGACAGCCTTTTAGAGCACAGCACTTAGGCGACCCCCTCCCCCGCGGTCACGTGACCCCCCCCCCCCCCCGAAGTCACGTGACCCCCCCTCCCCCGTGGTCACGTGACTCCCCCCTCGAGGAGGAGGGGGAGGGGTCACCCTTCCCTCCTCTTCCTCCCTTGAGGAGGAGGGGGAGGAGTACCCTTCCCTCCTCTTCCTCAAGAGCTGCGCTCGAATTCGGTGTTACAGGGAGTTGTAAACGGCTTTCATTTTTCTTACCAGAATATAGCAGATCAAAACCTCTTGTATTTTAGAAATTAAATTTCATCTATAGATTGGACGCCGATACTGTCACAGATGAACGTCAACGATGCGCATGAAAACTTTTTTGAAAAATTGAAAACTGTTTATAAGAAATGTTTTCCATATAAGAGAATTACCTCATCAAAAAAAAAAATCGTAAGCCTTGGATCACGCCTGTTCACATTTAAATGATAAGGCACAACACTTGGTTGTACAGAGATTATATCACTACGAAAGTACCTAAATAAATTTGTTATCTTCAACAAATATCGCAATACCTTAACAGCAGATCTAAGGAGGGCAAAGCGTGAATATTAAAATAAACTGTTTTGTGAGGCTTTAAGGAAACGTACAGATGTCGTTTGGAAATCAATAAATGAAATCTTACAGCGCGGTAGATTGCACAGTTCAATAGGAGAACTTAGCATAGATGGCAGATTGGTGTCCAAGGCCGCGCTGGCTGAAATGTTTTAATTCCCATTTTGTAAATCTGACGTCCACCTCATACTGTGAGGCAGCTGTGGACGGCATTTCACGAGGAATTAATGAATCTATCTTTCTTGATCTTACTAGTTATGATGAAGTGTTTAAAACATTTATGGGCCGAAACAAATAGTAAAACATGCGATATTGATGACCTCCAAATTAAACCCATTAAATACATTTTTTACATTGTTGCGCCATATCTTGTACACATCTTTAATTTGTGCTTGACGTGCGGAGATTACCCTAGGAAAATGAAACGTGCAAAAGTGTCAGTGCTGTATAAGGGTGGTGAGAAGAATCATTTGTCTAATTATAGACCTATATCGGTCCTAGCTATTTTTTTCTAAAGGGCTCGAAAAGATTATTTTGTGTCGTTTAGATACTTTTTTGTCAAACACTCGGTACTTTCTGAGTCTCAGTTCAGGTTTTAGAAAGGGAATGTCGACGGAATCCGCACTCCTCTTACAAAAGGAAATTATTTTACATAGCATAGAAAACAAACTTTTGACGTTAGGCATATTTATAGACTTTAGCAAAGCCTTTGATTGTATTAATCACAAAATACTTGCTGACAATCCCTCACTTTCACTTTTGTGTTCATATCTAGAAGATCGTAATGCAGTGTGTGTGCATTGATGGACATTTCTCCTCTTTTATGCCGATCAGATATGGTGTCCCACAAGCTAGCATATTGGGGCCCTTACTGTTTAATATTTATATAAACGATATTATGAATACTGCTGAAGACACTCATTTCATAATGTATGCGGACGGCACCAGTCTGTTCCTCTCTGACGCGGATGCGGATAACTTAATAATCAAAGGAAATGTGATGCTCTCCAAATTTGCAATGTGGTCAAATTCAAATGGGCTTAATATTAATGAAACAAAAGCTAGAGCAATATTATTCGGATCAATCAATAAACATGTAGCTCTAAAAAAAATTCTCCAGTTTAATTCTAAACCAGTCGAACTAGTAAAAAATCATAAAAGATTGGGTGTTATATTTTCAGAAAACTTGTCTTGGGATGAACATATAAATCATATTACTAGTAAATTATGCAAAATCGTCGGTATTATTGCTCGATGTCGTTTCATTCTCCCCGAAAATAAAAATTGCAAGTATATCATGCATTATTTAAATCCCAAATAACGTATTGTCATCTCATTTGGGGTACGACGACAAAATCACATCTAGACAAAATACTATTGCTTCAAAAGAGAGTGTTACGCTTTATAGGAAACGTTCATTAATTAGTCCATACCGAATCATTATTTCAAAAATACATATCGATTGTATGAATACCTTCTGACTAGGTCATTTTGTTTTTCATCACCAGAAGTGATTGGTTTTTTGAGGCATACATCAAATTTAACCAGAAATATAACCACCATCCGCACCCGCTGCTCGGAGGAATGGAGGGTGTCCCGTTATCGTACAAATTACGGCTTGCAGTCCCTTCATTATAACCTACCCACATTACTCAATAAATATTCTTCGGATAATCTTGACATTTATAGTTTCAATCGTAAATCGATGTACCTACTTTTTGTATAATATGTATTAAGTTATGTTAACCTTTTAGTTAACGTGTTTTTGCATATTTATTACTCTGAGTGTTTTTCCTGCATTTCTGTCACCATCTGCCAAGCTCTCGGGGCCCGGACCTCGTCAAGCCAACAAAGATTGGCTTTTCTTTCCGTGGCTCCGGCATCTGTACTTGCAGATGCAAATAAATGATTTGATTTGATTCGATTTAGCTCAGGCTGATATGCCGAAATGGGTCTTCCCCAGCCCTTTACGGACTTCCCAAAATCCACAAGTCCGGTGTGCCCCTCCACCCCATTGTTGACTTCACCACATCCCCGCTCCGCGCAGTGGCAACTTTGGACGAACAAAAAACGCATTGAGTGATTTGGAACGCCATCTTGCACAGTTCAAAGACATGAAAGCTGAAATCACGGATTGCATGCAACAGTGTGATGGCATGCATAGCGTCGTAGGGAACCTAACAGCTAAAGTATACGATTTAGAAAATCTAAGTCGGCGTTGTAATTTACTTTTTGCGGGGTACATGATGCAGACACGCGAGAGCTACCTACGACATCTGAGAAACAAGTACACGAAGTCATTACTAAACGTGGATTAGAGCCCATCCAAACTGAAAGAGCGTTAGGACTTGGTACACACTGTGTCGGCAAAACTCGACCACTTATGGCAAACTTTGCATGTTTGAAGGAAAAACAATCTGACTGGTAAAACGCAAAGAAACTAAAAGGATCTTGGAATATGTTTCAAAGTCGGTTCAAAAGAAAACAACTTATGGACTTTGCAAATGACCACCGTAATGACAATACGTGTAAACCTTTGATTTGATGCACTGCACCTAAAAGATGCAAGATACGCCTATGACGAAGCACTTGGTCAAGTTGCTCAGACTACATGACAAAACAAGAGCTGCTCGACCTCAAGCATATATTTTTTATTGTGAACTGTCGGAGCGTAAAAAATAAAGTAGATGATTTAATATTTGTTGTGTATGACAAAGCCTATCGTGGTTCTTGGTACTGAATCATGGCTAGATATTAACATCAATCATGACTAAGTATTTCCCAGCAACTACACATGTTACAGAAATGACAGGAACTATCATTGGAGGGGAGGGGGGGGGGCGTTTTTATATTGTAATAATACTGTCTCTTCCTCTCCCCTTGACATCACAGTTAGGTCGTGGTAAGCTCTGTGGTGCTGCATTAAATTATCAAATAGCTAATCAATATCGCTCTGTTCTTTTTATAGACCGCCTAGAAGCTCGGCTGATGTCAACATTGAACTTTCAGAAACAGTAGAAACGATTCAGACGGACGGTCTTGTTATTGGCGGTGCTTTTAGTATAACTGAACTTTCTTGGAATCCGTATATGCTACAGTCTGGCGCGGTATCTGGTGTAGGCAGGGAAATGATAAACATGAGGCGAACATTTCCACTCATACAAATTGTAGAAAAACCAACGAGAGGAAATATTATTTTAGACTTTGATTTAACAAAATAACTAGCTCGGGTAAAGTCTACCTTGATTATACCTGGAATAAGTGACCACCATGTAGTTCTCTGTGAAATGCATGTATCGTAGGAAAAAATACGACCAAACACTGGCCGTCGAATGTACAATTACGCAAGTGCGAATACTGGAGAGATACAGTTTGTCCTAGACGAATACATCCAGGAATTCGAAACATTATCAGATTATCTTAGTGTTAACAATCTATGGATCCTTTTTAAATAAAAAATTCTTGAGCTGCGATACAGCTTCGTGCCGTCTTGGTTACTAACAGCAAGACATGCAAAAAGTGAACTGCGGATCTAATAAGAAGTTATGGGCTCTTAGAAAACAAGGTCTCAGGGTGTTCACTAATCTCAAAAACAATTAATCACCAGAGTGTACAGCGAAATTACGAACTATCAACAAAAAATCTAAAAGAGCACCGAGTGAAGCAAAAACCAACTTTTTGGAGTCATTCCCATCGCGAATAAAACAAAGCCAAAGGGTTATGGAGGTATGTTACGAGAAATGGAAACGATAAAACACGTCTCCCACATCTTTCACATAACGGCGGTTCAATAGAAAACAGCCTTGCGCAAGAAAACTGTCTAAACGACTTTTTTGGTTTAGTTTTTTTTCTCCTAACACGGTAAATACTAATCGATCAAGCCCAACCAGAATGAATATTGAAACCATGGGAGAGGTGGTAATTGCCGAGCATGGAATCACAATGCTACTAAAGCGCTTGTATGCAACCAAAGCGGGATCACCGGACGGGCTGCCAAGCAGTATCCTAAAGTTGTGTGCACGGTCCCTTTCATCCTTTTTGAAGGTGTTGTTTGCTAAATCATTGAGTCCATGTTGCCTTCCCAGCGACTGGAAGATAGCTTGCGTTGTCCATGTACACAAATCTGGACCTTGGGAGCTTCTTATTAATTACCGGCCTATTCGTTTAACGAGTATTGTTTGTAAGACCTTTGAACATATTTTATATACTAGCATTAAAAAACACATCGAGGCACATGTTTTGTTTGCTCCAAACCTGCATGGCTTTTGGCAAGGAGTATCATCTGTTACCCAACTGACAGTGTTTGTTCACTAAGTAAGTGAAAAGTTTGATCACCGAAGTTGCATAAACTGTGTATTTATGGATTTCTAAAAGGCTTTTGACGTCGCAGACCACAATTTGCTTGTTCGTAAACTACATTGCTTTAATATTAACTGCCACGTAGTTCAGTGGATTAAAGAATACTTAAATTGAAGGTCTTCAATGTAGTTTTAATCAAGCTGCATCTCACACTATGATGTGACGTCAGGCGTCCCACAGGGGTCGATTTTGTGCCCACGGCTGTTCCTTGTTGATATCAATAGCATTTCAGGAATATATTATTTCTTATATGAGACTCTTTGCAGATGACTGTGTCGTGTATCAAGAAATTAGAAGTGTAGATGACAGTAATGAAATACAACGCGAACTGTTCAAGATACACATGTGCTGCCAAGAATGGAATATTAAACTAATCCTAGAAAACACTGTACACGTATGATTGCAAGAAAAAAAAATGAAAGCCGTTTACAACTCCCTGTAACGCCGAATTAGAGCGCAGCTCTTGAGCAGGAGGAGGGGAGGGTACGGAGGCGACGGTATGCCTCTCCTCCTCCTTCCTCATCTACTCCTCCCCTCGTCCTCGCCTCCTTCTCACGGGGGTCACGTGACCCCGGTGACGTCATGTGACCCCCTTAACGTCACGTGACCCCCTTGACGTCACGTGACCCTTGACGTCAAGTGACCCCCATGAGGTCACGTGACCCCGGTGACGTCACGTGACCATGTGACGTCACGAGGGTCACGTGACCTCACAGTTACGCCGACGGTGACGGCTCGGCGGCGCCGCTCAAGCCGGAAACGGGCGCCTAAGTGCTGCGCTTTTTTAAGATGTACCTAGAAATATATACACCACTGACAGTACCCCCGTCCAAACTGTATTTAAATTTAAATGCAAAGGGATATACATTTTTAAAAATGTATAACCCAAAATTATTTTTAAAAAACATATTTTTGTTGGTAAAAAAGGCTGTCCGGTTGTTTGAGAACCTAAAAAATATGACCATCACAATGTCCTCATTTCAGGTGTGAAAATTGCTTACAATAGATCCAATTCTGCTCCCAAAACAATTTTTTTTAATATTTTCCATCAAATTATACCGGACCAATCACTCTTTTTAGCATTTATACAAAAATCCCCGGAAATTGCAGTTTACGACATAGCCATTACATAAAAAGCAAAGTCCGCACTATTTATGGCTTTCAGCAACTCTCAAATCTCATTCCAGACACCCTAAATACACAACCCACCATAACTCAAATGATAGAAAATACTAGGTCATTCCGGACATTTAAGAATAACGTAGTAACCTATATTTTTAAACATTTCGCGACCCGCAGTGTGTACTTCAATATTTCATTTTTGTTTTAATTTCTTTTCTTCAAAAGCTGATGTAAGTGATACGTGTGAGAATGATTCTTTACAATGTGTTTTTTTTTTATAACTTCTCTGCTGAGTGCTGTAAATACCTGCGGCTGGGGTCCTGTCAGACGACAAGCATATCTTCTTTTAACATAGCCCCCCGGACTTCTTCGTCAAAAATAAAAATACAAATACAAGTACATACACATAACACACTCTTTGTGCTGGCATAGGCAAGTAGATTACGTGACAGTAAAAGCTTGCAATGTATTTAACTTGAGAATTCCCGCAAAGTGCACAAGACGTGATATACAAAACTTACATTAAATCCGTTCCCGAGTACGTTTGTACGGTTTAGGACCCACCAACGGCTATTGATAAGAATAAATTTGAAAGAGGTCAAAACTTAGCAGCAAGATATGTCTCTGGAAATTACAGTCGGCAACTCAGCATGATAAGTATGAAGCAATCTTTAGGTTATGAATCTCTTGAAACGAGAAGGTAGAAACTAGAGCTAGAACTGTTTCATAACATATAGTACTGTAGAGCCGGTATGCGCCATGACGACTACATGTTCTCCCCCGCATCATTTATCTCATCGTGGCGATTATGAACTAAAGATCCGAGAAGGCAAATGCAACACAAACGATATGAAATCATCGTTTTACGGCGCAGCTCTTAGGCGCCTGTTTCCGTGTTTCGTGGGGTCGCCGTCGCCGTCGGCGTCAGCGTAACCGCGCTAACTTTAGCGGGAAAACTGACTTCAAGTGACCTCAACACAAATTCAGTTCCACGCTAAATTTGGCGGGGAATTGACGTCACGTGACGTCAACAGGACTTTTTCTGCTAAATTTAGCGAGAAAATTTACGTTACGTGACCTCAGCACCAATTCAATTCCCCGCCATATTTTGCGTGAAATTGACATGACATGACCTCAACAGCAGAGTGATTCCCCGCTAAATTTAACGGGGAAGTGAATAGCTGTTGAGGTCATGTGACGTCAATTTTCCCACTAAATCGAGCGTACAAACTGAATTTGTTAATAGGTGACGTGACACAAAGTCATGTGACGTCATTTTCCCAGCAAAATTTAGTGGGGAAATTGAATTGGTGCTTAGGTCATGTGGCGTCCATTTTCCAGCTGAATTTAGCTGGTGGAGGAGAAGGAAAGGAGAGGAGGAGGAAAAGAGAACGAGGAGAGGAGGAGGCGAAAAGGAGGGGAGGGGAGGAGGAGAGGGGGAGGAGGAGGGAAGAAGGAAAGGGTACGGGGGAGGAGGAGGGACGAAGGAGAGTGTACGGAGGAGGAGGAGGGGCATACCCTCCCCTCCGTACCCTCCCCTCCTCCTCCTCCTCAAGACCTGCGCTCTAATTTCGCATTACAGAGATTTGTGAAGTCTCATTTTTCCCCCCAATACCTTTAGCGAATGAAATCAATTGTCTTCAAAGGTTGTAGACATTTTGGACAATGACGCTTTTTTCGCTCCATTGGGAGGAGTTTTTTTTTTTTCCAGTATCCTCATTTTTATTTTACTTTTCTTAGTGTATGCATGTGCGATTTCTGTTATCTGTCTTTATATTGCTTGAATGCATCACTTGATGTATACCCCCCCCCCCCAAATGCGGGTAACCAAATAAATAAATAAATAATCACTGAGCAATATTTGTGAAAAGTACTGCTGACCTAAGGTTCCCAAAACCATGCACCTGTACACACGATCATACCACGAGTGCCAGGGACGCAAGAAACCGTCAACCAAGCCAGCAGATCTCCTGGAGCCGATTCCTTCACCAAATGCATCGTTCCAGTAGATCAAAATGAATCTACTTCGTGTTTTTCAGCAGTCGACCCTAGAAAACCATTGGATAATCGGAGCCACTGATATTCCAATATGATACGCCGAGACAAAAGGCCTTCCTCCATCGTCCTACGTCATGGCACTCCTCAAGTCCCTATCACAGATTGGGGGGCATCGTTGAATTTGCAGCTGATCCAGGAGGTAGTTCGTCTAGCCACACCGAACAACGTCAACACACGGCGTGCCATTCCCAGACAAACAGACTGACAGAACGGCTCAAAAAGAACAATCCTATATTTCAAGAGATCGCTGGCCTAGCACGAAGTATAAATTTTTGTCAAACTCGTAATGAGGATGTTTGAAAGGTACACTACAGATGAACAAACTATGTCACGCAGATGTTGAGACACCACCTCCTATCATTATTGAATACTCTAAGGAGCACCAACTTCATCATAAAAAAAGCTAACACCTCGTGCCATCAAAAATATGTTTCTGCAGCTCATTTATTTTTGTCTAGTGCCTTACGATATCAGTGTTCTATATCCCGGTTACAAGTGTCTACATGCTTTTCTCACTCGTCTTCCTGCTGCATGATTATAGATTTTGTTTACATTTTTTTGACAATTTGCTTATCCGTCTCTGCCAAGAAAACAGGGGTGAGGCAAGCTAACATGTGTTGGCTTTTTGCTCATGTCCCCGTCGTCTCTACATTTAGACGAAATAAAAAGATTCTGATTTTGATTTTATTGCCGACATGATCACTATGTACGTCGGCGTAGGTCACAACGATGCTCGATGCAATGCTACCTCACGACCTAGCAGACGACGGAACTGACGTTGCCCTGTTGATAACACAAAGAGGAGAGGACGCTCGGCAGCTCGCCAGACTCCGACTTCAGGACCAAAAACGTGTTGACGCACGCTGGAATAACCCTCGTCCTCGCGACGTTCACTTCCAACCCCGAGACATTGTACGGGTGTGAGACAGCATAGCGAATTGGTATCCTCATGAGACGGTACTTCGGACCCTAGAAGTTACTTCAACGACTTGGAGATCTCAACTACGAGACGACGCTCGACAGAACAAGAACATCATCACGCCACCCAATACGACCTGAAGCCGTCCACGTCGTGCGCCTTTAGCCGTACTACCCTTGATAAGACTGTGAACTGTGATTCCTTACTACGCTCTATAGTGCTGTGCTTTACCAGCCTCCGTAGCTTCCGATTCTTTGATTTATTTTCTCGGTTTTGTTTCCTTGCACATTTCATCAAGACGATGCTTTTTTTAAAAGGAGGAGTAATGCCACTTGCGTCTCCGAGCAAGCGCGTTTGTTGCCGAGGATTCTTTTCCAACTGCCGAAGCGAGTGGTTTGGAATCATGAGCCCCACATGAGCGTTATGAACGGCTACTGACAGTCGCGTTTCTACGGTGGATTCCCGCAACCAGGGTTTACCGAGTCATCCTGCCCCAGTTGCCAATTGGCGTCAACGTCCCCAATTCCGTTTTTCTACACTGTGATATCACTGGACGGCCGTACCGTATTCAAGACTTCAGGAACTGCCTGGAAACCACCGGAGTTTTCAGAGATGAGGCCGCATGCGGTTCATACCAAATGAACCACGTATGGATAATCGACCTGCATTCACTCGCTGACAAACACTCGCTGGTGAGGCTGAGCCTTAAAGAAGGAACAACAACGTAGCACCTCTTTCAACAACTCCGTATGGCCGGAGAGACTGTTCTCATGGTCGCCCCTGGTCGGGCTGCTCTGTGCCTGCGTTGCCGCAGGACAGGGCACATTCGAAAAGAGTGCCGAGTCACCGTTCCGATAGTTTTCGACGCTTTGCCACGTAAAAGACGACTGCATAAAGACCTGCACAGCCACAGCCAGTGCACCTGTACACGACGTAGTTACGGAGCTCGCGATGGATCAGGACGAGGCGAAGGATGCATCGGCAGAAAGCCAGAAAGGTAGACGTCCGCCTGCGCACCCCGAGTAGCCACTCTCAACACCGTCAACGTCCCAGACGGGGCCTGGCGGCCTTGCACATTGTGGAGATCAAGGCGACAAGAAATCGAAAAACGGTGACCGCCAGGAACCAACTTGAAGGTACCCCTGATGTCAAGCTGGACGATGGAAAGGCCAACACCGAGGAGATAGAGCGTTCAGACAGTTCCAACAGGCGAACCCCGCCTGCGACGCAGGGTGCGAGTGGTGCGGGAAAGTGTCCTGAAAAAGGAAGGTGGAGCGGAGCTCACCGTGGTCCCCAAGAAACTCCGACTGATCTCGAAACCCCGCATCGTCCCGACTGACCCTCCGCGAAAAGTCTCAGTGATGGGCGAAGAGGACAGACTATTTGTAGCGTTCCAAGAAAATAAAAAGGCAAGTGATTACAACAACGGATCAGAGAGCCCATGGGGAGCACGACTGCACGAAAAATCTGTAAAAGGCACAGTTTCAACCTTTTGCAATGGTTGTCCACGATACAAATTCACTACATTTTGGATTCTTAAATGTCCGAGCTCTCAATGCAAAAACAAAAACGGTATCAGTAACAAAGACTACTCGCTGATGAAGGACTCGATTTTTTATCCGTGCAAGACACCAAAGGAAGGATATAGCCGCTGGTTTGCGACACTTTTTCGTTTCAGCAAGAAGTCTGGATAAGTCACGATGTCTGTCTTCAGACTGTTTTTATTCCTAAAGAAATGTTACCTCTTTCACACGTCATCGTACAAACAGACACTCAGGGTCGTTTGATGATCTGCGACTTCGCATTGTATACGATAAGCAATCGAGGATAGTATGCATCAATCCTTCGAAAAAAAGGCCATTTCGGCGGCGTTCAAAGTTACCACGAATGCGAGAAAGTAGTAGTTTTTTTCCGTGCCTTTAACTACGTCTGCAACAAGGATGAAAGGTTTCCATTATCAGCAATGAGAAATTAGAGTGCAGGTTCACTGAAAGAGATAGTCGTGCCGCAGCGAATTAGTAGATGTAGGTGACTTACAGACGCTAGAAAGCAATATACTTATTTTAAAGCAGCGTCATGGGCCCGCTTAGTTATAATTTATGTTTCGCTCGAGTGAGCGCGGCACCTGCATGGATATCAAATCAAGCCTGTCTTTTTTCTCCAATCATTGTTCGGTAGGGTTTTCGTTGGGAGAAAGGGAACAAGATTGGTCCGAATTTAATTGATATCGCTGGAAATTGAATGCCAAAGTGTTCAAAAACAAATATTTTAGTACTAAGGTATCTGCAAGTTTAAAAATAATCTTGAGTGAAGGGGGTTGTATGACGAAAAAAATGGGAGCGTTCTAATGATAACATTAGGCAGATCACAATAGAAAGAATGAGAAACTTGAGGTTCATTGCGCGGGTCCGTGAACGGCAGCTGCTACAGGTGCTTTGCATCGCTGACTGTGAAGACGCAGCCGTCAGTTGAAAGTGTCTAAAATGGATAAAATCCGAACTCGAAAACTTTTATTGTGGACTATGCCAAGGTGCAGTAGTTCGTGCCAGGTCTGCCAAATAATTAGCAGTTGAACATCCCACCAAGCGCGATTTGGCTGATGAGCGAAGATACACTATAGAGTCGATTCGCCCAACCAGGGGGCGCTTCGAAATTGCGATGGTAGCGCCACCGCAGTACAACACATGGTCGTGTCGCGTCGGTCGCGTTCGTAGCGTTGCATTGGCGTCGCAGGTGTTTCGAGCGTACGGTGAAGATTTAGAGAAGGATAGAAAGCGTGCGAGAATTATTTCTCATGGTGAGTCAAGAAACGATAGAGAAGCTTCAATAACACGCATCTTCCGCCGAGAAAGCGGTTGATCTCCCCGCCAACGAGTCGGGTCCGTCTCGCAAGTATGGCCGTGCGGCGTCTACGAGATAACTTTACAGGTGAGCGTCACTTGTTTACATTCTGAGCTGTAATAACATTGTGCGTTCTCCTCTTAAAAGAAAGATTACTAATCACAATGAACCACTGTTCTCGTGAGTCCTGTTAGACGACGTCGGGGTACTATTTCTCGGTCGCTGAACCGCCGGCAGACTACGTTCTCGCACTAGAGGCTACGAGTGGGATAGCTTTTCGGGCTCGTCCACGTCTAAGAAATATTAACGTGTCGGGGGCATAGGAGGATAATTTCGAGAAGAGATAAGTCCCCCGCGTACAGTTGCGACTACAGGTCCTCACTGGGTTGGAGTCGCGGACCGGTGCGAGCATTGTGCCGACGATCTTAATTTTATTAGTATTGGGGAACAGCCTGCCTCAGCAGTAGAGAACTAAAACGCCAGGGCACGACCTGAACAAAGGCCTCGTAGATTCATTACCAGGTATTTTTGTCCCACTTCACTGAGGAAGTAGGTTGCAGTTACTGGGACCTGCTCCTGCTGATTAATGGTATTTTTTCTGCGAGTTTGAACAATAATGTGCCGCGAGATTCTGTCAGAAAGAGGGGCCAAACAGTTGAAAACGAAGAGAGGCTAGCCTAGACTAAATCTCCTGCATAAATGTCTCCTATGCAAATGACTGCACATAATTTTAGTCGAATTTTTATGACAATGTTCAGTTGCATGGGTTTATAAAAATTTCATTTCTCTTTCAGGTTCAAGGTGTCCAATCCACTTGCAAGATTTTCAAATATTGGGTGGGGGCTTGATTCATACTTTCCTGTGTGGGACATTTTAGGAGGAAAATGTTGTGTAGCAAAGAAAACACCAGTGACACATGATAGGTTGCCATTTTTATAACAGTTTTTATTTTCTAGAAAAATAATCCATGCCTGTCAGTGTTTATTGCTGCTTCACTGAATAAAGTTTGTTTCGTTGCTTGTATTCAAGCGTTTCCAGGAATGTACCGTATTTTCCGGGCTATACTTTTAAGAGTTGAAATTTTTGGCTGTGCGGACTAAGCGGGATTTTTGTTTTTCAATATCGTTAATTATGACGAGACGAGACGGATTTTGTGAATAAAAGAGTATGTTAATGATGATTTATGTATATTATAGGCTTTTTTGTGAGCTAAGAAAGCAGACATTTCTCAAGGTGTGCCGTCTATGAGAAGATATTTGTGACGACTAAGCACCAGGTGCGGACTATGCACCATGTGTGGACAATCTAAGCAAAATCTTTTATATTTTACCCCAAATTTGCCCCTGCAGACTATAGTCTGGGAATTATGGTACAGCACCATAATGAAACGCTTTCAGAAATGTTTTGTTGACAGTGAAAAAGATTGTTATTGCGTTTCATCACAACCACGAGTATAGGTAAACACACAATCTTGCGACAATATAAAAATTCTTCCCATGCTCTTAACACGGTGACATTGGCGCAGACTCGAAGTATGGCCGGCCGGACACTTGCAGATGATGTACACATCTCGAGAAGCAAGGACTGTCAAAGAAACTGTAGGGCCGAGAACCCCGACTATTTCTGGGATCTTGCATGGCAGATCAGCTGTTCATGATATTCCAAATCCCACGAAAGATGTCTCCCAGTTCGTGAGAAAGCAGTCATCACCCAAGCTTATATATTTCTAGCCAAGCTATACTGTATCTTGGAGTACAGACTAAACACAAAACGTGTGACTCGAAGACAGAAGAGACTACAGAAGTTGCCAATCAACTGACGATACTTTTAACTGGCTAAGAACCGGGCACATATAGAGAATGCAAAATAGACGAGTAAAGGTCACCTGTATCTTCGAGTGAGGGAGTGGAAATTAATTTAAACTAACTAAGAATCTTTCACGAGCAATTACAGGGTTGGTAGGTTCCCTGCAATCAGTCTTTATTCAACACCTCAGCTGGCATCTCGTCTAGTAACTTGTTGCAGGATGAGCCTCAGCGTCGTCCTTGCAGGTGTTCACGAAGTGCACGCTACAGATCCTCGCTGACGTTGGCGGAATCAAAACTGAACCGCCCCCACTGAAAAATAAATAAATAATATAAGATCTCTGGTGTGATTAACAGAAAATCGACACGAAATAATAAAAACTATCATTGTCCCTAACAAATAAAAACGTAATCAGGCTTTTTCTTTTAAGTAGGGGGGGGGGGGGGGGCTGGTTGAGGCGGTTTGGATGTGCATTCCTTGTGTGTGTTGTTTTGTAGGGGGGATGCATGTGTTTATTATAGGGTCGTACATGATGGCTATAAACAGCTAAAAAACGGGAACACACACGGCAGGACCCGGCAGGACTCGCAAACCCTAAAAGCCCATCCTCTAGCTAGAAGTCTGCTGACAAAGTAAGAACGGCAGGGCGTCTTTTCTGAACGGCCGACCTCCAGCACGTCTTCGTTACCCTTCGCTTCGATTTGGCTGTACGTGCACGCTCGAGGCTCGCGAGATCGAAGCCCTATCGAAGGTTGGAGGCTAGTGTTGAAGGCGGGGGAACTGAAGCTCGTCCCTGCAGTTCTCATCCTGTCGCTGATTATAGTTGAAATAGTCATGTCAAAGGGATCCAACATCACGACCGAGGCCCCGTCAAACACTTCAAGGGAAGGGACAGACGCGCACGAAAATCAAGTAATCCGTCACGCAGGCACTGCCAACTGACTTTCCCGCGTTCGGTAGTCATGCTGTTATTGTTCTGAAACCAATTCCATTTCGTTTTTCAGGCGTATTGAGCAAAACTGACCTTCCAACCAACGAGAAACTTACCTTTGTTGGAGCACTGCCGTGGTTCGGGCTTGGCGCCGTTCGAGTCTCGTACGGCTTTTCAGGGAAGCGGTAGAATTTTAAGGACTGACTACAACATTATCGGAGGTTGTTGCTGCGATCAACAACGAAATATCTGTGCTAGCCGGGCTTTTATATCTTCTTTATCGCAATTAATACTATTGACTAGCGTACCCGACCGCCTACGGCGGAGAAGCGAGGCGAAAAAACGAGCCACTCGGATTGGGGCGTCCCGCCAGGGGCTGGAATGGCGCTGTAGTCAGCGGCGAAACTTGAGCGCTTCGGTCCTATGACGAAGGCAGTTCCCGCAATAGAGTATAATGGAACATTAAGCAGTGCCCATAAAGTAATTGCGAATGCATTTGTAAAATATTTTGAGACTTTGTTCGGAAAACGGCCTACACAACCATGCTACTCGCAACTTGAAGCCCTGTTTTCCCGTCTTCCTAAATTAGAGAATGAAACAAAATACTGACTAGAAGGAGAAATCACCCTCAGAGAGGTAGAGAATGCTTTTAAGTCCCTGGAGCAACATAAAAGTCTAGGCATCTAGGCACCGACGGTTCGGAATTCCATTAGATATTTTCAAACCAGATTTCCCCGGTACTGCTAGATGTTTTTTGTTAGGCATTTGAGGAAAAGTGCCTAACCAGCTCCTTTACGCGAACGCACACAATTATTATTCCAGAATCTGAGGATGAATGAATAAGAGGCTAAGTGAGAGGTTGCTGACTGATAGCGCTATGTAATGTTGACTACAAAGTATTTTCAAAAACTTTAAACGCGACGGCTTCAAAGTGCTATAAGTGAACTAATCTGAGAACTCCAATCGCGTGGAATACAAGGCCGGTTCACACAGAGCAATGTCCATGTAGCGCGAACTACTTTGGAAAGCTGTTTACACTAAGACAGGTTGCCATAATTCAGATTGACCTTCAAAAGGTGTTTGATCGAGTGCGGCACGATGTTATTTTAAGGATGTTATATTATGTCAATGTAGGCACTGTTATCTTGACGGGTATGAAGATGGCATACAGAGTGCGCAACCCGATTACTTGTCAACCATGCTGTTACCAAAAGCATTCCTGTTTTATCTCCAGGAAGACAAGGCTGTCCACTTTCAACTTTGCTGTTCGCGTTGTACATAGAACTTTATTGTTTACGAGTCCAGGCTGCCCAAGATATCCGTGGCTTTGTGGTGGAATCAGTGGAAACGAAAGGTTTGGCGTACGCTGATGGCGTAGCACTTTAATGTGCAAATAAAGAAAGCGTAAGCGAATCGTTGGCTGTGTCGAAGGAATTTTGTGAAGTTACCGGGGCTATTTCTCAATTGGCGGAAACGTTTCGGATTATGGCATGATCACTGGGCGACGAAACCTGATCATTATCAAAATATGAACTGGAGTAGCACACCGTGCGAAGACCTTGGGTCTCTTCTCTAGCATTTTCTAAATATATCAGAGTACTGGTCAGATGCAGCACTAGACCTTAAAAGGAAGGATACAAACTGGGCTAACCGAGATCTGTCAGTATTCGCGCGAGCAACGAAATGCAACATATTTTGGTTGCAAAGATATGGCATGTTTTATGAGTATTACACTGCGCGCGCACTAAGATAAAAACATTCCTCAAAGTATTCGCTATATTTATCTGGAATTTCAAGTGCCAAAAATGAGTGGAGACAACCTCATCCGCGCTGTAAAAGACAGTGTTCGTCTCTCGAATCTCTTAGCACGGCAATGCGCGTATAGAATTATATTTCTACGAGATCAGACACACTCGTTTATACGAACACTGATTCAAACTAGGCTCGTTAACTCTCTGCCGACTATTTTAGTAAGCAGCAAACCTAATGTGCATGCGCGTTTGTTTGGCTTTTTGAAGTAGGTTCGAGATGCAACGTTGGTTTAAATGCAAGATTCTCTCTGGAATGCCTTAGTAATGTCAGTAAAAAGAAACCGTACTGAGTTTTTATCGAACTCTTGTGCACCCAGTCTCCTACCACTCGCTGTAAAGCGAGTGCCCAAGGCAGAATTTTCTCTGTCGCGCGAAGAGAATGTGTGATCCTCCTGCTGTTAAAAATATTTTTCTCTTCAAACTTCACACTAGAGCCCCTACCAGTGCAAAGGACCGAAGGCCTTTCCACTGGTAGCGTGCGTATTGTGGAGCTTGAAGAAAAAAAAAGCATATTGTGTAAATGACCCGAGGCCGTTGAACTTGTATTCATACACAGCTGGGATGCAGTATTCTTTTTTTATATATATATTTCACAGGACTTTTCCGGAAGATTTATGTATAACCCCCCCCCCCCCTCCGCACTTTTCATTAGCTCTCTGTAAACAGTGCTGATCCTTGCACCGTATGTTATTCTCCTCGCATTAGGTTTGTATTTCATTTGGAAATCCCGCATGGCCGTTAGGCATGCGAATGTGAACGCTAGAACTGTCAGCATGTATTTTGTCGAGGTGATTACGCAAGTTAAACCAGTATTTAGCCGGTCCGAAGTGACAGCACCCGAGTGGGCAGGAGTATGCAATGACCATCAACAGATGAAGGAGTTTTAGAGCGACCTAAGAGGCTGAGCGATACAGTGCTAACATCGCACGAATTGGTGGCCAATTTCGCTTGTCTTACGTGGTTCAATAAAAAAAGCGTCTGTGGTGGAAGCATAATAAAGAAAAAAAGTTGCGTCTGCGGCGGAATGGTTACTGTGCTAGACTTTCGCGCGGAGGCCCTAGGTTCGATTCCAGGGAACGGAGGCTTCTTTTATTAATTCTTTCAATTTAGTGTTTTCGTAAAATCGAGAACGTTGTCGCCTGATCGAGTTATGAATTTTCTACGCGCAGAAAGTTCTACGCCGGATATTCCAGAAACCCACGCGTATACAAAAAGGGCTCTGCGTGGCGGGCCGGGGTCAGCCTCGTCCCAGCGGTTGATCCTGCGTTTGCGCCGCCTGCGACGCTAGCCTTTTTTTTTATTTCGTTTTGGGCACAAGTTTGCCCCATTGAACATTTAGTTCCCTTCAGTCATTTATCGTTTCATTAATTGTCATTCGTGACAATATTCTATGGAATTGTGCTGCGTTGTATTGCGTTGCAATATGAACCCTCGATCAATGATCACGTTCGTTTAAACCATTATTTAAAAAGAACAAAAATCTGAAGAGGTTCTTGAAAAATAAGAGAAAGAGGTAAATTCAAGCCTATTTGTATCCTGTGAATTTGAATATCACGAGGATTTGACCCCAGTGTACCGATAGACACGAGAACAGAAAAAAAAAAACGCTGGGTGGGTCGTCATAAACAGGGATTCCAGCACCTGTGCCACTTGAAAGGGAACGCGTGCAGCGTTTTTGATTGCTCGGGTAAGGCTTACGGAAGGCATGCAATGTCTGTATAACATGTCACAATTCTCTCCCCCCGCTGAAAGCGCCGGGAAGAGGGGGCTTAGGGCTGATTTAAAAACGCTATTGGGGCTATCTTCGCGCATTAGTCTGAAATATAATTTTGTTTTTAAAGACCCTGGAGATAAAATGAACACAATTTAAGTGTTTTTTTCTCGAATACAATATCGCTTCAATTTCCCATTAAGTTCGCCATGCTGCCGATTGACAAACGGCGTGGAGCGCCCCAGACGACCGCCACTTTATCATCCAACACACATCAAGAACAAAGGCGAGCGATCGAAGCGACTTATGACGGCGGAGCCGGGCGTTACTCTAGCGACATCGTCGGCTATTCCCGAATAAGCTGAAAGATACGCAGTTTGGGCCACCGATGGGCACAGCACTACGAGCTCTTTCAGACGAAGCGAGGACGAGAGAAGGGCAGAAACGAAACAAAAATTCCAAGAGACGCGGAGGGAAGAAAAGGGAAGCGCAACCCTGCCGTGCTAGGCGCGCGAAGGAGAAAGGGTGAGGAGGGAAATCCATTATGGCCTGAGTCACGCGATGGCCCCGTCTTCAATGGCACCTCGTAGTGCTCCTCACGGTAGATGAGCTTTTCCCTCCAGGACCTTAGCTGTCATCTACTATATGGCATGCCACCTATTTTGCTCATCTTTGTTTTTGCCTTCCGTATGTTCTTGTACTTACTTTTGCCCGCGTCCGCTACTTGTTTGCCGACAGCGGCGGCTTCTCCGGCGCGCCTATATAGTTCTTGCTGAGGGGGGTTATCTAGTGGAGCTTGTTTCGGGGGCACTGCTGCTGGTTCTTGCGTGCGCAGGGAACCGCCAGCCAGTTGCTTTTGCCCCTTGATTGGCACGCTCGCCGCAATAACCCTTTGGTTTACTTTATCGCCGCGTTGTTCGGGTTTTCGAAGGCTATAAGATTAACTCGGGAGTAGTGGGTGGATGCAATTTCGCGACTTGGCGTTGGTCGGCACCTGTCTGTCTCTGCTTGGTAGCGGGCGAGGAATCTTTGCCTATAGGAGTTCTGCGAAACCGTACATGCGGGCGATGTCTTCTGTTTGGCGTCTGATTACTTTACATTATTTGGGCGGGATCAAGAACAAAAAGTTTTTCTCTTAGATAAAAGGAGAACTTCCAACGAAGCCCTAAAAGGGAACCCTAGGTATCGATGCCTACTCGGCTTTTCTTCAGAGGTGATTGTGGCAATCGCCGTTGAGGAGCAGTGTTTTCGCTTTCGTTTCTTTTATGGTGGAGCGTTTTTTGTTGTGTCGGCGATGTCTCGGAGCCCGTGGACGCACGCTAATGGTATGTACGCTTTGCAGCAGCTATGCCATGGGCACCGTCATGACTGACCTTTAATTTTTGTTTCCTCTTATGAGATTTACTTCACTTCATCGTGACCACAGCAGGGTACGTTATTGTCATTGTGTAGTCCCTCTCTCCAGCATTAGCTTTTGTGGAAGCTCGTCAACGCCGTTTCACTGACTCGGCATCTGGGTAAGACTAGAGAAGGTCAGCAATAGCGGCTGCAATCTGCCGCGTGTGCAAAGCGTCTATAGCACCGAGAGATCTATTTATATTTCTGGCGCAGTCTTTATGTGCCACGTCTCTAAGGAAAGTCGCTGTCGGTGGTTGTTTTCAACGTCGAGAATGTGGGTGTCCTTAAAGTCAATGCGGTGTATTGACGTAGCAGTTTTCAGCAACCGCGCTGCTCTCGTGGTCGAACTTGCGAACAGCGTTTTGGTGGTGTCGAATCCGTCAACACGACAAACCTATGCACGGAAGCCATTGAGCAAACAGCGCTGCAGTTGTTCGCCACAGGTCCCAAGCTGTTCTCGAGGTATGTAGACGGCTGCTATTATATTAAAAAAAAAACATCTGAAGTGGACAAGTTCCTGACGCACCTCAGTTCCAGCGAGAGGGCCATTCAGTTTAATCTGGAACGCGAAAAGTACAGCACCTTTCCTTTATGAATTTGCTAATAAAAAAGACAAAAAGAAGAGCTGAGATTGCCTGTATACAGAAACCCGACTCACATGGGCGATACCTCCAGTTTAGCTCAAACTATCCGACCAGTCACACGGCGTCGGTAGTCAGGGCTGACATAAGAAAAGATCAAACCGTCTTCGCTGACTTAAAGAAGAACGGCTACACAAGCAGTTTTATCCACCGCACTGCCCGCCGTATGAAAGCAAGTATCAGCACCTGCAACCACACATAAGTACTCACTCTCGGCAAACCGCACACATCCGCTTTTCCTATATACTGAAAGCAAGTAAAGTGCTGGGACGTTTGCTTCGGATAGAGCTTGGATCCAGATAGCCCACAAGCAAATATCAACACTTGGACGGCTTATTCTACGGCTGAAAAAGTTCTCCACCAAAGAGCAAGGTGTCGTTTATAGGGTTCCATGCGCAGACTGTTCAGCCGCGCACAGTATTTGCCAAACGTTTAGAGCCCACCGCACGCGTGGCCGGAGCGAGCTCGCTCCCGTGTGGCGGCGCTGCTACCGTCGCCACTCGCTGACTGCGAGGTTTTTGAAAGTGAGGCCGCGCGTCGGGTAGGCTCTAATGTTTTAACAAAAACTGTACAGTCGGGGAAAATATAAAAAAAAGCAAACCGAAGGTGTGGTTTCAAAAGCACCCAGCGCTATATGAGTATAGAAATCTGAACTTTCACGAAGCTATTGTGTGAACGAGCGTTAATCAGCGGCTGGCCAATTTTCGTAGTCTCCTCAGCTTACTAATGCCTTTACTGACGGCTTCATCCTCAATTGCTCACACACTTAGGGCTCAACAAGGCGACCCTATTGAATGAACCACAATCGCTTTCGCGATTTTTTGTTGTTAAACGCTGCAAGCCTCATCGAAAATTAGCGCCGAGGTAAGCAATGAATCAGCAGCAGCTGGCCGGTTAAGCCCGGGGGGGACAACAAAAAACTAACAGCCGCTCAAATATCGCACATGAGCATCATGCTTGCTGATAATTCGGTTTTTTCTTCGTTAGCTAGCGCTGGGTTCTTCCGAAGCCAATCACTCGCTTGGCGTTTATAGGATTCTGTGGGCAGATTGTCCAGCCAAACACATTCGGGAGATAATCGGACAAGACCAAAACGACGTTCGCTAGTTCGACCGCGAGCGCAACGCGGTTGCTGAATACTGCTACGTCTAATGCCACCGCATTGACTTTAAGTACACCATCATTCTGGACGTTGAAACCAACCACCTACTGCGACTTTTCTCGGAGTTGTGGCAGGTACAAACTGCGCCAGAAAACGTAAATAGATTTCTCGGCGCTTTACCATCCGCGTACGTCCACGGACTTCGAGACACGACAAACTAAAAAAAAATATGCACCGCCGTAAAAGAAGACGAAAGCTAAAACACCACTCCTCAACGTCCATCGCCAGAGTCACCCCCGAAGAAAAGCAGAGCAGGCATCGAAATGTAGGACTCTCAATTAATGATTGGTTGGACGTCCCCCTTCCCCCCCTTTTTTTTATTAGTCCACTCAACGACGCAAATAGCAATCAAATGTTGACGTTAATTTTTTTGCTGTACCCTTCGCTCCTGTCCTGCGCGTGCGAGTTACTAATACGATGGAAAGTTTTGCTCGATTACGTTCCACTTGAAGCAGACCGCAACCAACATCTCAGAGTGAGTCAATCACCAGCACCAAAAGTGCATTGTCATGGCGCTCCTGGTTTTTCTGGTTTTTCCTTTTATCGGCTAAACCAGTTGCGCGCAGCAAAAAACGCAGGACCAGGGCGCATTCACGGCACACGATAGGCATAGCTGGTGAATGGCAAACGAGCAATGACAATGGACTCCAACGGATTGTAGCGTCGCCTGTGGCCGGACTTTAACTGTGTATAATTTGCGGTCACTTGGTGCAGTTGGCACTAAAAACGGTTAGCCCAAACGAGCGATGGCCCGGCCAGGGAAAGGACGACAAGTGCGCTGCAGTCCCGCCAACACAGCGGCGGAGGTCGGCAGACAGCAGCCGTACCCAAAGCGCACTATCGGAAGGCCGCTGCTCTGCCTCTGGCTCTCGCAGCCCATACATGACTCTGCACATAGGGTCTCTCCTTTCGGCTCACTGAGATCCGCGATGTCTTCTTCCTTAAATGCCATTTCTTTTGGCCGAGCCCTCGAGAAAGTTACTCTTCGCTGAACGAAAAAATGCGCGTGCGCGGGAGAGTGGTAAGCAGAATAATTGAGAAGACTGAATCCGACACACAACCATTGCCCCAGCGGGAAAGCTTTTGAGGCGGTGCAATGAGCCTGTTGTTCTCAGTCAGGAGGCGTGATCGCGTCCTTAACTGAAGCGGTTCACTATTTGACAAGAAACACTCTAGCCGTCTTTATTTGGCCTCCAGGATTACGAATATCAAAATTTTATCTCAGACGGATGCATCAAGTAGCCACAACGGCGCTTTCAGCATAGCGCCGAAGTCCTTCCTTCCCGTCACGTCCGGTACGAGGGAATCATGATGTCAGATACACAGATCACAACATTTCTTCGCATTCCCCGAGCCTTACCCGAGCAGTCAAAAGCGCTGCACGCGTTCCCTCACAAGCGGTACGCGCAAGGCAGCTTAAAAATCTGGGAACAACGTCACACCCAACGAATTTTTTTTGTTTTGTTATCGCGTCATGTAATACGTTTAAGTCAAATGCCTGCGGTATATATATTCACGGGACAAGAATAAGCTATAATAAACCTATAACCTGTTTCCTTCAAGAACCTGTTCAACTTCCCTTAAACAGGTACAGATTTTTTTTTTCCCTTTATTCTTTTTTTAGTTGTGGTCTTAGCTGTCTTGACTAGATTTTCTGGGCTGCCGGCAAAGTAGCCAAGAAAACTATCCTTCAAACGAAGTAGCAAAATTTAAAATTTCGTCTGGTGGTGGTCTGTGAAGCTCCGTTGGAATGCCGCCACGTCATGGGTTCCTAAGAAGCACGCGGCTAGTTCGCGGCAGTATGACACGCCCATTGAGTTACTTAGTCCTGAGACTTGGCGCAGAAGGCTAACGAGTTTGCAATAATTAGAAACCAGCGCACAAGTAGACAGTTACCCAAAAATGCAAACACACAAAAAAATACAATCACACAGCGCTGAACTATCAACTCCTCTCTATTTCAAATTTCCTAATCTTCGACTACAAGCAATGGGTTTCTTTTTTACCTTTCCTTCTTACTTATGACTTTCTTTTTTACCTTTCCTTCTTACTTATGACTTTCTTTTTCCCTCTCTTTCTTTCGTTTGTTGTGCTGGTAACCTATTCCTTGGGGTCGAAGAAGAGGAAGTTTGAAATACAGACAGGTTGATAGTACAGCACTATGTGAGTGTGTTTTTTTTGTGTGTTTGGATTTTTGAGTAACTGTCCACCTGCGCGCTGGTTCGTAACTATGGCTTACTAACTCGCCAAATCTGCAGCATTAACGTGTTTGCAATGTTGTATATTTTAAAAAGAAACTGAAGCGGTATTGTATTTAAAAAAAAAACACGTAAATCGTCTTCATTGGACATCCAGGATCACGAATATTGAGATTAGTGTTTAATCTGGTGCACGGAGGCTGTAGAAATTAATTTTCAAAGTACCGCCGAGGCCGTTCCTTCCCAGGACGCGTGGTGGAGTCTAAGTTGGCAAATTCTGCGGGAGCCGACGCTTATTTGATTGAGAAATACACGGTTATAACTAACATCATAAACAGGCACAATATTCGTTAAAGACCTCACCAAAGTTTGATTAAAAGAAATTTCACTTTCCAGGTCAAAGAATGGGTTCCCATGAGGCCACGTAAAGTGTGCTGTTTCCGTCTGAGATTTCCCAAAACCTTCTGAGATTAGAGCGCAATAATTTTTTAAGTGTCCCACCATAGAATCGTTGTTTTGCGTTTTCAGTTGATTATTTACGAAGTAAAGAATAATTATTCATTTTTCCCAAGAATCTGTAGTGTTTGCAATTCTTGCTCTAGAACAATTTTTTTTTTGTATTAGTAAGTGTTTAGTATTGATGTTCAGGACCAATTTTACTTTCTTCCTCAATACTTTTTACCTGACTCTGAAAACCTGCATTGAGGAGAATGATGAACTATCCTTTCAAGATTCGAATGGAGTCTCTACAGAGTGCTTTCTTGAACTGTTAACAGAGAAACAAGGAGGGAGAGGGAGGGGAGGGGAAGGAGAAGGGAGGATGGGAGGGGGAAGAGGGGAGGAGGGGAGGAGAGGAGGGAGGGGCAGGAGGAGGAGAGGCGAAGAGCAGCTCGAGGGATGAGGGGAGGAGGCGGTGAAGGAGGAGGGAAGGAGGAGGAGGTGAGGAAAAGGACGAGGAGGAGGAAGAGGAGGGAGGAGGGACGGAGGAGTATCAGGGAGATTGAGGAGAGAGGAGGGGTATACCCTCCTTTCAGTACCCTTCCCTCCTCCTCCTCAAGAGCTGCGCTCTAATTTGGCGTTACAGTGACGTCTTTCGCTATTACTTTAATATTTAGAAACTCGTTTTTTAACATTCGCCTTTCCCTAGACTGGCGCTCAGCGCGCGTGGTCCTAATCTTTAATTAGGGTGATCGATTGTGGGTTTTAAATTATCGTCTTATATCGCTCACATCCATCCCATGCAAAGTAGTGGAGCATATCGTTGTTAGTTATCTTAACGAATTTTTAGAATATAATAACATTATCACAGAATTTCAGCATGGTTTTAGGAAGGCGTTATCAACCGTGACTCAGTTGGTAACCACTATTCACACTGTTTGTTAAAAAAATAGCACACAAAAAGACCTGGACAATGACAAGAACGGAACACAGAAGACAGACAAATGCTTACTCGCTACTTAAATCTATTGTACGTAAAAAAGGAAAGAAGCAGGAGCATGCGGCATGCACGAGGAAAAGAACATTCGCACAAGGAGCGTGGCAGGGACATCAAACGCATTCACCAGTCTTAAAATAATGAAGTAGACACAGGAGTGCGGAATGCTCGGGAGAAAAGTCACCGGCACGAGGGGGCACTGCAACAACTTTAACCATATTCGCTACTCTTTAAAAAAAAAGAAGAATGTTCCATGTCCGTTAAAGAAATAGAAGGCTGGATGGTACTGCGGCCTTCAAAACCCGAGATAATAAACGCTTCAAATATTTCTATAGTCTGTTTGTGTCTTTATCGACCTAATATGGCAGCTTGTTTTAATGTACACAAGAGCACGTTGTAAAGTGCAATGGTAGGTCACCCCCCACCGTAGACTTAAGAGATTCTGTTCCCTTAGCCTATCGTTTAAACACCATCCCGTTTGACCCACGTAAGATCTACCACAAGAAAGGGGGATGTTGTAAACCCCGTCCAATGAACAGGGCACAAAGGGAGAGGCATGTTTCTTTAAGCCTGTGTGTTCTCAAATGTTTTCTTTTTTAGCCCGTGCCTTAGGAGAAATTTGACTTATCTTTTGAGGCCGAGATATATAAGGGGACACCTTTCCGATTGGCCACTTGCTTGAAATTATAGGAAATCTTATGTAAGTGCCCTATAACCACTACTCGTTTTTTGTTAACATCTAGCCTGACTTTTTCGACCCCTGTAATGTTTTTAAATCAAGGATCGCACCACTTCTGTTTGAACCCCGGACGAATAACCAGATGATTTTAGTCTCTCAAATTGAGCATATAAACTGTTTTTGATAGCATGAAAACATGACTTTTTAGGGCCGATAATAGGCAAGAAGTAGCTATGCCCCTTTTTACACCTTTCTCGCAACATCAAAAAGTCGTATAGTCTCGGGACAGGACAGCAAGCATGCGATACGATAAGGCATCGCAGGAAACCGGAAGTTCAGCTTTTGGTTTGTAGTGGGTGAGAACCGGAGCCTTCGATCAACTGCTTTTTAAATGACTCGAAGGCGTATTGACAGTATATTTTCCCCATGCCAAACGGTGTCCTCTTAGCAGATCAGTCAGTGGTGCCTGCCTAGCTGACATTTCTGGAAGAAACGTGCAATAAAGTGTGAGCATGCCCAAGAAAGATCGCAACTGATTCACATATTGTGGCCTTCGAGCATCCACAATGGCTTGTACGTTTTCCGCCGATGGGTCGATTGCATTGCCGCTGATTTCATCTCCCAGAAAGTTTAATCCAGACTATCAAAATTCACATTTTTTTCTTGATTTTAACACATCTCTCCGAGAAGACGCCGCACTTGCTCCAAGCTCTTGAGGTCCTCCTCGTGTTCGTGTGTTCTTCCAGTTGTCAAGATGTCGTCCAGACACCATATGATACCGTCGAAACCTTTGAGTACGTTTTTCATTATCTTCAGAATTACGGGTGGTGCTGATGCTGCCCAACAAACCAGGAGCTTGATGGCGTAGAGTACTCTGTGTGTGTTGATCGTCAGGAAAGGCTGGAGTCCGAATACATTTCATCTGCTGGTAGGGTCGATTGAAACCAATCTTCAATAATAATGCCTGGCCCCAGTCACCACTTCCAGGATCTTCTCCATCTACTTCCACACAGAGTTTAAATATCGTTTTATAAATCAAAGGAACCACGGGCGTCTCGTAGTGGCTGTGCAAGAGTTGCTCAACTATCACAACCGCCTTCTGACTTGCTCTAGCTCTTTCTAGACTGCAGGTTTTAACGAAATTGGCATATTGCGTGCCTTTAGGAACTTTAGTGAGTTTCCTTCCTTCAAACAAAGTTGAGCTGCTTCGCCCGTGATGCCACCGAGCTTGTCTTGAAACAGCTCCCGGTGCGTTTTTAAGAGGCTTGATAGCTTGTCTTTTATGTACACTTCCATGATGTTGAAGTTGCTTCAGTCCGACTTGATTCTCGAAAGCCACCCTATTGAAAAATTGTATGTTGGGCCCACCAGGATGTTTGAAAGGTTTTGACGTACCCTTAAAAAATTTCTGTGAGGCCTGAGATGTCGTTAAAATTTTTTAAGAGGCGTAACGTAGCAAGGGTACAAACGCTGGTAAACGGTGAATAACTTCCATTACATACCCGGGACTAGGAGCGATAAACAATGGACACAACACACAAGGTCTCATACCATGTTTGTTGCGTCAGTGGTTTTATCGCTCCTAGTCTGGGGTTTGTAATGGTACAATAACGTACCCTTGAAGGATTTCTGAAGGGTCTGAGAAGTGTGTTATCGTTTTTTCAGAGGCCTGTGGGGTCTCTCACGATCAATTTTCGGAAAGCACGCGACCCATCAAAATAATTCTACCGGGTCTGTGGGTCTCATGACCCTTTAGGATATATGCGTCGGGGAAGCCGTTTGGCCATTTTGTATCGGGTGGCCGCAACGAACGGTTGCTCAGACTCGGCTGCCCGTCTCACGCGTAGGATCTATCTATAAGGACTAAGGTGTCTCGGTGCCCTGTTTTTTTGCGTCGATTGGTTTGTTCGTCTTCGGAAACTCGTCCATCGAGCGAAAAAAAAAGGCCGGGGATCCCGCCGCGATGGCACCAGAGGCAAAAGCGTGTCCGTCCTAAAAATTTCGTCGACGGACGATTTTTGTTTTGCGTTCGTGTTTTTCGCTAAACGTATTAATGAAAGTGTGTGCATGTGTGTGGTGTACTTGGTGCGATTTAAAAGTTGAACTATCGTACATCTCCGGAATTTATCTGGCGGTATTGTGAGTACATCGAAAGATATTTGTTGCGACAAAAAGCTCTGCTTCCGCTGTTTTGCCTGGTCGCTGCTGTATACAGCTGTTTTCGCCAAGGTTTGAGCGCACGTTGGTTATCATTTCTCTAAGTTAAACGTGCTTGCAAAGCTCAATGTCTAAAGAAACTTCGAACGACATTTTAAGCAACTGAATTGTTGGTCGACGATTCAAATGCATTTCGGCGTCTACAGGGTTGAAAACCTGAGGGGGCTGAAAGGCTGAAGGGATCTGAAATTGTAAATGGCTTGAAGGGCTGAAATATTTGATGGGCTGAAGGGGTTTGAAGGGCTGAGGAGTCTGATAGGCTGAAGCGATTAGCATTTGTTGAGAGGGTCCCATAACATATCAGAGCTGAAGGGTTACTTTCAATAGGGCAATCCCTTCTCATTAGCGGCGGGCCGTCTCACCTTGGAATACTTGATGCTACATATTCACCAGAGCGACTCCTTCCGGTTCGGCTGCTTCCCCGTGTATGTGCGCAACGTCACTGTCGGTGCCATCAACTCCTCAAATAGGAACATTTGCTTGTACTGCCGCGCCGACATCGCCAACACAGCAGCGCCGGTATCGAGTTCCATCTTCCATGGAGTCGTTTGGATGCTGACAGTGACGTAGCAAGGCAGGGGCCTTCTGCTGCATCTCATCGCATGCATGGGTAATTTGTTCGTTATTTCCTCGAATTTCAAAGTCCTGAATCCTTCGTGCTTTTATTTGCCGCTTCTCGAAGCCTTGGCGCTTCTCGGAGCACTTTTACAAACTCTGCAATTGACCTTGTTTGTTGCACTTGTGGCACACTGCGTTCTAATAAGGAGATGACTGCGCGCTGTGTTTCCACAAGACAAAGCGAAAGCACTCTCGCTGGTTTCTGCAATTCTTGCTTAGATTTTGCTTTGAAAAGCTATGAAAGTCATGCGACTTTGCCGGTTTTTCGTGGCCACGACCGCGCTCGTGACACACCTGCACATTCTGCGTCGTCCTTTTCGATAGATAACGCCATATCAACAGCATTTTAAGCGTGGGAGTCTCATCATCTGTGAACAGGACTCTTTGAATGTCTACTCGCGCCAATCCGCTTTCAAACATGTCGTTGTCGAACCGATGTATTTAGGAATTCATATTTTCCTAAAACAATACTAGAATGAAACACTTTACCAGCTGCTTTGGTTACCATTGCACTAAACGAAACCTTTTACTTTGCTTTTAACTTGATATTTTTTTATTTATATACTTCTTTTGGATAATTGGGGTAACCTGCCTGTTCATGTAACCACAAGTGTGCCCAAACCAATGCTTTTTTACTTTAAAGTGTTACTACATTTTGCTTAATTTTTATTTTATGCCCCTCCCTCTTATTGTAATATCTCAACACCGCTGTAGGTATGCGAATATTTTAATACATTTGGAATTAGTTAGCCTAGATTCTAAACTAGTTTGCTATACCTACCTGCACATAGTTAAAATAACTTATAAATGTGAGCCTTTGAAACTTTTTTCTTGATTAAAGCATGTGGTCGGTTTGCCTTGCTGCATACCCGACCCGGAGGATAACACGGAGCCAACGGTTTCAACAACAAGAAACTACATTTAATGGGACATGGACAGGACGATTAACATTGTTACCAACGGCGGCTGAGTCCAGTCAGCGACTCCCTGTGCGCCGCCTCTGATCTGCCTTATCAAGGCGGCGCACGCGATGTGCTTGTGGCTGGCGTGACGTCGCCGCCACGCGGGAGAAGTTCGGCACCTTTGCCACGCAGTCCGGCAACTGGGCTGTAGAGCCGCCAGGGTGCCCACACTCCCCCCCCCCCCCCCCCCCCTCAAGCTTCGTCCGGCATGTCGATGACCGAGACGACGTCGTGGGCGTCAGGGGTGGATGGCGCTGCTGGGCGGACTGGCGTTGCAAGTCCGGCCGGCGCCTGCTGGACGAGCGCGATGGCCAGTTGGAGGTCGCGCTCGCCGCGTGTGTTGACGCACGCGATGCGTTCGGCTTTCGCTCTTCCCAGCTCCTTGGTCACATGCTGCTCTTTCTGCAGCGGCTCGGTCAGCTCCAGCTTGTCGCTTGAGCTCCTTGGTCACATGCTGCTCTTTCTGCAGCGGCCCGGCTGGCGGCCACCTTGTTGCTCTGGACCGTCTCCAGCAGGTGGCTGCTCTCCATGTGGTCCTCCTTGATCCGAGCCAGCTGCCGCTCCGTCCTGTAGAGGGTGGCCGCGGCCCACCATGAGACCGGCCGCCGTGTCGTTCAGATGGCGGGTGTGGTGACGGTGTTGACCACGAGCCATCTTCGTAGAAAACTAGAAAGCAGACGACATGGGGCTCAGTTGAGGGTTGAGCCTGACGTTATCTTCGCACCCGTTCCAGAAAGTTCTAAATAACAGATCTGAGGTGGGTATACAATCTTCTTCATCTCTTGAAAAGGGAGCAGATCCGTGGAAGTAGAAAACTACCCCCAAAATGCGAGAGAGGCGAAGCCGAAGAGAAAGAAAAATGGTTCCTCTCTCTTTCGTGTCACCGACGTCGCAGGTTATACCGCCGCCTTGGTGGAGACAAGAGGGTTTCCGGAACGCGACTGCCGTCAGTGTCGTTCCGGTCCTGCGAGGAATCTTCGTCTTCTGCTTGAAAAAATCGTTTAAGGTCGGTGACATGAACAGGTCCGGTTTCCTCACTGGACTCACAGTGAACTAGTTTGTAAATGAGCGGTGAGCACTTTTCATGCACGCGAAACGGACCTTCCCACCTGTTGGCGAGGGAGGCTGCGAAGCCTCGAGCGGCGTCACTCAGTGCGTGAGTACGCCGGAGTACAAAATCTCCCACCTCGAATTGCAAGTCACGTCGCCCCTGGTTGTACTGTTCTGCCTGCTGTACTCGGGCGACGTCGAGATTCTCTCGGGCCTCTCGAAGGTTATCGGAGAAGCGCTTTCGCAGGTCCTCTGCGAACTTCACGTAGGGGCGAAGCCTTCCCCCAGACTCTGTAGAAAGGAGACTGTTAAAAAGCGGGAACGCGAGCTCCTTGCCGAAATTCAATTGGACAGGAGTGAGACCCGTTGACTGATTTGTGGTCCTACGGGTTGCGAATGTCAGCTCGGGCAGTTTCGCGTTTCAGTCCTTGTGGCGCTCGGTGTAGGCCACTAACATCATCTTAAGGTTCCGATTTACCCTTTCCGTGATGTTTGCTTGTGGGTGGTACGGGGAAGTTCTTTTGTGCTTAATTCCCAGCACCGCGCAAGCGTCCATGAATACCTTACTCATTAGATAGGAGGCATTATCACTTACAAGCTGTGCAGGAAAGCCAAACCTAGCGAATGTTTCAATTAGATATACCCAGATTTTTTGCGAATCTAGCTTCCGCAAAGTAAATAACTCAACCCACTTCGTGAAGTGGTCGGTCACCACGAACAAGTACTGATTGCCGCGGGTACTACGTGGGAAGGGGCCCATGACGTCACAGCAAGAAATCTGCTAAGTGCTCTGACTCACGATTGGTTGCATGACACCGGGGGGCTGACCACCACGTGGTTTTGCCTTCTGGCACACCGAACAGCTACGAGCGTATCGAAGCACATCCAGCCTCATGCCTGGCCAGGTAGCAACTTGGGATAACTTTTCATAAGTTTTGCTCTCACTGCTGTGTCCTGCCAAGGCAAAGTCATGCATGTATCGGATGAAAAGCTTACGCCGCTTGCGGGGTATCACGGTCCGGAACGCCGAGCCATCCGGATCGTCGTCGGCCTGGGGGATGTAGCGCAGCGAGAGACCGTCGTCGCTCATCAAGATAGGAGTCGAACTCCTTGTCACTTGGGCCGTCGACTGGACCTCTTGCTGCCAGCCAGGCGGACATGCGTTGGCAGAGGCCGTCATCCAGCTGCGCCCTGCGAAGCTCCTCGCGGCTCACCAATGTACCCCATCGTGAATCTGGGGATCCTCGTGCCGTGGCCGCGATGGTCACCAAGCCATGGGTATCCTGCGAGTGTTCCTCGGGAAGTGGAGCACGAGAGAGCGCATCAGCAACTTTGTTGGTTGACCCCGGGCGGTACACTATGGAGTAGTCGTACTGTTGTAGCGTAAGCGCCCAACGAGCAAGACGTCCAGCTGGATTCTTAAGTCCCCTTAGCCATGATAGCGCTAAGTGATCAGATTGAATCTGGAACGTTGCGCCATCTAGGAACATATCGAAGCGCTTCAAAGCATGAATAATGGCGAGACATTCACGTTCTGCGACACTGTAGTTGAGCTCGGCTGGAGTTAGCGTGTGGCTCGTGAAAGCAACTGGCCAAAGCACACCGCCATACTCCTGCAGCAAGACAGCACCCAGGCCACAGTCGCTTGCATCTGTCTGCAGAACGAACGGCTTGTTCAAGTCTGGGAGCTGTAAACAGGCGTTGTCAGTCACGGCTTCTGAAAGGGCTGCAAATGCGCATTGTTGCTGTTCGGCCCAACACCACCTGACGCCCTGTAGAAGGTGATTGAGCGGTTGGGATATCTCAGAACAGTGTGGAATGAAATCCCGGTAAAACGCAATCATTCCGAGGTATCTTTGTAGGCTCTTTACGTCATGTGGGCTTGGGTATTCCGTTAGCGCGCGCAACTTATCTTCGTTGGGGCGGAGCGTGCCGTTATCCACAACGAATCCAAGGAGGTTAATCTTGGGCGCGGCCAACTGAACCTTTCCGGGATGAATCGTGAGCCCAGCATTACGCATTCGCTCAAGTACAATGCGAAGGTGCTCGACATGCTCCTCAATAGTTCTCAAGAAAACATAAACGTCATCCATGTATGCCATGACAAATTCGTACTTCAAGTTCCCAAGTACAACATCCATCAGGCCTTGAAAACTGGCTGGAGAGTTAGACAAGCCAAACGGCAGTAGGGTGAACTCGAACAACCCTCTGTGGCAGATGAAAGCAGTTTTTGGAACGCCTGATGGGTGGATCTTGATCTGAAGAAACTCTCGGCTACAATCCAGCGTTGTAAACACGGACGCGTTACCGAGCGCGTAGATCACGGAGGAAATGCTGGGGACAGGGTAGCTGTCTCGTACGGACACATCGTTAAGCTGCCTGTAATCCACACAGAGTCCGGCTGTTCCGCCTTTCTTCGGAGCGAGAACAACGGGGAACGCCCAGGGGCTCTTCGACTCACGCACTGAACCGGTGTCGATCATTTCCTCGAGCGCCGCATCAAGGAGTGCCCTTTTGTGGACGCTGATCGGTCGAGGTTTGCACCTCCGAGGCGGCGCGTCACCGGTTTCAATGCGGTGCAGCAGAATGTCACGCTCTCCAGGTGTTTCCGTGAAAATCGGTGAGAAAGACTCCAGGACGGCTTGCAGCTCCTCCTTCTGCTGGCTGCTCGCGGGGCACTTTTGCAACGATTCTCGAACGCCGGCAGGCAAGAGTCCGGCACAACAATGACGTGGGCTGCCGTGGGCAGGTTACGGATGCAGTCCTCCCGTCTGGTAAACGGAGTCAGCTCCGGTTGTCGTCCCAGCCGGTATCCGCCACCAAAAAAGTCGAGCGTCCTGCTTTCGCCTGTAATGAAATCTCGGTCCAAGATCACAGGTACCACGAGTCCTGGCAGATATAGAAATCGCTGACGCCGCTTCTTTCCATTAAACCAAATCTGCGGCCTCACGGCTCCTCCAGCTGTTATCGCTGTACCAGAAGCTAGCTGCAAACGGGTTTCGCACTCCTGGAGGCTTATCTTTTTTGCTTTGCAGAGTTCGAAAACGAAATCCCCTATGAGCGAGATAGCGGCAGAAAATCGAGCAGTGAAATCGTCATGCGCGGTTCAATGATGTTAGGCTCGGGCTGGATTCGACATACCGATGGAATCTGTGCCGCGGCCTCACTGCTACCAGGGACTGTAACGGCCGTCGGCGAGTGGCTGTGTGGTTTCAGCGTCGCCGGCCGTAGTAGTTTCTCTTGTTGTTCTGGTTACGGCCCTCTGCCGCCGTCTCGTTCCACCTCTCGTTTGTAGTGTCCAGAAGCCTTGGACACTGGTTTCGGTGATGGCCGGGCTGCTCGCAGATCAGAGGCGGCGCACAGGGAGTCGCTGACTGGTCTCAGCCCCACGTTGGGTGCCATTGTGGTCGGTTTGCCTTGCTGCATACCCGACCCGGAGGAATAACACGGAGCAAACGGTTTCAACAACAAGAAACTACATTTAATAGGACACGGACAGGACGATTAACATTGTTACCAACGGCGGCTGAGTCCAGTCAGCGGCTCCCTGTGCGCCGCCTCTGATCGGCCTTATCAAGGCGGCGCACGCGATGTGCGCGTGGCTGGCGTGACGTCGCCGCCACGCGGGAGAAGTTCGGCACCTTTGCCTCGCAGTCGGGCAACTGGGCTGTAGTGCCGCCAGGGTGCCCACAAGCATTGGTAGATACAGCGAGCTCACAAAACTTTGCGGGGCAAATAAAGGTGTTAATTTCATTGCATTTCATTTATTTCTCCTTAAGGGCCCCGTGGGGCATTACATAAGGGGGGGGGGGGGCAAACTTGTGGGCTAATACAGAACATATAAACACGAAAATAAAACAAAAAAATTGATGTAAAATAATAGTCACAGTAATGCATGTTAAAATTGTTAAAATTTATTGGATATGTGCAGTAATTGATTGGCGAGAAGTGTATTGGTCAGTAATAAGGATGAGGTTTTCAGGAAGAGAGTTCCAGATAGTTGTGGCATGAGGAACGCATGACGTATTAAAGGCTAGCGGTTTGCCTGTTATGCGTTTGATGCAACGGCTGTGATTGAGGCGCGACGAAATTCTGCAAGGAGGTGATATCAGGGAGTAAGATAAGTTGGTGCTGGTGTGATAACATTTATGTAAGAGACGTAATCGAGAGATTATTCTGCGGTCAGAGAGCAGTGGAAGCTCGAGAGTACGTTTATGCTGCGTCGCACTGATGTCTCGGGAGTATGCTGATTAAATGAATCGGGCTGCGCGATTTCGAATTCCTTCCAGACTGTCACTGAGGTAAGCTTATGACGAATGCCAGATGGAAGAGGCATACTCGAGCTTGGGGCGGACGAATGTAGTGTACACTAGTAGCTTTATGTGAGAAGGTGCGGATTCTTGTTTCCGCTTTAAGTAGCCGAGAGTTTGTGAAGCATCAACAGTGATGACGTCGATATGTCGAATCCAAGAAAGTGTGGAAGCCAGATGGATGCCGAGGTACTTGTATGAGGGAGTAGAGCCAATTGAAACGCCATCAAGTGACTATGAGTAAGAAAGAATATATTTTTTCCGCGTGAATTATACAAGTGTGCACTTCTCGTAGATTAGACGCATAAGCCATTGATCGCACCAAGTGTTAATTCTTGCTAGATCCCTCTGCAGGGTGATATGGTCTGAGCAGTTTGCGAATGGACGGTAAACAACGCAATTGTCTGCGAACAGTCTAATTTTTTAGTTTATGTTATGAGGAATATTATTTATATATATTAGAAATAGGAGTGGGGAAAGTCCGGCTCCCTGGGGGACGCCTGATGTTACGCTAGCAAGGGGTGATTGATGATTGTTAGCAATGGTGAACTGAACTCGCGACGCAAGAAAATACCGAATCCAAGAAATTATAGTTTTGTCAATACCGATAATTGAAAGTTTAGAGAAGAGGAGATTATGAGGAACTCGGTCGAAAGCCTTGGAGAAGTCTAGGAATATGACGTCTGTTTGATAATTGTTGTTAGTGTGTAGGTCATGAGTGAATCCGGCAAGCTGGATTTCGCAAGAGCGATTTTTTATGAAACCGTGTTGGTGAGCGTAAAAAATGTTGATCGAGTGCAAGTGGTTGATTATGTTGGTGCTGAGTATATGCTCCAAAAGTTTTGATGGGACGCTCGTTAAGGTTATAGGACGATAATTGGATGTAAGTGATAGGTGGCCATGTTTATGGATTGGTACTATTTTCTCAGGTTTCCAATCTTTCGGAGAGCGGCCACAAGAGAGGTTGTGAGAAGATTAATGAAAGATATGAACTGGCGATTACATCGATGTTCGTGAAGATTTTGGAGTTGATATTGTCCGACCCGGCGGACGATGAAAGCTTCAGGTTGTTAATCAGCGTGCTTATTCCATGAGATTATATCGTTACAGGCGGCATGATATGGCTAGATACCTGAAGAGGAGTAGGAAGATAGTCAAGGTCTTCAGTCGTGAACGAAGAGACAAAGAAGTCGTTTAGGGCTGTTGCGCATTCACTGTTGATGATTGGGTCGTTATTGCTGCCGGTTAGTTCCAGTGATCGCGATTGACATTTTGGTGATATAAGTTGCCAAAATCGAGTTGGGTTAGACCGCAGGATAGAGGGCGTCATCAGATAGAAATTTTATCTTGGCACGTTTGATATTTGCGGTATTTTCTTTTGAAATGATTTTATGGGCATCCCAATGTTGGGTAAGCCCGGTTTGTACAGCTTTTCGATAGAGGCGTTTCATTTTTTATTTGGCGACTAGAGAGTCTTATTAAACCAGGGGTGGTTTAGGGATAAATATGTTGATGAGGCAATTGAGCTTGGTTCGGAATCTATTCCAGTTTTCTTCAATAGTCCTGTAACTAAATTTCCTACTAAAGTCATCGTAATAGACGTGGAATGCGTGGTTAATTGAAATGAAGTCTTCTCTCTTGTAAACTCTAATAAACTTTTGTGTACGCGCTTTTCTGTTAATGGGAAGCGACAGTGTTATGTGTAGAATTTGATGATCGCTTAACCCTGGCGAATGAATGATGTTCTGGATATGTTCTGGGATGGTAGAAAATAAAAGATAAAGGGTGTTGTCGAGTGTTGTCGGTTGCATGATGAATTGAGTGAACGTAAAATCAAGAGTTAGATCAAGATATTTTTTAGATTCATTTTCTGCAGATTTGTTAGCGACTGTTAGTTCTGTACAATTGATATTTGGGAAGTTAAAATCACCGAAAAGGAACAATGACGCTTTACGGTGATTGTTTGTAAGCTCGTAGAGCGCGTTGCGCAGCTTATCAGTAAAGTCAATGTTGCTGTCGGGTGCTCTGTAGCAGATTTTGATTATTATTTCGGAAATGGGTGGTGTGATGCATACCCAAATTAGCTCAAGATTAGTATCGCGGTTGATGCAGAAGGTGGATATGTTATGTTTCATGCCAACTAGGATGCCACCGCCCCTTCTTAAGCACCGGTCTTGACGATAGATATTGTAGTTCATGTAAGGTGGAAATATTTCAGTGTCATATATATGTTCAGTTAACCAGGTTTCTGTGAAGATGATAATGTCGGCTGCGCTATCGTCAATGAGGCCGTGTAGGTCATCCCGCTTGGGCATGACGCTACGTATATTAGTGAAAAAGACAGAGAACTGCAACAGCTTATCAGGTTTATGTTTTATTGCGGAGGCGGTGCAGTTTTTCCGGGTATTACATAGTTAGCTGCGCGATTCAATGACTAAATCTGAGTTGGTGTCGTATATATTGCATAAGTTGCCTACATAGAGCCTATCGAGCCGCGGTTTCAGGGGACATTTTTTTGGTTTGACGAACTGTCTGTATGCTCGAAAAAGCGATGAAGAAACTTCATCGTGACGTCGCCGGTGGGAGGAGCCTAATCTCAATCGGCGGCGAACTCAACTGGCAGGGAACTTCATCGCGGCGCACTGATGACGTCGACGAAGAGTGGCGATTAAGTTGTAACTTCATCGGGATTTGTACCCAAGATGTGTTCCTAGAGGGCAACGCGCAACGCCACATCGGAGGGTCTGGTAAAAGCAACACTTTTAACTTCTGAAAATTTAGAATTCGGTACAATGTAAATACAATTACCGGTGTCAAGTTTAGGTCGAATGAATCATGTCTTTTTACATAAGTGACACAACTTAGATGATCGCAACGCGTGAGCTGCATCGCGATCGTGATGAATCGTTATGACCGACGGCGTGATGTCGAGCGTGAAGTGCTCTTGTGTCTGTAAGGAGATTTGCCTCACTTTTGGAATTTTAGCTGTCCAATCGGGCTTTTTCAAAGGTTGTCAGGTCGCGATCGCCACACAGAAGTCCGGTGGAAGTCGTGAACCAAGTGCCGTCGCTGAACTCGGGGAGTAGGAATGAATGCTGGCCCCAATGAAAAGATTCCTCGCGAGGACGCGGGAGAAGACGCATGATTTCGAGGGCGGACGCGCCTCGTCCGTCCCCACACGCCATCTCGGCTGCAGTGTCGGTAAGTGCTGGGAATCGCAATGGGCGGTTTTAGCGTAGCGTTGCCGCGCGCAGCGGAATTGCTACTGGGAGCTCGCGCTGTAACTTTGAAACATGCTTTTCATCCCGCGCCTAAAGCCTTACCAGCCGTACCGTGGCCACCGCAGAACACGGTAAAGGTCTGCTAAAACTGCCTACTGGTAGTGAACAGACACCGTGTTTTTGGTCTTATTGACTTTGCACGATTGTGCTGCCTCGTAACGTTTCTTCGAAAGCTCGAATCGCAGCGCTCAAGCTCACGGGTCAATTTCTCTAGACCTGTGCACGAGGCACTCCGATACCTAAGGTGCAGGCAATGGTGCATTACATCAACATATAACCAGAAAGGCCGTCCATCTGTTGTGCGTTAACTTGTTTTAATTGGATTATACAGGACTCATCTGCTGTGGCCAAAGGTACTAGTGAGGACCCTGCACAGATGGCTACTCCACCACCACCAAGTAGTAGGTATAAAAAACAGTCTGGATTCATCTCCGTGATACAAGGTTTGAACCCATGTCAGGACATGCATTATGCATGAGCGCCGTCGGTAGTCAAATAGTGGTGGCCATTGATGGTCCGTTGTTGCAGCTTTGCTACACTGTGATCATAGTGAACTCTGCTGGCTCCAGTGGCCCACAGTGACAGCTTTTGTAGCTATCTCAGCAATTGCAAAAAAATGTGAACGTGCCCAGCAGTGTGCATAACTACGAGGAAGGTAGAAGAAGCTGTCAATAACATATTGTGCCTGGTCCGTAGCTCTCAAGGTGGCTGTTGGTCCAACCGTGTTGATGTTTCTAGCAAGCTGACACCTCATCAAGGCTCACAAATTGTGTACACATGATGCAGAGGCAATCCACACATGGTTGTTCGAGTTTTGTGTCAAACAAAAAAGCAGATCCAATGGACGAGACTATGTGTCAGTTTGCAAAAAGACTGTGTCTCCGGTCCTGTTTCTCAACAGCGGCCTGCTTCCACCAAACATTCCCGGCAACACCACATCTACCCACCGACCTGAAATTGGCAAGGGAATGACACTAAGACAAAACTGGCTCACCAATTCCAAACTAGGTGTCTGCAATTTATATGGAAGGTCAACTTCTTAAAATGTTTGCTGCAAAGGGCTGTGGAAGCAGGACGCACCTGCCTGGGCATTGCCTGTTGAAGTGGCTTCTCTTAATTTTTTGCACTCAGGTATCCAAGTCCTCCACCTTTAGCTAGAGATCACAATCTGTCACAGTCCAGTTGAGAGCATGTAGAAGATGGTCCTTGCCACCACACAGGGCAATATTTTCTGCGTACTGAATTGGACAAACACGGACAAACTTTGTCGTCATCACTTGACGGTTTAAACGTCTGCCTAGGCCTAGCCCAAGTGCATAGCACATATTGCCACGCACGTCTCCGAGCAAGCGCGCCCGTGACCGAATGTTTCTCGTGCTTGGCTTCGACACAAAGGGCCGAGGTTCGATTTCTGACCGCGCATACGCCTTTTTGTTAATGTCCCGCAGCTCCACCAAAATACCACGAATGACAGACGATCAGGTAACGAATGAACAAAAACTAAATGTTTATTTTTGCGAACTTGTGCCGAAAACAAAAATACAAAGAGGTGGCATCGAAGGTTGACGGAGCAGCACGATCGAGCTCAAGAGCGAGACTCTCTCTGTATCGCCACGCGGACTCCCTCGTGTACATGTGTGGGCTTCTGGAACAATCGGCGTAGAAAGTTCGGCGCATAAAACATTCTGACTTTAAACAAGCAACGGGGTTCTTGAATTTACCAGGATTCAATAATTACAGAAATCACAAAAAGGTGCATGTGCGGCCAGGCATCGTGCCTCAGCCCTTTGCGTGCAAGCTAAGCACAATAACCATTCAGCCACGGGCACACTTGCTCGGAGACGCGCGAGGGCAATATGAGCAGCCTCTGCCATTAACCGCATCTGACATGTACCAAGTGGTGGTCACCAGCACGGCGCCCTTGGGGGTACCCAAAAGCCGTGTCTTTTATACTGACATGACATGATCTTGAAACCATGTATGCGTGCCACTGAACCTGTGTCATGTCAGCTGTGCACCAGTCATAAGGTACAGCTGCAGCGGAAAAAGATAAGCACAAGCGACCGACGACCAGAGCGCCAAAATCGCGACACGCGGTGGTGGCCGGCAAGAAGCAGCTCGTCCCAAAGCCCGCATTTCGAAAACTGTCTTATCCCTCAATTTTCTGCCAGCCACCCGCACGTTGAGACATGGAACGTGACTGGCACTCGCTATCGGCGCGCTCGGAAACATAAGCGCCGCCTGTCGCGATCTTGCCAGTCTGGTCACCGGTCACTTGTGCTTATATTATTCCGCGGCATGTGTACACTGTCACCCCGGATAATGAGGGCCTGAGCTGCTCCCAATTGCACTGTTTAGGACCTCTCGCCCACTCAGCAGAAGCAGCTGGTTGCATTGCACATGCTGCTGGGCACCCAACAGTGCAGCATGAATGCCCTAGTTGTAGAGAAGTGCCGTCGAGGTCCGAAATTGGCTGGTAAGCATTGTTTAGCGAACCGTGGAAAAACAACCTGTGTCATATGGCAGTAATGAGTTATTCTAGGCCGAGTTTCTTCATCCTTGCTTTATTCAGTTACATCCAGAGCAGCTCGTGCTCACAGTCTTTGTTGCTTGCGCAATGCAAAACGGAAGAGCTGGACTTCCAGAGCACCAATAACATTGATGGGAACTACAGTTAGCTTGTCATTGGAAATCAGTTATGGCAGACAGTTATAGCATGAAGGGAGGTGAATGCAGCACTCTAGTGTTTTCGCTCCTTTTCATTTTCTGACCTTGTGTTATGTTTTGAAGTGAGTGATTTCCCACCAACTTCTCCCTTTCCATTTTTCATGTGATTAGCCTGTCTACTGCAAAGTAATTAGATAAAGCTAGATGCACATTGCTCAGGGCTGTTTGTCTCATAGGTTGCGTGTCGTACTGGAAAGCCCACAGCATGAGTGTGCTGGTCCGAGCACTTCCTTGGTTAATAAGGTGCTGGCCTAAACGAACTGTCTTTCAGGAGTCTCACATTCTTGCTATTTCCAGCACTGCATGAAAGTTCTAAAAGAAGGTGAGAACAGTGGTATGCCATACACTGCTGCTCACCACACCTTTGGGATTCTCTTGTTCTATGTAATTTCTGTAACATGGTCGTTAAAAATGCACGTTCTTACAAGCATTCACCCTTTTCGTGTACTTTGTCTGCAGGCTGTGGAAGGACAAGCAGCTGCACATACCCAGCAGTCATCTTCACTGACCACACTCGTGCTGCATATCATGGGGCTGCAGAATTTCCGTCCACAATGAAACATGCTCCCTAGGCACCATTTTTCGTCTTCCATTATTTCAGTATAGCATGAAAAAAAGATTTGCAGCACTACCTTGGTCATACCCGACAAAATTGTCATACATATAATACACATTTTGGGTCAGGAAATCTTGGTGCTATTGTTTATGTGCCGAGACTCGTATCTCGACTTCTGATGTCGATGGATATTTTACACACAGGGAAACAGAAATTTCGCAATTAACGGTGATATGGCGGTGCAAGTCCAATCGTCCAGATACAAGCAACAACAGTTAATCCTTCACCTTTTCTTCCTCTATGCTTGGAACAATATACAGTTAGAGACAATGGAAGCAAGATGCCACCCATGAGGAGGCCCTCTTTTATTCTCTCGGTTTTAGTGCCTCGGCGTTTCGCTTATACGGTTTGCATTTTTGCTAGGTTACCTTTGCCAAAAACATTGCGTCAAAAAGCTTTTTCATAAGCAGCAACTTACCACAAACATACAAGGTTAAAATTTTAAATGCTATACCAAAACTCCCACAGCATACGCTTGGTACGTTGTTTCTTCAGCCCCGGCACTACAGCAATAAACAAATGCACTTGTCATGTCTATCTCTTTCAGTCTAGTATGAAACACCATTTTCTGATATACCAGACTTGCCTGCCATAGGCTTGGGGTAAGTTGTTTTGATGCATAAACAATTGCTTCAGACAAAAAAAAAAAGTCCTTGTATCATGCTACTTCATCCATTCTTTCGGGGTCTATAAAGAACCCAGAAAATTGAATGCCGCTTGAACTGTCTCTTAGGTAGACCACTCTGCAGCCAAAGGGACTTGCCGTGTCTACTTGATTTGGCAACTTACAAAGTATGACAAAACATTGCAAGCGGATACACACAAGTATATTTCGCACATGTGACTAGAGACAAAGCTCGTAGTAGCCTCAACAGCTGCCAGACTTCAAGTTTGAGCAGGGAGACACTGGAAGGCAGCACATACTTGCAGAGGCGGCCACCTCTCAGATCTTCAGCGCTACACAGCTTGACCTCTGCCGTCAAAGCTTACACCGTCGTCAGGGTCGGACCCTTGGGTCTCAAGGGGAAGGCTCCAAAATAGAGCTATACAAGCCCTTATTGTGCAGAAAGTCAAATGATGTTGCTGTGCCCAGTACCTTTGCAACCACCGGGACCTGTTTTTTAGCATCCTATTCACTGCTTTACAACAGAATCTTAAGGAATGCTTTTTGTTAGGCTTGGCCTCAGGACAGAAAAGCATCCATTGGAGTTGCGAGGAATTGGTGTGCAAGCATGGCTTCAGGGTTTTGCCGCTGTCACCTGCACACAACAGTGGGTGGTATCTGACATGGATGTTTTATAACCTTTTCAGTTGTCCAAAAGCACATCAAGACTAGATAGAGCTTCTATATGCTAATGCACCCTCTACTTGGAGCTACTATAGTTACATAGCTTCCCAAAAATCCTGAAATGTAATAAAAGAATAGTTGAAAAAAAAAGTGGAGGTATTCCACTTGCCTTGCACAATACCCAAAATTGTGCCTTCAGAGCAAACAGGTGAAGCGTCAATTGAGTTTATTTATTTTATTTTATTTATTTGAAATACTGTGGACCTGTCTGTCTACACAGGAGGGAAAAAAACAACACACAGAAAATAAATAACTCAATCATGCACTCACCGTGTGAAGCGAGCGCAGGTAGGTTGCAGCTACCCACGCATGCTCAAAATGTACATTTTCACATGCAAAACTTAACTAAACAATGCATTCAGCTCTTTATTTTCCTTTATATACAAAGGTGGTAGATGTGGCACAAAATGTCCAACGTCAAACTGCATGGCTTGCAGCTTGACGAGGCTCTCTACCCCGTGACAAGCAAACAAAAACAAGATACTACACCAGTTTTAGCCTGCAATCGTAAAGTGAAAACGTACACAACGTGCTGCAGCTGAACAATTTCCAGATGTTGAGACCCGAGAGATTTGGATGATACACATGCAATCCCCAATAAGCTTGAATGCGTGCTACGATCTCGTACGACACTCATCACGTTGAATGACGCGCCCGTTTTCTACCGAGAGCTCTCGTGCAAGCGCATTGAGAAAATGTTCTATTCAGACTGTATTAGAACACGGCGTAGTGAGCACTTACCGACAACACCACACCGCTGAATTCGCATCGCCGAACCTCTTAGTTGTCGTCTTTCCGTCTTCCCTTTCCGCGCGAAGCCCACCCACCTTCAGCCCCGGGTTATCGATTATCGCTTCTGTAAAATCCAAAGAACGCGACACGCAGCACGCCGACGCACGGTAATGTCTTCGTCGCAGCAAAATGTGCCGCCAGCAACGCAGAAGCTGAGAGCACTTGCTGCTCGGCTGTCAGCATATCGGGCCCCTCGCGACGCCGCCAAAGCTTCCACGGCAACTGTCAGCACCAACGGAGTGTCGGGCAGTATTTCACGATTACGTCCGTGACGAACCTTGAACCGAACAACAGCTGGTCCACATGTGCCAGTCCTGCCAGTCTTCCAGTTCTTTGGTCCCTCAAACGATAGTCATTGGCCCCCACTTTCCCCACCGCCACGAAAGGTCCCGAACGTCTTGGAGCCAGTTTTCCTGCCACTCCTTTGCTGGCATCTCTGAGGGTGTGCAGGTTGCGTAGTACCGTGTCACCTATTTGGAACTCTGACTGCTGTCGGGTTCGATTGTAGTAACGCCGCTGTTGCTCTTGCGCTTTTCTTTGGTTCTCTAGAGCAAACTTATACGCGTCCTGCAGTCTAGACGTCAAATCTGCGACGAACCCCGGCGTTCCACTAATTGGTGAAGGGAGTGGGCCGGGGTTTTGTTCCCAAGGGCAGCGGAGCTGGTGCCCATAACACAAAAGGGCAGGTGAGTACCCAGTCGTGACGCTCTCGCAGGTTTGCAATGCAAAGGTGACCTCAGGGAGATGTTGATCCCAGACACAGTGGGCACTGCAATATGCCATAAGGCACTGCTTTACTGTCGCATTATGCCGCTCCACCAGCTGTCCTGCTGGGCGGTATGGCACAGTGTGGCGGTCTCTGATGCCAAAGTGTTTCATTACCGCTTTCCACAGGTTCGACACAAAGACACGCCCATTGTCGCTAGAGATACTCTTGGGGAAGCCATGTCGACAAAACACTTCCAGCATTCTTTCTAATATGGCCTTGCTGGTCGGAGCTCGAAGTGAGAATAGCTCCACGAACTTGGTAAATTTGTCGATGATCACCAGCAGGTGTTTGTGTTTGCGCTTTGAGGTGGGCAATGGTGCGATGAGGTCCACGCTCAGCTCTGCATGGGTTTCTCTGCCCAAGTGCTGTCCATCAGTCCGCCTGTCTTCTGGCGGCGTGGCTTCAGTGTCTGGCATGAATGGCAAGACCGTACATACCGAGACACATCGGATCTCATGCCTATCCAAAAATACCTCTCGGACACTCGTCTCAGTGTCTTGAAATAACCTAGGTGGCCACTTAGAGGGTGATCATGTGACAACTGAAGCACTGTTTGGCATAGTTGTTTGGGCATCCAAAGGAATCTTCTTTCGCCTGCAATCTTCAGCAGCAGTCCATCATGGTCCCGTTTGCTGTCCTCAGCCATGTTCCGAATCTGGCATGCTTCTGCAGAGTCAGTCGGTAGGGTGCCGTCCTTGAGATAGCTAATCAGCTTGATGATCCCAGGGTCCTTTCGCTGTTTGTCAGCAAGCTCGGATGCACTGAGGAGGGGTGAGATGTCGGTTTCCTAAACCATCGCATTTTCCTCGAACCGGACCGGGTATTCTGTTTCCACGGTGTCAATGGGGAACCATTCGTTGTCAGTCTCTCTTGCCTCCGAGCCTATTATTGATGGGGTGGGGAAACGGCTCAGCGCATCCGCTGTGATGTTGGCTTTTCCCCATCGATGCCTGATGAGGCAATCAAATCCCTGCAGGCGTAGCGCCCATCGACGCACCCGGCTTGAAGTTTGGTCCGTGGCGAACATCCACCTAAGAGAAGCGTGGTCAGTGTGGATCTCAAACTTGGTGTGCTCCAAATATGGCCGGAACTTGTCAACGGCCCACACTACCGCCTAGCACTCCCACTCCTGCACCGTGTAGTGCCTCTCCGCTTCATTCAGGGCTCTGCTGATGAACGACACTGGCCTCAGCCTCCCTCCAGTCTCCTGCAAGAGAACTGCAGCAATGCCCCTCCCACTGGCATACATTTCCACCACGAATGGCCGGTTGAGATCTGGGAGTGCAAGCACCAGGTCATCAGCCAGCATGGACTTGAGCTGACGAAATGCCTCCTCTTGAGGCTTCCTCCAACACCACGAGACCTTCTTCTGCAGGAGGAATGACAGTGGCTGAGCCACCTCGGAGAACTTTGGCGGGAAGGTGCGGTAGTACCCCGCCAATCCTAGGAAGGCCTGAAGATCCTTGACTGTTCTTGGGGTTGGAAAGTCCCTGACGGCCGCAACCTTATCAGGATCAGGTCGGCACTCTCCCGGCGAGATGATGTGCCCCAGGAACTTTAGTGATCGCCTGCAAGTTTGTGTCTTCTTAGGGTTGATGGTCAATCCAGCATGTGCGATCCTGCCCAAGACCTCTTCAATATGCCGCAGATGCTCTTCGAACGAACCTAAGTATATTAGCACATCGTCCAAAAAGGCCATACAAAACTGGTGCTTTATTCTCGCCAGTACTTTGTTCATGAGGCTTTGGAATGTAGCTGGTCCACAAGCCACACCAAAGGGCATCCTCTTAAACTCAAACGTACCCTGGTGGCATATAAAGGCAGATTTGGGGACATCCTCGGGGCGAGCAGGGATCTAGGGGAAGCCCTGCGACAAATCAAAGCTCGTGAACCATTGGGCTCTGCCCAGCTGTGCAAGTACCCAGTCTGTCCTGGGCATCGGGTACACCGGAACCTTGGTTTTGGCATTTAGTGGACGGCAGTCTACTGCCACCCGGTACCCTCCAGACTTCTTTGCGACCACGACTGGGGCACAGGACCACTGACTGGAGCTTGGTTTGATCAAGTCCTGGTGCAGCAAATCTTCGAGGCAGGCATCCATAATCTGCCTTTTGTGGGAGTTGACTGTGCGAAGCCTACAGCGCGTTGGCAGGGAACTCCCCGTGTTTATACTGTGCTCCATCAGTCCGGTACAACCAGGGCGAGCGTCAAAAATCTTACCAAATCTTAGATGTAGGGCCGAAACTTCCGGATGTTCAGTGCCATGTTGCTGAACCGCCTCTTCCTCCGAGGGCTGCTGGGCGTCTTGAGTCTGGTCGGGTTCCTGGTGTGCGACTTGATGAGGCTCTGCAAACAACTCCTGCAAACTGTACACCTCCTCACCCAGGCGGGGATGAGCTGGCGCCCTCGAGCCAACATCCCGGACAAAGGGAATTAGGGTATGTGGTTCATTGCCCAGAGTCCAAGAGTTCCAAGACACATGAACCGAGATGCCAGTGGCATTCAGAAAATCTCTACCATGTACAATTTCTCGACAGAGGCCTGGCATATGCAAGAATCGCGTCTTCCTGGATCCTACTGCCCAGTGTATTCTGCACCTAGTTGAATGCGTAATCTGGGACCAGCCCGCTGCGAGACGTAGGCCTCGTAGTTCCTCCTTGACGCCCACACCAGTGGCTGTGGCTGCCTCCAGTGCTTCATCGCCCATTAAGCTGACGCTCGACCCCGTGTCCAAAAGCGCCTTGAATGTGAACTTCCCAATACGAAGCTCAGCAATGGCTCCTTTCCGCCGGCTGTTGCAGCTACCTGCACTGTGGTGTCGTAGGGGCCCGCCGGAGCGGCCTCAACTGCCAAAAGTTTCCCTGACACCTCGCTTGCATGTGGCCCAGCTGGCCACACTTGAAACAGCGTGGTGAGCCCTGGCGTCTAGCTGTGGGACATTGTCGTTGCATATGTCCGATGCCACCACAACGATGACACTGGATCTCTGGAGGCTGGTTGGTTGCTGGGTACTGGTGAAAACTGCTGTGCAGGCCAGTCTGGTGGAGCATTCTCACTGCTCCGACTGCACTCAATTGGTCCCGATAATATGATGGCTGGAGGGATGCCGGATGCAGGGGCCAGGCCTGGCTAGGAACTGGTGGTGGCACTGGTGCCGCTGCCGCCGTTGCACTTTGAGCAGGTGCATGAGTCGTTGTCGTTGCAGAAGGCCAGGTCCCGCGCAACTTGGTTGGTGGGCTGTGGCGGGGGAACATACTGCACCCGCCGCCATACTCTTTCCATTAAGGTGGCGATGCAAGCGAGTTGGTTCATGACTTAGGAAAATGGAAACAGCGCGCAAAAGACGAAGACAGCGAGAGAAGAGCACGCTGTCTTCGTCTTTCAGCGCTTGTCCTGTGCTCTTCTCTCGCTGTCTTCGTCTTTTGCGCGCTGTTTCCATTTTCCTAAGTTCTTTCCATTAACCAATCAGCTGCCTGCGCAAGATCTTTCAGGCTCGCAAAGGTCTTACCTGAGCAGAAGTCTTGGAACTGAGGGTGCATTTGCTCCAACACCCGTTCGACTTTTTCGAATGAACTGTTTCAGGTTCTCCTCCAGGTTTTTAGTTCGGAGCCTCCGTTCTTCTTTTAGACGTTTGTTTTCGTCGACGGGTGCGAACTCCTTTCGGAAAGCGGTAGCAAACGTTGACCAGTCGGCGAAGTCCTCTGTGAACCGAAACCACATTTTCGCGCTTCCCTGGAGGGCTGCAGGTACGACCCTGTTTTCCAGGTGGTCCAGGAACTCATCTGGCGACTGCAAGTCTCCGAAACCGATGACCTTGGGGGGCTGAACGGGGACCAGCCGTGGGCGCATCGAGTCCTGGTCATCCGTTGTGCTGGCCTGAGTGACAGCCGCCGCGACGAAGGGCGCCGCTTCCTCTTCCGCGGCTCGTATCGGAGTAGCAAACAAAAGCTCACAAACGTGGGCTGCCATCTTCTCCCGCTGTAGCGGTGTCCCGTCTGTTTGTAGCAGCAGTGCCTGAAGAAGCTCCGGTGGCACAAACACCGACGGTTGGTTCATTTTAAGCAACGGACGAGCTCCCACTTATTATGTACTCGATTGGTATGAAACCGATCCACACAACGCCACTTCCGAAACCGTTCGAGTCACCTGCAGCCAGTCCCGCGTACGTTCGCTCTCACTGCCGCTTCTTCCTCTTCGCTCCCGTTCCCCCGCGCATCCGCGGGACGGGCCCTTTCGGTGCCGCGCTATCCCTCACAAAACAAACGTAGCGATGGTCCGTGAAAGCTCGATTTGGCTCGCCCCGTCCACGAGCATGAACGTCGCCATCTTCATTGACTTTGGCAACTTTGGCTGCCTGACTACTACAAAGTTATCTTCATGGCCAAACTCATTCGTGGCGACATTTTGACGTCACGGCAAACTTTATAATTTCACCAGCATAGCTCGAACTCTATCGGAATCCGTAGGGAAAAACTCAATCGCAGCGTCACATCACGTGACCAAAAGGGCAGCCAATCAGCGACCGATTGAGTTAAATTCATCGTTGAGTTTTCGGTCTAGCATAGAAAGACTGGCGAACTTTGTTGCGCGCTAATCTCATTGCCGCCGAGAAGTCTTCACGAATTGCGAAGTTGGTTTCCTTCAATTTCGGCCCGCATGCCAGCATTACTTCCTTGTCCTTGAATCGACTGAGCTGAACAATTATTGAACGGTTTTTGTTCGTTGCGAACTTGTCCAAGGGATGTGCCCGTTCAATGTTATTTGCATCAATGCTGAAACCTAGCTGCCCTGTGCAGAATGCTATCAGCCTTGTTTCAGATTGTTTCCAATTTTCTTCTGGTGAATCATCAATCCCCATGAAGAGCAAGTTGTTTCTGCGCAGTCGGTTGCTTGCATCTTCGCTAGAGGCCTCAAGGGCTGCGACTTAGGTTGTAAGTGCTTTTGTGACCAAGGCTGGTTCAACATTGGGTGGGTCCGCCTTGTTATTTTCTTGTGCAACTAGTCTAGCCTGGAGCTCTTCTATGGCCTTATCTGCTGCTGACTGCCGCTCTTTTACGGACTTTATTTCGGCGAGTATGTTTGATTATCCCTGTTTGATACGTTGAACGATGGCAAGAATATCTTCTAAAGTAGGCCCGGGGTTAGCTTTAACATCTCCGGACAAGAGTAGAATTTGTGATAGGAAAACATTGGCACAAATTTCACGGCACAGGAGCATACAACTGCGCCATTTTAAGTCGTAGATGCACGATACTGCGAGTAAACAATAATCACTGTTTCGATAGACATTCGCTCAATCGAGGTAAGTGACCTGTATCAGAAGCAGGGGTGAATTCATCCTGTCGTTCGCGATGTTGTGGCCCGTTAGGCCTCATTCACACAGCCGGCGTCTCGCCCCGTCCCGGCGAAAGCGCCGTGGGCGCCGTGCCGAAAACGGGACGGTGCGGGGACGGAGGAGTGTTCGAACCAGCGGCGGCGGAACTGCCGGCGGTGGCTATGTGAATAGGTAAATGCTAGCGGCTGTGCCCCCTTATATTGGGCGGTAGCTTGCGCCACCTAGCTTAGAAACCTTTCTGCACTTTTCAAATTCTGCGTCTAACTTTTGTATCCCGTAAGACTGCATAACCTATTAATTACGTGCGTAATTTCACGCTTCCCCCGATCTCTACTAGCAATCTTGTAATCCCCTATTTGTGACTGCTTTGTGGCGGCGTCGACCACCAAATGTAGCGGACGATCGGCGTCGATGGGCACAGCCACAACTGTTTTGTTCCTTGGAACTTGCGTTCGGGTCGCCGATAACGATCTTGCATGTTTGAGAACATTTTATTTGTCTCCACGTTTCGAAACGAAAACGACAAGACCCGCCGCGAGCACGTTTCACGTCAATCACTCCTTACGCCACATTTCGTCCCCGATGATCGACGACCGTATTTTCTTTCTTCGGCTGTTCTTCCTTAGAATCGCATTTACGTCTATCGCTATCGCAAAGGAACCGATGTGGTCTCACCATTTCGAGCAGCAGCTTAGCGGTAAATCCAAATCTCGGTATGCCCGTAGTTCAAGAGCCGAAAAAATCTCACAACGCGCCCGTCGTCTCGCTGGCCTCGCTATTTCCCGAAAAGAGCTTTGTTGGCTTCGTCGTTAGGGTATAGTTAGGGCACAGCACGGTCAATTCTCCATCCCGCGGTTGTGCTCATGGTCACCCAACTTTTGAGAATCCGGCAGATTCAGCGAAAGTTTCCTATTTTGTGATTGGCCGTCCCTCGACGGGGCGGGGCGCCGGCGTTCCCGGCGCTTCCCGGTCTCCCGCCGGTGCCGGGGACGTTGAACATCCTCCTTCGGCCCATTTCGGGTCCGGCGGCCCGATTTCGGTCGGAAACCGGTCCCAACACCCTCTCCCCCGGCGACAAAGCTGCCCGGCGCTTTCGCCGGGCCGGGAGAAAAAACGGCTGTGTGAATGAGGCCTTAGGTAGGCGTGAACTGGATGGTTACATAGGGCGTGCACAGAGTCTTTGTTGCGCTGTGGCGAAGATCCAGGTTGCCAACCGCAATGGTTGTCTTGCTCCGCGATAGAGTGGGTGTTTGGCCCGGATGGTCCGTCCGTAGGTCCGATATCTTAAACGGCTGGTGGTTGTGGCATGAGTCAGCCAGGCCGACGGCGAGTGACAGGACCTGTATCAGAAGCAGGGGTGAATTCATCGTGTCGTTCGCGATGTCGTGCCTACAAGCTAGATCCGTATTTGTTAAAAGTAAATATGGAAGTATGTTTTCATTCATTCCAGTTTAAAGCGAGTTGTAAGGCCATGTGGGACCAAGCGAATTTTTTTTTTTAATTTTACAATATTGTCTTCACGACAGGTCGTGTAAGCTATATATCTATTTAAAGTGTGACCCTATCCTGCTTTTGTTTGAATCATCACAGTGCTTTGTGACCCTCTGCACACACTACCATATATGTGTTTCTGCGTAGATTATACGGAAACTAAATGCTTAGGATCATTTATTCTTATCATCTATACAGTAATAAACATTTCAAAAAAAAAATTTCTTTCTAGTTTACGTGAATACTAATTTTCTCGCGGTTGAAACAATCTACAATTTTAAAGCACGTTTTCGTGTACTTTTTTTTAATGTTCGAGTTTAGCACAATCTTATTCATGTTCTTATATACTTGAATATCGCGCATTCATCCGCGAGAATTGTGGCTGAAATTGTAATATCACAAAATCGTTCATAAAATATGTGAAACTTGTTTAAAATTCGTAGTTATTTACCTTGTTGAATTAACCTGAGACTGGGGTAGAAAAGAAACATAAAAAACGTAGGAGGGACAGGAAAATAGACAGGACGACGTCTCAAACTCAGCTAACTCGTTTATTTAGTCCACCTCCTGATATAGTCTCAATCTCAAGGTCACCTCCACCAACACACACACAAAAAAAAAAGAAGGATGAAGTTTATACAGCTCAAGCGCTACAGTCTCGATTACACAATGCAAGAACGTTGACAACCTTTACAGGTCGACGCGATAAGGCAACATCCATCCACCTTCAAACTTGAACAAAAGGATCTCTTCCCCTACTATTCTAAACACAGTTCGTACTTCTGAATCATAACACGCCCTTTCCACGTACAAAAAAAAACTGGAACGGTAGTTGGGTCAACACACGTAGAAAACCAAACCAAACAAAACGTTTTACAGTTTTATTTTTAATTACAAGCAGGGTCGCACCTCAAACAACCTAAATCACAAATTAAAAAAAACTTTTTACATTTTTAGAAAGTTTTTTTAATTGCTTCCAAACTGTAGTGAAGCCTGACTTACGCAGTTGCCTAGAGACTTTATCCCCACGGTCCTGCTTACTACTCTCTTCACATCGTTCCTCTTTTTGAGTATTATTTCCGTATCCGACCAGAGCGCCGTGCAGTTGTTACATTCATGAATATGTTTTTCTAATTCCGAGTTTTGTGCATTGTTCTTTACATTTCTTTTATGTTCGTTTAATCTATCATTGATGCAGCGTGACGTCTGTCCTACATACTTAAATCCACAGTCCAATGGTATTTCATACACATCACCAGTCTCGCAACATACCGATTTTTCCCGATGAGCCTTTTTGCACTCACTCACACATGTTTGAAATGGCGTCAATTTACTTAGCCTAAAATCTGAACTAAATACTGTGTCTACTCCAAACTTGTATATCGGTAGAAAGTTTCTTAACAATTTCGGAGTTTTATCTGAAGTCAACGGTAGTGGAGTACGAAGGAAAAACGTATATACAAAAATAAGGTGTTTGTATAAGGTCATCAGTCGCTCCGATTTGAGCAGAAGTTTACTTAAACTCTTTGAATCGTGCAGTGCACGGTAATCTATAGGGGTTGTCCCCGGGTACGGCAATAGTGAGAAGATTTGTAGATGACATCTTAATATGCACGTTTACGGAAGGTCTAACATAAACCATAGAAGGTGTGATAAGGTCAACGTCTCCAGATTTTAAGTGTACAGTCGAAAAACCGGAGGATGATGTTCTGCAGTTTCTCGATTTACGTATTCACGTAAGTCGGGGGTTATGTTGGGAATATGGTAAAGAAAGTTCGAAACCGGTTTCGCCAAGAATGAGTTGTCATTCGAAGACCGTAAAGGCGGGGATTGTCAAGTCATTGGTCAGGAACGCGTTAGAAAGGTCATGTGTCCATCATATCACTGAATCAGTAGAAAGGCAGTGAAAAAGGTTGATAAGTGTAGGTTATGATGACAGTTTTATAAAACGGCAATTAGAATTGTTTATTAAATGCACAAGAGAAACCGAACGGAAATCAAGGAACCGCTTTGCTGTAATCCCATATTTTCATGACATCTCTCACAACCTGAAGGCATGTGCGAGGCAGTTTGGAGTAGACACAGTATTTAGTTCAAATTTTAGGCTAAGTAAATTCACGCCATTTCAAACATGTGTGAGTGAGGGTAAAAAGGCTCATCGGAAAAAATCGGTATGTTGCGAGACTGGTGTTGTGTATGAGATACCATTGGAGTGTGGATTTAAGTATCTAGGACAGACGTCACGCTGCATAAATGACAGATTAAACTAACATAAAAGAAATGTAAAAAACAATGCACAAAACTCGGAAATCGCAAAACATATTCATGAATGTAACAACTGCACGGCGCTCTGGTCGGAGACGGAAATAGTACACAAAGAGAGGAATGATGTAAAGAGAGTAGTAAGGGAGACCGTGCGGATAAAGTCTCTAGGCAACTGCATAAGTCAGGCTTCACTACAGTTTGGAAGCAATTCAAAAAACTTTCTAAAAATGTAAAAGTTTTTTTTTTTTTATTTGTGATTTAGGTTGTTTGAGGTGCGACCTGCTTGTAATTTAAAAAAAAAAAACTGTAAAACGTTTTGTTTTGTTTGGTTTTCTACGTGTGTTGACCCAACTACCGTTCCAGTTTTTTTTTTCTATGTGGAAAGGGCGTGCTATGACTCAGAAATACGAACTGTGTTTAGAATAATAGGGGAATAGATCCTTTTGTTCAAGTTTGAAGGTGGATGGATGTTGCCTTATCGCGTCGACCAGTAAAGGTTGTCAACGTTCTTGCATTGTGCAATGGAGACTGTGGCGCTGGAACTGTATAGTCTTCATCCTTCTTTTTTTTGTGTGTGTGTTGGTGGAGGTGACCTTGAGATTGAGACTATATCAGGAGGTGGACAAAATAAACGAGTTAGCTGAGTTTGAGACGTCGTCCTGTCTATTTTCCTGTCCCTTCTACGTTTTGATGTCTCTTCTCTACCCCAGTCTCAGGTTAATTCAACATGGTTAATATTCACCAGCTTGCCTGCACCCTTTCGATTTTTTCATAGTTATTTGCGTATTCAATTACGATCACCAGTAACTGAAAAAAACCTAGAAGCAACCATGCCAAAATCTTGAGCATTTTTGTCTCAATACGTTTTGTTGCAGGCCTAAAAAAATCGTGACCAGAAAACTTCTCTCTCGGATACGCTAAGCTTGAAACTTTCCAGCCTTAATTGCGCATTCACACTGGAAGCGGATCCGCGCTCGCAAAGCGGTTGCGAACGCCGTTGTATAAAGAGCCAGTACAATTGCACACGCATTTGATGACATCAAGTTCGCGTGCAATTGTATTGGATCTTTATACAACAGCGTTCGCAACCGCTTTGCCAACACGGATCCGCTTCCAGTGTGAATGCGCTATAAGACTGGTTCCCACAGCCCCGTTCGCTTGTGTTACGTTACATTGCGAAAACTTACGCCTGCTTATACACAAGTCCCAGCGACATCTGTGCTTCATATAAGGTGTGTCTACCAGTTTAAAGGGACAATGAAGACGATTTTATTTAATTTTTTTTAATGGTGTTTTTATGCTTCTTGGGAACATAGCATGGTGCCCAATTTTTTGTAGACATTTGTGACGCGTATTTCTGTGCCTACGAAAGAAGTAAAGAAACCGAAACTGAACAATCTCCATTCTCGTTTCTGGGCCTCCGAAAACGGAGGTGACGTAGGGAGTGACGTCAAGTGTGAATAGTCGGTATCGGTAGTATTTAGGAGATCGAGACTCTGGTAACCGCGGTGGATTATAGCAGCGCAGTGGCGCGGTCGTTTCGCCGAATCTGTCAACATGGACGGCAATGCCGCTCTCGCGAGCGAGTTCGAGCTTCCGTTCACTGACCGAACACCAACGGAACGGGAGTACGTGTGTGGCGGACCCGACGGAGACCGCCCAGCCGGCAATGGGCGGCCCGCACGCCGAAGGACGAACGCGAGGGAGATGCCGAGGGGAAAGCGATAGCGATCCGACTGTTCCGGGATCCGGTTCCTCCGCGGACGTCCTCTTTTCGTCGTCAAAGAACACGAACAGCAACCCACACGTGAAAACTAGCGTCGCCCGAACGAATACTGGTCTTCAGTCGACCGTTAGAACAGCCATCTACAGCTTCTTCTTCGAGTACCGTGTTCTTTTTTTATTTTATTTTGTTTGCCCATAGTTGCTCGTTGCCCGTTTCGCGTCCAGCGTAGCAAAGAAAAAAACAATTATGCTGCTTTATTTATGGTTTAGTAATCATTTCCGGTCCGATTTATACTTTTCGTGGTTATTCAAGCGGAAATTAGAACAGTATTCCTAAAAATCGCGAACCAAAACGTGAACGAGGGCACGTTTCTCGTTTCGACCAATCGCTGACGCGTCTTTTGTGACGTCGCGCTTCTTGGCCCCGCATCAGTCACGTGAGCTCCGCTTCTTGAGAAGACATGATGCGCTTTAAGACAAGGACGGCTCCGCTTCTCCTGGCTTCTCCCGCAACTCGGCTCCGCAACTCCGCAACTCGGCTCCGCTTCTCCTGGCTTCTCCCGCAACTCTCGGGGCGTCGCCCCAGTCGATCCCGGTGTGATTATTACCGCGTCTGTTTAATTGATTTGCGCGGCACACAAGCGCCGGTTTCGGCTGAAATTTGGGCAACGTGTCCTGAGACGTGCCTGGAAGCCAGTTCAATCGCCAAAAAGATGTCCGAAATTGCCTTCATTGTCCCTTTAAGGAGATAGCCTGGCACGCGAGATTCGAGACACGAATGCTTCGGTGACTAATACCTAATGTAGAAAGAAAGTATGAAAATGGGGCTTCTGAACCTGCCTTTACTCCTCTGTAAAACAAACACACAAAAAAATAGCCGAGTAAACTGTCTTGGGCGAGCGATCACTCGGTATTTTTATGTGACACGGTAATAAGTTAAACGATACATTTTCTTTATTTAGAGTTCCTCTTCCTATCAAGTATTAAAAAACAACTGTACTTTATGGTTTCTTCCAAAAAAGACCCGAGAAAGTCAGACAGAAGCACATTCTTCCTTCTTGCTTTTTCGCCATATCACTCCAAAATCGCAGCAGACGACTCGAAACGTTCACGTCACGGTCATTGATTCGAACTTTAAGAACAAAAGATCCGTCTTTCATTTTTTTATTATTATCTTGCTTGGACCTGTTCCACGCTTATATCCCATGGAGAAAGAGGTATTCGAACAAACATAAGAAGTACAAATAATTATCTTATGTCGCGGATCCCATTGGGCATATTTTTTACAAGGCCCCCATCTCTTGTAACCGAAGAAAAACAATCTTGGCCAGCGAACTTTCGTACCTTCTCTTTCAATGGCGCTTTGACGTTTTCATTTTGCATTTCTAAATATTGTTTTTTCGTACATTTTGACAATGTTTTTTTTTTTTTTTTTTGTGGTGAAAGCAAGCTCCGAAACGTGGCTTCGACAGTTTTGTTTGCTTTTCCGGTATTCCTTTTTATTAACAGGAACTTTTAGCAAACCGTTACCGTGTTCCGCGCACCGCACTATCGCAGCCTTTGAAGCCTGCTTTTAAGATAGTGCATGATTGCTACCGTGACCACGGGCGCGCGCTCAAAAGTATGCTGTAAAGGCTCCGGTAGCGCAATACGCGAACTCGGTAACGGTTTGCTAAAATTCCCTATTGGGGACTTTTTGCAAACCGTTAACGTGTTACGCGTACCACACAACCGGGGCCTTTGAACTTTGATGCTGTTGGTGTAAGAACGAGATGACTTCAACCTTCCACCATTACTTTCATGCAAGTCCCAATGCCGGACTCAACTTTGATGCTGTTGGTGTAAGAACGAGATGACTTCAAGCTTCCACCATTATTTTTACACATACCCTCAAACTTGTCGTATGACGCCACCTTCTGTTCTTGGCTCTCGGCTGAGTTCAGGAATGACTAAGCATTTGTGATTAACCTCGAGACGCGAGGACGTTCGCTTGTCTCTGTGGAGAAACTCTTCGTCGTGCGAACACACAATTAGTCATATCGCGGGGTGAAATTGCGAAGCTAGGTGATTGATCTGCGAGTTACTTAGCCAGAAGAATATTTATCTTGCTATCCGTGCTAGCCGTGCTAGTCTCTGAAAGTTACGAGGCCATTAAAAGTACCAAGATTGGTTTCGGAATAGCGCAGCAGTGCCGAAATCGAAGGCTTCAAAATTAAAGCTATCTGGCAACGAAAAAAATCCGGAAAGGCATCGCAAGGTGGCTACCATGCCATCATTCTTTTTTTGTGGACTACTAACAGCATACGGGGGGAGTTGATATCACGAGGCCGCCACAGTACTTTGTTCCCCAGACGACTTAAGGACGACTTACGGTACTGTATTTACTAGTTTTGCTGCTGTGGGCTCTTCCCACCACTGGAAATGACGTCTGTTGTTTATTTGTACTTATTAGGTGGTTTCACTCAGTTTGCTTTGTGGTATGATGGAGAGTTGTGCGCGCGACCTTGAAAAACAGGATGTTCGGTGTGGCTTGACCATAATAGATACTTTTAGTCGACTTTACACTGGATTTTCGCGTTGGTAGCGGGAGATAGTGCCGTCAGTTTGAGACTGAGCCTGCGTCCTCTGGGTCCGCATTCCGCAGTGTACGGTATACTAAAACTCTAATATTGCGCTGGTCTGCGGCCAATAGATCCCATGTTTTATGTGAGCTGTTGCAGCACTTACGCAGTATACTTGTTATTTTATTATGAGTGTGTTATATCTCATACGTTTGTCAAGCGATTTGGTATTTTACACTACCAGTGCTACTAATAACTCAAATCTCTCGCGAACACGCAAGAAGCTGTCGGCGCCCCCAGAAAGGGTGCTTGGACCATGACAGGTCTGAACAAACGTCGCAATGTCCAAGTAATCGTCGACGCAAGTGCAGCCTTCGGAACTCGGCCTTTCAGTTTGATTCTGCTTCTAGGAAAATTCGACTTCGGTCATTTTGAAATAGGATATATATTTAGGAAGCAATAAAACTACATTGATTTGAACTGTAACGTCTTCTTTCTGAGATGCAGCACACTGGGCCCCTAGTATATCTGTGCGAATCACACTTCTTATGTGTGTACGATTTGTGGGGTACAACTTTTAATCAAAGAGGACAAAAAGCACTGATAGACGTGCTGCGCTGCGAAGTTAAACGCGTGACCAAAAATTGAAAGGAAAAGGATGATTTACATTGAGATGAGTAGAAACACGACGAACACGAATGGGCGCAGACTAACAACTGTTTATTCTTCTCTTTTTTCTCCTTTCAATGCTTGAGTTTCCCCATGCGTGAGTTTGGAAAAGAACGAAAGCTATGAAATAACGATAAATGTCGTCATAAAGATGTGTGGACTTGCGATTGTTGTGGTGTTTTTTTTTCCTTTTTCTGATAAACGTTTGGTTTTTGCTGGTGCGAGAGGGGACCTTGAAGCTGGTGTCCGCCCCGTTCTGCTGTGTAATAGAGAGTTTTAGTATATCGTGTTTTCGGGCCACGCTGTTTGTAGAGGGAGCTCGCGCTGCCACTTCGATGCCTGCTATGAAGCGCGCGCCCGTAGCGGTAGCGGGCCTTTGAAAACGATCTACTAAAACTCCCTAGTGTCTAAGCAGTTCAATTTCCTTTTCGTACAGTGCAATGGATGGATCACTTACACACGTGCCGTGCTTCCCTAAGGCCATGTGGAAGGCTTCTATGATTTCGCGCTTGTTTCTATTTTTCGATCTGTCCATGACTGATGTATTTCCAAATAGCGGTTCACAGCTGCATCTTGCGCAATGCGCTGCTAAGTTGCCAGGAGCTTGCAATCGCCCGCATGCATATTTATGTTCTCTGAGTCTGTCATTTAAGCACCTCCCCGTCTGCCCGATGTATGAGTTTCCGCACGTCAATGGTATTTTGTAGATGTCCCCTTCTACGCATTCTACGAACTTGCTTTTGTGCTTTACCCCACACGTCGATTGACCCGATGTGTCGCCTTCCTCTTTGTTAACCTTTTCGCACAGTCCTTTTAGCTTGAAGGGGGCGGATAGGGCCACTTTGACCTCGTGCGTTTCTGCAATCTTTTTCAGTCGGTGCGAAAATTTATGAATATATGGCATCACTACAAGTGCTTTTTTGACCGGGTCCTTTCCTTGGTTTTGTGATTGCCTCTGAGTGTTGCTATGCATTTTTCTGCCACAGCTACTAGCAGGGGTTCTGGGTAGCCGCTTGCTTGTAGTCTGGTGATTTGCCTTTGTAGGCCTTCTGACATTCTGTCATGACATGATTTCTTTATGACCTGCCATACGCACCCAGAGGCGACACTCCTCTTCACCAACCTAGTGTGCCCCGAGCCGTACGGCAGTATGCCTTTTGCCCCTCTGGTCTTAAACATCCAGCATGTATGCTTTTCTCCAAATGCCATTTCGATGTCTAAGAATTACAGCCTGCGTCTCTCCGGTTGTTCGAATGTGAATTCTAGGCCTCTGTGCACTTTCTTAAACTCCTGCTTGACCTTTTCGCACACGGGTTCTGTCAGTTTGTTCATCGGGAAACATACCAGAAAATCGTCCACGTATCGAAAGCACCTTGTAACTCCGATCGCCATGAAAAAATGGCACTAGATCTCTGTTGCCTCTTGCAAGGTATATGTCGCATAAGGCTGGTGCTATGCACGAACCTATGCAAATGCTCTCTTTTTGCGTGTAAACACTTCCTTCATACATGACCTGCAGGGAGCTTAAGTATGTGCGGAGGAGATCGAGTAAAGCTGATGTGCTGATCCCACTCTGGTTTTGGAATTTGACGCTTCCGTAGACGTCCACGCACTCTTCCACTGCCTCCAAGGCTCCTTGCTGTGGCACGTTGTAGAACATGTCTTTGACATCTACCGAGAAAGCATTGATGGGTTGTGTTCCATTCAGGAATTCCACCACCTCATCTGAGTTGCGTACCAGGAACGGATCATCGATTTGTAGAAGTGACAAGAATTTCTGTAGTTCTCTTGCAATCACATGCTGCCATGTGCCTTTGTCTTCTACTATTACCCGGTATGGACTGCCTTCTTTGTGCGTTTTGACTGCAAAGAATGGGTTTAGACAAAGTTGACGGCTGCCTTTTACTTCCTTCGCTATCTTGGAGATGCCTAGTTCTTCGCACTGTCTGGCCATTTGTGCTCTGGCGTTTTTCATACACCTTTCGTTGATGTCTTTTTGTTCCTCCAAGTTTTTTAGCATGGATTCTTTGGCTTTGCTTTTGTACATTTCCTGTTCTAAGATGACGAACACTTCTGTCTTGTCAGCTAGCAAGAGGCTGCAGTTGTTTCCTCTAATCCATCGTACCGTGTAGTTTGTGTTCACTCCTGGTTGCCTGGCTGTTTTTAATTCGTTGGAAACTGCTCTTATGCCTGCAGCTATGCATGCGTTTCTCTCTTCTTGGGAAACCTTCCTTGCAACGTCATGCACCATGCCGATCAAGTCCACAGTTTTGGCCTTAGGCTTTACTGCATATTTGGGTCCTTTTTCTAATGTCTTGGAGACGTTGTCTGGGATAATTAGATAAGTCATGTTGACGAACCTAGCTTTTTCGTCCTTCATCCTCTTTTTCTTTTTCGGCATGTTGTTTATACATGCAGTCCACTGTCTCTCGCCCTGGCTCTCCGCTATATCGATGAAGTAGTTGTACATCAACTTGGCTCGGGTCGGTGATAAAAAGGCATCGCAAATGTTCCTAATGTTGAGCTTGGAGAAGCGTACTTGCCTCCAAAAAGGGCATTTGCATAGGTTCGTGCATAGCACCAGCCTTATGCGACATATACCGTGCAAGAGGCAACAAAGATCTAGTGCCATTTTTTTCAGGAGATCGGAGTTACAGGGTGCTTTCGATACGTGGACGATTTTCTGGCATGTTTCCCGATGAGCAAAATGACAGAACCCGTGTGCGAAAAGGTAAGCAGGAGTTCAAGAAAGTGCACAGAGGCCTAGAATTCACATTTGAACAACCGGAGAGACGCAGGCTGAAATTCTTAGACATCGAAATGGCATTTGGAGAAAAGCATACATGCTGGATGTATAAGACCAGAGGGGCAAAAGGCAAACTTCCGTACGACTCGGGGCACACTAAGTTGGTGAAGAGGAGTGTCGCCTCTGGGTGCGTATGGCAGGCCATAAAAAATCATGCCACCACAGAATGTCAGAAGGCCTACAAAGGCAAATCACCAGACTACAAGCAAGCGGCTACCCAGAACCCCTGCTAGTAGTTGTGGCAGAAAAATGCATAGCAACACTCAGAGGCAATCACAAAACCATGGAAAAGGACCCGGTCAAAAAAACACTTGTAGTGATGCCATACATTCATAAATTTTCGCACCGACTGAAAAAGATTGCAGAAACGCACGAGGTCAAAGTGGCCCTATCCGCCCCCTTCAAGCTAAAAGGACTGTGCGAAAAGGTTAACAAAGAGGAAGGAGACACATCGGGTCAATCGACGTGTGGGGTAAAGCACAAAAGCAAATTCGTAGAATGCGTAGAAGGGGTCGTCTACAAAATACCATTGACGTGCGGAAACTCATACATCGGGCAGACGGGGAGGTGCTTAAATGACAGGCTCAGAGAACATAAATATGCATGCGGGCGATTGCAAGCTCCTGGCAGCTTAGCAGCGCATTGCGCAGAATGCAGCTGCGAACTGCAGAAGGGTGGAAAGTTGGGCTAGTTGGTAGTTATTCATCTTGGTTTTAAAAGCGCACAAAAGACGAGGACAGAGTAAGAAACACAAACGACGGACGAGCGCTCACTCGCAACTGATAGGTTTTATTGGAACCTCAGGAAACAGCGATGAGCGATCTGGGGGGGGGGGGGGGGGGTGCTTTTTGTGTTTCCTGAGGTTCCAATAAAACCTATCAGTTGCGAGTGAGCGCTCGTCCGTCGTTTGTGTTTCTTACTCTGTCCTCGTCTTTTGTGCGCTTTTAAAACCAAGATGCAGCTGCGAACCGCTATTTGGAAATACATCAGTCATGGACAGATCTAAAAATAGAAACAAGCGCGAAATCATAGAAGCCTTCCACATGGCCTTAGGGAAGCACGGCACGTGTGTAAGTGATCCATCCATGGCACTGTACGAAAAGGAAATTGAACTGCTGAGACACTACACAGCATAACGAGGCGGACACCAGCTTCAAGGTCCCCGAACGTTTATCAGAAAAAGGAAAAAACACCACAACAATAGCAAGTCCACACATCTTTATGACGACATTTATCGTTATTTCATAGTTTTCGTTCTTTTCCAAACTCACGCATGGGGAAACTCAAGCATTGAAAGGAGAAAAAAGAAAAGAATAAACAGTTGTTAGTCTGCGCTCATTCGTGTTCGTCGTGTTTCTCCTCATCTCAATGTAAATCATCCTTTTCCTTTCAATTTTTGGTCACGCGTTTAACTTCGCAGCGCAGCACGTCTATCAATGTACAACCAACTAGCCCAAACCCAAGTCCAAGCTTTATTAACAAAAAGCACGTGTTGAAAATTCAGTTGCTCGAGACAAAATGTAAAGGATTAACTCTTAGTCTCAGGAGTCTAAATGCAACGGCGCGACATTTAGTCCTAGGCGCCTAAATACAAGGGTGCAACATATAGACCGACGGGTCTAAATGTAACGGCGCAACATTTAGTCCCGATGGCCTGTATGCAAGGCTGCAAAGCATAGTCCTGAGGGTTCAACTTTGAGGGAGTAACGTGAGGGGCGCACAAGTTGCTCCCCTCCCCGTTAGTCTTCCAAGTGACTAATGGCGGTGGCAGAGCATTTGGTTCCAGGAGGGACTAAATACCGCTCACCTTTTTCTTAGACTGTTGTTTCCTTGCCTTCGGATTGCATATCCGCTTGGAGACAACCGTCTTCAGCGAATGGGCAACGGCAATGATTATACATAAATTTACACTCCAGTTGTCTGCAACCTATATGAGGGGCACGGACTCGAGTATGCAGCTTCAGAATGCGCTCTTTTTTCACGTTTTCGTGCAAACAAAGCTAAGCACGGTGCTATGCCCGCGCGTCCCTACCTTTGATAGCACTCCAAGTAGCTAGTGCGATTACAGGCTTAAGTTGAGCTAGTTCGTACATCTGGTGCGTCAGTTTGAAGTTACAGAGATAAACCTGAAAGGACGTCCATTTCAGTAAGTTCTATTTCGGTAAGTTCGTCTACGTCTATTTCTCTGAGTTCACGCTGACGCATCACCAGCTAGTGCGATAGTGTTTTCGAAGGGTAACTGTTATATTCCAATTGGTGACGTGCACACAAAGCATGCCCTAAACCATAGAGGGTGATCGCTCTCACACACTTGGAAGATACTGCGAATTTCGTCAGTCGGTGGCGGCTTTCGGCCAAAAGATGAAAAGTAGAATTACAGCGTCGTACACGCTCAGACAACACTGTTCACAGTCAGATGTTCCAATCGGCTTGCTTTTCTCCACACTGAAGCGCTTCCAGCCAGGCTTGGCAAATGCGCGCATCCCTCGAGCATTCCGCCTTTCCGGCTTTCGTGAAGATGAAAAATAAGAACAGCAAAAGAGGTCCTTACGGGGGGAAAAAACGATGCGTCATGTCCGGTAGCTCGCTGATTGGCTTAAGCGCGCGCGTCGAGGGAAAACCTTTGTCCAGAGACGTCGTCTCCCGGCGTGGTCGTCCTCGACGCGCGACCTTTTTAATACAAAAGCAAGCAAAGCACCTCACCCCTCGACGCGCGTTTTTCCCCAGTGTGAATGCGCCTTAACGGTCGACCGACGCCAGCACACTCTCGATCCCGTCGAGATTACGCGGGAACGTAGGGCGAGGAGGGGTGACGCCTAGCCGGGGGAAACACAGACGTCGTGCCGTAAATTGCACGACCGACCACCGCCGTCAGCAGCTTGTAAAACGGCTACGACCCGGGGCCCTCTTTTTTTTCTTTTTATTGCGCCCAGGGCGCTTTTATTCGCCTTCCCCGCAAGCACAACAAAGGGCTTTACGAGGCAACAGCCCCATTTTATTTTCCTTTTACATGCCCTATTCACTCGTTTTCGGAATTCTGTCGGGTAGGTGCGTACACGCCGTGTGGCGACAGTTCGCTTTGAATTTAGGGTCGTCAGATTGGTCGGGGGACGGGAAGGGGGCGACTGAGGTCGTTTCTCGCTTCGTAAATACCGTTCGGTGCAACACCGGCCCATAGATATTTTGTCATTTGGGAGCCTACGTTTAAAAGGACGTATCTCGGTCGGGTGTTACCGCATGGGCTGAACGAATCAAATCCACTTTCACGAGAATCGATCGCTCTGAACATTTTCCGGTGGTTGGCTGCCGTGTCCCGAAAATGAACTGCGGTGAGGACAGCCGTAGAACTCCACATTCTGCTGTTCACTCTCTTGCACACTGCACACTAAACCTGACGTCCTATGACGTCACGTAACGTCATGGTGTCACCTGACCTAACGACATCACGGATCATGACATTATGTTGTGACATGACGCCATGGTTTCACGTGACGTCACGCGAAACTGTGCCTTCGTGCTAAGACTTACACAAGCAAGCTGGAGAAACCTCGTCAATAAGGGCTCTTGCCGTAAAAAGGTCTCTGAGTCAACTCTTCTGCAAAACATGGAGGCACCCAATCACGGCAACAATAGAAAGTTCCCAGGGAATGTCAAAGTCCCGAGTAGGATTATAACAAAAATTGTGGTCTGCAAAGGAACAGCGTACGTGACGTTTCACTCGCTCATTGTAAGAACCTGCATCGCTATTTTTTTAGATCTAGACCTATTCTCAGCTTTGTCATTCCCGTGGATCACTATATTGTTCGCCGTGAATGGCTGCCTCCGTGTTCCGCAGGGAAATGGACCCTCAGATGTTCTTCCGAGGGAAAACTAATTTCGTAAAGGTGCAAAGTCTACTGATTAATATCCTAGCTGTTACAAGGCAAAGTTCTGCCACTTCCATCGAATGACATTTGGGCGATCTGTCAACCGGCGCGAGCCACTTCTGGCGCAGCGCGTTTCAGGCGCAACGCTCGTAGTCAAGATCACAAGCTGATTCACTTGTCAGGTTGTCACACAAATGTCGTTTGATGAGACTGAAATTAACTTTGCTGGGTCACAATGTATTCTAGTGGAAATTAAAACGAGTACGTTCATGCCGTTCAACGTCCCTACGTTACACCTCGCCATTCACTGGAAGCACAGGTACACGCCATTCAAGTGTGTACAAATATTTCTTATATTTCGCCGTTATTTAATGGGAATACAAATGCACCATGTTTCAAGGTACAAAACCACTTCTTGCAACATGGATGTACACATGAGCAAGTAGTGGTCGTAACCGCCCGCCTGAATTCAACCGAAAACTACAAGCACAAGCTCATAGCTCTCAAAAGTTGGAAGGAGTGCATTGAAGCATTTTCAAAAGCGGCAGGCTCGTTCTTGTACCGACCGCTGAAGTAGGCAAGCCATTCACAATAAACGCTTCTAGTATTCTCAGATAAGTTTGATTACGGATTTTTCCTTCAACGAACATATTAACAAAGGCAATGTGCACCCCCAACCTCGTGCCTGCAATCATACCTTTTGAACTTGGGATCAAGATGACCTTGCTCCTAACATAATCTAAGCCTATTCTAGTTAAATGTCCTGGTTGAGAGGCTTTACTGTATGTATGATAATAACTGTATTTAATACTCAGCCAAACAAAAATAAAAACGAGCCTCTATTGGGTTACAATCTCCTTCCAAGTTACTTCCGAAAAGAGACCTAAGCTTCCCTGGAGCATGTTCAATGTTTAAAGCAAGGTATAATAAAAGCATTAAAGACCGTAAATCAGGAAATGCATTTGTAGTAACGTTTTTTCTCATCTGGAAATGTAGGGCGCTGCATTAGGCTTCTCCAGAAAACTCCAGTGGCAGACCTTATGTGGATCCTTAAAAGGAAACAAAGAACATGGCAATTAGTAAAAGTATGTCTGAGACAAGTGAAAATGATCTAACCATCAACTGAGGAATCAAGAAAACATAGATAACAATTTAGGATGCAAGAGGAGGTAATCTGGCTCAAGAATTTCAATGAAATTGAGTATTCATGCCTACCAATTCATTCAAAGAAATTCCCCATCATCCTTCAATCGGGTCAGGTGTGACCTGCAGAATCCAATTTACAAAACCTGGAAACAAAAGCAAAACACACCGCTACTTTAATTCTTCTGTAGGCAAACTGAACAAAGCAGAACTGGAAAGCCAAAAGAACTGTTTAATGTCAGATTCCAGCGCTTGTCCATTGTCGTGTATGGCGGGTTTATTCCAACATTTCTTTTTGAGCCACAATGATTATTCGCAACCAAGGACCTTGACAGCTGGCTTCAGCTCAATGAAGGGGAATACTCCATCTAGAGGGGGACGTCCTGAGAGATCCAATCACTTAAAAATTACATGAAAATCATTGAGGTCATGAGCGCACCCATAAACTGCCGGCAGGCTGAAAACACAGCGTATAAACGAGGGAACCAAAACGATAATGGGTTGCTTGTAGGACTGTAATGGCCGTTGAATCGGTTCAGTTTCATTTTAAAATGTTGGTTACTGGCAACCAATTCACAAATCTAGATTACATTTAGTTCCAGTCAAACATGTAAAATGGTAGTTAGAGTGCAGCCTCAATAATGCTTCTAGAAAAGTAAATATTAAACGATTTCAATGTTTCTATAAAACGCTTTACTCAAATACTAAACGAGTCCCCAGGGGTGGGAGGTATGAGTAGACAATGTCCCGAATCATCAAACAGAAACTCCATGTTCTCAATACACTATGAATAAAATTGATTACTCTCGACAAATCGATTGCGAAGATTCTGTCTTGCAATGAATCCCGTGTAAGCTTCAACAGAAAATCAGCTAAATGATTTATTCTGCGTCATCATTGAAGGTAGAGTCTGACTCAACAAACTAAAAGATAAAGCCGTGGGACATTGACTTACCGGTAAGCAAACTAAGACCATCGCTTTTACTTTGCTTTAGTTCTCAAGTAAATAAAATTATTCAATGGCCTTCAACAACCTTTTCATTGGGCAGTACAAGTAGTTGAACTGAACGGAAAAACGCCTCTCTTTGTTAGTAACACTGGAAATGTTAAAGTAGCGCTTTCTCACTAAGCATGCAACTCTGCTGTGGCGAAGGGATAGAAGCATATGGCGTCGCGATGCCCGCATTGCAGGTGTCGCTTCTCCGCAGTGCACGATATGTCGGGAGAAGCGCACCATCTGGAACTAACTAACAAACCAAAACATAACTTTAGTCCAGGTATTCTTCGGTTGTTGAGACGCAACTCAAATTAAAAAGCATGTTGTTCAAAATAAAAAAAAAAAAAACTTTGAAATTTGGCCGTGTAGTGGAGCCTGAGTTATAAGTTTCAGTACTAAGAAAGAGAAATTAGGTTTGGACGTATTGTTTCCAGAAGTACCTCGATCTTTGTCGAAATATAGCAGTATCTAGCAAGGTGAGCAGTTTGGCCCAACATCACTGCCCATTCTAAGACTGTTAAGGATTCTTGTTTTAAGTTTTCCTATCAGATTTTATTTTGCGGCAGGTAACCAAGCAGCAAGTTCTCTAGATTAAAAACTCCTACATCTGACGATCAAGCAGATCCCCTAGAAACTGCTCAAGTTAAGATTTCATTATCCTCAAGATCATCCGATCTTGAGGATAATGAAGGTGAATAAACCTAACATACAATTTGTGTATAGATGACTATACCGGGTGTTTCAGCGAAAGCTTTTAAAATTCACAAGGATAGGGCAATTGAAAAACAAAAAAAATTATATTCGAAAACGAATACCCAACCGCGGGAGATGTTAATAATCGAAAAAAAAACTATATAAAAATTTGCTGTTTAATTACCTAAAATGCGGTAATTAACTTTTAATTAGCGTTTGAAGGTTCATGTTGCAATTAAAACTTCGAAGGCTACCACCATGGAAGGCTAAAAGAAATTTACGGAAAATAAAAAGATGCAACCGGCTTAAATATATTCACCACCAAATTTCGCTGTGTAATGGTATGATAAGACAGTTGCGCGCAGTGATATCAAATTTCGATAATCATACCCATTACAACACAAAGTTCGTCGACAAAAATCTCCAAGCCATGTCGCTTCTTTTACTTTCTGTAAATTGCTTTACCCTTCCACGGTGGTAGCCTTGAACGTTTTAACTGCAACATGGACCTAAAACAGCTAATAAGAAAGTTAATTAGTAAATTCAGTTAATTAGACGGCTAATTTAATATTTTTGCAATTCCTAATGTAATGTACCCCGCAGCTTTGATTTGGTTTTCCAAAGAAGATTTTTTTTTAAATGCCCCAGTTTTAGGCTTTTTTTAAAGATTTCGCTTAAACACCGTGTATAGGGCAAAAATAAAGATTTCGCTTAAACACCGTGTATAGGGCAAAAATGCAATGTAAAATTACAGCTAGCAAGAAGTACGAAACTTAGTGCTTGAAACGAAGCAAGACTGTTAATATCACTTGCAATAGTGTCCATGAGCGAGTTCTTGTCTCTGATGCAAAGCAAAAGTGGGGGATATTATTATCGACCACTCTGAGACTGCAATAATTCAATTTCAAGAGCATGATAACATGGTCGGGATATTTGTAGGAAGTATGATTACAGTACACTGAACATAAATGAAAGAAATTTATGGTACAGGTTATGAAAGGAACAGTCACGATAAGTTTAGAGGTGTTAACATTGCCACAAGTTCACTAACTAGTTTGCATCCGAACAATCAGCTTTGAGATTAAAAAAGCAACTTTTATAGCAATGGTGAGGGTGCAGGCTAGCTGGTGTAAATTGAGCATAGTTGTAAACCCGAGTTCCTTGTCCATTTCCCCAGTCTCGGGTTTACAGCTATGCCCAACTTTTGTGTTTCAAAATATTAATATTCATATGCCATGTCTTACACCAGAGTGGACTATCAAGATTAGGATGCAAAAAAGACAAGTCTGCACGTTGTGATAGGGTCGTAGATGACCTCTAGAGGGATATAGATGAGGTACAAAAAATATCACATCGTTGATATACATCTGGTGCAAATTGTGTGCTCCAGCCCTCCACGCTCTTTTTCAAGCTGGGGTTTCCGACACGGACTCCCCAGCTCAAAACTCCCAAGGCCAAAAAAAAACAATTAAACCTATTTCAAGTATCACATCACTTTACTTGGAATAAGAAGCTGCATTACCAGGGAATAGATTACTGCAAAGGGAAGAGTTTCCGATGGTGTGTTCACATTACCTCACGCACAAAGATGCTCGAGAGGAACTTTTCAATGGTGAAACTTCTCCAATGTAACCTTGGCTGCCCAGTACAAAGGATGAACCTTCTCGAGTGTTGTTTTCTGGATGAGCAAAGAGCAATATTTAGACTGGTATGCATTACCATACAGTGGGAAATGGACTTGCAAGCAAACAAAAAGTGTTAGCTCTCTTAATGAGCTTTGCTTAAGTCGAGTTCGGCTGAAAGCAACATGTGTGCTGCTGGCCCGATGCAGGAGAAATGCACTCGCAACTTTGTGACTCACAATGCGTGCTCAGGACGAGCGGGTGTCTCTCCATAGTCAAGATGTGTCAATATGTCAATACCTTATGTGCAGGCAACCGATGTAACCTCTAGGACAGTGATTCTCAACCATTGATGTTTCGCGGACCCCTTCTGGATCGGCGGAGATGATGGGGGACCCCGTTCGTGGTGAGGGGAAGGGAAATGTATAGGTAAATTTCGATAATTATTTAATAAATGAATATAAATAAGGGCTAGTCTGAAGTAGACTGGTCTCATTGACATACACACGAGAAAACTCACTTGAAAATTGGAATGTTTCTTCTCAATTTGAAAAGAATACGACTTTTATTGCCGAGCTTGACTGATGAGGCCGTGCTTCGCGAACCCCTCGAATGCCTTCGCGGACCCCTGAGGGTTCGCGGACCCCAATTTGAGAACCACTGCTCTAGGACGTCGTCCTCGACGTTATCTTAGACGTCGTCCTTGCGGCTGTCCTAAATGAATGCTATCGCAATTCATAGGCAACCAACAATAGTTCTTTCTGCAGCAAAGTTTTGCAGCAAATCAAAAAAACGCTCGCAAAATTATTTCTGAAGGTCGGTGAGGATTTCAATTCCAAATAGCGAGGGGAATTCCGCATCAGTCTCTGTGCCGAGCTTTGCACAAAAGGGGAAGTGCTTTCAGTGCTGGTTTCGCACTTGTCTTTCGAGCAACTGCAATTTTGCCTTGATTCCCTTTAATAATTATGTATACATCATGAATCAAACGTGTCTCACCCTGCCACCTCAAATTCAACTTGTTCATGTGGTCTGTCAAGTCTACACCAAGGACAAATTTCCAGAGCCACTCATTGTTAGATAGCAGCGGTTCCGGTCAATTCTTGTCCGCAAGAAATGCATTAATTTCTGCTCTAAGGTTACAAAAACGTGACAGCTCTTTCTCGGAACTCAGCCATCTGACTGTGGTGTAAAAGGTGAGGTCTATAAACTCTGATTCGGCCTCTCTGGGGAATTCACGAAACTGAAGATGATTAAGCCCATGCGATCTAATGTAATTCACGGCTGAAGACACAGGTTGTAAAACCAAGTATATTCCCACACAGCGCCTGTTGATCGATTATACAGTGCAGAAACACGCTTTGTAAATCCCCCAACCTCAGCGGCTTTGGTGATTTTTCTAACCAGACCTCTCCTTAACCCGGACACATTCTTTCCTCCATCAATTGTCATCGATTTAAATTTCCCCCGCCCAGATTGTATCCCGCTACCGTTTTCTTTTAGAGCGCAGCTCTTAGGCGCCCGTTTCCGGCTTGAGCGGCGTCGGCGTTGGCGTCGGCGTCGGCGTCGGCGTAACCGCGCGGTGCATTATGGGAAATGTCCCATAATGCACCGCGCGAGCCCCCCCCCCCCCCAGGGGTCACGTGCCCCCCCCCCCCCGGAGGACATTGAAGAATGAGGGGAGGAGGAGGAGGAGGAGGGGTATACCCTTCCCTGAGTACCCTTCCCTCCTCCTCCTCAAGAGCTGCGCTCCAATTCGGCGTTACAGGGAGTTGTAAACGGCTTTCATTTTTTTTTCCAAATTCTTTAAAAATGTCCTGCCGTGTTATCGTCCCATGCATGCAATGTATTGACGATAGCTCTCTCATAATGTTGAGCTCACTGTCAACACCGTGGAGGAACACAAGAAGCTGAGATCTGTCACATACAACTGCCGGTTCATTCAGCGCCAGAGAGTAGTGCTCAAAATTTTTTGCTTTCTCAGCAGTTTGACACGCTATGTTGCTTCCGATTTTCTCAACTCTGCGCACCACTGTGTTAAAAGGGGCTAGGCTAACATTCCTGACTGCATTAATTTTGTCAGATAATAACCGCGCGGCCGCTTTTAGCATGCAGACTTTCACCATTTCTTCATCTGTACACGTCTTTCTATTTCCTTTGGCCAACTCGAGCGCCACGTCGTAGCTTGTCAATGTTAACAACTTATTCTATTATGTTTGCTGCGAAAGCACCGCTCGGTGCGATTGTAGAGCTCGTTCTAGGGTGATATATTCGTTTGCACGTTCTGCTCCAATGAATTTCAAGTACTTACTTTCATACTCGGTGTCGTAGTGGCGATGCAGATTGTACTCCTTTAGAACAGCCACGGTTTCATGGCAGGCGAGGCATGCTGATTTATCTCCTGAGTAGACGAAGAAATACTTGGTTGAAACTACGACACTCGGTGTCACCTTTTCTTCTCTTCCTATTCATTTCTGGAACAAACAGTGAAGCAAGTGTTAATAGAAGAATGGTAGGGTGGAATGGTATATGCAGTATAATATATATTATTGAAAAGTAAATATATTACCCCTTTTCGCAGTGGAAAAACCTTCAACTTGTAATATTCCAAGGCGTTTCCCAGCACCAGAAGGATGAAAATTAGAAAGGAGCAAAACATCAAAAATAGTGAGCTAATTCAAATTAGCCTCTGTGTAACATAATTCTTTTGGCGCTAGGCAATAAATACACTACCAGTCATCAAAGTAACTTGGCTTTTCAAGTGGAACTTTCCTCCCAAGTGAAGAGGTCAAACCTTATCCGAATGCCGGAAATGTCCAACCGGTTGCAGCGTAGAGGAGAAATACCTAGTTGAGCAAAAAGAAGCAAATTATTTTAATACCGACCCAATAAACTGAATTGGGAAGGTGAGAAAAAGGAGAGTAACTATTTCATTATAAAAGACCAAGAACAAATGCACAAGCAAGCTGTAATTTCTATAGAAATCAAAAGAAAAACAAAAATATCAGAAAAAGTACTTAACTCCAGTAGCCAGTAACAAAATAGTAGGGACTTTTAGCAAACCGTTACCGTGTTCGCGTACTACACTAGCGGAGCATTTAAAACACGCTTTCTGTGCGCGCCGGGAGTGATACCGTGACCGCGTCGCGCGAGGTTAAAAGCAAGCTTAAAAGGCTCACGGTAACGGTTTGGTAAAGGTCCCTAATATCTTTCGATATTCACCACGACACTTGAGTCAGTTCATGGATGATTTTGAAGCCATAATGAAGTATTTCCGGAGAAACACGCGGCAGAAAATCGTCGATGCGATGCCAGAAGTTTCATTCCAAGGTTCGTCGGCAGTTGCTTAATGATTATAATAATAAATTCTTTATTGCACAGTCTTTTGTACAGTGAAATCGATGGCCCGCATAAGCGCACAAGCGCTTGTGTGCGGGACCAAGGCAACCCAGCAACGCACTCAAACAGTGCATACATCTCGCTCAAAACAAAAGTAAATGATGGCAGTCACATCTTGCCTAAAACAAGTTTACACAATGTTAAAATCGTGGTGACGAGTCCGCTGGGAAAAAAAGATAATACAAGAGAAGTGATAACGTTTATAATTCAAACCGAAAACACCATTCCTTGAGTTTCTGTTTTGCTTCTTTTAAAGATGGCAAGTCGCATAAATCTTGAGGAAGTTTATTAAAGTAGGAGGGAACATAGTATTTTCTTAGACGTCGTCCGTAATTTGTGTATACCATAGGGATAGAAAAGGTTTCCGAATGTCTTAGGGTCTTTTGTCTGGTGACTCTCTGCTTGTAATTATTATTATAATAATATTTTATTAGAACAACAAATTCCCTTAATTCCTCAATTTGTAATATTTGGAGGGAGGCCAATTTTTCTGCTTTATCAAGGTTTTCATATTTAGAACCATATGCAATGCTATTTGCAATTTTATAAATTAGTTTATTTAATTTTTGTTTTCGGTGGGAAGAACAGGAGTCACACACAGTGATTCCATAACGCAAGAGAAAGCCTCCGAGCGCTTCGTAAACTTTTTTCCTGAGTGTAATATCACACAACTTTCTTAGTTTATATATATACGCTAAAACCAATCGTAGGCGTTTTACTAAATTTTCAATGTGGCTATTCCATGTTAAGTTTTCATCAAAAGTTAGTCCTAAATATTTTGTTTCTTGAACATATGTTAATGAAGAGCAATTACAAGAACCACAGTCGCTTGTATGTAAAAAGATAGGATGTATAAGGTTTACTCTTTTTTTATGTGCCCGGAAGCACATTAAGTTGGTTTTGGTTTTATTCGCAAATATTGTATTCCGTGAAAACCAGTCTGCTAAACTATTTATATCACTTTGAAATATGGGAACAGCATCATCGTCGTTTTTGTGTGCTAATACAATCGCAGTGTCGTCTGCGTATTGAAATAGCTGAGACTTGAGGGGTATTTTGTCTAAATCATTTATGTAAATATTAAATAGTATGGAACCTAAAACCGATGCCTGAGGCACGCCAGAGGTAACGAGCAAAGGTTCACTAAAACTGCTTCCTATCCGTACTCGTTGTGCCCTGTTGTGCAAGTAATTCTTAAAAAAACTAAAGAAACGGACCTCTAAAGCCCATGTTTTCTAATTCTTTCTTGACATGGACGGCATAAAGCATGTGCGCGAAGACAGCTCATACCAAGTGCTTGGCCACACACCAGAAGAGAAAAAAGGGTGGCATTTGCTCTACTGCACTTACGCTTCCTGTCGGCAGAGGTCGGCATTTTAGGTCGCCCTCACTCACCCTCACCCTCACAGCCACACTCACGTCAGCCCCTCACTCACCCTCACCCTCACAGCTACACTCACCCTCAACCCCTCACTCACCCTCACTCACACTCACACTCACCTTCAGCCCTTCACTCACCCTCACGCCCCTCACGCACTCACCGCCCTCACGGCCCTCACACCCCTCACGCACTCACGGTCCTCACAGCCCTCACAGCCCTCACGCCCCTCACGCACTCATGGCCCTCACGCCCCTCACGCACTCACCGCCCTCACGGCCGTCACGCACTCACGGCCTTCACAGCCCTCACGGCCCTCACGGCCCTCACTCACCCTCACACTCATGAATTTTCCTGGTTCAGAAACTCACTCACCTTCACCTCACCTGTGAGGATGAGGGTGAGTGAGGGTGAGTGAGTGCCCTCATGAGTGAGGTTTGCCAAGGTATGCCTGTCGGTAGGAGGTAGCCCACAAGCAACGGCGTTCCCCTCCGACGCCAAGGTTCAGAATATTCTCGAAATTCCCCTCTCGCGCCAAGGGTCGGAACGTTCTCGGCAATACCTCTTGCTTCGGCGCTTGGCTGGCTCAGCGCATCGCCGGCATACGCGTGTTTGTCTGTCTGTACTACTGTTTGGCGTCGGACGGGACGAGAAAGCAAAAACAACCCCCATTTCGCATCTTGCGGTACTGAATGCAGCACTAAAACACGTATTACGTGTCTCTCGCTTCGAAGTCGGCCTCGGGCGCGTGCCGTGGCTTTACTACGCGGTCGTCTCTAGTCTGAGCTTTCGAGCTCTTGCGCGTGCGTTCTTTGGTCCGCGTCACAGCGAACAATTCTTTGCGCACTTTTTTTAAATTTTGTTTTGCCGGTAGCAGCGGGGCTCCTGGAAGAGGGCCCGGGCCGTAGGCCGCGGGCCGGGCGTTACTAAAAGGATCGAGACCAGCCACGGGCTGGTCTGAAGGCCCCCGTGCCGCATCTGGCCCGCGAGCCGGAGTTTGAAGACCCGTGGTCTAAACGAATTGTTTCCGAGTTGTCAAAATTACAGAACCAGTTTATCGTCTTCATGACCCTCATTATACCACCGAGTACTATACATGCACTATGTTCTCGGAGGATATTGAGGATTTATAATACCGATTAGATTCCTCTTTCCCCATGAATTCTCTATCAAGTGTCATTCTCGAACTTGGCTCGTGCGACTTTCAGAACTCATCTGGTGTATCTGAACGGGGTTTTCTATACCTTTTGGTCCTCTGTCTACAATCTACACTAGTCGAGCATGGAAACGAAATTCTTAGTCAAAAGAAAGGTGTTTGCATAGGCTCTCGCCTTGCCCCCGTCTTAGGGCTGAGGCCCCACAGTGGCCATCTTGAAGAAGCTCAAAATGTGACTCCTGGATGGCGACATCGATCCGTGTGGCCGAGAAAGTTGATATTTTGGCTAGTCCCCTATGCACGCTGTACGTTCACCGCATACTCTCGCCCACGTCAGGCGGTGCCAGCACTGCCCAGTTTGCTTCGCTAGCCTAGCCATCTCATCTAGAGCCACTAAATGAGCTGCGCTTAGAGTATCGGCACTCCGTTCACCGGCATTGTTGTGGGCGCCGCCATTTTGGTGCTTCTGCAGAGCTGACGCAACTGCAGATTATCATGATTCAAAAGTGCGACATCCTCAGCAATAGATTCTGTGTTAGCAAGCTCATGCAATATTGCTTTGCTTTACCGCGAACTGTTTAAGCATTTGTGGAGGACAGAAAAGCGTTTCCTGTGATTTCAGATAACTGGCGACCATTATTTAAGCCAAAATATGGCGAAGTGTCGTTACTCTGAAGCGTAGCTTATTTAGTGGCAGTTCTAATCTCATCTATAGGAGGATACAAAGCTGGGTAGTCTCTGATCTGGCTTCTGGCACACGGTGCAGTACTTTCTACGTGATTTCGCGCAAGGCATCACAAAGTGAGAAGAAGATTTGGAGCTTGACTGGTTGCTTTTTTTGTGCAATAAAAAGAAATTCGGCATAAACGTTGAGCAGGCCCTCTCTTTCAAGACCCAGGTTGGAGAGTACGTCTGCTATAAAGGTAGCGGGGCTTTGCGATTGATGTCTCAGATCAATACGGTAAAAACTGAAAAGCGACTGGATATTACAGAATACTGTTTCAATGAACAAAAGGTTAGGCCTCAGACTAGCTTTTGATAATTGAACATATTTTAAGACAAAACCCCAGACTGAAGAAAAAGCAAAAAACTTCGTAATGTCGTCCTTGTTTTTAGAACGCAGCTATTTGGCGCCTGTTTCCGGGTTCAGCGGCGTCGGCGTTGGCGTCGCCGTCGGCGTCGGCGTTGGCGTAACCGCACGAAATTTAGCGGGAAAAATGACGTCACGTGACCTCAACACCAATTCAATTTCAGGCTAAATTTAGCAGGGAAATTCAGTTTCTCCGCAAGATTTAGCAGACAAAATCAGTCTCTCCACCAGATTTAGCGGGAAAATTCACGTCATGCGACCTCAATACCAATTTGATTCTCCGCTACGTGACCTCAGCACCAATTCAATTTCTCTGCTAAATTTAGCAGGGAAAATCAGTTTCTCCGCTACATTAAGCGGAAAAATTCCGTTTCTCTCTAGATTTAGAGGGAACATTGACGTCACGTCACCTGTACACCAATTCAATTTCCCGGTAAATTTAGCGGGGAATTGAATTAATGTTAAGGTCACGCGAGTTAATGTTTCCCACAAAATCTAGTCGAAAAAGTGAATTTGTTCGTAGGTGACGTCACACCAAGTCATAAGACGTTTTCTCCGCTAAATTTAGAGGGGAAACGGAATTGGAAGAGGAGGGGAGAGGGGGAAATGGGGGAGAAGGAGGAGACGAGAAAGGGAGGAGGAGAGGGCATGCAGGAGGACAAGGGAAATACCCTCCCCTCCGTACCCTCTCTCCTCCTCCTCAAGAGCTCCGCTCTAATATTGCATTACAGAGATTTGCAAACGTCTGCCATTTTTTTTTGTTAGTTTCGGGGTTTTGTTTTAAAATACCGTTTCGCAGAAAGGCGCGGCATATTTGATGAATTAAAGTGGCAATAATCAGTGACAGGTTAATAGTTCAGGGGAACCTCCTCCCACCCCTTTCTACTTTAGCAGACCAAACTCTGGAGAGAAGGCGACATCCTCTCCAGCGTTTGATCTGCTAAAGTGGGAAGAGGTGGGAGGAGCTTCCCCTGAACTTTTTAACTGTAACTGACTATAGATAAAACCTGTGCCAACAGAGCACGGTATAACTTGAGGAGCCAACTAAGTTAGGTTGAGTAGGTCGTTCGGATAACTACACCCGATACTTCGCCGTGCCTTTGGACTTGCATACCATATAAAACTATCAAAGTGTAAAAAGAATCTGAGTGTTTTCATCCCAATTCAAGCGCGGGTTTGGGGTTGATATTTTTATTTTTAGAAAAACAAAATGGTGGGTCTTTTTTATTACACGAAAAAGAATGCAAATGGCCAGCTGGGCAAAATTTTTTGTTGTCTAGCTTTCAAGTTATTTACCATTAAGGCGGCCGAGACCAGAACTCACGTTTTTGCCACCTATCGGGGATTGCAAGTTCGACCGCTCGCTATTTTATTATTTATTAAGCAATCCCTAGGACTCTTCTCTGACACTTTCAAAATACATATCATAATGCTAAATGAAATGAACAGCAAATATTGTTTTTTGAAGTTATAGAACAAAACGAACTTGATGATTTTCGGCTGTTTTGCAAGTTTTTACGACAGGCGTACTTCATTAATTTTAATAACCTTGATATCACCAGAAAGTTCAAATGTAGAAATTTTTATTTTATATCATTTCGATATTATATGTACAAATTATAATCGCTGATGCGTGTGGTAGGACGGGACTGTGTGATTGCTTGGGGTTGCAGGTGTCGGCGATCTCGGGCTTGATGACGGGCAGTGCGCCTCCTATTGCGGTTTCACTGGACTGTTCGAAGAACTCTCCCTTGAAGCTGAAGTAGGTGCTGCTTAGGCAGAACTCAAAAAGGCGGCAAAGTTATTCCACGCTAAGTTTTTTTTTTCCTTTCCTTTCTCGAGGGCGTTCTTGGCCGTGGCGACTGCCAGTGGAACCGGGACGCTTGTGAATAGCGAGATGACGTCGAAGGATACGAGACTTTCTTCAGTGCTCCCCTTCAACATCGAAATTTGTTCCATGAAGTTCGAGTTTCGTATATAGGTCGTCGTTTTACCCACGAGTAGTGAAGGTAGTTTGACAGATTTCGAAGTGGTGGTGCTGTAAAGTCCACGATGGGCCGGAGGTGAACGCTAGGTTTATGTATCATTGGAAGGCCGTAAAAACCCGGTGCGTATCCATTCCTGCAGAAAAGGCGCAGGTGAAGGCTTCTCGAGTCTGGATGCCTTTTGAAAATTTCCGCTAGTATCTTATTCATCTTGTCCTGAACTTGTGGTGTAGGCTTCTTTTTCAGCTTTTTATAAGCGGAGGTATCAAGAAGATTCAGAACCTTTTGGTCGTATCCTACTCGGTCAAGGACGACGGTAGAATTACCTTTATCTGCTGGAAGAAGAAAGACCTTGTCATCCACCCGAAGTCATCCTCCGAAGGGACAAAACTTTGCGTGGAAGAAATATGCCACCTCCTTGAGTTCTGCCTATGCAGCACCTATTTCAGCTAGAAGGGAGAGTTCTTCAAACCGTCCAGTGGAACCGCAATGGGTGTCTCAATTTCAGTCACAACAGCGAATGTATGGAGGACATTGAGGAAAAGGCGCTACATTCATTTCCCATAACCCCCAAAGTGTTCTTTCGGTACGTAGATAATTGCTTTTGCATCCTAAAAACGTCGCAAGTGGACAAGTTCTTTACCCACCTCAACTCCATCGAAACGTCTTTACAACTTTCCGCGGAGCATGAAAAGGACAATACCTTACCTTTTCTCGATGTGCTGGTCAGAGGACAAAATGAAGAAGTCCAGTTTTCTGTCTACAGAAAACTGACACATACTGGACAATGAAAAAACAGTGAGTGCGCAGGCGAGCTGTTGGATGTTGATCATGATGTAGAAAACCAGAGACTGTGGTAAAAGCAGGGAAACTTGGTCGAAGAAGAGAGACAGGGGAAAAGAACGAGACGTTCTTTTCCCCTGCCTTTCTTCTTCGACCAAGTTTCCCTGCTTTTACCACAGTCTCGGGTTTTCTACATCATGATCAACATACTGGACGTTACCTCCATTTCCATTCCAATCACCCAGCTTGTCACAAGGCATCAGTGGTTAGAACGCTGTTATCCAGGTCAAAGATTATCTGCTCATCCCAAGCTGACCGCAAAAAAGACGACCACACCATCTTTGCCGACCTACAACATAATGGTTACACAAGGGTGATCAGAGAAGATCGACCAAAGAGTGGCTGGTCGACATTTTTAAATCAACTGATGTTTTTATATGCCATTGTCTAGTGCCTGGTATAAAAAAATCCACACTTAGTTTTGACCAGAAAAACATTTGGGACAGGAAAAGTCGTAACCCCTCAAGGGGTGGACAGTTGCATCAACGCACACTGATGGAGGGGGCACGTTTGAAAGTGATAACTAAAATGACTAAATTTTGAGAATTTTAATACTTTTTAGAAACAATCTATGGGTACGTCTGACTTGTCTATAGAGTAATAATATTTATTTAAATTATATTTATTTTTCTGAAAATTGCCAAACATGCCTGCTCAAACAACCACTGGCAATATTTGGAGGACTGCATCTGATGAAATAATTTAATAACCCTCATATACTTTTCAGGTAGTATTCTAATTATATGGCTAATATTTAAAATATATACTAGGTATCTGAGTGATACGATAGTCATTACATATTAAGGCAAACATAAAAAAAAATCCAACAACGAAAAATTCTGATGCGAATAAAAGAAAACACCACCTTCGATTTTTTTTAAATTTGGTTGCCCTGTTATACTCTATTTCGGCATTCATTTTTTTTTTTTCATTCCATTTCATTTATTTCCACCTTAAAGGCCCAGTCAGGGCATTACATAAGGGGGGGGGGGGCAGTACGACACAATAAATCAACATAAAAACGCAATAAAATACAATAATATGCAGTCAGGAATAATTGGAGTAGAAGTTATACATAATGAAAACAAAAGAACACTCACAAAACATGGGTTTGAAGCGTATTCAGGAACGCTGTCGCGTCGCTAATGGTGACTATCGATGATGGCAACTGATTCCATTCGGATATGGCGAGAGGAAGAAGGGATTCGTTAAAAGCTTTGGACTTACCAGAAATTCGTTTGATGGCACAGGAGTTATTTAGACGAGACGACATTCTTTCTGGGGGTGATAATAAGGAGTCCCTGAGGTCTGGGCAGTGGTAGTAAATTTTGTGAAGGAGGCAGAGTCGAGAAACTTTCCTTCGTAGGAGCAGAGGCGTCAGTCCGAGTTGAATTTTCAAAGAAGACACACTGGTGAAATGATCGTATGATGATAGGATGAAACGAGCGGCTCGGTTTTGCACTGCTTCTAATGTATTGATAAGGTATGCTTGATGGGGTTCCAAATTGCAGCGGCATACTCTAATTAGGGCGAATATACGTTTCGTAGGCTAGTTTCCGGACATGTGGGGGTGCATCTCTTAGGTTTCGTCTCATGAATCCGAGGGTCCTGGATGCTTCTGCAGAGATGGCTTCAATATGAGTTTTCCAAGTGAGGGAGGATGTTAGTCTGATACCGAGATATTTGTACATGGGAACAGCTTCAATCACATCGCTGTCAATGGAATATTGATATGTTAACAAGGACTGTTTTCTAGTGAATTGAACTAGTTTGCACTTAGCTTTATTGAGCGTCATCAACCATTTACCACACCAGTGGCTAACCTCCTTAAGATCATTCTGAAGCTGGTGGCTGTCGTTAACCGATGAGATCTTGTTATATATGACACAATCATCGGCAAAAAGCCGTATTTTAGAGGAAATGTTACATGGAAGATCGTTAATGAATATTAAGAAGAGCAGAGGGCCGAGGACGGAGCCTTGCGGAACGCCTGACGTAACGCTCGTTAGACTTGATTCATGATCTTTAATGGCTGTGTATTGAACACGAGATGCGAGAAAGTTTCTAATCCAGGAGAGTACTAAGGGGTCTAAATGCAGGGACGATAACTTGGGAAAAAGACGGCGATGCGGAACACGATCGAAGGCTTTTGAAAAGTCCAAAAATATGGCATCTGTCTGTACATGAGAGTTAAGGTTAGTATGTAACTCCAAAATGAGTTGCTGGGCGAGTTGGATAGACATCTTGACTTAAACAGCGCAAATAATTTACGTAAGGAAGAGACAACAGCGCTCTTTCCTTCCTGTTGTCTCTTCCTTACGTAAATTATTTGCGCTGTTTAAGTCAAGATAGTATGTAACTCATGAACAAATTCGCACAACTGAGTCTCGCAAGAGTAGCCCTTGCGGAAGCCATGCTGTTGTCTAAAAAGAAAACTGTTTGAGGACAGATGAGTCATTATGTGAGAGTATAAGATTTTTTCGAGAAGTTTAGATGATATGCATGTTAAAGAGATGGGCGATAATTCGAGACGGAAGACCGAGTTCCTTCCATGTAGATGGGAACTACCCTCCCGACCTTCCAATCGGAAGGAAGGAAGCTTTCAGAATGTGATTGGTTGAAGATGAGGCAGAGAAATTTGCTCGAAATTGCAGCAGTATTTTTAAGGATTTTTGCATTGACATTGTCAGGGCCACCTGAGGATGAAAGCTTGAGTTTAGCAATTAGATTATTAATGCCAATTTCGTTAACAGAAATTGGTGTCATTGAATCATAACCTTCCACAGGAACGATGGGAATATTACATGGACTTTCATTTGTAAATATGGAAGAAAAGTATTCATTGAACACTTCAGGGCATTCACTCTCTTCAACAGGTTCACCGTTATGGTGTACCAGGTTGATAGTCGCGGGACTGCTTTTGGGCGACATTAGCTTCCAGAATTTCGTGGGGTTTTTACGCAATATTGTTGGTAAATCTTGAGAGAAAAATTTTGTTTTCGATAATCTAAGGTTCTTCGTATAGTTTTTAAGTGCATCGTAGTAAGAGTCCCAAGCACGAGATGAATTAGATCGCTTTGCCCTTGCAAAAAGTCGCTTTTTCTTGCTAATAATGACCTTAGCGTTTTATTATACCATGGTTTGGATGAGTCGGTATGAATTCGTATGGTAGGGACATACAGATGCACCAGGTCAACCATCTTTTTCTTATAAAGAACCCAGTTTTCTTCAACAGATCTTAAGAAAAATTCGGCTTTAAATGTGCCATAGAAAGTTAATAACTCGTTGTTGATTGCTTCATAGTTAGCTTTATTGTAATCGTGAATAATTTTGCAAACTGGGCTCTTCACAACAACAGGCAGTGACAGGGCAACGTGTAGGATTTTATGATCACTCAGACCTTCAGAGAGTTGGATTGACTTCACGATATCAGGCGATGTAGTTAGGACGAGATCAAGAATGTTAGATGATCGTGTGGGCTCGTTAACTACCTGCGTGAAATTGAATGTTAGACACACCTCAAGGAAATCTACAGAAGCGCGTGACCCTTCAGGTGACAAACTGACCCAATTATTCTGTGGGAAATTAACGTCACCAAAAAGTAACAGATCAGCTTTGGGAAAGCGGGTTTTAATATCAACTAAAATAGAGGACAGATTTACAGCAAACAGTGAGTCACAGTCAGGTGGTCTGTAACAAACAGCAAGAATAATCTTGTTGGAAGGGGTGCTAAGACATACAGCAGAAATTTCAATGTTGCAATCTAAAAGTCTGACATCAAAGCAAGGGATATTCTTTTTTATAGCGATAAGCACACCACCCCCTCTTCGAGTCTCTCTGTCATGACGAAATTTATTCCAATCAGCATGAGAACAGAAGATTTCGCTGTCATGAATGCTAGAGTTAAGCCACGTTTCTGTTAAGATAACGATATCCGACGCGCTATCTTCCATGATGCCATGAAGTTCGTCGCGTTTCGGGATGATACTTCGTATGTTAGTAAATAAGACCGAATAAAGTCTGTTTTTATCGCGAGGTTCAAAGCGACAACTAATGGACTTTGTTTCTATTGTTTGCTACGCGTTTGGCTCGTTATGCTCGGGGACGTTAAGCTCGACAACAGATTGGGACTCCTCGCTATAGCAGTAGCGCTTGTTTCCAAGGATCAATTTGTCAAAACGTATCTTGAAGGGGACGTTTAGGCTTTTCCCATACGCAAAAAGTCTGCTTCGAGCCAGCCGTATTGAAGTGGAGAAGTCTTCTCTGATAGCAAAGGCAGTACCTTTTAACTTGAACCCACAAGCCAAAGTACTTTCCTTGTCCTTGAAACCAGCAAATTTGACAATGATTGGTCTATTTTTGCCCTCCTGAAAGTGACCTAGACGGTGCGACCGCTCAAGATTAGTGGCGTCCACGTGCAGGCCCAATTTTTCAGAGCAGAAAGCAATTATCTTTTCCTCAGATTGAAGCCAAGTTTCGGATGGCGAGTCAGGACAGCCAAAAAACAGCATGTTAGATCGCCTAAGTCTATTTTGCTGGTCTTCACATTGTTTTCGAACATTATCCAGCTGAATGGATATACTGTTCGGGGAGATGGGATGAGCTACGGCGTGTGAAGCAGCCAACTCTGCTTCGACTGCGGTTAATCTAGCGGAGAGTTGGCCCACTGATGCACTCGTACTCTTTTGCTCACTTTCTATAGCACTGATTTTAGCCAGCATGTTACTTTGAGACGCCTCAATTCGTTGAACAACGGCTAGAATGTTCGCTATTTGCTGGCTATCTGTAAGGGGACCAGGGTTTGATTCGACGTCGCCCGACACTTCCAAAAGCAGTTGAGACAGTGATGCAACGTAGCAAACTTCAATACTACAGCGGCACAACCACTTCGAGCAAGAGCGCACGTCGTCGTTGGGGCACGACACCAAAAACAAGCAAGGGTCATCACTACGAAAGCACTGAACATTGCCAAGGTAACGAACCTGAATGAATAGACGGGTTTGCGTCATTGTCTGTTCAACGGTGACGTGCCCCAACTGGCTCGTCGATGAAAGGCCCCTTTGTAGACACCCGCAGGGGAGCGTTCCAGGTTGCCAGATGAAGAGTGTGGTTACGTCCAGTTCCAGCGTCGGCGACGGTATCGGCACGGGTGCCAAGTCATCCCCCGGGAAGTAGGTGCCGTACTCGTAGTTGCCGAGGACGAACGGACCTGCCTCGGCGGTTGAAGTGCGTACCAGTCCCAGGAGCAACTGTATGAATAGACGGGTTTGCGTCACTGTCTGTTCAACGGTGACGTGGCCCCATATTGAAAAGATCAGATAAAATTAGCGCAAACGACAAGAGAAGAGAAAGGTAGGACAGGACAGAGCGCCACACTCACAACTTACGTTTTTATAGAAAAAGACAATAAGGAAGTGAAGCATTATTAACAATAAAAGGAAGAGGAAAACCCATCAAAAATACGACCGCGCCCTAGGTTGTCTTGAGAAAAGAAGAAGAAAAACCAAAATCGTGACTACCTTTGGTTGCTATACTAAAGGAAGAAGAAATAAGAAAAAATCTCAGAAAATAAGCCAGAACATTCAGATGTTGAACACTTCGTCGGACCTAATGTGAGACACAAGATAAATTCTATCTTAATGTACACTACACACTTCTTGCGGCGTAAGGATCATTACTGGTGGAGTTCAAGATAGTGTAGTTCTTTTGGTGAAAGGGTCACCGAAGGGGCGCTGATGCAGGTGTTCCCGCGCGCGATGATGGTTTGCGCCTCGAAAAGTTCTCTAGATCGTTTGTCGCCGTAACGTCTCAGCACTTTGGTGTTGTTCAACAATGGCGAGCAGTGACAGTCTCGTACATGCACGGCGAGGTGTCCTGCTGGTGACGACTTTAGTGCAAGAGCATGTTCTCTAAGACGTTCATTAACGCATCGACCTGTCTGCCCCACATAAACTTGCCCGCATGTAAACGGTATCTCATAGATTACACCACAGCTGCAGTCCACGTATTTGTGTCGATGTTTAACTCCACATTGTGCATGTAGTATCTGCGTGTTGTTGATCTTCGGACAGAGCTTCTTCAACTTATCCGGTGCAGATAGCACGACTTCAACATGGAACTTGGAGGCCACCTTCTTTAAGTTATGTGAAATACGGGGAATGTATGGCAGGACTGTTGGTCGGTGTCTTCTGTCCCGTTCTTTGTCTCGTTTACCGCTTGAAGTAAGCAAACACTCAGCGACTTCATACATCAAGGAACTCGGGTATCCAGAAGACTTGAGTCTTTGCACTTGGGCATTAAATGTGCACAAGATTTCTTTAGTGCTGTACTCAAGCAACTGGTAACAATACCGCGTTTTATAAGCTTGGAATGGGCTGAGTCGAACTGTAAAAGTCCTTTCTGGGTTCGTGGGGAGTACGTCCAGCATGTATGGTCTTGAGAGAACTTCAGCCTGAGGTCTAAAAATTGCAGGACAGCATTCGCTGGTGTCTCAGAAGTGAAATTGAGGCCCTTTCCTCCTTCCAAGAAGTCTTAACGTATGTTGTTAATTACTTGTGCCTCTTTGTCATCTGGACGACATGTAAGAAGAACCAAGTAGTCATCCACGTATCGAAAAATACGGGAAATTGGTTTGGTAGACGTTCTGTTGGCTATCTCTCTATCACATTGAGACAGGAAAATGTCACATAAGATAGGAGCTACACATGATCCTATACAAATGCCCTTCTTTTGTATGTAGGTCTTGTCATCAAAAGTGACCAGAGTGGCAGAAAGGTAAAACCTCAGAAGTTCTAAAAAAGATTCAACCGGCATGCCACTTTGGTTTTGAAAAGGAATTAAACCGTTTGCTTCTATGCATTCCCCCTCTGCTGTAACCAGCTTTTTATGTGGGATCGAATAAAACAAGTCTTCCACGTCCAGAGAAAAACCAAAACGGGCTGTAGTGGAATCTTGCTCCAGGTAACAAATTATCTCCTCTGAGTTTTTTACCAGAAATGGATCATCCAGATGAAGATGGGACAATTGTCGTAGGAGAAACCGAGACATAGCCCCTTGCCACGATCCTTTCTCTGTAACCACTACACGGAAAGGGCATCCTGTCTTGTGGGTTTTTGCGGTGAAAAACATGTCCAACTGGTTCTTTGTAGTATCCGATATCAACTTCCCTAATTGAGCCAACTCAAGCCTATGGCACATTTGGAGCGCCTTCGCCTTTACTCGTTTGGTCTGGACATTAAACAACTGTGCTGTTAAAAAATACTACTACTGTTGGCCAAAAGAAGTTACAAATGCCCCGTCTTGTCGATTACTTCAAAGGCAATAACTTAAACTTACTGGTATCAGACAAAGAAGGAGGTTTTGTAGTGCTCCCTCGATCTAACTACCTAGACAAGGCTAATGAAGCAATTAATAAGAACTTCAACCAGTTGTTTACTGGTTGAAGTTCTTAACCAGAGACTGCAGCTGTGGTGTAATCTATGAGATACCGTTTACATGCGGGCAAGTTTATGTGGGGCAGACAGGGCGATGCGTTAATGAACGTCTTAGAGAACATGCTCTTGCACTAAAGTCGTCACGAGCAGGACACCTCGCCGTGCATGTACGAGACTGTCACTGCTCGCCTTTGTTGAACAACACCAAAGTGCTGAGACGTTACGGCGACAAACGATCTAGAGAACTTTTCGAGGCGCAAACCATCATCGCGCGCGGGAACACCTGCATCAGCGCCCCTTCGGTGACCCTTTCACCAAAAGAACTACACTATCTTGAACTCCACCAGTAATGATCCTTACGCCGCAAGAAGTGTGTAGTGTACATTAAGATAGAATTTATCTTCTGTCTCACATTAAGTCCGACGAAGTGTTCAACATCTGAATGTTCTGGCTTATTTTCTGAGATTTTTTCTTATTTCTTCTTCCTTTAGTATAGCAACCAAAGGTAGTCACGATTTTGGTTTTTCTTCTTCTTTTATCAAGACAACCTAGGGCGCGGTCGTATTTTTGATGGGTTTTCCTCTTCCTTTTATTGTTAATAATGCTTCACTTCCTTATTGTCTTTTTCAATAAAAACGTCAGTTGTGAGTGTAGCGCTCTGTCCTGTCCTACCTTTCTCTTCTCTTGTCGTTTGCGCTAATTTTATCTGATCATGTGTAACCAACTAGCCCAACAGATGGTATGATTGAAAAGATGTTGCATTATCTGATTGAGAAAGAAAACATAACTCCCCAAAGTAGAGTGCTTTTTTCAAAGCCTACCCTTATCAGTACCCTATACGATAAGTGACTCTGAGTTTCAGTTTCATGAAACTGGCACACATCTATTATATATTTTTATTCAGATGAGGCCCTTCATAACTAAAGCAATCGTTCCCACAGTAAAAGTGAGGAGAAACTGCTGTGTACAAAGAGCTATCATATTACAGACTAGTGATCCGAGAAAAGACCCTGCAGCCATCGGCCACTGGAAACTTTGTTTACTTTATTGGTTTACGACACTAATGCTCCTTTCTCTTCACTTCTATCTCCATCTCTCTCTCTCTCTCTTAAATATATCTCTGACTTATATCTAGAATAAAAACTTGTTCAAGCATTCCCTTTCTGCGTGATAGTGTTCTGTGGTTAGAAACAATCATTTCCTTGCGAATATGATGATTACGGCGCAATAGTTGACGGAAGTAGAAGACGACACTCATCGCTAGTTCTGGAAAAACGACCGATACAATCGTTTTTCGTATTTCTCCGCTTGCTGTCAAGGATGAGGGGGTTTGCTTCAACCAGCAAAATATGGCCGCCGATGCCTGTTTACTGAGCAGTCGTGCCTGTCGCCATCCCACTCGCTGGCGTCACGGGCGATAATATCAGGCACAAAGGCAGACAGCAGAATCCCCAAATACTCGAACACCGCCTAAATACAAAAGAGCGTAGACAATGTCGCCATGTTAACCTAAGAAATGTTAAAATGGCGACAGTGTTTACGCTCTCGGTAAGGAAAAGCATGGCGTGTGGTATGAGTCAAATCCTTACACGAGGTGCAAGGTGAGCCCTGAGAGCAGGTCTGCCGCCCTAGAGTATTTCACAAAAGACGAGCTACAATGTTCGCGCAAAGGTCCCAACCAGAAGAACGTAATCTGTCATGCTCGACGGGGAGAAAACGTTCATGGCCTTTCGTTCGAGAGGCCTTTCGTGTATACAAAGACAAGCATCCTGGTTCCGGCGTTGGGCTAACGAAATTTTATTCCTTGCGCCCTAGATGGGTCAAATGTATTCCACACCAGGAAGTGTGCGTTTGTGTGCGCTGCACCAATTATTAGCTTTCTATTGCCGTTCTAAAGAACGATACAGGCTCAACATTCAACACTGGTGAAATGGACTTAGTATTTCTGTGCGACCCACTAACTGGTCTGTGTCTTCAAGGAGACTGCGATTACAGCCCAAAAGGCAGTAATCGCAGTCTCTTACACTCGAGGAACTTCATATCCCAGGGGATGAAGAGATTGTGCTTACAACATGGGAGTCCAGCGACCTTGTGAAAAAGCATTGGATCCTGAAACTTTCCTAAAATTTGTTCAAGTAACGGTTGAAAGTTGGATATTTCACAACCATATCCGACAAATCCAAGGTAAAGCGATCGTTATTGAAAACTAATCAATGCAGCGCGGGGGCATTTTCTTTCATTTTTACTTTGCTGAAAACTGGATCATCGCGCTTCCTGACGAAGTTCAAGCATACCACCGGGAAAAGAAAAAGTTACGATATTTACATGTGTAGTGACGACAAGAAAATCTACAAACAGTTTTGCTATCATCAGTGAGGACCTGTGTGACGACGCCGCTCACACGTGCTTGGCTCTAGAAAAAGTGAAAGACTGGGTTGAAGACAGCGTTGCGGTAAACTCGCACGTGACGCACGTAAGTGACGGGGTCGCCAGTCATTTTAAGAATCGCTACCAGCTTCACCAGTTTGCACAGAACGATTTCCTACAAGTCCAGTGGTTATTTTCGGCATCAGGACATGCGACGGATTTGGCGGACTCTTGAAGCACCAGGCGACGCTGAACAAATTGAGAGAACATTCAATAAACGCAATTCATGCGGCCAGGACAAAGGTGAGCGTTCTATTCGAGAAACTGAAAGGTGTGCATCTTGTGTATCTAGACGAAAATAAGATTGTTCGTTACCGCCAAAAACAAAAAAAAGGGTGGCTGACGGTTGGCGTTTTTGCGGGCATTCAGTCTTTGCACGCGTGGCGGCTGTGCAAGTCATCAACAGGAGGAACCTGTGACATATATGTAGCACATACTGTCGTATCTGGTTAGAAAAAACTTTATTAAATGGGCACAGCAAGGAAAGCATTAGCGTAAAGTGCCGAATATGATTCCCCAAGGGCTATTCATTTTGAATGCAGGGACATCTTATTTATCACAGTTTTTTTCGCGAGGGATTTAACCTATTGTTTTACATGGTGATTGCTTATAATCTTTATCTGATCACCATATGAAAATCACGAAACATTATCCTCGCGCAGGATAAAATATCTTGGCTTGCCACGATCCATTCATGCACCGAGAGTATCGAAGCTGCTCCAGTCCGGCGCGGTGGCACCCGTCACTTGAAATGGTTTGTCCCCGAAAATACATAGCCAACCTAAAAAATTTTAGTATTCTCTTTTTTTTTTGTGTGTGTAGATGTAAAGTGCATTTTATTATACTAAATATGAAATATACCGGAAAGTAAAACTTCACACTGCATTAACTTCTCCCGAATCACTAGTCTCTTACATGATACCTCTTTGTTCGCTGTATGTAAAATGCTGTATATTGTTTCTTCCTCACTTTTACTGTGTGACCGATTGCTCTAGTTCTCAGCAACCTCATCTGAATAAAAATATATAAAAGATGTGTTTTAGTTTTATGAAATTGGAACTCAGAGTCACTTCTCGTATAGGGCACTGCTAAGTGTAGCCCATGAAAAGGACACTACTTTGGGGAGTTATGCCTTCTTGCTCAATCAAAAATATGCAACATGTTTTTTTTAACAGAAAGGAATGCCGAAGTAGAGTATGACAGGGTATTCAAATTTAAAAAAAAACTCAAAGGTGGTGTTTTTTCTTTTATTCGCATCTGAATTTTCGTTGTTAGATATTTTTCTCATGTTTGCCTAAATATATCACGACTAACGTATCACTCAGATACCTAAAACATATATTAAATAATAGCTATACATAAGTAGAATACTATCTGAAAAGTATATGAAGGTGATTTAATTATTTCATGAGATACAGGCCTCCAAATTTTACCACTTCTCGTTCGAGCAGGCATGTTTGGAAATTTTTAGAGAATGAAATATATATTAAAGAAATAATATTGCTATATATTACAAGCAAACGTCCCTCGTAGTTTGTTTATAAAAATTATTAAAACTATCCTACTTTTATCGTTTTAGTTATTCACTTTCAAACACGACCCCTCGATCAGTGCCGTTTAATGCAACTGTTCACCTCTTCATGCCTTACGACTTTTCCTGTCACCATATCTTTTTTTCTGGACAGAACTAAGTCTCAAGTCGTTTATACCAGACACTAGACAATGGCATATAAAAACATCAGTTGATTTAAAAATGTCGACCAGCCACCCATTGGTCGATCTTATCTTAAATCACCCACAAGCAGCTTCATCCACCGCATTGCCCGTCATCAAGCCCGAAATCGCCGACTCCTGCAACCCCAAGCAAGTACACAGTGCAGTCCTACCACACGCGTTAGTGTTGCCGACTTAAAAGGCACAAGCGAGACGCTGGCACATGTACTGGCAAAAGAAGGAATCAAAGTGACCCACAAGCCGTTGTCCACGATCGGAAGACTCATGCCCCGTCCAAAGGATCGCCGGCCTAGGGAGAAAGTACAAGGCGTTATATGCGACCGGGCAGTTCCCTGCGCGAACTGCCCGGTCGCATACATTGGTGAAGCGAAGAACGTTCAGGAGAGAATCCGCCAGCATACGAATTACGTTCGCAATTTCGAGCATGAACGCAGCGCCGTAGCTGAGCACTGCGACGTCAAGGACCACAGGATTGACTTTGCAAACACCAGCATCCTCGCCGTTAAGACCAATCCCATACATAGACTTTTCATTGAATCCTGGCACACCCAAACGACGCCAGAAAACATAAATAGATTCCTCAGCGCTCTGCCGACCGTCTACGTGAACGGACCTCACCGATGCAAAACAAGACATCGCCCTAGAAGAAGAAAGCTGAATACTGCTTCTCAACAGCCATAGCCGCAGTCAATCCCTGAAGAAAGAGACCGAGCAGGTCTTGAAACTTAGAGTTCCGCCGTTAAATAAGAATTTTGTTGGTGCATATATTTTTATTTATTATTATTGTTGCTTCCCTAACCAGATGGACTTCTTTTGAATGTTCACTTTCATGGCTATTTAGTCATTCACGAAATCACCGTTTCTTGATTTGGTAGTTCAATCCTTTACCTCTTTATCTCCAGGCCTGAATTTCACAAAAGGCGACGGTCTCCAGCATCTCTTCTTCCCTCCGGCATTGGTTAAATCTCAACGGTCCCCAAAGCCAATCCTTCAATTTTGCAATTATCATTTTAAACTCGTCAACCATGGAATTACCCGGTCTCTCGTTTCCTATTCTCGCGCCAAATTTTCCTTCCACTCAGTCGGCTTAAGCATTGAAAAAAAAAAACGCCCTCTCAAAGCTGGATGTCCTCAAGATCTACTTAGTGCTGTCCTTGTTAAGCTAACTTTTAGCTCCCCAAAGGCCCCGTCCTCCCCGAAATAAATCTTTACATGTTGTCACTATATCATATGTGCACAAATCTGCACACAGACTAAAGGAAATAGCAGCGCGCTTCAACACTTCAGTTGCTTTTTTGTGCAAGTTGCACTTAAAACAGCTTGCAGAAGAGCTAACAACAATGAAACCCCCATAGTATGTTCCGTGAAGCGTCCGACCGTTCGATGTGAAGAGCGGGTGGTATACTCGATCCCCTTTTCATGCGGTGACCGAAACAATGGTAGAAAGGGAATTGCCTAGACACCCCCTTTAAAGGGCAACTCCGGTCAGTATTTTCTAATTTGGGATTACGACAGTTTTTAGCTCAGTCGGTGTCTCTGAATTTGAAACTACTTTTTTTTTTCTATATAGTGTGTAGTTTTATAATTTTCCCTGCTCAGTGTTTCATTTATGGCGTCTACGGAAGAAACCGAAAATATCTGCTCGAGAGGAATGGAAACACTGGTCATCAGCTGTGCGCCAGGATATTAGAATGGCTCAGTCACGGAACTGCTCATAGACGCTGCTAGCACGAGCAGTATCCCACCCCCCCCCTCTCTCTCACCCCGACTCGCCTCCCGTCGTTCGACCAGCCGGCGGCCGCTGTGGCAGCTGCAGTGTATTCTATGAAATACGTACGTTTTGAAGCACAGGGTCTAGATGGCATTCCAGTGTACTCTATGGAACACACAGTTCTCAAACGAAAATCTTGATGGCGCTTCAAAAGACGGGAGCCGAACTGAAGTGAGTAAGGGAGGGTGTCCACCTCCAGGGGAGTTTCACAACTGAGGTAATGTAGTAAAGTTGGCTGTACGGCCGTGACGTGACTTCACCGTGGTGCTTCGGTGCGCGGTACAACCTGCGGAGTCAACTGCATCATCAACGCGACGTGATGTCACGGGGGTACTGCGGTACACGTCGCCCAGCGTTGATTGATTAAAGGCTAACCTTCTTGCCGCCCGCTGAAGAGCAGCTGGTCGCATCTCTAAAATCGAGTTTGGTGGAGCATGCGGCTTCACTTTGACGTTTCATTTCGCCTGTGATCATATTTTGTGCCACTAAAGCGATACCGGTAATTTATTTTGGTTTCGTTTTCAACCAGAGTTGCCCTTTAAGAGAGCACGTCATCGAGGTTCCCGTGATTCAAGCGAGTCATTTCACCCAATTGTGGTGTATAAGGGCCTATTCACCAATTATGATACCCACTTCCCGGAGAGCAGTATAATTGGGAAGCACTAGAACATACTTCGCCGAGAGAATATTGAAGCCTACAAGATAGCTGATGACGAAAGCAACATCGCTGCTCCTTCTCTTGAGTTGTCCAAGGTTGGTCTGAACTACCTGCAGCCAGAACTGAATTTGTCAATGTTTTTTTCCCTTTTGTTTTCTCTGCTGTCTTTTTTAGAGCGCAGCTCTTAGGCGCCCGTTTCCGGCTTGAGCGGCGTCGCCGTCGGCGTCGGCGTCGCCGTCGGCGTAACCGCGCGGTGCATGATGGGTAAATTTCCCCGCTAAATCTAGCAGGAAAATTTTCCCCGCTAAATCTAGCGGAAAATTTTCCCCGCTAAATCTAGCGGAAAATTTTCCCCGCTAAATTTAGCGGAAAATTTTCTCCGCCCCCACCCCTCGAGGTCACGTGACCCCCCCCCCCCCCCCGAGGTCACGTGACCCCCCCCCCCCCGTGCCTTCCCCTCCTCCTCAAGAGCTGTGCTCTTGAGGAGGAGGGGAAGGCACGGGGTCATTTTTTTTCTTCCACTTTTTCTTTTCTTATCTTTTTTTTTGTTTTCTTTTTCGTTTTTCGCTTCTTTATTTTGGGGTTTTCTACTTTTTCAGTTGTTTTTCATGTATCCTCTTAAGTTTAAGGATTTGGGAGGGAGAGTGTACGCATTGAAGGAGACATCAGAAAAGGTTCGTTGCTAGTCAACGTTACTATAGCACTCAGTCGGAAAACTCACTCTTGAAACCCGGACCGCTCGCGTCCACCGAGACCAAACTGGATACGATAACAGCGCCGCTTTTCAGCGACGACTCAAAACATGAAAGTTGATTTTTATAGCTACGGCGAAATGCCACTGCGGGATGGCACCACTGGCCCTTGCGCGACTCGCTCTGAACAAATACGTAAAGCCGTGCAGTTCCCGTAGTGGCCGCTGTGGGAAAAATGGTGGCGTTGCGATCGCCTTTAGTTCGGTTCTCGAGTACGGGTGGGAACCATTTTTTCAAGGCAGGCTCTATGGCAGTTTCCCAACTGAGTTGTTCTAGTGGCGTTGTTGCTAGTCGAAAGAACTGGATCGCTAGATTGGGCACTTGAGAAAAAGGTTGCGGAAGTAGCGTAAAGAAAGAGAGGAACGCAACCTAGCAACACACGAACCACGGCTCTGCCCTCTGACGCCTCTAGGTCATCACGAAATTGACGCCTGTCACCCGTTTGAGTGACGTCCAGAGCCAACCCCCGGCGAGAGGAAGTAGCTACTAGCTACACAGTCGCCGAGGCGTTCCTACGATCGGAAACCAGGGGTAGGGTTTGATAGGAAGCGGGAAGTAGTTTCTGCTTTTAGTGAATCGACGGCAACCAAACCTGTGAGTCGCTGATCGTCGCATCTGTTCTAGTACAGGTAAAGGTGGGCGTCGTTAAGACAAACCACTTTTTTGTGACATTTTGCAAAAAACAATTAGTAGTTAATTTGAAAGAAAGTTGTTTCTCTATTATAGTGAATCGGGCAGGCGCGCTCCGCACCTTCTTAAAAACATCATGTCGGAGGAAGCAAGAATCGCGCGGTTGACGGCTGCTCAGAAAGAACAACAATTGTTTTCTTTTTTTTTTTATGCTGCAGAATTCGTTTCTCGCGCACAACCCGGGCATCACTCCGAGTCTGACTCGAGACAAAAATCGCCGACTGTGCCAGCAGCTTGCTACCCATATGAATATGATGGGACCCCGACCAAGACCCTTCAAGAACGTGGGGGTCACTGGTCCCGGCATGTAATGAAGGCGCGAAAGCAAGGAGACAACCTGGACAAGGACGCCTCCTTGCTCCGTTGAACCCAAGGACCACGCGGTTGACATAACCTGAGAACGTGAAGAAACAAGAAAAATATCTAAAATGAGGAGTCAACATACAACGTCTCCGAAAACAGGTGTGTTTGGAGACGTGCCTTTCTTTTCCTTCCCTGCCTCAGGTCAAGGAATGTCGACTTTTCACGAGCTCACCCGCGCGCTCACGTTTCTTTTACACCTCCAGTGCAGTCATAACTGGCAACAGCAACTACGTTTATCTTGTCTCAAATGCCACAGTAAAAAAGAAAAAAAAACTGCCATTAAGACGATAATAGAGTTCATGCAAATGTGGAAGCGAGCTGAAGAAGTATAATGATAATAATCCCTGCAGAAAGGGAACAAGGGGACAAAGAAGAAACACAAATCTCCAAAACAGCTAAGTGAGTGGTGCGCGACTGAAAAAAATCGGCCTTGTCCTGGTATCGAACCAGGGACCTCTCCAGTTCCTGTGAGCGCTTTACCAACTGAGCTAAGCAGGAGTTAGATGTCAGTAGAGCAAACATGTTTTAACAGCTGGCACAAGTCAAACACCAACAAGGGTGAACGGCCTGCATTTTAAGGTTATGATTATAATGCAATTAAATGCAAAGGGGCAAGCGAGCTGGACAATAATAACGATAATAATACCCGGAGAAGGGGAACAAGGAGGACAAAGAACAAACCAAATTTCCGAACAAAGCTAGGTGACAGGTGCGTGACTGAAAACATCCGCCTGGTCCTGGTATCGAACCAGGGACCTCTCCATTTCCAGTGGAGCGCTCTACCAACTGAGAGAACGAGGAGTTAGACGCCAATAGAACAAACGGCTTTTAACAGCTGTCACCAGTCTGACACCAAAAAGGGTGTCCCCCTTTTTCCCCATGTTCCACCTCTCCAGGATTATTATCATTATTCTTGTACAGCTCACTTGCACATTTGCATTAATTGTATTATCATCATAACCTTAAAATGCAGGCCGTTCACCACTGGTGTTATACTGGTGGCAGCTGCTAAATCCTGTTTGCTCTGCTGATGTCTAGCTACTGGTTAGCTCAGTTGGTAGAGCGCTCCACTGGAAATGGAGAGGTCTATGTCTCGGTCCAGGGACCAGGCGGATTTTTCAGTCGCGCACCAGTCACCTAGTTGTGTTTGGGGATTTGAGTTTTTATTTTGTCCCTCTTGTTTCCCTACTCCAGGGATTATTATCGTTATTTTGCACTACTTTTATATATCATTATCCAGCTGCATTTATTCAAGTCTTGAATATGGCATAATTTTATGTATATTAATTGATATCTAACGAAATGCAATATATAGGTAGTGTGCTTTAGACCGTGCTCAAGAGATGTATGTTTCACAAAACATCTCTGATTTAAGAATGCCCAAGTGTTTACGTTGTATTACGCTAATAAGTGTTAATTTATACTTTCGATAGTGAAATATTGCAACCTATGTTTTCACATATCATTTTACTTTTTCAAGTTACAGTTTTAGATTTATAAAATAAAGCACATTAAAAAACAATTAAGCTGCGAAACATAACGTAAACCCCAATACTCCGCGCCAAGAAATGACAGATACACAGTAAGGTCTCAAACACAGCTGAAATATTAACTTTCTAAAAGTGCTTAGATAGGTACAGTGACAAAAATTAAAACAGAGGGAGAAACCAACGATAAGCTCTGCAATGTCTCGAGAGATCCTAACTGACACAAAATCTCAATACTAAGATCAAGAAGCACACCTGACTTTGATGTACAGTCATAATACAAAAGATAAAATGGAGCAGGAGGCAATAACGGGACACTTCATACCACAGGGGAAATGAAAGAATGTCCAAAATGGCATTATCCCTGGTTTAATCAGCACGAACACAACACAAGACAACACACAGACCCTGCGTGTTTTGTTGTCCTTCGTCTTTCCCCCAGTCTCGGGGGTTTGTCTTAAATTAAGCTAAACCTTCACCAGCTCTTTTGCGCCCTAACTTTTTGTAATGAAATAGGTCTTTACAAGTCTACAAATGAATCAAACTGTTTCTCGGTTCCTTGCAGGGGTAAGCCTCATTACCTTTGTCGGCTTGGCAACTGAGCCCCCAAGCCTTCTTGGTCATTGTCCGATGCATTTCATCGTGCCTTCTGCTTATACAATGGAAAGGCTATCTTATATCACCGCGATGCACTCAGCAAATATCCGGAGGCGGTACCGCCTAGATCAAAACGGGACAAGTGTTGCTGCTCTTCACGGTTTCATCGACTGTCTCGGGCGAGAGTGTGGCCTGCCCCGCTATGGATTCGTCAAAGCCAAAAAAGAGCCTCGTGCTGACTCATCGATGACGTGGTTCTACATCGTAAACAACGGCAGCGATGGTGCTGCGACAGACGCTTCCGTTTCCGCCGATGGGCTGCCTAAAAAAGGACCATCTTCCAACGCAAGCTTCGGGGTACGACACAACCATACCGATGCTAAGATACATCCTGGCACAAATCAGTTGTTTCAAAAATGCAAAATGCAACCGATCAAATAATACATTACTCTTTGAGGTGTCGTGCCGCATCGGCAGAAATTACTTACTAACCCTTTTTTTTTTCAAGCTAGCTATTTCTGCATTCCATTGTTTGCTTTCGGTATCTCGAGACAGCTGCCTTCTTTTCCTCAATGCATTAATGTTGCTTTCTGGGAATTCCGAACTTAATTCTGGCACTACTAATATAAAAGACTGGGTATACTTATAGAAAACCTTCGCCGACGAATGACAAATACCAAAAGAAAACCAGCAATAAATTTAGCACCATCAATACAGGGATTGACGAGCTCAAACAGAAGGTCGTGTAGAAACATGTGCAAGAAAATAATAAAATTCATAAAAGGCTCGCTCTAGTTGAATCTACTATGAAGGGCGTTCGAGACGATATTGGCCACTCACGTGATAAAATATTTGCCTTAGACTCGGGTGCCAACGACCTTAACAACAGAATGAGAAGGAACAACTTGCTATTAAGGGATGCCCCTGAACAACAATACGAAACGTGGGACAAAACAGCAAACTTCATAAAATAATTACTAAGAAAAAACCTTAGCATAGGGGCTGGACGAAATTGAACACGCACATCGTGTTGGCCGCAGACGTGGTGAGTCAGCGCGACCTATTGTGGTTCCGTTCCTGGACTGCCGCAGTAGACAAAACGTGTTAATTAATGCCAACAAACTGAAACATTTACCCTCTTTGAAAGTTACCATTTCCGAAGACTTTACTCCTAGGGTTTTCCACCACCGTAGAAAATTGTGGGAGTTTACCGCGCAGTTTAGGGCAAAAAGCGATAAATTCAAACTCGTGTATGTTAAGCTCTAGTTTCGAGACTAAAAGCGCTAAACACAACGGACAAGTGAAAGAAACGAACAACACAAAGCGCTACTTGCAACTGAAGTTTATTCTCGGAACACATACATATATACGAGGGGCGTTCATAATGTTCGTATTATCGGCACAAAGAATTGAAAAAATGAAACAAAACTGGCATCAACATGAGCGCGCGTCCCTCTAGTTTCCGCACAATATAAACATCGCATGCTATAGTAGCTCGGAACGCCACTAGTTAGTCGAAACAAAAATGGCACCGCCCATCGGTACCAAGCACATGCAGTGATCCGTTTTCTCCATTTGAAGGGAAGCAATTCCAAGGATATTCATTCCAATCTGGGAGCGTTGTTCGGGGACAACGCCCCAGTTTATGACACTTTGGTTAACTGGCGGAGACGCTTCCAGTGTGGCGAAATAAGAGGAAAGCATTTTAAGGACGGCGACAAAGTTATTGCTGAGGTGGAGCGATTCCTGAACCCACAAAACGAGGAGTTTTATAACAATGGCCTCCGGCATGTGGTGCATCGCTAGAAAAAGTGGGTATCTTTTGGTAGCGAATATTAGAGAAAGTCTCAACTCCTACTCGAGTTTGAATGCCGAATCTCTAGTCCTTTGTGACACGAATACGAACTTTATGAACGCCCCTCGTATATATATATATATATATAACGGGCATGGTGGCGGGAGGCCGAAGGCGTGGGTATATAACTGGGAAGAGAAAAACCCTCGGTGAAAACAGCAACAACGGACGATTTAATCTTCGACGTTTCGGCCGGAGTCCGGCCTTCGTCAGGAAGAACTTTTACAGATGAACGCGGGTGGTATTTATACATTGCTACGGTCGAGTCCAAGTTTCAAAAACGGCGGGATGACGGTTGGAGTTCCAGATGGGCAAGCGTTTATACAATGCTACGGTCGGGTCCAAATTTCGGCGGGATGACGGTTGGGGCTTTGGTGAGAGGGAAGCGTAGGGCAGTTTGTATCCGGGTGAAGGAGCTTGACGGTCGGGGCCAAGTTTCAAGGACGGTGGGATGACGGTTGTAGCTTCTTGAGAGGGGGCGCAGGGTGACTTTGTTCCCGGGCGGGCAGGGGTGACCTGAATGATAGCGTACAATAGACGACAGTTAACGCGCAAACGCGCACTTAGTTTGCGCGTTAACTGTCGTCTATTGTACGCTATCATTCAGGTCACCCCTGCCCGCCCGGGAACAAAGTCACCCTGCGCCCCCTCTCAAGAAGCTACAACCGTCATCCCACCGTCCTTGAAACTTGGCCCCGACCGTCAAGCTCCTTCACCCGGATACAAACTGCCCTACGCTTCCCTCTCACCAAAGCCCCAACCGTCATCCCGCCGAAATTTGGACCCGACCGTAGCATTGTATAAACGCTTGCCCATCTGGAACTCCAACCGTCATCCCGCCGTTTTTGAAACTTGGACTCGACCGTAGCAATGTATAAATACCACCCGCGTTCATCTGTAAAAGTTCTTCCTGACGAAGGCCGGACTCCGGCCGAAACGTCGAAGATTAAATCGTCCGTTGTTGCTGTTTTCACCGAGGGTTTTTCTCTTCCCAGTTATATATATATATATATATATACAATACGGGCACTTTCACGTCATCGTACGTGGTCTCCGAGGGGATATAAACAAACATATGCAGATGAATGAACCGTACTTAATCTAATGAATCAAAGAATCAAAGTTTTCAGGAACCCGCCGAAAGCCAAAAATTGGCGGAGCCAGGATTTGAACTCTGGGCCTCCCAATGTCCGGTCGGGTGTGCTAACCTCTACACCACTCCACCTTGGCTTTCTGGCGTTTCCTATCTGTTTTATTAATGCACAAGAAACGAAATGTATCCAATTGGAGGTGTTCTGGAAACACACGTCGCCGCGTGGAACGCGGTACGACGCTTAGTGTCACGTGGTACGTGCTCGTTTGTGCTCCAGAAATCCTCCCACTGTTTGTCTCGTCACGTGTACATGTAGTAGTCTTCTTTGTTTATGAGCTTTAGAGACACGGTATCATCATCATCTGCGAGAATCAAGAGCCACGTTATTGAATATACAATACGGGCACTTTCACGTCATCGTACGTGGTCTCCGAGGGGATATAAACAAACATATGCAGATGAATGAACCGTACTTAATCTAATGAATCAAAGAATCAAAGTTTTCAGGAACCCGCCGAAAGCCAAAAATTGGCGGAGCCAGGATTTGAACTCTGGGCCTCCCAATGTCCGGTCGGGTGTGCTAACCTCTACACCACTCCACCTTGGCTTTCTGGCGTTTCCTATCTGTTTTATTAATGCACAAGAAACGAAATGTATCCAATTGGAGGTGTTCTGGAAACACACGTCGCCGCGTGGAACGCGGTACGACGCTTAGTGTCACGTGGTACGTGCTCGTTTGTGCTCCAGAAATCCTCCCACTGTTTGTCTCGTCACGTGTACATGTAGTAGTCTTCTTTGTTTATGAGCTTTAGAGACACGGTATCATCATCATCTGCGAGAATCAAGAGCCACGTTATTGATTATACAATACGGGCACTTTCACGTCATCGTACGTGAAATCCCCTCGGAGACCACGTACGATGACGTGAAAGTGCCCGTATTGTATAATCAATAACGTGGCTCTTGATTCTCGCAGATGATGATGATACCGTGTCTCTAAAGCTCATAAACAAAGAAGACTACTACATGTACACGTGACGAGACAAACAGTGGGAGGATTTCTGGAGCACAAACGAGCACGTACCACGTGACACTAAGCGTCGTACCGCGTTCCACGCGGCGACGTGTGTTTCCAGAACACCTCCAATTGGATACATTTCGTTTCTTGTGCATTAATAAAACAGATAGGAAACGCCAGAAAGCCAAGGTGGAGTGGTGTAGAGGTTAGCACACCCGACCGGACATTGGGAGGCCCAGAGTTCAAATGGCTTTCGGCGGGTTCCTGAAAACTTTGATTCTTTGATTCATTAGATTAAGTACGGTTCATTCATCTGCATATGTTTGTTTATATCCCCTCGGAGACCACGTACGATGACGTGAAAGTGCCCGTATTGTATATTCAATAACGTGGCTCTTGATTCTCGCAGATGATGATGATACCGTGTCTCTAAAGCTCATAAACAAAGAAGACTACTACATGTACACGTGACGAGACAAACAGTGGGAGGATTTCTGGAGCACAAACGAGCACGTACCACGTGACACTAAGCGTCGTACCGCGTTCCACGCGGCGACGTGTGTTTCCAGAACACCTCCAATTGGATACATTTCGTTTCTTGTGCATTAATAAAACAGATAGGAAACGCCAGAAAGCCAAGGTGGATTGGTGTAGAGGTTAGCACACCCGACCGGACATTGGGAGGCCCAGAGTTCAAATCCTGGCTCCGCCAATTTTTGGCTTTCGGCGGGTTCCTGAAAACTTTGATTCTTTGATTCATTAGATTAAGTACGGTTCATTCATCTGCATATGTTTGTTTATATATATATATATATATATATACCGTGCAATCACGACATGTACGACAGAAATGCAACATCTTCCCATCAGTGCTTGTCTAACTGCTATCTACTTTTAGAAAGATTTTAAAAACGCAACCTCAGAGCCAAACAGGGCTATCGATGGAGCGTTGACAAACGTGCTTTCAACGCACTCCGATATGAAAAACGCTTCGGATATCTCCCTTGTCATTTTGTTTCGGTTTCGGGCTAAGATAAGGGGGTCTTCGAACTTCGGGACACACCCACATCTGTCACAGTGCACAGCCAGGTTTCCCAAGGGTGACGATCTAACTGACAATGCATGCTCCCTGAGCCTATCATTTATGCAACGTCCCGATTGGCCTATGCATACTTTGCCACATGATAAATGAATCTAGTAAACCACGCCCTCGCTAAACTCCACATACCTGGTCTTATGTTTCTTCTGACAGACACCGACGCGTGGTTCCCCTCGTCCCACTTTTCCACATAATCTGCCCGATATTTGAGGAGCTAACACCCCTTTCTTGGCCCTAGGGCAATTAAGCCATCAGACATGTGAATGCCGAAATAAAATCTTAAGATATAAAAACTGTAAGCTATCATCCCCAGGACTTTCACTGGTGAAAGTGAGTCCTGAAGCACGGTCCCTAAACACTCCTAACATTCTCGAAATGAAGCCCTCTCTTTCAGAACCCTTCTTTGAACAAAAAAACACCAGGTAATCATCTACATACCTAAAAACACGAATGACGTCTTCATCCAACGGGCTTTCAATATCTCTGTCACACTTTGCTAAAAACGTCGCTCAGCACGGGCACCACGCTCGTCCCAATATATACACCCTCCTTCTGTACGAGCTTTACCCCTTCATAAACAACATAGGGGGAGCTCAGATAGAAGCGTAACAATTCTAAAAAAAAACCTCATACACGCCACACTCATTCTAAAACTTTAAAGCTCCAAACGTTTCAATAGCTTCTCTAAGAGCCTCAGAAAGTGCCTCATGTGGGATAAAATAAAAAAGGTCTTCGACGTTGAAGAAACCGCGTCACAAGTACCGGGATTTGAATTTTTAGGCTATTCCACCACAATCTCGGAATTACTGACCCTAAAGGGATCACGTCCTTTTAGGATCTTTTAGGGTCAGTAATTCCGAGATTGTTGTGGAATAGCTTAAAGATTCAAATTCCGGTACTTGTGACGCGGCTTCCTTCGACGTCGAAAACTTTTTTATTCTATCCACATGAGGCATTTTTGAGGCTGTTAGAGAAGCTATTGAAACGTTCGGAGTTTTAAAGTTTCAGAATGAGTGTGGCGTGTATGGGGGGGGGGGGGGGGGGGTTAGTATTGTTACGCTTCTATCTGAGCTCCACCTATGTTGTTTATGAAGGGGTAAAGCTCGTACAGAAGGAGGGTGCATGTATTGGGACGAGCGTGGCGCGTGGCGCCCGTGCTGAGTGACCTGTTTTTAGCAAAGTGTGACAGACATATTGAAAGCCCGTTGGATGAAGAAGTCATTCGTGTTTTAGATATGTAGACGATTACCTGGTGTTTTATCGTTCAAAGAAGGGTTCTGAAAGAGAGGGCTTCATTTCAAGAATGTTTCACCAGTGAAAATCCCGGGAATAAGAGCTTACAGTTTTTAGATCTTAAGGCATTTAGATGTCTGTTGGTTTTATTGCCCTAGGGCTAAAAAAGGGGTATTATCATTTGATTCTAATTACTCGCAAGTAATTAAGAGGGACATTGCCTTTACATGCCTGAGTGCTTTTTTAACGAAGTCCTGCCCACATAAGAAAGAAGACAGCTTTAGGTTGCACGTTGTGAAGCTAGAGGAAGGAGGCTTTCCACTTACACTTCTTGTGGGGGTGGCAGAAGGTCTGATAAAGAAACTTCGGGGAAGATGTGGTGCTGTAAGAGAGAAGCCAAGACGTAGACCGGTTGTAGTACCTTATGTGGATAAGGTGAGCCACAATATAAAGAAAGTGGGGCAAAAACGTGTGGTTCCTGTATTACTCTCAGCTCCTCGAAAATTGGGCAGATTATGTGGAAAAGTGGGACGAGGCAAGCCACGCGTCGGTGTCAGTCAGAAGAAACATAAGACCAGGTATGTGGAGTGTAGCGAGGGCGTGGTTTACAAAATTAATTAATCATGTGGCAAAGTATACATAGGCCAATCGGGACGTTGTATAAATGATAGGCTCAGGGAGCATGCATTGTCAGTTAGATCGTCAGCCTCGGGGAATCTGGCTGTGCACTGTGACAGATGTGGGTGTGTTCCGAAGTTTGACAACATCCTTATCTTAGCCAGAAATCAAAACAAAATGACTAGGTAGATATCCGAAGCGTATTTTTATATCGAGTGCTTTGAAGGCACGTGTGTCGACGCTCCATCCATAGCCCTGTTTGGCTTGGAGGTGGCGTATTTAAACTCTTTCGTGAAGTAGATAGCAGATAGACAAGCACTGATTGGTTTATGTCGCATTTCTGTCGTACATGTCGTGATTTTACAGTATATATATATCTGTCCGTGGTTTTTAGCGCTTTTACCCTCGAAAATATGGTTCACCAACTAGCCCAAGTGCATACCCTTCTTAAGCTTTAGGCTCACGGAAAGCAGTGCATGTATTGCATGAAACCAAAGTTGTTATTTTGTTTAAGAATTTTCAAGCCTAGGATACAGAGATGATTTGACAAATTTAGGAATACACGCAGACGTGGAAGTGTTTGTGTCGGGGTGCTTGTCGCAAACTTCCGCGGTGTTTTGCCTATGCAAGATCTTGTTTTACTAGTTGTGAATGATTCAGGGGCCAAAATCATTATTGGAACCGAAACCGGACTTCACCCTGAAATACGCGATGCCAAAGTATTTAGTATTGAGTCATTTCAGTTGTTTCACAATTATCTTGCGCCTTCCTGTGGGGATGGTGTTCTCATGGCTATCAGCAAAAGTATTGATGCATCCCTCATACCAGTAGAATGTGAGCTTTAAATGTTATGTAGCTTGGGACATCCTTCGTTATCTGTTTTGTTGGCGCCTGTTACCAGCCCCCTGGCCGTGACAGTGCTTGTTGAGAAGTTGTACACTTGAATGGAGCACATTTGTTTATTTATTTCCTGGTTGTACCGTCATTCTTGGCTGTGATTTTAGTTATGCGAGTGTTTCTTGAAAAGAAGGAACGATTTTGCCGTCTTGTGTGGCTACAGTGTCGAAATACATTAGCGCAACGAATGTTTGTGGCTTATCCCAAACAGTCATAGAACCTACAGAAAGAAATCCTGTTTGGGATCTTGTTTTTACCTCAAATGATGATGATAGGAGATCGGTCAGTATTCTTGATAAACAAAAAAAAAGATCATACCTTAGCCCTGGTTGAAATGTCCCTTTTAATAATAAGTAGAAAAATGAACTTTAACGAAAACACAGTCGAGTCTAATTAAGTATCGCTCGAAGAAAAATTTTAAAAATGATGTCAGACTTTGTATGTCATATCGTTTTGAAGACGAGCGATGATCAACCCTGGTTTACGAACATAACCAGAAAATTTAATAATAAAAAGAAGCGTCTATTTGCTAAGGCTGAAAAAAGCAATCTTCGGGATGATTTTTGAAAATATTCAAATTGTTTAAAAGATCTTAAATGCAGCATTAACAAAGCACAATTTAAATTTTACAAGCAAGATCTTCAGAACTTACTAAAATCTAATACTCGTACATTTTTGAAAATTATATGTCCCAGGAAAGATGACTCCCTTCCTAGATTATACAGTGAGCTTAACAAAGTGCTAACTAACCTAGAATAAGCTACCACCTTTGACTACTTTTCATCCGTGTTTACCTTAGAATAATTACCACTATCACGTGATCGGATATGTAGAGTGCATAATGCTCAATGTGAACTCATCATCTTCCACCCGAACGGTATCTTGAATGCAATAGAAAACCTCTCCCCAAGCTCAGCTCCCGGTGCCGACAATATCTGTTCATAACTTCTCAAAATAACAGAGCAGATATCAAACCACCTTTTTTCTTCTTTATTTCAACATGATTTTGACTTAGCTACCTTACCCGCGGACTGGAGATTTGAGAGAGTGTTACCCATTTTTAAATACGGAAACAAAAATGATTATTAAAAATACAGACCCATATTATTAATTCGTGTCTTTTTTCTAAAATGTGGAGCATGTCATCTACTCCGACCTTATGAACTATCTGTCAGAAAAGAACTAAATATCTAATAATCATTATGAATTCAGGCGGTGTTATTCTTGTGAGATCAAGCTTTTCCAATTTGTTACTGACCTGCATGACAATTTTCACTCCCTAAACCTACTGATGCCATTTTTATGTATTTTCAAAAAGCATTCGACACTCTTCCTCACCAACGACGTTTGTGTAAGCTTTCTGAACTAAACATTCATTCTTCTTTTATACTCTGGATAGCTCGATTCTTAACTAAACGGACTCAAGCGGTTTATCTTGGCCAGGTCATATCATCGAGCCTCCCCGTAATATCTGGTATTTCCCAGGGCAGCATCCTGGACTCCTCCTATTCCGTATATATAATAATGACCTTCCTCGTCATCTATCATCTTCCATCAGACCTTTTTGTGGACGATTGTGGTATTTATCATTTTATTGCTAACCCCAATGACACTGTGTTATAACGACAAGACTTAAATATATTTTCACAGAGGTGATGTACGTGGCTAATGAAAGGATGATTGGTCTCTTTCCGGCATCGACTTTGGGGAAGAGCTGGATAATCTTCGCCACCGATTACCTAACGCGGTGCGCCGAGACAAAGGCCCTCCCGTCGGGAAGTGCTTTTGACGTCGCCACGGTTTTTATCCAGTCTATCGTCCCATCGTGCGCGGGCTCCCGAGGGGCTAATTACAGATTGCGTTTAGTCGTTTATGGCGCAGCTGACGCATAAAAGTCTTCATCTGAGACAGACCAGTCATTGTCGCAACACGGAGTACCACCCGCAGAACGACGGGCTGATTGAGCGACATAAGACAATCTCCGACATCATCCCTATGTACGTCGACATAGAGTAAAAGACGTGGGACAAAGACGTGGGACATCCCTACGTCACGTTTGCCTACAACAATGTGGTTCAAGAGACCGCTGGGGTTACACCTCCCCAGCTGGTACATGGTCAGAAGGTAACGACGATCCTCGACGAGATGCTGCCCCACGAGCCAGCTGATGGTAGCTGTTAAATAGCGTTAAAAGGAGGAATCAAAAAGGTTTATGTACAATATTTACATTGGTGAGAAACGTTGTGATCCGTTGAGGCATTCGGTGTGCATTGCGTCGTTCGGTATTCGTTGATGCGATCTCGTTTCGCACTTCGTTCTCTTCGTTCTGCTATTTCGTTTTTCTCATGATCTAGCATGTCCTTTTCATCGTTGTCACTCAAGAATAAAGTCCTAATAAAATTATTTTACAAACACTCCCCCGCAATGAGCATAGACCTGCTCATTTGTTGAGGGACTCGAGGGGGTACAAAAGCTGTACCAGTCGTTTGATAACCCTTCCAAGGAGAAGTTTAACCACGCATGACCGTACGAGTCCGTCGCGTCCGGGGAAGGTTAAACTATGCGTCCTGTTTTCCAGCCTTGACATGGCTGTAGATGTTCGTACACTATGACGAAATCACCTTCGTTGAGTCCACTGGATTTGATGGATCGGGAGAGGTGAGCTAAACGTAGTTCATTTAAGTACTTCCCTTGCCACCTCCTCCAGAAGTGGTTAGTCACTGCTTGCCTATGTTTCCAGCGTTTTTGAATATCGACGACCTCGTGAGAACTCGGCGTTTGTACTTGTAAACTAAGGCACGCTTGACCTGAGGGGTGCTTAAGAAGGAAATTCCTTGTTTTCGGTCGCGTAGGCACGTCTGGTCGTATGACGCCTTGCTGGATGTAAAGGTAGCCATGGCGTCCCTCGTCGAGTTTTTCTTCGCTCGATTCGGATGACGTGTCCTCCGTGCTTGCTGTGGTCAGCGGGATGTCTTCTTCCGGCTGGTCGTTCTGGAGCTCGTCAACGTTGTCGTCCTTGTCGTCGACATTGTCTTCGTTCAGGGCATCACTTGGCGGTTCCTTGTCAAGGGAATTTGTGTGCTGGGACGTTCTATTATTCCAGGTGTTTTGGTACCGACTCAAGAATTGGTTCGCTATCACGGGATCAGTCTCTTCCTCCATTCGGTCCTTGCGCAGATCCTTCAGGTAGCTCTCTTTGATCTCTGGCGTAAGCTTGCTCATCACTCCATGTCCTCCTTACTCAAGCGCAAACTTCCACTCGTTCCTTTCGCGGCTGGTCCCCTCGACTCTCTCGAGGACTCGTAATCCGTTGCCTGTTCTTGCCCGTGGCTATGTTTGTGTTTGTGCTCGCGAGGAGACCTGTCCACTTCTTCGACGGGCCTTCTCCTCAACTCCTTAATGCTCCTACTTGATTCGGCCCTCTCGTACATCCGTCGCAACAACTCCGTTTGTTTGCCGGATTTCTCTCCAGAAAGCTTCTGGACTGATCTTCCAAAATGTTCAACAGGTGACGAAGTAACCCTTTCCGAAGGTGGGTGAATGGGCCGCCTTTCAAGTTCCACCGGGCGTCCAACGGCTTCCTCCTTGTTCCTGTCCCTCCTGCCGTTCCACTGCTGCCGGTACTGCTCGTACTGTTTCCGAAGCATCTCTTCGACCTGCGCCTCTTTTTCGCCAGTCAGCACCTGAACCGGACGGCCGAAGTAATCGTAGGGGCGGAAGGTGACAAGCTGGCGCGGTGATTCAATTCAATGTTTATTTACCATTTTTTTACAATGGCGGGGGCTGGGAAAAAAAGCTGTATGGACAGCTTGACGAGTTCCCAGCACCACAAAAGTTTCAGCAGCAGCGGCAATGTGAGTTCACAGAGAGGGTATACATATTAAAAAAAAGAAAACAAAATATAAAAAAAGTTATACAATATTAGCTAATGCAGAGAACAGTGGATTTAAAAACCAAAAACAAGCAACAAGGCAAGTATAATACAGATGCAACTCAAGTGTAATCATATCACTCGCAACACAAAAAATAAGACCGTAATTCTTTGGGAGAAAGAGTAGTTATGTCTATGTGCTTTAGGGTTAGCATATTTAGCTACTTCGGAAGAGTTATTTTGATTCTCTGAAGACCATAGTTGGAGCGGGAGTTTTCAATGAACCAGGGTTCAGAACTACGAGTTGGATAAATTGAGCTTTTTTCCTTCAGTGACGCTAGAGAAATGAAACAGTCTCTATTTTTACTGCATTCTGTTTTATATTTCATGCATAACTTAAAGTTGTAGAGTGTGGAGATTTTCATGACATTCAGATTGCGAAAAAGGGGTTCTGTGTGAAAGTCATAGCCGACATTGCAAATTATTCTTAGAGCTTTTTTTTGCAAGAGATGTATTTTTTGAAGGTTCAATCCTGTGGTCGTCCCCCAAATCAAATGACAATAGTTTAGATGGGAACAAAATAATGACTGGTACAGAAGTCGTTTAACACTGAATGGAAGAATATAAGAATGCCGATACATTAAACCTACCACGTGACTTAGTTTTGATGTGATGTGGTCAACGTGAGCGTCCCAAGACATATGTTCGGAAAAATACACCCCTAGTGTTTTAAATGACCTAACAACCTCAATCGGTGAAGAGTACATTATGATATTGGCCGGAATTTCAACAAATTTGTTTTTAGGTTTAAAGCAAATAGCCTTTGTCTTAGCTGTGTTGATTTTTAGCAAGTTTGCGTTTGCCCATGATTCTAGCTCTGCTAGTACGTTATTAGCAATATCAGCTATTTCATCCCCAGTCCGAGCAGATACAAAGATACTGGTGTCGTCAGCATAGATACAAAATTTTGCCTGTTTGTTTATATTGACTAAATCATTGATATATATTAAACAAGAACGGTCCTAAAATGCTTCCTTGAGGCACACCGGAAGTTAAATTCTTTACATCTGACGAATAACCGTTAACGTGGACGTACTGCTTCCGGTGGCACAAGTAGCTCTTTAGTAATGTTAAAGCCTGTCCTCTGATACCATATGTCTCGAGCTTTTGAAAGAGTAGTTCATGGTTTAAGTAATCGAATGCTTTTGTAAAATCTACATAAACACCGAGGACAATATTTTTCTTTTCAAAGTTGTCCAGTATAAACTCTTTTTGGTCGAGTAAAGCTAACTCCGTGGAACGATTTTTTCGGAACCCATATTGTGATGCAGTTAAAATGTTATATTTTTCTGAGAAGCTTACAAGACGATCGTGCAGAATGCTTTCAAGGCCCTTTGAAAACACTGGAAGTATAGAAATTGGTCTATAATTTCCGAGCTCGTTTTTGTTGCCTTTTTTATATAATAATAATAATAATAATAATGTTTATTTCACATTGAAAATACAAAATAAAGTGCTGGCCCACGAAAGCATAATGTGCTTGTGTGTGGGACCAGGCAACCAAGTGAAATGCACACTTGAATAACAATGCATAAAAAGAAAAAATAAGGATTAAAAAGCACGCACACACACCGCGGCACGGGGAAAAAAAAAAAGCAACAACGCCAACACTGATTTATGCAGTCCAAATATCACAAACACCATAAAGAGCATGAAAAACAGACTTCACACATAGAATCAAATGTACCAACGCAACTCAGCACTTCATAACATATGAAAAAAAGAAACTCTAACGCAGTTAACCTACGGTACCTTTGATACAGAGTTATGACACCATTTCTTTAGTTCTCTCTTGAGTACTCTGGTGGAGGTTAGATTCATCAGGGACTCTGGAAGGGTATTAAATAAAGAGGGAATGTAATAATTTCGATGCTTCTTTCCATATAGTGTGTATATTCTTGGAATTACGTACCTCTCAGTACGTCTTAGGTCTCTACTTTTGTTTACGGGAGTTTTGTAGGCATTTATAAAATAATTATTTTTAATTGCAACAAACGTAAAAAAGTCATTAAAAAATAAAATTCCTAACTCTTTAGCTTTATCATCCGTTTCCAATAATTGATATGCTGTTCCATATGATATGTTGTTCACCATGTGTTTTATTATCCTATCAATCACTCTTACTTTGTACTGTGAACAGTGACCGTACAGAGTGATGCCGTAGCGCAACGCGGATTCCGCTAAAGCTTTAAACACCATTAATCTTATCTTCAAGCTGCAAACACTTTTTATTTTATATAAATGTGCAGATATGGTTCGCAGTTTTTTTGCTACAAATTCAACCTGGGCATTCCATTGCATGTGTTCATCCATATAAATACCTAAATATTTAACAGAGCTATCGTATGGTAGGGGTTTACAGCAACAATTTGAACAATGTGTGGAATGAAGAAAAATATTTGGTGACATTGAAATACGTTTGTGCGGATTTCGAAAACAGATAAGTTTTGTTTTTGCAACATTCACTGAAATAAAATTAGCAGCGAACCATCCAGCTAGCTTATCAATGTCTCGCTGAAAAACTGACACGGCATCATCATATTTCTCATGTGGTAGCACTAAGACCGTGTCATCCGCATACTGAAAAATCTTCGACTGTAATGGCAGAAATCCTAACTCATTTGTATAAATGTTAAATAACATAGGCCCTAAAGTGCTGCCCTGTGGTACCCCGAATTGGACTCGCTCCGGGCTACTAAAATTATTCATAATTTTAACCATTTGAAATCTGTCCTTAAAATAATTCTGAAAAAACTGATAGAACGGACCTCTGAACCCCATATTATACAATTTATTAAGCAGTAACGAGTGATCGATGGTGTCAAACGCCTTTGATAAGTCTAAAAAAAGGGCGAGGGCTATATTATTTTTGTCAAGTGCCTCGTGAATGCAGTCCGCGAAATCTTCTAGGAGAGTAATGGTACTCATCTGCCTTCGAAAGCCGTATTGTACAGTGCTTAACAATGAGAATGTGTCGCAGAAATTACTCATAGATGTTTCAACCCATTTTTCGATTACGTGAGCCATGATTGGTAGTATAGATATAGGCCTGTAACTCCCGAACTCTTGCTGCTTTCCTTTTTTATATAAGGGCCTTATCACTGACACTTTTAAGCCATTTGGAATATTGCCGGAATGTAGTGTGTCATTGACTATTTTAAGCAGAATGTTTTTTACTTTGTCGAAGTTGTAGCGGATGTCCCTAACTCTGATTCTGTCGATTCCGGGCGATTTCGTTAGAGACATTGTGTGTATAATCCTTGAAAGATCAGTTTCTGTCATATCTGGAAGATAAGCTGAATTTGCGGAGCTTATCTGGGAAGTGGCGTCATTTAGGCTGGTTGTAGGTATCTTACTTCTTTGCACTTTTACTTCTTCAATGAAGCTTTTGTTGAATGATTCTGATAATGCCTTGTATGAACTGGTCCCGTGAAAATGTTTTTGAATCGTGTCGTCGATACTATTTGTACTCTTCTTACCAATTAACTGATTAACCAGGTTCCAAGTTTTTTTCGGGTTTCTAGTCGACGTTTTAAACTGGTTTTCATAATGATTTCGTTTTGCTAAACGTATTTTTGCTGTGACCTTGTTACGTATTTCACGGAATTCTTTTTTAAGTAGCATATCTCCGGGATTTTGCTTACATCTTTTCCAAAGTTTGTCCTTCTGATGGCACAATTCTATAATGTCCGAATTTATCCAAATATTTTCGGGCCTTCTTTTCTTCAGCTTTACGTTCCTGGTAGAATTTGAATAGATATCCCGAAACACGTCAACCAGTTTATCGTAGGCTGTCAGATGATCAAGGTGTAACAAAGAATTCCAGTCATACCTCTGTATTAAATTATCAATCTTTTTGCTATCTAGAACTGTTTTGTATTCACTTTCTTTACTGTTACCAAACATGTTCTCCCCTAGGACCGACAGAACGGTTACGTAATGATCTGCAACCTTTGTTTAACTACTCCTGATAACGTATGTAAGTTGCTGATTCTAGTAATTATATGGTCAATACATGACTTCGTAATTTTATTACCATAATACTCTTCCCGCGTATAATCTTGAATAACATTTTCGAGACCAAAAGATGAAAGGGTGTCAAGATAGCACAATACTCCATGTTTGGTTTCATTTGAAACATCAATATTAAAGTCGCCTGCAAGAACTAAATATTTGTTGTTATCGAATTTTGGGAGCAGTTTTGCCAATTCTTCACAAAAAGTGTTTATATTTGAACTGGGTGGTCTATAAACTGCACATACTATGTACGATGAGTCAGCATTATGCACAGTTGCCACGCAAATTTCTGCGTTTTGCAGTTCAACGTGTATTCTTTCGGACAACCATTTATCATTTATGTATAATATGATTCCTCCACCCCTCCTGCCTTCTCTGCATATATTGTATGAGTGAAAGCCGGGTAGACTAAAAGATGCATCCTCGGGGGGAAAATCGCAGTTTCTAAACAAAGGTTAAAGATATGAACTAGACAAGGGCTAATTACTTCAATAACATGCTTAACTGGCCTAATTTGAATTCTTTCACTATCACAGCTGCTGCTGTTGTTTGCTTTAAGAAATACGGATATTACTTCGGCCTGGGTAACCGGATTCAGGTAGACTGTGTTTTCATTTTTATTTGCAATGTATCTATAGATATTGGTGTCGTGGTGGTTATCCACTAAGTTAACAAAAAAATTGTTGAAAGCATTTGCAAGAGTTCGACCAGATAACTCCATTCCGTTCACATAGAGTTTCTCAATGGCGTTAGTCGAACGCTGTGGATTTAGTACCGAATTAAGCTTTCTCCACATTATATCTGTACGGTCAGTCCCCGTATTGAATAAATTAAAGTAATAGCGTTTTCTATTACTCCTAATCTCTTTATTCAGGTTGTTTCTATATGATTTAAAAATCCTTAGCTTATCTGGGTTCCTTGTCTTTACAAATTGTTTATAAAGGGAATTTTTCATTTTAATTTTTCCAAGCAACTTTGTGGTCATCCAAGGTTTTCGAGATTTTTTGTTGCCTTTAATAGATTTGTAAGGAAAATATTTTTCGTACAGTGGTCTAAATTTACCGATGAATATATCATAAGCTTTCTCTGGGCTGGTTTCACTGGTTACTTCACTCCAGTCAGTGTTGTTTAACTCAGCATGAAATCTGTCTAAGCGATCACTCGTAATAAGCTGAAACCTAGCTCCCTTTTGCGGTGCTTGTTTTGACACGCATTTATGAATGCATATAAATGTGGCAAGGTGATCACTGATATCACAAATGACTACACCAGATTTTACGACAGATAAATCAAAGTTCGTTATAAATAGATCTATTAATGATTCAGACCTATCAGTGATTCGTGTTGGTGTATTAATTACATTTGAACAATCATTTGCTTGAATTAAAAGTTCTAGTTGTCTTTTCGAAGAACTTTCATTTAACATGTTGATATTAAAATCCCCGCCCAAAATGATACTATACCTATTTGTTTTTATAAACTCAAAAAGTTCCTCCAGAAATTTAAAAAAATTCAGGATATTACCGTCGGGTGGGCGGTAAACAAAAGAGACAATATTTTTGTTAACCCTCAATGACAATACCTCGTAGTCATCTGTTACAGTTGAAAAGTCACCGAGTAATTCACAGACAGCTCCCCTGGTTGCCAAGATTGCAACGCCGCCACCGCGTTTAGCTGTACGGTTTAAAAAATACGTGTCATATAAAGGTAGCCGACGAACTTCACTTTCATCAGAGTACCACGTCTCAGTGAGCATTATAATGTTAAAAGAAACATTCAACTGATCAAAAAAAACTTCAAGTTCCGAAGATTTGTTTCGGGCAGATTGCGCGTTAAGATGAATACATTTTAAAGACACATCCCGATCATCATCAATATGACGTGATAATTCACGCGGCAGAAAAAACATGTGATCTGCCATTTTAGGATAACAAAATGAGAGACGCCGTGTTTTACAAGTGTTCTAATTTACCCCAATCCTCTGTAGGTCGTCTTCGTCCTTCACAACGATAGCTCTGTCACCCGTTTTTTTGCGGACCAAAATGCTTCCGTTGTGATGCCATACGTAAGCATATTGTTTGTCACTTGCCCAATCTTTTGCGGTTTGAAGCAGAGCTCTGTTGTGCTTCGTTAAGTTCTCAAGAATGAACGAGCCAGATCGATCTTTGTTTAATTTCTTTTTGGCGTGCAGCCAGGCATTTCTTGTGCTCTGCCTCGTAAAACGAACGATAATGCCAGGCACCTTATCTGGCTTTCCGGGTAATCTGTGTACTGCAGTGATATCAGTTTCAACGAGTGGTGCCAGTTCCAACTTTGATGCTATTTCATTTATTTTCTGAAGCAAGTTTTCATTCTCGCTTTTGGCAATTCCGTGAAGTTCCAGGTTTAATTTTCTGCTTCTCCATTCGAGATCGTTCATTTCACGTTTCAGTTGTTTTATTTCGCTTTTTTGATCCTGATTCTCGATCGTTTCCATTCGTTTTTGAATGTTTTTTAGTTCACCATCGTGTCGGTTCACTTTTTTGAGCAGGTCATCATAGTCGTCTGAGAGGTGTTTGACGGTTTTCTCGATATTATCGACCGTCTCTTTTATCGTCATGAGCGAGTCTAGTTTCGTGTTCATACTCGTAAGCAGGCTCGCCATGTCGGCCTCAGGTTTTTGCTTTCGACCTTTGGACGCCTGGGATTTTTGCGGTTTACATGCGGAGCATAGCCATGTCTGTTTAAAACTGTCATCTTTCGTTTTGAACGCTTTGGCACTGATCCCGGAACATGCACCTAGGTGGTATGAGTAATCGCACTCCGAGCAGCTCAGCACTTCTCCAGTTTCAGGCAATTCGTCAGAACACGAAGGACATTCATTTTCCATCTATTAAGACACTAAAAAGAAACCGCGCACGTACTTGTGAGTAGAAAGAAGACAAAAATGGCAGCAGCAGCAGCAGTGACAATGGTTAGGTTAAATACATGCACGTAAAAAAGCCGTAAACCAACCTGCAAGTAGCGTGCGGGAGATATTAGCTGGTTACAAACACCACGCTGCCGCCGCTGCCAAATGATCCTAGGGCGGCTGGTCTGCCCTTTTTGTAGTAGTTCCGTGGGACCTGTGCGCAGCCGATAGTCCGTAGTGATGGCGCTGCCTGTTGATGGTATCTTGTGCTGCGGCGTAATCTGGAGTGTGGCAGGATGATGATGCAGCTAAGGTCGTCGCCTTGTTTCCAGGGGTAGTAGCAGTGCACTGCAAGTAGCGTGCGGGAGATATTAGCTGGTTACAAACACCACGCTGCCGCCGCTGCCCAAAACGTGTCACCTCCTCCCTGTCGCCCCTCTCCCTCAGCGGTTTGTCGCCTCTCTGTGGCATTTGGGGCTGCCTGTGAAACGTCTCCTCCTCAGGGGGTCTTCTAGCCTCTTTTAATTGCTTGTTTTCCCTCATCCTGCTCTGAACCCATTCGTACCGCTCCCTCAGCAGCACCTCCGCCTCAGCAGCCTTCTCCCGAGTACGTACATTACTGACCTTTTGAAATAGTCAAATGGTGTGGACGTGATTGGCTCGTTGTCGCCCCTGGGAGGGGGGTCGAACCTGATTGGGGCCCTTTCTTCGGGAGGTACCCTAGCTTCCTCTTCTAAGATGTCTTGTTCGAAAGCCTTACGCCTCTGTGTCTCCTCGTACGTCCGCCGGAGCAGTTCCTCTTGCTGATGTGCTTTTTCCCCGGATAGCAACTGAACCGGCCTTCCGTAAAAGTCAGCCGGAGAAGACGTCGAAATCGAGCGGCCCGCAGTGAAGACGTTGTATGAATCGCGATCACTCCTGATAGGCCTCGCAGGAGTGTCACCACGGTCGTCGAACCTCACCGTAGGGTTCTCGTCCTCATATGGTTTGCGGTCGTCCCTAATAGGCCTCGCGGGAGTGTCGCCATGGCCGAACCTTGGAGCTTCATCGTCGTCGTGAATCTTGAAAACGGTTGTCGTCAAGCATACGTCGGCGGCGTTGCTCACCTTGATGGGTCCCTGTAGAGACCACCCGAAAATGGTCTCCACTGCGGTCAATGAAAGGTTAACGCGACGTACGTTTCCGGTGGTGACCCTCCAATAGTAGTCTGCTCCTATTAGAATGCTCACTCCACGCTCCCCTTGACAGTCCCCCACAGGTAGATCAGCGAGTGTGATTTCTTGTCTTTGTAGGTTTCTGATGATGTCGCCATCAGTGAGAGTAAGGATCTCTCCGCAGATTTCTGGAACCTCCAAAGCCTCGACTACGATCTCGGCGGTCCCGTGATGGCTTCGGAGTACAAGTTCCACACGTCGACAGTTTCTTTTAGTGCCACGCCCTGAGTCACCAAAAGCGAATATCGTTGGCTCCTCCTCTCCGACCGGTCGACATCCAAGCCTTCCAGAGGTGTCTCGACAAATGAAGGTTCGTTGACTCCCTCCGTCGATCAGTGCTCGTAAGGATGTTTCAGTCTGACCACCCGCTCGTATCCTGGCTGTCTGAAGCAGTACTTGATTGTGAGCTGTCGTACTGGAGCTCGAGATGCCGGTAAACTGAGTAGGAGTCGAGCTGGTGTTAGTAGGCTGTCTTGTCGCCGCCCACTCGGGGTCACACATTACGGTCAGGTGTTTTCCGGAGCACTTTGCACATGAAAGTTTGTGCGCGGATCTGCACTCTCTGGAGCGATGGAACTGTTTAGTGCACCGAAAGCACCTGTTTTCCCCTTTCAGCTTGTCCTTTCTAGAGCGCAGCTCTTAGGCGCCCGTTTCCGGCTTGAGCGGCGTCGGCGTCGCCGTCGCCGTCGTCGTCGGCGTAACCGCGGGTTCCATGCAACTCAGGTTGCATGCAACTCGCGGTGCATGCAACCCGTCGGCGTCGGCGTAACCGCGAGTTGCGTGCAACCCAGGTTGCATTCAGTCCAAGTTGCATGCAACTCGCGTTGCATGCAACCCGCGGGAGTTGCTGGGTTGCATGCAACCCGTCTGCGTCAACGTAATTGCGCGTTGCGTGCAACCCAGGTTGCATTCAGTCCAAGTTGCATGCAGCCCGTGGGAGTCGCTGGGTTGCATGCAACCCGGCGACGCCCCCGAGGTCACGTGACCCCCCCTAGGTCACCTGACGCCCCGAGGTCACATGACCCCCCCTCAGTACCCTTCCCTCCTCCTCAAGAGCTGCGCTCTAACTCGGCGTTACAGGGAGTTGTAAACGGCTTTCATTTTTTTTTTTTTTTGATCGTTAGAGGTGACGTGCAGTTCTCCTAGTTGTGCTCCATAGAGCTGCAGAACACGCAGCGCCTTAGTTCAGGTTTCGTGGCACTGGTCGATGCTGCCGCCGATCCTCCCCTCTCGGAGTGGCTTTCTAGGCGATGTGAATCGGGTGTAGGTCGTTGTGATGTGTTGGGTATGAGCTGGCGGCACTTCTCTCTGGTTTCCACCTCGACGTCAATGAACTCGAGAAGCCTACTGAGTTCATTTTTGTCTTTGCTTTGTGGCCGTTTTTCGACAATCAAGCTGCGATTGTATCTGGGAATGATCTCTGGAGGGAGAGACTTTTGTAGTACTGTATGCAGTAGTACCCCATACGAGTCCGAGTCAACTCCTAGGCTTTTTAGACTCCTCATCCGAGTCACCACATTGTCATAGAGCAGTGTTGGGAAGTACTTTAAGTACATTGTACTTAAAGTACTACTTCAAGTAGGTTTAGGAAACTTGTACTTTACTTGAAGTACATTCTCTGAGTATGTACTTGTACTTTACTTTAAGTATTTTTTTCTGGTACTTTCCGAGGAAAGTACAATTCCCGACTTCGAAGTGCATTCCCCAAATTTGGTTTTGTTCAGTTTGTACCACTAAATTATGCTTTGTCAACTCCGAAAAAATACTGGGAGGGATATTCTACTCTCACCAGAAACGTGAGCAGACGACGCATCGCCCCGTTTGTTCTGGGGCAGTTTGATACTTTAGACCCATGTTACGGATAAAAAAAACAGGAGGCGGGATGGCCAAAAAAACATGCTTTTCGTGCAAGGCTCGTCAAATTATGAGGCGCTGGAGAAATTCAGCCTTCTGCGTTAAGTCCTTATTTCGAACTCTTTTGTTCACCATCCGCCCATTGAAAAGCATGCGGGAAGGGCCTTAGAACGCACCTGGTATCGCTGCGCCGCAGCGTTCTTCCGCAACATGAAGTTCGTCTGCGTTCCTCGTCGTCACCATGGCAACGAACGCCGAATGAATGGAAGCACGCACGGTACCGCCGCATGAAGCCAGCAACAGCTGACGCCATTTTACGAACGCCGTCTGCTAGCCAAAGCCGAACGCGGTATGTCGGATCAACCGCCTCCGCCGATGCTCGATCGCCGTCGGCGTCAGCTGTTGCTGGCTTCACGCGGCGGTACCTTGCGTGCTTCCATTCATTCGGCGTTCGTTGCATGGTGACGGCGAGGAACGTAGACGAACTTCATTTTGCGGAAGAACGCTGTGGCGCAGCGATACCAGGTGCGTTCTAAGGCCCTTCCCGCATGCTTTTCAATGGGCGGAAGGCGAACAAAAGAGTTCGAAATAAGGACTTAACGCAGAAGGCTGAATTTCTCCAGCGCCTCATAATTTGACGAGCCTTACACGAAAAGCATGTTTTTTTGGCCATCTCGCGTCCTGTTTTTTTTTATCCGTAACATGGGTCTAAAGTATCATCCTTAATTTTTTCGTACCCGAATCTCAGGTGTCACATTATGGTTAATTATCGCCAGCTCGCTTGCACACTCACTGCTTTTTTTTTTATTAAAGAGAGGATTTATTTATGAGAGGATTGCTTGCGGAAGCTACGGGGCTGACGTCATGCCCTCTCCTAGTACATTTAACCCTCTTGGGCGCAACAATCCAGTGCAAGCGGCGCCAAATTCAGAAGAGGGACTTCTGAATTTGGCTCCATTCCTGAAAATAACTACTCTGTGGCCACTTGACTTTATCAAATATTCGCCGCTGTTTATTGAAAATAGGTCATGCACCCCTGATTACCCCTGTGCAACGCATAGCAGTTGAAGATTCACTGTATAGGGGAATGAAAGGGCACCATGAAAGGTTGTGTTAAAATACTGGTACTTTACTTCGAAAGTACATTGTATTTATAGTACTTTATTTAAAGTACATTGCACCCAGTGTACTTACAACTTTACTTGAAGTACATCACCTCTAACTTACTTTGTACTTTACTTGAAGTACATTTTAGATGTGCTTTACCCAACACTGTCATAGAGTCTCCGGAGTCCATCCACTGCGTCTGACGTCGCGATTTACTTTGTGCTCAAGAGGTGTGTGAGGTGATCGTTCACGATGACAGAAGGTTGACCAAATCTCCTTTTGAGCAGCTCTATGGCCGTGTCGTAGTTGTCACTGGTTACAGGAATTCCTTTGATAACTACCTCAGCTCGGCCGACCAAGTGCACCTTGAGGTACTTCAGCTTATCCACGGGAGACAAGACGGGGTTCTGGTCTATAGACGATTAGAATTGGTCCCAGATTGTCTGCCACTCCGCCAGATCTCCGTTGAATTTCGGCAGCTCCAACTTCGGTAATTTAACGTTCGGGACAGTCGCACCGTTCATTCCTTGTCCCTCTGAACGTGACGCGTTGTTAGAAGAGGTCGTTTCGTTGTTCTTTGGCTGTAGTTTTTGTAATTCCCTCAGAGCTCTTGACCTGGCTATGCTGATGGAGTCTTCATAAGTGAGGTTAGCTTCCATTTCCTCTTCTATGTTGTTCTCATCAACAAGGTCCGCTATCAACGTGTCGAGCTCCCGAAGTGATTTTTCTTTGAACGTAAGAAGAGTGATCTTATCTTCAAGCTCACCTTGCTGCGCGGGAAGTTGGTTCATGGCTGTTGTCATCTCGTTGACTGAGCCTTGTGATCACGGATCGGACGACTCCTCGCTTCTTCTTGAGCTACTCCATAGCAGCCGCTGTCGTTCACGTTGTTCGGTTGCTTGGGTTGCCCGAGGTCGTTGTGGCTTGCGTTAAACGTCTTTTGTTGGCGATTAGCTCCCGGGTTTCGGCATCCATGTTTTTGTTAAATAGCGTTAAAAGGAGGAATAAAAAAGGTTTATGTACAATATATACATTGGTGAAAAACGTTGTGATTCGTTGAGGCATTCGGTGTGCATTGCGTCGTTCGGTATTCGTTGAGGCGATCTCGTTTCGCACTTCGTTCTCTTCGTTCTGCTATTTCGTTTTTCTCGTGATCTAGCATGTCCTTTTCATCGTTGTCACTCAAGAATAAAGTCCTAATTAAATTATTTTGCAGTAGCGACGACGCCCAGGTGGTTGCTCAACGGGCCGAAGAAGTCCGCCAGTACGCCCTACTCCGGATTCAAGAACAGCAGCGTGTCGACGCTGCTGTTTTTGAACGTCCAGACAACCTTCGTCGTCGGGACGTTCACTTCCAGCCCGGAGACAGGGTTTGGGTGTGGACACGCATTCGCCGCCTTGGCCTCAGCGAGAAATTGCTGAGACGGTACTTCAGACCGTACAAGGTACTTCATCACCTGGGGGAGCACAACTACGAAGTGGTTCCCGACGCAATCCAAGCGTCATCACGACACCGACCACGACCCGAAGTGGCTCACTCAAGCCATAATGCATTCGATGGGACTGTAAACCTTTTCTGTTCCAGATGACTGTTTAGTTTACCGTTCCCTTAGTTAGCCTTGTTTTGCTTTGTGTTGCATCGGGGCGATTCAGTCTTTAAAAAAACAGAGAGTAATGCAGCGCGCTTACGTAGCCGAGTCATATTCTTCTTCCGGCTGCCGAGCGCGTCGGACGTTCGAATCATGGGCTACAGCGGAGCTGAGATAGCGGCCCTTGTCAGCCGCGGAAACAGGATGAAGTAAGCGAAGATAAGCGGTATTAGGTCATCCTGACGACACTGCCTGCTGGACGCATCGTTGCTAACACCGTGTTTCTGCACGGTGACGTGCGAGCAAGACCCTTCAGGGTCGAACAATTTCGAGATCCCATCGCCCGGACTGGTATGCTCCTCAAGGTCGTGGCCTTGGGAGCGTATCTAATCAGCCACGTCTGTGAAGTGACTCTCAGCGGTCCGGAGGCGACGGAACGGCTGCTCGCCGTTAACGAGCTGCAACTAAAGGGGTGGCGCTGCCTCATTATCGACACAGAAAACCAACAAGTTAAGCGGAAGCTACACTGAGTACTGCATGGCGGTGCTGATGACGACATCCCGACGGCTTTCGAGGCTTTCGGCAAGTTAACGGATGTCGCCAGGGAACGCTAACGCGTACATGGCGTCAACCAGAAAGGGACAACGACCAGGACGGCCCTGCTGAAACTCAGGACTGGAATGAAGGTGGATGACCTGAATTGGCCCTAGTGGTGGTGCCGGGTAGACCCATGCAGTGCCTGCGCTGTCACAAAACGGGCCACGTCCGACGCGAGTGCAAGGTGCCGCGCTGCTCTCTGTGCAGGAGGTTTGGGCACGCAGACACCCAGTGCATTCGTTTGTACGCGTCAGTGGCGGGGCCAGTGGTGAGCGACGATGTGTCTGACCACCTCATGGACACTACCGAGGCCGAAGACGCCCAGGGGACCGGGGAGCCAGTGACTCTAGCAGGGACGATGACCACGACGCCACCCAACAGCCAGGACGCGCAGGTGCCTGGCTACCTGGGGAGGCAGGCCGAAGTGGCGATAGCAGTGTCTGAAGACGAACCGGTGAAAGGCAACGTAAGCTGCTCATTTTCCGAAGACTCAGTGCTGTGCCAGAGGCCGGCACCCAGCACGGGACAAGGTCGCCCAGCGTAAGTTAGGCCGTCAAGCGGGTTCACACCGAGGTCGCTGGTGCGGGGAAGGTGGAGTCCAGCAAAGCCGAGGAGCCGCCGCCCAAAGTGGCTTCTTTGCGACGGACCGGGCTACGACAGAGGTCGAACACTGAGACGGGGCTTAGGACTGCAGAGGAGCAGCCCACCAAGCCAGTTTTACCCGATGGTGACGCGGCGGGCGGTAATGTCTAACTACGTTGGCGGCGTGACTGGTAAGCACCATGCTCCCGGGTCTTGTAACCATGACGGCTCTCGAAGTATCTTTGAACTTAGCAACTCCAAACGTCCGAGGGCTGTCCTAAAAAAGTAGGCACAGTCAGCTGGACCGTCTGGCGTCGGACGGTACAGAGACGAAGGTAGATAGGGAGGAGGAGAGCGGGACTATGGTGCAACGCTTCACGTCGAGGTATTTTGCGTTTGTAAGCTATGCAGTCTGGACGTCGGCTGGCTGCGTACTGTTCGTCAGAACGTTGCCAGGGCTGGCTGTGCAGGAGGTGAAGACATGCCTGGACGGTAGATTTGTGTCTTGAGACTTTATTTTCCGCTCATTAGAGTTGCGTGTAGTATGCTTGTATGCACCAAACCTGGCAAACGGCACAACGGAATTTTTGAGAATATTAGACAACACTTTAATACAAAAAGGGCGGTTATATTGATGGCAGATTTTAATTGTGAATTGTCTTCACGCGATAAGTCTAGTACGAGCGCCTACCGGGACGCAAGTAACGACTTAGTTGACAAGTAATTGGCGAAAATGACCTAGTAGTCGTAGAGGAGTGTCTAGAGGGGGCACGGGAAGTACAGTACATCACTTTCAAGGTAATCCCGATTCGATAGAATTTCTCTTGCATTAAACCTCACAGGTAAATATGAAGATTACAGCATCATGCCAGTTTCTTTTTCTGATCATTGTCGGGTACAATGTAGTATAGGAAAAGAAAAAATACCTATTTTACATGGGAGCCATGAAAATTAAACTCTAAGTTGTTGCAGGACGACATGTTTATTGAAGATGTCCAGGGAACAATCAAAGAAATAGAAAATGGCCAACATAAAATCGAAGAAAAATGGGAATTATGTAAAAAACATATCAAATTATAAGCGATAGAAAGGTCATGTTGTGTAAAGTATGAGCAAGAAATTAAGGAAAAGATTTTAAGAATAAACTTGGGAAAATTAATTGAGCCAGAGAGCAAAGGGCCAAGGGTATTCAAGGACGATATTCAGCAAATAAAACATCGTCTAGAAGTTATAGATCAAGACAGCTATCGCGGGGCACTCGTGCGCGCAAGAACGGAGCGATTGGTGGTCGGAGAGATGACCACAAAGCATATGCTTGCGCAGTCGAAAAGGCGAACGCACGCCGGGACCAGATAAACGAGATAAAAATGAAAGGTTCCTTATCAGCTGAGAAAGAGGACATTGAGCGGGCTTTTTTCGAATACTATCAGGCCTTGTTTGCCTTCCGTGCGATAGGTTTAGAAAGATTCAAATTTGAATTTATCGACGCAATGCCGAGACTGCACGAAGCTGACTAAGAGAGGCTAGAGCAACCCATATCCGTCGAGGAGGTGGAAAGTGCTATCTTGAATTTAAACCCAGGCATTTTATAAGCAATTAAGCATGTACTGTCACCCCTCTCAACCGCGGTATACAACGAAGCCTCTGACCTCAATGCGTTGCCCCCGTCTTTCGCAAAGGCGCACACCATTTTAATACCAAAAACAGGAACTAGAGACAAACTTAAACAGGTAACAGCCTACAGGCCGATTTCATTAACTAAGTTGATTATAACGTTTCAATGAAGTTGCTAGCTCAAAGATTGCAGAGTGTTATTCCAGAAATAGTTGGCCCACATCATACGTGTGGCATTAAAGGCCGCACAATATTCACCAAAATACACAAGGCGCGGTGTGTGCTCGAGTGTTGCGATGCCATAAACGCCGGAATAGCAGTTCTCCGGCTCGATCTTGAACAGGTGTTTGAATGTGTGGCGCATGACATTTTGTTTGGGATTTTGGATTATGTTAACGTGGGTGCCGTAATTCAGGAGGGCGAAGCAATGGCGTGCCAAAATTGTACTACGAGGTTAATTGTAAATAAGAATCTGGGGGCCCCCATTAAAGTGCACCGTTTGGTGCGCCAGTGCTGCCCCCTCAGTTCGCTTTTGTGTTGTATGTATACAGATGCCTTATGTTTAAGGATCAATCATTGTGGGGAAATTAGAGGTCTCCAACTGTGTGGGTCAGAAGTAAAGCCTTTGGCCTACGCAGATGACATCGCTGTTTTCTGTACAAACAAAGAGATTGCCGAACGCGTAGTTAAGGAAGTTAGGGTTTTTTCTGCAACCACTGGAGCGATGTAAATTCGGGAAAACGTATGGGCTTCTGGCATGGGGATTGGCCATCAAGCCCATGCACGTTTGCAAATGTAAGCTGGGTAACAACCCCAAATAACTACCTGAGGGCTCCGCTCGACCGTTATAAAACAGAAAGCAGTATTGGCGGGCGCAAGTGCAGGAAACTAAAGATAAAACTGAAAAAATGGAAAGAGCGAGTCTCTCTATGCTTGCCAAGGCCACGGTGTGTAACTTATTTTTTGCGTCCATAATATGGTTTGTTATGCCAGTGTTGCATTGTTCCCGATTTAACATTAAAAATTCATAGAATATTGGCCGTTTTTATTTGGGTTTCATCCTGGGAAAGGAGTGCCAAGAACAATCTGTTCAGGCGAGTCCGGAATTGAGGGCTCGGGTTGACCCAGCTGTTTCTCCGCCAGTTGGTAAGCAGATTTTTGTTTTTTTCTCGACACCACTGACCCATTCTTGCGAGCTGTGTTTCAGTTGAGGTTAGCGCGTGCGCTACCTCAGCTAATAGTGTCCACCGAGTCCATAGCCGGCACTGTTTTGGTTTCTTTTAGAAAAGTTGTATCCTCGGTTCAATGTTTGCAGACGCGTTTTTTTTTTTTTTTTGTAAAACTTTTAAGTAATATGTCACGCAAAAAAAATATAAATATATAAGGAATAGCGTTTTTTTTTCTGCTCCAATATACAGGGCGATATATTGTGAACGCCCAGGACATGATGTTCTGAAAATAGTGAAACGGATGCCAGTTAAGCCAGGGATCAAGACGTTCTTTTTAAAACTTCACAGAGGTACGTTGTCTGCAAGAACATATTAAGAAGAAAGGGAAATTTTCGTCCCCTGGGGACCGATCTGCTACACTTGCAAAACCCCCCGAGACAATTGAGGATGTTTTCTTGCATTGTTGGGAGGGAGCCTTCTTTTGTGATGTACCTCCACGAACTATTCGTAAAGAGTTTCCTCTAGATCTGTATGGTATTCGGTTCTTCGCAATAGAAAATGACGAGGGGGTGCCTTTTGATTTGCTACTGCTCATGGGCCTCCACAGTCTATGGCGCTCCCGCACGGCGAGGCTTCGTAATGATGCCGATCCTCGGCCTGCGAGGATGTACTTTCGTGAAAGTGTTATGGCTTACGTTAAAGGCGTTAAAACCCGAGTCACTCTATCCAAATGGCTATCAAGAATTGAATCACTAGCGACGTTAAGAGATTTTTAAATGTGACAGCACCAGCCGAAGACTGGCTGGCGGCCTGACACTTTATATTGCATATTGCTGTCATGTACATATGTATGCGTCATGTCGACCCGAGACAATGAAGAAAAATAAACTTTCAGCCTTTTTATTCTGGTGAAGAAGGAAGACAAGTGAAGCTGTATTATGGTGGCTTCTGTTCTCGGCGGCGTTCAAGGCGAGTGATCTGCTCTTCTTTCGCAAGAGATTCGGAACCACTAGACGCAGAGGAACTCGAGGCGATAGCCGCTTCGCGGCGTTTGCGCAGCCATTCGCGCTGCTGCACATGTCACCACTCCTTTCGTTCCCGCTCCTCATTCTCCGAACGAACGGCACGTGGCCGACCAACACCTCCTAGAAAAGAAGGCCGTAGCGCTCTTCTCGTGACGTCGCAAAGGAAGGCCATCGGGGGTGCGCGTCGAAGCGAAGGCAACGCACGTGGATCGACCGTCGTAACGCGCTTTTAGCCACATACGCGTGTCTTATTAGCTAAAATGAAAGCAGCACATAGCAACGGGTCTAAAAACATTTTATTACATGGGCAAACATTACACCGCTAAATAATCGGAGCGAAATGGCACGAGGTATGCGTATAAGACGTCTATAGAAAAATGTGATCTTTTTTTTTAAGTCGAATACATTGAGTCCCGCAATGATTGCTGTAGGAATGCATATTTTATACAGAAATACTTCGACAAAATGGTGAGACACGCAGAAATTGGACACAGCAAAACAGATCACAGTTAAAAATCAGGTAGATGTAGTCAACGCGGACACGGCTAGACAAGGGTCACTGACGATCATGTAAGCGATGTTATCGCGTGCAGCCACTAAATTCTTGCATTATATCGCGGCCACATGGCAAACGTAATGTAATTTTGATCGAATGACATTATGGGGTCGACAAATCATCTTGCGAAGCTCGTATAATCACTCAAGACCGCGAGCTTATTAAGTCCCATATCAATTAATGAAATATATTATCTTTTCCGTGCGGCAGGGGTACTAAACTTACTATTTACAGTCAACCAATATACTATGGGCTGGAGCTGCCTTAGAACAAAATAGAACTTATTTGTAAACAATAATATTATTACCTTAATACAGTTAAGATTCTAGTATAAACGCGGTAAAGTCAATAAAATGACATTAGTATAATTCAACACATTAACACATGTCGACGCAACTGCACACGGATAACAACGAGAAACAAAATTCCAATCTGTCACCAAAAAAAACGCCTCCAGCGTTTTATTTGCATCCCACGTGACCAAGATAGCCTGTCAATAAGTTGTTTCTCACCTGTCGATTGTATCCGTACGTCCCACAATATCTGGCACGAAAACATTTGAACACAAACTCCAAGAAGTCTCTCTCTGTCGAGAGGCCTATCGATAATCGACCAGTGTCATCGCTGGCTAGTTGTCACACATGTCACTCAAATCGTAGCAGGACTTGTTCCGCGAATCCACGTAAATGCCGTAGTATCAAGTGAACACAAAAAAAAAATACCCGAGACTGCGGTGACGACAGAAAAACGGCGGGAAGGATCAAAAGAACCCACAAGAGCAGCGGCAGCAGTGTGGGAGGCTTAATGTTGTCGACCCATCTCTTGCTCGTGTGCGTTCCCTGCGGTGATGACTGGATTTTTTTTTTTCAGTATCCCTTCCCCTCTGAAAGTCTCAGCGTTCCTTTTCAGACAGTCAGCAGCTCACACACAGCATAAATTTACCAGAATCGAAGCCCGTTCGAGGGAAGAAAATGTCGCACCGGGCCGGTTCATTCGAAAAGTGTAATTCCGCGGTTACGGGGATAATCATAAATATAAAATTGGTACTTTCAACATTGGTAGCGCGTTGTATATTACGTTTATATTATATATATATTAAATTGTACAAGACTGCGCTTTTAAAACATATACGTATTAATGTTGGATAAACGCGCACGAACACCACCAGGCCGCTCGACAAGAAATGTTTTTTTTTTTTTTTTTCACGTCGATGCCAGATATTTTTTAAGACAGAACGAGCGCCATGGCTTTCCTTCTCCGACATTGTGACGCAACCACTCAGAGCGCTATGGCCTTCTCTTCCAGGAGGTGTTGGGCCGAGCCATCGTGAGTCCAAAGGGCAACTGATTCGCGGACGCCGGGGAAGAAGGGTTGGGGAAGAGACGGCACGGAACACTATGGGCGACTCTCCTCGTCGTACGCCAGTGAAGCGCGAAACACATGCGAGTCAAAACTGTCCGGTCCGGTGTGCGAACTGTCGGGAAGATGGCTGCTCCGAATCGCCGCACACGACGGTTCGCGACACATGGTTTCCGACGCGTCGTTGCGTCGCTCCGTTCAGCTCCGCCCAGTTTCGGGTATCCCTCTACCGAAGGAATGGATGAATGCTAATGGCTATATTTATAACGGGCGGTAGCTCGCGCCACCTAGCCTAGAAAACTAAAATACTTCCCTCGCCCTTGGTTTTTCTGACTTTAAAACAAACATAATATTTTTATTACATTCTATCAAAGTGTGCGTCTGTAGATATTTTCCGTGTGGTTACTTTTCTGCTCAACATCGCTCAATCACAATGGACCGCAGCGGACCTTAGGAGCCATCCCAGCGAAGCGAGCACTGCGTACAAATCACGTGACTACGCACACCGCGCATTGCTGCGTCTCTCCCAAAGTTCATGTGACACTCACACGGTATTGGAATGGCTCGTAGCGTCCGCTGCTCTCCATCGTGAGGTGAAACGGAGCACATTCGGGTTTCGACGGCCTCGATCGGTCCCAGAAGGACGTCTTGCTATGGCGCGCGAGATCAGCAGCTTGTATTGTGTGCGCGAGAAAACTCGATGGCGTCCATCTCCTTCACCGCGCACCGCCAGATGTGTGTGTCGTGTAGGAGTTGTAAAAGAGGGGGAGATCCGCTTCCCCGAACTGCCCGAACCACGAAGCGCCTCCTCGCCCGATCGGGCCGAAAGTCACGTGACAACATGACCTTCGCGCCATCCGTGCTGCCATTGGCTGCGGCCCTCCGAAATTCGGACAGCCGTGCGGCGATATCTAGCAAGTTGGACGCACGCCGGCGCCGGACGGAGGCCCCGTCCGACGCCTCGTTGCGACGAAAACCCTCGCCCTCGGACGTCGTTCCGGCGGTTCGCACGCCTAATCGGACAGTTCGGACGCGCATGTGTCTCGCGCTTGAGAGTGACGGTGAATTGGCTCGAGTGCTCATAGATGGCGGTAGCTGCCTGGAGTTTTGTGTCGACACGCCGCTTCTCCGCGGACACAATAGGGGGGGGGGGGGGGGGGGGGGGGGAACTATCCTTAACAGCTTCGCTGTAAAAAAAAAAAGCTTACGTTGCCGAGTTGGCAGTGCTCTAGGCTCACACTCGGGTGGCTCGGGATTGATTCCCGGCACGTTTTGCTCTCTTTATGTAAGTAGAAGATTCAAGAAAATTTGAGAACCGTCTAACTTGTTAGTGTTAAGAATGTACAGTTAACAATGCACAGAAAAGAGGCGCCCGGCCGTACAAGGGGGTCTCTACGGCAGCGCTCGATTCTGCTGCTACGCCGATATCGACGCCCGCGACGCCCAGTTATCGTGCCTTTTATTTTGGCACAAGTTCGCCCCCCTTAAATTGTTAGTTCATTGGGTTTTCTCTTGCCTCATCGTCGTGAAAATATACTGAAAACGGCATCCACCAACTGCAAGTCGTTCAAAGAAAGGTTCTTTGATTCATATTTGGTCAGCATAAAAGACTCACCAACTAAGCCTGTCGCAGACAACCAGATTCTATCTCTACAATTACAAAGGCACATAAGCCCCATATTATTTCTAGTAACATTGTCACCGAACACAAACATAATATCACCAAAATTTCTTAACCCATCGAGCTCAAGGAGAACACGTAACACCAGGGAACATTGATTACAAACCATTTTCGCGAAAACCGATTTGTTTAAGCAGAGCTTTTTGCCTCGTATCGTATCCGAACGAAACTTTCTTCCGGGAGCTATTTTTCAATCGCCTAATTTAAGACAAGCCCTAGAACAGAATTTTATTTATTAACATCGCCTTCGTGCACCATTTGGTTTGTATTTCTTCTATATCTTTGTTAAAGAATTTGAATTCCATTTTGGCTTTTAATCTTTTGTTTACTCTTACGTTGCTTGGTGCATTGCATATCTACGTTTGTTTTGTGCTCGTTAAAAATATCCACCTGATTAATTTTGCAAAGACCCTGGCCTGCGGTATCGTGAAATAAATGCATACTTATACTCTGGATACATTATTGCAGCAACCGGTTTCTTCGGCAGACATGTCGGCTCACTGAATATCGACCCCGCAGCATTTCTTGGGTCTAACGATTGCGCGCGGACGAAGAGGAAACGCTGTACCACGCCCTTTTCCGTATTTTGATGCGAGCGAAAACAACATATAAAATTAATTATGTCGCGGTGATGTGAATATCCAGGTGGTGGTGGAGTGTTTTCCTCGATTCCAAACAGCACGCAGAACCAGATATGTTTTCGTGTATATTTTAAGTCATGGTGCATCGATAAATAGGTCGATATAGCGTCACGAAAGTGTGCTAGACTTTCGGAGTCCGACGTTCCAAACTGGAGGAAAGACTTGCTTCGTATAGATTTGCAAAAGCAGCATCAGTACAGGTACAATTTTGGGGTTGGAGATTAGCACGTCGCCTAGTCGCTGTAATATAGTTACATTACATTACATTATGTCTTTTAAATCGAAATACCGTTAGTCAGTACTCGATAAATATTGCCTAAGTATGTCATTCGTTACAAAGTTGAAAAAAACTGTACTTTTAAGAGCAAGCCAGCGGTTAGCGACACGCTACAAAAATTCCGATACATCTCATAGTCAAGGGCAAAAAGTTAAGCGAAACAAACCTGGTCAATATTTCTTGTGATGAAACTTGCAACTGGCAATTATTAAGAAGCCTAATTAGATATTGTGTATTAAATAACAATGGCATCCGATGCTATTTAGTTTTTACAAGCTACTCCGATTGTTTGCCCTTTTGGCGCTTCCCACACCTTAGAAAAACACATCACACGATTAAATGGGTACTCCGGCTATTTTTTCAGCTACCCCAACTAAGTATATTTTCGGAATCAGGACTTTTACCCTTTCCGATTTGTTACTTAGAATCTCAAAATTCGGAATAGTTATTGTGAGATCGGCAAGTGAAAATCATGCCGATACCAACATTCAAATATATCCCCTCACCCCCCTTTACGGTATCGTGACGACAGTGGGAGGCAGGCTTGCAGGTGGAGGACTATGCCGAGAATCTGTTTCACGCTGCCGCGCAGGTGCCGGAGCGAGCTTCCAAAGAATTCATATGACACCATGACACTGCTTATACTTAGTTGGGAACCAAGTCTACAGTCCGAAGAGTGAAGCCCTGCCCTCTGCTGACGTCACTTTTTTACTGCTGCCAATAGAAGCTTACACTTTGAAAAACACGGTGAGGATCAAAATTGCAAATTTAATAACTATGTTAGAAAAATACATTTTGGCCTAAAAAGTTAGTTACTATTTCAGTGATGTGCGTTTGTGCGTTGAGCAAATTTTCAGAAAGAGACGGGGACTATGAAGAAAAAGCCGGAAAACGACCGAAGACAAATGTTGTTGTCTGCACGTTTCTGGGAAAAGTAATTGATTAGAGTCCCTCGTCACTCATGCCCTATGTAACTAAATTATGATAGACTAAAACTCCGAGACTGGGAAGAACGAAGAACCTCATGACACACAAGTCTCAAGCACACTATAATCAAAGTAATGTCATATACATGAAAGGAACCCTTGATTTTGATATTTCATTTTATTTAATTTCATTGCAAGAGTTAGAATGTCAGAATCACCGTTTTTTTACGTAGACAACGCAATCATCAGCAACATGACAAAGGTTAGAAGATATACAAGTAGGTAAGTCGTTAATACAAATAAAAAGGTAATAGATTCCACAACAGAGCCTTGGGGTACACCCCAACCGACGCGTACCTGAGGTGAGTCAGATTCGTTAACAGTTATGTATTGCGTGCGATTAAAAAGAAAATCTTGAACCGACTGAAGAATACAAAAGTCAGTGTTTACGCACTCTAGGTTTTGTATAAGCTGATGGTTAACCTTGTCAAAAGCATCTGCCAAGTCCAAAAATATGCAGTCGGTTACATGGCCCTGAATAAGAAATGTGGGCAAGTCATTGGGAAAAAAAACAGTTGTATTTTCGCGGAGAACAATTTGCAAAAAGCCCATGCTAGGGTGTGGAAAAAAATTGTTGGATTCCAGAAAGTTAACCAGACAACTAAGTTGCTTTTTTTCTCTGTCTCCCCTCTGCAAACGGAAAGAAATAAAGAGTTTGAGTTTGAAAAAAAAGACTAATATCGCTTGAGCATACTTATGATTGCTCTAAGTCCAGCAGGGTCAAGAAGGATTAGGTCCCTCAGGAAAAAATTCGCTTCGGAGAACAAAGAATAGTTGCAGACTGATGATTTAGTAAATGAGCAAATGAAAGTATCATTCAGTAATGAGGTGCAAAGGTGGTTTCGAACCGGGTCACCCGATTGGTCGACAAGGAATAGAATGTTGTTAGTGCTGCACTTTACAGTACACAAGAAGCGTTTAGGGTTAGCTGCCAGTGATGATGGGAGAGTTGTTCAAAAAACTAAATTTAGCTGCTTTCAAGGGACTAGTACAGGCCTCAGCCGCAGTGGCATACGCTGACCACTGATCAATATTAGAGGACTTTTTGGCCGTAAGGAAAAGCTTACATTTCCCATTAGATAAGCGTTTTAGATATCTGTTGTACTAGGGAGCATTTGAAGGACGAACAAATGTTCTAAGGGGAATGAATTTGCTTATCAAACGCGTAACTGTAAATTTAAACAAACCACAATTTTTCCACATATTTTTTTTTCGTGAGCTATCAAAAATGTATAAAGGAAGCACGATAGGTCAAGGTTAAAAGCTTCAAAATCTCTTTTGTTATAGTCTCTTGTTTCACTTTCCTATGTGCTCGAGTATGGAGATGGAAATTCTTTGAAGCGCAGAACGTCGTGATCATTCAATCCTGGCATGTGAGTCAGTGGTGTTGTGATGTCTGCAGAGGATGCAAGTAGCAGGTGAAGCAGTGAAAATGTAGGTGTTACACGAGCTGGGAGGTTAACAAGTTATGTCAAATTGAAATGAGAACCCAAATTAAAAAATATGACCACTTCACCGAAAGCAGGTTCAGAAAAGGAACAAGGGTGTGACTACGTAATAGAAAATTCAAATCCCCAAACAAGAAAATAGACACATCAAGAAATCGTACACTCATGTGACTTAATCGATCATAAAGACTCTTAAAAAAAAAAAAAAGTGAAAGCCGTTTACAACTCCCTCTAACGCCGAATTAGAGTGCAGCTCTTGAGGGGGAGGAGAAGGCACGGGGGGGGGGGGGGGTCACGTGACCTCGGGGGGGGGGGGGGGGGGGGTTTCACGTGACCTCGAGGGGTGGGGGCGGGGAAAATTTTCCGCTAAATTTAGCGAGGAAAATTTTCCGCTAGATTTAGCGGGGAAAATTTTCCACTAGATTTAGCGGGGAAAGTTTTCCGCTAGATTTAGCGGGGAAAATTTTCCGCTAGATTTAGCGGGGAAAGTTTTCTGCTAGATTTAGCGGGGAAAGTTTTCCGCTAGATATAGTGGGGAAAATTTTTCGCTAAATTTAGCGGGGAATTTTTTTCCGCTAGATTTAGCGGGGAAAATTTTCCGCTAGATTTAGCGTGAAAAATTTTCCACTAGATTTAGCGGGGAAAATTTTCCGCTAGATTTAGCGGGAAAAACTTTTCCGCTAGATTTAGCGGGGAAAAGTTTCCGCTAGATTTAGCGGGGAAAATATTCCGCTAGATTTAGCGGGAGAAATTTTCCGCTAGATTTAGCGGGAAAATTTTTCCGCTAAATTTAGCGGGGAAATTTACCCATCATGCACCGCGCGGTTACGCCGACGGCGACGCCGACGCCGACGCCGACGCCGACGCCGATGCCGCTCAAGCCAGAAACGGGCGCCTAAGAGCTGCGCTCTAAAACCATTTGTACACGTAGGGGAACGGTAACAAACACCGCAAAAAATTTTCGTAAAACTTCTAAAATACAGGTATTCGGCACAAAAAAAACATTCAAAACTTTCATTAACTGCTATGAAGGCACCACCACCCCTTCTGTCGGTACGGTCACAGCGAAATACATTTAACTTCTTGATACACTGGAATAACTCATTGTTCGAAATTTTGCTGGAAAGCCAAGTTTCAGTTAGTGCAAATATATCAGCTTCAGAGTCAATATTTAACGAGCTTAAATTTTCTTTCTTTTTGTACAACCTTCACAAATTAGTAAATCACACGCAAAACATTGTGCATAAGCCACCACCCTTCGCGTTGTCCTAGGTGTTGCCTGAGAATACCTGGCCAGAACGAGTTGCTCCATGTGGATGCACTGTCAGCAACGGGAGCATTGTTAGCAGGATCCCTCTCATGCGCTGTATCTTCGTTGGTATTAAAAATGTAGCATTTGCATTGGCAAGACGTTTGTTGTACCGTAAACTGAAGGGTGTATTCAAACTTTTTCCAAATTTCATTAGCATTTTGCGAGCGTGCCACGCAGCAAAAAAGAAGTCCTCGCTCATGCTGACATCACTCCCACGGAGCATGTACCGATTCGAAACGACAATCTTCCTTGTTTTATAAGTAGTCAACTTCACAATAAGATGTCTGTTCCTTTCGGAAACAAACCCGCCAATTCCATGCGCAAGTGATCTCTTATCTACCGATAGGCACAACTCCAACCTATCGTAGGTAAAAGCGTTAACTTTTTCTTCAGACTAACGTGCCGTTTCGGGTGCACCATCTGCCAATCCGTGGAATATAAAGTTATCTCGATGTGATTGATCCTCCGCGCTATCGAGGCGACTGCGAAAAAGAAACCTTTATTCTAATGCCATCCAGCGTTTCGCTCGTGTCATTTATCTCCTGCTACCAATCTTCAAATCCAGCAGTCTGGTGTTCAGCTGCTTGGAGACGTACCTTTATATCATTCATTGTACTTGAAACAGATTGCTCCGCAAGTTTACGTTCCTCGGTTGCCTGAGCCATCAAACTTTTGTTTGCATCTATAGGCCCTTTTCAAAAGTCAAGTGCCGATCATTAGAAAGTCGAACCCACTGCATAATGGCGGAGCAACTGAATCGAGGAACGTGGAGGTCATTGCATAAGATAGCGAACGTCGGAGCACGGCCAACACTACAGCCTACCAGCCGATCAAACAGCGTCGAAAGTGCAACGTCACTGGACTCATGACGTTTTTCTGTGGGTGTGTTTTTTCCAGCATTTCGTGACGTTGAGGTTTTAGTTCGCCATTGTGCAGGGATTCCACAGCTGCCAACACAGGACGTAATATCGAACGGGGTCTATTAGAATGCAACGTTTTTTTTTTTGTTTTTTTAACCATCTTCAGCAATTCAGCAATTGCAGGACTATATTCTGGTCCCGGATTAAGTTCAATGTCGCCACACAATTGCAATAGCAAATCACAAAATGGTGCAAGCAAAGCTTCAGCGCATGGAAGCACAACGAACAGCAGGTAGTCGGACTTCAAACATTTACCAGAAGATAGAAGGGACACCAACCTGTATTAACAAGAAGGAGCATGAGTTCCTCATTCTGCTTGTGCTTCCACACCAACTGACGAGCGAACAGGCGAAGCCCGCTTTTGAAGACGGTAAAAACAAGCATGACGATGTCGTTGCGGCTGGACAGCAGTGCTCGAGGGAAGGGTGCGATGCGCCGCAGGTGGTAATGGTTTACCAGTTGATCGACGATGAAACCGATGGCACTCTGCCCGCACACTCGAGAAGTATATCAGTGGATACACAGCCAGAGGAAGCCGGTCCAGGTGACCAGCCGCAGCCCGCGAAGAAGCCCAGAAACTGCATAACGAAGAAGGAGCCATGAGTTCCTCGTGCTCCTTCTTCGTTATGCAGCTTCCAAAATAATTTTTAAATTTTTTTTTATTAATGTGTTCTTTTTTTTTTTGATGGGAGGTCAGAAGCGTTTCGCCTGAGCCAAACAAACGTATCACTGTGTGTGTGTGTGTGTGCGTGCGTGTTTGTGTGTGCGCGCGTGTGTGTGTGTGTTCGTGTGTGTGTGTGTGTGTTATTCTAAATTATTAGCTGATTGTGTGTATGTTGTATACGCGCGACCTTGTAAAACAGGATATGCGGTGGTTCTGTGACGATTGTAGTTCTGTATATAGGGAGGTTGGTGGAATAAAATTATTAGCTGAGTTAGAGACGCTCTCTGTCCCTGTTACTTTCTCTTCCACTGTAAAAAATGTCCTCCTTCTGCCACAGACACGGGTTAGAATCATCATGGTAAACCTCCTCCAGCTCGCCGTCGCACTGACCATAATTTCGAGGTGGCATTCTTAGCTAACCCCGACGGCGTGTTATTCTGACCTGCGTCATCAAAGTGACGTTAATGGTTTTCTTCTTTTTTTATTTTCCTTCCTCTCCTTTTTGGGGGGATTCCTCTTCCCTTTCCGTTTTTTCCCCACAAATCCCTATTGAAAAACCAGCACATGGTGGTCCCAGCATCCCAGCTTCATGCTGGGTTATTGCTCCAGCATGCCCAGCACAAGCTGGTCCCAGCATACCAGCTTCATGGTGATCCCAGCATCCCAGCTTCATGCTGGGTTATTGCTTCAGCATGCCCACCTTGCCGTGCTGGTCGAGCTGGCTTGGATGCTGGGTTGTGCTTGGTGAATGCTGGGCAAATGCTGGGTCATGATGGGTGAACTGCTCATGCTGGTTAGGCTGGTGTACTTCCCCACCAGTTTAACCAGTTTAAATAAATACACAGGTAAACAAGCCAAACTTTTTAGAAAAGCCAGCTCGGCATCTAATTTATTATTTTCGAATTCGCAGTCTGCTCACATGAGCTCAGATGCTACACATCCACTGCGCTGACACAGTACTAACCGGTGCACAGACAGTGGTTCTCGGTGCCAAACAAACAATGCTATTAAAACTAGATTGTTTATCTCTCAAAACGAAAAATACTAGACACACGCCAAAATCAGGCAATAACAATAGAAATACTACACGGATGAGAGAAGCGAACCTGGGTTCCGCCCGTAATGGGGGCGAAGAGTCCTCTTGCGTAGTCGGCAGAGGCGAGGAAATCCGTGTGGCTTTTATGGCATTGGCAATTCTCCTCGGCACCACCGTTATTCACGAGCACAGAGATGTTCGAAGACACAAAACGACGCCTAAGTTGGGGCATCTGACTTCTTCCCACGCTGAACGGACTGCCGCTCGCTGTCTCCCTAAATCCCGCTTCGCTTGCACCGCGTTCAAGTAGTCGCCAAACAGCGCGCACAAGCCGTCCCTTCGAAAATATGCCCATGATATCTAAGCGCGTCTCGAATTCTCCGTTCCTACCAATCCTCTCTCTCTCTCTCTCTCTCTTTTCTCGCACACAAAAGAAGCTCGCAGCGTGCCTGAAGCGCCCGGTCGTCTACCGAATACGAGAGGACAAAGAACAGGACGTGGCATCGTCCCCACCCCAGCCGACCTTGGCGCGCGCGCTCCCGGCAATACCAGTTCGACAAGCTCTCGCCGACCTTGCCGTGCGCGCTCCCAGCAAGACCAGCTTGAACCAGTTTGGCCAGCTTGAACCAGCTTGGCCAGCTTGAACCAGCTTGGCCAGCTTGAACCACCTTGGGCCAGATTCGAAACCAGCTCGAACCAGCATGACATGCTTGAACCAGCTCAAGTACCAGCTTGCCCAGCGGCAGTGCCAGCTCGAACCAGCTCGAACCAGCTTGTACCAGCTTGAACCAGCTTGATTACTACCTAGACCAGCTCGAACCAGCTTGGACCTGCTTAAAAACCAGCTAAACCAGCTTGCCCAGCTTGATATCCTTGCTGTTTTTTTTCAATAGGGATAATCACGAATAAAAGTTAATAATCTAAATTAACTCGTGATATCATTGAGGCGGCTAACATCATGAAAATGAGTGATACTTGTGTTAGTAGTCCGTCTATTACACTTTCTGAAAAAGAGTTGTTATATCTTGATTCTCGAGGTTACTATGTGTGATAGACATTACCATATGTTTGGTACAAAAAACCATGAAGCGAGATATAATGAATTTTTATACGGTTAAAAGAAAAATGGAAAAAGACAAAAATACAAACTGAGTTGTCAGTTATCGCGACGTGAATGATCTTTTTTCCGGTGTGCGTGTATTTTCATTGCGATCGAGTTCAATTTGCGAAATTTCCAACATGACCCTTTCTGTTCTCGCTTAAATCAATCATACGTAGCATATATTATCTTCTTTTTCAATTTGATTTTTTTCCTTTGCTATCATGTGGGGTTAATTTCTGAAGTTTCGTTTTTGGCCTCTCAAAATAAATCACTCGCGAGTCTGCGCTTTTTCGTTCTAACTGTCCTTTTCTTCCTTCGTGTTCTATAGGTTACCCTCAAGTCAATAAACGCTGTTCCCTAGTGTTCATTTTGCGCGGCGATGGGTGTGTGAACCGTCCTTTAGCCTGACACCAACTATACACACAATGCACCGCGGACTCACCGCTGAGTGAGAGCTAACAGTAGTTCTGATGTAGCGCTAACTTTGCGCGCTCTATTACGCTGTGATGCATGTGTGATCCGGTCTACATGTACGGCTCCAAAGGTGGTTTAGGCACTCGAGCTCGTGACCGATGATCGTAATTATGTTTGATGAGAAAGCGTGACGTCAGTCAGCCCCAATAGATGCCCGGCCTTTAAAGTACAGGGTGTCACAAAAGAAAATTTACACGGTCTTTTTACCGCAAAAATAAACTAGGCTCCGCCCAAAGGTAGCGCTAGAGGTCACAACCAGATGCCAAAGTTTCAGCCCGATCCGATAACTTAACCAAAAGTTATAAGTGATTTTCTGAAAATTTCAATGGGAAAATGGTGGCCGACGGAGTTTTCAAACACATGGGGCTCTATGGCACCAGAAACCGAAAACGGGCAAAAATGGGCTCCATTTTCCCATTGAAAATTTCAGAAAATCACTTATAACTTTTGATTAAGTTATCGGATCGGGCTGAAACTTCGCCATCTGGTTGTGACCTCAAGCGCTACCTTTGGGCGGAGAATGAGCGTTCGGCGATGCCTAGTTTATTTTTGAGGGAAAAAAGACCGTGTAAATTTTCTTTTAGTGACACCCTGTACATCCGTACTTCCCGTAGTAGTGATACCCGTCCCGTAGTAGTGATACATGACCGCAAGCCGGTATGATGCTCCTCCAGATGGGCAGGACGATTAAAACAAGAAACTGAGTTCTGCAGCGCTATGTTCCACTCCACGTGCACCAAGCTGGGATGCGCTAGTCGACTTGACCACCGAACCCCCTAAACCCGGGCCAAGTAATCCGACGACATGCGTGTGGGTTTTCTAGAGCGTCGCTCTAGATGGCGGTACCATTCTAACCAAGCTTCATCGCGCGGGGAAGAGCTTGTTTTCGCCTTGCACCTCGTTGCCGGCACCCTCAATTGCTCGCCGATCCATCTACTCACCGAGGTTCGCAATTCGCCGTCGAGGGCTGTACTTTCTTTTTCATGTTTCCTTTGCTGCATTTACTCTCCTCCCCGTGTTCACCGAAAGCACGGACGAAGAATAATCTCTGCTCGCCTTTTTGCGCCCAATCATTTGCCTGGCTAGTTTTTGTTGCAGATACTGTTTTTCGTCGATGTCTGTGGAGCGTGCCCCACTCGAGTCCGGGACCCGTAATTAATTTTTACGACCGAAGCGTCGCTGCCGCCGAGCGCACTCGGTCACGTCCGTCCGACGATGCGGGGCCGTCTCTCGTTCGGACCCGCGCCTGTGGGGACCCTAAAAAACGTAAAAGGACCCTCGTTACAACACCAGCCCCGATCAGATTAAAAAAAATAGAAGACGAGACGAGATAGAAAAAAACGAGGCGTGGGACCTTGTTAGGCTTCTAATGAGAGCTTGCGCGAAAGAGCTCTTTGACCCGCGGGAAAAAAGTAACCGTTGCGTAAGGACGAGGGAAAATGAGGCGTGAAGAAATCGCATTTTTCTCCGGAATAGTACCGTCAGCCTTCTTCCTGGCATTTCCGAGGAATTTGTTTTTTGTTGTGAGCGTGTTAACGAGCACCTGAAATTCGGCATATACCTCGTCCACCCCACCAAAAAGCGAACAATTAATGTTTTGTTTTGTAAATTTAATTAGTTATACAAACTTTCTTACGGACGACAGGTCTATCGGCATGGAGATGTCAAGTCACCAGCGTGGGCTGCGTGTTAAAATCCGTAAGCTGTCAAACGTACTGCAGTTATAAAATTGATCAACCACGGAGGACATTAAAGGCGTGTTCTCACATTCAGCATACCGCTCACCCCGCGCAAAGTACATTTAGAAACGGCGCTGACCTCATGTACTGGTACACCGTTGGCTTCACGCTGTAGCACCCAGCCCTGGGGTGATTTCAGATAAGATTGACCAAAGGGTGGCTGGTCAACATTTTTAAATCAACTGATGTTTTTATATGCTATTGTCTAGTGTCTGGTATAAACTTATCCAAACTTAGTTTTGACCAGAAAAACTATTTGGGGACAGGACAAATAGTAAGGCATGAAGAGGTGGACAGTCGCATTAACGCGCACTGGTGGAGGGGGCACGTTTGAGAGTGAATAACTAAAATGATAACATTAGGAGAATTTTAATACTTTTTAGACAGATACTATGGGTACAGCGTGCTTGTAATATAAAGTAATAATTTTTATTTAAATTTTATTTATTTCTCTAAAAATTGCCGAACATGCCTGCTCGAACGACAAATGGCAAATTTCGGAGGCCTGTATCTCATGAAATATTTTAATCCTTATTATATATTTAATAATTCATATAAATTATATAATTAATATAATTATATAAATATTAAAAATAAATATATAATTATATATAATAATAAAATCATTTTTATATAATTCCCCCGCTTGCTCATTCATGGCTATTATTTAAAAAATAGATAAGGTATCTGAGTGATACGATAGTTGGGATATATTTAGGCAAACATGGGAAAAAAATCAAACAGCAAAAAGTTCCGACGCGAATAAAAAACAAACACCACCTTCGCGCATAGTTGTAAACCCGAGACTGGGGATATGGACAAGGGACAAACACAGAACGACACGGACGAAGTCTCAAACGCAGCTGCGTTTGAGACTTCGTCCGTGTCGTTCTGTGTTTTTCCCTTGTCCGTATATCCACTCTGGGGTTTACAACTTTACTCAATTCACACCAGCTAGCCTGCACCCTCACCATTGCTTCACCACCTTCGATTTTTTTTTTAATTTGGGTGCCCTGTTATACTCTATTTCGGCATTCATTTCTATTAAAAACATGTTGCATTATTTTATAGAGAGAGAAGAAACAACTCCCCAAAATAGGGTCCATTTTCAAAGCCAACACTTAGCAGTGCCCTATACAAGAAGTGACTCTGAGTTCCAGTTTCAAGAAACTGACACACATGTTTTATATATTGTTATTCAGATGAGGCCATTGATAACTATAGAAATCGTTCGCACACTAAAATTGAGGAGAAACTACTGTGTACAAAGAGCTATCATAATACGAACTAGTGATGTGAGGAAAGATCCTGGAGCCATCGGCCACTGGGAACTTTGTTTACTTTATTTTCCTACGGCACTATATGCTCCTCTCTCATACCCTCTATCTCCATCTCTCTCTCTCTCTTATATATATTCCTGACTTATATCTAGAATAAAAACATATTCAAGCATTCCCTTTCTGTCTGATAGTGTTCTGTGGCTAGCAACAATCATTTCCTCGCAAAGATCACGATTATGGCGCAATAGTTGACGGAAGTAGGAGACGATACTCCTCGCTAGTTCTGGCGAAACGGCTGATAAAATCTTTTTCGCATTTTCCCGCTTGTTGTCAAAGACGAGGGGGTTCGCTTCAACCAACAAAATATGGCCACCGATGCCTGTTTACTGAGCCGTCGTGCCTGTCACCATCCCACTCGCTGGCTTTGCGGGCGATAATATCAGGCACAAAGAGGCGCACCGACATTGAGCAGAACCCCCAAATACTCGAGCCCCCCCTAAATACAATAGAGCGTAAACACTGTCGCCATGTTAACCTAGGAAAGGTTAACATTGCGACAGTGTTTAAGTTTTAGGTAAGGAAAAGCACGGCGCATGGTATGAGCCGGATCCTTACACGAGGTGCAAGGTGAGCCCTAAGCACCTGTCTGCTGCCCTAGAGTGCTTCACGAAAGACGAGCTGCAATGTTCGCGCCAAGGTCCCAACCAGAAGGACGTGATCTCTGTTTCATGCTCGACGAGGAGGAAACGTTTTTGCCAAAGCGCTTCCTGACACGCTTAATGCGAGAGGCCTTTCGTGTATACAAAGACAAGCATCATTAATCCGGCTTCGGGCTAACGAAACTTTATTCCTTGCGCCCTAGATGGGTCAAATATATTCCACACCAGGAAGTGTGCGTTTGTGTGCGCTGCTCATATTATTACCTTAGTATTGAAGCTATAGAGAACGTTACAGGCTTAACATTCAACACTGGTGAAATGAACTCAACATTTCTGTGCGACTCACTAACAAGTCTGTGTCTTTAAGGAGACTGTGATCACTGCCCAAAGGGCCAGTCTTTTACACTCGAGGAACTTCATATCCCAAAGGATGAAGAGATTTCAACATAAAAATCCTTGTGAAAAAAAAAAAAAACATTGGATTTTGGGACTTTTCTAAAAGTCGCTCTAGTAACGGTTTAAAGTTGGATATTTCACAATCATATCCGACAAACGCAAGATAAAGCGATCTACGACGAAAAGCAGCTGCATGCAGCGCGGGAGCATTGTCTTTCATTTTGACTTTGCTGAAAACTGGACCATCGTGCTTCCTGAAAAGTTAAAGCATACCACTGAAGAAACAAAAAGTTACGATATTTACATGTGTAGTGACGACAACAAAATCTACAAACAGCGCGTTGCTATCATCAGTGAGGACCTGTGTGACGACGTCACTCTCACGTGCTCAGGCTCTAGAAAAAGTAAAAGGGTGGGTTGAAGACAACGTTGCGGTATACTCGCACGTGACGTACGTAAGTGACGGGGACGCCAGTCAGTTTAAGGGTCGCTACCAGCTTCACCAGTTTGCACAGAATGATTGCCCACAAGCCCAGTAGTTATTTTCTGCATCTGGACATGGGAAAATGAATGCGACGGAGTTGGCGGACTCGTGAAGCACCAGGCCACGCTGAACAACCTGAGAAAACGTTCAATAAACGCAATTCAGACGGCCAGGAAAATGGTGAGCGTTCTATTTGAGAAACTGGTTGTATCTTGCGTATCTGGACGAAAGTGAGCTTGTTCGGTATTGTAAAAAAAAAAAAAAGAAAAGAAGAGTGGCTGACGGTGCGCGCCTTTCCTGGCATTCAGTTTTGGCACGCGTGGCGGCTGTGCAAGTCATCAACAGAAGGAACCTGTGACATATATGTGGCACAGACAGTTGGATGTGGTTAGAAGAAACTTTAATAAATGGGTACATCGATGAAAGTCTTAGTGTGAAATGCCGAATTTGATGCCCGAAGGACTGCTCATTTTGAATGCAGGGATATCTTATTTTTCGCAGTTTTCTTCGCGGGGTATTTAACCTACTATTTTACTTGGGGATAGCTTATAATCTTTATCTGATCACTATATGAGAATCACGAAACGTTATCTTCGCGCAGGATAAAATATCTCGGCTTGCCACGATCCATTCGTACGCCGCGTGTATCGAAGCTCTTACAGTCCGGTGCGGTGGCACCGCTCACCTGAAATGGTTTTTCCCCGGAAATACATAACTAACCTAAACAGTTGTAGTATTCTATCTTTATTTTTGTGTGTGGGAGTAAAGCTGTTTCTTTTATTTTAAATATAAACTATACCCGAAGTAACACTTCACACTGCATCATCTTTTCTCGAATCACTAGTCTCCAACATGATACCTCTTTGTACGCTGTATGTAAAATGCTGTATATAGTTTCTCCCCACTTTTAGTGTGTGACCGATTGCTCAAGTTGTGAGTGACCTCATCTGAATAAAAATATATGAAAGATGTGTGTTAGTTTCCTGACACTGGAACACAGAGTCACTTCTCGTATAGGTCACTACTAAGTGTAAACTTTGAAAAAGGACCCTACCTTGGGGAGTTGTGTCTTCTTTCTCAGCAAGAAAAAAATGCAACATATTTTGAATAGAAATGAATGCCGAAATAGAATATGACAGGGTACCCAAAGTGTAAAAAAATCGATTTTGTTTTCATCGGAATTTTTTGTTGTTTGATTTTTTTTCATATTTGCCTAAAAATATCCCGACTATCGTATCACTCAGATACCTTATTTATTTTTTTAAATAATGACAGTATATAAGTAGAATACAACCTGCAAATTATACAATAATGATTAAATTATTTCATGAGATACAGGCCTCTTAAGTTTGCCATTTGTCGTTCGAGAAGGCATGTTTGGCAATTTTTAGAACAAAAAATAAAATTTAAATAAGTAATGTTACTTTTTATTACAAACACGCTGTACCCATAGTTTGTTTTAAAAATGTATTAGAATTCTTCTAATTTTACCCTTTAGTTATTCACTTTCAAACATGCCCCCTCCATCAGTGCGTGTTAATGCAACTGTCCACCTATCCATGCCTTACGATTTTTCCTGTACCCAAATATTTTTTCTGGTCAAACCTAAGTGTGGATTCGTTTATACCAGACACTAGACAATGCCATATAAAAAAACATCAGTTGATTTAAAAATGTCAACCAGCCACCCTTTGGTCGATCTTATCTGAAATCACCCACTGATGCAGTGCTGACACAGCCCTAACAGGGCGCTGACACAGAGGGTGACACATCGCTCGGTGATAAAGCGCTGAAACGGTTCTCAAAGCGCTGATACAGCGCTGACAAAACGCAAGTACAGTACTAAAAAAGCGCTGACACAGCGCAGAAGCAGCAGTAAACCAGCACTGACAGCTCTGAAAACTTGCTTACAAAGCGTAAACACAGCACTGACGCTGCACTGATAAATAGGTAACAAAGGGTTGAAACAGCGGTGATGGCATGGACACAGAGGTCACACAGCGCTGACACAGCTGACAGCGCATGCAAAATGCTGAATAATACAAAAAGATTCATTAGTGGATTCTTAGGGAATGCATTGGCAATACCCTTATAAACGCCACACCTTATAAACGCCACGCCCTTTGAGAAACGCTAACGCTGATCTCTTCACTATTCTTCATTGGCTTTCTCTATTGGCTCTCTATTTTGCTTCATCGATTCTTCGCTGCCTATTTTCACCTTGTTACGGGGTAAAGGTTAGCGTTTCCCAAAGGGGGACCTGAGTGGCTTTTCCCAAGGGTTATGCTAACAGATTCCCTACGAATTCATCAATGAATCTTACTGTAATTTTTGTTTTCACCCCTTTTCTGCACATTGCCCATCAGAGTACGTCAACGCCCTTGGATACGGTCATTCATATCACTCGTGGAAAGAACCACATATATAATCGTGGAAGGAACCGCATCCAAATCACTCGTGGATGGAACCGCATCCATAACGACACACGCATCACAGCCCACGCACCTCGACTACGAAAACCCTGAGCGAGGACCACCGGCGACAACAGAGTGGCAACTAAGCACGCCCGCATTCCACCGCGCCGCGGCGCACCAACTCCTAGATAACAAAGCCGTGATTCTTAGTAACATGGTGTCATCAGATAGGGCCAACGTTGGGCACAGATTGGACACGACGATTGCGTCAACGTTCAGTTCAAACCTGACTCGAAGCCGAGCGCTGACGTACCGCTCGTTTCCAATCTGTATAACGCCTTGGACTTCTCCTACGACGCCATCTTATTCAGCACGACCGCTTTGTTATCTAGTAGGCGTTGCACGGCTCCTCCTTCTCGCTGGCTCCGCGCCAGCTGTGCGCGTGACTTTGACGAAAGCGAAAGGACTCGTTTTGATGAAAACCCGATGGTGTCTGTGAGTTTGTCAGTCAGGAGAAGAAGGAAAGGTTGACGCGTGCTGACGTCAGCGCTTGGGACCAATGGAAGCGTCGCAAATTCAACCTCTCCCCCTTCTTCTGCCTCTCACCCCGGTGCTGACAAAGGAAAGACACCACCGGCTTTTCTACAAAAGAAGTGTTCGAATGCTGACGCATTAAGAGCACACTGGAACAGCGCTGAGCCAGCGCTACTACTGCGCGAAAACAACACTGAAACAACACTAACACAGCGTGAAAACAGTACCGGCACAGCGCTGAAACAGCGTTGATACAGCACCGACACAGCACTCAAACAGCGCTGAATCACGTTTTAAGCAAAAAGCAAAATACGCTGAAACGGCGCTGAGACAGCAGTGACAGCATTAAAACAGCCTTGAAATAGCCGCTGTCACAACGCTGACAGAGCCGCTCCAACAACGCTGCAATCGATTGTGACAGAGCGTTGACTGCGATGGCACACACTAAAAATCTTTAACACACACCTGCACTCTCGGGAAACTAGTGTACTACTTACACCTTCAGGGGCGTGTGACTTATACCATATAATCATACCTCGGCAAAACTCAGTCATGAGTGCACTCACTCACCTCACTCACCCTCACCGATCAGGCGTGAGGTGAGGGTGAGTGAGTTCGCAAGCCTCGAAAACTCATGAGTATGAGGTTGAGTGAGGGGCGTGACGTTGGTAAGGGGCGTGAGTTCGGTGAGTTCATGAGTTCGGTAAGTACTTGAGTTAGGTGAGTTTATGAGTTCCCTGAGGGGCGTGAGTTCGGCTAAGGGCGTGATTTTAAGATTTCGGTGAGTTCATGAGTTCGGTGAGTTCATAAGTTCTGTGAGTTCTTGAGTTCATTGGGGGCCTGAGTTCGCGAGCTCAATGAGTTTGAGTTCAGTGAGTTCATGAGTAAGGCGAGTTAAATAGTTCGGTGAGGGGCGCGAGCTCATCAGGTGAGTTCATGAGGTTGGCTAGTTATGAAGTCCCTGAGGCGTCATGATTGTATGACGGTTTGCGAGGGGACGATGAAAAAAGGCGGGTTTTGTGACTTCTCCGGACACTTTCGGGGAAGTTGAGTCGGCGCTCGATTCGCAATGGCGTTGTTAGCTTGTACGACTGGTACTTTCAAGAATGAGGGGAAAGAAGGAAAAGGCAGCGATGGGTTTATACGCGTTCTTCTGCTCTGACTCACTTCGCGGCGGCTTGGCGTGGTCTTTTGCGGCTGGTCGCTGCTTTATTGCGGGGTGCCGGGAGAGGGGACAGGGCTCCCCCGGTCGCCTCGCCCGCACCCATGTAGACTGCGCAGCATCGACATACGCGCGGCGTTTTGTTCTTTTGTGAAGGGGGAAAATGGACGCTACGCCGCTACGCCCGCGGGCACCACTTATTTCGAGCGCGCTCGTCTTAGGCAAGGACACTAATCTTAAAACTAAAATTAAAACAATAACCGGCTGGGAATTGTCGCGATTTGCCTGTGTACATGTTTGTTCAAGTTGAAGGCTGAGGTTCTCTTAAAAAATACCCAAACACGTATTTGTGCTCGAATATGCCCGGAACACCGGACGTGATCGCAATTGGGTTCAAAGAATGCTTCATTTAATTGGTAGCATAAACAATATTTTAATTTTTCACTGTCATAGAAAAATTGCAGACAATAATATGCGAGACTTTTTTCAAAAATATATAAAACGTTTCTTTTAGTTTCGCTTAACACTGGGGATAACAAGGGGGATTGGTGGTCGAGTGTGTTACCGCACCGCAGCTCAGACAACGTGAAGCGAAAGCTCGCACTGCAGAACCCCCGGATTCTGGGTTCAATATCCACGCCTTCCTGTTTCGATCTGGATGAGCATCGCACCGGTGCACGTTCGTGTGTCACCACTGCGCGATGCACGCTAAAGTGGTACTGCGCTGGCTAAATTTCTCATGGCGTTCTCACTGGGAAAATGCTTCTCACAAATCGGTTCGTTTATGGCATCCAGGTTTCGCTGATGGGTTCCTTCCTGCTGCCAATGTTTTCCGGGGTGGATTTCAGGATCAGCTGCGCAGACGTCGAGCAAATGCACGTGACATCGCCTTTTGCACGCATCCTCACTTCGTGGAAATAACGCAGCAACCAAGCAAGCTGCTTTTCTATCGACAAACATTCCTTAAGCACCAGCGTCCGAGCCAATAGGAGGGCGGCCCCGGCAGCACAACATATCTTCGAGCGACAACCAAGTGCGCGCCAGTGGGCACGGCGACCTCGATGGGACGGTGTGTCTCACAAATCCGTTCGTTTATGTCATCCAGGTAAGAGATGAGTATCCATTACGCACATATCCTAGCAAACAACGTGTGTTTATTTATCTGTGCCGTTCCCACGGTTAGTGCTTGCATTTATGTCTGTTTTCTTTTACATTGTTTGTATAATGCTGTCCGAGTGTGAGGATATCGAATCAAACCTGGGACCAAACACGAATGACTTCCTCGAGCAAATACAGTCAGTGACACGCGATATCAAGGATATGAAAGAAAGTAATCTAAAAGAGACAAATCGTTGTCTGAGACAAATGTAGGACTAACCTCGATTGAGCAAAACATCGACACAATGCAGACCACCTCACGTGAATAGCAAGAAAATATTACATCCCGGAACAGACCGTTGATGGTCTACTCAGCAAGTTTGAAGATTTAGAAAACAGAAGCAGACACAGTAATCTGATCATGTACGGAGTGAAAGAATCTGTAAATGAAGACCGCGTTTTATTGGAAAATATTGCTTGTAAAACTATATTTTCAAATATTCTCTCCATTCAAGATCTGGATATTGAAAGAATTCACAGGCTGGGCAGGAGAACTGATAACAAATGCTGACGCGTTAATTTGAAGTTGCTGGATGGCAAAGATAAAAACGAAACTCTTAAAAAGATAGGCATCATCCCTTCAGCATATCGGAAGAGTTTTCGCCAAGAATACAGCAAATCCGGAAAAGTCGGTGGGGTAGCACGATTGATAAAAGAAAAAGGAGAGATAAGGTGTTCTTTTCATCTGACATAGTAAAGATAAACGTCTAAACCTTTTTTTGGGACGAGTCTGCTAAAATGAAAGTGCCGTTGCGGAGGCCATGACGGGAGTATTAATCAGCCCCGGAAGTTGGCCCATCCGTAAGCGTGAATTCTGCAAACCCAAGTAAATCCTCACGCGGTCCAACTCCCCTTATTCTGGAATGTTAAAGGAGCTGTGCAACAATTTTAACGTTGAAAAAATTGGCATCATCTACTCTTGACATTTTTCATCTTGTCACAAAGAACAGAAAAAACACCTACTTCCTTCGAAATGTTGCGATTCCGCCGCGTAATCGCGAGGCAAAAATTAGAATATTCTCCGATCTGCAGCCACGAGCGGCGGCCATGAGAACCACGCGGCATGACGTCAATGGGGGTCTTGTAGAAAGATAGCAAGTTGTGCGAATACCTGCTCGATAAAAGGTAACTTTTCTATAAATCTTGTCGTTCCAACATAAATATAAATGCGTCAAAAACCTGGTATCATCGACAAAACTTTTATTACGCGGAGTTTTAGTGGCGCCATCTATCCGAGGTCCACAAAACCGTCAGCTCTATCTGCTACCCCGAACAGCCGCCAGAAGCCGGAGGGGGACAAGGGCAGAGTCGGACGGGGTTGGCCGGGCCCGGACGAGACTTTCCTCCTTTCACCATATTGTTCGCGCTTCGCTGGCACGTGGTCACGCGATCGCGAGCGGACGAGTTCTCGCTGGTCACTGATGGCTCTAGAAAGAGTGCTTTACCGGAACCCCGCGCGACCCCCATTCACGTCACAGCGCACGTGACTCGGAAGACGGTGAAGGAGTTGACAGGTGCCGAAAACCTCAATCTTGGTTCATTTTTAAAATAAAAATTAGGACATGCAGGCAAAAGCGGTCTTTTGTTCTTTACTTCAGAAAGGTCGAGACACCAACTCCCAAATTATTTAAGCAAAGCACTGAAATTGTTGCAGAGCTCCTTTAATGCTAGAAGTGTTGCATATACAGTTTCCGAGTTAGAAGGTATTTTAATGTGTTATGATTCGGACCTAGCCATTGTCATGGAAACATGGTTACACGATGAGATGTCGGATAACGAGGTTATTCCTGATAATTATTACAGGGATGGGAAATATCGGGGTTCAGAGGGAGGAAGGATAGCCATTGTAATAATAAAGTATTGTATTTCCTGTAATAACAGACTCAAGCGATGCAGAATTAGTCTAATTTTGTTTTTTTCTAAGCTGTTAGTGGGTGGCATGTATCGATCATATGCATGCACTACAGAGCTTTCTGTGCGAGGAATTTAAACACTTTTCGAACATTATTCTCAGCGGGGATTTCAACCTACCAAACATCGATTCGGATACTAAGTTTTCCACAACCGGCTGTTGCCATTCTCAGGCCTACCTTGACACAACATTTGCGTGTAATCTCACACAAATAGTACACGGAGGTCCTACCCGAGTGACACATGAGGTTATGTCAATTCTTGGTCTTATATTTGTATCCTAGAAATACGTTTGTCTGACAATCTTTGCGAGATCGTACCGGGAATATCGGACACTCTTATGATTTGGCTAAAGTGTTCCGCTATTCCGCCTCCAAACTTCCATGCCTCTGCTAGAGAGAACCGTGACTCCAGCAGGGCGCAGTACGTGGACATCTTGGATTTACTAGACCAATCGTACAATAAATTTGTTAACATGAGTGGTGAAAGTGCAGTGAAATAAAACGACCTATGGGATTTGTTTAAACAACTAGTACATACCTGCATCAACAAATTTGTTCCTCTCCACAAAAACGTAACACGCACGGAGAGTAAGTGGATAAGTAGGGAAATACCTGCAGTTGAAAAGTCGAGTCAAGCGTATGTGTAAAAAAACAAAAGAGACTAGTGCAAACGTTCCGCTATCATCTCTTAGAAGACTGCTGCGGTCAATAATTAAAATTGCTAGATACCTTTTTTTAACGTGACGAAAGGCAGATTTCTACGAAGCGACCCGCAGAAATTTGGGCGCTTCTGGGTCGTGCGAGACGACTCGTAAACAGTACGAAGATAAACGACTCGTGAAATATCTGATATTTTGTTTTATTACGAAGTCATGCAATGATTATTGTAGTTATGAATTCACGGGACGCGAAAGCGGTATCGCCGCACTTGAGCTTAATCAGTTGACCATCCCTGGCCTTGTAAGAGGCAGGCATATTTGAGGTGCTCCTATCGCTAAATGCCAAGAACGTATGTGAGCCAGACGGTATCCCAAGATATTTTTATATTGTTATGCAGAGTGAATGCACTCTGCACTACTAATTAAATACCACTGTACCCTAAACTAGGGTAGAGTTCCACAGGAATGGAAAGACTGCGAAAGTTGTACCAGTTTACGAATCCGGGGATACATTAAGTGTAACAAACTTTCTCTCAATCTTCCTACTGTGCTTACGCGGTAAGGTACTGGAACATTTCCTGTTTAAACACCTATCTATGCACTTCAAAAAGAATGTTTCTTTGTTTGTTTGTTTTTTGCAGGTTTTTTTTTTGCGTGAAGAACAACACGGGTTTCGCAGAGCCATATCGACGATGATACAGCTGTTTCATACTATAAACGAATTTGGAACGGTTAGGAATAAAGGGGGACAGACTGACGTAATTTGTTTTTGATTTTGCCAAAGCGTTTGATTGTGTCTAGCACCCAAAATTGCTTTATAAACTAAGACACGTGATCAATAACGATAATACTTTGTGTTGGTTGGACTGCTACTTATCTCAGCGCTAACAATTTGTTCACATAGATCATGTCTCATCCCCCAGAGTTCCACTTTCATCAGGGTTGCTCGGATCAGGGTTGCAAGGATCTGTTCTCGGTCCGCTGCTATTTTCAGTATTGATGAATGATCTGGCAGCTATTCAGTGCCAATTTTTCGCGGATGATTGAGTTCGGTTTTCAGAGATAGGTCTTGTTAAAGAACAAAAAGTACTCAAAAAGTATCTCGCTTCTATTTACGACTGGTGTTGTAATCGTCAAACGAAACTAAACATTAAAAAGTGTGTGCAGATGACTGGAACCGGAGAAATACTCCTCACTGTTTCCATAATGCGTGAATCGCGTTCCGTTGGAAGCTGTTAGAGAATATAGGTACATTGTTGTTGTCAACACGGCAGATCTCACGTGGGACGCTGACGTAAACTACATAGTTGCTAGAGCCTTACAGAAACGTTGGTTTTTAAGAAGATATTTAATCTACTGTAAACCGAAAACAAAGTTAATGGCGTACACACCCAGGCAGCACGCCAGAGGAATGCCCAACTTGGGCAAAGGTCTGGCAAACATAAGGGCCCAACTTTGGCGCAGTTAGGTTTTTGCACCATGGCATTCATCAGTGCCAAAGTACGGTGCCTAACTATAGCCTTAGTTGGGCGATCCTAGGGCATGCCAAAGTTTGGCTCTTCTCTGGTACGCCAGAGGAGTGCCAAAGTTGGTGCCATACTTGAGCCATAACTGCCATAGTAAATCCTAATCTGGGGATTCGGGGCATGCCAAGGTTTGGCGTTTCTCTGGTCCGCCAGAGGAGCGCCAAAGTTGGTGCCATACTTGAGCCATAACTGCCATAGTAAATCCTAATCTGGGAATTCCGGGCATGCCTAGGTTTGGCGTTTCTCTGGTCCGCCAGAGGAGCGCCAAAGTTGGTGCCATACTTGAGCCATAACTGCCAAAGAAACGCCGAATTTGGGTATTTCGGACATGCCAAGTTTGGCCTTTCTCTGGTCCGCCACAGTTCTGCCAAAGTAAGTGCCAGACTTGAGCCATAACTGCCAAAGCAACGCCTAATTTGGGTATTTCGGACATGCCAAGTTTGGCTTTTCTCTGGTCCGCCACAGTTCTGCCAAAGTAAGTGCCAGACTGGAACCCTAACTGCCAAAGCAACGCCTAATTTGGGTATTTCGGCCACGCCGAGTTTGGCTTTTCTCCGGTCCGCCACAGTGTTGCCAAAGTAAGTGCCAGACTTGAGCCATAACTGCCAAAGCAACGCCTAATTTGGGTGTTTCGGACATGCCAAGTTTGGCCTTTCTCTGGTGCTCCACAGTTCTGCCAAAGTAAGTGCCAGACTTGAGCCATAAATGCCGCAGTAAATCTTTATTTGGCGATTCGGGGCATGCCGAAGTTTTGCTCTTCTCTGACTATCCACTGAAGTTCCAAATAAGTGACAAACGTGGCAAAGAAAGCCGAGAGGCCTGCCCAAGTTTGGAATATCTCTGGTGTGTCACAGAATTGCTCTTTCACGCGCCGCAGAAGAGAATTAAGTTAAACAAGCGTCTGAAACACGATGGTCAGATGTCATCACCTCCGTTCCCAAGCAGCACGGGAATACTTTGCAGTATCGTGCCAGTACCGGCCGAAAGTCGGTTCCAATATCGCTCAAATGTCCAGTTTTGCACCACCGTTTGATATCCGGCAGGTATTGCCGTACAGCTGTTTTGCCCCGGCCTAGTGTTCGCGCAATATTGTGCAAATACTCTACGATGCGTCTGCTCCGTATTGGCCGAACGTCGTGCAAGTCTGTGTTGTGTACGACGTTGCATATCATTTGTAGCATATCAATAATATATACGGACAAACAAAATGTTTTCGATTGCTCCCAGAAGTTTATTAAACAACTATCATTACACACAGTGTATTCTCGACATATTTACAAAGGTCACACTTTTCTGTAAAACGAAATGCAAATTATAAAATAGAATTAACACTGTCCTCATGCCAAGCAAAACTCATCACACAAAAAACCGCGGAGACTCAGAGGAAAGCAGGACTACTATCAGAAGCATGCTTGCAGTGTACTTACTAATAAAAGAGCGATATCACGTAATCCTTGACAGATGCATAATCCAACTCAGGCACCCAACAAACACACTCGATAAAGAAGGTTGCGCACATTCAACTGACGTCTCGTCGTCGGCGAAGAGCAGTTTTTGTCGAAGCGTGTCCAACAAACACATCACAAGAATTCCACGAACTCCGGTGAAAAAAATGGCTGTTACCAAAAAAATTGGCATGGACGTATTCCGGCCGTTTGCGACGAAAAAACACGGCCGCGTCTGCAACGCACGAAAGCAACAGAACACTGAAGAGCGCATTTCGAAAACCGGACCTACGTGGCCCGCCTATTTCTATAACTAGGCAAACGGCGAAAGCAACAGCCCCAGAGATCCCATCAGCGTGACAGAGAGAGTCACGTGAAAAACTTTTCGTCCAAATGTTTTTGTCCTACGCGTCCTACACAGAGAGGTCACGCGTTTCGCTCCACCCTTTTGATTTGCTTAAAGCGGCTGTCGCGTTCGCTGACAACCACACGAAGACACAAAAGCAGGTGGGGAGGATTTGCAAAAGGCGAGGTCGAAGGGGCATCAACAACGCAGCTAAGCTCTCTCAGCATTTTCAACGCTTTAGAGTAAAAAAAAACAAAAACAAAGACAACTAAAAAAAAATTAAAAAAAACCCTGCTGTACAGCCAAAGCTACAGAGGAGAGAGTGGGGGAAGAAAATCGGGAAGCGTTTGCTTGGAAGTAGGAAATGAAGATTAGGCTTTAGCGTTTTGGAGGTCGCCGAGTGTGTCGACCTTCGGGTTGTTGTTGATCGGGAGGTCGGTTCCCTTTGCGAAAGTGATGGAGCCGGGGAGTGGCTCAGGCTGTCGGGGGCGAACTCGTCGGTCGTCTGGTTTTGCGTTTGAGTTCTTTTTTTCCCTTTCTCTCTCTTTTTTGCCCTTTCTCTTTTTCATTTGTCTGAGAGTCTATTTATTGGTGTGTTCATATCAATAAAATTCAGCTGCGCTTGAGATTTTGTTGTATTCGTCCGTTTTTTTATCGTTCCCCATCTCAGGTTTTCCAAGATGTCGATTAATTACCAGCTCGCCTGCACTCTATCACTGCTTACTGTTCAACAGTAGGGAAATAAGGTACGGGGGAATCCCAGCCCTTCTCTGGAATGAAATGGAACGGAATGAAAGGAAAGGCCACTTCTGCCGGTGACCTTGTCGCCTTGCCTAGTCTGTCAGCGTTCGGCTTCCATTGTGGGCCTCAGAAAGATAATCTCCTTTCTTGAAAGCGAAATGGAAGGGGTGCTTATGTTTTTATGTTTTGCGGGCTTGTCGCCATCCGATAGGCCTCAATTATTTCTCTCCCGACTCGCTCGCAGTGGCCTCCCATGGCTGTCGCGCCGGCGAAATTAGGATCGCAGCCGACACATTTTCTACTGTGAATGACGATCGGGTGCTGAGAATCCGAAGCAGCTCTTTCGGCGTCCATTTGATGTTTTCGGAGTCGGTCGTTGAGGCATCGCCCCATTTGCCCGATGTACCTGGCTCCGCAGGACAGGGGGATTGCGTACACTTTTTCCGCTTCCTCTCCTTCCCCCAAGATTTCCCCTTCCCGCACTCCCACGGAGCGGGCGGGCTTTGAGCTTGAAGCCGAAAATAAATGTTGTTGAGGTTGAAAGATTGTTCTGTCTGTATCGTCCCTTATGTGTCTCCACTTTCTAAATGTTTAAAAAGTACCAACACGCTAAAAGAGTACAAGTTCCGGGATTTCATTTTAATTCCCCAAGTGTGATGCGGGAGCGGCGCCACGGAGCCCCGCAGTGCTCAATCACAATGCAAGACACGCACAGAGCCACGCTCGCTTTTGCAATGGGCCGCCTAATAATGATATCTGTTGAGGAGACGTGCGCACATCAGTCTCGCGCAGCGCTAGCTCGATGGCACCACTTTCTGTAAAGGCGCATTCAGCGATTTGAGCAGTCGGGCGATGCGACAAAATTGCATCAAAAAAATAAATAATTAGATGGTCACTTTGGCGTGCGCGATGAGCGAGTCCAACGCCTTCGTTGGCGAGTCGCTTCTCAAAAAGTCTCGCTCCGAACGCCGTTGATTGGCTCAGCCTCTCCGCGACTAAATCGCATCGCAAAAAGTCGGGTCAGCAAGCGACTGCTCAAATTCCGTCGCTTTTTGCCCGCGATGGTCGCTTTTGCGATGAAAGCTATCGCACGACTAGATCGCATCGCCGGTGTGAAAGCGCCTTAATGTCGAACCAGTCTCACGGCGCGTCCCGATATTGGCGTCTGTACCTACGCGCGAGTATAACATCCGGCACAATTTGCGTTTGCAAAGCCTGGTCCAGCCGCGTCAAAACACTCAGCCAACCTTTGGACTGGAGAAATCAAGAGACACCCAAATTAGGATAAAGTGGCCAGCCGAATAAAACTTGATTTCTATTTAATTAAAATGAAGACCACCCGCGTACATCAAATAGCTCATCAGCCGAACTCCAAGGCAGCAAGCCTAGTTCTGGCACTTGTTTGGCAACTTTGGCCCGTAGCTGCCAGATGACAGCCGAACTATCGGGAAGCGAAGCCTAACTTTGGCACTTGTTTGGCGACTTTGGCCCGTAGCTGCCAGATGAGAGCCGAACTATCGGGAAGCGAAGCCTAACTTTGGCACTTGTTTGGCAACTTTGGCCCGTAGCTGCCAGATGACAGCCGAACTATCGGGAAGCGAAGCCTAACTTTGGCACTTGTTTGGCAGCTTTGGCCCGTAGCTGCCAGATGACAGCCGAACTATCGGGAAGCGAAGCCTAACTTTGGCACTCGTTTGGCGACTTGGGCCCAAATATACCAGATGTCAACCGAACTACAAGGTAGTAAGCCTAACTCTGGCACATCTGTGGCAATTTTGGCCCAAAGGTGCCAGATGACAGCCGAACTATCAAAAAGTGAAGCCTAACTTTGGCATTACTTTGGCGATTTTGGCCCGAAAATGCCGAATATCTGCAGAACTACCGGGAAGTAAGCCTAAGTTTGGCACTTGTTTGGCGAATTAGGGCCAAAATACCCAGACTGTTGCCAAGGGAGGTCAGGTTTGGCTCTGCTTTGGCTTCTTCGGGCTTTTCAATGCCCTAAACTCCCAGACAAAAGCCAAGTTTTGGCCCAGAACTCGGTGCTACCTGGGCAACTATAATTAGGCCAATATTAGAATATGCGGACTTGGTGTGGGAACCCAATACTGGGAAAACATAGAGTAACTAGAACGAATTCAGAAAAAAACACTGCGTTTCGTTTATAACTTTAAAATGCAGGCCATTTACCCTTGTTGGTGTTAGACTGGTCGCAGCTGATAAAACCCGTTTGCTCTACTGACGTCTAACTCATGGTTAGCTCAGTTGGTAGAGCGCTCCACTGTAAATGGAGTGGTTCCTGGTTCGATACCAGGACCAGGCGGATTTTTCGGTCCCGTAACAGTCACCTAGCTGTGTTTAGAGATTTGTGTTTGTCCTATGTCCCGCCTGTTCCCCTTCTCCTGGGATTATTTTCGTCATTCTCGAGTGTCTTCTAGTGCTGCTTTAGTGTTTCTTCAGTATTAGTATGCGCTTGTCAATTTGCGTTGTCTTGCCGACTAAGCTCATTGATGTTATGCTATTTTCTACATTTTACAGTGTACATGCTGTACCGTGCTTCCCTTGCCTTGGACGCCGTGTAGGTGCCTGGCAGAATTTACAAATACATAAATGAATAAAACAGCCGAGTCACCAGACCTTCATTGGGACTGACTAACTTCCGACTTCACAATACAATTATGTTTCTTGGTGATAACAACTATTTCACGTTTCTAACCTGCAAATCGCGAATTCTTTCCGTTTTCAAATGCTAGCACTGGTAGATAAAAAAAACGAGCAGCGTTCGCGCCGTCAGCATAAACCTATGCTGCGTTTAATATCTAGTTTTCAGCATTTTTGAAGTTGATGTCGCGTGCTTGTAGTTTAATCTAGTGCATGACTTACGGGTACGGACGAGTAAAGGAACCCCGAGATTAAACCACATCGTCGGGTTGGCTGTTTTGAATAAGCTGCTGAGCCATTAATTCGCCGAAACTATTTTTGGTTGCGACAGCTCACACGCTGGAGATTGCAATGCTCGGGGCACATCCTGCCCCTTGCGAATTCTTAGTGTTCGGGTATTCTCCTCACCGCAGTGATTGGTTACGAGCCCCTAGCCTAATGCCCTCCAGAATTCGGGAAGGTTCCCTTCGACTGATGTGATACTGTCGCTACGCACAGGTGTAAAGGGTTGTCCACAATGAACATGACGTTTGTCGTACACGACGAACGTCGTGTACGACATTTCACATTTCTTCTCACCAAAACTAGAAGAACGCCTAAATTATATGATCGTGCGAAGCTTGTGCTTATGTCTTCAGCCCCGGCGCAACATATAGTGATTTTGTCATTGCTGGAGCCAAGGAACCTCCAATACAGGTTCTCGGGAAGCAAGAAACTTACCCTTATTAGTTGTCTGCATTCTCATGTCAGGCCCCCCTTTAACCTTATCATGAACGTTGACATCTAACTCTGGCCCGCCCCCGTGTACAATTCCGTCCCTAACATAGACAAGAATCCTGAGTTTTTAAATGAAAACCTTGGTAGCTTTCATACCGGAAAATACCTTGTTTTCTTTAATTTGTTCACCTGCTATAATTTTTATATTATGTTTATACCGACGGGTGAACATCTGAGGTCCGGTTAACCACATGCGCCAGCTGGCACGCACGCATACATTTACGCACACAAAAAGAGAGTGCATTCGGGGAAATGTCAGCATTCTCAAATCCGGTCGCATGTAACCTTCCGCAATCTATTTGTAGTTCATAACATGTGAGCACATTTAGTTGTGCGCGAACGTTCGTTTGTATATGAACACACTTTAGTGGGTTCATCTACGAATGTTTGAGTGAGTGTGGGCGTATGTGTTCAGGTGTGAATAGCAAGGTTTATTTATGTGTGTTTCTGCAGGCATCAAAAGCTTATTATACGTTTAATAATATTGGCCGTATGTCAATAAAACCCCAGTGCGGAGACAACTATATAATGTAAAAGAAAACATCTCCGAGACATATGTTAGTTTTTAGTTTAGTAGATTATTTTTGTACTGCCTAGTGTCAGCTCTAAACTAATCTAATAAATCGTAAAATTTATAATGTTAACTGTTAAGGCACTCCACTGGGTTATAAAACAACGCGCTTTGTATTGTGCCATTACATGATGCGAGGAAAATTATTTTTCTGACAAAAGTTAGGGGGGAATTTTTTCGTTAATTTTTAGCACGGGATTTACCCAAAATAACGGTCAATAGAAACCTTCGACACCTCCCCTCGGTCCTTTTAAAAGGGGGTACTTGAGGATAGTCGAAATACTGGCTGCACCCGAAAATTGTCATCTGCCGGAGATAGAATCATCCTACTAGCCAATACTATTTAGATATTCGTTATTATTCCTATATATTATTATTTTTCAACCGGCACAGCTCGCTCCGGTGCGCGACCCGATTCTATTCGAGGTGCGCTCTATTTTTTTTATATTAACACCAATATACTTACAAGAGTAATTAACAGTATGGAGAAGGTAAAATCCAGGAATGAAGTAAATTAAAAAAAAATTTCTATATACGCGCATGCGCGTGTATCCAGGGAAGCAACCTTCCCCTTTAACAAGGAAAATAAGCGCTCCAGCATATGTATATAAGAAAACACATATCCGAAAATATACACGTTTAAATAAAGTTGTGCGACTTCCCCCGCCCCCTTTTCAACTTTCACATGGATATTCGAATTAGGCTGTCAGTAGTAGAGGTGCAGTAATTTGAATACCCAAGAGAAACAAACTTGCGCTTAAACCACTAGGTCGACGACTGACGAAAATAATCTCTGGCGAAGGGGAACAAAGGGGACAAAAGACCAACCCAAATCTCCACACACATGGACATTTGTGTTTGTCCTTTGTCCCCCTGCTTCCCCTTCTCCAGGGATTAATTTCGTCATTCTTGTCCAGCTCGATTGCACCCTTTCATTTAATTACATTATTATCATAACCTTAATATGCGAGCCGTTAACCCTTGTTGGTGTTACACTAGTGGCAGCTGATAAAAACCCGTTTGCTCTACTGACGTTTAACTCCTGGTTAGGTCAGTTGGTAGAGCGCTCCACTGGAAATGGAGAGGTTCCTGGTTCGATACCAGGACCAGGCGGATTTTGTCGGTCGCGCACCAGTCGCCTAGCTGTGTTTGGAGATTTGTGGTTGTCCTTTGTGCCCCGCGTTCACCTTCTCTATGAATTGTTTTCGTCATTATTGACCAACTCGCTTGCACCTTCGCATTTGATTGAATTATAATCAAAACCTTAAAATGCAAGCCGTTCGCCCTTGTTGGTGGTTACTTGTGGCAGCTGATAAAACCCGTTTGCTCTACTGACTTATAACTCCTAGTTAGCTCAGTTGGTAGAGCGCTCCACTGGAAATGGAGAGGTTCCTGGTTCGATACCAGGACCAGGCGGATTTTGTTGGTCGCGCACCAGTCACCTAGCTATGTTTGGAGATTTGTGTTGGTCCTTTGTGCCCCTCGTTCACCTTCTCTATGAATTATTTTCGTTATTCTTGTCCAACTCGCTTGCACCTTCGCATTTGATTGAATTATAATCAGAACCTTAAAATGCAAGCCGTTCGCCCTTGTTGGTGGTTACTTGTGGCAGCTGATAAAACCCGTTTGCTCTACTGACTTATAACTCCTAGTTAGCTCAGTTGGTAGAGCGCTCCACTGGAAATGGAGAGGTTCCTGGTTCAATACCAGGACCAGGCGGTTTTGTCGGTCGCGCACCAGTCACCTAGCTATGTTTGGAGATTTGTGTTGGTCCTTTGTGCCCCTCGTTCACCTTCTCTATGAATTATTTTCGTCATTCTTGTCCAACTCGCTTGCACCTTCGCATTTGATTGAATTATAATCAGAACCTTAAAATGCAAGCCGTTCGCCCTTGTTGGTGGTTACTTGTGGCAGCTGATAAAACCCGTTTGCTCTACTGACTTATAACTCCTAGTTAGCTCAGTTGGTAGAGCGCTCCACTGGAAATGGAGAGGTTCCTGGTTCGATACCAGGACCAGGCGGATTTTGTCGGTCGCGCACCAGTCACCTAGCTATGTTTGGAGATTTGTGTTGGTCCTTTGTGCCCCTCGTTCGCCTACTCCATGGATTATTTTCGCCATTCTTGTCCAGCTCGCCTGCACTTTGGGTTTTAATTGCATTTTAATTTTTTTATTCTTACGAATTAATAATGCAAAGTAAAAATTAACATTCATTAGAAATTAATATACCATTTTAATAGAAAACAAAACTTTGTAAATGCAGTTTGTAAATATTTGTATTCAACATATTGACACGATTGAACACAATCATGCATTGTATGGGCAACAAGAAAACCGAAGTCATCTGACACAGACGCATGAAGTACTTCAAACGTTAATTGTTCCTGAAAACAAAATATTTGCCAGGCAGTTATTTTACGCAAAATTATTTGTGCGAACGACAATAAAAATAAAGACAGACCGTTTTCCAAATATTTCTGCTGAACAATGAATTGCCGAGGAATTCGTCCTTCCATTAAAGAGAAGTTAACCTTATTCTATGCAGAAACATGATAAACACTCACGGAGATGCATGTCTGGGAGCGACCTTTGCCTACAAAGTCCTATAATGCGTGAGATGCATTATAGTTTGTAGGTAAAGGTCGCTGCCAAGAAGAGCCAGCATTGATCATCCCTTCATGCTTTTTTATTTTTTTTTTTAGTCTAGAAGACCTATGATGCCTCTTTAGCTTTATCTGCCTCCGCTTAGTGCGGCCACCATCACGGTCCCCTGAAGAGAACATCAATTTCTTGGCTACTTTGCCGATTATGTCCTAGTCGATGCCCTTACACTTGGCTGTAGTGCGGCTCAAAGGAATGAATACACTATAAATTGGGTAATTTTCAGTACACCGAAGAATTATAACGAAGAAAAAAACGTGCGCCATGCATTGTGGGTATGTATATGTTACAATTCAGATGGTATATTGCAGGTACAAGTTGCTCAAAATACGAAACAAAAAAGCAGCAATTTATAACACATAGTAAGTAGGTGATAGCTAATGTTCTAAATTCCGAATAGTTCACGAACAGTGTTTCCTATTTGATCCAATTCGTAGCACTTTTACCGCTGGACGTGTTTTGAGCTTTTCAGATATTCGAAAATGACGAAGTGCTGCAGATATCACTGAATACTCGCCTAAAGCTTGACCCCTTTGCACTAGTGCACATTGCATAAAGCTTCACCCCTCCACTCCGACGTACTATGAGAATCCGCTGAAAGAACAAAGCATCTCAGCTAGATTGATTAAATGCACATTTTCGACGTGGGCGCAGCCATCTTTAATGACGTCAAGTCTTGTATGCGTTAAAACGTAGTTTTGGTCTCTCCACGCTGCTGGAACGTGTTCACGAGAAATGCATGATAGCCATGCATTCGTGCTTTGCCTTGCCTATATTTTCTCGCATATTCCAGGTTGAAATGTCCTATTATTTTTTCGTCCCTCATGCCAGATACCGAACCCACGTGACTGAGAACGACAGGAAACGAAACACGACTCTACACCAACTCAACTTGCTGACCTCAATGCCGAAGCGGTGGCGCTGCATGTGGAACTGCGCCCACGCAGATGTTTCTTTCTTGCTAAAACGGGCTAATCTGCATGTGCAGTGCCCACAGCTTCTGTGGGTTAAAAAGTTTGTTTGTTTTTTTTTACAAAAATTTTTTTTTTGTGTATAGGACAGTGTTCTCAGACTGTCTCAATTTAATTCCCAGTGGGTCACTAACCCATTAACAATGTGTGGTGAGTTCAACTTGTCACAAGTAATCTACTATTTTGTGGTATTTAACAAATGCAGCTTGTCGTCAAATCTTTTGCACCTTTTGCGTAGTTTGTTGCGAGCCAGTCATGAAAACAGTTAAAAAAACTCTTATAAAAAAAAATAAAAAATATTTAAAAATTATTTTTGCTTAAAGAGCAACTCTGGTTCAATTTCGATGTTGGGAAAACAATTCAGTACAACGTCGTATCATCAACAGAACGAGTCATTACAAACCAAATCGTCAAGTGTTCTCGTAAGGAAAACGTCCTCATAAAAAGTGAGTGGAACGTGCCAAGATGTTGTTTTGCTGTAGGAATGCTCCCTTGGTGCCGTTGGAACCCACCTATTAGCAGGCCCTTGCAAGCAAGTAGCTCACAAGGAGGCTAAGGATGATCCTTGCAGCAGTCTTGTTGCTGACGCCTTCCTTCTAGCCAAAATACAGTGCCTGGGGAAGTAAAGAAGGAAATTGAAGGTGATTACATGTTCAGTACAAAAAATATTAGGCATGGTTAGGCAACCGAATTCTACCTTTAGAGCAAAGCAGAGTTATGCTGGAACCAAGACAAGTTGGATAAAATTGAAAAGCACGAGTTGACAAGTACATCTGATCTAAACATGTATGTTTTGATGGATCATCGGCTCGGACACCTATCCTTGAGCTGGCTGACGACATCGTGGAAGATTTACTGGGTGTTGACGTGGAGTATGCTGTGAAAGAGGACACCCGTGTGAGAAGCCGCTGCGACATTGCAGTGCGAGGCCGCAAAAGCCCTTGCTGCGTTCATAAAGTTTTGCTACTGCACTCTCAATAGTGTGTCTGCAGGGGACCACTTTAATCAGGTAAAACAAGTTCGCCGTAGTCATCCACATTTCGTTGAAACAGCAGTAGTCATACGACTTTTTTATAGAAAATAGGAGCACGACATAAAGCGAACAATTTATTGTCATTTCAACGTTAGCCTAAATAACAGATTTTGTGGTCGTCCCACCGATACGAATTATTAAGGTTTTTCTGGACTGTAAAACCTTGTAGACCACATTAATGGAAGAAACATTGGGGAAAGAGTGAAAACAGGTGCTCTTCTGCAGGTTTATTGTTAAAATTCATGAGCTTCCAAGGGCCAAAAGAAGGATGAAGAAGAAAACAAGATATAAGACAGACGGATTGAAGAGGAACGAGCCAACGAAAAAACGACCACGGCCAGCGGACGAACGAGAGCGGCAAGACTCTTTGATTCTATTGCATATAGTGTAAATGTATTAGTTCTTAAATTAACGTTAACATTTATTTAAAAGCAGAAATACTTGTGCTTCGAGAACTGAGAATTAGTCATTCGCAGGTAGCACATGGGCCAACAATTTGGCAAATTTATATACACACGGATTCTTTTTCGTCGTCACATATTGCGTGACTCATGCACTCACAAGCTATCCGACACGTGTTTTCACCCTTTGTGTCTAAATAAATAAAGTGAAATTAATATGTTAAGAAATTATTAAAGTGATTGAGTGACCGCTGACATGGGACCAAGCACAATGCATAGTTCCCCTAAATAAATAAATAAACAGATTCAAACAATGTTTATACATCAAAAAAAAAAATTCCCCCATTTAATCAAAAGCCACTGTTCTTTTACTTTTTTGAAAGCAAAGCACGATGCTTGTGACAAACATACATACGCACTCCTTACGTTCACTATATTTGCCATCTTTAAGATCCTAAAGGCGCAATCATAAATATATCTTGCACAATCCTTACTGCAAATATCCCGCCACTTTCACCGACCAAACCTCCAGTGCCATAGTACGTGACCTACCTACCCCCGTGCTCTCTTAACACGACATATTCAATGTGTGCGAGCGCTAATGCTGAAACTTGTGCCCTCTCTAGCCACTCTAGCCACCTCCCACGCCGGTACGCAGAGTGCAACTATACTGTGTTGCAGGTTAAGAAAAGCAGACAGGCTTCTCTGGCGAAGGCCTCCGCCCTTTCTACTTTGTAGGACGGAGGCCGAAAGGCAGGCGAGTCCCTCACCTCGTCTCAGCTCCTCTTCGGCGTTCGCTCTGCTAAGAAGAAAGAGAGGAGGAGGGCTTCACGGGAACAGCTTGTCCTACTTTTCTTAACTTGCTACACGGTATAGTCAAAAACCTTTTATAATATCAAGTGCAGACGTTGAGCGCATGGTGATGGCACGCAATCATGTTATGAAGACAAGTATCAGACGACACATTACCGAGCAAGGCAAAAAATTACTGTGAAACGCAACGAAAAACAGATTTTCCCAGGCGCAGAGGGGAGAGCGGAGCACCGAATTGAAGGTACTTTATGGCGGCCGCGACACGTGATTCCAAAATAGCAGAGCCCGTGCGACGAAGAATGCAAGGGTCAATAGCCCCCAGGGCGAAGCTTATTCGGATTACAGCGCAGCTCTTCCTCACCTCCAAGTACCTCACGGTTTAGTTTGTAGCGGCTGTGCGGTAGGAACGGCGAAACTGCAATATCACGGAAGTCAGGATTCAGAATGGATATTCCGAGGTTCCACACAGCAATGATACTCTTAACAATTTTATTTCTATATTACTTAATGGTATAGAACGACAGGGAGGCCTTTCAGATGTCCCATTTCCAGCACGACCTTTCCTCCTTCGGTAATCATCATTTCGTGAGCTTCAAGCTTGCAGATGAAGTCAAAACATCGTGTTGGGCGGCAAAAGCATGCTGGAGGCCAGGCATTCGATAGGCCTCCCGCCGTCCTTTCGTCAGTTGTCATTACATCACAGAATGTAATGAGCAGCTAACCATCAACCACCTATGCAGTCCGCCAATTATGTCTGAACCCCGGCTCAGTAGGCGATGAAGGCCCTGTCGTCTCGGAGAACTAAACTAGTCAATGCCAGCTTCTGCTTTGTCAGAGAAGTGCAGCAGAGTATAAATGTGAGCCGCAAAACATTCTGTGATACAAAGAACACGACGATACAAGCAAAAGCAATCCTATCAAGCATAATTCGTACAGGCACTATACTCCGTCAACTCCTAGTCTGACAGTGCGTTGCGCGGTCAGGCTCCCCAGACCAACCAATCACCTCTCTTTCATCACCTGATCTTGTTCTTTGGGAGTGGGTATGAACGAAAGCATGATCATGCATGGGAAGCTGACGAGGAAGAGGGCGCGGGAGGGGGGGGGGGGGGGGGGGGGGCACATGCTGTAGCCGGCGGAGCGGCGCTCGAGACGAGTGAGCGAGCAGTTCGAGACGAAGAGCGAGCGGGAACGGCCGCAACGTAGCAAGCCCTGACGACTCGGCGAACCACGGTCAAGACACGGTCAAGAGAGTCAAGGCACAGTAAAATGTTTCCTCGCATATCCTTGAACGTGTGACTTCTTAGGAGGGCGGACCAGGCAGGGACCGATTGGGCGGCAGTATATTGAGCGACCCACACAACTGGCGCATCCAACGTGGGGCCCAATTGGTCTGCTGCTTTTCCGTTCGTCCCGGGGACTAACGCAGATTCATTAAGCGTTCAGCGTGGTGTAGAAATATAGACGCTAACTGATATATATCGCGGTCAAGCAAGATGAAGACGAGGCTCAAGAAGAGCACGCTCGCACCCGCAATAGCTGTCACACTCTGATTCCAAAACGCCATGCGAAATGGCTACCTTCTTTCCGATTTGAACTGTACATAGTGTAAATAAACGCAGATTTAACAGGAAAAGATATATTAATTGGCGACGAGGGAGTTTCGCGAACCCTGAAGATAAAAGATTACGGCTCTCACGGACGAATTCCGGCATTTAACTTCGGAGGAAACTGGAGCTCATGGTTGGAACGCCTTGAGTTCCACTTCGAAGCCAAGGACATCACCAGGCCCGTGAAGAAGCGAGCAGTTCTGCTCACATCATGAGGTGAGTCGACCTTTGACACCGTACGGGCTCTGCTAGCTCCGAAAAAGCCTTCGGAAGTCGGGTTTGAGAAATTGTGAAACTCCTGAACGAACACTACGATCCAAAGCCGGCAGAACTGCTCAGCCGTTTCAAGTTTCATCAGCGAAACCAAGCACCGGCAGAGACCGTCTCTGAGTACGTCGCCGCCCTCCGCAAGATCGCAGCCGACTGCAACTTCGGAACGGTTACTAACGTGCCGGCCAGGACTACTGCTACGGCTACAACCGCTAGTTCGTCCAGCGAGGGGACACAAGCGGCCCAGGCCGCACCAACACCAGGAGCTGAATCTTCTACCGTTCTGCCATTAGATGTCATGCTCCGTGACCGTTTCATCTGTGGCATTAAGGACTCACGCCTACAGCAACACTTGCTGGTAGAACGTCACATCACCTTCGACCGAGCTTACACGATGGCCTTGGCTACTGAGCCTGCTGCCAGCCAGCAACGTCTCATTCAAGGTGAAAAAGAAGGGAAGGTCCAGAGCACCTCCACAGTGAAGACCTCCAAGGGTGGAAAAACATTAAAAAAAAACCTTGTTTCCGCTGCACAGTCTCGCACTCACCGGATGTCTGCAAGCACAACAAAGCAACTTGCACATTTTGCCGCAAGAAAGGTCATCTGGAAGAGGCCTGCTTCAAACGCAGAGCCCAGCTCAAGTCCCAAGACGAATCGAAGTGTCGCATGCATCACGCGGACGCAACAGAGCATGAGACGCATGGTGATCTTTGTGCTGTCAACAGCGTTACCCAGGGAGACACCTCGCGAGTCATCGCGGAGCTACTCGTGAACGGACGACACCTCGACATGGAAGTGGATTCCGGAGCTTCCCACTCAATAATCAGCTCCGAAACATACAAGCGCCTTTGGCTGGGACGACCTCCTAAGCTAGAACCTTGCGACCTCTCCTTGTGCGTCTCGGCTGGAGACAAGATGCAACTGGCTGGCAAGCTGCCGGTCAACGTACAATTCAAGGACAAAGATTCGCGTCTGGACCTCTACGTGGTTAACGGAAAGGGAACAAGTCTGCTTGGTCGGGACTGGTTTCCTGCGTTGAACATCAAGGTTTCCGGCGTATACTCAGTGTCTTCAACAACCCTGGAAGATCTACTGAGAAACCATGAGCAAGTGTTCCAGGGAAAACTCGATGGTCATGTCGGCGAACCGTTACACATAGACCTCAAGCAGGACGTAGCTCCAAAATTCCTAAGAGTCGACCAGTGCCTTTCGCTCTGCGAACAGCAGTACATGACGAGCTGAACAAGCTTCAGGCCCAGAACATTTTGGCGCCGGTGAAGTCGTCGTCCTGGGCAACACCCTTAGTCATCGTCCGAAAAAAGAACGGTACATTGCGGCTATGTGGGGACTATCGGTGCACGGTCAACCCGGCACTCAAGGCAAACGCATATCCGCTTCCCACAGCACCAGACCTGTTGTCCATCGTACGGGAAGAAAAGATCTCGAAGATAGATCTGCAACAAGCGTACCACCAATTGCGAGTGGACGACGCCACAGCAGAGTTACTGACTGTAACGACACCGATGGGGCTCTTTCGCGTTAAACGAGTTCCTTTTGAAGTTTCGGTTGCGACTTTACTGTTTCAACAGTTCATGGACACGCTTGTGGCAGGCATCGAAGGCATGGGAGCATACCTTGACGACATAATGGTCACAGGGGCAACTGTGCAACACGATATTCTACTAGGAAAGCTTCAAACTTGCGGAGTTCGAGGTGTCGCATTAAAACTAATCAAATCCTATCTTACAAATCGCTATCAATACGTTTATATCAATAATCAATCATCTAATAAATTAAAAATACAAAACGGAGCTCCTCAGGGCTCTATCCTGGGGCCTCTGTTGTTTCTTGTATATATTAATGATATAACAAATATACCAGGCTCTCCTCAGTTAATAATGTATGCAGATGATACAAATGTATTTTTCTCTGGCTTTACAAAAGAGTGTTTAGAGAATTCTGCAAATGCCTACCTCGTGAACCTATCAAATTGGCTACAAATCAATCGTTTAAGTTTAAATACAAATAAAACTAAATATGTAATTTTTAAACCAGTAAACAAACGAGATTGCAGCTCTATCAATATAACGTTTGATGGCACCTTATTAGAGCAAGTAAGAGATCAAAAATTTTTGGGTGTATGGTTTTCCGAGGACCTATCGTGGAATACTCATGTCAATAAACTTAAAACTGAATTATCTCGAGTTACTGGCAGCATATATAAAATTCAAAACGTAGTACCTACCTGGTTAAAACAAATGTTATACTATTCCTTATTTTACTCTAAAATTAGTTACGGTATATTGGTCCGGGGAACAACAACAGCTACGAACTACAATAAAATAATTATATTACAAAAGAGAATACTACGTATATGTGAAAACTATAGAGGTGATAAAAGAAACTTAAGCACAGAGCCACTTTTTGTAAAATATAATATGCTCAAGGCTAACCAGGTTTACTACTTTAAACTGTTACAATGGATACATAAGAACGAACTGCACACCACCCCAACAAATAGCATGAGCGCATATACGCTTCGAGATACAAAGATAAAAATGCCCACCATAAGAACAAATTACGGCCGACAAACTTTAACTTTTCTAATAATTAAAATTCTAAACAATACAGATATGAACATAGACTATAACACTACTTTCTATAAATTCAAAAGTAAATGCAAAACGCTTCTGGTTGGTGGTGCTATTACATTTTCATTGTGAAGTTTTCTCTCCATTTCTAGTTTCTGAACTTATCTTATTCATGATCTCAATGTGTATGAAGTTAGACCACTCTTTTCTCTTGGTCAAAGTTTTATATTAGTGACCCCCCTGAATGTACATTTACTTGTTGTTGTTGTTTTATTATTTTTATTATTTTTTTTGCGTAAAGCATGCATCAATTTGCTGATGTCCAAGGTTAATATGTTCTTAATGTGATGTGTCACGCAAGTGGGTTTTACTATTTCAGCTGATTGCCTGTGTATAATCTAATCTTCACTCTGATTTGTTGCCTTGTTGTTTTGTTGTGATTGATGGTGCGCTTTGCCTGGATTGTGCAATCCTGTGATTGCGGCATCCAGAGTGTGTATTTTCTGCTTTGTTGCATTGTTGTTGTATATGACACTTTTATCTTTTCTGCCACGGCTGAACTGTTGGGGGGTAGAGGCTCCGTCAGGCACTTGTGCCTTTATCTTTGCCCCCCATGCGGAAAGATATCCGCAAAACAAATAAAGAAAAAAAAGAAAAAAAAACACTTAGAACACTTGGAAGCCGCTCTTCAACGCCTCGCGGAAGCCGGACTTCGGGTCTCCCAAGTCAAATGCAAATTCGGGGTTCCAGCGATAGAATTCCTTGGCTACCACGTTGACGCTGATGGCGTGAGACCAACAGCCGAGAAGGTAAAGGCCATCACGGAAGCCCCGGAACCGAGCAACAAAAAGGAGCTCCAAGCCTTCCTTGGAGTGCTGAGCTCCTACAGTCGTTTTCTGCGGAACAGGCATCCACCGCCGAAAGGCTGCATCGACTGCTTGACAAAGACGCCAAGTGACGCTGGGGGTACAAAGAGCACAAGGCTTTCAAACAGCTGAAGGTACTGCTTAGTGCAGCACCCCTGCTCGCTCACTATGACGACAAGCGGAAACTTGTTTTGTCTTGCGACGCATTACCATACGGTGTTAAGGCACTTCTGTCGCAGCTGAACGACGCCGGAGAGGAAGCTCCAATTGCCTACGCATCCAGAACAGTGGGCAAAAGGGAACGTAATTACGCTTAGCTGGATAAGGAAGGACTAGCCATCATCTTGGGCATGAAACATTTCCACCAGTACGTAGCCGGGCGACAAGTGATTGTGTACACCGATCACAAGCCACTTCTGGGAATAATGAGCCAAGGTCGACAGATTCCGGTAATGCTGTCACCACGCATGACCCGATGGTGCCTTCTACTTGGCTGCTACGACTACGAGTTGCGTTACCGACAAGGCAAGGCGCACAAGAACGCGGATGCACCCAGCCTTCTACCACTGCCAAAAATGAAGGACGAAGCCGCACCACCAGGAGATGTACTTATGCTCGAAGCAATGGCGTGCCCACCCTTGACGGGTAAACGCATCGCGCGTCTAACCAAGGAAGACTTTGTTTTGTCAAAAGTCTACCGTGAACTAATAGACGGAACCACCAGAAACTGGACAGGAGACGAGTTCGCACCCTACAAGCGCAGAGAACTCGAGTTGGCAACACACAACGGCAGTGTGACGTGGGGGGCACGTGTTGTTCTACCAAAAGCAGCACGCGAGCAAGCCTTGAAAATGCTGCACGCCGACCACCCGGGTATTGTGGCCATGAAAGGTACTGCTCAGAGTCATTTGTGGTGGCCGAGGCTTGACGCAGACATCGAAGCCACAAGAGGTGCGTGTGAGACGTGCCAACAACATCATCGGGCCAAGTCTACGGTACCAACGCCTGACTGGTCACCTGCCACGTGACCCTGGGAAACAATTCACATCGACTTCGCCGGACCGATCGACGGGATATCGTACCTCATCGTCGTCGACGCTTACTCGAAGTGGTTGGAGGTGAAGCCAATGCACTCCACTACGTCTACTCGCATAATCGACGCCCTTCGCTCCACCTTTGCAACCTTTGGAGTACCGAGAATCCTTTTCTCTGACAACGCACCAAATTTCGTGTCGAACGAAATGGATGAGTTCTTAACGAGAAACGCCATCAGGAGCGCCCCATATCACCCAGCCCCAAACGGGCAAGCGGAGCGAATGATGGGCGAAACAAAAAAGGCCCTCCTGAAACTCAAGGAAAGAACAATCCAGTGCAGAATCGCCAGGTTCTTGTTCAGGCATCATACAACGGTTTCAACTTCCATGGGGAAAACACCCGCCGAAGCAATGTTCGGCCGACGGATCGCCACACCTCTCGATCTCATGAAGCAAAGCTCGTCGACAAGTGAAGACCGAGAAGTTCCGACGGACGGAGTAGTGGCAGATTATTCGGCAGGTCAAACAGTCTACGTGAGAAATTTCGGTGGAAGACCAGCATGGGTTTCCACGGTAATCATGAAACCGCTATGAATTCGATCATTTCAAAGAAGAACAAGGGACGGAAAACTTCAGCGTCGACTCGTTGATCCTATTCGCCCCAGAAGATCACACTTGGAAACTCTAGAGGCCAAAGAAGAAGCTTCTCCATTCTTAATCTACCCAACCACGGAAGACATAGACGAGTCGCAAATGACACAGTTCGAGAACAGATGCACCGGGGACAATAAGGCTGACGTCCAGGACAGAGGCACCGTGGACAATAATGCTGACGTCCAGGACAGATACACCGTGGACAATAAGACGGACGTCCTGGACAGAGACACCGTGGACGACAACGCGGACGTCCAGGTAAACTCCAGTTCAAGGACTACCCGAGAGGGTCGCCGGATCAAGCAGCCAGCACACTTTAAAAACTATGTTCTGGACGTTAATCAATAAGGGGGATATGATATATATCGCGGACAAGCAATACGAAGACGAGGCTCAAGAAAAGCACGCGCGCACCCGCAATAGCGGTCACACTCTGATTCCAAAACGCCATGAGCAATGGCTAGCTTCTTTTCGATTTTAACTGTACATTGTGTAAATAAACGCAGATTTAACAGGAAAAGATGTATTACTAACGATGCCCCCCCAAGAAAAGGTCGGCCCCCAATAGGGACGAGAACGACTCGTCTGAGAGCGGAGCTCGGGAAGTGTCTGACGTTGCGGGGGCCGGAGAGGGCTCTTCTACGGGGACATCTCCAGAGGCTGGGATCTTACCACCAGCTCCAACCGGAGGCGCGGCAGGTATCGGCGAGTTTATGCGCGCCATAACGGCGATGATGGAGACGTTCTTGCGACAAATCGCGACGGCTCCAGGAGTCGCGAGTGCCGCGCCTACGTCTCTGCCCCGACCGCGGTTGTCCGTACCAACGCCAACCTATGCGGGATAATCCAACGGAAAATCGGTTCGCGATTTCTTGCAGGACTTGGACGCGTATGTAGCCGCGTTGGGAGCATCAGACGAAACGGCCTTGGTGCAGATCATGCCGATCGCGATAACGGGCAACGCGTCGCGTTGGAGACAGTTGCAACGACCGTTCCTATCGATGGAGGACTTCCAAACGCGGTTTAGGGAGGAATTTTTGCCTCCTGATTATGAGATGCGGATCAGAGACGAGCTAGCTAACCGCACTCAGCAACCCGACAAGAGCCTCGTGGAGTACGTTCGCGCACTCTAGGAGCTCTACTCGAGGGCCGAACCATCCGCGTCTGACGCAGAGAAGGTAGCTATAGCGATACGGCAATGTCAACCTACATTCAAAGCCTACCTGTGCGGACGGGATTTCGCGGATCTGGAGGCACTTGCCAGAGAGGCGCGAACGGTCCAAGCGGGCTTGCTCGCTGAGCTGCTGTACCACCCCCCCCCCCCCCCTCCTCCGAGGGCTGAGGAGTCCCTAGAGCCAAGATGCGCGTGTGCAGGACGCGTCGCGGACACTCACATCGAGTCGCACATAGTATATACGGCCGTTGCGGAGCACGATCACGGGGTAGCCATAACGCCCCGGGCTTTGGACCCCTTCGCTTACGAGCAAAGGCGCAGGGCAGCCAACGCAAACTCGGCCCGAGTTCAGACCCGCAGGTGTGGCGCGGCGGTTAACCACCGCGGAGCCGCGACTTGTCACGACAGTCGTGGGAATCATGACTCACCGCGGTTTGCCACAAATAAAGTGTCGCGTGAGGGTAATGATAGACAGGTTGCGCGTAACGACCGGCCACAAGTCAGGTGTTACAACTGTCACCGTCTTGGGCACATCAAGCGACATTGAACGTGGGTAGCGGCTGGTTCTCAGGGTTTCCAGGAAAACGCCAGAGGCCGGCGCCACTAATCAGGTCCTTTGAGTCGAGGTTGCCGGCCGCTGCCGAGGCCCAGCATCAGTGTGCCGACAGGCCGGAAATTGCGGCCGGCGACTGCTTGGCGATGGCCCCGTTGGCATGTCGGGCTTAGGGCGCGACACCTGAGAAGGGCCCGTACGTGCGGGTAGAAATCGGTGGTAAAGAATATTCGGCACTAATTGATACCGGCTCTACCCTTTCTCTAATTGGCGATATTGTGTACAAGGACTGCCGTTACAGAAACCTTTGCGCGCGGGAACTTGTAACTCCGCTGCGTTTAGCGACAGGATTGCCCGAAGCGCAAGGTGCGATGCGCCTTCACCTTGGCCTTGACGGCAGACGAAGGAGGCAACGTTTCGCTTACTTGCCCGGTATGTCAATTCCTATTATTTTGGGGCAAGACTTCGTCCGCCGTGAGGGTTTAATCCTGGATTTGAGGAACAACGGGTATCGCTATAGTGCGTTTTCCCCTCTTATTCCCTTTGTTGCCTCATCATCTCTGGCGCTGGGAAGGGAATGTTCGCTCGCTGCGTCACAACAGGAGCAGGTATTAGCTGCGCGAGTCGTGCCCGGGAACGTCGAAACGATAATTTTGTCTTTCAATGTGCCCGCCGAACGACGGCGGATGCTAGCGAACGCCTTGTCCCGACACGCAGCTATGTTTACCGAGAGACCGGGGCTTACAACTGTTTTACAACATAGGATAGATACAGGAGAGGCAAGGCCGTGGGGGTGTAATCCTAGACCACTAAGCGTACATAAGTGGTTATCATTTGAGCCCGTTCTCGTTTCGCCCTTCTCACTTGGCCCTTCTCAAAACAACCATTCTCAAAAAGATCTTCCCTCTTGGACCTGTCGCATTTGGTCCTTTCCCGTTTCGTCCTTCGCATTTCAACCCTCCTCATTTGAGTCCGTTCTCGTTTCGCCCGTCTCACTTGGCCCTTCTCAAAACAACCATTCTCAAAAAAAGATCTTCTCGCTTCGACCCGTCGCATTTGGCGCTTTCCCGTTTCGTCTTTCGCATTCCAACCCTCCTCATTTGGGCCCGTTCTCGATTCGCCCTCCTCACCTGGCCCTTTTCAAAACAGCCATTCTCAAAAATATCTCGCTTTGACCCGTCGCACTTGACTCTTTCCATACCAAAATCGTTTTTTAGGGTAATATTAATAAATACATTGATATATCTTGCGCGTGTGTGTGTGTGTGTGTGCCACGCTACAGGCATACTCTCTCTGCTAAGGATTTTAGCAGTGCGTCGAGGTCGTCGTGAAAAGCTACTAGCTGACAATAAAACAAACCAACTATTTATCGCAGCCAGATCATATTCCAAATGTCACGTTGTTTGATGTCTCTACACTTGGGACAATGCCACCACTTCTATAATGCAGTGGTTCTCAAATGGGGGTCTGCGAAGGCATCCTAGGGGTCCGCGAAGCCCTGTCTCATCAGTCAAGCACAGCAATATTAGTTGTCTTTCTTCACGTTGAGAAGAAACGTTCCAATTTTCGGGTGAGTACTCTCGTGTGTATGTCCATGAGATAAGCCTATTTCAAACTAGCAATTAGTTATATTCATTTATTAAATCATTACCATGATAAACTATACATTTCTATTCCCCTCACCCCGAACAGGGTCCTCCATCATCTCCGCCTTTCTACAAGGGGTCCGCGAAACATCAATGGTTGAGAACCACTGCTATTACGTATGCTATTTCAGTTCAAACAAAGTTTCCAAATTAAATGTTCATCGCTTTTTTTTTTGTTTGCTTAGAGGAAGGGAAGCAGGCGTCATTGTACGATTCTCAGTGCGTACCTCTACACATAACATATATCTGATGGTATGTTAGGGGCCCAAACAAGGTAAGGCTCATCAACAAAGCCGCGAAGGCATAACGACGTTAGAGGCACGCCGAACTTGTGCCATTTGGTCGTAGCGCGAACGGGCGAAATGAGAATGGGTCCAGTTGCGAAAAATACAATTTGGATCTCATGAGAAGGATCAAACAAGGCGGACCAAATGAGAATGGGACGAAATGCGCACGGTCAAAATGCGAATGGGACGTTTTCAGATAACGGGCAAAATGAGAACGGGCCCAGGTACGAGAAACATGATTCGGATCTTATGAGAAGGTTCAAAAGAGAAGGACCAAATGAGAATGGGACGAAATGCGCAAGGTTCAAATGCGAATGGGACGTTTTGAGATACACCCAGCGTACATAAACGGGCTCTCCTAGACACGGCTCTCGAGGAGATGCTGGACACGGGGGCGGTGCGGTCATCGCAGAGTCCCTGGGCGTTTCCAGTAGTTTTGGCGCCGAAGAAAGACGGCACCGCGCGCCTTTGCGTTGATTACCGAAGACTTACTGAGGTCACTAGAAGGGACGCGTATCCTTTTCCCTCTATTGAGTTTATAATGTATTCGCTTGGAGGCGCGAGTGTTTCCACCACGCTGGATTGTAGCAGGGGTTTTCTCCAGATCCAGGTGGCGCCAGACGATGTCCAAAAGACGGCGTTCACCTGTTACATGGGGGTTATTTGAGTTTACGCGTCTTCCGTTTGGATTGTCGAACTCGCCGTCTTGTTTCCGACGGCTCATGGACATCGTGCTGGGTGATGCGAAATTTAACTTCGCTATGGCATACATGAACGACGTTGTGGTATTCTCCAAGTCGTTCAAAGAGCACCTAACTGATCTCGAGATCGTCTTAAGTCGAATGAGTGAGGCCGGTCTAACAATAATTAAAAAAGGTGAATCAGGCAGCCTCATGGGTAAATCGTTCAGGCTTTGTCGTGGACAATGGTACCTTGAAGCCGAACGATGATACATTGAGGGCCATTCTCGACTATCCACCACCGCACGATGTAAAGGGCCTTCAAAGGTTTCTGGGGATGGTTGGCTTTTACTGGCAGTTCATCCCAATGTGCGCGGAGCTGGCGCGGCCATTGATTCTGCTGTTCCGGAAAGGCTCGAGGTGGGTCTGGGGTCTTCTCTTCTCTCGCGAGGGCAATAGCAAACACCGCTATCCTTCGCTTGCCAGATCGTAATCGGCATTTCGTTGTGCAGACGGATGCGAGCGACTACGGTGTCGGAGCAGTATTGCTACAGGAGCATGATCGACAGTTACGCCCTGTGGCATTCGCTAGTCGAGCGCTCATACCGTCGGAACGCAACTGCAGCGTGACGGAAAAGGAGGGGTTGACCGTCATGTTTGCTCTGAATAAGTTCTACCTCTATTTATACGGTACGACTGTTGTTATTCAGACTGATCACGCAACACTTACCAGGATTCAGTGGCTAAAAGAGCCAGCGGGAAGGCTGGCTTGCTGGGTACTAACCTTGCAGCGCTACTCGTACACGGTTGAGTACCGAAAGGGATCGACCAACAAGGTCCCGGACGCGCTCTCTCGGGCGCCCCAGGATGGCGGTTGGGACGAGGTGACGCAACCAGAGTGTAACGTGAAGCGCGGGAAGAACAGGAGAATGTTTCCGGATGCAGGGGTGAGGTCCCTCACGGACGGTTGGGAGGAGGCGAAGCAGCCGGCACTCGTAGCAGCCTTAGCGTGCGGCACGAAAAAGCAGAGGATCGTCGCTTGGGGTGAATTGATCAGCAAGAAAGAGCTTGTCGAGGCCCAGAAAGCAGATGGTTTCTGTCAGCGGGTGTTGGGTAAACTGGCGGAAATTGCGGTTGACACGGGAAAGGCTGCCGGACGAGTTAATCAACAATTTGATTCATATCTGCTGGGCGAAGACGGCTTATTGCTTCGCTACATCCCAACGATCAGTGAAGCGGAGGGTAATGAGTCTCCATTCAAGGTGGTGATTCCCAGGAAGCTACGGAAGAGGTTCATTGGGTACTACCACGACTTGGCTCTGGCAGGTCATGGTAGTGGCAGCAAGACTTTTCATAAGTTATGCCGCGCCGCGACCTGGCCGGGATGAGGCAAGACGCACTCCGATACGCCCGCAGCTGTCCAGCCTGCCAGAAAGCGAAGCCCAGAGGGGGGAAGCCTCCAGGTTTGATGCAGTCGGTGGAGAGTCACTACCCGCGGGAGATCGTCGCTTGCGACATCATCGGCCCGCTGCCGAGAAGTCCGAGGGGAAACCAGTACCTCTTGGATATTACCGATCATTTCTCAAAGTGGGCAGAGTTGTACCCACTGAGGAAACTGGTTTCAGAGCGGATCTGGGAAATGTTACTAGATACTTTCCTACGCTTCGGCACACCCAGGTGTCTCATTAGTGATAGCGCTAGTTATTTTACTAGTAAAGTGTTCGTGGACTCCTGCTTGGCGCTGAACAAGAAACACAAGAGGGCAACACCGTACCATCCCCAAGCCAATATCACTGAGCGAGTGAATTGGAATGTCAAGTGCATGCTGATCGCGCTAACGGAGAGACACCGAGGGTGGGACGAGCACATCGCCGAGATGGGTTTCGCCATTCGGAATACCGTGAATAGATCGACTGGTTTCACGCCAGCGTTTCTGAACCTGGGTAAAGAGATACCGTCTTCGCTGGAGAACGAGTTACGGAACAACCAAGGAACACCAGGACGCCCGCTCTCTAGGTACGCGGAACAGCTAACGAACCACTTGTCTGGGACGCTGCACGATGCTAGAGAGAATCTCGATGCCGCAAGGATCCAGCAAGCCGCGCAGTATGACAAGAGCCATAGGCACTTGGAATTCAAAGTTGGTGACTAGGTCCTGAGAAGAACCCACCCTCTGAGTAACGCAGCTAGCGATTTCGCCGCATCGCTTGCTCAGAGATGGGAAGGGCCCTATGAGGTAAAGACGCGAATGTCGCGGCTTACTTATAAACTTGCTCGGTGTGATAAAAATGAGGAGTCGGGTCCAGTTCACATCGCGGACCTGAAGGGGTACTACCGTCGCGATGGGGAAGGTAGTTAATGAAAACTACCGCCGCCGCCACATTCGGCAGCAGAAAGTAATGATTTTCCTGTGTTCTAACATTGTTCTTTCTACACAGGATGCTTCTTTGCAGAAGCCGTCCCTGAGGGCACTACCCAAGTGGCCCACCGGACGGGCCAGGCCCCGGAGAGGGAAGGCACTGTTCCAGTTGACCAAACCCTTGTTGCGGCCAATCAAGGAGGCGTCAACACCGAGGATGGCCGAATGGCGGAACGGCGCAACGCCACCTGGGCTCCGCAGGCACCGCGAGCATGGCAGCAGGGACGCCTTCGTGACACGGGACAACCCCGTCCGCAACAACATCGCGGCACGGGGCAGGGCCGTCCGCGACGCACCCCCGCACAACGGAGCGGGTCCGTCTGCGAGGGGGGGACCTGCCTGGAGTCGGCCCCCCTGCCACACCGTGGCCACTTGGACGGCGTGGGAGGAAGGAGGGGCTGTCCACTTCGTCTCTCGCCGGCATTGGAAGAACCAACCAAGACCAAGGCCCGGCCAGCCCGACCATGAAATCCCACACCCTTTCCGTGGCCACACGGAATCTTTGGCGCCACGGATCTTGGGAGCGCCGGACACTTGCTGGCTGTGCGGGGTCCCGATTATACATCTGGAAACCCACGAAGCAGGTCGACTCCACCTCGACCTCCTCAAGGCAACTCCCCTTCGGGACAACGTGGCGGCAGTGGTCCAGACTCTGAGAACAAGCCGCCCGGACCTTCTGGCTCCCGCTGCCTTGGCCTCCGTCCAGCCAGCCCGGCTTCCCGAGAACCGTGCCGCCGCACCAGTTGCCGCAGCCGCCGCCGTCGAACCCGCCGCCACGACGGCCCCTACCATATCGGCCGCTTCCACCTCTTCCTGCTCAAGCCATGGGGCCGGTGTCGTCAACCCGCCCCCTCCGTCCCCCTCGACTTCCGACGACGCCATCATGGCCGAGGTGCAGGAACTCCTCGGCCACACATGTGAATCCCCGAGCACCCGGGGCCCCCCGAAGACCGGGCCTTGAGAAGGGGGGGGGGGGGGGGGGGGGGGGGGGGGGAGTGTGGGAAGCCGAAGAGGAAGAGGGCGCGGGGGCACATGCTGTGGCCGGCGGAGCGGCGCTCGAGATAAGTGAGCGAGCAGTTCTAGACGAAGAGCGAGCGGGAACGGCAGCAACGCAGCAAGCTTTGACGACTCGGCGAACCACGGTCAAGACACGATCAAGAAAGTAAAGGCACAGTAAAATGTTTCCTCGCATCTCTTCGAACGTGCGACTTCTTGGGAGGGCGGACCGAGCGGGGACCGATTGGGCGGAAGTATATTGAGCGACCCTAAGGACATGGCCTAAAATAGACGTATGACTGGCCGAAACGAGCATGTAGGTTCCACCGAACTGTGAACCTGGGAGTGAATAAATTATAGCAAACAAATAAAAAGAAATTAGGTCAGCTGTCTAAAAAAAGTTCATGAGCCGTTTCAGGGAAGTGCATGGCGGACTGGATTTCACATTTGAACTCCCAGAGGGCGGTTCCTTGCAATTTTTGGATGTCAACCTGACCAAGGGGGAAGCTCACACATGTTGGATGTATAAGGCGCGAGTGAAGAAGGAACTTTTACCTTATGACTCCGCCCACACTAAGCTAGTTAAGAGAAGTGTCGCCTCAGGGTGCTCATCGCAGGCCATAAGAAAATCATGCTCCCCCCCCCCCCCCCCAAGGTGAACGACTGCCTGAGATGGCGGATTGACCGTATAGGAGCAAGTGACTATCCAAAAGCACTTCTGGTAACGGCAGCCGAAAACTTTCTGAACAGACTGAAAGGCAGCGGTAAAACAATCAATAGGTTGTTGGAAAGGAAACCCGTGGTAGTTCTTCCCTACATCCACATCTCTCACGGGCTCAAAAAGATCGCATCAAAACACAACGTTCGTGTAGCGTTATCCACGCCTTTTAAGCTTAAAGCGTTGTGTCACATGGTCTATCAATCGGGAGATCACGCGGGGAGTCAAGTGAGGTGTGAAGTACGACACCGGTGCTAGTTTGTAGAGTGCGTTGAGGGCGCGGTGTACAAAATACCTGAATCATTCGAAAAATCTTACATAGGCCAAACGGGCAGGTGCTTAAATGAGAGGCCACTGGAGCACAAATACACGTTTGAGTAGTTGCAATCTCCCGGGAATCTGGCAGCACATTGTAATAAATGCCCCTGCGATGCGTTATTTGGAACAAAGTCTATCTTAGAAAGATCGTGTGACCGGACGAAGCGAGAAATCATGAGGCCTTTTTCATGACGTCAGGAAAGCAGGGAGCGTGTGTTAGTGAACCGTCGGTTTCTCTTAACAAAAAAGAAATAGCCCTACTAAAAAAAGATCCTGCTTCATGATGGGTAGAATTTCAGTCTAGAGTGGATGACCTCTTTACTCTTTTTAAAAACGTCTTACACCCCCTCATACTAACCCCGGAAGTACCGGTAGATGATGTGTTGCAGTTCCTTGACGTCAGACTCACCTTTCTGAGCGACATGTGTGTTGGATGTACCAGCCTAGAGCCCGAAAAACCTCTGTTGCCGTACAATTCAGAGGCCAGATTCACGAAGAGCTTCTTAGTTTACGACAACTTAGCTAAGAAGTTCGTAAGTTAAGAACATCGTAAGAAGAGGAGAAATCGGTATTCACGAACGCGTTCTTAAGTGAGAGGAGGAAAGCGGCGTTCTCGTACGGAAAAACTAGAACATACCGGTGCTGTTGCTATGGCGACGCGTCTTCGGCAGCACGAACAACCAATCGGAGAGCTCGGCATGTTTCGGAGCAGTTCGGAGCACGTGGATTTTTAATAACAAACACAGGCGGCCTTCCTGCCACCGCTTGTCTGGGGTTCGTGTCCGTGCAGTGATATGTCGACGCTAACACGATTTAAACGCGCCCGAATGCCGAGGCCGGGATGCGTAACCGTCTCTGTTGACTGCTACGAACTCGATCGCTACGAAGTCAACACAACTGTCATCGTTGGTAAAAGACGGCCCGTGCCAGTCGTTTGCAAAGCGGTCGACGTAGATGGAAACAAATTGCCGCAGCGTCTTTCGCGGCCTCGGAGATGCAGGAGCGAGCCGACGTTAAAAAAGATACGTTTGAATTACGAGAGTGTCAGCAAGAGCCACGTAATAGCTATTCCCACTCGGAGCGGACGCGCGCGTTTGATCGAAGTGCTGGATTCGCGCCGTTGGACCGCGAATTGATAAGCACTTCGGGACCGATCCTTTACGATTGCAACTCGATGCTGACGTGACACCCGGCAAAGAAAGGTTGTAGCGGCATTGCGACCCACGAACTGTTATAGCGATCGACAGTGAGGTGCAGTCGGTGTCAGAATAAAAATGGAATACTAATAACAAAGTGTACATACCCTGTTGCGAAGGTAATCCATACGGCGCTTATTTCAGCTCTATATCACACAAAACAAAGAGATAGAATCGATGAGAGCGGCAGAGCCCCGTTACGACGACAGCGTTCGTCACCGCTGCCTCGGAAAACAAGGAGATGACAAGAGGAAGAGATTGACCTCTTAATCTAAAATTGAGGTCAGCGATCAAACCATAGAGTACGGGAAGGGTTCACAAGGGTCCCGCGGGCATATTCCATTCAGCACGCCAGCCGGTCGTGGGCAGACGGTCTTGGCCAAGGACCGTCAGAGCACCGCTGCGCCGTCGGAGTGCCTGCTAGGCCTATCTGCCGAGCTCGCTTGTGGTCGGGGTCGGTTCCCGGGTGTTTGTGGATCCAGCGTTCTTGTTCGTCGTGGTCTGTTTCAAGTACTTCTTACTTTTTTCTTGCTGCTTGAAGTCGGAACGCGTGAGAAGCGCACGTAGAATGATAAACGTCCGTTGGTCGTTGCGACAAATAACTGAGCGACGCTGTCGGCCATGCTGATTTGATCGTAAGAAGTGCGTAAGACAGCTTCGGAGCTGTCGTAGGATTTCGTCGTAACCTGCGCAAAACTTTCGAAAATTTCGTTTCGTGAATACGAATTTGTTCTTAAGTTTTGTCTTACGCACATTTTTGGCGTAAGATCGTTTCGTGAATCTGGCCTCAGCTCTTTTGAAACTGGTCAAAAAGAGTATTGCCAATTTCTGCGTAATGAACGCCCTCGAAAAATCATGCCACCATATGATGTCAGAAGGCCTGGGTACGAAGTATAGGCGGTTATTGGCAGCTGGCTTCCCGAGGAATGTAGTCGTGTCAGTTGCGGAGATCGTATTCAAAAGATTGCGTAGTGAAGCTTGCCCTCGCCCAACGGTTCTCAGAGATAAACAAGAGGTCGCGGTGATGCCGTACAATCACAAAACGGTGCATGGCCTGAAAAAGGTGGCCAATAGATAGAACGTAAAGGTGGTGTTTTACGCACCAAACAAACTTAGTAAATTATGTGGGATGGCAGATCCTTTTCGTAAGGCTCCTTTTGGCTGTGCGGTGAAACACAGGAATCCTTTCGTTGAATGTGCGGAGGAAGTAGTGTATCAGATCCCCTTAACATCCGAAAATAAGTATATAGGACAGACCGGTAAGTGTATTAATGACAGCCTAAGGGAACACAAACTTAAAGAAAGAAAATAATTTTCGGGACGGTCATCTGTCTTATCATTGTCAAAGCTGCAAGTGTGCGCCGTTGTTTTCCGAGTGCAAGATTCTGGCAAAGCACAAGGAAAAAACTGTGAGGGATATAGTCGAGGCAGATGAGATTAAGAAGGGCTGGGCAACATGTGTCAGCGTGGCCTCAATTGATCTACTTGACAAAGAACGTGCCTTCCTCAATGACGCGGCCTGGAATCGGGTTGGCTAGTGATAGGGTGATATCAGAAACACGGATAGTATTTAAGTGACGTTTCATGTAATAAAATCAGTTGTTGGTAGCGCACTGTGGTGTCTGATTCTCGCCTTTTTGTCCTTGTGTTTTGAGCGGTTAAATGTATTCTAAGTTCCGAAACCAACTAGCCCAACAATCTACTCTACTGGTATTTTATGCGTATCTTCGCTTGAATTGGACTGGATTGTGTCGGCCAATCCCCTGAATGTTCGACGGGTTGTTTTCTAGTTTTATTCAAATCCTCGTGATTAATTGAAGTGGCAAGCTTTGTTAATAAATACTTTTGTCTTAAAGTCAAAATATGGGAGTAAATGCTTAAAAGAAAAGGCCGAAAAGAAATTAATATATCAAAAGTTAAAAGAAATCAGAACTATGAATTCTGTCTTTGGTATTCGAAATTTATATATGTACGAGTGGCGTTGTGGTTAGCGTGTCGGAGTTATGAACTTATTATGGAAAAAAAATGACTCCCGATTCAAATCAAAGCGGCGAAAACTTTCTTGCTGGTTTATCAGCGTGATAAAGGCGAAATGCCACGGGCATCCACATCACGAGCGGGCAAATCCGCTTCAAAGGTTTCGATAAACAAACACGTTAGAAAAGTGCAGCGACTCTCCGGTAGCTATATGCATCCCGCTTAGGGGATATTGTGCAGCTTCATCATCGATGTCAGTTCTGTTGAGTTTTCTTTTCCATCGTGCCTTCTTTTTGTGATGGCTGCTGTGTTGCGGCGAACACCGACGAAACGATGGCCGGGATGCTTGGCTCATCAAGCCGCCGTCTTTTTTGTTCCTAGAGCGATCTCTACAGACGAACGCGTCGAGATTACCATGGTTCTCGCTGACACAAGTGAAGGCATATGTACACAGGGTGCAGACTACAGTCCGGAAAATACTGTAGTCTTTATTTCCGCCACACACTGCACGCTGCCGGGCCTCCTTTTCAGCTCGACCATATCCCCTCTCCTATTCTACCTTATTCACCAGCCGCAGGACAAGGGATATCTCCGACTTATGACGGAAGGGAAATCCGGTTTGACAAGCATTCCTAAGCCGACATTGGGTTGGAAGCTACGAGTTCGTTAAACAAGTCGTGCGCCATCTTTCGCCATTTGAGCACGCTCCCGCGAAAACCCAGGCACAGAGAGCGAGGTGAGGCGTAAAAGGGAGGCGTACGCGAAACGAAAGAAGTCCGAGAGCAGACAAAGCCTAGGAAGTATCGAAGGTTTTCAAAAAGACGCACATACAAAAAGCGCTAGGTCATAGCAGATTTACTGGGCTTTTTTTTAGTTTAGCTAATGGTTGCACAAGCGGAGAAAGATGTCTAAAGCCATGACATTGCGCTTTTGCTGGTACTTCATTGGCACCATCGGCGTGTAGCATCAGCCGCTCGGCGGACGCGATGTTGTTACTTTTTTTTTTTTTTTTGCTAAGGTTGTAGGACATTCGAGAAAGGTGAAAAGTTAATTTGCGCTTCTCATCTCCATCATTTCTTGTTTTTGCATCTATTATACGGCCGCTCTAACCATGAACAAAAACTGCCCCAACTCCTGGCTTCACTCTCACCCCCTTGTCCCATAGAATACACCGCGAAACTGCAGTTCCACGTACAGCCACTGAAGTCGAACCGACGGTACCACCTTTCACAAAACGGCTTGATAGCCGAGTGGTACAACTTATCAAACTAGCTAATGTGCGTGTTGCTGACTGCAAAAAGAATAATCGGGACTTTCTTGACCAAACAGCAAAACATCAGTGTATTTTTTTTTTGTATTCTTTGATACCTATATTAGCTGTTTAATAAGTTATATCACGCTGCTATCAAGGCCTTCGTAAAGGTTGGGGCCGTCACTTCAACGGCATTGCGCTGCGCGTCGATTTTCTATATTGGGGTGCATTTTATGGAACAAATGGGAGTAAGCGAATACACACTTTTTTTAGAGTGTTTGACCACATAAACGGTGTATTGATACCGATCGAAGGAATCGAAAACACACAGTCAGCAAGACAGTTGCGTGTGCAAAACAGAACACTTCATAGACGCTGCAGTATAAGCATCCCTTTAATTATTAGGTAACTTCAATAAAAACATTTTGAAACAGTCTTAAAATAGAATGGCTCTAATAGGCTAAAAATGTGAAACCATTGATTACGTTTTGGCATACCTCTTAGAAATGTCAAACAATATACCAATTAGCTGTAACTATTTTAGATTTTTCTGACCGGTGGCAACAGCCACAAAACGATGTCGGTATTGATGATGAAATGCAGGGCGAAAATACAAGGACACAAAGGAAAAAGCACAAACTAGCCCTACGGTTTATTCTAGTAAGTTCTCGGAAGTTCCATGGCTGGACTGGCCAGAAAATACAGCAAGAAACTGATGTCGGCCAGTAGCCGGAACCTTCACGGCGAGACTTGCCATCCACGCCAGCGAAGCCTCGATGCCTGCAGGGGCTCGTTGCCCAGTGGTGCCTACTGGCCGTGCTCCGCCGTCCAGTTCCCTGGTACTGGCCGAAGTAGCCACAGTACTGGCCGACAGGTTGTGCTAGCTGGGTGAGAGGAAATGCACACTGCCTCTAACATTGCTTCCTTGGTCTCAGATTATGATGAGTTAATAAACCAGCATAATACAGTATGCAAAAGATCTATTTTTGCATCACATGTTTTGGTTTGCAGAGGTATTCAAGCACTCAAATGTTGTGCATAATAATAAATCCTTTGTTTGTTTGTTTGTTGTTTGTTTGTTTGTTTGTTTGTTTGTTTGTTTGTTTTATTTTAGCTTGTGTTATGCTTCTTCGTACAAAAAGCACAATTCAGTATGGTTGATATTGCTGAGGGCTGAAGTGTAGTGCTCTGAATAAAACAAAACGTGAGTGGAACTAATATCAATCGTAAAGTTGTATCCCATCTGTTTGTACCTTCAAGCTTGTCTATTTTATACTGAATAAAATATAACATGATATTTCTCAATAAATGAAAGTAACAGTGTGAAAATAGGGTGGACAAATATATTTGCATGCATTTAAATTGATATAAATATATAAATGCGGGTCGTTTCATGAAAGATTAATATATTTAATAAAAAGAGGTTAAAAATAACCCATTGCTTATTACTACCATTATCCACTGCAGCGGATACACTGATACGACTGTAAAGTTAGAATCAGGGGTATCATTAACTATATTTCAATCAGATGAATACTGGCGGGCTAGTTGGTTGTCCATCATGAATAAAATAGCGCAAAACAACAAGGAAGGAAGGACGAGGTAGGCAGGAAGGGCGCTAACTGACAACTGACGTTTAATACAGTCTATAAAGAAAGAGAAGAAAGAAGTTACTGATGTTATTGCTTAAAATAAAGAAGAGTACACCCTCAAAGTTGTTATACGTAAAAAAAATGTTCACTCACTTTTAACTACTATACTCTCACTTATATATCACATCTAAGAGCAAAAAGTGAGAACCCGGAACAAATGTTTTCCAGCAATCTTTCTATCTCCAAGGACCAAGTGAAAATGAAGCATCGGATGCCAAATGTTTGACAGGCATCTAAAGAGCTCCGGTGGCTGAACAGAAATGGAACATTGGATTCCAAAAGCTTGCCATATACGAGGGGCGTTCATAAAGTTCGTATTATCGGCACAAAAAATTGAGAAAAAAAAACAGAACAAAGCAGGCATCAACATGAGCGCGCGTCAATCTAGTTTCCGCATAGTATAAACATCGCATGTTATAGTAGCTTGAAACGCCGCTAGGGAGTCGAAAAAAAAATGGCACCGCCCGTCGGTGCCAAGCACATGCAGTGATCCGTTTTTTTTTTTTTTTTTCATTTTAAGGGAAGCAATGCCAAGGATATTAATTCCAATCTGGGAGCGTTGTTCGGGGACAGCGCCCCAGTTTATGACACTTTGGTTAAATGGCGCAGACGCTTCCTGTGTGGCCAAATAAGAGGAAAGCATTTCAAGGACGGCGACCAAGTGATTGCTGAAGTGGGGCGATTCCTGAACACTCAAAACGAGGAGTTCTATAACAATGGCTTCCGGCATGTGGTGCACCGCTTGAAAAACTGGGTAACTTTTTGTGGCGAACAAGTAGAGAAAGTCTCAACTCCTACTCGAGTTTGATTGCTGAATCTCTATTCCTTCGTGACAATAATACGAACTTTATGACCGCCCCTCGTATCTTTCGACAGGCGTGCCAAATCACAAACGCTTGCCAGGCATCTTCTGAGTTCCGATGCCAAACAAAAATGGAACATTGGATGCCAAATGCTTCCCAGACATCGTTTAATCTCTGCTGGCAAAGTAAAGAAGGAGCATCGGATACCAAACGCTCGCCAGATACATTTTTAGCACCGGTGGCCAAATGAAAAATAAAGGACCGGGTGCCAGATGTCTGCCAGACATATTTTTGAGCTCTGGTAGCCTAGTGTAAAATGCAGGCTTGGATGCCAAATGCTTACCAGACACGCGCCCCAGTTATAGGCTAAACTTTCGATTCGCTCAAATTACCACTGTCCGCTAATACGTCATTCTCTCATGTGATAAAGACGCTCATATTTTCTATGTGTAGGCTGACGTAGGTTATTATTTTCTGCAGGCCGTGGTCGGTTTGCCTTGCTGCATACCCGACCCGGAGGAATAATACGGAGCATACGGTTTCAACAACAAGAAACTACATTAAATTTGACATGGACAAGACGATTAACATTGTTACCAGCGGCGCCTGAGTCCAGGCAGCGACTCCCTGTGCGCCGCCTCTCGTCCGCCTTATCTAGGCGGCGCGTACGATGTGCGCGTGGCCGGCGTGACGCTGCCGCCACGCGGGAAATGTTCGCCACCTGTGCCCCGCAGTCGGGCAACTGGGCTGGGTGGCAACCAGGGTGCCCACACTCCCCCCCCCCCCCCCCCCCCCCAAGCTTCGTCCGGCATGTCGATGACGGAGACGTTGTGGGCGTTGGGGGTTATAGCGCTGATGGGCGGACAGACGTAGCAGGTCCGGTCGGCGCCGCTGGACGAGCGCGATGGCCAGTTCGAGGTCACGCTTTCCAGAGTTGGTTGACGCGCATGATGTGTTCGGCGTCCACCTCTCCCCAGCTCCTTCTTCTGGCTCAAGGCTAGGCTGGTCGCTCTGGATTGTCACTCTGGATCGTCTCCAGCAGGCGGCTGCTCTCCACGTGATCCTCCATAATACGAGTCACCAGCCGCTTCGTCCTGTAGGGGGTGGCCGCTGTCCATGGTTCGCTGAGCCGCCCTTGACGAGCCGACGTCCTTGGTGGCCTGATCCACCACGAGCCTGGCCGCCATGTCGTTCCGGTGGCGGGTGTGTTAAGGGTGTTCTTCACGAGCCATCTTCGTAGAAAAACAAGGAAGCAGACGACATGGGGCTCAGTTGAGGGTTGAGCCTGACGTTATCTTCGCACCCCTTCAGAAAGTTCGAAATAACGGATCTAAGGTGGGCACCACAATCTCCCCCCCCCCCCCTTCTCTTGAAAAGGGAGCAGATCCGCGGAAGTAGAAAACTACCCCCAAAATGCGACAGAGGCGAAACCGAGGAGACGAAAAAAAAACAGACTCCTTTCTCTTTGGTGTCACCGACGTCACAGATTATACCGCCACCTTGGTGGAGACAAGGGGGTTTCCGAAACGGGACTGCCGTCAGTGTCGTTCCGGTCCTGCGAGGAATCTTCGTCTTCTGCTTGAAAAAAATCGTTTAAGGTCGGTGTCATGAACAGGTCCGGTTTCTTCCCTAGACTCAGAGTGAACTAGTTTTAAGTGAGTGGTGAGCACTTTTCACGCACGTGAAACGGACCTTCCCACCTGTTTGCGAGGGAGGCGGCGAAGCCTCGAGCGGCGTCACTCAGTGGGTGAGTACGCCGGAGTACAAAATCTCCCACCTCGAATTGCAGGTCGCGTCGCCCCTGGTTGTACTGTTCTGCCTGCTGTACTCGGGCGACGTCGAGATTCTCAACTCCACGTAGGGGCGGAGCCTTCCCCCAGATTCTGTAGAAAGGAGACTGTTAAAAAGCGGGAACGCGAGCTCCTTGCCGAAATTCAATTGGGCAGGAGTGAGACCCGTTGACCGATTAGTGGTCGTACGGGTTGCAAATGCCAGCTGGGGCAGTTTCGCGTCCCAGTCCTTGAGGTGCTCGATGTAGGCCACTAACATCATCTTAAGGTTCCGATTTACCCTTTCTGTGATGTTTACTTGTGGGTGGTATGAGGAAGTTCGTTTGTCCTTAAAGGGCCTCTGACACGCCAAAAAAAATATTTTTTTTTCATGCTAAACGTTGCAATGGCATATCAGGACATTACAAAAAAATTGTTTCACTATAGAGTTGCGTAGTTTTTTTATAAAAAATAGAAATACGAGGCCCAATTCAAAGTTCCCGCCGTGTACTGTGACGTAACAGTGTACCGCAAGGTGTCGGGGCGGTCAGAAGGGAGGCATCGCCGGAAGTCACGTGAGTTGTATCCCTCGTCGTGCTTACCGCGAGCGCGTGTAATATTTTTTTTAATATTTTTGTTATTCTCCGCACCTCCACGAGCGATCCAAGCAGACAAGGTTTCTTTTATTTGCTTTTCATCGCTTAATGTTGCTGTAAAGGTAGAAGAAGCGGAGTCAGTGAATTGACGTAATCAACTACAATGCCTAGAAGGTGCTGTGTGAGGGACTGTCCCGGTATTTCAGCAACTGAAGAAGAGATCACTCTGCATGCATTTCTGAGAGACATACATCGGCCGCATGAGCACCCAGTAAACAAGTTCTACTCATGCTCTAGACAAAATACCTACTTTGTGCTCGACGTTAACTTGTACTTGGTACACTCACCAGTTCGTATTCTTTAGACGGCAGGCATCTACAGCCAGAGAGTATCCGATGATTCAACGACCTCGGTGTCTCAACCTTCAGCAATGCGATCAGGCGTGTCGTATGCTAGCAATCCTAATTTCCGCGAGAGTTCTAATTTTTTTTTTTTTTTTTTTTTTCAAAACTTGATAGTTTGTTTTGCGCCCAGTATAGCCCTGTGTTATCGGACTGACGGCATGCACTCGTACACTGGCTTGTACTCGCAACGCTTTCATCATTGACCTCCATCACGTCGATCCACTGACTCTTCGTCCTCGAATCTTACAGCACGCAAACTAACCAACGGTGCAGGGATAAAGAGCTAGTGAAACTGAAACTTCGTTTTCTACGATCGCTCGTACGAAGAGCAGAATAATAAAAAGAAAAAAAGTCTTAGGCACGGTCGCGGAGAGCACGAGGAGTGAAACTCACGCGACTTCCGGTTAACCCACTTTTAGTGACGTAGCTCAATGCCTCCTTTCTGACCGCCCCGACACCTTGCGGTACACTGTTACGTCACAGTGCACGGCGGGAACTTTGAATTGGGCCTCGTATTTCTATTTTTTATAAAAAAAACTACGCAACTCTATAGTGAAACATACTAAGGGGGCAAGCTGAGCTAGTTGGTTCTGAGACATCTTGGGTAAAACCAGCTGAACAAACTGATATGCCGTTGCAACTTTTAGCGTGAAAAAAAAAATATTTTTTTTGGCGTGTCAGAGGCTCTTTAATTCCCAGCACCCCGCAAGCGTCCACGAACACCTTACTTGTTAGGTAGGAGGCATCATCACTTACAAGCTGTGCTGGAAAGCCGAACCTAGCGAATGGTTCAAGTTGACATCCCCAGATTTTTTTGCGAATATAGCTTCCGCAAAGGAAATAACTCAACCCACTTTGTGAAGTGGTCGGTTCCCACGAACAAGTACTAATTGCCGCGGGGACTGCATGGAAAGGGGACCATGACGTCACAGTAACAAATCTGCCAAGGGCTCCGACTCACGATTCGTTGCATGAGACCGGGGGGCTGACCATCACGTGGTTTTGCCTTCTGGCACACCGAGCAGCTACGAGCGTATCGGAGCACATCCTGCCTCATACCTGGCAAGGTAGCGACTTGGGATAACTTTTCGTAAGTTTTTCTCCCACTACTGCGTCCTGCCAAGGATAAAAAGCTTACGTAGCTTGCGGGGTATCACGGTCCGGAACGCCGAGCCATCCGGATCGTCGTCGGCCTGGGGGATGTTGCGGAGCAGCAGGCCGTCGTCGCTCATCAAGTAGGAGTCGAACCTTTTGTCACTTGGGTGGTCGACTGGACCTCTCGCTGCCAGCCAAGCGGACACGCGTTGGCAGAGTCTGTCATCCAGCTGCGCCTTGCGAAGCTCCTCGCGGCTCAGCAATGTACCCCACCGTGAATCTGGGGATCCTCGTGCCGTGGCCGCGACGGTCACCAAGCCATGGCAATACTGCGAGTGTTCCTCAGGGAGTGGAGCATGAGAGAGCGCATCAGCAACTTTGTTGGTTGCCGGGCGGTACACGATAATATATTTGTACTCAGTGGCGTCACGAGGGTCAGTGGCACCCGGGGCGGAAGCCCGCAGCAACACCCCCCCCCCCTCCTTCCCCCTCCCCCCCGCTCTCGCGTGGACTGCCGCGACACCTCCCTGAGTGCTGCACCCGGGGCGGTCCGCCCCCCCCCCCCCCTTGTGACGCCACTGGTTGTACTGTTGTAGCGTAAGCGCCCGACGAGCAAGACGTCCAGCTGGATTCTTAGGTCCCTTAGTCAGGATAGCGCTAAGTGATTAGATTGAATCTGGAACGTTGCGCCATCTAGGCACATATCGAAGCGCTTCAAAGCATGAATAATGGCGAGACATTCACGTTCTGCGACACTGTAGTTGCGTTCGGCTGGAGTTACCGTGTGGCTCGTGAAAGCAACTGGCCGAAGCACACCGCCATACTCGTACAGCAAGACAGCGCCCTGGCCACAGTCGCTTGCATCTGTTTCCAGAACGAACTGCTTGTTTACCTTTGAGAGCTGTAAACAAGCGTTATCAGACGCGGCTTTTGAAAGGGCTGCGAATGCGCATTGTTGTTGTTCGGCCCAACGCTACCTGACGCCTTTTTTTTTTTTTTTTGGAAGGTGATTGAGCGGTTGGGATATCTCGGAACAGTGTGGAATAAAATCCCGGTAGAACACAATCATTCCGAGGTATCTTTGTAGGCTCTTTACGTCATGTGGGCTTGGGTATTCGGTTAGCGCGAGCAACTTATCTTCGTTGAGGCGGAGCGTGCCGTTATCCAAAACTAAACCAAGGAGTTTAATCTTGGGCACTGCCAACTGAACTTTTCCGGGATGAATCGTGAGGCGAGCATTACGCATTCGCTCAAGCAAGATGCGAAGGTGTTCGACATGCTCCTCAATAGTTCTCGAGAAAACAACCACGTCATTCATGTATGCCATGGCAAATTCGTACTTCGAGTACGAATTTGCCAACATCATCCATCAGGCGCTGAAAACTGGCTGGAGAGTTAGACAACCCAAACGGCAGTCGGGTGAACTCAAACAACCCTCTGTCGCGGATGAAAGCAGTTTTTAGGAACGTCTGATGGGTGAATCTCGATCTGAAGAAACCCGTGACTGCAATCCAGTGTTGTAAACACGGTCGCGTTACCGAGCGTGTACATCACGGGGAAAATGCTGGGGAAAGGGTAGCTGTCTCGTACGGACACATCGTTAAGCCGCCTGTAATCCACAAGGAGTCTGGCTGTTCCGTCTTTTTTCGGAGCGAGAACAATGGGGAATTCCCAGGGGCTCTTCGACTCACCTACTGAACCGGTATCTATCATTTCCTCGAGCGCCGCATCTAGGAGTGCCCTTTTGGGGACGCTGATCTGTCGAGAATTGCACCTCCGAGGCGGCGCGTCACAAGTTTCAATGCGGTGCAGCAGGATGTCAGTCTTTCTAGGTGTTTCCGTGAACATCGGTGAGAAAGATTGCAGCACAGCTTGGAGCTCCTGCTTCTGCTGGCTGCCTGTGGGGCACTTTCGCAACGATTCTCGAACGCCGGCAGGCAAGACGTCTGGCACCACACTCTTAGAAAAAAGGGTATCGATAGTCCTCCCTAAGGGGAGGAACGGTCTTGTAACCTATGTTCCTTTAGAAAGGGAGAAACCTTCGTCCCTGAAGCAGGGGAGCATAGTTCCTCCGTCGCCAGCATCTCATTATGGCCGCCCTGAATCGAGCAAATCGAGCTCAATAAGGCTTAACGAGGATGCTACGTCTCTTGGTCTCTTGTACGGGACGAGAGGAGCAGCAAAAAAAAAAAGCGTAACACGAGCTTTCCGCGAACAGTGTTTATTTCCGAAGCCTTATTCCCCACGCAGGTACAGAAACTTGCGTTTCGAAAGCAGTTACTCAGTCTTCTCGTCGTCAGCACTGCGATGTTAAACGGAGACAACCGATACCCAGTTACTTCGCGCACTTTACGTCTTACCTTTGCTGCTCCTCGAGTCAGAATTCCTTCGTCAACCGCACATCACGGAGGAATGGCAAACCAATCCGCGAAACCAAAAGCCGCTCTCAAAAGAGGAAACTCGAAGCCGCTGTTTATCGCGTAGCGTGAAAGAAGGTTAAATCGCTTGCCACCAGATGCAGGGTCAAGCAGAGTAATTGCAAGCAGCTAAGCTAGGTGGCGCTAGGTACCGCCCAATTCATGTTCTACAAAAAATATTTCTATTTCCGCGAGCTATTGCACTTCGCGCCCTTCGGGAACCTGTACTATCTACACGTTCCAACATAACTATGTACACGTGCACACATAGAGTTATTATAATGTACGCTAGAGGTTCAACTGGCGCTAGTGTGCTGTTGCAAATTGAAGCAGACAGCAAGCAGTCGGAAATTGACTTCCGGTAATGCATTTCTATGGAAAAAAGCGAGTGCATTTCCTCTCTGCGCTCGATTATAAGAGCAAATATCACGAATAATTCGTACGTACTAGGCACTTTGGAACATTTCCCAGTCACGCAGACGAAATAATTGGTCAGGTACGGCGTTTTTATTTTAAAATCTTGACATGAAAAACGGTGCTAAAACCGCTTCGTACATGCATTTATGTGCACTGTCGGACACTGTTAGCGCGAACACGGCGTCGAAGCTTTCCAGCATGGGTGATATACGTGCCAAACGAACGAAGGACTTGTGGAAAACCAAGAGAGACGGCAAGAACTACGCAGTAATACTGGGTAAGTAACTCCTTGTGCTTGCAGACGATCAAAATAAATTGAAAGTCACGTAATATAGTCCGATTTGCAATAAATAAGTACTGCTTTAATCTTTCTGCTCATGAATATGTGCGAAGATGCTTGTTCTGGGTTCAAATCATCACCCGCACGCTCCAAATCTTTGCAAATAGGGAGAAGCCAGAGAACAGGTGCCCGATAAAAACTGCCCGACATAGGAAATAATAAGAAAACACACCTTTAGTAGCCCACGTACTTTATTCTTTACGTTTCGAGCGTTTTTTTATCCACTCGTAAAGATGCGCGACGGGGTCATTTTCATATAGTGACAGGACGGGCATATTAACAATATATAAGCACCAGCGGAATGCTGGCGAACTTTGAACACACTCTACATTCCTTTCGATCGTTATTTTGCTTAGAATTGTCGCTTATTTTTACATACCTGCCATGGAACGGAGGTTTGGGCCTGAAATATAGCGAAGTTTAACATCGTTCAGTGGTAAAGAAAAAAATGCTGTAACTCAAGCAATTACACTTCCACAATATTAATAAAGGTACATACTATCCGGTACAACCGAAATAACAAAAGTTATTAATGTTATTTTCCGGCGAAGAGACAAAATTCACGCGCTTTTTCCCATAGGAATACACAGGAAGACTGGAAAAGTAGACTGCATGCTGTCTGCTTCAATTTGCAACCGGAAGTCCCGTAGACACTAGCGCCATCTGAGCCTCTAGCGTGTATTGTATTAACTCTATGCGTGCACACACATACTACAAGCATCAGTTTGTTTCTCCGCACGGCACGTAGTAGCCTGTATTTCTATTGTAGTGTTTGTTTTTCTATTTGTGCTGTTCGTACACGGCTGCAATTGCCGTCTTGAATTAATCTCTGTAGAGCGGATATTCACTCAGCTGGAAGTGATGCTTCACGGGCAGAGAAATCGCTTTTCGATCAACTTGAATGCAGTCAAAGCCGCGACTTGCGGCAGCTGTTAAGTGTACGGAGCTACGCCGTGGAAAGCTCGAAAACTTCTAGGGCTCATCCCAGCGCGCCACTTGGAGGGCAATTGCTCCAGGAACCGTAGTATATTTAAACAGCAAAATAAAGGGTAGCTTTTTCTTTTCGATTTTGCATACTACTCTTTTTTAATGCTAAAATTTCACACTGTAAATACACGTACTTTCCGTCATAATTTCGTACTGTTCAGTCCTTTCTCCGACTCTTTCCCCACAGCTCAATCGCTCTCGGGGAGGAGACAACCGCCAGTCGCATTGGCCACTGTACGATAGGAGCTTACTGTTCAGACCAGCGTTCCAACATGACTATCCGCACGTCGATCGATTGCACCCGGAATGTCAAGCTGCGACACTCCGCCCCTTCCGATCACAGCCCGACAAGCGGCATCAATGCCCGGCAGTTCACGTCACCTCATCTTGTTTTTACACCACTGATACGCGAACACACGGTCACATCGGCGATAATTCCAGCTTTCAGTTCACAACCCACAACACTGCCATCACGACGTTGCTGCTGTGTAGCTGACACGCAGAAATACAGAACCACGTTGAACGCTGGTTGGCACTCGGCATCGGAAAACAGAACCGAACTCAGCACGGAAGGCACCCAGGCAGCCGGCAGCAAAACCTGCCTGTCTTGGACGCAGTTCCTGCGATTTCCATAACGTCGAAAACGTCGACACAGTTCTGCGTGGTTCCGCTACTGTAGTTACGACGCGTGGGTGGTGTGGTCGCGCAATCCGGCGGACACCCGGCATCTCACCCAGTGTACGTAGCGCTGCTAGCACTGCTCCGGAACTTCGCTGTTTCTAGCGGCTTCGTTTGCTCGTTTGATAAAATTAGCGATAAAAACGTCAATGCAATCGAAATGTTCTGCACGTTTGGACTAGAAGACGGAATTACAGGCCGCCTTCGCTGCCGTTGCAGCTCAATCAACTCAACAACATTTATTAAACAACGTGCGCGACGTGCTCGAAAAACGAAACCGAAAGAAGATGAGTCGGGAGGGCGAAAGCTTTCTCCCGCCTGCCTGGAGAAGGAGAAAAACGTCTCGTTCCTCCCTTCTTCTCGTGTCCGCTTGGGGGCGAGTCAGTAGAAGGGAGGAAGACGCGCCGTTGCTACCTTGTTCCTCTATTTTTTCTTAGAGTGCATGGTGAAGTGGGCTGCAAAGGGCGGGCTACGGGTCCATTCCTCCCGTCTGGTAAACGGAGTCACCTCTGGTTGTTGTCCCAGCCGGTATTCGCCACCAGAAAAGTCGAGTGTCATGCTTTCGCCTATAATGAATTCTCGGCCCAAAACCATGGGTACCACTGGTCCTGGCGTATAAAGGAATCGCTGACGCCGCTTCTTTCTATTAAACCGAGTCTGCAGCCTCACGGCTCCTCCAGCTGTCGTCGCTGTAGCAGAAGCTAGCTGCAGACGGGTTTCGCAATCCCGGAGGCTTATCTTTTTTGCTTTGCAAAGTTCGAAAACGAAATCCCCTATAAGCGAGATAGCGGCCCCAGAATCCAAAAGGAAAATCGAGCGGTGAAATTGTCAGGCGCGGGTCAATGATGCTAGGCTCGGGCTGGATTCGACATACCGATGGAATCTGTGCCGCGGCGTCACTGCTCTCAGGGACTGTAACGGCCGTCGGCGAGTGGCTGTCTGGTTTCAGCGTCGCCGGCCGTAGTAGTTTCCCTGGCGGTTCTGGTTCCGGCCCTTTGACGCCGCCTCGTGTCACCTCTTGTTTGTAGTGTCCACAAGTTTTGGACACTGGTTTCGGTGATGGCCGGGCTGCCCACACACGTAGTATCGGTCCGACGACAGTTGCCTGCTTAGGCCACCCGCACCAAGGTGCCCGTCGGACCGTCTCCAGTGATCGGGTAAAGAACCACTATGAGAGGGCCTCCACCAGGCTTGCGACTGGCTGTTGTGGGGAGTGCTTGTTCCGTTGCTGGGGGGGTCAATGCTGCTTGGCTGCGGGATTGCTACCGCACGGTGCCAGTTTTCAGCAGCACTTGCAGGAGCAGACTGATGAAGATGGTTCGCTTGGGTGGTGATCTTCGTCGGGCCCCATGTTGGGCGCCATTGTGGTCGGTTTGCCTTGCTGTATATATACCTGACCCGGACGACTAACACGGAGCCAATGGTTTCAACAACAAGAAACAAGGACATGGACAAGACGATTAACATTGTTACCAGCGGCGCCTGACTCCAGGCAGCGATCCCTGCGCGCCGCCTCTCGTCCGCCTTATTTCGGCGGCGCGTACGATGTACGCATGGCCGGCGTGACGTTGCCGCCACGCGGGAAATGTTCGCCACCTGTGCCCCGCAGTCGGGCAACTTGGCTGGGGAGCCGCCAGGGTGCCCACAAGGTATAGACCATTTCACACAGCTCTTCAAAATATATTGTACTTAGGCTACCTAATCTACTGACGTACTTAGTATATTGTTAATGGGATTGACTGGAGGCTAGACAATAATAACTCGAAGAGTGCGGGAAAGTTAACAAGCATGCCATCAATAAAGGAGTAAAATTCCCACCCGAATTTTATGAGAAAGGTTGTCCAAAACATAGGCAGAAATTTTTAAAATTCACAGCCCCCCTCTTCCAGCCCCCCCCCCCCCCCTTCCTCCCTCCCCCCACACTCACACACATATACCGGGTGATATTTTTTATTCGAAACAGACTTTTTTGAAAAGCATCTTTACTGCTACGTGAATGTCGTTTTCGCTATATGATTCTTGAGCTCGGCGGATGCTCAGGGACGAACAACCGTCACAGTTTGGTGAGTAATTAACTAAGCTCGTCAATTAACTTTTTAATTTGTGCAAATAAACTTATGGTTTCAATTAGAAACTTGCTGAAAGTCATCGAAAACCACTAAATCAACTCTTTTAGAACTACATGTAGCTCGTGGGAAACTCGGGGGCGCGCCAAAGTTACCACTCGTGAAACAGGCACAAAGCTAGCTGTGGTGGAACACAATAACCATCTCTTGTACGTAACGCGTTACAAGTAATAAATTACTTCTAATCGATTATATTTTACTGTAATTTTGTAACGCTTCAATTACTTCTTTTAAAGAGTAACGATCCTTGTAATTGCATTACTTTTTTGCTGTAACGGATTACAGTATTATCGACTACAGTTTTTCTCAATTCATTTATTTTATGTGTTTGTCTATTTATTGTTGTTTCCTGTTTTTTTGTTGTTGTTTTTTTTTTTTATGGGGGGGGGGGTGTTAAATGTGCTGGAGTCACTCAGCTCTGGGCTACGGTCTTTTTTTTTTTTTTTTGAAACCACTAAGAACGGGATTTTAAGGATTAGTAGGCCAGTTCACGCTGCTTCGTTTCCTGGGCACACAATTTTTTTTCTGGTACACGGGAGACTAAGTCCGGGTATGAAAAATGGCCTTATCCAACTTCTTGTGAGTAATGTATTTGTATTTAAACAGCGGTTTTTTGTAGTTTATTTCATTTTCACGAAAGGGATTGGGTGTGTTGTCGTCTCTGACTCTGCTCTAAGCCGAAGCGGTCAAGGCTTTCTCTTTTTTGTATTTTCGGAACAATTCAGCGCGAGATTCCAGGGATTCCGTTACCGTTGTGAAGACTCTGGTTAGGAGCTGCACACACACCGTTGTCGGGGTCCGACGTCGAGGAGAGACAGTACCCAGCACTAGTTTCGGCACATGTGGTTTCATCAAAACTCGGCTTGAGTGCCCGACACAGACAGATACAAAACACTTTCCTCGTCCGAAGACTTCCGATGGCTAACCGCCTTTTTTTCCGCCCCTCTACCTCTTCCTTTTTTCTCCGCTGGCCGCGAGGCAAGGATTCTTCGTAATCTGGCGCGAACGCCACGATGGGACACAAACACACACACACACACACACACACACACACACACACACACACACGTGGCCGCACGCACAGCACCGAATGAGTCGGAAATACATTCCGTCACACTCGCCCACACAAAAAAGGAATTTTCTCTTACACAAAATTCACCTGACAAACCTTAAAGGGATGTTTGTGTTCAGGTTCATAAAGACACTTAGTTTTCAGACCGAAATGAACTCGCTATAGGATACCTATCGAAACACTGGGTAAAGTGCACAGAATACACCATCACGTGGTCGCTAAGAACAGTGAACAGAACGGGACAACACACTGAAACCAGAACTATAAGGAGCACACTAAGAATGTTCCCGGAGATCACAGACCACGCGGTGGGCCCTGCAGGTTTCTCATTCGTGCGTCCATTAAAGGACACATGCAAAGGAAAAAAACATTTTTTCTAAACAGCTTAGATGGAAAAGGACGTCATAAAACGATTTTACAACGAAGAAAAAAATTTTTAGAGCTATATTTACGGCGCTATACGAATTTGTAGTTGGCGCCCGCGGCCGCCGCGGAAAAGTAGCCCTTATTTATCACGTGACGGGCCCATATTTGTCACGTGGTGTCTGCGCTCTTTCGGAAGCTTCCTATGACCTCTAAAAGTAACTTATTCATCTTTGTTTAGAGTATAACAAAAAACCAAGATTAATAAGTAACTTATAGAGCCCAAAGGAAACACCTGAAAAAGCGCAAGCAGACGTGATATACCTGTGCGCCGGTCAGATGACGGCGGCGGCGCCCCGAACCAGACGAACCTGTACGGCGGCGGCGACGGCAGCGTGTGGAAACGCGTTGAAGCGGCGTTCGCACAACGCTCAACGTGCGGCGGCGGCGTCACTTAGCGGTGGCGGCGACGCAGCGCGGCGGCGCGTAGGCCAACCACGTGACCAGCGGCGGCTCCCGCGGGCGCAACTACATAGAACATAGAAATAGCTTTATTTTTCATTTAAACAATACAAAAATACAGATAATGAGCCGGTATAAGCCTCAAGGGCTTGTGTACCTAGCTCGGCAGGTGGCGAAATCACAGTGTAATTCAAAAAGAAAGGGTCTATTTACCCTCAAAAACACAATTCAGAAAAATACTGACATGGAATACGCACATATATATACACACCCATATATATAGAGGACATACCGTTACTTGGCACGTAATACAGGAGGTCAGAAAATGTCAAATCACTGATCAGGTTTCGGAGTGCTTTTTTTATGTTTCTACTGTATAGCTCTACATTTTTTTTCTTCGTTGTGAATTCGTTTTATAATATTCTTTTTCCATCTAGCCTGCTTAAAAAAAAAGTTTTTTTTTTTTTTTTTTTTTGCATGTGTCCTGTTGATCAACTGGTCCGTATTCTCTCAAAGCATAGCGGTGTCTCCCCGCGGGTTGGCTTGCTCTAGGAGGAGCAGCAGCCGAGTTGTGAGACAACTCCTCCAGGAGTGCCAGCATGATGAAATCGTTTGATCTCTCCTCGTCAGAATCCACTATGTTCTCATCCGCTGGACACGGGCCGGGGGGCTTTGGAACGCACACACACACACACACACACACACACACACACGCACACACACACACACACACACATACGTTGCCGCACGCACAGCACCGAATGAGTCGGGAATACATTCCGTCACAGAGTAATAAAAAAGTTGAAATGAAAAGTAGCGGGGGAAGTAATCGATTACTTTATATCAATTTTTCTCTTACTTTTTGAGGCTGTAATTATAATTATATTCAAGTTACTTTTTACAGTAAAGTAATTGTAATTGTAATCGGTTACTTTTTTTCAGTAACGTGCAAAAGTCTGAATCTAATCATCCGCGTTCCGCCACTACAGACGCGCCCCCGAGTTTCCCACGAGCTTCAAGTCGTTCTAAAAAGAGTTGATTCAGCGGGTTTCGATAACACTCAGTAACTTTCTAATTGGGACCATGTGTCTATTTTCAATAAATAAAATGTTAATGAACAAATTTTAGTTAATTACTTACCAGACAGTGACGGTCGTATGCCCCTCGAATGTCCGCCGAGCTCTAAAAACATAGTGAAGACGGCATTAACGTAGCAGTAAGTACGCCTTTTTTTTAAATATGTTTGGAATAAAAAATATCACCCGGTATAAAGAAAGAGGGTCAGAGAATAAGTTAATGATGCACTGGTGTCTCTGCCTACCGCAAAGCCATCCCCCGAAGGGCAGTGGTGATTCGCCGTTCCGGGAAAAGTTTGCGGAATGCTCGACCCCCCCCCCCCCTTTTTCCCCCTTCCCCCGAGCGTTCCCGTAGTCGACCGTAGTCGGCACCTATGGGACTCCATAGTATTTCGCATTAGACGGATGATCTAATCTCTATTCACTTGTTTGCTATACTTTATTCACTCCTGGCCTGAGTGTGCGGTGGAACCTACATGCTCGTTTCGGCCAGTCATACGTCTATTTTAGGCCACATGATCACGCTTCCCTCCATACCCACTCACAAAGATTAGGGTCATGTGATGAAAGGGAGTTCGTTGATTGGTCTGGCGAGCGCCTATCTCCCAACGCACTATCAGTCTAGGAGTGGGCGGAGTACAGTGCCTCTACGATTTGTGCTTGGTAGGATTGCTTTTGCATGTTTCGTCGTGTTAATATTTATCAGAATCTATTGCGTGCTTCTCACATTTATACTCTGTTGCAGAGTCCAGTTGAAGCAGAAGCTTACATTGACTAATTTTAGTTCCCCTAGACGACACTGACTCCATCGCCTACTCTGGTGGGGATGAGGCGTCATGGCAGACTGCAAAAGTGGTTGACGGTAAGCTGCCCACTATATTCCGTGATGTAATGAAACCGACAGGTGGACGGCGGGAGCCTCTGAGTGCTTGGCAGCCAGCATGCGTTTGCCGCTGAACACGAGGCTTCGCTATTACATGTGCAAGTTCGGAGCTCACGAGATGTGGAAGTATTACCGAAGGTGGGACAACTGAAAGACCTATCTGCCATTCTCATTTCGTCCCGGACTATAAAATAAAAAAATGGACAAGAGCATAGTTACTATGCGGAACCTTGGCATACCTATTCTGATTTTGGATTTCCACGAAATTGCAGTGTCACCATTTCTACCGCACAGCCACTACCAACTTGGCCACACGGTACTTCAAGATGAGCAAGAGCTGCGTTGTAATCCGATTTAGCTTCGCCCTGGGGGCGACCTTTCCACCCTTCGTCGCATGGGCGCTGACTTTTCGGTATCACGTGACACGGCCTGGACATCATAGGGTGGCTTCAATCCGTTGCTCTGCTCTCCCCTATGTGCCTGGATGATTGGATTGTATCTGTGTTTTTCAACGCTTTTCACTGCAAATTTTTTCCTTGCTCTGTAAAGTTTTCTGTTTTTTATACTTGTACTTACTACATGGCTGCATGCTATCAATAGGTGCACAACTTCTGCACTTGAATTCATAAGTGGTTTTTGAATATACCCTGTTGCAACTTATGAAAAGAATGCTTGGATGGAACAGCGCGGATGAACAGTCACACTAACATGCACACAAGAAGCAAACAGAATCGCAGCGCTGCAAGTTTGCTTCTTGTGTGCATGTGAGTGTGACTGTTCATCCGCGCTGTTCCATCCAAGCATGAATTACCAACTTGCCCAAGCGTCCAAATTATGAAAAGAAGCACAAGCTCCTTCTGTGAAGCCCTCCGCTCTTTCCTCTTAGCAGAGCGAACGCTGTAGAGGAGGCGAGGAGGGACTAACCTGTCCTTCGGCGTTTGCACTGTTAAGTGCAAAGAGTGGAGTGCTTCGCGAGAGGAGCCTTCCCGGCTTTTCTTCAGCGACGATCCGCTATAGCTTCGTTCGTCACGTACCGGCGTGTGAGGTGGCTAGAGGAGGCACATGAGTCAGCGTTAGCATTGAGCACATTGAATAGGTAGGTACAAGAGAGCACGAGGGTTGAGAGGTCAACTACAATGACAGTGGAGGTTTGCTTGGTGTAGTGCCGGAAAATGTGCAACAAGAATTGTGCAACGTATATTTATGATCGCCTATTTACTATCTTAAAGAAGGCGGCAAATATAGTCAACGTAAGGAGTCAGTGTGTATATTTATCGAAAGCATCATGCCCTGCCTTCATAAAAAATAAAAATTGTGTCGTTTGGGAGAATTCTTTTCTTTTTTTGCTGTTAAAGGATATGCTTGGTTGGTTATTTATTAATTTAAAGGAACTATGCATTGTGCTTGATTCCATGTCCGCGGTCACTCAGGCGCTTTAATGATTTTTTTAGATATTTAATCGGCTTAATTAATTTGGACACAAAGGGTGAAAAAGAAGTCGGACAGCTTATGAGCAAGCACCTGAGGTACGCAATATCCAACGAAGAAAATAATCCGTCTGCAATGCAAAATACCCCGAAGGCAGCGTTGTCAATGCCAGGTTTACTTTCGACGTCTCTGAAAGTAAAACGCACATCTGTTTGAACGAAAAAATATATGTTTACACAGATCCATGAAGTGGTGCTTGGCGTCCTACTGCAGTTCAGCTTGCCGAGGGTAATTTCTCTTTCACTACTAAACTTCACAAATTTCATTTTGAAAATTTTGCAAGGTCATGACAGACTTCACTTAACGGGTCTGTCACGTGTCTCTATTCCTGAATAAGTTTGCATAACAAATAGTTAATTACCTAATCTCAATGTTATAAAGTGTTGTTAATGAATATTTGAAAGGGCTGATAGTTGAAAAAGTTTCCTGCTCTGCCTAAGATAAACCATCGAAACGTCTCTTGAGCACTTAGTTGTTGTTTTTTTCAAGTAAATGGGTGCAGACAATATTGCTTTTTTATATATATTCTACACGTCATTACGTGGGCCGAGGGGTCCTGTCGGCGTTGTTCAGAAAACTTTAGTGTCCTCGAAAATCACAGTCAGCACTAGACCTGCATATTTATATGTTCTCCATGGTTCAACACACTGCTAACCAGGTTGTCGACTAGCTTTTCCACTGCGCCTCCATGCATTATTTTCTTCATTAGTTTAAGTTTGCGGAAACTAATGTCAGCAGTTACGGCCAGTGCGACTGTAGATAATGGTATTCCTCCTTGTGCATCAGTTCAGTCATTTCGCCCCTGAAACTACCCGGACGACAAACAGGACCAAATGAAGGTGTTAGTAAAAATGTCCGCAATTTAGGCTCATAACCCCTTCGTAGTTTTCAAAAGTGACCCAGTACCACTGTATTGTTGGTTGTGTACCACAAGAGACGCATTCGTATCACAAAATTAAGCGAAAACGACATAACACACAACACACCTGCGACTGCGCTGAAACAGAAACCAATCAAATTGAAGCCACCTTATGTTGCGAAGTCCGTCAGTGTCCTCAATCCACCTGTCAGGTAACTACCGAGATAAACAAAATTATACTTTATTCACTGCTAGGCTGAGAGGACGATGGAAGCTGCAGGCTTGTTAGACCAGTCGTGTGGCAATTCTCCACATGATCGCGTTACAGCCCATACCATCCGTAGAAAGAGGGGACAGGCAATGAAAGGCTGGCGCTTCGTTGGCTTCAAGAGCGTATAGTTTTCACTTCCTTCACCGGTGTCCGCAGAACAGATGGAACCACATTTGCAGACGTAGCTTTTCTTCTTTTTTTTATCCACCTTGTTTTGACCTTTTTTGCTTTGTCAGCCAACAGCCGTGGGGCTCAGCAGAGTGTTGGCAAAAAATATGTCTGCAAGTCTTTAAAGCAGTATGCATCAGACTTTTTAGCGTATTCTAAATTCAAGAAATGACGATCACTTTGTTTTCTTTGCCGTTTGTGGCTGCAATGAAGGAATTTCTCATTGAGGGAATAACGACACTGCTGCTCACATTGATGCTGAGTGTCAGCGCCTATTCAGCATCGCAATAATGACAACAATTTTACTTTCTTTGACTATTTTTGACATAACTCGCAGATAATTTTCTGCGGTAGTGTTACAAGATTAAAACATTGTCATGACCGGGCTTCTTTAATAAATTCTGCAAGATGATGAAGTCGGTTAACACAGAGCTTGCGCAAAACCAAATACCCCGCACCCCTTTTGTATAGCACATCTAATTCTCTCCCCCTACTTGATAAGCATCCGTGGAAAATCTTTCAGCTAGTTGATCAGAAGCAGACATCAATAGATTTAATGCAATACCACCTAAGAGACATGATCCGCAAAAATATCAACACACATCGACAGCTCAACACTGCATCACCACTGAGTTGCGATTGTCCAACTGATTTGTTTGAATCTGTAGACATTTAAATAATAGATAAACAGTGAATTTTTTTGTCTTATGTAGACGAATTGCATATGACGTCATGTCATTTAGTCGGAAGGGCTTTCAGATACTCGGGTAACGACGCTCAATGCTTGTGGTAAGTACTCGGCATTCATTTGGTGGTAGAAGGTTTGAATACTTGCTAGTTTTAGAGCGTAGGCCTCTATTTTTGTTCTGTTTTAGTCTCCGCAGGATTTCAAATTGTGAAGAGACCATTACGTGGGAGCAGCTGGCTCCCATACGCAGCGACATGGCAAAAGGTTATTCAGGTGAAACCGCCTCAGAAAGGCGGAGAAAAGACGATAAGACAGCACTGATTGCAACATACACGGAAGGTTTCATTGAAAACGCAATTATTTACGACGTAATCATCCTCCCCGCATAAAAAGGCGAATTCCTTATCGATAATGTGCACCGACGGTGCACTTACGAAGCTTTCCTCTCCTGAGGCCCTAAACTCGACAAAACACAAAGTTGGAGGCGAAAGTTCGCGGAGCGCGCCGATTGGACGTCGGCGACAAAGAAGCGAAGCCATCGTCGTGATTGTCCAATCGGTGCGCTCCGTCAACTTCTGCCCCAACTTTGTGTTTGACGAGTTTAGAGACTCTTGCAGGCTTATACTGTACGCTTTGAGTAGTTTTCTGTTTTCTTTTTAAGTTTCCCAAGAATTTTTGTTTTCTGCAGATTTGGTGCACACGGGCCTCTGTTAGAGTGAACAGCAAGATTGCCCTAGGGAGAATTTCTGATCGATAAAACGTGTTCGCGCGCCCTGTCATTAATGCGATTCCCCGTCTGCCCTTCTTTCACCTTTATGCAATACGCGAGAGCCTGTTGCTTCCGAGGGATATCGAGCATAGGGGCTCGATAGCTCTCGTGGCGGCGTTTTGATCCAAGATCCAGGCCAAGCTCATCTTGATTCGTATGAAGCTCGCGTCGGGCGGAACGGAGGCTATCACGTCTACGATTGTTGAAGGAGTTCCCATCTTGTGCGCCGTGTCGAACGAACTCGCGCCCCATATTGACTGCTTGTTGTCATCAGTGGCTTGGAGAGCGTTGAACAGAACTGAGCTACCGAAGGCGCAACTCCCCGAAGTGACGAGGCGTGGTGAAGAGTCGCAACTGCACTCGATAATCCGGACAGCGGAGGCTGCGGCGTCCGGATCTCTTGATATGAATAATACAGGACGAAACGTGCGACGCGGACGGGAGGCTGCTGGAGGGTGCGAGACCGTTCGTGCCGCACGCGTTCGGAAGGCTCCCTGTTCTCGTGCGGCTAGGAAAGAGGAGCGGCTAAGGGATCAAACGTCCGACCGAGCGCAAAGGAAACCGTGGGCCGCCAGCGCCGCGAAGGAGCGCAAGTTTGATTAGAATGGACTTCTGTGTCGCCGTGACAGACCCTCTGGAGAAGATGTGAGGCAGCTAGTGCCACCGAGTAGGCGGCGAAGAGAGGTGCAAGTGCACGAATCGCGGGGGGCGGTAACCCCGGAACTGGGAAGACTACGGCGCGCTATAATCGCAGAGCTTGTCCTGCCTGTGAGTGGTTGACCGTGTGGAGAACTTTTGATTTTGATCTCACGTGCCCGGTGCCGAAGCCCACATTTCCCATTGGTATGAACACTTGTTTACTCCTCCAACATCTCTAGTGCCAAAGCCAACATTCCCCGCCAGTCTGAAACACTTCAAACCCCGCCACGTAAACAGCGCCGAGTATGGTGTGCACAGCTTGCCTACCGGCAAACATCCTTTGAGGCTCCCGTGACAGTACCGAGACGAGATTTCTCGCCAGAGGAGTGCCGTAGCTCTTGACCGTGGTCATTTATGGGCATAAAATTCTCCTTTGAAGCAAAAGGGGCGGGAGACAAAGCGGTCGAGCTGGTTGTAAAAGGAGATAGCAGGCATGGGTTCAGGACAGTCTTGATTTCAGGGTCTTCATTTGAGAGTTTTGTTTTGACGGTCTTCAGTTAGTGTCTGAAGTTATGAGTCTTTTAAGGGAGAGACTCCATGGCTTTTAGGTAGGCTTCGTCGGAGGTCTTGAGTAGAGAGAGTCTCGACTCATAGATAGTATTTAGTAGAGGGTCTTAATTCATGGAGGAGGCCGTTCAGTTGCAGCCGCCACCGTGAGGTTACTGACCGGAATGTACGTAACGAACGGCGACATGCACTCTAAGAAAAAAAGGGTGTAGTCGGGTGCATCGGGCGCCCATGCACCCTTTTCCAGAAAGATGCACCCTGCGTTACCCAGCCAGTGTACTTATGCACCGACAATGAGCACCCTCCTCTCCCTTAAAAACCTCTAGGTGTATCAGTGCACCCCCATGCTAGCCACGAGCCCCGATCAGCTTGTGCTTGGATTCCCTCTTGGGGGTCACTTTTTGGGTTGGGCAGTTTCTTAGAAAGTTTGGAGCTATGCTGCACACTCGGTATTGACAGGAGAGTAGACGCTATGCTTGTTTTAGGCCAATCGGGTCTCCTGTAGGATCACGTGACTACAGTCTCCAAGCTAGAGGTAAGGCAGAGCACGGCACGTGCCTGAAGGCCAAGGCCACGGGTAGCATCCACTGTACTATTGACTTTTGGTCGAACTTTCAAGAGGATATAATTGACAAATCCCCTCGTTGAGTTCATTGTTGGGTTGCCCCTGAAGATAAGCCTTTGCGAGGGCGCCCCCCTTTTGGCCTTGAAGGAGCTGCTATTTTCTTTTTCTTTCTCTCCCTAAGCTGAAAGCATAGAAGAAGGTGCGCAGTTGCCGGACCAATGAACCGGGGGCTTTTTCATCCCTCGACTCCGCTGTCTGGGCGCGGGTGACGGCAGGAGCGTGACCATGTGGCAAAGGTTTCACGGATGACGTAGCAGCTTTTCCCGACCTCAGAATGTCTGCTTCTCGGCCTAGTTTCTTGTGCGCTTTGCTGCTATCAGCGAGGCTGCCGTAGATTTCGTCCGCGACAACGTATTCGAGTGAACCAAGATTTCCAGTGTTTGAAAAGTCCTACGCTTATATCGGCAACAAGCGATTTCTTCAAAAAAGCCCAAGGAATTCATGTGATGCGTTTAGTGTCCGGTCCGGCAAATTACTGCTTCTGCCACATCGTGTTGAATCTTCACGGACCCCTTCCCTTTCGTTTTTGTGTTTGTGTTGTGCTGCAGTGCCCGTGTCGACATATATTTCGGATTACATATTTCGAGTCCGGTATTTTCATCGTAAGTACTCTGCAGCCTACTCCTTTGCAACAATTGACCGTCCCGTTCCGGATTACCTCTAGAATTAGGCAGTGTCTATTTTCTAGCAGCCGGGAGAATAATTTCCCCGAAATTCTATCGGCAGTCGGCTGCCATTAGCTGACTACAATCATGTGACAACTGCAGGTAGAATACTGACTTTCTTAATCTCCTGGCGTTCTGTGTAAACACGTTTTCGTTGATACACGTTATGTAGACACGTTTCATCAAGACTAACGTTTCATCGTCACTCGTTACGCGGAATGTACGCTGTAGGGACATTTTGTCGCGCGTGTATCTCTGAGACGCGTGCTCACCGACTCAGCACACCCGTTCACGCCGCTTCATGACGACAGTCTGCGGCGGCTCATTACGAAAATGTTAACCAACCTGTCCGCCCCGTACACGTCACTTCGCGGGTACAGCTGTCGATGAAACGTCGTTCGATGAATGAATGGCGACTGCTGGTGGAATTTCGTGGAAATAATTCTGCCGGCTGCTTGGAGACTAGACACTGCCTAGGACTCACTTCCGTTTCTTGTTTGCTTAGTAATCTTCTCGGTTGTCTAACAGCTTCTTCGTACCTCTTCGCATATCACGGATTGCTTGTAAGTTTGTAATTGTTTACGGAATAAGCTGTCTAATAATTAATAAACTTCTAAGAGATTTGAAAACAATCCCGTGAGTCCGTTTACCTGCCTTTTTGTTATCACCGGGGCGCATACATTCTTTAAGGGTTTCCTTGATGTCTTAAATAGGTTTCTAAAGTTAGTTATGAAGCGGGTGCATAAAGTGGTGTGACCATGCACCTTTGAATCAGGTGCATCTGTGTTCTCTTCGAATTCAGTGGGTGTAGAAAGAGGTGTAACAGTACACTATTGAACGGGGTGCTCCTGTGTTCCCTTTGAGAGCAGTAGGTGTAGAAAGGGGAGTAATGGTACACTATTGAGCGGGGTGCATCTGTGTTCCCTTTGAGTGAGGCGGGTTTATGAATCGGTGCAATGGTACACCTTCAAATGGGGTGCATCTGTTTTCCCTTTCATTTCATTGGGTGTAGAAAGAGGTGTAGCCGTACACCATTGAATGGGGTGCACCTGTGTTCCCTTCGTGTGAGATTTCTGTAGACAAAAGTGTACATGTGCACCACACCAACGGGTGTACACGTGCTCCCATATTTGGGGTGTGCAAGTGTTCCCCCAAAGGGTGTAGTATATGTGACAAGCACTTACACCCCCTATGGGTGTACCCCATTACACCCTTTTTTTTAGAGTGTGTCAGGTGCTATAGGTGTAATCAACTTGATCACTGGTCAGATCAGACGACAATGCACGTGGGCAGAAGCCGATTCAATGGGATTCCAAGGAAATGGGAAAACCGGCACCACTAATAGGGACCCCGAGTCAAGGTTGCCGCCGCTGCCGCGGCCCCGGGTCAGCTCGTCGACGTAGCGGAGTTCTTGGGTAGCGAATGGCTCGGGTTTGTTCCGTCGGCCTGTCGGGCTCAGGGTTCAAAACTTAGGTGAGGCCGTACGTGAGGATGAAGATCGTTAGTAAAGATTACTCAGCACTAATTGACACCGGCTCTACTCTTTCTTTATTTAGGGATACTTGTGCTCAAAGACTCCCGCAAGAGAAACCTTTGCTTGCGAAAAGTCGTAACACCGTCGCGTTCTGCGGTCGCATCGGCCGAGGCGCAAGTCGCAGTACGCCTTCACCTAGGCCTCGATGGCAGACGAAAGAGAGAGCGCTTCACTTAACTGCCGAACATATCTATCGCAGTTATCTTAGGACGGGGTTTCGTCCGTCGTGAGGGTATGATTCTTGACTTAAAGGGCAACGGGTACCATTACAACCCGCTGGCCCCTCTGATCCCCTTTGCTGCCCCACCGAAATTGGTGGAGGGAACGTAATGCTCGCGCACTGGACCACCCCAGGAGCAGGCGTTAGCTGCGCGGGTAGCGCCGGCTAGCGTCAAAGCGATCCCCACTTCCTTCGATGGGCCGGAAGAGCAACGGCGGATGCTTGCAAACACGTTGTCTCGGCACGCACCTATGTTTACCGAGAGACCGGGGGTCACGAATGTTTTACAACACAAATCGACACGGGAGACGCTAAGCACAGACCGCTGAGCGGACACAAAAGAGCTCTCCTAAACTCGGCTCTCGATGAGATGAGCCAAAGAAAGGAGGCCCAGCGTGCCTTTACGTTGACTACCGTCGACTTAATGAGATGAAAAAAGGGAGGCGTACCCTTTTCCGTCTATTGAGTCTATCGTGTACTCGTTAGGCAGCGCAAGGTTCTTCACCACGCTTGATTGTAGCAGGGGTTATCTCCAGATTCAGGTAGCAAAAGACAATGTCCAAAAAATGGCGTTCACCTGTCAAAGGGGGTTTTACGAGTTCACCCGTATGCCGTTTGGAATGTTGAATTCACCGTCTAGTTTAAAGCGGCTGATTGTCATTGTGCTGGGGGACGCGAAGTTTAACTTTGCCTTGGCATTCATGAACACCGTTATTGTATTCTCCAAGTCATTCGAGGAGCACCTAACTCATCTCCGAATTATTTTCAGCCGAATGATGCAGGCTGGGGTTGACAATCAACTCAGGGAATGCGCAGCTTGCACAGTCAAGGGTTAATCTCTTAGGGTTGATCACTGACAACGGAACCTTGAAGCCGAATGACGATAAGTTGGGGGCTATCCTCAATAATCCAGCACCACATGATGTTGTAGCAGATCCAAGAGGTGCCACAACCACACCCGAGTGAGTGTACTTCCAGACTAAAAACAACCGAGGCTCCACTCCGCCGAGTACGGTGCCGGTGAGCGCGCCAGCTCACGCTACCGCGTGGCCTCCGGAGCCGCGAGAAGTAAGAGAATATATGCCTTTTATCTAAGCTCTGAGCCGGACGTCCTTTTCCTCTCCGGCGCTTTCGAACACACCGCCGGGAAATTGGTGACCCGGACTGTCCGACTGCAATAACCAGAGCGCAGGCAACTCCACCGACGACGCAGGCTTGACCACCACCGTCCAGATTCGCCTTCCAGTCTTCTGGACGAAACATCCACGGGCCTAGTTTTCCCAAGTGGAAGCACAGTTCCATTTCGGCACATCACCACCCAGTTATCACGCTACTATCGTGTCGTGTCGGCCCTCCCCCCAGAACTGGCTGATAAACTGGACGACATACTGGCGTTGCCACCTCTTGACGACGCTTTCGACCACCTCAAGCGCACAATCCTCGCCAGGAAGACGGAGTCGGAGACATCGCGGCTTCAGCAGCTCTTCAACACCGAAGAGCTGGGCGACCGGAGACCATCCCAGCTGCTTCACCGCATGCGGCAACTGCTGGGTGAGCAAGCGTCTGACGCAAGCAATCCCATTTTACAGGAATCGTTCTTTCATCGCTTGCCCCAAGGGATGCGCATGGCCCTCGCCCCAGCTGCAGACTTTAGCCTTGACCGCCTCGCGAAGATGGCCGATCGCGTCGCCGAATATGCTACACGTAGCCTGTCGAGCATCGCGGACACTTCACACCAGTGCTCCTCCACCCAAGCCCTCGAAGCCCGCATTGACGCTTTAACAGCAAGCGTCGCGGCCCTTAGCACGAGAAGCAAACCACGTGAACCAAAAAGGCGCAGATTATCTCGACGCTGCAGTTCATCGCAACGACGAGAAGGCGATACCTGTTAGTACCACACGACAATCGGCAGCAGGGCACGCAAGTGCGAACAACCTAGTAACTGGCAGGAAACCGCTCCGGCCCGTCACTAGAGGCGGCAATTGACCAAGGCCCAACAGCAAGCCGTCTGTTTTTCGTCACAAAACATACTTTAGGCCGCCACTTCTTGGTCGTTACCGGAGCTGAAATGTAAGTTCTTCTTTCAACACTAGCGGAAAGACGGCACCCAGAGCCCGGATCACACCTCGTTACGGAAAATGGATCCAACATTCCAACATACGGAATACGCTCGGTGACCCTAGATTTTGGATTGCGCCGAGTCTTCCGATGAATGTTTGTCATAGCCGATGTGACCTACCAACTCCTGGGCTCTGATTTCCTTTCCCACTTTGATTTGGATGTCAATATGCACCACCGTCGCATGATTGACAACAAAACTCACCTTGCGGTCAATGGAGCCTTTACCAACTTAACTTCATTTGGCATGCGAAAAATCCTGCCTGCTTCCAGTTTTGCTGATATCCTAAAAGAATTTCCAGAGATCCCGAAGACGTCTAACATATCAGAACTACCACCACACGGCGTGACACATCATATCGTCACTTCTGGCCCACCCACTTTTGATAGCCCTCGTCGTCTATTGGGCGAACGCCTCCGCGTAGCCCGACTAGAGTTCGAGCACATGCAGGAGCTCGGCATCATCAGATCATCAAAGAGTTCCTGGGCCACAGCCCTCCACATGGTCCCCAGGAAAGATCCGGGAGACTGGAGGCCGTGTGGAGACTACTGAGCTCTGAACAATCAAACACAGCCCGATCGGTATCCATTGCCTCATATCCACGACTTCACCCAGCACCTGGATGGCACATCTATCTACAGCAAGATAGACTTCGTGAAGGCGTATCACCACATTCCGAATAAACCTGCGGATATACCGAAGACGACAATCACCAGCCCCTTCGGCCTCTTTGAGTATATCTGTTTGCCCTTCGGGTTGCGCAACTCCGCGCAAACCTTTCAGAGGTTCATCCACGAAGTCCTACATGGACTGCCTTTCATCTTCGCCTACTTGGATGACCTCTTGATTGCGAGCGCATCACCCGACGAGAACAACGAACATCTACGCCTTATCTTCGAACGACTCCCCACTACGGACTCACCATCAATATGGCAAATGTATCTTTGGGGCAACGGCTTTGGAATTTCTCGGACACCACATCACACCTGCTGGCGCCGAACCTCTTCAGTCCAAGGTACAAGTGATTCCAGATATCCCCCAACCAAAATCTTTGCGGAAGCTACAAGAGTCTTTTGGACTCATAAACGTTCATTGAATATTTATTCCACACTGTGCACAAGCTATAAAACCTCTGACAGACTTGCTACGTGACCAACAGAAATCCTCCACGGAAATACCATGGTTAGACAGCGCACTAAAGCTTTCACCGCTGTAAAAAATGCCCTTGCCGACGCCACACTTTTGGTGCACCCTCAAAATGACGCTCCAACGCGCATCATGGTTGATGCTTCGGAAGTTGCAGTAGGAGCAATGTTGCAACAACAAAACAACAATGAGTGGCTCCCACTGGCATTTTTTCTCTCAGAAACTCACCGCAGCGGAGACACGCTATAGCACGTTCGGACGCGAACTATTTGCAGTTTACGCAACAATTCGCCACTTTCACTACTTCTTGGAAGGCCGAGTGTTTCATGTGCTGACCGACCACAAGCCTCTCACCTACTCATTCTCCGGAAACCACAACTCCTAATCTGCAAGAGAAATTCGCCACCTTGCTTACATCGCACAATATACTACAGATCTACACCATGTCGCCGGTATTGCCAACACGCCAGCAGAAAAAACTATCTCGCATTGGAAATGTATCTCCATCTCCAGTTGTCAATTTTTCGGAATTGGCCTTGGCCCAACAGGAAGACACCGAACTAAAAAAGCTACGCACGTCATCAACATCTCTCAAGCTGCAGTCCATTACATTGCCACTCGCCACTTGCGAGATTGCTTGCGATATGTCGACTGGCACACCCAGACCCTACATTCCTCCAAAATGTCGTCTGACCATTTTCCACGCTCTGCATGATCTCAGTCATCCGGGAATTCGCGCCACACAACGCCTAGTTGCCTACTTGAATGACCTCTTGATTGCATCTGGCCCCGGATCAACGCAGACATCCGTCTGTGGGCGAAGACTTGCTGCAAATGCCAGCGCTCCAAGATGTTTCGACACACAAGGACACCGCTCCACCCATTTCGACCTCCGGATGCCAGATTCGATCATGTACATATAGACATCGTGGGCCCGCTACCATCATCCAACGGATTTCGCTACATTTTGACATGTGTAGACAGATTCACGCGATGGCCTGAAGCTGTTCCACTCGCGGACATCACAGCAGAGACCGTCGGCCACACCTTCATAACCACCTGGATCTCACGTTTCAGTTGCCCATCTATCATCACGACCGACCGTGGCCGACAATTTGGATGCGCGTTTTTCAAGGCCCTCACCAACATCTTGGGCGCGCGCCACATACACACGACATCGTACCATCCTGCCGCAAATGATATGGTTGAGCGCCTACATCGCCAACTCAAGACGGCACTCAGGACTAGAGAAGATCAAAGCCATTGGATCAATTATCTTCATCTTGTTCTCCTTGGAATTCGCGGCACCTTCAAGACGGTTTAACTTGCACCTCAGCCGGACTTGTTTACGGCACTACACTTCGATTACCAGGAGATTTCTTTACGTGCACACCATCCGCACAGCCTGACGTCCCTTCATACCTTAAAGAGATGAGAAAATTCTTCACTTCTCTACGGCCGGTCCTACCAAGACAACAAACACAAAGACAGATTTTTATAAGTGAAGATCTGGATACGTGCACTCACGTATTCGTGAGACGGGATACGGTACGCGCACCTCTCATTCCCCCGTACGGTGGACCATTCGAAGTCATCTCACGCACCGACAAAACTTGTCCGGTCAACATCAATGGTCGTCATGACGTTGTCACACTCGATCGAGTGAAACCCGCTTACTTGGACTCTTCTTTGACGGACCCTGTGCTTCTGCGCCCGTCATCAGCCGTCACACCTACTCAGGTAAAAGCCTCCGTCAAACCACCTACTCCCCAAAGGACCGTGACGTGGGCCGCAACCACACGGGTTGCTCCACTACACTAGAGGGGGGGGGGGGGGGGGGAGGGAGGGGGATTCGGTAGCAGAACCAACAGGTGCCACAACCACACGGGTTCTAGAAAACACCCAAGTGAATGTACTTCCAGACTAAAAACAACCGAGGCTCCAATGCGCCGAGTACGGTGCCGGTGAGCGCGCCAGCTCACGCTACCGCATGGCCTCGGGAGCCGCGAGAAGTAAGAGAATATACTGTAAACGACTTATTTTTCGCGGGCTCTATATTTCACGATTTAGGTTAAAGCTGAAGTTTTTAAATATTTCGCGGGTTCTAATTTTAGCGACGTGGTGGGGTCTCAATATAGATTCCAATGTGTTTACATTTTACCACAATTGTTCGCGGGACCTATTTTTCGCGAATTGTAGGCGATTCGCAAAATGCGCGAAAATTAGGTCCTCGCGAAAATTAAGTCGTTTACAGTATGCCTTTTGTCTAAGCTCTGAGCCGGACGTCCCTTTCTTCTCCGGCGCTGTCGAACACACCGCCGACAATGTAAATAACCGTCAAAGGTTCCTTGGGATAGTGTGCTTTTATCGGCAGTTCATTCCTAGATTCGAGTAGCTGGCACGGCTACTAAATCTGCTGCTTCAGAAAGCCTCAAGGTGGGTCAGGGGACGAGAAGAAGAGGCGGCTTTCGCATCTCTCGTGAGGGCAATAGCGGACACAGCTAGTCTACGCTCGCCGTATCTCAAACAGCATTTCGTTGTACAAACGGATGCAAGTGACTACGGTGTTGGAGCGGTGTTGTTACAGTTGCGCGGTCACAGCTGCGCCCTGTTGCATTCGCTAGCCGAAAGCTTACACCTTCGGAGCGCATCTGCAGCGTAACGGAAAAACAGGGGTTGGCCGTCATGTTCGCGCTAAAACGATTCGACTTCTATAGAGACAGAACGACTTTTGTCATTCAGACAGACCACGCGGCGCTAACCTGCGTATTGAGAGGTTTAAGGAGCCGGCGGGAGGATTGGCTCAATGGGCCCTGCAGCGCTAACCATATACGGTCGAGTACAGGAAGGGCTCGACCAGAGAGGTCGCAGACGCACTCTCTCGGGCACCCCAGGATGGTGGTTCGAAGGATTTAACGCAACCGGGGGGCGGCGAGGAGTGCGGGGGCGAATAGAGAGAGTCACGGGGTACGGGGCAGCCCAGTACGATCGCTGGAGAGCAAGGAGGCAGCCCAGTACAATCGCTGGAGAGCGAGGAGACGGCTGTGAGGAGGTGAAGCAGCCGGGACTCGGGGCACGGTAGGAGGCTGCAGTGAGCTCGTGGTAGCAGTAGGACGCTGTACAAGCGAGCAAATAATCGTGGCTTGGGGGAGGCGGAAAGCAAGGAAGAGCTGCCCGGGTCCTAGAAATCAGATGGGTTTTGTTGGGGGTGTTGGGAAAACTTTAGTAAATTGCAGTAAACGCAGGAAACGCTGAAGAACGAGCGTGTTTGCCGTTCGATTTATATCTTCTGGGAGAAGACGGCTGGTTGCTCCGCTTCATCCCAACGATCGACGAAGAGGAGAGGAATGACTCTACCTTCAGGGCTGTAATTTCCAGGAAGCAACGTAGAACATTTATCGGGTACTTTCACGACTCAGCTCTAGCTGGTCTTGGCAGCGGCAGCAAGACTTTTCAAAAGTTATGTCGCGTTGCGAGCTGGCCGGGGATAAGGCACGAAGTATTTCGGTATGCTTTTAGCCGCCCAGCCTGCCAGAAGACAAAGCCGAGAGGTGGAAAAACCCCGGGTTTGATGCAGTCGGTGGTGAGTGACCACCCGTAGGAGATATTCGCTTGTAACCTCATGCCAAGGAGTCCTCGTGAAAGCCAGTATCTGCTGGTAATCACTGAGCATTTTTCGAAGTAGGTAGAGTTGCACCCTTTGAGGAGGCTGATTTCAAAGCGGATCTCGGAAGAGAAACCAAGCCAAAGACTTGGTTTCTCACTTGGGGCGCTTCCAGAAGATACAGTTTTTCTTTCGGAAATAGCGTAATGGAGGTGGCACTCACGCAGTCATCCCCGTGCGCCTTAATAGCCTGCGTTCCTGCACTTCGGCACGCCCAAGTTTCTCGTTAGCGATTATGCTAGTTACTTCATTAGCAAGATGTTCGTAGACTCCTGCTTGGCGCTCAATATAAAGCACAAGAGGACGATATCATATCACCCTTGGACCAAAATCACTGAAAGAGTGAATCGTAACCTAAAAAGCATGTTGAATGCGCTAACGGAGAGACACAGGGACTGTGACGAGCAATTCGGCAAGATGGGCTTTGCCATTCATAAGACTGGGAACAGATTGACCTGGTTTATGTCAGAGTTTTTGAACCTGGGTAAAGAGCTACCCTCTCCACTGCAGAACGGGTTACGAAGTCGCAGTGGAGAATTGGGACGTTCCCTATTTAGGTATGAGGTTGAGCTGAAAAAACGCCTTTCGGGTGAATTGCACGACCCTAGAGAAAACCTCGATGCCGCAAGGATCGAGCATGCGGCCCTATACGATGAGAGCCATCGTCGCCTGGAATAGAACGTCGGGGACTTGGTCCTAAGAAACACTCACCCCCTGAGTAAGGCAGCTAGAGGGTTCGCAGCAAGGCTGGCCCCGAAGTGGGAAGGGCCTTACGATACAAAGTCGCGAGTGTCGCGCCTTACTTGTAGACTGGATCGGCCGAACACCAAGGAGCAGTCCGGCCCTGTTAACATAGCCGACCTGAAGGGTTACTACCTTTGCGATCGAGACGGCAATGATCCAGGGGCAATGGAGGGAGACCGGGGACATTCCTGTTCATAAGACCCTTACGTCCAGTCTGGAGTGCGTACTCAGCACAGCAGCCGGACGGTGCATGGCGCCGTTGGTGAGCGAACCTCAGAAAGTAACTTTAGCCGTCGTTACAACCCCCGGTCTAGAGTGTAGTCGTTCTTTGTTTTTTCTAAAGGAGCTACTTTTATCCCGACAGCCGGCTTAAAAGTACTGGCTGAAAGGAGCGAGTGGTGCCGGTCGTGGACGGCTCCACTTAGCGGGCCCGCGTTGCCAAAATGCGGGTACAACCGCTCATTCAGATACCCAGGGTGCTCACCCAAAGCCCTGAAGACCATGATCACTAATGTGGTCCAAACGGGAGCAGATCGCACCTCGTAGACGGCGCCGCCTCATGCGCCCCACGCAGCGCCTTTCCGAAACGCTATTTCACGGATCTGAGCCGCTCGCCACACACCCTTGCGACAGCGGACGCCTCGGTGTGCTTTCTGAGAACGTCGGCCCATCCTGCAAGCGTGGAAGCGGCCGTGCCACTTTTGCGAGGGGGCCGTTCTGCCCCCTTCGCAAATGCTGCCGGGGCCTCTCTACCGTCTGCCTACTACCAGGCTCCGGTCCGGATCCCGGAGCCGGCAATATCTGGTCCCCGCCGGCGACTGCCCGCCGTTAGGTTGTAGCGGCTCCGCCGTAGCCTTCAACTAACAACAGCGAAGATGTGATGGCCGAGATGGAGGCGTTCCTCTTCGGAGGTCAGGCGGCCCCCATCATCTCAAACACCCCGGAGGCTGAGCCTTGAGGGGAGGGAAGTGTGGAGAACCTTTGGCTTTGCCTTCACGTGTTCCGTGACAAAGCCTACATTCCCTGCCGGTGTGAACACTTGTTGACTTCTCCAAGGTCTCTAGTGCCAACGCCATCATTCCCCACCAGTCTGAGACCCTTTTAACCCCGCCGTGTAAACAGCGCCGAGGATGGCATGCCCCGCTTGCCTACCGGCGAACATCGGTTGAGGTTAGCGTTAAAGTACGTACCCGGGATTTCCAGTCCGACATGCGCCGTACCCCTCTACCATAGCCATGTATGGGCATGATATTCTCTGTGGAAGTGAGAGGGGACAGGAGACAAAGGGTGGGGCTGTTATAAAATGAGATAGCAGGCGAGGGTTCAGGACACTTTTGTTTTGAATTTCTTCACTTGAGAATTTTGATTTGACGGTCTGCAGTTAGGGTCGGGAGATAGGAGTCTTTGAAGGACAGTTTCCATGGCATATTTTTGTGGAGGCTTCATCGGAGGTCTTGAGTGAAGAGAGTCTCAACTCATAGATCGTCGTTAGTTGAGAAAGGAAGCTGGGATGACGGGGCGTGAGTTCATGAATTGTTTGATTGAACTTGCTGTGTTGTGGGACCTCCTTGTGAACGGCTGAAGTGTGGCGTGATCGAATGGGGCGTAGTATAATGTGGAACAATTCAACAACCACAAGCCAGGGGCCACACACTGTCCCGCGGAAGAATCGAGTCGAGCGCGTGTCCGATGGGTCAGAGGAAGCTTTGCCCGGCACCACGGTTGTCGTGATTCCCGACCTAGGTTGACCATACTGGTTGTATGCCGATGCGTTAGATTTTGAGGTAAGAGACTATCTCGTTCATGTGACAGGTGAAGGGAGGTTAATACCTGTCGTGTTCGCTGGCAACAGATACTCACACACTCAGTCGCGCTGGACGACCCTCGAACATGAGGCCTTCTTCTTTATATGATCACTGGAAATGTTTGATAACAGGCTGTTCTGAGCCTAAGTTAAGGTGGTGTCCGATCGTGACCCGCTTATCTACCTGACCGCCGGCACCCAAGAGAGTGCTAAACTAGTCCGGTGGTCGTGGGCGGCTACAGCGCTGCAGCCCAACAGTAGCGCAATTGAATGCGAACGCAGGCACCATGACAGAACAGTATGCAGCAAAACAGCACGCAACAAAACAGCACGGTCAAAACAGCACGCGTCAAAACAAAACGGCGTCAAAAGAGCGCAGTGACATAACAGCGCGCGTCATAGCTGCACGCGTCAAAACAGCACGGCGTCAAAACTGCACCGTGACAGAAGAGCACGTGCCAGAGCAGCACAGCGTTCAAACAGCACGTGAGTAAGTGCCTGCTAGTTTTCGGTGTTTTTAGTTTGTTACTTATTATGTAAAACCTTCCCACCCCATGCCAATGGAGTTGAGTCCCTTTCGTTTTGCTTGCGATTGATTGTTAATTCGTTGACGTTAGTTTATAAATTATACCCATACAAATGCGGCGCTCTATCTACCGACCGCAACTGAAAGAAATAATGAACATGCCAATGAACGAAATTAGAGGAAAACCTAAAAACGTTTTATTTGACGTGCGCTCTTATTTTATGTATATCTTACATGGGGTAAGAAAAGCAACAGCCTAGAAGCGTGTCGATGAGGGGGCTGTTAGCACGAAGAATTCACAATCGCGTCCTATCGAGGTTGTGGCGACGTAGGTTGAGGCGAGCCCAACAGCAGGCCAGGCCGGCACCGCAGGTCACGTGCCAGCGCAAAAGACGGCAGAAAAAGAAAAAATAACGACTGGACCGATAAACTGCTTTGAAGACAGTTGTCCTTTGACTTTGTCCTGTTCAACATATCAACTACGACAAATTGGTGACCCGGACGACCGACTCCTTCACGGTTCTTCACCCTCTTAAAAGATAGATCTGGATGACGGTGAATCGCCTGCGACGGAAACAATTCCATCGTAATCTTTGGCGGCATTCTAAATCAAGCTGTCGACATTTTGGGCAAAGAACGCTAATATTTGGTTTGCGCAGGTGGAAGCACAATTCCAGCTCCATCGCATCACCTCACAAACAACGAAGTACCTCCACGTAGTCCTGTTGCTGCCAGCAGAGCATGCCGACGAGCTAAAAGACATCCTCGCAACTCCGGCCACATCGAACCACTACGACCATCTTTAGGCAGCCTGTCTAGCTCTGAAGACCTCATCAAAGCGCAGCCGACTTCAAAACCTGCTCAACATGGAGGAGCTCGGCGATCAACGTCCCTCTCAGCTACTGCGCCGGATGCGGCAACTTATGTGTGACGAGCAACTCAATTTATACACAAAAGGAAGAAGAACGTGTTGAAAGTCACGTAGTGGCAGTGCGTGTTACACATTTCACGACACCATATAACTAAGACGTATTTCCCCATAGTCCGATCTATAAACCATGTTTCTGTTTGAAGCAGTGTCGCTGATGAGTGGCTAATGCAGCGATCCGCAAAGCTATTAATGCAATGCGCTTCCGAAATTTCACGTGTCGTCTTGTCTCGATACTGTCCAAATATTGTTGTGCCTTTAAGGACTGGAGACCACGAGCAAGTATTGCAATGTACGGAATGTGCGCAGTTTTGTTTGCTATGGCATGATAACAACTCGCCCACCTTACCACACTTCTGCAGCTTTCCCCGCTTGGGAAGTGAACGGAGCCTTCGTTCCCAGGGCGGGAGTGGGTGGTCGCCTTTGTCGCCGGGATAATTGAAGAGATGAAATCGTCAGGGTCTTGCGGGCGGCTCCAGGTAGGGAGGGAGGTCCGACCTCTTCGGAATGTCGGCGCGCCGTTCCGAAGAATAAGTGCAGTTTTAACGAGCACGTGCGCGGAGCGAGACGTTCTTTCCCGCGGTCCCGAGTGCCCCGCGTAAAGGGCTGTCCAAACAGTACACTTCAGAAGACGTAAGACGGCACAACTCCGTCGAAAGTCGTAGAATTTAAAGCGGTTGAAGTCCGGCAGTCCTATGTCTGTTTGAACACCACCAAGCAAACATCACGACTTTCCTCCTCACTTCCTCCGCTTTTCGGTGACCTGGGTTCTCGTAAGACTTGACGTCACACGTCGCCTGCCAATGCTGTTCATCTGTTCTGCCGAGCACTCATATCCTTGGCCGTGTTCAAAAATTTGCTTGATCTTACTCAGGGTTTTGTGCCTTTGCGTTCGAAAACCTACCCGTGTCCAGCGTCGCTCTATTTGTGTGATCACGTAACACGAACCGCAGGAGTATCTCGGGTATTTTGGGGTATGATTTCGAACACAGCCCTTTCCTTTCCAGTTTCCGGGACTTTCAACAGCAGCGGAGGCCTTGAGAGATTGACCGACAGCCAGCAGAGTGGGGGAAGGGGGGGGGGGGGGGGGGGGCTGTCCAGACCCAACTTCCGAGTGATGAGCATGCTCAAGTACCCCGTGAAGGACACGAGCGAACTTTGACAGAGGGAACCACTTCCCCAGGCAATAAAAAACGGAGGGAATCGAACCGCCGCACGACTTATGTTGGAGTTGTGTCACCTCACGATTTCTGAAGTGTCCTGTTTGGACAGGCCTTTACTTTTTCTTAGGAATAAAAAAAAACTTCCGGTGCGCGGAAAGGGACTTGGCGCCGAGGCGCATTTGTTGACGTTGGACTATCGCGAGCTGCAGCAGCAGCGTGACAGCCCTTGTCATATACGCCCATCAGTGTAAATACATTCATCGAAACGTTCACTACGTCTCCTACACACTTCAAATTGTAACACCCCTATTCGTGTAAATGGCTCGTCGTCTGGCTAACGCCTTTATTCGTGTAAGGGTGTTAGCCACCGGAGGTAAAGAAAATCGTGTAACTGCTAACACCCTAAAAAAATATGGTGGCCAGTATGCGACAGGCGATACGATTAAAAGGCATGGCGAGCTGTACGCGGCTTTTCGTCGGAGCGAGAGCATACGGCTCGTACACTCGTTTGGTGTCATCTGTAGGTGCAAAAAAACTCTCCAAACATCTCTGTGTCAAAGTGCCAACACAGCAAGTGATGCGAGTAAGGCCGAAAGCGCTGGAGGCTGAACAGCCGAGATTGTCGCCGAAGTCTCGCTCGGCCAGTTCAATGCCGGTCGCATTTTCACCGCATCAGAAGCGTTTATAAAAAAGAGATCGGTTTACAAACACTGCAATGCTGGCTTTATTGAACACAACGCTCACTTGCCCTGAGCGACAATGAATCGCTCCGCAACCTCTGTCGACAGTGGCTAGGAGGTATCGCACTCGCTCTCCGTGTGGCTCTCGATCAACTAAGGCCCGTGCTCACATATGTTACGTGTGTTATCCACTCATGGACGTTTGTGCGTGAACAGCGGCATTCAGCACCTATACTCTGTTTCATACTTAGCGTGCAACGCTGTCAAAGCTACTGGCGCGAGCGCGTGGCTTCATCTATGGTTTTGTTTGCGCGAGAACGCGTGCAAATGATCAACGAGACCAAGTCCCACGCTCGCGCCAGTAACTCATACAGCGTTGAACGCTAAGTATGAAACAGAGTATAAAACACGCGCTGGGAAAACCGCCTAACCTCCTTTTGTTACAATCAGGCAGCACGGCGACACGGCAACACGGCTACCAGCGGGATCGAATCGCAGCGATCAACGCGACCGATGGACTAATGGAATCTTCGATGATAAATTTCCAGCCCTATAATAGTAATAGATCACCAACTGCCACACTTTCACATTGGGCGGCGACAGCCCCATCTAGCGACAAAAAAGTGCTAAATATTTGAAGAAAAAACAAATCCTTCGACTGCCGGCCCCACGACCACATTTCACTCACGACACGGACATACTCATCACATATAACTACACAAGTACACACGCAAATACAAGCATTACAGAACAATAACACAACACGAAACAACATTAGTACATCCTACTTAGGCGACCTGAGCAGTGCCCCGAACGGTATTTATGCCCTCCCTTTTCGCGCATCGGTTAGCCCAGTGACCACGCTAGTCTTAATAAAGATAAAAAAATATTAAGCCAATATTATTTCTCAATAATATTTTTCCTGCATTTGTCTTAGGTATTTACACATATCCCTTAGTGACTTCTTGCCACATCATGTATTATGATGATACGCGTCTAACTTCTTGTAGCTCAACGTGAGTGAAAAGAAGAAAAATCATGTGAATTCTGTCTGGCAACCGCCTTCGCGGGGTGGTTTCTATGGCGACGCTGTCGGTGCGCCGGTCGGTCACAGCCTGTTCAGCTGGTTTCGGTAACGGCCGAGTGCACGAGTCCACGGTAAACGCCGCGAACGCGATCGAGAGAACAAAGTGTAGACTGGAGACCTGGAGAACAAAATCTTGCGAGTGGGCAGGAGCTGGGCATTGCAGAAAGCATTATAAGGCTAGGACGCATACCGAAGCTGTACGTAATGCTGTTTTGCCCGTTCGAAAGAGAACAGCATACAAGTCCAAATACCGCCAGTGGCTTCAGTGGCTTTATCTTCGAAGGTAACTGTCAGCTGAATTAGTTCCAAAACGCGCGTGAGTCAGGCAGCGCAACGTGGCGCGTTCCACACACAAAGTCGGTAAGTAAACTAAGCACTTCTAAATCTGACACGGTGCCGTTCTAATTTATTTTTTAATATAGGAAGGGCGCGCGGTGTTTCTGGGTGGCTCAAGGTATCGGAAAGCAACCGGAAAAATCGGCGCCTGAACGTAACCAGGGGTGTACTATTCTATTGATGCATTTTACTTTCTGAAATTTCAAGGCGTACCGTCGTTTCTGTGAAATGTTAAGCTCACCTCCGTTCCTGTGTAATCCAATGCAGAAGACAGCGTTTGCCGGCGGAGATCTCGGTCGTGCGTGGCGAACGCATTTTTAGTATTTTTAAGGATGTTCTAGCTGCAAAAGAAAGGAGCGCCTTAAAATTTCACAAGGTAAAGTGCACCTTAAAATACAAGGAAACTGGACGCCCTTTGCGTGCAGGCGCTGATATTTCCGGCAGCGTTAAGCGCGCTGTTAGATAAGTGTCCACATACGGGAAGTTTTGGCATGATATAATGTTGCTCATTGGAAATGAGAAAAAGAAATGCCGGCATCATATGTTTAGACACGCTTGGTCATTTTCGGAACGTTAAAAGTACCCCTTTTTATGACAGGTATTGGACGCCAGCACATATTACGGAGGAACGAGGAGTAGAATCCGGCCAATTCCCTTCCACATTAACATCATATGTGTGCTGTGAAAGCAAAGACGAAAGTGAGGGTAAAGCAGTTTCTGCAGTAGTAAGTGAAAGAATCAAGAACAGTGCCCCAAAGGGGAAAATATACTCCCCTGAAAGGGATCCAAAAGAAATAGAGTTCATCAGGTATACAGAGACACCGCCGAGCGTCACAGACCTGGATGCTCCATTCCAGTTCTTTTTAAATGCCGTGCCCTGATGAGGTGTCTACAGTGATGTTTGAGGGGACCATCCTGTACTCAACTCAATGCCACCCTTAACACCATGTTCGGGTTCCGGTCACACCTATCCACGCAGGAAGTCATGCACCAGATCAGGGAGGATATCGTCGACAGAATCTCCTAACGACGACGCGGGCGGTCCTGGCCCTGGATATGAAGGGTGCCTTCGACAACGTCAGTCCCACGCTGGTGCTCGAGAACATGGCCTCGACTGGGTGCGGGCCCCGGATGTATGATTATGTGCGGGACTTCTGAGCAACCGCATGGCCACCATCGGAGTCGAGTCCATCCGCACAAGCACCATCCCGGTCCCGAGCAAGGGCCCCCCGCAAGGCACGGTCCTGTGATCCACCTTGTTGCCTGGCGATGTGCAAGCCGCCTCCTGTACTGGAACGGATTCCCCGGATGAAGCCTACCCTCTATGTGGACGACTTGACGATTTGGACTACGTCGGGGTCGGACGGCAAGAGGCAAGACTTCCTCGAACAAGTCATCGAGACGGTGCAGAACTACCTCGAGGCCGGCAACCTCCAGCGTGCCCCCGATAAGTCTCAGCTGTTGCTCGTCCGCACGGGCAAGCCAATTCACGAAGAGCAAGAAGGCGGACATCCGCCTCATGTTCAAGGACGGTACCCCCGAGCCGGTGGTGGAGCGAAATCGGAATCCTGGACCTTCACCTCCAGCGGGACGGCGGAGCCAATAGTACACGGTCGACCGACTCGTCGAGACAACAACGCAAGTAATGTGCATTATGAGCAGGATAACGAGTCACAGACACGGGCTCAAGGAGTCGGACCTGATCCGACTTACCCAAGACTCGTCGTGAGCCGCATCACCTACGCAACTCTGCATCTCAACCTGCTGTGGAGAGATAAGGGCAAGATGGACGTGATCATTCGCAAGGCGTACTAGCTGGCACTGGGGGTGCCGCCGTACAGCGGCGAACACCAAACTCCTGCGGCTGGGTGTACACAACACCTTCCAGGAACTCATCAACGCACACCTAGCCAGTCAGCGGGAGCACCTGGCCCTCACACTGAGTGGGCGGCACGTCCTGAGCTCGCTCGGCATCCCCATCCCGCATCGCAATGTGAGACAATCCAGCTGTTGCTGGCCCTACAGGACAAGATCCAGGTGGCACCAATCTCGCGGAACATGAACCTATACCTGCATCCAGGTCGCTGGTTGGCATCCAGTCCCTTGATTCCACTTTGTCTCGTCGTGTAGCATAGGCCCCCTGGTTGCAATTTGTTGCTATACTGGCGGTCAACTTTCTATGGCAATTCGAAGAGAGGAGGAAAGCGCGTGTACGGCGGTCGGTGCACCCACTCCCCTAGCATTGACTGCATTGCCACAGAAAGCTGACCGCGAGTATAGCCCAGCATTTAAGCACACTCCAGCCTTTTTGTATGTAAAACAAAACAATTCCTGCAACTGAACACTTCTTAGCTGACGATAATTGAAGTTTGCACTGCTGAATGCCCTTATGTTTTATCTAAAGTACTGCAACTAAGTACTCCAAGTACCGGTCGGAGCAGTGCGGTGCAGTTGAAGTTTCTAATTATGAAAGATGTCTGCCCAAACCCTTGCTTGGGTACCTCGATCTGCAACAGGAAGCCCGATGTAGAGGCTTTGAGAGCAAGCTCCATGCTTTGAATGTTGCTAAGCATGTGCACTCGTGCAGTGCAAGTGTCGTTCAGGACAACCATGCTCGTATACTTGGCATTTCGGTTTCACTTGCACTTAAAGGGAACCAGAGTGTGGCAGTGACGGAATGATTTCTTGTGTCAGCCGGAGTTGCCTACCATTACCATCGTAGGGCAGCGAAGGCTACAGGCACGCGAGAGCGACTTTGCGAAGTGCTTTCGCAGAAAAAGAGCTTGCGATAGAGCGTGTACTAGCTCGCACTTGTCGCCTTCGACCGCGCTGTCATCCTGGCAATCCTTCTTGAGACTAGAAAACAAAAAGGGACATACACACCACCGTCTCAAAACCAGCAAAGCATACTGCTGTTATTTACCTCCACAAGTCTTTTTCCTGGTCATCCTACACGCGATACACGCTATGAAACCTATTCCTATATACGCTAGGAAACCTATTAGTTCCGAACTACAACTTTAAAAAGCAACGTTCAAATTACTTTTTTTATCACATCTCACCACCGAGTTTGAAACCAATAGCGCGTCATTCGTTTGAACTGTTTGAACCAATCGCCTGACGAGGAGCCCGTTGTCGTCACGCTTCGACAGCGCACTTTAGTTCACGTTTCTGCCGCAGTCTGGGGGGGGGGTCTCGGGCATCGTTCCAGGCGCGAATATTACCACAACTGTTTAATTGATTGGTGCAGCATCCAAACTTCTGCTCGGGCTGGAACTTGGTCAACGGTGTCTGCGACGTGCCCGACGCCCATTTCAGTCGTCAAATGAAATTTCGAAATTGCCTTCATGGTCTCTTTAAGAGTTTCAATGCAGGCGTCAGGAATTCGCAAAATTTAGTGCCCGCGATTATGTCCTCTGTGACCGATTTGCGAAAATAAACGGTTTTACAGTAATAATTAAGATTGTGATTTATTGGGAATTAACCAGTGCTGCTAATAGCATGCTCTGTTTTGTCCGCTCTGGTGGTGTTTTTTCTGCCCAGCTTTATGCGGCATGCAGACACTGTGGTGCTCCACTTCACAGCGTGACGTGCGGTGGCGGAAAAATCCTCTGCCAAAGACATGCTAAGCTACTCCCTGCACAGCATTTGTCGCGGTAGAAAAGATACAAGGCTATTATCTTGTTCACAAAAGTATAGTATGTTGCAGGTTAAGACGGTACGGTGAGGGGAAGAAGCTCTGCCTACACCCTTTCCACTTTAGCAGAAAGGATGCTATAGAGAGAAGAAGGAAGCCACCAATCGTGGCAAGCAAACCCTTTTTGGACCGGCGCAAGTGATGGAGGGCCCCAGGCAGCGTAAAAAAAGGGGAAATTTGGGGGGCGGGGGTGGACTGCAAACGTGCTTACCAAGAATAAAATAGGGGGAAAAGTGAAAGGAGGTATTCTTCTGTAGATTTCTTGTGCTCCCGGAGCTGTGAATGCGACATGGCCGGACTGGGCTCAACTCAGTGCCCCAAATAAAAAAAAAATCATTGCCTGTCAGACATTTGCGGACTCCTAAAATGCCCTCACGGAAAGGTTCCGCAGACCCTCATTTCAGAACCGCTGGCCTAGAGTGCGGGCATGGGCATCCGCAGTGAGTTTTGCAGGAAAAAAAAGGGGGGGGGGCAAACCTCATTTCTTTTAGAGTTAAGAGCTGAAAGCTACGCCCCCCAGAATGATCCCCCCTCCCCTTTGCGCCACTTTTATTTATTTATTTATTTACTTAAACATACTGCTGGCCCGTGGGCCGTGGCAGAGAGGAACAACATATAACGAAACGATACAGTTCAGACCTCCAATAAAAACTCTGAACAATGCCGTACTTACAAAATTTTATAAAGACGCGCCCATAGTGATGAGGTGCCCGTTGTGGGCACCTCATCACTTGCAAAATGTTTCCTAGGACCCACGTGTAGCAAGTAGGAGCTACCATTCAACCACCTGTCATGACTACAGTGCAGACATATCACAATAGCAGGGAAGAACAATAAATAATGATGAACAGTCTGGCCGGAAATAATGGTAGTTTCAGACTCACTGCTCAGCTTGCCAGCTGAGCCAGGCTAGAAAAACGAAATTGGCAAAGTGAATGAGTTGCGAGTATAAAAATGCAACAACAAAACCCTACTGGAGTTCTTAGAAAATGTTGGGGGATTCTTGTCGATCGATAAGGCACTCAGCAATTAAATTAAATACTTGGAGCTCTCGCTTCATGAGCTTGCAGTTGGTACCTTCCACTGAGATCAATTTGATGTGCTCCAGCAGCTCCCTGTTGCATCTCAAAACCCTCCTGGTGGCAAGACTGATGATGGATGCCACTCCTTCCGACATTGCCTTCACTGGCCCGATCTTTGTCTGGCGCTTTTAGTCTTTTCGGAACTGAAATTAGAGCATACATACATACTTCCATGAATGTCACAGATGTGGAACATGACAGAACCAAATTTCCAAAAACACTTCTCCATATTCCAGCCCACAACAAATAAATTAAAATATTAACTTCATCTTTCTATTTTCAATCTATATATATATATATATATATGCAAATACATAGGCACTTTCACAGACACAGAGAACTAGCGCCGAAATAGAAAGATTAAACTGTTCTTGGGGCCTGATTTTGGTCACTGTTGAGATCGCGATCAAGATCTCACTAGGTCCGCACTGTGATTGGACACGATGCCACAGACGGGCGCTCTCGACCAATGAGAATTATTTTCGCTGTCGACGAGGCAATTTTTTGGTGAGAACCTCTCACCATCTTTCGGATAGTGAGTTCGATATCACGGCAAAGTGGGTGCTTGTCCAAAACTCTCGTTTTACCATTAGTGGGTGTCAGGTTCCACACGGCAAGAAAACAAATCAGCATATTCGAACGAAGCACAGGACGACAACTGCGTCCGTAAAATACACGATGTTCCATATTTCAATTTGTTTTCGGTCTTACTCGGCGCGGCACGCAATTCGTAGCAGACGATTGTCCCTTTTTGTGTCTGTTTGCAGATGACTTGTCAGTGTGTTCCTTTGTTTTGTTTCTGTCAGAGAATGATACCTAGTAGCAAACGAACTCATTATTATGCCCTCATGCTAGCAGACGATGCGTCTACTAGGGGTATTTTAGCTTCCTCGGTGCAAGCCGGCTGAGGTCTCGGTGTCCAAAATCGGGCCCTCGGTGAGATGAAATAGCAAACTGAGAAATATTTCATGGCCAGGGGCCAAACAAATACTAGGTGCATTGTATGGTGACAGTATTAGCCCCGAGAGGTTTGAGTGGTGATCCCTTACGGCGAGCCGGGGTGACGTCACGCTGAGGACAAAATGTTTCTCTCGCTCGCCCTGCTCGCCCTGCGGAGGCTGAGATGCCGTTAGCGGTCGGCACACAAGTTTTTCTTTCCTTTTTTTTTTGTGCGCGTTTTTCGTAGGAAATATGAATTATTATATGCGGCCTTATTGAGGTATGGTCTGTAGCTGCAGGCAAAACTTGAACCAACATTCCAAGCATGGTTTCCAGGGCAGGCATCGCATGAATCACAGCTGGTATATGAAAGGGAAGAAATGTCGCCGCACTTGCAGGAGCATCGCAATATACACCGCCGCTTCTACGACCCCTTGCACAATCGTCTTATATTGTGTGAAGGGGGCGGAGAGGTTCATCGACAGAATTGCCTCCACTGATAGCTTTCTACACTTATAAACTAATTATAAAGGTAAACGTGAAAAACACGTTTAGAAAAAGGTACGAAAATCCCCTCGCTATAAGTCTCGCCCAGCGTGTTGCGCAGCGGGTAAACGAAGCCCCGCTTCTCAAAGTGCTCACAGCACACAACTCCCAATGTTGAGGATGTCTTTCCCATCCTTAATCTGCCTATCCATACTTTCTTTAGTACAGACGTCTCCGGGTGGTAAAATATGATACCGGCCCCAGGTAGCACGCCAGAGGAATGCCCAACTTGGGCAAAGGTCTGGCAAACGTAAGGGCCCGACTTTGGCGCAGTTACGCTTTTGCACCATGGCACTCATCAGTGCCAAAGTACGGTGCCTAACTATAGCCTTAGTTGGTCAATCCTAGGTCATGCCAAAGTTTGGCTCTTCTCTGGTACGCCAGAGGAGTGCCAAAGTTGGTGCCATACTTGAGGCATAACTGCCATAGTAAATCCTAATCTGGGAATTCGGGGCATGCCAAAGTTTGGCGTTTCTCTGGTCCGCCAGAGGAGCGCCAAAGTTGGTGCCATACTTGAGCCATAACTGCCATAGTAAATCCTAATCTGGGAATTCGGGGCATGCCGAGGTTTGGCGTTTCTCTGGTCCGACAGAGGAGCGCCAAAGTTGATGCCATACTTCAGCCATAACTGCCAGAGCAATGCCTAATTTCGGTATTAGGGACGTGCCAAAGTTTGGCTTTTCTCTGGTTTTGGCCCAAAAATGCCAGTTGAGAGCCGAACTATCAGAAAATGAAGCCTAACTTTGGCACTTGTTTGGCGATTTTGCCCCAAAAATGCCAGATCTCAGCCGAACTACAAGGAAGTAAGCCTAACTCTGGCAATTCTGTGGCAATTTTGGCCCAAAGGGGCCAGATGACTGCCGAACTATAGGAAAGTGAAGCCTAACTTTGGCACTTGTTTGGCGATTTTGGCCCTAAGATGCCAGATGTCAGCCGTACTACATGCCACTAAGCCTAACTCTGGCACATCTGTGGCGATTTTGGCCCAAAGGTGCCAGATGACAGCCGAACTATCAAAAAGTGAAGCCTAACTTTGGCATTTGTTTGGCAATTTTGAACCAAAAATGCCAAATATCAGCCGAACTACCGGGCAGTAAGCCTAACTCTGGCATTTGTTAGGCGATTTAGGCCCAAATATGCCAGATGACAGCCGAACTACCAGGCAGTGAAGCCTAAATTTGGCACTTGTTTGGCGAATTAGGGCCAAAATACCCAGACTCTTGCCAAGGAAGGTCAGGTTTGGCTCTACTTTGGCTTTTTCGGGCTTTTTAATGCCCTAAACTCCCAGACAAAAGCCAAATTTTGGCCCAGAACTCGGTGCTACCTGGGGCTTCTTTTTAGGAATCGCGTTGCAGCACTGAACAGTAGGTCAGCATGATCGTGAGGAAACGGGCGCAGGGAAGCGAGCAGGATTCCAGAACGCGAAGCGGAGTCCTTCGCCACACGTCACGGTACACGTCACCCAATCAAGACATGGCGACCTCAGCGACGCTTCTGTTTGCTCTCGGGGCTAATAGTATGCCATCCAAGCAATACCACTGATCTCTATGACAATTTGCTGGATCGCGAGTCTCTGCTTGGTCGCTGCAGCGCAAGTGCAGCCACCGGACGGCCTCCTTGGGACACGGAAAATGAGTCAACCTTTTAGAGTGTTTTGGACGCTGGGCAGCAGCGAGCTGAAGACATGTTTTCTGCTCGTTCGTTGTCATTCGCCAAAGAAGTTTGTTAAAATCCCGAATGGCGAGAATTACATTTGAGAACACGTGGAAATTTTTACGAAAGCGCAGCACCGCAAGAAAAAGGAGCAACTCGTCGGACGCAAGTCTCACGGGTATCGCGGCGTGATCAAAGCTTCCTTGGCATGCCGAACTGCTGTGTCTCTGCATTCGCACGCTTGAATACCGATCAAGAATCAACGCCGTGTGGATTTGTTTCTTGAGTGTAACGTCCATGAAGAAATATGTGCCTCTGGTGCAGCATTTTACATTACTCTCAGGACTATATTCGTAACTTGCGGCACTCGCGGTCCAGAAACGAGCATGATCCAGCGGCGACAAAGGAGGGGTAGGGGGTTATGGCGATGGCGACAGATTGCACACAACCATATGGACGGGCCGCGTTTGAAAACTTTTCGATCTCGCCGCTTCATACTTTTGCCTTCGAAAACCTACCTCCCTCCACAGCATTGCTCTATTTGTACTGTCATGTGATCCGTTCAAGTAGATTTGGAACATAGCCATGGTTAATCGTGCATAATAGCAACCACCGATTTCGTTTCCTACTGATAGCAACTCGCTGGAACAGCTGGGTCATCGAGAATACGTCTTTGTGCGACATACCTTCAAAGCTTTGTCACGGCATCGATTCTTGATAAGTATCCAAGCGTGCCAAGGCACAAAGACGCCGCAGTTTGGCGTGACAAGAAAGCTTTGATCACGCCGCAAGACCGGCGTGACTTGCGTTCGACAAGTTGTGCCTTTTCCTGCGGTGCTGCGCTTTCGCAAAAAAATGCATGTTTTTTCAAAGACAATTCTCATTGTTTACACAGGGTTATAAAGAACGTCTTCAGCGAATGGGCGCGTTAAGTCCGTGCTCCAGAGCGCGAGATCTGTTGGGCGCTCCTTTCACTAAACGGTCTGGAGCACCGCCGGAGACTGACACTCAAGCGCGCTCTTCGTGCACCGAGTATTTCTCGGAGCACGAGTGATTTCTTTGCGCTCCGTGATGTCACGTCCACAAACAAGATGGCTGTGCTATTGTTGAGACCGTCGAAATGAAAGGCGTAGCCGGACCGCTGCTCCTTTTGATCTGATTAGTGCTTAATCCAGCAGGTAAAAACAATTTGATACGAAAGCCAAGGCAGCAATTAACATTCCGGAAAACGTCTGTTTGTGCATCTCGCCTGAAAACGAATTTATTCATCCAACTATAGCGTGCCGATAGCACAGCGACAGAAAAGTTGTCGAGATGAGGACACATTCAGACCGCTGCCCCTTTTATAATGCTTAGCCCAGCGAATGACATACGTCGATTGGAAAGCCGAAATACCAGTTAGCATCGAGGAAAAGGCTGTTCATGCGTCTTGCCTGAAAGGGAATTGATCTATCGAGCGAGCGTGCTGATAGCTCGGCGACAGAAAAGCGGTCGAGAAGACAGTGGGGACGCTCCCATTTTTAAAACGTTTAGTCCAGCCGCACTGAGTAAAGATACTTAGATTGTAAAGCCGAAGCATCAGTTAGCACTGCGGGAAAGGTTTGTTCATGCATCTCGCAAGAAAACGAATTCATTTACCGAACGGTAGTGTGCCGACAGCACAGCGACAGAAAGGTTGAGATGAGAAGACAGTTGGACCGCTGGCCCTTTCTTTAATGCTTAGCCAGCGAATCAAGATACTTCGATTGGAAAGCCGAAACATCATGTTCATGCCTCTCGCCAGAGACGAATTGACGTGGTATCTATTGAACGACGTTGTTCCGGTATCGGCGTAGTACATTGACAGCTTCCGTCCAGTTCCGTCTCGCTGCAATACGGAACCACGAAATATCTGACAAGTTTGAGGGTTTCGTGCCTCGACAAGCGGGTTCAAGAATGTTGTCTTTAATTTAAATACGAACAGCATGCATGGTCAATAAATAGATCGGCCAAGGTAACTTTCCCCATATGTGCTCGAAGTGAGTCTTCAAACCTTTCAGGAATATTTAAACGTTCGTATAAACTTCATAACGTCGCCGTCTATTTTACTTTATACCCTGCCGCTCTACACAGCCTTAATTAATTTATCTTCGAAATAATTTTGGCTTCTGCCACCCATATTCACGAGATGCCAGGTTCGTCATAACCGAGCGGTCGGAAGGAGCTCGTGCGGCTCGACGATAGTTTCGGTGCTTTTGGTGTGACGCGCTCCCGTACACCATGCGCCATTTAGTTGCTGCGCTCGGAGTATGAAACTCGGAGTGTCGGAGTAGGAGCAAAGGAACGTGGACGTAACGCGCCCAATGACGACAAACGAGCAGAAAACATGTCTTCAGCACGCTGCCGCCCAGCCTCTGCAACGCTCCAAAGGGTTGATATTCCGTGTCCCAAGATGGCCGTCCGGTAGCAGCAATCGCAGAGCGGGAAAGCGTGATCCAGCGATTGTCGTAGAGATCAGTGAGAAATATGAAATGCATACCCTCCCAGCATCTATCAGGTAGGGATAAGCATCCTATGCAGTCTCTACGCCCATCAATGTCAATGCATGTAGCCGTTTGCTGGCAGTCGCATCCATTCGAAGGTATATCTGGCCTTCGTCAGGAAGCAGCTTTTGCTCTCAGCACACAGCCACTGTTGGTAGGCTTCGAGGCTGTTCGCATCTTCACCCTCTTCAGGCAGGGCGACCGTAGTCTGTAAACATAGAATATTAATATGGCAGGTATTATTTGATAACACTTTAAATGTGTTGGCCATGTGAAGAATATGTGCATTCCATTATCTAACACATTAGTTATGAAATAACAAGGTCAGGTGGAACGGCCCGAGTGTTCACTGATTGAAAGACGGAGAGCTTAGCCTGAACCAATATCCTAGCAGTCTTCGATACTGGTAGGGGGGAGGGGGGGACAGAAGGCTGAACCTCTAAAGATGTCTTCAAATGATTCTCCGATTGCTCAACTCCAACGTCTCGGGCTGCTGCACTTGAACGTTCTTCTAACTTTTTCCAGCATGTATTTGCGCCGTCGCTAACCATGTTCCATTTGCCAATTTCTTACACACCCCTTCTCCTCCAATCAAAACAGCGTGAGAGGCCGCCGTGAACAGGCTTGGCATCATCGTGTGTCATATATCCCCCGATGACTGCCCGCCCCCCCCCCCCCCCCACATGCACTAAAGACAAGGCTGGAGCACGAGCTCATAGCATCGCTAGATGGTCGCACTGCACGAACCCTCGTGCAGCTTGAGTATCTACTAGTACTGGTAAAAGCGAGCGAGTTGAAAATTAATAACTTAAAATCGAAAAAACAAAACGCGAAGGACAAGCACAGGACAAGCACTAACGTGCTCAACTCTTTCCCGTGGTTAGCACAGGACAACCACGTTAAGGTACAGGCTCGTAGCAAAGCTGTGAGCCCGTACCGTCCCGCATGTCTAGCTATCGCTTTAGTACATCTCACGATGAGACGGAATGTATCATAATAGAACCGATGTGGTCTTACCATTCTGAGCAGAAGTGCGTGAGTGACCGATGCTATTTTCGTGGTCGCTTGCACGTAAACAACCAAGGAGCTTGTACGCAACGCACGCATTAATCTGGCTTGAAAACATCTTGAGTGTCGGCTTGGCTTGGATGTCAGCTGCCCATTGTACTTACTTGAACTTCACGAAATTCGCCAAATTGAGCGGACTGCCTTTTTACTTCTGCTGTCGGAGTGTATGTCTGCAATTTGGTGGTTTCCGAGTTTGACGACTCCGAAATCATAGGTGTACGATCGCAACACCCTCATAACACGATTTCGGTAGCCGCAGGGTGTAAAAGGGGTGTGCGAAAGGTGTTGGCCTTTCCGTACACCCTTGAATATCCAAAAATCGTGTATAAATGATGTAGGAAGGGTGTGAGCTCGGAAAAACACCCTTTGAACACAAACATGGGTGTTGAACGTTTTAGTGTGTAGTATTCCTCACTTATGAGAACAGCAGACACCGAGAGCACAGTACAGCAGTCCACGGTCACCCGGTCCCCATCGAAACTCGTAGGAGACGACGGCGACCGGAGAAAAACCAACCTTCGGGGAAACGAAACGTTACACTGACTTCGGCATATCGCCCCCCCCCCCCCCCCCCCCCGTTTTCTGCGAGTAATCTACAGTATATTTGCAGACCGGCGACATCATTCCCTTGAAGGGTGTACGCCTAACTTCAACCCTTTTCACACCCTTGTTGCATCCTTCATAAATTATGCATGTTTAATGCAACAGGGCACTATTTTACAATTGGAAAGGCTGACCACGCTTTGAGTTACCACTGTCCATCAAAGAGAAAGTTGTATTGCCCGGCTGCACATCTCATTTCACAACGTATACGGACCACTCTCAAAAACTTCATTTGACCACACTAAGAACACACCTGTTCAAATTTTCATCGCTTCAGTTATTCATTTCAGATTTGAACTCGCTTCCAGAAAATATTGTCAATATTCAGGAATCATCCGGTTTCAGAGCTGCACTTGAGACTTTTTTTAATACTTAACAACGTCACATCTTTGTGTTTTCCATTTCTTAAATATTTGTTGCGTATGCCCCCTTATGTAAAGCCCTGTGCGCATTAAGAGTATATTAAATTAAATTAAATGGACTGTGCTAGTTCAAACTAAGGGTGCTGAAAGGGTGTACTCATGGGTGTAAGTCTCTGAAACAGCGTTTTACACCCTTAAAGGGATATTTAACTGAAAAATGGATTTTGCAAATTGAGGCCGCAGAAGCGTTGAACGAGACGCTACGAACTCCAAAACATCACTCATACATCGATATCTCAAACGGATGGCCGTACTTTTAAAAAAGAAGGGCGCGATCAAGCGAGGGCTAAGACGTCATGGTCCTCCTGGAACATTTGAGAATCAGAAGAAGCGGCCTCGCTTCTCTCCTCCTCGCTTCGAATGTCCAGCTCGACGGGACGTAGCGACGAGGAGACGGAACTAGAATCGTGACGTGCCTTGTCTCGTCGGCCTCGTTGGCGGTGTTCAGTCGCGCACTTCTTTCCCAAAAATACGGCGATCCGTTAGAGATATCGCTGTATAAGTGATGTTCTTGGGTTTCGCAGCGTCCCACCTATCCGTTCAGTAATGCTTTGTGAGCTCGAAATTTCGGTTCGGTATCTCTTTAAGGGTGTAAACTTTTTCAGTGTGTAGGACCCATGCACAATCCTTCTAAGAATTCCGAAGTCAAAGTCACTGAGCCTCTTCTCCCGCTCGCCAATCTTGCCATTTTGAATCTTAAAAACATTACATCATCGTTAGACCATGTGTCGCAGGCCTTCAATCTATAGGCTACTTGTGCCTCTGCGAGTCCACGGCTCTCCTGAATCAAAATTATTATTTCTATAATCATGATTAGCGGAGCCCTAACGTTCCCATCTCGCACCCACACTTCACGTTGTACCCGTTCACTTACATTGGTTAACTTCGCTGTCGTTTGAACGACGTTCATCATTCTCGCTGATGTGCCACTCTCCTCAAGCGAGGTTACTATGCGGGGTTCCTATAACGTCCAAAGCGACTTGCTTGGCCATTGTGGAATAAAACGAAAGCTTACTCTGAAACAGTGTTGGACAAAATACTCGATAAAGTTATTTAAGTTAAGTTACTAAATACCTGCTTCATAAAGTATTTAGAATACTTCTCAAGTTACTTTCACTGTAAAGTATCTTGAGTAGAGTACAAATACTTAGAAATGTAATTCAAGTACTTTTGAAGGTACTTCCGCATTGCGTAATTTCTATCGATGTCAGTGACAACGACAATTATACAGTTGCTCAAATCTGGTTTACCAGAATTTTCATTTTTTTTTTCATTTATTGACCTCAAAAGCATCTATTGATGCATCACATGAGGGGGGATGACAAGAATGGGGGAGAAGTCGTGACTGATACATATATGAGAAAATATGAAAAAAAAAACTTATTCACCAATGCAACAACAAAAAACAACGTAACAACAACAACGTAACAACACAAAACGGCAAAAAAAAAAGCATCGTACGCCTATTTTATGCAGTCAACTATAAGGAGCAGGATATTGTCACGAATGACAAATGACGATGCGGCGAATAATTGAAGAAACTAAACGTTTAATGGGGTGAACTTGTGCCCAAAACAAAATAGAGAAAGGCTAGCGTCGCAGGCGTCGATGTCGGAGAAACAGCAGGATCGAGCACTGGGACGAGACTGACTCCGGACCGCCACGCGGAGCACCTTTTGCACCCGCTTGGGTTTCTGGAACATTCGGCGTAGAACATTCGGTGCGTAGAACATTCGTAACTCGATCACACGACAATTAAGGTTCTCGAACTTACGAGAATGTCAAGTTGAAAGAATAAACAAAAGAGGAGTCAGCTCCGAGCGAGAGCCAAGGGCGGTAACCATTCGACCACGCGCTCGCTCGGCAGCGCGCGTGGCAACATCACTGATAGTGATACATGTCCCAAAACATCTTTGGGACAGAAGTAAAGAAATCGCTTCGAACTATAGGGGGCGCTCTGACCCGTTTCTTGTCCCCACACCTCCGCTACGAAGAAACCGCCACTGCGCCTGCGCGCCGATGGCCTTGGCTGTAGAGTTGCGGGTAGAGGAGGGGCTTAGCGGAGCGGGAAACACGGTCTACGAAAACTCGCTAATATCACTGATACATGTTACAAAACATTTTTGGGACAGAAATAAAGAGCTCCCTTTAGCTATAGTGACATCGCTGAATATCACGTCCTGCGGCGCACCTTAGACGCATCGTTTAACTACAATCCATATTCCCTATACGGGGAGTTCACTATAAACAAACTTGGGACACGGAAATGAGTGAATGGATAACAGAGAGAACCCACATAATAGCCTCGGCAGTGGACGCACCTTCTTCAAGTAGGTTGCGTTCAGAAAAGCACTCAACGTTGGGGGACACTTTGTTGGCATTTTGAGAGGTCATCCAGCTTTTAGTTCGTTTCCTGTCCTGTTCTCTGCTTATCAATGTTCGCTTACAGATAGTATTCGCGAAAGCAATAAGTGACGGACTGACGACAAAGGGAAAATAAACAAAAGAAAACCTCGAGGTTTTGCCGTAGTGGGGTTAAATATAAAACAAGCAAAATTAAAAGAAAAAATTCTCTTTGTTTACTTCTCATTTTTTCTATTTTGTTATTTTCTTGACACTTAAGTCTGCATTATTGTCGTAGGTCGTTTCCCGGTCTGCGTTGCGCCTCAGTGTGGCAATCTTTACTTCCATAAAACCACCCGTTTTGATTGAGGATTTTTTGGGGGAAACTGTAGGAAACAAAAGGCGCCTTTGAGAAGGCGAGGGGAAATACTTCATTGTACGAACTTTGGGCTGAAATATGAGTCACAATCAGCAAAAAAGCGATGTTCTTTTTTTTTTTCACTAGCTCAATCAAAGTTACCGTAGCTAATCGAAGCTAGCAACAGGATTTGCTTGCTCGAAAGAATGTTCACGTTTGCTCGTGCCACGCCCACGCCAATTCATACTGAAAAACTCAGAAAATGGCGGAATGTAAAAAAATGTATTTGAGATAATGATTACAAGGTACCCAGAAAGGTAATTAAAATAGAGTATCAAATACTATCAATTAAAAGTATTTGCAAGATACCAAGATACTTCAAAAAGTATTTTAAATACAATATCTCGAGTAGAGTATTTGAGATAGGCACAAGTCTGCTCTGAAACCGCATCAGTGATTCGGGAGCTATTGTACATTGGAGAACCGAAGCACCACCTGAGAATCGCCCTTCGCTCCCTCTCGATCGGCACCTAAACATTTTTAATTGAGTATAACATATAATAAGAAATCCTCGGGGAAACAACTCTCTTCTTTTTCAGAAAGAAAAATTTTCTTTACAATAATCAATCGATGACCAGATTATAGGAACTCTTTTTTGCGTGTTAGTGCATCTACCTAAACCGAAAAAACAACACCGGATTATTTAGATAAACCAAGGAAAGTTTGAAATGTATGTAAGGTCAAAGTAGTGCTTCCACCTTTTCTACTCTCTTCAGAAGTATAGAAGGAGTCCAGGCAGCGGAAAATGGAACATCATTCTGTTGCACTCCACTTAGCCTGGGTGCATCCGGCAGCTTTCACTATGTTGCGCGGAACGTCCGAGATGAAGACGTAGTATATAGTTGCGCGGCCCCTTTAAGCAACCGGGAACGCAGGAACCTACTGAGAGCGAGCTGATGCTGGTCCTCTCCCTGAAGTTCGAGAAACGAAGATCCTTGAGTGTTCTACAAATCTGATAGAACAGGTTCAGCGTTTCGTGTCGCCGAGAGCACTCGCTCGCGAATCCGATTAATCACGTGACTGCCTGCTCCTGCCTCCCCATCGGTACCCCCGACGCGCAAAGCCGAGATAGCCGCAAGCTCCGATGCGCCTGCGTCGTCCGTTCCCTCGACTGAACACCGACTGCGTTTTCGTTTCTCGCCCGGCGTCACGATCCGTCAATGTTTATTGAGAGCAGCGGACGCGGAGTTGCCCCCTTATTTTTCTTTACTGTTTATGTATACCGTTTTTTTTTCTTTCCCTAGTTCTAAACTTTCACGACGTTGGGAGCCAGAGAAAGATAACCACTAACAGAAGTACAAAAGAAGTGAATCCGAAACCTTCCTCAGATTTTGGGAATAGTTGCTTTCTTTTTTTTTTTTACTTTCGTTTGTGTTTGTTTTTTCTTTCTTTTTTTATCTGATCGACTTGGTGGAAAGGGGGGTGGTGGGTTCCGCTTGGTTTGATTTCCGGTTTGCGGACCCTAATCAAGTTTAGTCCCGAATCTTGGCCGCAGTTTATTTTGAGAGCCAAGTCGCTCGACTCGCTTTGATGGGGAGGTCCAGTAAATTCGCTAAGGTTGGAGAATTTCGCAGGCTGGTAGATGGGCGTGCGCTTTCCCCACGACTGCTTCTTTCACTCGATACGAACCGACAGACGCGCATGCGTGCGAACTGAGTGATTGACGCCCCCGATTTAATAGTCTTTGCCCAGCCAGGCTCGCCTTTCTCGTTTTGTTTTTGCGTTCAAGGAAGAAGGTTGGTGGGGGAGAGGAAAGCGGAAGATAAGAGTGATTGAAAGGTGCCAGGATTAACCTGGGCACATATCGTTCTGATAGGCTACTTCAAATTGGAGGAGAGGATGGAGGCGTAACAAAAGATATTGGCCATAGAAAGCGACTTGCGATAAAGGTGAGTGTGCGGCAAAATTGCTATTGTAGCGCTATTGAAATGCAATTTCGGTATAATAACCAAATTTTGTTTGTAATGAAATTGCAATATTAACGAAATGCTGCTATATAGCACAATATATTTATAGCCCAAAAATGTTCCATGGGTTCGGGTGTCTCGGAACATTATGTTGTTAAAATCAATTGCTGCGCTAATTTGTTAAACATCATAGGCACAGTAGCGCGAGAGGACAATATCAAAAAGTGGAAAGGAAATGCTCTACTCACAACAGGTGCTTGAAAGAAAAAGACGAGATGAAAGCGTGGAATATGGTGTTTGAAAATTACGGTAACAGAAGTTTAATGTTGCCTATAGATGTGTAACGATAAAAATTAACTATATTAAATTATCAAACTATGAAAATATAAAAACTAAATAATAATAAAAAAGCACTGAAATAAGAAGAAAGATAGAGATTAAAAACGTTTTGGAAAAAAGAAAAGCCTTAAGAGGAGAGGAATAATTAAAAAAGAGGCTGAGGCATATCAGCTCTTTCTCAGCCTGTGCAGCTGATGATGCACTGATGCGCTTGTCGCCCTGATCCTTAATATGTTTGCCTCAAAAATCTATCCAGCCATTCGGTTGAGGACATTCTCTAGCTTCCAGTCTCTGCTGTGCAAAGCGAAGTGTCCAGATGGTGATGGCCCGAGTGAACGTCTCGCCTCGTCATGGTCTCGTAATCTGACGTTTACGCAGCGACCAGATTGTCCCACGTACACTTCTTACAGGAAAACGGGATCTCAGTATACGACCCCTACGCATCAGTTTCCTTAGCCACTGGAATGTTGAAGCCTGCATTGGTATTTACGATATTTCGGTGGGTTTATCTGAAGGTACAGTTTCTTTAGTTTGTCCGGCGCTAGTAATGCCACCTGTACTTTATACTGACATGGTAACCCTGGAGCCGGGGACAAAAAAGGGGCGTAGGGCAGACGCAAACTTTTGTGTCTGTCCTTCGTCCCTTATTTTCCCCGGCTCCAGGGTTACCATGTCAGTATTGAACCAGCTCGCCTGCACCCTCGCTTTAGTTACTGTACTTCATACCTGGAGGCTACTCGTTTCAAGTTGTGGGAGGCTCTATGGATGTAAGGTACAATCGCAGGCCGACGCCTCCTGTCACTCTTTTTGTTTAATTCCATTTTGTGTTGCCGTGCGTTCGACTGTATAAAAAACTAACGAGCTCAAATACCTCGATTATTAAAGCCTTTGCACTTGTGCATCAAACCTGGTCCTCGCTGTATGTTCACGTGACTTCAACAGGGCAGCGTTGAAGCAGCTTTGCAGTATTCCATGTTTTATTAACCTAAAACGGGCCGTCATACGGAAGTAAGGAGGCCTTTTTTGGAGCGGGGTGAGTATTTCCAACATGTCTGATTGTCTTGGACAGATAGCTTGAAATCCAGAAATTTAAGCTTGCTGTTGGTTGGTAATTCATGTATGAAATGTAGTCCTAATAATGTTTGCATTTGGGCGAGTAGGAGCATAGTCAAATAAAAAAACGAAACAGTGCAAAAAAACACGGGGATAAATGGGAGAAGTACACGGAGACAGCACTAGCTTACTACTCTTATTTATTTCTCTTCACTGCACCAGAGCACAATAAAAGAAAGAAGAAACCATAAAAATACGAAACCAGGACTATACCATGTAAAGCCACCCTCAAACAAACAAGTGAAAACCCTCGATGAACTGACACTCTCCGCTGAAATTGTCCCCGGCTCCACACTGTCACATTTGACTGAGTTCTCATTGGAGGTATCACCGGCTCAACACTCACATTGTCACCTACTCTACACTGGCATTGACACCGACTGGTGCTGACTTTACACTGACATTGTCACTGACTCCACACTGAAATTGTTACCCACTCTACACTGAGATTTGGCTGAGCTTCTAAGGAGTTCCCTCGGTGTACTTTCCCCAAAGGACGGAGAGCAAAGGATCGAGTATGTGGCAACGTTAAGTTTTTAGGAAGCACAATTGCGCTTGCTACCGTTACAGGTATCCTGAGTGAGGGACCGAAATTTGCAACAGAACCTATGATCAAGACCCACGAGCAGTTGGCTTTGGTTCGACGGATACCTGACAAGACGTGTTCTGAGGACAATGATAGATGTATTCTGAACTGCGCAGAAAGTATAAGTAAAGACGCTAGAAAGCATGCAGGTGTACAGATTTCCTCCAGATTCAATTGTCTCGTTTTTCAAGGACTCCAGGTTAACATTTGTGGGTGTCCTATTGCCCGTGCCCGATCGGACCGCGCTCCGCCCGTTCACCGAGAAACCAGACGACACCCGCTGCCATGAGAAGGAGTTTTATAAATACAGTTCTCTGCTCTGCCGCTGGCTTGGCCTCCCCGGTTGTGGCGACCGTCGCTGCCCCGCTCAAAATACCCGCAGACCCATGGGGTTATGAAACCGTGTGGGTCCCACAGAAACTCTGTGGGTGTTCGGGTCCCTATGGGTCCCCGCACAGTTTGTTTGGGTGTGTGGGTCCCCACAGGGTTTGTGTGGGTGTATAGGTCCCCATGGGTTCCCGCACAGTCTGTGTGGGTCTACAGGAGCTGTGTGGGTACTGCAGAGATCCTGTAGGAGCTGTGTAGGACCAAAGTCCTGTGGGAGCCGTGTGGGTAACCCATAGGGTTTCATAACCCCATGCTCTGTGGGCAATCTGTGTGGGTACCTGTGGGGGATGCATGCTTGACACCGTATTTCACTGCAGACCATTTCCAAGAACCGGCTGGTTCTATCTTTATTTACTGCTTGGCTCTTTCGTTTCTCTTGCTTTCGCCGGTCGTTTATTTTTTCTCTCAGTATGTGGTTCACTTTTGCTGTCGTCGACATTACAGCAATGACATCCACGTGGTGTTTTTGGCCACGGAGCTTCATCCCTAGGCATTCTGAAAAATATGCAATGACGAAATATTTAAAGGAGCACAGCTTGTAGAGGTAAGGCTTAAACAAATGTTCATTTAGATCACATGCCACATCACTTTCATGAACAGTTTCATTTGGAATAGCCTTTAAAATGACACACTTGAAAATTGCAATTGCGACATGGCCTATAAAATCAATAATTAAAAAGTTAATTAACAAATCTTGGTTAATTAGTCAATATATTGTGACGGTTATCCCCTTATCTATGTCCGCCGAGCCCCACAAACACACAGTGAGAAAGCATCCACGTAACTCTCGCCCGTTTTTTTTAAATTATGTTCGAATTAAAATGGCACATTCTGTATTAGTGAAAAGACGGTGAGAGTGCAGGCGAGCTGGTGGTAGCTAATCATGTTGTATTACACCTGAGACTGCGGTGGATGAAAACGGAAGAACTTTCAGTAGAAGGAACAGACACAGAGAACGTCTCAATCTCAGCTAACTGGTTTATTTCTCAAACAGCCTTTAAGTACCCACGGAACTCTTTCCCATCCACACTCTACAGATAAACTCCTTTGTTGCACACATTTCGAACCGGATGGGACACGCACAAAGGATACAAAACAACCCCACATGAGACGAGGACTTAACAAAGGGACACTGCGGAACATCGCAGTGACCTTGAGAGAGATATGTCCCGAAAAATCCTAACAGTCACGTCAAAGCGCACAAGGCTAGACTTGTACCGTACACATTACAAGTAATCAAATTACTTGTAATCGATTACTTTTTGGAGTAATTTTGTAATCAGTTGATTACTTTTATTAGGCAGTAATCACAAGAGTAATCTGATTACTTTTTGAAGTAATAAAATTACTTGTAACCGTTACTATTCTTCCAAGGGACCCCCCCCCCCCCCCGGCACACGCCTGTTTTTTCTAAAATGACAAAAATAAAATTTGTTTTTTTTTTTTTTTCGAACGGAAAAAAGAAAGATTTTTGTGGAGCTGTAGGAAACGAGGTCAATCCCTTTCTATGTACAGATTCTGTGGAATGTCCGTTGTTTTTTTTTTCGAGCTGGGACTGGGAGTGGGAAGCTCCAGGAAAGCCACACCCTACTGAAAAAAACCATTTGAAATTCAAACGGGTGGGAAACTGGTCACCCGTTTGAATCAAATGGGTGGCAAACCCGTCGATCCGTTTGGATCAAACGTGATTATGGGATACGGGTAGCCGTTTGAAACGGTACCCGTTTGATACGGGTGCCCGTTTGATACGGGTGCACGTTCGACCAGGCACGTGACCACATATTTGAATGCGCCATTCGGATAGACAATTTATTCGCTAGCCCTAAATAGGTATCGTCTGGAAGGTTGGTTATCTGAAACTAATTTAAGACGCCCCGAAACTCATAGACCTATTTCTAACATGGAGGAAACACGTGGAAAAAATCGTGCTCGCACAGGTGCTGCAAATGGGCAGAAAAACAGACACAAAAGATCGTTTTCAATTCGCCTAGAAGTTTATTACAACTTATTTTGTAGACAAGTACAAACGCGCAAGCGTTCTGTGAAATGTGAAGATGCACTCTTATACTGCCGAGGTAATTTCAGACTATATGGCAGACTTTGGGAAAAAATATTTTCCCGGCTGCCGCGACATTAAACGCTGCATAATTTTCTCGATAATCTGGAAGAGTACGCGTAAAAGAACGGTCAATCGTTGCCAACAAGCAGGTTGCAGTGCACTCACCATAGTAATAGCTGACTTGAAAGATGTAATCCAAAATATAAGTCGACACGGTCAAAGCAGGACAACCACACAAACACAAAAACGAGAAAGAAGGCTCCTTGAAGTTTCAACACGATGCGGCGCACAAGCTGTCATTTGCGGAACACAACCAAACCGCAAGGATTCCTGACTTCTTTGAAGAGTCGCTTGTTGCCGATATACACGTAGGACTTTTCGAACACTGATAGCTTTGGTGCACATCCAATACGTTGTCGGAGACATCCTAATAAGACCGCAGGGTTACACGTCAAATCAAAGCAGGTGGGACGAGCGAAGTTCAAACTGCAACTGAGAACAAGCAGACAAAGAAAAAAGCGGCTGCTGGGCGCGCCGTTCCGGATCTCGATGGTTATCAGTGTGTAGCTCGCGCGCTGCTGCGGGTCACGTGACAGAGCTGACCAGAGGGGAGGAAGGGGGCGAGGTCAAGGCGACTGACACCGGGACGCACCCCACCCTTCAATAAAAAAAAAAAAAAAAAAAAAAAAAAAATCTCGCGGTTAGTTTTTTTTTTTTTTTTTGGTGTTAATGCTAGGGGAGAGGGTGCACCACCCGCTGTACCGCTGTACACGCGCTTTCCTTCTCTCTTCGAATCGCAACAGAACGTTGACTATGTCGCGTTTGCAGCCTCGGAAAGCAGGCGAATTCTTTTAGCACGCTCGAAACCTGGAAATGGCGCGCGCCGGCCAGAAGCTCGGCTTGCGCCCGAGCGACAAAAAGCACCCTGCGCGAGATTGTAATTTGACTGCTGCAACAGCGGGCCTGCTCTCGCAATGCTCGATGTTCGTACAGCCACGTGTTCGCGCGTTACCTTCGCTGAGTCTTGAATTGAGGCGAAAGGGAGTCAAGAAGTATATTCTTTCACGCGGTCGCGTCCTCTGCGAGAGAGATTCGAGCTGAATAAGTAAATTGAAGCAACAAAGAACGCCAAAGTTATAAAATTCTGTCAAAAATATCGCTCGGCAACGTCGCATGTTTACGTAAAAAAAAAATGTTTATTGTTGTTGCAGTATAAGCGAACATCAGCTCAATCAAAATATAAATATAATTGCTTGCATTACGCGGACGATTGTAAATCGATGAACCGGCGCTCCCGGCTTTCCCGAAACAGGCTGCCACTGCTGAAACTGGCGTGCCCATGCCCCCGACCTGTACGTTCAGTATTAAACGGGCTCCGGAGAGCCGTTTGATTAAACCGGTACAGCTTGTCGGTCACCGGTCACCCGTTTGTGCAACATGGCCACCGGTTTGAGCAAACGTGCGACAACTTTGCCCAAACGAGTGACCCATTTGCCCAGACAACTGACCCGTTTGCCAAAGAAGCGACCTGTTTGCCCAAATAGGTGACCGTTATGGCTCATACGGGGGACCCCTTTGAGCCATACGGGCGACCCCTTTGACAAACTGGTGGTCGGTATGGCTAAACTGTTAACGGTATGAACCCGTTTTCTTTCATACAGGCACCAAATGGATTTTTTCAGTAGGGCAGTGCCTGACAAAGGCCATTCAGGGCGAAGTTTGAGGGAGCAGAATGTAGCTTTGTAAGCCCTTCGTTCAAACTAGCCCCCTCACGCACACACACACACAGAAATAAAAAAAAAATAAAAAAATATCCTGCTTAGAGCACCTACTCGCAGCCCGTGGGAGAACCATAACCGATGAATGCCTAAAGCGGATGCAAAGTATAACAAAGCCAGTTGAAATATTTCCCCATTTCCCTTACGTGGTCTTTGTGACAAGCAATGTTTCGAGTTGAGAAGTGGTCGGGGCGATCTCTTCCGCTAATGGATACTACACATGATCCGTTTCAAATCCTGGAGCTGCTGCTCTTTTGTATAACATGCGAGCTCATCCACATGTGAATAATAAAAGGAGCGCCGCAAACTTTGAGCGACAACCCTTGCCCAAGCTTAACAAGATCTAGAACCCTCCCCCCCCCCCCCAACACACACACACACACTGGCGAACTCCCAAATCATTAAACTTCTTCAAACGAATTCTATGCTTGTGTCCGCATTGTGAAGTTGCAACGACCACGAAGAGGGAACCAGTTTTTCTTCAATACTTGTGCAAATGTGAAATATAGGTTGGAAAGAGTTCATTGTATGAGCGCTAAAGATGTGTCTTCACACAATAAAGTAATCGGAAAAGTAACGATTACTTCTTTAAGTAACGTCCAATTACTTTTTCCATCGAGTAATCAAGTAATCTAATCGAATACTTTTTAGCCAAGAGTAATAGTAATTGTAATCGATTACTTTTTTTGAGTAACGTGTACAAGACTGCAAGTGGCCTCTAAACCCACACACAGGTGGCCTCTATGAAAAAAAAAAAGAAAGGAAAGGGGAGAGAGACGCTGTATTTTTTTTTTTTTTTTCATAGAGGTCACCTGTCTGTGGGTTTAGAGGCCACTTGTCTGTGTTTTTGTTTTTGTGCGCTTTGACGCGACTGTTAGGATTTTTCGGGACATATCTCTCTCAAGGTCACTGCGATGTTCCGCAGTGTCCCTTTGTTAAGTCCTCGTCTCATGTGGGGATGTTTTGTATCCTTTGTGCGTGTCCTATCCGGTTCGAAATGTGTGCAACAAAGGAGTTTATCTGTAGAGTGTGGATGGGAAAGAGTTCCGTGGGTACTTAAAGGCTGTTTGAGAAATAAACCAGTTAGCTGAGTTTGAGACGTTCTCTGTGTCTGTTCCTTCTACTGAAAGTTCTTCCGTTTTCATCCACCGCAGTCTCAGGTGTAATACAACATGATTACATTCTGTATGTTCTCAAACCCGATTATATCGAACTATCCCTTGTATCAAACTCTTTGTGAACAGACTAGTAGCTTCAATAAAAATGCATAGCGAAAATTGCGGTTACTTTGAACGAAAATTGCAGCGTCTCCCGATAGATCGAACTGCCAAGAGCGCCGTTTAGCTCTGCAAGCTGGCTTTCCCCCAACGCAGGCAACCCATTGGGAGAAAGCCAGCTTGCAGAGAGGGCAACCGCTTCAACAGTCCGGAAGTGGGGAGAGGATGAGCCGGTGAGACCTTGAAAAACGAAGAAGCGGCCACTGAATAGCCACGTGGAGCGTCCCTTATGACGTACAGACGCTCCTTCGAGAGTAAACAACTTTTCTAAATATGTCGTGTTTGTTTGTTGTCAGATTCATTCAAACTTTCATGTAGAATTACTGGCTATATTGAACTGGTAGACAGTTTATTGCGAGTTCGATATAAGTAGGTTTGACTGCATAGAATTTAGCAATCATCGCCATTTGAAAGCTTTTGACGTCCAGTTCCTGGTTTTGACAAGTATTGGGCTCATGAAAGATACCGTCACCACGTCACCATTTTCCACAACCAAATCCATAAAAACAGGTGCTGGTTATACCCTTAAAGGGATACTTAAACGAAATTTGAAATATTCCCGTCGTGTTCAAAAATTGGTTGAATATGATCCACAATATCTGTAAATGACAATCGGACGTTTGTATTTTGAGCCTGGTGGCTGTATTTCTCGTTATAAACGGCCCACTCTGGCGAGCGCTCGGAGAAGGCCCAGCAGAGATTACGTGACATCCAACGCAATCGTGACGTAGGTCGTCTCAGGACGAGCAAAGCTACGGCGAGGCTGACGTCGAGAGGATGGCCTAGTCGTTCCAGCCACCGAAGCTGCTGCTTTTGTACGAATTTTGAGTGACGGATTAATCTTCCATAATCTTGTAGGGGGGGCAATAACGACTTCTCCGGCATTCAAAAGGCATTCCCGGGAAGAGGGGAGTTCCTCCTTCCCCTCTTTTCTCGTCGTGGCCGGAGGCGAGACACTCACCAACACTAGCTGTCAAGGTTCCTAGACGGGCATTACAAGCGAGGCATTAGCGATATCCACCAGGTGCCCATTTTTGTTTGCCACTGCATGACAAGTACTTAGAGCTACTGTAATTTTACACAATACCAAATGGGAGTTCACATTGTTCCATAGGCACATCGAAGTGACCAGATAAATGGGCATATTGTGCTATGATTTATTACAAAGGCATGCCTGAAAGCGGTGGCTTCAGCATTTCAAAGATCAGGACATAAACCCCCTTGAGTCAAAAAGAAGAAGAAAGAGAATTGTTGCAAATTGCAACAATTCTCTTGAGACGAATATTTTGCAGAGCCTTTCTTTTGGTGAGAAGACATCAGATATTATACAGGGCCACTGTGGCATGTATTGCAACTGCAAATGATTGGAATAAAAAGGAAATGCCCTACGCATTGCTTACTTCATATAGCCTAAATAAAGGCCAGTGGCACAAAAAAAATAATCTGGTGTTTGCACGTAAAGTATAACAAAAATATTGCTTTTGTGTTTTACTGAGGTTACCTAATCTTCGTATAATTTTACTGAAAGCTTCCACCATTATGTTACACCTGTGTACTCAATCCCGTCAGTTTTATGCGGTCCATCCAAAGACCACCGAAGCATTGTGAACTCCCAGTATAATACCAACTAGCTGCCAAGATAATGCCTTGATTGAGAAGATTTTTCAAATAACTGCTTAAGTTACATTTACGTGAGATAATTTGCACTCGCCTCTTAGGAATGCCACTTTCTTGGGTGTCAGAGGCAGCCTGCTGTCCTTGTTAAGACTGGCATTCAACGCCACTTCGGTCACGGTCCTCTGCAGAAGGACACTGGACCCCCACAGAGCAATGACCAGGTTCTTCACAGCAACGCTTGGCCTTATGTCCTGGTTCACTATGTTGTCACACCAGGCTTTCCACGTCACCTTGACATCAACGGTCGTAGAAATGCACCTATAAAAAAATTAAAAGAGGAGGCGAAACCGATGTATTTGGTGGTGAGATCCTCTTTTCATGAAATGCTGCTTCGTGCATATTGATTAAAGTAAGCTTTCGTTAGTTTAACCTCATTCTTAATCGAGTCATTTTCAAACGTCCTGGGAGTTGCCCATACAACAGTACTACACAGATCGAGCTATCAAGCTCTTTTGTTAGGTCTCCTGATTCTGCCGCTGTCGAACTGCAAGGGGTTCTGGGTGGCAAGCCCTCTTGTAGCGTCGGCTGCTGGAAAAAGTTATTTGGCCGGCTCAGAAAAACCTGATAGTGCGCTCACTGGCTGACCGTACGCCTTGTGATTTCGCTCTTCCCTTTCCAGCCCGCTTTGCCTACTAGCCCAGCTCCTTAGATGGTGTTCCATGATCCCCCTCCCCTCCCCTCCCCTCACCACCCCGCCCCCTGAACTTTTCGGTCGGCGTAATGGATAGAGACTATGAGAAGGTGCGCCCACTGATATGCAACCTCGAGCGTGGCTGGGGCTATAAAACTAACGCCTTAAAAGAAAAGAAGACACTTTATGCTCCAAGATTGCTGGAGTTTCATCCCCATGTACCTGGTGAACATAGGAAGAATAGACCATTTTCAAAACCTAAGCAAGCAACATTGACGGTCGGTATTTCTTGGACACGAAAGCTGTGATTGAATCGAAGTCCACATGGAACGCTGATGTTGCACACACGTCTATCCACGCCAATCACTGACGCGGCGCTTGTTTCCAACGCGTACTCGGGATCCGCGTTGAAGAAATGGCAGCCTTGGACATGCACACACTTCTCAAAAGGGTTTATTGCATGGGCCAAAGGTAATTAATGGGGAATATGATGCTCCAAGTCTTTCTGCCCTATGCACTCAAAATGTTGAGCAGAATGTTAGAGATGCAGGTCTAAACTTTCTACAAAGAGATTGTCGCCTTAAATATGTATTTCAAGGCATTATAAACCTGGTTCTTACACCACTGCTGGTGAAGTGATGCAACACCAAAAAACAATAATTTGTGGCGATGGTGCAGAAAGAGAGATCTCATTTGAGCAACTTTTATCGAGATCTACATGGTCAATGACAAATGTCAAGGCCTTTTCATCACGAAGACATTGTGCAAGCATAGAAATGCTTTTTATCCAGAGGTATCTCCTGTAAAGCAAAAAATTACCAAATCAACTTACCATCTCACGTTCTAGGAAGTTTAGGAGCTGATATGAATACACCTCAGCGGGTGCTTTAGCAGCTGCCTCAGCGGATGCAGGTCCGATTGTACCAGCTGCTCCATCTAAGGTTGCAGGTTTTGCAGCTGCACCACCCAAGGCTGCACCTGACTGGCACACGCTCTGCATCACAGGAGCTGGTGCTGCTGCCACTTGTTCTGTGAAAAATATAAAAAAAATATATGACATGCATCAGAGCAGTGTGCAGCACTGCCACAAGATGTGCGTGGTGCTACACTAAAAGCTGAGAGTGGGGTGGCAAGTATATACCAATTTTATCAACACCCACCAGCTTGGAGCAATGCGGCTGCACTTTGCCCCTGTGTATACAGGGAGAGCTGTGCCACATAACACAAGGCTGATTGCAGTTTGGTCCAGCCCATACACAGCTTCTATGACACCGTCAGCCAAAAACTTAATAGGTATAGTAAGGGTCATGGCCATGACATTTATGATGCTGTAGCTTGTCAAAGAGAGTATGTCAAATGCATACCATGCTCCTGCAGTCAAGTATTCGTGGTTAGGAAATAGCACGGAATATTTTTCATAAAAATCTACCGCGAAGCTTCGCAACTCAGGAGTGCTCTGGGGAGTTTTACAGATCATAGCTTCTTGACTACACGGCTTGATAGACCAAGTAAAACGTTTTCGTACATATATGAGGGAGAGATGAACAAGAATCTATGCAAAAAGTCCGCAGTTCAAGAGATCAGAGATCAGTGTGACAGAATTCAGCACGACAAATATGCCAATGTCATTATTTATTTTTGCAACATTAAAATGACTCTGAAAGTGCGACCAGCTACAGGGTGTATTCACGCAAGTCTTGCGAGTGTTGAATTGTAAGTACAGCGCCCTGGTTGTGTCCATGTGCGATATATGACAAAATATCATAGAGACCAATAGTGGAAACTTCTCTGAAAATCAATGGGCAAGGTGGCGAAGGACGAGAATGGAACTGCTCACCGCTCACGCCGTTCGTTTGTGTTTGCATGTTTCTACAAACAAGCGCACCAAGGGGAAGGCTTTAGCCATTATTCGTAACACTAAATAAACAAATACAAAATACAAATACAACACACACAGGAACACTGCATGGAAGGGGTGATGCACTTCTGTTGTCAAATCTGCATTCCGCTAACGACAGAAATGCGGAATTTCCCTACAGGCTTTCATTCCAAGCGAGTGGCATCAGAATTGCTAAAGGCCAGCTCATAAACACAGTCTGTGTTAAAAACAATCCTAGCAGCAATAAGTTGCTATTATATTGCCCAATATGTAGAGCACCTTACCATAAACAGCCTTGGCAGTCTTCCATGAAGCCTGGACTTCAGCAGAGGAGACTGTCAACTTGTGTCGTCTCAGGACACTCACATCAGGATGGCGAAAGTGAATGCCAACTTCGGCTTGGCATGGGCTGCAGTAAGTATAAAGATAAAAACACCGAGTGGAATATACAATAAAAAATATCATGAACCAACTTGAAAAAAGTGCACAAAAAGACAAGGACAAAAGGACAGGAACACGTAGGACACAGACAGGTGCACAGTAGCAACTCAATCTATTGAACACAAAAGAAAAGAAGAGAGGATCAGAGAAATCAAAAAGGCTGTGCTAGGAGAACTGAGCTTCAGGAACCGGGGCGCGAGGCAAAGATGTCAGGTAGATTGTTTACAGACACCCTAGAATTAACAACAGCCTTTCCATGTAGTAAAGCGGTGAGTTCATTCTAATTGAACATCTTAAAAAATATTTTGAAGACATGATGGCGCTTAAGACAAGGACAAAAGGGGAGACTAGACAACACGGAGCGCTACTTCAACTATTTATAAACAGTTGAAGTAGCGCTCCGTGTTGTCTAGTCTCCCCTTTTGTCCTTGTCTTAAGCGCCATCATGTCTTCAAATTACCAGTACCAACTAGCCCAACAATCTGCATTGATTCGTCTTAAAAAATAGTACACAAAAAACAAGGAATAACGGGGATGAATACATACGCTACATACAAGTGTAGACTCCCAAGTCACATAAATTAGAGAAGAAAAAAAAATGCGGAAGGAGCTTTAGCAAAAGTTCAGACAGGTCCAAGTGGAACGTGCTAGTTCACCCATATGCACAAGACTAAAAACAATTTCCTTGGTAGCTCAGGTAACAGACGAATGTGCGGACACATTGGTTGCCCATACTACGAATAATAAGGGCCCAAAATAATTTTCTTGTATGTTTTTTTATAGTATATGCTAATTATTCACGTCTTTTCTAAGGGCGACATACACGAGCAGTGTAAACAGTGCATAGATAGCTGACAGTCCATCGTGAATTTTAAGGAGAGATTGAGCTGTTTTGATGTGTTAGCCATCCATCTGTTACCTTAACTGACGAGGAAATTATGTTTTTAAAATCTGCTCTTGCTAATGGGTGAATCAGCGCGTTCCACTTGGGCCTCTGCTCGAGCTCCTTCCGCATTCTTTATTTCCTTCTTTGTTTATGCCAGTTGACAGTCTCCGCTTGCATGTGGTCTATGTGTTACTCTCCTTGTCTCCCTAACTTTTTGTGAATTATTTTTCAAGGTGTTTAATTAGTACCAGCTCACCACCCTACTACAATCATGCAACAACCAAAAACAATTGCAACCTACACCATTCGCTAAAGGCAGCACCAAAGGGAAAAAAACAGAAATTGGGTGAGATATGAACACTATATACTTACACCGAACAAAATATACCTCCCATAAACTGGCGAGACACTACCTTAATTAAGGACATGCTTGTAATTTACCCCAGAAGCCCAGAAGCGGCGACAAGAATTATTTCGCGGGCACACATTTTTACGATTGGGAGCGGTATGCTATGCATTAATCACCATTGGGTGAATATACCGCGGCAACAAATTTTTGCAATTATTTTCTGATTACAAATCGCGAAAATGAAGTCGCTTGCAGACGACTGGGCGCCGGAAGCTACGGGCCTGCTCGATCAATCAATCGCTGCCTTTGGCCTGGCCCAGCTCTCCGGACGCAAATACGCACACAGAATCCCCCCGTAGTGTCAAACCTAGAGCTTCGGCGATGGAGGGGCACCGCGCTCTTCCAGACATTCTAGTTTACCAGAAAACAATACGGTGGAGGGAGGCAATCAACCCCCCCCCCTTTCCTTTTCCGCCTTTGCCTGCCTGCCTGCCTGCCCGCCCACCCGCCTGCCCGCCCGTCCCCATGTGCCAAAATTTTCCGCCGCTTTTGATGGACATTGAGAGAGTACGCAGCGTAAGCGCTCATCTGTGACCGACAATTAGCGCAAGGATGGAGTGCTAACACCATTCGCGCACAATTAGTAATAATGGTAAAAGCGAGTGATCTCGAGACAATAACAAGCATTTTGAACGGAGGAAAGAATAATCTAGCCCTAACGAACAAAGAAAGGAACTTACTTTGGATCGACCGTGCTACGATCTTCGCTGTTGAGCAGATTCGACGTAGTTGCACGGCTCACAGTCGCTTCCTTCTTTTTCAGACACATTTGAAACTAAGGTGAACTCCACGCATCACGACCATTCGGCAAATTTACCTTAAAACAGAGATATGAAACACACACGACCAGCGAAACGCGCAAAAAAAAGTTGTGGATTGGATTGGATTGCATTCGCTGGCTATTATGGATGCCTAGCGACTTTACGGAGGCTATGTTCGCGTATCTTCAACACGCTTGCAATGAAACGATCAGCAAAGCGCGTTAAAAAAACTATTAGGAGACACAGCAAAAATAAATTATTGAGCATGTCAACAATGCCACAATAAGAGAAATACGATCCTGAACAGGTAGCAAAAGAATTAAATACGAGACTAACCACACAATGTATCCAAACGAATTTAGAAAACATAATTTTCTATACAACGGCTCTTCCCGTTGGGCTATTGGCTTAGCTCCAATAAAGAAAAAAAAAGTCTATTGGCTTAGCTTGTTAATGCGCGGTGCTACTGATCGTATGGTCGGTTGTTCGACTCCCGATGGAGTGAAGTTTTTCGTAAAAGGTTTTTTTAAGTTTTTGTTTGTTTTTATTGTTTTACATATTTGCTATGTTCTTTGCAGTCGCCGACTTTAGGGTAAAAATCACGCAGAATGTGAAAATAGAAAGTGCGAGCCCAAAAAAGCTTTTTTTTATTCCCGTTCCTCTGGTGCGGTGTGTCATATAACGTAATCTATCGGGGGGCAGATCGTCTGGCTATGTGAACATTTGAAATATTTCTGTTAGATGATCATAACTACCACAGAAGACAGTCGATTTCTGCCTGAAATAGAATCCTGAAAAAGTATCGTTCGGCGTTTTAAAATTTATTTTTTGTGGCGTTCGTGTTCAGATTCTCAATATCCTGAATGTGTTCTCCTCACCGCTATGTTTTTTTTCTCGTTTTCGCGGTAAACACGCCAGCCTTGGCACGCTGGGATCAAATACGCCAGCGTCGGCAGTCATTTACGAAGGATTTATCAACGCAAACATTTCCCCTCGCTATTCATGCTATTCATGCAGCAGTGAGTGATGTAATTAAAAAAAAAAACTTACAAAAAAGTTATACTTTGCCTGACCTGCTGAATATATCTTGAGGCGCACATCCACGGGCTTTCCATAGGCCTCACACATGTCCCGTGTAGCAACACAACGCGCTCCCCTAGCGAGTGGCATCCCTACAGCAGCCCGCACAATGTCGTACTTGTCCTATGGGATCCTAGGCTCTATCTCCACAGGCTGCGGGGTACCTACAGCAACCCACAGAATTTATTACATGTCCCATAAAAGCCAAGGTTCTATCCCCACAGACTCTGTGGGTTACCTAAAGAACTCCCACAGCCTTTGGGGATTGCCCAAAGGAGTTCCCACAGGCTGTGTGGGCTACCCAAAGAAGCCCTTAGGCTCACAGGCTGTGTGGGGTACCCAAAGACTCCCCACACAGTAATCCCCATGTCCCATAGGCCCAAAGGCCTGACCCCACAGAGATTTTAGGACACCCATACAACCCCATGGGTGCCCCATAGAGACCTCTAGGACCCCACACAAATTTTCTGTGGGTGCTCTGTGGGCATTTGGGCCACAGAGCACCCACAGAAAATTTGTGTGGGGTCCTAGAGTTCTCTATGGGGCACCCATGGGGTTGTATGGGTGTATGGGTATGCCGTGAAGGTCTGGGTCCGCGACTCCGCGATGAAAAAGGCTTCTGCCCTCGAGCTCTGCCGGATTCGACTGCCCCGCCCGTGCTGTCCCGTTCCACCTCTTCTTTTTCTCCTTTTCTTCTCGTCCCTCGCGCCACGCCTTATGCCTCTCTTCTTCCTCGTCCCCTACATCCTCCCCTCCTCAAGCGTCTGGTCCCGGGTATCGAAGGCTGGGTGTGTCGCCTTCTCAAGCGTCTGGTCCTGGGTACCGGAGGCCGGGGGTATCGCCTCCTCAAGCGTCTGGTCCTGGGTTCTGGAGGCTGGGGGTATTGCGTCACTCTCAAGGAACTCATCAATATCTTCCATTACGGTGTCTTTGGCAGAAGGTGAAAGCAGTTCGGTTGTAGCCAGTGTCCGTGGAGCCGGAACATGGTAAAAACGGAGGCTGTTCGGCGGTGGAAGGGTCTGTAGTTGACTCCCCGGTTGTCATTTCCTCGACTAGGGCTTCGTTTGGGTGTGTTTCAGTATGGGCGGGACCCAAGGCAGCTGGATTCAGGAGGTCGGGCCGGTTCCTGCGGAGCAACTGTACCGCTGCCGCTATGCAGACGAGGGGGCCCATTGTCTTTAACATGTATGTGTGCCGACGGCTGGCCTCGTGGGATTCTTGGTGCACAACCGGGACCTGGCATAACCAACAGGGGTTCAGCTGGTCTTCAGGAAAGGAAAAAGCCGGCAATGTGTGTCCCCTGAAGGGCTGTAGGACCTGGCCGAGGGGTTGGGACGGGGTCGGTCTCGGTTGGTCTCTCCAACGTTGTCTTGAAACGAAATGGCGGCCTTCTCGCCCGTCGCACGTCGTCCAGGTTGCCACGGTGTGGCAGAGGGGCCTGCGTCGCCTTGGTCTCCCTCTCTCGGTTACGTTCACTCCGTTCCGCGCTGACGCTGGTCGTCCCCTCGACGTAGATGGGATCAGCTCGTTCGCAGTAGAAAACTGAGCGGGGGAACCAGCTCCTCGGGGATGGCGTGGCCGTCTCCAAGGGCGGCCTCCGCGCGAGTTGGACCGGTCTGGTCCATATCGGCTATCTGAGCCGTTTGAAGAAGTTGAGCTCCTCGCGTCCCAGTGCGATGAGCCACCGACTGGTCGACCCCAGGGTCGATTACTCTGTGGGCTGGGCCGGCCAGCCTCTTGCCACCCAGCCTGGCTGTCCCCCGAACCAGATGGACTTGTGCCCGATCCCGGTTGACCACCAGGACGGTAGCCTCCGTGTCGACCTCTCCGGGGTGGCATTCTGGGCAGAAGAAACACAATTAGTAACCCTGAAAGTATAAATTTCTAGGCCGTAAATCGTAATGCCGGGCAGAACCACTGTCGAGTTCTTCCCCGACAGGTTCGTGCACCGTTCGACTGCCGCGCTTAGAGCGCGTTGTGGGTTGCGCACCAGAATCGCCCGGGACAAGGAGTTCCTCGTCCCCTTGTGCGCGTTCTCGTTCATCGTCATCCCGGTCACGAAGATGGTACTTTTTCAGGTCTGTGATGTGAACCGGGCCAGACTCCTCGTTCGTATTTTGCCGAGCCAGCCTGCAGGTAAGACGCGACTGTCGTGCCTTTACCACGTAGGGCCCTTCCCACTTCGGAGCAAGTGAGGCTGCGAATCCGCTCGCTGCATTGCTCAAAGGATGGGTTCTGGACTAGGTCCCCCACCTTGTATTCCAGGTGACGATGACTCTTATCATACTGGGCAGCCTGCTCGATCCTTGCAGCATCGAGATTCTCTCTAGCGTCGTGCATTGCGCTCTCCAAGCGGTTCTTTAATTCTACCGCGTATTTAGAGAGTGAGCGCTCTAGTGGTGCTTGATTGTTCTGTAATCCTCTCTCTAGCGGAGACGGTAGTTCTTTACCCAAGTTTAGAAGCGCTGGCGTGAACCCAGTCGATCTGTTCACAGTCGTCCGGATGGCGAAGCCCATCTCGCTGACGTACTGATCCCAGTCCCTGTGTCTCTCTGTTAGCGCGATCAACATGCTCTTCAAGTTCCGATTCACTCTTTCAGTGATGTTAGCCTGAGGATGGTATGGTGTCGTCCTCCTGTGTTTTATGTTTAGCGCCAAGCACGATTCAGTGAACACTTTGCTAGTAAAATAACTAGCATTATCGCTGATGAGACACGTCGGTGTGCCGAAACGCATGAAAGTTTCCAACAACTTCTCCCAGATGCGCTCCGAAACCAGCTTCTTCAGTGGGTGTAACTCCACCCATTTTGGGAAATGATCGGTTATTACCAATAAGTACTGGTTCCCACGGGGACTTTTGGGAAGTGGGCCGATGATGTCGCAAGCAACCATCTCCCACGGGTAGTGACTCACTACAGGCTGCATCAGGCCTGGGGGCTTTCCCCCTCGCGGCTTCGCTTTCTGGCAGGCTGGGCAGCTACGGGCGTATCGGAGTGTGTCCTGTCTCATCCCCGGCCAGGTCGCGACGCGACATAACTTTTGAAAAGTCTTGCTGCCGCTGCCATGACCAGCCAGAGCCGAATCGTGGAAGTATCCGATAAACCGCCTCCGTAGCCTCCTAGGAATCACCACCCTGAACGGAGAGTCGTTCCCCTCCTCGTCGTCGATTGTTGGAATGTAGTGGAGCAATAAGCCGTCTTGGCCCAGCAGGTATGAATCAATATGTTCGTTAACTTGACCGCCAGCGTTCCTGGTGTTGCTTGCCATTTCCGCAATTTTCCCCAACACCCGCTGACAAAAACCATCTGCCTTTTGGGCCTCGACAAGCTCTTCCTTGCTCACCACTTCACCCCTAGCCACGATCTTTTGTTCCCTCGTGCGGCCTCCAAACACTGCTACGAGCGCCGGTTGCATTGATCCCTCCCCGCTGTCTCGCTCATGAGCGGCCGCGCGGGAAACACGTCTTTCGCAATCCCCCTGTTGTGTCCACTCCTTCCAACCACTATCATGGGGCGCCCGAGAAAGTGCGTCTGTAACCTTGTTGGTCGAGCCCTTTCGGTACTCAACAGTATCGCTGCAAAGTGAGTGCCCACCGAGCTAACCTCCCCGCCGGCTCTTTCAACCTTTGAATCCAAGTTAGAGCGGCGTGGTCTGTCTGGATGACAAAGGTGGTCCCGCCTAAATACAGGTCGAATTTCTTTAGAGCAAACATGACGGCTTTCCCCTCTTTTTCCGTCACGCTATAATTGCGTTCTGGCGGCGTAAGGGTTCGACTGGCAAATGCCACTGGTCGTAGCTGCCCGTCATGTTCCTGCAATAACACCGCTCCGACACCGTAGTCGCTCGCGTCTGTCTGTATCACGAACGGACGGTTAAGGTCTGGCAGGCACAGGCTAGCTGTATCTGCTATCGCCTTCGTGAGTGAAGAGAAAGCTACCTCTTGTTCTCGACCCCAGGCCCACTTGGAGCCTTTGTGGAGCAGCAGGTTGAATGGTCGGGAGAGTCCAGCGCACCCTGGGATAAACTGCCGATAGAAACCGACCATTCCCAGGAACCTTTGAAGGCTTTTCACGTCATGCGGTGGTGGATAATCAAGGATGGCCCTCAACTTATCCTCACTCGGCCTCAAGGTACCCTCATCTACAATAAAACCTAGGAGATTAACTCTTGAGGCCGCGAGCTGCACCTTTTTTGGATTAATCGTTAGTCCCGCCTTGCTCATTCTACTTAAGATAATCTCAAGGTGTGCTAGGTGCTCTTCGAACGACTTTGAGAATATCACAACGCCGTCCATGTACGCCATTGCAAAGTTAAACTTCGCGTCCCCCAGCACGATGTTCATAAGCCCTTGGAAACTTGATGGTGAGTTAGACAATCCGAACGGAAGGCGGATAAACTCGAACAGACCCCTGTGACAGGTGAACGCCGTCTTCTGGACATCGTCTGGTGCTACCTGGATCTGCAAAAAACCTCTACTACAATCCAAGATGGTGAAAACCCTCGCGCTACCCAACGAGTACACGATGGACTCAATAGATGGGAAGGGATATGAATCCCTTCGTGTCATTTCATTAAGTCGGCGGTAGTCAACGCAGAGGCGAGCGGTGCCATCTTTTTTTGGAGCTAAGACTACCGGAAAAGCCCAGGGGCTCTGTGACGGCTGCACGGCCCCTGTGTCTATCATTTCATCGAGACCTTATATAGGAGAGCTCGCGTGTGCGCACTCAGCGGTCTGGGGTTACAACCCCATGGTCTAGCATCTCCTGTGTCAATTCTGTGTTGTAAAATGTCTGTAAGTCCCGGCCTCTCGGTAAACATAGCTGCGTGTCGATGCAAGGCGTCTGCTAGTCTCTGCCGTTGTTCTACCGGCCCGTTGTAAGAAGCGACAATCACTTCAACGTTTCCCGATACGACTCGCGCAGCTAATGTTCGCTCCTCTCGTGATCCAACGTGTGAGCGCTCTATGCCCTGACCGAAACTCGGTGGGACGGCAAATGGGATAAGGGGAGTCAACGGATTATAGTGGTACCCGTTATTCTTCAAGTCTATAATAATCCCCTCCCGGCAGACGAAGTCCTGTCCTAAGATCACAGGAATTTGCATGTCTGGCAGATAGAGAAAACGCTGCCTCCTTCGTCTGCCGTCGAGGCTAAGGTGAAGGCGTATTGCGCTTTGTGCCCTAGCCGATCCTGCTGCTAAACGCAGCGCGGTGGAAACTTCCCACACGTGAAGTGCTCTTCGGCGACAGTCTTCGTAGACTCTGTCGCCGATTAGGGAAAGGGTCGAACCGGTGTCAATTAGTGTGTAGTACATGTTACCACCGATCTCGACGCGCACGTATGGCCCCTTCTCAGATGTCAAACCCTGAGTCCGACATGCCGACGGGGCAAACACCAACCTGTCGCTGACCGCAACTCCAGCCCTGTTGGAAGACTGATCAGGGGCCTCGGCAGCGGCCGGTAACCGTAAGTCGGGAAGTCCAATTAGTGGCGCCGGCCTCTCCCGTTTCCCTGAGACCCATGGTGGGGAGCTGCCGTCCATGTGCACTGACGCTTGATATGCCCAAGCTGATTGCATTTAAAGCACCTGACCTGACTTCTGTCATTGTGTGCTGGGTGTCCGCCGTTACCACCCCGCGATGCAGTGTCACGCCGAGGGTCATTGTAGTTCCCGCGACCCTCGTAATGATCTGCGACTCCCCGGTGGTCGGCTGCGCCGCCTCCCCTACGGGGATGTGCCCTGGAAGAGCCCGCGTTGGCTGCTCTGCGCCTCTGCTCAAAAGCGAACGGATCCAACGCGCGGGGCACAGCCGTTTCGCCACTCCTATGTCCTGTAACGGCCACGTACGGCGTACGTGAGCCGTCGCAAGCTCCCGCGCGTTGTCCTGTCCAGGCGCAACCCGGCTCTAGAGATTCCTCTGCGCGTGGAGGGGGGCGATACTGTAGCTCAGCGAGCAAGCCCGCCTGAACGGTTCGCGCCTCTCTGGCAAGCGCTTCTAGGTTAACGAAATCGCGTCCACGCAGGTAGGCTTTGAACCTAGGGTGACACTGGCGGATTGCCCTAGCTACATTTTCTGCGTCGGACGCTGCAGGCTCAGCCCTCGAGTAGAGTTCTTGTAATGCGCGGACGTACTCTACGAGGCTCTCGTCCGGGTGCTGAGTGCGGCTAGCCAATTCGTCCCTGATCCGCATCTCATAGTCGGGAGGTAAAAATTCCTCCGTGAATCGCACCCGAAAATCTGCCATTGTCTGGAACGGCCTTTGCAGCCGCCTCCAGCGCGCGGCGTCGCCCTGCAATGCGATCGGGACGATCTGAGTCAAGGCCGTTACGTCCGATGCCCCCAACGCAACTATGTATGCGTCCAAGTCCTGAAGAAAATCGTACACCGATTTGCCATCTGAATATCTCGAGTAACTCGGTGTGGGAACGCTTAACCACGGACGGGGCACGGACATCGGTGCGGCATTCGCGACTGTTGGGGCTGTCCCCATTTGTCGCGAAAACGCCTCGAACATCGCCGTCATGGAACGTAGAAGTTCGCTGACGTCTTCCGCGCTTGTCGCCGCAGCCGTGGGCAAAGTCCCGGCCCCCGGCGTCACTGCGCCGTCCGCCTGTGCATTCGCGCCTTCTTGCGCACCTGCAGCGACGTCTGACACCGCCTGGATATCGCTGTCGGCCGGGACGCCCTTATTCCGAGCTGACCTTGACATCGTTAGTGTCTAACTAACACACTCAACGGGCTTGGGCGGAAACTTCCGTCCAAAAAGAGAGCGAGGCGGAATGTGTGTGGCCTCCCGGGACGAACAGGAACAGCGGCAATCCGATCGGGCCCCACGTTGGAAGCGCCAGTGAATGTGGGTGTCCTATTGCCCCTGCACGATCGGACCGCGCTCCGCCCGTTCACCGAGAAACCAGACGACACCCGCTGCCATGAGAAGGAGTTTTATAAATACAGTTCTCTGCTCTGCCGCTGGCTTGGCCTCCACGGTTGTGGCGACCGTCGCTGCTTTGCCGGTCTGCCTCGATGGTGCAGGCCCTGGTATGCCGTGGAGGTCTGGGTCCGCGACTCCGCGATGGATAAGGCTTCTGCCCTCGAGCTCTGCCGGATTCGACTGCCCCGCCCGTGCTGTCCCGTTCCACCTCTTTTTTTTCTCCTTTTCTTCTCGTCCCTCGCGCCTCGCCTTATGCCTCTCTTCTTCCTCGTCCCCTACAAATTACAGCTTGCTGATAGGGAAGGAGGGTTTGTCGTTGTTTCAGAGAGCATGTTTAGGCAAAGGGCAATCCAAGCAGTTTCACACAGCTGTAGACCGGTGACATACATGACAGGAAAAGGTGAAAGCACGTGATTTACAACTTTGTCAACAACGCGACTTAAAACGACTACGCAACCTTGCCCAAGGGCTAGAGGTCTTAGTTTGTAAGTTTCTTTTTGGTGAAAACCCATAAAGACACTATGCCGTTAAGAGAAATTGTTACAGAAAAAGAGTCATGGCAGTTGCATGGTTCGAGGTATCTCCAGCATCACTTACCATCCCTAAAATTCAAAGATACCTTGTTTTTAATTTGGAATTAGGAATCCTTGATGCAGTAATAAGAAAATGACAACCCTGAAACTTGCAATTTCGTTTCAATCGATGTGGAGGTCCACTGTAATAGATGCGGTTGCTCGCCTCAGTTTGAAAACATTGCTATTTTTGCAAAACATCCTCAGTGAACAACAAGAAAGATCCATGAAGCTTTCTACATTGGTAAGCACGGTCCGGACAAACGTGACACTGTAGGGTCGGGGACGATTTCCAGTGGAGGGTGTCAGTTGATCAAGGGTTTCCTCCTGTTTGTTTGAGTGCACATATCCGCGCCTTAGGGCTGGCTTCACATGGAATACTTATAATGCAATTAGCGCAATGGTGCAAGCGAGCTGGACCAGAATGACGATAACAATTCGGGGAGAGAAGGAACAAAGGTAAGCGCAAATCTTCAAACACAGCTAGGTGTCTGGTGCGCGTCCGAAAAAATCCGCCTGGTCCTGGTATCGAACCAGCACCAGGGGAGGTCCCTGGTTTAACACCAGGGCCAGGCGGATTTTGTCGGTCGCGCACCAGTCACCTAGCCATGTTTGGATATTTGTGTTTGTCCTTTGTGCCCCTTGTGCTCCTTCTGCAGGGATTATTAACGTCATAGAATAGTCCTGATTTCGTCTTTTTATGTTTTCTTCTGTCTTTAATTGTGCTCTGGTGCAGTCAGTGGCGTAGCCCGGGGCCCTTATGTCTTTCGTCGCCCCCCTCCCCCTTTGCTCCCCGAGATCGCAACCAACCAGGAAAGCGGTAAAGCTACGCCACTGGGTGCGGTGAAGAGAAAGAAAAAGAGTCGTTATTTTCCCTTCAAAGAGAGTCGTTAGCAACCCCTTCATCGGTTGATGGAAACGAAAATTATCATCTTTATTATTATTATTATTAATAATATTATTATATTATTATTATTACCTGGTAGTGACTGTGAGTGCTCTAATTGTCTTCCCGTTGAGTGGGTGGAGTGTACAAAATACATGGGTATAATTTTTGGACGGATAACTTCATAGTTCCACATGAACCGTCTCGCAGCTTAGACAGGCTGCCCGTTTTGAACGCCCAAGATTTTTTACGAGGTACGGGATGAAAACTCGTGGTTATTATGTTCCCGATATTTTCAACAACCTTCCTGAAGGTATATTTTCAGTAGACTCTAATACGGAGTAAAAACATGGCTTTGAACTTTTCTTTCTGAATCACTGTAGCTGTTGTTGTTGTTGTTGTTGTAGCTGTTGTTGTTGTTGTTGTTGTTGTTGTTGTTGTTGTTGTTGTGTTGTTGTTGTTGTTGTTGTTGTTGTTGTTGTTGTTGTTGTTGTTGTTGTTGTTGTTGTTGTTGTTGTTGTTGTGTTGTTGTTGTTGTGTTGTTGTTGTTGTTGTTGTTGTTGTTGTTGTTGTTGTTGTTGTTGTTGTTGTGTTGTTGTTGTTGTTGTTGTTGTTGTTGTTGTTGTTGTTGTTGTTGTTGTTGTTGTTGTTGTTGTTGTTGTTGTTGTTGTTGTTGTTGTTGTTGTTGTTGTTGTTGTTGTTGTTGTTGTTGTTGTTGTTGTTGTTGTTGTTGTTGTTGTTGTTGTTGTTGTTGTTGTTGTTGTTGTGTTGTTGTTGTTGTTGTTGTTGTTGTTGTTGTTGTTGTTGTTGTTGTTGTTGTTGTGTTGTTGTTGTTGTTGTTGTTGTTGTTGTTGTTGTTGTTGTTGTTGTTGTTGTTGTTGTTGTTGTTGTTGTTGTTGTTGTTGTGTTGTTGTTGTTGTTGTTGTTGTTGTTGTTGTGTTGTTGTTGTTGTTGTTGTTGTTGTTGTTGTTGTTGTTGTTGTTGTTGTTGTTGTTGTTGTTGTTGTTGTTGTTGTTGTTTTTTTTTTTTTTTTTGGGGGGGGGGTTGTAAAAGCCCTCGAATTGTTGTTGTTTGCGTGTGTATTTTTGCCTTTCATATAGTTAATTTATTTATTATTTATTTATTGATACTGCAATCCCTGAAAGGGATTTTAGCAGGTGGGTACACTTGATTCACAAGAGATGCAAGCATACAAAATAGCAAACAAGTCGCAGAAACAAAAGAACAAATATTTTTCAGAGGACAAATATTTTTCAGAGGGACAAAACTAATTGAGAAGGGATTCAAATAAAGACAATGATGGCTGCATAACGACACTTTCAGAAAGGCTATTCCAATCAGTCACCGTTCGCGGAAAAAAAAGAGTACTTGAAGCAATTATTATGCGATCGATAAGGAGTTATTGTTAGCGCATGCCTCTGTCGAGTAGCGTAGCCTGATGAGAAGTTTATTTAGTGAGACAGATCTATCCTATAATGTCCATTTATTAATTGATACAAAAATTTTAGTTGAGAATGCCGATTTCTGAGAGTTAATGACTTTAAGTTAGCTCTGGTTAAAAGTTCGGTTATAGAGGTATGTCCAAAGCTAATATAAATGTAGCGAGCTGCCTTTTTCTGCACACGATGCTTGTTAATATTTCGTTTGGTGAAGGGATTCCAAATGATAGCCGCGTAATCTAATGTTGGCAAGACTATGGCTTTATATGTTAGAAGACGCAAGGAAGGGGTAGAAAGTCTTAGCGTCCTTCTAAGAAAGAATAACTTTTCTAAGAGCATTTGATGTTACGTAATCAATCCGTTTTGTTCAAGCAAGATTATGAGTAATCCATAGTCCAAGGTATTTGTATTGTGTTACTTCTGATAGAAGAATATTATTAGTATTGTAAACAAATTTCAAAGGATTTCTTTTGTGAGTAATTCTCATAAAAACCGTTTTTTCAGAGTTAATAGTCATTTGCCACTTCGTACACCATTCCGTGATTTTTTTAAATGCTCTATTTAACAAAAGTTGATCGGAGGTGCTAGCTATTTCTGAGTAAATTATACAATCATCAGCGTATAACCTGATTTTTACCGGAACATCTTCTACTATATCATTAATAAACAACAAGAAAAGGAGAGGTCCGAGCACAGAGCCCTGGGGAACTCCAGAGTCACCAGAAAGTCGTTCAGAGCAATATTCCCCATAAACTACAAATTGTTGACGATTTGAAAGGTATGCTGAAATTCATTTAACTAGCTGTGTGTTCTTACATACTTTTTCTAATTTGTATAGCAACTTTTTGTGAGAGACCTTATCGAACGCCTTTGAAAAATCCATAAAAATGGCATCAATTTGTTTTCCATTGTTTATTGCCCAGGAGAAATCGTGAACAGTCTCAACTAATTGAGTACATGTTGAAAAACCTTTTCAAAATCCATGCTGATTGTTAGTCAAGATGTTTTGTTCGTCAAGGAATTTTGATAAATGATTACATATTATATGTTCAAGAAGTTTACAGACAGTGGAAGTCAATGAAATTGGACGGTAATTTTGAATGCAGTGCTTGTTTCCGTTCTTATGAAGTGGTTTGACTCTGGCCGTTCTCTAGTCGTCTGAAACCTGACCTTCGGACAGCGATCGTGAAAACAGAACAAACAAATATTTTGAGACTCATTCAGCATACCTAGATAAAAATGCATTGGGGATACCATCAGGCCCAGGGGATTTTTTTACATCCAATTTCAAAAGCATATTCAATATACCACATTCACTAATTACAATATCAGGCATAGGTGGATAGTCAGCGTCAAAATTTGGTAACGCATCGTCGTCTTGAGGAAACACCGATTTAAAATGTTTATTAAATGTGTTTGAAATTATTTTTTCGTCATGGGTTAAGTTACCACCAATTTTGAAAACATCACAATCCCTGGAATGTGGAAATATTAATCGCTAAAATTTCTCCGGTGAAGTAGATATGAAGTTTGGCAAAGATTCGCCGAAATACCGACTTTTATCAACTGTAACTTGGGTTTTAAGTTACGATAAAAGAGCAAGAAAGTTTTCAGTCAGTTCACACGAGTCGGCGCTTGTTTTCATTTTCCTTTTCAATCGTTTCAATTGTCTTTTTAACTGTAAGGCCTTTCTAGAAATCCAAGGGTTCTTTTTATTCTACTTTTTTACAATTACTGGCACAAAACGGTCAATATATTCACTTACAATAATTTTAAGCAAATTCCAAAGATCATTTACATCACCAGTACTGTTTACGAAATCGTCTAAATTAAATGAAAGCATGTCTATAATAGAGACATCATCTGCACGAGAAAAATTTGGATAACACTTCGACTTGGTTTTTTCATTTACAGAAACATCTTCTAAGGTTAACAATACTGCTTTGTGATCAGAAATACCAGGGATTACTTCACACCTAGATTTAGACGAAATTGTACCGCTTACAAAAACAAGGTCAAGTATAGATGCAGAGTTTCCTTGGATTCTCGTGAAATCCTCGACGACTTGCAGTAAGTCAAATTTAAAGGCCATGTCTAACATTGCTTCCCCTAAGTTACCATTTTGATGTTTCAGTGAAAAATTTGACCAGTCAACGTTTGGCAAATTAAAATCTCCTACCAAAATAACTCGATCGCCCGGCTTCACATGTGTATCGAGATACATTTCTAAATTATCAAGAACAGCCGTAGAAGATCTAGGGGGTCTATAAAATGCCCCAATAGTGTATTTACATTTACCATCGTACGCTTTGCAAAAAATACACTCGGTATCAGGTATTTCAGGCATGCTCACTATATTTAGGAAGTTCTTAAAAAGAATACACACACCACCACCCTTACTACCACGGTCTTTCCTGAGTGCACTGTAGCCAACAGGGACAAATTCACTGTCATATATCGTAGCATTTAACCAAGTCTCAGTCAGAACGGCGATATCAGGATCATGACAGAGCAAAATTCCTTCCAACTCTGTGGTCTTGTTAAGGACGCTTCTGCAATTGACATTCAACAAACGCAATGACCGAGAAGCACTTCTACACCGTCATTTATCTGTTTTGCTTATCTTGAAGCGTGAACCCTTCCCTTCATCCCATCCAAACAGCACACTGTCCACATTCAGCTTATCATAAACTAGTTTAACTTTTGCTCCGTTTTCTTTCTCTTTAGCCACACTTTTCCATAATTGCTTTCGAATTTCGCGAACTCTGACTGAGAAATCCTCAGATATCGATACCTTAGTGCCTTTTAGTTTATAAGATGACCTTAATATTGCTAATTTTTCCCGGTAATAGATGAACTTGAGGATAGCTGGACGGGGCTTGTTTTAAACTTTCCGGCCAAGCCTATGGCATCTCTCAATACCGGTGACCGTTATTCCTAGTTTTTGTAGAAAAACCTCGTTTTTTACTTTCCCTTCAAGCTCTTTAACTGTCTCAGTATTAGACTCGTCTATACCCTAAATTATCAAATTATTTCTGCGGCTTCTGTTTTCTAAATCATCTACTTTAGCATTGAGTGAAGATAATTGTGTGTCAAATCCTGATACTACTGCTTCCATGTCTTTTATTTGCTTGGTCACCACGTTTAAACTGGTTACCTGTCGCTCCAGCCCATCAATTCGTTCAGTTAACGCAGTCATCTTTTTTGTTAATTTCATCTTGAGAGGCAAGAACATTTAGAACAGCATCATTCATCTTGCTCTGGCCGGCAAGAAGTTCCAACAAAAGCTCTCTGTCGGTGGGCCCTGGATTTGCCTCCACATCACCACAGGCCAACAAATTTCGCGGCCAAGAAATAACAGAAGTAGCAAAATCTATCAAGCGTTTTACAGTAAGGTGGCAAGGCAGCAGCACTAAAAAACGGTTATCACTTCGATAACCACCACAAGGTAAATATTCACTAACCTGTACCAGGAAACAAAATGGGTTGCTGAGCATGCTGCCGGTTGTGCTGCCGCCAAGCGCACTGAGAGAGTCCGGTGTGGTTGGCGCTCTTGTAGCTTTCAGACGAACCACGTGATGGGACGTCACCGATGCCGGCACAAACGAAGACTCGCTGATGAGGGGCACGAAAGGCTCGACGATGACACAGCGATTGCCCAGAGCAGAAGATTCGGAGCCAAGCCCGCCGTTCCTATTGGGACTTGTCGCTTGAAAGCAGCCATACGATGCCGTTTGGTGTCCGAGTAGAACTGATACGACCTGTACCAGGAAACAAAATGGGTTGCTGAGCATGCTGCCGGTTGTGCTGTCGCCAAGCCCACTCTTTTTATAGCTGACTTTTGCGACTTACCGGGTCTCCGTCACACAAGCCATTCTAGGCTTTCACGGACCCGTTAGAACTTTTGTACTATGGGATGGCAATAAGGATTATTATTATTAATGCGAAAGCATTAACTGTCTCATGAAGCGAGCTAACGTCATCAGCTTTGAAACCATGCAAAACGACACCTTAATGAAACCACGCGCAAAGCTAGCCAACGGCACCTTTTACACTTCGGTCCCATTGGCTGGCGCGCGTCGACGAGGCTCCCATTGGCCGCTGTGCGTCCGTTTTTGTGGTGTAATCCTGACTGTGTTATCACACTGTTGTGTAATCACAGATCACCGCGTTCGCTCACCTCTTATCGGTTGTACGGCGCGTGGCAATATATACGGCGCATGGAATAAACCAAAAGGTTCGTTCTGATGGGAAGAATTACGTTGCTGTCTTTTCCTTCCTCGCGCAGTAAGGCACACGACAGTTTGAACGATCGCTCACCCGATGGCGCTGCGTGTCCGCGAGGCAGCGGCTCCACCGTTCCACGCCCAAGGTCAGCGCGTTATACGCCGCAAATGAAAGAAAGGAAGCGAAGAGCGGTGCGCGTGCTTTCGCATTCACAACTCATAAGAAGTGCTTAGGTGTACCTCGAGCCTTCTATTAATATTATTATTATTATTATCACCATCATCAACATCATCATCATCGTCGTCGTCGTCGTCGTTCGGGGCATCAGCTTGCCGCCCGCGGCTCAGCATGGACCGTCGGAACTTCAGAACGCCGGAACATCGGTGCACGAACCGGTGGTGTCGCCGCGGATCCCGCCTCAGCTCACACCGCTGTCGTCGAAGGGCCGTGTTGTTGCAGCCGTGCACCCGAAAGCCAAGCCTGCTGAGTCCATGGGGTCGTCAGAAGCAGACCAGCTGAGTGTCGTCCGTGCCTCTCCACGTCGGAAGGCATTGTTCGTCACGAAGCTCACTCCCCAGACAACATCTACGGACGTCAGGAACCACCTGACGCCCCACGATATTCATCGCGTCGAGTGTTGGTGACTGAAGACGCGATACGACACTTGCCTCTTTTCATATATCTGTGGCATCCGACGTTTTTGATGGAATCGCCGATTCCATGATCTGGCCTGAGTCCTGCCTTTCCTAGGCAACTAGCGTGAGGAGGTGTTGGGCTGCTTAGAAACTTCCAATCGCAGAAAAAACAAAATTGAGTAGATTACAGATTTACTCTCAGAATATTTGGGGCCTCAGGACGAAGGCAGATACTTCCTTTGAAAATGTTCTCTTAATTTTTTATGTATATTGTATAACAGAAACTTGGCTATGTTCAGACATGGACAAGTACTCGAATGGTTTAGAAGCTGCATACTGGACAGAGAAGGTTTCTTTCGAGTTAACCATGTAAATTTCATGACATACAGAATGGAACCAGACACGCCTCAAGGCTTTGTTTTAGGTCCCCTCTTATCGTCTATATTTGTCAATGATGTTTCTGGTTTCATCTCGTATTCATATTTCTTAGAGTATGCTGACGATATTAAAATATACCGCGAAATTCTCAAGCTCGATGGCTGAATGAGGCTTCAGGACAACATGAGTTCATTCAATGATTGATACACAGCAAACGGGCTTTCCCTAAATTGTTCGAAATCTAAAGCGATGACTTTTTCTCGAAAAACTCTAAACGACTGTTTCGCGCATCGCATTCGTGGAGCTTTACTGTCTCGCGTGAGTGGAATAAGGAATGTCGGCGTCACATTTCATTCAAACGTACGGTTTGATGACCACGTAAACAAAATAGCTGGGGCCTCTTTGCAAACTCTTGGAATCGCACGTCGCCTAAACAGGGAATTTACCAGCCCACCTGCATTCCTGGCACTTATTGTTCATTGAGTCGTTCCAAGTTAGAATACGCGTCGGTTGCGTAAAATGGCATCTGCAAGACTAACTTCTTAAGAATAGAACGAGTGCAAAGGAAGTGTATCTGTATTTTTATATAGCGTTATTTCATTAGTTTGCCACCTGATGTTGTAAATACTACTAACTTTTTAGATTTTTGTTCCAAGTTATTGCAGCAAGCGCAACCTGTGTGATATTATGTTTCATCCACTCTGTAACAACCTCGAAAGAGGTTAACAGTATTAATAAAGAAAAAAAAAAGAAGAACAAGCATCACCAGAACTATAGGGCTGTACTGACACACGCGAACTTACTTTACATCAACGTCGGGAGAAAGCACACTTGTTGTTCCTTTTCAAAACTCTGCATGGTTTGATTGATTCTCCAGGTTCCTTGTCTGAAGTGTGTATCAGGGTCCTGCAGGTGTCTGCACGGCTCAATCGGCATTTTATGCTGCTCTAAGTCTTAGTCAACACAACCCAACATTTCGATTACTACATTGTTATAACTGCCATCCCGAAGAACTTGATATTTTTCACTCGTGCTGTCAGAACTTTGATATACAGAGGGCACACCTGATCGAGTCGGGAAAGAGACAAGCAGCACGAATTATTTAAACTGATAGCCTAAAAATGTAGTGCCTGCGCAGTTTGTTTCTCGTTTTTACATCGATATGAAGTATATTTGCTCTATTGTTCTGTAGGAATTAAAATCGATATTTCTTTTGTCTGTCTTGAAGACTACTGATGCCTACAACGTTTTGTGCTATTTTTTAAAACACTACTGTCAAGCTGCGATAGCCAATCATGCCGTGCACTACAGACTGTGTCTTCTACTCGATCTGCAACGGGGTGTGTGTATATATGTATGGCCAATCTATTCTTGGTGTTAGTGTTTTCGTTTCGCAAGTTTTTTTTTTAATTTGTTGTGCGTGTAAGTATCGGTGTGCCAAAACCAAGTCCAGAAATTTGCTCCTGGGCACCAAACAAAATTGAAATCTCGATTCTTGATTATAGTATTATTATTAGTAGTAGTAGTAGTAGTCGTAGTAGTAGTAGCAGTAGTATTAATGCTGCTGTCGACAGTGTCTGAGCAGTCACTCGCAATACAGAAACTACAGCACAACCTGAATGATAAGCAACAAGAGAGTAGCCAGTCTAACACCGAAATTCATAAAATACCTTGCTCCCCCAATGACGATTTAGGCGCCGTCGTGAAGGACCTCACAGTAAAACTTGACATACCAGGTTTTCACGATACTGGGACAGGTAAGGTCTACCGCTTCAGTGGCAAGCGCGATTTAATCCCGCCTATTCTGGGCCAGTTTGTTTCTACTGACATCAGACAAAAGTGAAGGAGTGCCCGAAAGAGACTAGCCTTAGTTTCGCACGCAGGTGATCCGCAAAGAATATATTTCAATGAAAATTTTACCAAGGCAAAGAAAGAACTCTTCTGGCTAGCCAGAATGGTGCAACCTGAACTTATTCTGCCTCAACGGGCAACTTGTCTTTCAGCTGTAGATGAACAATGTAGCCAGAGCAGTACAACGGCTAGCCTGGGGTCTTTAACGTGCACCGCTAAGTAGTGATACACGGCCGCACGCCGGTACGACGCTCATCTATATCGAAACCGGCAGGGGTGGGGAAATAACCCAGGATCCCTGGGTCCTGCAGCGCGAGCTTTCGCTCCACGTTCTCCGAGCTTGTGTGCGCTAGCCCACTCGGTCACCGAGCAAAGAACGAGGCTATAGTTATGTTTGGGTCAAGAATGGCAACATGAGCATAGTTGTAAACCCGAGACTGGGAATAGGAACATAGGGACGAAACTGGGAATAGGAACACAGGGCCCTCGTACATTCCAGCCAACCCTTATGTGAACGCAAATACCGCGACACACCAAGGTCACCCCAGTACTCCCAAACCAGTCAGCCGCAGAAATCTTCCGTCCTCCGTACTTAGGTGCACGGACGCCTGACTAATGCACTTGGCAGACGTCTTAATCCTGATCGTCTCTTTCACTTATATTTTCATGTCGTTGTTTTCCCTTTCTAAAATCTTCACGTTTCCCCAGGCTGGAGAGCAGTCTGAGCATTCAATCAGATGTCGCCCTTTTTCCGAATTCGTTTTTTTTTTTTTTGGCATTTCTTTTGCGTTTTGTTAATCTATCATTCACACAACTTTCGGTTTGGCCTACATAACTGACACCACAGTCCATCGGTATTTCGTACACCACACCGAACTCACATACTGTCGACTTTTCCCTGTGCGCCGTCCTACATTGCCTGGGTGTTTTCGAAAACGGGGTCAACCGGTCCCACCTAAAATCCCTCGCAAATATTGTATCGGCGTCAAACTTCTATGCGCACTCCTTTGGGTTGTTTGAGATGTCATGGTGGTACGGGATGACCTCCCGACGACCGCTCCTTGGCTCCGGACCTTCCTTAGTTTCCGCAACCAGCTTTTTAATTTGTCCAATTATGCGATCACTCGAAAACTCAGCATTCCTTAGTCTACCCATCTGATTACCCACTGCCTTACGTAGAGAATTTTAAAGCGTTGTCGAATAATGATGGGATAATACCGCATTTAACCGTCCTTGAGTGGCAACTCGAGCGCGGCAGGATAGGTTTCGGCATAAGTTTCCTGTACTCCCAGCATAAACCATTTGCCACGTGGATCTGCAAGTCTAGAAATTGCAGGTTCCTATCTTTCTCTTTGTCTAGCGTAAACCCTAATCCCGGTGCGGTCTCCCTGACTGTTCTTTCCAAATCTCTTCCCAACTTTACCTCTCCACTGTTCACCAAAGTGTCGTCGGCGTAACGTCGAACAAAACCCGAGGTCGCTGGCGTCCCCCTTAGAAAACTCACAGGAATCCAGACTGTTCAGGTAAATCTCCGACAAAATCGGCGCTACTGCTGACCCGATACATGCACCCTCGTTTTGCTGATACTTGCGTCCACTGTACGAAACTACTGTTGATTGCAAGTAATGGTGTAAAATACGTATGAAACTGTCAACCCAAATTCCCGCTCCAGACTGGAATTTTAGAAGATTCTCCTGATGAAACGCACGCTGATAGCACTTGCAGCGAGTCGAGTACTCTCAACCCTTCTCCAGATCAGGTGCGAAGACCTACCTCTTCTTTGATCAGCTTTGGAGGTTGTGATGGCCAGGGCTACGCTGATCATAATGCAACCCGCTCCGGAATCGACTTCAAACTCCAGAGGGCGGCTGTACTTCGCAGTGTCACCAAAAATTTGGGCATTGTCTTTGTTGCAGCTGTCACAAAATTCAGCTCTGATTCAAAGTCTGGTGTATCGAGGCTCAGGTTGTGCATGCCGCGCGGCCCTTTAGTGATTCGTGTCCTCTTTAAACATGCCCCTTTAATATGTCCCGGTTTGTTGCAAAACCGACAAAGCACGCTCATAAATCAGCAGCTAGCAGCAGAATGTGCTCCGCGACAGCGGATACAACGCTGAGCGGTTGACTCGTCTTTCGGTGCGGGTGTCCTTTTCTGTGTTTTCGATACAGATCCCCGCCTACAGTCACAACTGTAGGCGGGGATCTTAATCCTCCCCGAAATTATCAGCTTATGCCAGCAGGGAGCACGATCCCCGGCACGTTAATGGTTCTTCGTTGTGAACTAACTCTAGCCAGAAAAGCTATCCCACTCTAACCTCCAAGGCGAGAATGTTATTCCCGCAGCACCACCCCGATCTGCCGAAGGTTCAGCGACCGAAAAAAACCTGGTCATATCCCGACGTCCTCTAACAGAACGCACGCGAACGGTAGTTCATAGTGATTAGTAATATTTATATTAAAAGGAGAAGGCACAACAGTATTCCAGCGCGAAATGTTAACGAGCATCGCTCATTTGTAAAGTGATGTAGACGACGCACGGCTGTGCTTGCGAGGCGGACCCGGCTTGTTGGTAGCATAATTAACCGTTTCCTCGACGAAACGTACGTTGTTATTCAAGCATCTTTAATTTTTCTCGGCTTCCCACACGAAAGCATCCTCCCACACTTTCTATATTGTCGCGAAGATTTGCTCGCGGGAACGTTTAGTCTAGCTTTACTTTATGTTTTTACCTTCTCCGAGGGCTCGTTCTTCTCGACGGCAAGGCTCATGTCTTCTACCGGAGCCGATGTGCCCCAGATGAGAGCGAACGTGAATGTTTTAACCTAAATGCGCGTTCCCACCGGCGATGCGAGCTAGTCGCGCAAGAACTTTCATCGCAAAAGCGACCATCGCGAGCAAAAAGCGACGCGATTTGAGCAGTCGCTACTCGACCCGACTTTTTGCGATGCGATCTAGTCGCGGAGCGGCTGAGCCAATCAACGGCGTTCGGAGCGAGAGTTTTCGAGAAACGACTCGCCAACGAAGGCGTTGGACTCGCTCATCGTGCACGCCAGTGTGACCATCTAATTTTTTCTTGCGATGCGATCTAGTCGCATCGCGCGACTGCTCACATCGCCGGTGCGAATGCGCCTTAACACCTGGTTATAGAGCTCCGCGTTGGAGAAGTTTTGTCTTGCGCATGTCTGCTTTTTGGGATCTCATCTTTCTCTGTCTGCGGGTGTGCTTTGTGTTATTTGTAACTGCTCTTGTGTGCTTGGTTCGGGATGTGTTCTGTCTTGTGTATGCGCTTGTTTTTGGAATGTTCATGTTTGGTTTGGGCTCCGAGCCTTTTGACTAGCTCTGGGAGAGCTTTCTGTGATTGGTTGTCGGAGTGGCCCCAGAGTGCTGCTAAACTCAATATAAGCAGCTGGCAGAGGAAGTCGTCGACGCCCGGACTCCGTGCCGTGAACAACACCCTGCTTCTGGAAACCAACGTGCACGTCCGATCCCCTTCGGCTGTGGATTCTTGCCCCCGATAACTCGCAAACGGCTGTGGAGGAGTTCGGCTCGCCCGCCTTTGTGTGGATTCTTTTTTGTCGAGTGTGGCCGTGGTCACTGTATACGTGGTCGAGGAGGATGGCAGGGGAAGCCGCCAGAGATTGGAGCATTTCTCCCCTAACATTTATTGACCAGTAATTCATATTTGTAAAAAAATGGTTTATCTCATATTTCTTAAATAAACCGTTATTTGTTAATATCAATATCTTCATCAACGGAGGGAGAAGATAAATTATTTTCTCCGCGACATTATGTTTCTAAATCTCCACCGTACGACCGAAACACTTGCGACGCCAACGAGGGATCGTAGCGCTTCCTGTCTTTGTCCCGGCACCGGCAGCACGAACACACACGCGACAAACAAAGGCAGCGTATCGCTTTCACTGCCCTTCGCATAAGAAAGGCGGTCCAGGTGGCCCGTTAGAGTTGCACAATGAAGGCACAACGGGACTCCGCCTCAAACATCAAACAGCGAGGTGCTGCGATTGAACTTGACCGCGGCGACGCATAGCGCCAGTTGGTGGTTTTTATGTAGTGGAAAAAGGTAAAAAAAAAGGAGAGCCGCGTGCACTGAACACTGAACTCGAATGAACCACTGAGCTAACTTGACGGCGGCGCAAAATCTTGAAAGGAAGAAAAAAGAGCGAGAGAAGGATGAGAGGAGGGTGATTGCTTTCGGAAGAAACTTTTATGTCAGTTATTTATCGCTGCATTTGTCCCTTCGATCAAAATAGTGAGATCTTTCTACTTTCTATCAATCAGCGACAGAAGGACGAGGCTCGGCGGTAATGAATGTAGAAAACGTCCGAAGAAAAAAAACTAATAAAGGCTGAGTTACTTTCTTCCAGTACGAAGGATAAGACTGAGCGGCTGCTGGTCCTTTCGTCATTATTTTGTTTGGGTGGGTTTTTCTAAGCATTGACCCCGTCCGACCCCCTCTCCCCAGACCGCGAATTGTGCCCTCCCCTCCCCCTTTGCGTACGCCACCGCCTCTACTCTGAATTCTTTCTGCCCTCTTTAAGGATGTTCTTTTTTGTAAAACATTTTCTCCTCTTTCTCTTTCTTCTTTTTTCGTTATTTTCGGTTTCGATTATTTAAATAATGATTAAAATAAATTATAAAATGTATAAACTATAAAAACGAAACAAAAAATATCATAGTTTTATTATTTTATAATTGAATTTATTTGATTTCTTTATCATTACACATTTATCTGTAACGTTACACTTCTTTTTCCGCAATGTTCAATGATCACATTCCACGCCTCCTTCTTGTCTTCGTCTGTAAATACCTTTGTATGGCGCAAGAGGCCAACTAGAGTTCCTGTATAGGCTCCCTACGGGAGCCAGAGTTGCGCGTTTGATTCCACGTGCCGCGTGCCGCCCTCGCCGCTATTCGCCGAGATCCGATCACGTGAGGAGCCGTATCAAGTGTCGTGCAGCAAAGTAGACGTTGCACGCGCCCCGGCGTACGTTCCCCGGCTTTCGAGCGCGCCGCGCGCCTCGAACGCGCGGCGCTGCTATTCGCCGAATTCAGTCACGTGAGGATCTGAATCCACATGCCATGCCATAGGCCATGCATGAACGCGCAACTCTGGCTCCCGTAGGGAGCCTATAGACCTTTCTAAAAACGAGCTTGTGGCCGGTGCCATTTTGAGCGTTCGTGCGTATGGCGCGTGCTTTGCTCGCTTTCCGAAGCGACGAACACGCACGTGCTGGGCTGTGAAGATCGCACGCTGGACTGTGATTTTGTAAACATTGGAAAGGTCTATACAGGAACTCTAAGGCCAACTGGCCTCTTGCGCCATACAATGGAGCATGAGGCCATTTGGCCTCTTGCGCCATTGTATGTATGTCGCATTTATTTTTCGCTCCTCTTCGTAACCTAGTGAATTTGTTCCCTAACATTCGACAAACACTGATGGGGCGTTTTGCTTCGCGATTCGTCCGTCGGTGTTGTTATCGGCTACAGCGCCAATCTGATTGGCTGCGAAACAGTAATGAGATACCTGCACAGTAGACGCACCCTGCGCTTGTAAGCCGCGGATGACCAATAATCCGCTTCTGTTCGTTGTCTTCTGGGCTGTGGAACGCGTTGTGAGCATGCCCAGTAAGCACTTGGGAGAGCCAATCGTTGCCGCCTACGCTAGGAGCTCAGTGAATGGCTGGAAATAGGCCTAGAAGAGAGTAAGGCCTGTGACACTGAGCATGATGTTCCTGCGCTTACCTTACGCTCAGAGTCAAAGCGCAGACTTTAGCTCGAAACATGTTTCCAGACTCTCCAATGGCCGAGCTCTCTCCATAGATTGCACTGATCAGCTCTCCTTAGCACCTCGAAGAAAAGAAGCGCACTGATTTCTTTCGTGTGACTCACAAGAGCTGGAATCGTGTATATGCATTACCTTAACATCTCTCTACCGGGCTAGTGAACGCTCTCCGAGGAAGCAAAGTAGGCCGGTAGCACGCCAAGGAAACTCGTAGCATGGCACATGCTTGGCACCTAAAAATCTCACTTGGGCCTAATGCTCGCGGCGTACTTGTCCTTTCCGTTTTTATCTGGTTTCTCTCTGGCTCGCCACAAAATTGACAAAGCAGCAGACTCGAACCAAATATTGCACGTATGGACCGAAGAACGCGCATCTGGAGCTCGGTCCGAAATTTAGGCCCAAAGTTGCCACATGAAAACCGGAAAACCAGAAGTGAAGTGTAACTCTGGTACTTGTTTGGCGATTTATGCGCGAAGGCGCTATATGAAAAACGATCCGCAGTGAAGCCTTACTTTAGTACTTGTACGGGGAATTAGGGCCAAGATACGCGAACCGAAGAAGGTCAAGTTTGGCTCTACATTGGCTTCTTCGGGCTTTTTAAGACCCTAAATTCCTAGGCCAAAAACAAATGTTGGCCTAAAAACCCGCGATACCTCGGAGCTCTCTTCCGCGAAGTATCAGACGGGCAGATACGTCAACGATCCAGTTACTCCGCGATTCGCCCGATTGATAAGACCCAGAAATGCGCGAACGGCGTTCTCAAAGTCTATCCCCTATTTTTATTTTTTTATTTTCTCGCCGAGACGGTGCACTTCGCACGCGATCACGTCGGGCAGAATTTCAAAACTCAGCATCGTAATAGGGCACATTTTCTCAGCAGCCATAGAACCTGTTCCCGCACTCGAAGAGCGGTTCTTGGACAGCTGCAGCATCGCGTTGCGTTCGCTCGCTTCGAGCGGATAAGTGAGTTTGCGGCTGATTGGACGCGAACCCGGAGAGAGAATGGCCAATCAGACGCCAAACTGATTTACCTCGGCCCGGACGATTTGAAGCCGGCTTCCTTCGCAGCTACGATGGAGCGCGGAGGACACTACCAGCCATCGAAGCCAACCCCAAGCTGTCGGGGAATGAGGGGCACAGCGATGGGTGGGAGACCACGTGACGCGTTCCCAGTGCGCTACTGGCGTTTGGCGGCATCCTCCGCTCTCCATCGTAACGGGAAGCGGAGTAGAGTGGAACTTTGCTCGTTACGGAAGTGTGCTCCCTCGGCGGCATGCGAACAAAGGAAGGGTTACTGGCTAGCGTGTTCCCGTTCGGGCACCGTCGAACGAATATATCCCCTTTACCCCAGAGCTGATAGTGCGGTAGAGCCTACGTGCTCGTTGGGCCGATGTATGGTCTGTCTTTCGCCACGCGATCACGCTCCCACCACGCATCCCCAGGTGCGGAGAGAGGGTGAGGAAAAAGCGGGCGGGTGATTGGTCCGGCGACCGCGTAGCTCCTCTCGCACTCTCAGCTCAGAGGTGAACGGTGTAACTACGGGACGCATCGCGAAAGCTCTCCTGGCTTTAAGCTATGGCATATTTTAAGGGCGTTGCTCGAGGAAACAGCGTTTCGAAGCGGATGACTTTTTTTTTCTGTCTCTCTCCTTAAGAAATAGTTTTGGGCTCCAACCGCTTCGGGTGGGTCGAAAGTGTGGTCATACGTTCGGCGGCTTCTTGAAACGCGCTGACGTAAAAAATTATGCCGTAGTTTATGGATTTTTCTGTTCGGTGTGTGCGCATAGGCGCTGTGAGTAATGCTGGAGCATTTGAAAAAAAAAAAAGTGGTCGACCTCGCCGAGTTTGCGAGTGTGATTTTTCGAACAATTTTACATCAAAGTCAAAATTTGACATTCACTAACAGAATCTGTTTTCGCGTCTTTCGTTATATTTCGCTCTCCCAACATTTTATTTTATTCTGCGGGTGCTTTCTTTATGTTATATATATATATATATATAGTGAACGAAGAGGGGGAGGGAGATTATTAAATTTTATTGCATTAATGTTAGGGAAGGGAAGGAAAAGGAAAAGAGAGCTGGCGAAAAATGGGGCCAGGAGCCGGGAACGAACCTCTACCTTCACGTAACCTGGGCGACGCTTAACCGATTAGATCATCCCTTCCACTGGTTTCGGAGGACTAAATTTTTTATCACCTTTCTGTGTACTGTTATTTTCGAATTCGCTTAACTGGGTAGGCGACAACCGTTGCTGATTTAAGTCCGATGTCATTTCACCTTGCACGCCATTTCACCTTGCAAGTGTCGAAAACGGCACGTCTTCCAAGATATCTAGAGAACCACTGCTCCCCATGTGGGCAGGCATACATAATGGAAGTGAGGGAGGATTGGGAAGGGCAGCCGTTGTGATGTTGTGAACGAAGAGGGGAGAGAGTGATTATTGAATTTAATTTCATCCATAATATATATATATATATATATATATATATATATATATATATATATATATATATATATATATATATATATATATCTGGGAAGAAAAAAACCCTTGGTGAAAACAGCAACAACGGACGATTTAATCTTCGACGTTTCGGCCGGAGTCCGGCCTTCGTCAGGAAAATGGGGACATCATCTTCCTAACGAAGGCCGGACTCCGGCCGAAACGTCAAAGATTAAATCGTCCGTTGTTGCTGTTTTCACCAAGGGTTTTTTTCTTCCCAGATATACCCATGCCTTCGGCCTCCCGCCACCATGCCCGTTATATATATATATATATACAGGGTGTTTTTTTTTTTTTTTAAGCTTAACAGATTTGTTCAAAAAAAAGCCGTGAAAGTTACACTTATGCCGTTTGTGGAGGTGAGTTATACGGCCAGGGGGACATATTATAGGGGGCTAATCGTAATGATCAGTCGGCTAATTAATTAGAATTCGTTAATTAACTTTTTAATTAATGAAAATAGACATATGGTTCCAATTAGAAACTTGCTCAGCGTCATCGAAAACCCCTAAATCAGTCATTTTCAGAAAGACTTTGAGCGCGTGAGAAGCGTAGTAGTGCACTAAAGTTACCACTCGTGGAGCAGGTACAAGGCTGGGGCCAGATAAGAGAGGGAAAAATCGCGCGGGCGCCTTATCGCAACATCTAGCTTTGTACCTGCTCCACGAGTGGTAACTTCAGTTCACTACTACGCTTCTCACGCGCTCAAAGTCTTTCTGAAAATGACTGATTTAGGGGTTTTCGATGACGCTGAGCAAGTTTCTAATTGGAACCATATGTCTATTTTCATTAATTAAAAAGTTAATTAACGAATTTTAATTAATTAGTCGACTGATCACTACGATTAGCCCCCTATAATGTGTCCCCCTGGCCATATAGCCATATAACTTACCTCCACAAGCGGAATAAGTGTAACTTTCACGGCTTTTTTTAAACAAATCTGTTAAGCTTAAAAAAAAAAAACACCCTGTATATATATATATATATAAATTATATATTCGCATCTTTAACATGTCCAATGTAGTTGTTTTCTTAAATTATAATAGTTTTTTTTTTGCTTTTTTTAGGGAATAAAAGAGGTGAAATTTGAATATTGATGTCCCCATTTTACCCCAGACCGAACGCAGCAGAAATTTGAAGAAGGCCGAAAAGTAGTAGAACATATAAAAAAGAAAAGAAAGAAAGTTATATATTCCAGCGGCAGGAAGAGTGAAAAAAAGGTAATTTATGGCAAAATGAGAGCGCGCTGTTCTTACAAAGTCAAGGATGGCTGAGCTTTCTTTAGCCATCATTCTTATTTTTTTTTAATTTATCCTTCCGCATATAAAATAAAAAAAAACGAGACAAAAAAACGTGGACATTTTTAAAACCTCAAACGGCCTGGAATGCAAATATTACCCCTTTTCGCGGATGAAGAAAAAAAACTTTGCGAACACTTTGAAAAGCGGCTCGGGACTGACGTCGCGACTCAGGGATCGATTAGGAAATGTAATAGCAAAGATCCAAAAAGGCAGCCACAAAATTGATCTTTTACTTTCTTCTTCTTTCGACCATATTTCGTCGACTACTATTTTCTTAGTTTTTGTACCATACTTCGAAGTCCAGCGCTTTTCGTGGAATCGCAGAAGCTCCGAGGAAAGCGAGTAGGTATGCAGCCGGTGCGGCTTGCCTTACTTTCGACTGATGTGTAAATGGATTTATAGCCGTTTACCTGGCGTGATGTGTTTGCGCTTGGCGCTCACATCCATCTGAGGAAGGAATTATGTAGCAGATATACATTTTCTGAGATGCCTATAACTAAAAGCCTGCGCGACTGCTCGTGACGGGACTTGCTAAACTCCGAGGACTTAAGTTGGCGAAGAAAAGACCCATTCGAATGGCGCACCTGTTGTACAACCCGTGTGAAGAACAATCTTTACTGACAGCATAATGAATCCATAGCGTGAATTCTTCACATACATTGCGTGAACTATTGTCCTCCCAATAACACATTTCTTGGTGTGGCGCACAAATGTCCTCTTTTATGTTTCAAATAATGCAATTATATCCCGCTGACCGATCTGCCTCTAGAGGGCAGGGGCTTCGTCAAGCTGCACTTCTGCGGCTTTTTCTCCTGCCTCCATCACCCATTTTGTATTTTGGGAGAAAATTAAATGAATTGAATTGAATTGGAATGAATTGAAATCTATTGGTGTTCGATGGTGGGCTCTTGGGCGTTCACCGATGACGCCACCTTCTGGCCTCAAAACAACATTCGGGCCCGGAGTTTTTTAAGCTTCGAGTCACTCTAATGCTACGTGCCAACTCTTTGTGTGAGCCTTTGTATGTGACGTGCGAACCTAGTACGAAGGAAAAGTCGACCTGATATTTAGCGATAAACTTTCCGTTATGTCATCTACTTACACTGTTTCTGGTATGAGCGATCACGAGGTAGTACTTGGAAAAATAAAACGCACAAAAGAAGAAACAACAAGAAAAACGATGAGAGAAATTTATTTTTACGATCAAGCAAACTATTCGGCTGTGGAAGACTAACTCTGATTATTTCCCTTAGTTCAAAGAATTCAGTTATCACTTTGACGAGGAAATAAATTGAAAGCTCTAATTGAGACTAACATTCTCTCAAAAATTCTAACCGATAGAAAACGAAATGACAAGCCAGAAATAATAAGGAATTACGAACAATAATTAAGATGGAAAAACGTGTGTTCGTTGAATATGGACGAAATAGAAAGCAGAACTCCCTGATCCGCCTGAAGGAACTAAGAGCGATTTTTAAAAGGAAATTGTCACACTCTAACAATAAGTTCCTTCCTTCTCTTTATGATAAGTTAGAACGTAACCCGAACGAATTTTACAGATACGTGAGAAGCTCGAACAAAAATGGGACAGGCATTTCATCTATCAGCAATTCAGGACGGCTAGTAGATAATGAAGCTAACAAAGCAAGCCTCTTTGATAGCTATTTTGACTCCGCATTTTCGCAAACTATAGTAGGTGACCTTCCTCTGAATCCTGAAAAAAAGGTCACCGGAGAATAGCTCATCGGAAAAAAGCTCACCCACTTTTCTGCAGGTTCGAAGAAAAGCTCACCAGTCTTTTGACACACCCGGAGTAAAGCTCACGTCGAATTAAATTAGTATATAAGTGGTCGTTATAATTTACTAGCAGTAGTGCTACCAAGGTTTTAGGCGTCTCTTACGCAGGCGGTACACCGCGCCTCAGAGTTAGCGCGAAGCGATTTTTCGCATTTTACTTAGAGAAGGCTTTGATCAGTGTCAAAGTTGTATCGCATAAGCATGTGCCCCAAATGAGCGATTTCAACCTCACTAGTAGCTTTGATAACAATCGCTAAAATATCAGGGAAGGAAAAAAAAGCCGATCATTCGTTTATATTGACAGTGTCACGCAGTGCACACACTTCGCATCAGGTCCCTCTGCTGTAGGCGAAATACAAAAAAAAATGATTTAAAGAAAAAACAATGATTTAAAGAAAAATAAGATATTTTAAGATATAAGTAAGATATATTTGATTTAAATTAGACTAATATCACTGTAGCTAGAAAACATGGATTATTTCTCATTATATGCATTTTTAAACGAGGAAGGTTGTTTGATAAATGTTTTGATCAGTGAAAAATGTGCTGAAAAAAGATTTACTGCAATTTTCAACAAGTATTTGTTCATGAAAACCCCGGCATGCTAGAAGAAAGACAGCCTAGTTTTTTGTTAGGACAAAACTGTATTCTTTTGCTTTTTTGCGATTACATTTTCTTGCAATACGACCTTACGTTCCCAATTTTTCTTTTCTATATTTTACATTCTGATTTCATTGCAAAAAGATGTGACGCAACTGACGAACGAAGTCGGAGGTAGAAGAAAAGCTCAACGCATCGATTTGCTCTGAAGACCACTGGTTTTTGCTTGTTCAGGTTCGATATAAATCTTTCTTGCGTGATGATTTTATTTAAATGCAGAACATATGCGCATATTGAAAGCATCAAATATTAAACAAACGGTAAATAAAAAAAATTATTTTGAGGATCATTTTTGAGCGAAAGGTATGATCTAAGTCATGAGAGTAAAACCGTTCTTCTTTTTTTTTCATTCGTAAAATGTGCCACGCGGCATAATATGGAAATTTCAAAGAAAGCAGTCCAGTCCAGCATCGTGAAGAAACTGCAGGAGCGACTTGTAATACCTGTTGTCATTCACCCATTGGGTGTAGTTATCATGTGGGCGACCCTTTAGTCCGGCCTCGCTGAGTATCGTCTCACGGGCGGTCTTGGTCCCGGAGCAGAGCCACGGCAGATGACGAGCATCCGCCGTAGCCACAGGGGCCGGACACTTAAGGCAGGTTCCCAGTGGGCTCATCGAGCGTTCACGGCTCCCGCACTCCGTGTCAACGGCTCGAGAGGGCGCCACTAAAGCATGTGTTGGATAGGCTGTATGAAGCGGGCGGCCAGGGCGGCTGGCATTGCATTTGCTGCGCGATTAAAGACTAATTCGGCATAACACTTCATTGGCCACAAACGACAGCAAACACGGGTAAAGATCAGTTCAGCACGGGAGCCACTTCACGGTGCCATACCGCCAAATGGCCAAATCGTCAACCAAGCCCGCGCCAAAGGCCTTCGGAACGCTCGGAGCGGACGGATGCTCGAGCCGGTATACGATCGCAGCGCCGCCGCGTACATCCGGGACCTTTCCGTGTCGGTGCCTGATCCCACTACTCTTTTCTAGTATGCGCCGCCTTTTACACCGCTTGGTGGCGGGTATGTCGACGGGTCATCTCTTGTTTCCGTACTTTACAAACTGCATTTGTTTCTTTTCTGATCTAAAATACTGAACAAAAACTACTTTCTCGTCGACAGGTGTGTGTCCACATGTCCAGGTAACGGAAGTTGTTAGGGCCGTTTCATAACTAAATATCCAGGACCTACTCGAGCTGCAGCCATCTACTCTGGTTATATCACCCCCCCCCCCCCCCCCCCCGTGTTAGATTTTTTTTAAATTAGCGTTCTATTGAAATTATTTATTTTATTTCCATCAGGCAACGCCTGGCGTGTTCCAGGTTGTTTTTAGTATTTTAAAAATAAACTGTGCTAGTGAAGTGCAGAATGACCGCACGCGCATAAGGCATCCCAGCACAGTTCAGTTGAGGGAACGTATTTCCCTTGAGTGAACGCTCGATTCCTAGATTCGTAGGTTAACGTTTCTCCGCATCCGTCAAAGGGACGGTGAGCTTTTCTCCGCCTCCGACAGTTTTGCGGTGAGCTTTTCTCCACTGAGCTTTTCTCCGCCGCTCCCTTCCTGTCACTCCCGCACGTCTAGATGACAGCATGTTCGGTATTGAACTTTGTCAAGATGGAATTCTTCATTTGCTAAATAAAATTGATGCACACGTGGCTTCTGTGCCTATGGCCCTTGCCTGCGTCCCGACATTAGGGAGTTTTCGTAGACCGCGTTTCCTTCTCCGCTCAGCCCTCCGCAACGAAGAAGCCGCTACTGCGCCTGCGCGGCCATGGCCTTGACTGTAGATTTCCGGGTATCGTAGCGGGTTGCGGAGAGCGCGGCGGGACGGCAAAACGATCTACGAAAACTCTCTATTTAATGGAACACCGTTTCATCGAGTAGCGTTTCATCAAAGCCGTTTCATCGAACGCCATTTCATCGCACGTCATTTCGTCGAACGCCGTTTTATTGAAGTCGTTTCATCAAACATCGCCTAGTTGAACAGTATTTTGTTTTTATACCGAAAGGATAGCAGTATTTATTTTTTTACAGTGAGGGGAACTAATAGGAAGCTTGATTTCTCTCCTACAGCTTCAATTTTTTTCCCATAGTAACTGATGACTTGTGCTGCAGATGTGGCCAATAATAAGCGGAAACACCGCCTAGAAAATTTATGAAACCGGAGATAATCGAGCGCGGCGGCGATCGCGCACGTCACTTTAAGGGCATATCCACGTCCCTGAAGATACTTATTCTGTTTCAAGCACGAAGACGTCCCTGAAGCAATGCCATGTCTCTATGTCGCAGGAAACGGGAAAAAAAAAAAAGATGTGTTTCTCTGTTTATTGTGGGCGACAAAACAAAGCTCAACAGAGAAAAGCTCACCGGAGAAAAACTCGCCTGCAAAAAGCTCACCGCGAAACCGGCAGATAAGGAGAAAAGCTGTCATCATATTTGGAGACACGGAAAAAAAACGGACAAAACAACAACAAGTTTTGTTTTTAAACAAGCTCACCGGCCCTTGAGCGGATGCGAAGAAAAGCTCAGCCGAAATTTTTATTTTTTTCTTAGCTTAGCAGACATAGAAGATGTGTATTATAACTTGGACATTTCAATTCTTTTCGAATCCGTAGAAGAAGCCGTCATCGAACAGGGAATCTGTAGCTTCCAAAACTCATCCGGAGTGTCACTTTCCTGCTTCCTCGAGCTTCTGCAACTCTACTTAAAATCAACAATAATCGAGCACGAAAGAAAATTCTGGATTCAGAAATCCGGGGTGTGTATAGGATCTTGCCTTGCGCCCATATTAAGTGAAATCTACCGGTCTTATGTCGATAGAGCCATACAGGTAAAGCTCAAGAACACTAACCCGGAATGTACCGTAGTCCCCTACGTTGATGACTACTTGATTATTCACCATCTAGCCAATAAAGTCGAGGTGATTGTAGCCTCGTTCGAAAGCGCAGGAGGTAAACTAAAATTTAAAAAGAAAGAGTCATTCTCGGTAGGGCTTCAATTTCTAGACCTGCGATTGAACAAAAAACAACGAATGTGTTTGCTGGGTGTTCTCGCAGCCCTCAGAAAAGCCGGTGCTTCCTTTTGAGAGTACTAATCAAAATCAGTCAAAATAGGTATCATCAAGATGTTAATCACATCACATAAAACAAAATCCAGTCAGCATTCGGCTACAGATAGCATAAAGGGCAAACTCGACGACTCCTGAGTTCCGGACATCCGGTGGAAAGCCTTCTGTCCCCTTTTTCCACCAGCTTATTAACCCCGAACTACCTACAAAGGCTCCTTTCAGTCGAAGGATAGCAAGCATACCATACATTTATAATGCTTCCCATCGTATTCGATCGATTGCTTCACGCTATGACACGAAAGTTGTCTTCTCCAGTAGATTCAAATTGGGAAGCCTGTGCAAGATGATCAACCGAAAAGAAGAAGCCAAGCCAGCTTGCGAAAAAAGCACTCCACGCTTTTCCGGGATTGCAGCACAGAAAAAGTGTACTCCATCCCCCTCAAATGCGGAGCTGAGTACATACCACAAACCCTCCGATGTATAAATGACCGCTTACGTGAGCACGAAAATGAAGCCACTTCAAGAACTGATAACCTCATTCATCCAATCGCGGTTCACGCGAACGAATGCACCGGATGCGCGCATGACTTCGCTGGTACCAAGAGAAAGGGGGGACACCGCAATCGCTACGGACGTGAGATCATCAAATCCTTTTTCATCCAGAACGCAAAAAACAACGTTTCATCGGACTCGGTAGCCTTATCAAGACGGGAAATAGAATTCCTCATGACTGAACTTGAAAAATATGGAAACTCCCCGTAAAAAACAACCCCATCACTGTAGTTCTGCCCGTGCCTGGTGGTTTCGGCCTCCCCCATTTCCATCCCCCAGTTTTCCTACCCCCTTATCACCCTATTGGAATCTCGTTCAGGGTGAAACGTTTCTGCCCAAAATAAACGTTGTTGCTAAATGAAAGAACGTGGTTGTCCTGTGCTTGTCCTGCGCGTTTTATCCTTTCGATTTTAAGCATAATATTAACTTTTAGAGCGCAGCTCTTAAGCGTTCGTTTCCGGCTTGAGCGGCGTCGCCGTCGCCGTCGGCGTCGGCCGTCACCACGCGGTGCATTATGGGACGCGTGACGTCCGTGGTGACGTCACTGATAACGTCATCAGTGACGTCATCAGCGACGTCACTGATGACGTCATCCTCATCATCATCGTAATCATCACGATGACGTCACTGATAACGCCATCAGTGACGTCATCAGCAACGTCACTGATGACGTCATCCTCATCATCATCGTAATCATCACGATGACGGCACTGGTGACGTCATCAGTGACGACATCGTGATGGCGTCATTACGATGACGTCATCGTCATCGTCATTATTACGATGACGTCACTGATGACGTTATCAGTAACGTCACCAGTGATGACGTCATCGTCATGTGTGACGTCATCACTGACGATGGCGATGACGTCATTATGATAACGCCACGTGACCCCCGTGAGGTCACGTGATTCCGTAAGGTCACGTGACCCCGGCGACGTCACGTGACCCCCGTGAGGTCACCAGGGTCATGTGACCTCACGGTTACGCCGACGGCGACGGCGACGCCGACGCCGCTTGGAGGGAGGAGTAGCACGCAGGATCAGGAGGTGAGGAGGAGGGAGGAGGGGTGTACGCTCCCCACAGTACCCTTCCCTCCTCCTCCTCAAGAGCTGTGCTCTAATTCGGTGTTACAGGGGATTGTAAGCGACTTTCATTTTTTTTTTTTCTAACTGGTAAAATGTGTTTATGACGGTATAGAACACCGACGTTGCTAGATAATTTCGATATAATATGATTAATATGGTTGTCCCATGACTTGTTTTCTTAAAAAATAACGCCCAAAGTTTTAAACGTGTGAACGGCTACAATTTGGGAAGAATTTATAAAAATATCTTTGGTAATATTGAAACGCTTATTCTTCGGTCGGAATTGAACTGCCTTTGTCTCAACGGCGTCGATTTTTAATACATTATGTTTACTCCATCTATCAAGCCCATCTAGTGTCACGTTCGCGTCATCAATAAGCTCCGACTGGTCATCACCATCAAAGAATAAGCTCGAATCGTCTGCATACATAAATAGTGAGTTTATTGACTAATATTTAGGATGTCATTGAGATATACACTCTAAAAAAGGGGGTGTAGACGTTACACCCCTTGTCACATCTACGACACCCCAAAACTTCAGTTCGACGTACAGCGCGCTGACGTCGAACTGACTGCCCCAACTTTTGCGAGAGGGTTGATGACGGTGCGATATTACATATTAAACAGCTAAAGTACGTATCAAAGTCTACAGGAAAAAAACACACAGGTTTTGCAGTTGAGCCAAGAAAACCCCGATAACTTTTTTTGCAGTCAGTCACACTTACATTACCTATTACATTACATTACTCGGCTATCAAACCGCTCGGGAAATTTGGTAGCGTTGGTACAACGTCAGTGCGCTGTACATCCAACTGAATGTTTGGGGTGTCGTATATGTGACAAGGGGTGTAAGGTCTACACCCCCTTTTGTTTAGAGTGTATATTGAATAAAAACAGGCCCGAGAATGCTCCCCTGGGGAACCACCGATTCAATCGGTTTTATTTCAGATCAGTGATCATTTGTAGGAACATACTGCCTGGGTGAAGATAAATACGAGCGTAGTTTTGATACATGGCTAAAAAATTCATACATATCTAAATTCTTTAGTCGCAAATTATGATCTGGATAGTCGAACGCTTTACTAAAGTCTACGAATAAACCGAGAGTGAGATTCCTTTTTTTTAAACTTTTAAGAATATGTTCTTTTTGCACAAGGAGAGCCCGTTTGGTGGATCGTTGTTTGCGAAAACCAAACTGCGAGGAGCTTATTAAGTCATGATTATCAGCAAATGTTGTCATTTGAAGTATCAGAATTTTTTTCTAAACCCTTAGAAAAAACAGAACGAACTGAAACAGGTCGATAATTGCCGAGTTCGTTTTATTTCCTTTTTTATATGAAACTGTTACCTTCGCTAGTTGCATTTGACAAAAAAAACATGACGTTTTTAAAACAGGGATTGAATATGTTTGCTAACGGACGAGAAATAAGATCAATTCCATATTTAACTGGTTTGATCTGCAATCCATCCGAGCCGCAGCTTTTACTATTTTAGTACATTATGTCAGAACTGCCAGAATGTACAGAATGTCCCTTCCGTGTAGTCGTCACGGAAAAGGGTTCATGGCAAGCAGCTACGTGAAGGTTCATATCTGATCAGTTATAAAACATCTGACTAGAATCTCCCTTCTTGATTCCCAACTCAGAACAAGTTTACATAGTCGAAAAAGAATTAAAACATACGCGTACAATATGGTTTTTCTCTCGGCGTGGAAGATTTGTTTTATTTGATTCTTCAGGACCATCCGCTCTTAGCTGTAAGCGAATGTATCCACGAAAATGGTACAGTGCCCTTTCAAAACAAATCCGGCCTACATCTTGAGTCATTCTTGGAGCTATTGACATTCTACCTAGCTTCCACAATCGTCTCGTTCAATGGTAATACATACCTGCAAAAGAAAGGAATTTGCATTGGTTCATTTGCAGCACCAATGTTATACGATATCATATTGTCCAAATGCAATAGGCCCATCGCCCAGCGGATATTCAACAACTAGGTGTCAAGAATATACAGACACGGGGACGACTATTTTGTGCTTCTAAACAATAGACCAAATGTAAATGACGCGCAACAAGTCAGCAACATGCGTTCAATCTTCACTGAAAAATTTATGGACTCAAGTTTCCACACGAGCAACCTACAGACTTCAATTTCCCATCTACGACTACTATTTCAACTAAAGCATACGTGCTGGGTGTACATGCCACCATCAAAAAAACATTTACTCCAATATGAGTCTTCCCATTCAAAACTCATTAAAATGGCAATTAGCGCAGCCCTTAAGACGTCATGTGACCATAAGGTGGGACCGAGATTTGAGGCACAGATGCAACGATTCAAGACCTCTGGATACCCAAGTACCAGCTTGTACAATGCAGGAGAAAGAATAATTAACTCCTATAGACATAAAGAAAAATCAAGTACGAAAGAAAACGCCCGGCTTGGATACCCTACATTCACAAGGAATCACACAACATTAAAAAGTGGCTTCTAGGTATGGCATCCCTGATCTATTTTCAGCACCAGACAAGCTCAAAAAACTTTATCCAAAGGCAAATACCCTACAATAATGTCACAATGAAAGCGACCTGAAACACAAAAACATATACATTCCCAAAGCAGGGTTATATATAAAATAACTTTCTCTTGTGGCAAAGTATACGTAGGTCAGTCAGGCCACTGCAGGAACACAAGGTTACGGGAACATGCTTCTTCACTCAAATCAACACCGGCGGGGCATCTCGCAGTGCACGTGCGAGACGGTAACTGCAAGCCGATACTAGCAGAAACAAACGACCTCAAAAGGTTCCCTGAGAGGAGATCAAGGGAACTATACGAGGCGATGAACATTACAGAAAAGGAAAACTCTTGTGTCAATGCACCATCAGTGGCCTTAAGTGACAAAGAAACTTAATCACCTTATTTTTTCTACTTAAGGTTGATTCAGAGGTTTACTGTCGACAACTTCCGCTTTTCTTTTGTTATTAAAAAGAAAATATGTGCGTAACATCCTCCTTTTTCGTTTTTATGTTATTTCTCAGTTTTGAAAAAAAGACACGAAAACTTTCTTGTCTTCTGTGGGTGTATTAAAACGACATGCTTATCTCCCTAACCCACCTTAATATCTTAGTAAAGCCCTTTTTGTCTAAGAAGCTGACTGAATATTTCGTTTAAAAAGAACTAGTTCTCAGATGCATCACTGATTGTGCGCTTTATACGCCTTTTCCAGACAAAATAGTGGGTGAAATGGACTCCTAAATATTTAGACGAAGTTAAACATTCTATATCTTGGTTTAAAATTAAATATTAGAAAGATTATGGTATTTTTTATTTGTAACAATTAATAGACAACATTTAGTTAAGTTAATTTTCATTTGCAAAGTAGTGCATCATTCGCTGATTTTATTCGGGTCAGTTTGAAAAGCTACGTGATCACTTGGGGATGCAATTTTACGATACAGCGCACAGTAATTGGCGCATAGATGGATGGTGGATTCAGTGTTTGATGGGAGGTCAACAACATATATTTCAAATATTAAAGGACTGAGGACACTTCCCTGGGGCACTCCAGAGATCACAATTACATGGAAGGGGACTGTATTGTTTATCCTAACTGATTAAATTATGTTGGAAAGAAAAGCCGAAATCCATTTAACTGTGGATGGGTCAATTTGAAGCTGAAAAGCTTTAAAATTAATCGATTGTGTGGCTCTCTACTAAATGCTTTCTCAAAATGAATAAACATAACATCTGTTTGTACTCCTGCATGTATATTAATATGCAAATTATGAACAAATTTGAAGAGTTGGGTGTTGCATGAATATTATTTTCTGGACCCCTGTTGATTGTGGAAAAAAATCGAGTTCATCTAGGTGTGCCATGATGTTCGTAAATATGGCATCTTCATTAGCTTACAAGAATACTTGTGTAAGATGTGGGTCGATAATTAGCCGGTTTTGATGTTTCACTTGATTTAAAAATTGGTTTAACCCCTGCAGAAGGCCAATCGGATGGAATATTCCGGATTCGAGGCTCCGTTGGAGTAGTTTAGATAACAAAGCTTATATAAAACGATTTTCCATGTTAAAAATTTTCCCGGTATGAAATTCTCTCCGGGAGTGATTTTATTCTCTTTCAAATGCCTCTGCTATTGAACTCAATAGACGGCATGCTATCAACAGGTCGCTCAGAAACTGGAGGAAGGGGGAACGTTTTCTGTGTGAATACGCTTGAAATAAAAACAAATTAAGCAAGACTGCATTTAAGGTAGTTCACTTGACGATGGTCATCTCTTATAAACACTGGATCAATTCCACTATTACTCGGCTTGATAGCCTTCAAAACTTACGAGGGTCAGTACAAAGAAAGCGCGATCGCTTTGTGCTCTAAAACACTTTCTTAGCTTTGTTTGCTTAGATTTTGATCTGCCTCGAGAACACGCAATAAAAGGACCAATCGTCATCGTCTCCCGTCGCTTTCGCTATTGCAAATAGCTGTTGTTGTTTTTGATATTTTTAATCAGCAAACGTTTTAAATTGGTTGTAAACCAAGGAGAGTTTGCATTTAATTTGATATTGATATTAGAGACATAGGATGAAATCAAATGCTGCAGAGTAGATTTGATTAGGATTCAATAGTCCTTAACTGAGCGATGCGTGCAAGTCATGTTAAGCTGGCCAAAGAACAAAGCAAGCTATGCATTTAGGCCTTCGAAATTAGTGCGAGCTTAGGTAATTATCCTGTTCTTGACTGTTCCTGAAGGGCTTCAAGGTAAAACATGTATCTGTATGTACACTAGCGTGCTCACTAATAAGATTCGATAGCAGTAGTCGAATTCACATGTGTGTTGACACCGTCAGCCCGTGAGGGCTATTACAGGGGTGTAAATCACTAAGTAAAATATCTTGAGCCATTACACTCTGGGAAGGTGGATGACCAGCGAAGCTGTTTAGCCCACGACACAGACGTGACACAGAATTTTGAACAAAGGTACGAACAGATTTATTGTCTTGATCGGTGATGATCATGACAAAAGGTACGCACATACATGTCGAGGACTATCGCCACCCCGAGGAGTAGTAGGAAAGGAAACTAGGCACGCAAGCGAGGGCTTGGAACGACGACAAAGAGAGGGCGGCTGCGCTTCTATCCTCCTTCTCCTTTCCTCAATCTTCTCATCCAGCCGCTGAATTGTCCCGCTAAATTTAGCCGGAGAAATTTTACCGCTAAATTTGGCGAGAACATTTTTCCGCTAAATTTGGCGGGAAAATTTGTGTGACGGGACACGAAGTCATGACGTCAATTTCTCCGCTAAATTTAGCGGGGAAACTGAATTGGTGCTGAGGTCAGGTGTTTGACGAAAATAATCCCTGGAGAAGGGGAACAAGAGGGACAAAGGACAAATACAAATCTCTAAACACAGCTAGGTAACTGGTGCGCGACCGAAAAAATCCGCCTGGTCTAGGTATCGAACCCGGGACCTCTCCTCCCTCTTCTCCCGGACCAGGCGGATTTTTTCTGTCGCGCACCAGTCACCTAGCTGTGTTTGGAGATTTGTGTTTGTCCTTTGTCCCTCTTGTTCCCCTTCTCCAGGGATTATTTTCGTCATTCTTGTCCAGCTCGCTTGCACCTTTGCATTGGATTGCAGTAAAGATATCAATTTTCCCGGTAAATTTATCGGGGAACTTTCCCCGCTAAATTTAGCTGGAAACTTTCAACGCTAAATTGAGCGTGGAAATGTTTTCGCTAGAAATTTTTCCGCTAAATGTACCGGGAAAATTGAGTTTTTGTTGACGCACGCGAACACTTTACGGAACCCTAGCCATAAACAGCTTAGCTGTAGAAGCAAAACATACACTTTAACAGAAATATTCAGCACTAGAGCCTGTTGCTCTATCTCGTGTTGGTACTTTAATCATTTGTTATTAAAAAGAAAATATGTGCGTAACATCCTCCTTTTTCGTTTTTATGTTATTTCTCAGTTTTGAGAAAAAGACACGAAAACTTTCTTGTCTTCTGTGTTTGTAATAAAACGACATGCTTATCTCCCTAACCCACCTTAATATCTTAGTAAAGCCCTTTTTGTCTAAGAAGCTGACTGAATATTTCGTTTAAAAAGAACTAGTTCTCAGATGCATCACTGATTGTGCGCTTTATACGCCTTTTCCAGACAAAATAGTGGGTGAAATGGACTCCTAAATATTTAGACGAAGTTAACCATTCTATATCTTGGTTTAAAATTAAATATTAGAAAGATTATGGTATTTTTATTTGTAACAATTAATAGACAACATTTAGTTAAGTTAATTTTCATTTGCAAAGTAGTGCATCATTCGCTGATTTTATTCGGGTCAGTTTGAAAAGCTACGTGATCACTTGGGGATGCAATTTTACGTACAGCGCACAGTAATCGGCGCATAGATGGATGGTGGATTCAATGTTTGATGGGAGGTCAATAACATATATTCTAAATATTAAAGGACCGAGGACACTTCCCTGGGGCACTCCAGAGATCACAATTACATGGAAGGGGACTGTATTGTTTATCCTAACTGATTAAATATGTTGGAAAGAAAGCCGAAATCCATTTAACTGTGGATGGGTCAATTTGAAGCTGAAAAGCTTTAAAATTAATCGATTGTGTGGCTCTCTACTAAATGCTTTCTCAAAATGAATAAACATAACATCTGTTTGTACTCCTGCATGTATATTAATATGCAAATTATGAACAAATTTGAAGAGTTGGGTGTTGCACGAATATTATTTTCTGGACCCATGTTGATTGTGGAAAAAAATCGAGTTCATCTAGGTGTGCTATGATGTTCGCAAATATGGCATCTTCATTAGCTTACAAGAATACTTGTGTAAGATGTGGGTTGATAATTAGCCGGTTTTGATGTTTCACTTGATCTAAAACTTGGTTTAACCCCTGCAGAAGGCCAATCAGATGGAATATTCCGGAGTCGAGGCTCTGTTGGAGTAGTTTAGATAACAAAGCTGATATAAAACGATTTTCCATGTTAAAACTTTTCCCGGTATGAAATTCTCTCCGGGAGTGATTTTATTCTCTTTCAAATGCCTCTGCTATTGAACTCAATAGACGACATGCTATCAACAGTTCGCTAAGAAACTGGAGGAAGGGGGAACGTTTTCTGTGTGAATACGCTTGAAATAAAAAACAAATTAAGCAAGACTGCATTTAAGGTAGTTCACTTGACGATGGTCATCTCTTATAAACACTGGATCAATTCCACTATTACTCGGCTTGATAGTCTTCAAAACTTACGAGGGTCAGTACAAAGAAAGCGCGATAGCTTTGTGCCCTAAAACTCTTTCTTAGCTTTGTTTGCTTAGATTTTGATCTGCCTCGAGAACACGCAATAAAAGGACCAATCGTCATCGTCACCCGTCGCTTTCGCTATTGCAAATAGCTGTTGTTGTTTTTGATATTTTTAATCAGCAAACGTTTTAAATTGGTTGTAAACCAAGGAGAGTTTGCATTTAATTTGATATTGATATTAGAGACATAGGATGAAATCAAATGCTGCAGAGTAGATTTGATTAGGATTCAATTGTCCTTAACTGAGCGATGCGTGCAAGTCATGTTAAGCTGGCCAAAGAACAAAGCAAGCTATGCATTTAGGCCTTCGAAATTAGTGCGAGCTTGGTAATTATCCTGTTCTTGACTGTTCCTGAAGGGCTTCAAGGTAAAACATGTATCTGTATGTACACTAGCGTGCTCACTAATAAGTTCGATAGCAGTAGTCGAATTCACATGTGTGTTGACACCGTCAGCCCGTGAGGGCTATTACAGGGGTGTAAATCACTAAGTAAAATATCTTGAGCCATTACACTCTGGGAAGGTGGATGACCAGCGAAGCTGTTTAGCCCACGACACAGACGTGACACAGAATTTTGAACAAAGGTACGAACAGATTTATTGTCTTGATCGGTGATGATCATGACAAAAGGTACGCACATACATGTCGAGGACTATCGCCACCCCGAGGAGTAGTAGGAAAGGAAACTAGGCACGCAAGCGAGGGCTTGGAACGACGACAAAGAGAGGGCGCTGCGCTTCTATCCTCCTTCTCCTTTCCTCAACTTCTCATCCAGCCGCTGAATTGTCCCGCTAAATTTAGCCGGGAAATTTTACCGCTAAATTTGGCGAGAACATTTTTCCGCTAAATTTGGCGGGAAAATTTGTGTGACGGGACACGAAGTCATGACGTCAATTTCTCCGCTAAATTTAGCGGGGAAGATGAATTGGAGCTGAGGTCAGGTGTTTGACGAAAATAATCCCTGGAGAAGGGGAACAAGAGGGACAAAGGACAAATACAAATCTCTAAACACAGCTAGGTAACTGGTGCGCGACCGAAAAAATCCGCCTGGTCTAGGTATCGAACCCGGGACCTCTCCTCCCTCTTCTCCCGGACCAGGCGAATTTTTTCTGTCGCGCACCAGTCACCTAGCTGTGTTTGGAGATTTGTGTTTGTCCTTTGTCCCTCTTGTTCCCCTTCTCTAGGGATTATTTTCGTCATTCTTGTCCAGCTCGCTTGCACCTTTGCATTGGATTGCAGTAAAGATATCAATTTTCCCGGTAAATTTATCGGGGAACTTTCCCCGCTAAATTTAGCTGGAAACTTTCAACGCTAAATTGAGCGTGGAAATGTTTTCGCTAGAAATTTTTCCGCTAAATGTACCGGGAAAATTGAGTTTTTGTTGACGCACGCGAACACTTTACGGAACCCTAGACATAAACAGCTTAGCTGTAGAAGCAAAACATACACTTTAACAGAAATATTCAGCACTAGAGGCTGTTGCTCTATCTCGTGTTGGTACTTTAATCATTTGCTTTAGTTGAAATGTTTGCAATAGAAAAATGAACTCGTTGAGGGGACCAGGATGCACACAATTCAAAAAGGAACGAAAATGTCTCTCAATTTATTCAAGGATAATAAAAATCTTTAGCAAGTATCAAACTGTCGTTTGAATGAACTCTTGTTACTTTGCTCAGACAAGTGTAAAGGTCTTCGTTGAAGTCACCAGGGTTTACATTAGGCGGTCGGTAACAGACGCCAATCAGTGCGTGGTGGAAGTCCAACTATCCCCAAATTCAATTTATCCCTAGAGATGAATCGCACCTCACAAAATATTAGCGAATTTGTATTTTAATGCCAATCAGTACACCTTATCCCCTCGTAGAAACTCAGCCTTCTAAAAATGTTCGTAGTTTTTACATAAGCGTAATTTCGTGTTATGGACACTGGACGTTAGCCGCGTTTCGGTACCGAGAATAATATCAGGCTCGCAAGTCAAGGTAATGCCCTGGAATAACCTTAAATTGCTGACCGTTCACCCTTGTTGGTGTTAGACTGGTGGCAGCTATTAAAACCCGTTTAGTCTACTGACGTCTAACTCCTTATCAGCTCAGTTGATAGAGCGCAACACTGGAAATGAAGAAGTCCCTGTTTCGACACGAGGATAAGGCGAATTTTCTCAGTCGTGCAGCAGTCATCTTGCTGTGTTTGTAGATTTATGTTTGTCCTTTGTCCCCCTTGGTGCCCCTTTGTTCTCTTCTCCGTGGACTATTATCATTGTCTTTTCCAGCTCGCTCCGCGTTTGCATCAACTGCATTAACACCATAACCTTTAAATGCAGGCCGTTCACCCTTGCTGGTAATTAGACTGGTGGCAGCTGTTAAAACACGTTTGGTATACTGAAGTCTAACTGCTGGTTAGCTCAGATGCTAGAGCAGTCCACTGTAATTGGGGAGGACTCTGGTTTGATCCCAGGACCAGGCTGATTTTTTCAGGCGCGCACCAGTCACCTAGCTGTGTTCGGAGATCCGTGTTTGTCCTTTGTCCTCCTTGTTTTCCTTCTCCAGCGATTATTACCGTAATCTTGTTCCAGCTCGCTGTACCTGTGAATTAATAGCATTAACATCAAGGAGGTGTATGCTATCCTTTTTTTTTTGCAATCTCTTACAACTGGAAAGCACTGGCGACGTCGTATGACGTACACGTCGTCTCCATTAATTACTTTAAATCTAAAGGACTACCTCCTTTCTCGGGATGCTTGAAAGACCATTGGAGATAGCCCGGATAGGCTATAGTTCAGAACGAGTATTTGAACTCATTTTCCTGCCGAACATGGAGACAGCCAATCACGAAAAACAAGAGAACGATCCTAGCGAATGATGAAGCTCATAATAGGATCTGATCTTAAAACTGCAGTGTTTGAAGGGACGAAGTGAAACCTTATGCTTATCGTCCCGCGCATATCTGTGTCTATTCGTATTGTTGAATTTGTCCTTGGTTGGGATCTTAGTGACTGCTTGAAGCTGAGCTAGTTGGTTGGGATCCTTCTTCGCCGTGTGTCACTTTCTTCGGGTGACAACTGGCGAAAGAAGAAGAAAAGGATAAGTGCGAAAGATTGGGTTCGCGGGTGCGACGGGTTTCCGAGCCGAGGAACGAGCTGCTTCATTGGTGAGCACGCCGGCTCCGCTTCTGCGTCAACGCACCAGGCTTGAGGCGTACCGGCTCTGCTCCGGCGTCAACGCACCTGGCCACAAGTATACACAGGCTCCGCTCCGGCGTCAAAAAATGCGACAAGAATATACCCGCCTCCTCGGCATCCCGGGCCGAGCTCAAACTTACCTGCCTCCGTCCAACCTGGCAAGGCATCGGGCCCATAACTGTCAAGGGAACCAATAACGCAAGTAACGGCCCGCTGGTGACTATGCGTAGGACGAACGCCTTTTGAGAGACCAGTTCTCAAATATGTTTTCTCTCTTGCGGATTTTTCGTCTCTCTTCGTTTAATTTTGTTTGTTTTAAATATATGCTTATATATGCGTCTTAGTCTTCTGATTTCTCATTATCCCGGACGAACCTTGACACTCTGATTCGCTTTTTTTGTGTTCTGTGGTAAAGCGAACTCAGAGATTTTAGGGTGTGCTTCCGGGTAGCAGGTAAAGGTTCTATATTAACTTGGCATTGAGGTTCTCGCTTATTAATTGAAAACTAACTCCCGCATCACTTCGCATATCGTGACACATTCTCAACGTACAGAAGCTGTATATATCTCGCATGGACTTGAACAAAAACTCCCCGGGCGAAAAACAAAATGTTGGATTTGATGAACCTTGACACAAGCAAAGGTTTTATATTTCTGTCAGTCCACAAGCCCTGCTGGGAGAATTTTCGAGAATTTAAACGTCCTCCCATCATGACGCGAAAATGTAATGCTGGGACAGCTTATTGGTGACTTCTGCTGAAGTCACCAAGCAGCTGTCTTTTATAAGAGCATAACCCTAATGGAAGGAAGTGGAGGCGGATTTTTAAGTATTGTAAACACTCGGGCGAAAGATTTTCCCTTGTGAAAGTGACAGGTTTCGTGGACTTGATAGCCATTTACCTTCAATTCACCCTGGTACAATATGAGGGAAGATCTTCAGACAGAAAACAGGAGTCTGCATTGGGTTCTGTTTCGCCCCTATTCTCAGTCAGGTTTACCTTTCGTTTGTTGATAAAGTCATTAAACAGCGACTGGAAGCCACTTCTGAAGGGTGCCAAATCTTTTGATTTGTGGACGATTGCTTAGTCATCCATAAAAGCTCAGATTTCCCCGAGAGAATTGTCGAAGCCTTCACTTTTTCTTCGTCAGGGCTCACTTTCACAATGGAAGATTCTACGCCCGAGGCTTTACTATACCTAGAAACCCTCCTCCACCTTTTTCCGTCAGGGCTCTGCTACGCATTTCAACAGTGAACAAAAAATCCGGTGTTCCCCTTCACAAGTGCCCATTCTAAAACGGTTAAGCTTGGCATTGTCAAGTCTCTCTTCTCCTCTTTTATAAAATCATACACTCACCTTTATAAAAGAAGCTTCCATTTACAACTTCAGAGGCATGTCAAGACTGGTTGTTCAGCGGATCTTCTGAAAGCAACCCAACAGAGATTCCTTCTTTGCCGTCACTGGCAAAGCACTACGACTAGAAGCAATAAGCGGGATCGTTTGGCGCTTATTTCATACGTTCATAATTCAGCGCATCGACTAAAAGCCATTGCTCTCGGGTATAACACTCATGTGATGTTTTCCTCCCGGATGCGCATTAAGCAGCTTTGCCAAAAAGTGAACTCGAGCGAGAGGCCTCAAGGATGCACAGTCAAGCATGCCAGTAAGTTCCTCCATTGCGAGGAGCAGAAGGTTTATTTTGTTCCTCTGGAGCGTACTAAACAATACGCAGGGCAAACGGGCAGGTGCATCAACCGCCGACTCTGCGAGCGCCACCTGGAAATTTCAAAAAACTTGAAATTTCCAGTTGTAGCCCCAGCACACCATTGTCATTCACTCCCGCATGTGCAGTGGCTGTGTTCCGAGTTCGGAGCAAACTAGGATTTTGGGAGGACGCAATAAGTGGTTTGGCAGAGAAATTATAGAATCCTTCAGCATGAATTTAGTTAATAGTAATATTTCTGCGCCTTCAATTGTTTTAAATAAACATGAGGTAGACTTCCTTACGCCGGAATTGACATATTTGCATTTCATCTTCCATCCGACAGGGCAATTCTTTCTGTCACTCTTTTTCTGCCCCCATTTATCCTGTATATATTACAGCGAAGCTGCTTATGGCTAGGATTCCGTGGATTTTTCATGTGCGTGACCAAAAACTCTACGTTCGCACTGCACCCACGCGGCGCAAGTGCCGGCGTCAGCAGCATTAACTGTTGTAAAGCAAAAGCCTAAAACAAATGGTATCTTGCACGCGCGTTCGTTAACACTTTATTGTGGTCCTTTACGTCGAATGTTTTATACGGGGAAGGCGTGCGCGTCGACGCGTCGAACACCATTCCCTGCATTTTCCGTGAAGGCGGCGGGCGTCATGTGTGTGTGCGTACCCTTCGTGATGATGACCACCGATCAAGACAACAAATGTGTTTGTACCTTTATTCAAAATTTGGTGTCACGTCTGTGTCGAGTACTAAATATCTTCGCTGGTCATCCACCTTCACAAATTGGAATGGCTCCCAATTTCACATCTCTTTAGTTTTCTTTTCCTTCCGTCTGGACAGGGCTGGGTTCAAAAATACTCCGCAAGGAGATTCACTGTCCCTGCGTTGTTGAGTCTTCTTGGCTGCCACTGCCTATAATTTTGCAGAAGAAAGGAATATGTCTTAGATCTAGCGTAGCTCCTGTGTGGAGCTACATTTTTCTTTCAAGCTGCTACAGAGGTATTGAAGGCGACCTTGGAAGTGGTGTGATCAGGATGTTTAGATAGGTTTATGATTACCTGCTGTTGTACGGCGGGTTTTTTATTGAGAGCACTTATAAGTGTTCAAATCGCATACCACTGGGTTAAACTTCACGAGGGAGTACCCAGTAGATCGATGCTTACAGTTTTTAGACATTATACTTCACTTTTTGGATGGACATGTGTGCTGGGGCTACAGCCTTACAAGCAAGAAAAGCACACTTTTGTTTTACTTCAGTCACTCAAAACTTGTAAAGAAGGGAGTCGCGGTGGGGTGCATGCGGGAGGTATTGGTCATGTCTTGCCCACACCGAATGTTGACTAGTTTTGTTAATCAGGCTATCCAGATAGCTTACTGGCAGGAGTGACGGAAAGCCGGTTACAAGGACTTCAAGACCCTTGTAAGGTTGCCCTAGAAAAGCCGAAAAGTGACCTATGGTTACGCCATATTTATATAAGGTTTCGCACAACCTAAAAAAAGTAGCGCAAAGTCACGGTGTCCCAGGGAGTTTTCCGTCGTCTTCGAAGTTCGGGCGTCTCTGCGCTAAAGCTAACAGGGGGAGATCTAACAGATTTTTATGTGAAAATAACCGCAAGGTGTATATGTCGTGTACCGTCGGTGTAGTTTACAACACTAAATTGTCCTGCTAGAAAGAGAACACCGTGCAAACCGGCATATGTGTTAATGAGACTTTAAGAGAACGTGCTCTATCGATCAGAACATCGCCAACAGGAAACTTGGCAGTACACTATCGCAGGTGCGATTGTAACCCGATATTAGATAAAACGACAACTTCAGGACGTCACAGTCAACATGTGACTAGATATATATTTTTTTTCTAGTTTCACAAAGGCAGATGTGTCAGTTCGGCGTTGATCGCATTGGTTAACAAAAAGTTGGCACTCTTGAGCAGGTTTGACACGTGTCGGGGACAGAGAACTAGATATATTTTAGGATAACTGGAGAGAACAAGAGATCGCTGCTTTTACCTGTTACTTATATGCACCGACTAGCCCATTTTAGAACTCTAGTGCTTTTTATGATTTGCGTTTCACGTCGACTTGTGTTCCTTTGATATAAATCAGTTGAGAGTCCGCGCTTTGTGTATGCAGTTCATCATATCTGTTTTTGAGATACTCTATGTATGTCTTAGAAAAAGATGGATTATCTTAGCCAATGAGAGCCTAGTCAGCGAATGGCCCGTCTGGGTCTACCTCTCGTCCGTCCTCATCTTGAGCAGTTTTCTTGTTTAATTTCGGCTTCTTGTCCTTCATTTTTTGACGCTCTTTATTTCGCCGTCAGCATAAACCACCAACTCGCCCAACCTTCCACCTTTCGGCCACTGGTCTATGGCCCATAGAAATTTTCCTGCAGGCTTATATAATTAAGAACTTACTTCCAGCTCTGTGAAACTAATTGCGAGCTTTTGTTTCTTTAGAATTCGTCTAGTGACCACTTTTCCGCTGAGAATTTGTCTGGTGAGCGATGACAAGGCTTGGGGGGTGTAGTAAATACTGTCACAGATCTAAGATGAGCAATTTTGCTGTAGATCATGAAAACAATTCGAAAAATTCGTTTAAGAAACGAGTGAAATAAATTAAGTTTGGCTTTTAAGTAGTCTGTTTTTACTTTTTTTATTCACAATTCTTCTGGTATTTTTATGTCTATCCCTTGTTATTTGGGCAGTGGGGTTCGGGATACCTAGTGGCTTGCATGTTTCGTGAATGGTCCTAGTATGTGAATATTTCGGATCACTGTGTTCGGTCTCGCTTGTAGGACGCAAGCGCTTCTGTCACCGAGGCTCACGGTCGAAGTTAGAGTGACTTCGTACTGGATGTGATTTCTAGTGCTGATTAAAGAAAGCAATATCATCTTTTCAGGTGTCTTCTAGCTTTGCTTCCCGTTAGTCGGACCGATAATTATGCTCTACAACATTCACATCCAGCACGTCTAAAAATGCTAACCACATGCTCGACTTTCTAAGGAGAAACTTTAGTTATGTTTTTTATTCCCTTCAACTTTTTTTTGAGTCACTCGTAGGATACAAACTTAATTACAGCGTCCGTCTGGGACCCTAGCATGTAATATCTCACTTGGGCATTGAAATCTGTTCAAAACAAATCCGCACAATTTTCACTTTCCAGGCATAATTATGCTGCTAGTGCAGTCTTGATAAACCTTTTATTATTATTGGCAAATCTTGCTTTACGTAGTCACTATTATCTTTATTCCTTTTTTCACAAAAATGTGCCATCATTCTTTCCTGCATCATCGCTACTAACACCACACCATATATTTCGAATCATTTAGATCACCAAAACAAATTTCACGTTTTTCCATGTCATACAAATGCGCTTTTTTACTCGTTTATTCCTTTTCGCGCTTTTGCAGAGCGACGCCGCCCCCCTTTTCCACCCGGCCGCAACCACCAGCAAACTGAAAACATTTATGACAAGACAGGTTTTAAAATGTTCCATGTAAATTCTAACTTTTGCGTTGTTGTTTTTTGTAGAACAACGCTTCAGCGTCTTACTATTGTGTTTTTGCGTTTTATTGTAACACTCACTCCCCTCTGTAATGTAGCACGACCTTGAGGGTAAATAAAGAAATGCTCACTTTCAGCTACCTACAACATTTTAACACCAACGACCACGTTGAACCAGTAAGCGAGCCGCAAACGATTATGTGCAACAACACACAGCCTGAGTGAGGCCCTGCGTAGCAATCTTAGGTGCAACCTACCGACGTGATGATTGGCTGAAAGGAGTCAATTCAATTTAATTCAATTTTATTTTATTCAAATTCAATATAATCAGAAATCACACTGCACAAACGCATCTGGATCGGTAGCCTATTTGGCTAGTCTGGGATCCTTTCCAAATGTACAATAATAAATATTGCGGCGGTTACCTGGCACCCATGCATGTGCCGTGCAAACATATTAGTCACTGAAACACTGTTTCCAAATAAAACGTTCTATGTGTACTTTTCAACATTTGGCTTTCTTTTATTGGGATGCATAAAGAATTCCAAATTTTCGTTAAAGTATACTGTATCATTCTTTGACCGTACACATTATGAGACAATGGAATGTTAAAATTGTTGGCGAAAAGATTTCTAGTGACTCCTTCCGATTGTGCCAAAATGCTTGATGGTAGTGGTGTATTTGTTGTCAAAATAGTTTGCGTCCTAACCACAGCTTTGTAATCTCGTACCAGGTGAAAGGGCAGTATCCGTTGACTTGGCTCTGTGCTCGGACCTCTCCTTTTCTTGTTGTTCATTAATGATATAGTACAAGATGTTCCGGTAAAAATCAGGTCATACGCTGATGATTGTATAATTTACTCACAAATAGCTAGTGCTTCCGATCAACTTTTGTTAAATAGAGCTTTTCGAAAAATCACGAAATGGTGTGCGAAGTGGCAAATGAATATTAACTTTGAAAAAACGGTTTTTATGAGAATTATTCACAAAAGAAATTCTTTGAAGTTTGTTTACAATACTAATAATATTCTTCTATCAGAAGTAACACAACATAAATACCTTGTACTATGGATGACTCATAATCTTACTTGGACAAAACAGATTGATTACGTAACATCAAATGCTCTTCGAAAGTTATTATTTCTTAGAAGGACGCTAAGACTTCCTACCCCTTCCTTGCGTCTTCTAACATATAAAGCTATAGTCTTGCCAACATTAGATTACGCGGCTATCATTTGGGATCCCTTCACCAAACTAAACATTAACAAGCTCGATCGTGGGCAGAAAAAGGCAGCTCGGTACTTTTATAATAGCTTTGGACGTACCTCTATAACCCAAATTTTAACCAGAGCTAACTTAAAGTCATTATCTCTCGGAAATCGGCTACCCGACGCTACCCGACGGAGGCATGCGCTAACAATAGCTCCTTTTCGACCGCTTCAAGTACTATTTTGTTCCGCGAACAGTGACTGATTGGAATAGCCTTTCTGAAAGTGTTGTTATACAGCCATCATTGTCTTTATTTGAATCCCTTCTAAATTAGTTTTGTCCCTCTGTAAAATAGTTGTTCTTTTTGTTCCGCGAATTCTTGGCTATATTGTATGCCTGCATGTCTCGTTAATCAAATGTACCCACCTGCTAAATTAGCTTTCAGGGATTGCAGTATCAATAAATAAATAAATAAATAAGACTACCCAATCAAAATTTTGCTACAGCGCGACGTATATTTTTAATAAAATCAAAAAACACATTTGCTCGAAACTGAACTGGGAAGGAAGAAGAAATATAGAGGAGGACAAAGTTCCCGAAAGTTACGTGGCTGTGCAGCTTTTTTTTTTTTTATCAACCTATTTGCAACGTTTTAGAAGCCACAAAAAATTGTCCTATTTTCAGTCTATTTTTACTATTGAGTGTGTGCCTTCGATGATCTACAACTCTGATTATCTTTGGCGGTTGTGCCTAAGCCATAGAAAACGGCTCGTGATTACGGAAAAGGGAGTCAGCGAGACTCAAAACGGCCAGTTCTCGATCGGCGATTTTTGTTTTGGGCGGAAAGAGAACGAAATTCGAGCCTTAAATTGTGTTCTGGGTAGTGGGGCTCTCATATGTCATCACAAATAAAAACCTTGTCGAGTGTCCCTTTAGGAAACCCTGCCAGTGTCCCTTTAAAAAAAAGGAGGTACAGGTAAATACGGCTCAGAGTTTCACGCGCTAGCCTTTGGCCAGCCATCATTGCTTACGCTGTAAAACATTTCGACCCCTTTTACAACAAAAGTTGCCCGTTCAATATTGGCTATGTGATTTCCCGTTTGTTTTTTGTTTTTTAGAAACTCGAACGTCTCTAAATTAAGGCATATATTTCTTAAAATAACGGAACGTCTGTAGTCGACATTACGTACAGCTATCCACAAGAAACATGAAAGCTGTCCGCACTAAATAACGAAGCACTATACCTTTCCGCCTTATTGATGATCAAAGCAACGAGCCATCCGCACCACCTGCACCTCCGATACATCAGGTGCCTCCCCTGACAGAGCTCAAGCTCTGCTAGGGGGGTCCCCTGAAGTATCGGAGGGGCAGGATTGGGTACGGATGGCTCGTAGCTTCAGCCTGCAATAAGACAGCGAAACAGAGCGCTTCCTCCTTTAGTGCGGACAGCTTCCATGTTCAAGCAAGCCGAAGTCACAAGAAGCTTTGGGGTACACGATTGTTCTGAATTATTCAATATATGAACTTGTATACCTTTTAATCCTTAGACAAACCGTGCTAAAGTTCATGTTTTGCAAAAACAAAAAGGATGAGCACACAATCTGCACTACACATTTCCAGACTTTTGTTTGGTTTTACAGCATCTTTTACAATAGATGACAGCTGAACAAAAAAAAACGAGTCAAAAAGGTTTTGCCACAATACCTATATGGCAACAAGGCATGCTTGGTTTGAAATTCGGAAAACATTTTACATTATACTTGTTCTTGTGCGGGCCTTCTTTATGCTCCTCCATGCTTCTGCTTATAGTTGTCCTTCGTTTGAAGACATCTTGGATAACCTTATGGTGCAAGTGAGGTCAGGGTAAAATAAAGAGCAGAAAAGGATTCGAAGTCAATACACAAACAAACCAAATTGTACATGACATATAGACCGAAACTTCCCATAAATTGAACTGAAGTAAACATTTGCATTGATATGAGTAGCTACGTAATACTGCGAGAGCTTGAGAAATAAATAAACTACCCAAATAAAATTGCATAACCATTTAATGAAAATAAGCATATTCACTTCAGTCACATCTATAGTGCATATAGGTTCACGATACTTCAAAATTCTGATATTTGATATTTCTGGCTAATTCAAACAAATTTCAAAATCGGGGTTGTCCCGCTACGTTTTTAATGCATTCATAAGTCGCTTAATAGACATATTGCTAAATTACCCAAGCATCAAGGAGAATGCGGGTATTGGTGGAACGTTCTATGCGCCACACGTGCTGGCCTCAGCAGTAGTAACTTTTCTAAAGCAAATGCCTAAAACAAATTGCATATTGCAGGCGCGTTCGTCAACGCTTTATTTTGGTTATCTACTTCGAATCTTTTATACGGGGAAGGCATGCGCGTGTGGCTCGTAATACAGCAATCACTGCATTCTCCTTGATCCTTGGGTAATTTAGCAATAGGTCTATTCGAAGAGCCTTTTGATTTACTACATTTAACTCTTCGCGCTTACTAAAACTGTTTCTCCCTACCACCACTTGGCGATCATTTTCAGCTTCTGGTTGGCCAAGAGAGCATGTCCAGACCTCTATCTCCGTCGGGTGCACGTCCTGGTTCTGCCCGCTCCTCCCATTGGCCAAACTTTCTCTAGATGCGGCTCTGGTCTCCTCTAACCCCATAGAGCGCGCTTCTTGCCGAGCACCGACTGCACTGCGGAAAAGTAACACCCTATGGAAGTGACCTCCGTGTGTGTTGCCTCTCCGCAATGCATTGGTGCTCGGAAAGACGCGCGCTCAACGGAGTCGCGAGAACAAAATGTATGATTTATGAAGAGTTAAATATAGTAACTCATCGTGGTTGAACACATGGTGCACGTGACATTTCGATTAGGATAGTGCAAAAAGATTTAGGAAACAAATGCGCCGCTCGAACTCTGCTTTGATCGGACAGAGTCTGACCGCTTGGACGGCAAATTTCGTGGCCTCGGCGCATCGCGTACGAGTTACGTCTATCGTTCTGCTAGTCGCGCATGCTTTCTATATCGTCTACATCTTTATTTATCTTCCACCATGATTTTGGATGACCGTGATCGAAATATCACGTGCACCATATTTTCAGTCACTGAAAGTTAGTTACTCCGACGCACTTATAATTTTGTTTCTCACGACCACCGCCAGGGTTTATTCACCGCTTCTAGTTGATCACATTCGAATTTGTGAAAATTCCCTTGAACCTACCCAGTCCACTTTCGGCTAATGTCGCCTCCTCATCTGCCTTCTATAGACCTTTTGTTTAACGGCGCCGCCATCTTGAGAATTGCGGCGCCGACGACACCGTCTAGCGGCTTAGAAAAAGAAATACCGGCTAGTTCTGGCAGCACAGCTATCTGGGTAGGCAACGGTGTGGGTATGGGGGGAACTTGGCTAGATTTGGCTATGGTGGGCTGCAATAACTTGGTTGGAGCTTGTCCGCTTGAATCCAGCTGGCTACTCACAGGCCATCACCTTGCCTCCTCGAGAGAACGACGACGAAGACGGTGGAAGTTTTGATTGAGTTTCCACAACGAAAGAATATATTAGCCGTTTAATGTAGTATATGCAAGTAAGCTCTCTTCATTTGATAGATCCATCTTGAGTGGTGGCATGTAGACTTTTTCATAAATTTCACATACCATGGGGCTTGCAGTGATAACCTAATTGGACCACCTGCACCGGGAATTCAAATCGGTCTTCTTGTAAACGAAGTCGTCGTGAGCTTAAACATGACGTTGAGTCTGATACAAATCTCTCGCGATTCAAGCTCGCAATCGACTGACTCCATAAATAAGGATTCTTGGAGAAAATGCGAAGCTCGATAACATTGCAGCCACCCTCGCGCTGCAGCTTCTTGTGCTCTTGGCACACTTTCTGATATTGCTCTTATGCTTTTTAAAATTATTTATCCATCCGACGACCACACAGTGGTAGCCAGACAACCGTAGATTTTCGGAAATTGCAGCACGGTAAAAAGGAGCACTCGGAACTAACTCATGCACGACGTCCGTTTTTAAGCCTTTTCGCCCATACCCTTGGCGGTTGCATACCCTGTGTCAGGGGGCAATCCAAAAATGCACCAGGTCGAGGGTACGTCAGTTACTGGCTGGTTTGAGGTTATGCGAAAAAGGTCTATACTTCCCAATGAATGGTTAAACTCTTCCTATATTCGGCTCTAAAGGAGAGGACACATGAGGGACAAAAACGGGCGCTGCGCGGCCGTTTTCATAGCGACTTGCGCAGACGCTGTGAGGTGGCAGCATGGCATAGGTCCACGTCATAGCGACCGCGACGTCCGTTTTCACCGCTTATGTGTCGGCTGCTTAATACTCCATAATACACTTTTTGACTGGATGAACAAACTTAATTTTGTTTAGAGGTGTCATGTGCTGTCTAAGCAGTCCACGATAAACATTTTTAAGGGATTAATAAACTTATGTCATACATTTCAAAAATTTTTCATGAGTGGCATACCTGCTTATGATTAGCAGGCCTGTTTAAGGGAACTCATTAAATATTTGTTTTGTACTTGTAGCCATCCATAAAACAAATCATAATTTATCTTGCAGCGTATTTAGATCAACTTTGGATAAATCAAACTTTTAATTCATGCAATATTATGTGGTATCCTGGAGTTTGATTTAATGAGAGTACTGTTTGTTACATTAAAATTAAAGGTTTAGCTCCTTGGGCCTACGGGAATCTGAACCTTACTTCATTGGCAGCGTATTTAAATCAAAATAGTACAGCAATGTATTTCCTCTGGTTTTAGGCACTGGCGCAGGCTTGTGCAACTAAGTCAAACTAGCATTAAAGGAAAGCTGAAGCACTCTTTTAAAAAACTCTGAGTTAGGAGCAGACGTCTATAGCATTTTGTTTCGTGAATTAAGTAATTGCAATAAAATTTGACAGGAGTCAACATAAACCATATTTATTCTAAAATATATGTGCAGCTATTGCTTCAGGAAATGCAGTAAGCCTCTCACCTACCTATAATCTATCCAAAGCGTCGTGACGCCATCCTTGACATCTCCGAGTCAGCTTATTGGCGAGCAAGGGTTATCAAACAAAGGATCTTGTTATAAATAAGGAAGTCTCCCCATGTGCAAATTTTACTGCTCAAGGCTGCTAGGAGCAATTTACCACACTATACTCCGTTTCACGAGAACTTGGCGAACTGTGGAGGCTACGACCACCGCTACCCGATAAGGGCGTCGGAGCGAGGCACGTGACAACACCCCACAATCGAGGCCGGGGGAGGGTTTTGCTACCGCCGCAACAACAGCGCCGTCCGAGACAAAAAGTAGTTCTAGGCTTCTTTTTTTTTTTTTACCAGGAATTGAACTCGCGTGATTGCATCTTTATCAACACGACACGGAAGGAAGACGAATACATGTTACTTCTCAACGTTACATGATTCGGATCAACACTTTTCCGAGAACAACGTGCATTTTGAACCATGTTTGAACGATTGTAGCCCTGCAGTCGACCGATTCAGCTGAAAACGTCGCACTGGCGTTAGCATTCGCCACAGACCCGCAGGTAAATTGAGCGTATCGTTGTCTTATGAACAATTCCTGAAGAGGTCTCTGCTCTAGCGGACGGCAATGTTGCGGCGGTGGACGTTCATCCGAGGTTGGTTGCTTACGCTGCAGACGACTCTTCGCCAGCAGACGTCAGCCGGTTCTTCCGGGTCTTGCATTTGGCACAGTGACACAAACGCTCCCGTGACGTGGTGTCGCGTGCTTAGCTCCGACACCCGACACTCCGACAGCAGGCAGCGGCAGGAGCTACACCAGATAATAACACCAAAACTTTTACAGAAACCGCCGGCACTGATATCGGAGGGACCCGCTGCCCATGGCCTGGCAGCAAAAAGGGACCGACGAAACACATCATCGGTAGCGGGACCAAGAGCGCCATTGAAAGACGACGCCGATACTGATCATTGCTGACGGATTCGCTGCCGAGGACGGCACAGCAGCAAGGTTCAACGAAAGGTCACAGCGGTCACGGGACTGTGTACGTCATCTAGAGGGGATAAAAGAAGCTTCCCACCAAGCAACCATCGCAGTCAGCGGCAGGACCTACACCAACAAATAACACCCCAACTTTCATCTCTTTTTTTTGCCTCTGCCCCCAACAGTCCCACAAAATCCCACAAATCCAATCTCTGCCCCCCAACAGTTCAGCAGTCAACAGTGCAATGAATAAATTAAGCCAAACATGGCGTACTTAGGAAAAAATAAAAAGGAAGGCACAATAAAACAGGTAGTTCAACATTCAACAGTGTGAAATGGGAAATGAAATAAAATGACACAATAAAACAATTAGCAAAATTACATGCCACACAACAAGCATGATTGGTATAGAATAACAAATGTGACGTGGTATGACACAGAAGCAGCATATCACTACTATAAGTCCTACACGAAAAAAAATAAAAAAAACAGAAGAGGACATTGCATAAAATAGGACTGATGGCCGCCATTTAGTTTAGAAATTAAGAATGATCGAATATATGTCAAGAGCCACATTTGTAGTTAAGTATAAGTACATAACAAAAATAACAACTTAGCCTACATATTACACAACTGAGAAGCTGATACCACTGCCCCCTAGAAAGCTTCGGCACTGTTTCTTGAAAGAATACAATATGTTTTACTGTAATCTATAGTCATATCTGTTTTGTTTAGCATCTTGGTTACCTGAAATGACAAGGTTTGGCGGCGATAACTGGTTCTTATTGAAGGCATCCTTCGCTTTGGGTCTCGTAGTTGGTAAGGACCTAAACTCGTTTTTAATGTGGAGTGTATTCTGTGTTTGTGAATCCATTGTAAGAGCTTAAAATAGTATACTTGGTCTGCCTTAAGCATATTATAGTTTACGAATAGTGGTTGGGTCCTTATGCTTCTGCTATCTCCTTTATAATTTTCGCACATGCGAAGAACCCTCTTCCGCAAGCTGATACGTCTGACATATAGTTCGAATTGATCGTCGTCCTCCAAACTAAGATGCCATAACTGACTTAAGATTAGAACAAAGAATAGTACAACGTCTGTTTTAGCCAGGTGGGCAGCAAGTTTCGTGCTTTATATATACTCCCCGTAACACGAGATAATTCACTTTGAGTTTCTTCACGTGAGTGTTCCATGAAAGGTCCTCAGTAAACCATACACCGAGAAAATTTTTGTTCCGACACTTGCTCAACCACAGTGTCGTCAAATTTTAAGCTAATGGGACTGCAGTCGCGTTTATTTACTGGCTTAAAAATAATATATTTAGTTTTGCTTGTATTTAGTCATAAACAATTTGTCTGTAATTAATTGGATAGCTTCGATAGGTAGGTATTTGCAGCATTTTCAAGGCATTTCTTCGTCATTCCAGAAAATAATATGTTGGTACGTCAGCATACATTATTCGATCGGTGGAACTGGATATAGTCGTTATATTATTAACATGTATAAGAAAAAGAAGTGAACCTAAAATTGACCCCTGAGGAACACCATGCTGTATCTCAAGTCTATTTGACTATTCGCCGTTTATTAGTACATATTGGTAACGATCAGCAAGATACGTTTCAATTAATTTTAGAGCTACTGCGCGCACACCGTGAATTTCAAGCGTTCTAAGTAGAATATTGTGCTGCACAGTATCTAAAGCTTTACTTAAATCTAATAAGAGACCAAGAGTAAATAATTTGTTCTCCATGTTTTCAAATATTTTATCCTTTATGTTAAGAAGCGCTAGCTCCGCCGATTTTTTGCTTTTGAAAGCCGTACTGGGATTCCTTAATTATATAATGCTTCTAAAAAACATGTTAATCTATCAGCAATCACACGCTCAAATATTTTAGAAAAAAACTGGAAGAACTGAAATAGGTCTGTAGTTCTTAATGTTTGTCTCGACACCTCCTTTATACGCTGGAATAACCCTGGCTATTTTTAGCTCGTCAGGGAAATCACCAGACTGAAGCATCTTATTTACTACATTCCATAGAACTGGACTAATTATGGTCACAGCGTACTTAATAGGTAGGGTTTTTATTTCACCTTTTCCAGCGGCGGCGTCATTTTTTAAGTTTCTGATTATTTTATCAATTTCAAATGGTGTCGTTTTGACCCGATTTGGTTTCCTGCGTCAATACAGCCATCCATGCTGGAAGCCCTCCCAGTGTACTCACCCATGCTAAATAAAATGTCTATTCATTTCATCGTCAGGTTCTTTCCCAGTGACACGTTTATTATTTCTTAGTATTTCTTTCAGATTACATCGCGCCTTCTTTCTGTTCGTGAGTTTGTTTACCGTGTCCCACACTTTTCTATGGTCATTGTGTATACGTAGTTCTTTTTGATAGTATTCGCATTTCGCTTTTTTTAGGTCGGCATTCAGCTTGTATCTGTATTTCTTAAGCACAATAAGCAACCGCGGATCACGACGCCGAATAAAAACATGATACTTTGTATTTTTCTGCCTTATTTTTTCACACAGGTCTCTAGTCATCCAAGGCTTTCTCATTTCTTTTTACATTTCACTCTACGTTCCTGAAGAGGAAATGCTGCATTATAGTACTGTCTGACGTTTATCAGGAATATTTTATAGGCATTTCTAGGGTTGCACTCGACCTAAACGTCATCCCACGTTTCTTCTTCCATAAGGCAGCCGAAAGTTCTTAGCATTTTCTTATTAATAGTGCGATGTCAAAAAGTCACTATATCTTTGGTATTTTCTCTAGCAGAGGAGGACTCTAGGCAGAAGATTAGAAGATGGTCACTAATATCACGCATGATGGCACCTGCTGTAATATGTCGAGTGTCGGCATTCGTTATGCATACGTCAAGGTACGTGGCAGTGTCTGCAGTTATTCTAGTGGGCAATGCTGCCAAATTTCTGCAGGCATACTGGTTGACAATATCGCGAAAAGTTTGAGCGTGAAGGTTATCGAAAATTGTGTTCATATTTATGTCGCCGAAAATAAAAAATGGCACAGATAGCATTCCATGGAAAGTCCGTGCATTATCGAAAAAGGACATCAATTCATATATATTAACCGAAGGTGGCCTGTATAAAGCAAGAACAACAATATTTCATACCCTAACACACAAGCTTTGAATGTTTGCATCTATTTTAACAGGTCATCTACAACCTCTGACTGTAGTTTATCTTTAATATAAATAGTGATACCGCCGCCCCTTTTCTTATCTCTGCTCATGATTTCCCACTAATAACCCTAGATGATTGGCGGCATATTCCCTTTTGTCAGCCAGGTTTCCGTAAGTGCTATAACATTAAAGTGCACATTCAACGAATACAAAAATACTTCTAGGTTATCAACTTTATTCTTTATGCTTTTTACATTGAAATGTATTGCTAAAATATGGCGTTTACCTTCTATGTACATGTTTATTAAACGCATTGTAGTCATAATAATAACAATCAAGCTGGACAGTTTCCACTGACGTAGTGTCGTGTGCACTCCAAGGGACTAGCTTATAGTTTAATGCACAATTTTTTTCACGTCACACATGCTAGCAATTCGGATATCGTTTGCATGTTCGTCCTTTCGCGCAAAGACTTTTCTCCCAGATGACCATACAAATTTCCACCCAACAAGTTTCTTTTGGGAGATCGCCGCTCCCAGTAGCTTTTTATTTGCACCGAAGCTAGACCTACCAGTTACGCGTCCTCGCTTCGGACCACTACGACTGGTGGCGACATGCAAGCAGGGAGACAAGTACGCCCCCTACCAGTTTGGAACCGTGCACCTAACCTGGAGCATGGGGACCCCTTGGTAGCTTCGACCACCGGTATCCGCGGCAGTCGATCGACTACTGACGAAGACGGATACACCCTTGTACAAAAGAATAGGAGGGTGAAGCCCGCCACGGGCACGAACTCTACAAGTAAGCTGACGGCTGTACCTCGACCTCCGAGGAGTAGGGCGCTCTTTGTGTCTCGGCTTGACCCTACAACCACTGTTGACGACATCGCAGCAATACTCAGCAACGTCGTCAAAACATGTGTCTGTACCCAACTTCCGTCTAGACGTATGAGCTATGCATCGTTCCACATCGCTGTAGAGTGGGACGATTTTGACGAGGCGAATGACGCGAGTGTGTGACCCATTGGCTGTCTCTTTAGGCAGTTTTTTGGGTTGTTGAGAAGAAACGAAGAAGATGCACGATGAGTGTACCATTTATTATCAGAATGTACGTGGTTTGAGGACTAAGGACGCCGAGTTTTTGTCGGAGGCTATGTCAAGCACGTATTCAATAATATGCCTAACAGAAACTTGGCTTGTAGATGGAATTTCTAGTTCTAATTATTTTCCACCCAAGTACGAAGTATATAGACGTGATCGTGACTATGTGAAAACGGGAAAGAGCTTGGGGGGAGGTGTCTTGATTGCTGCAGATAGGAGCTTGAAATTTCATCGGAGGAGAGATCTCGAGTGTTATCCTGAGAGCGTGTGGATTGAAGTAATGTCTACCGATGGTAGAAATTTTCTCATTGGCAATTACAATTTTCCGCCGATGTTTGATCAAATTCTTTTCTGTGAGCATATCAACTTCCTGGAAGAAAGAATTGACTTCTCTAAATTTCGAGTGCACAGGTATGGCGATTTCAACCTTCCTGGTTACGATTGGGAGTCAGGCAGCTTCTTAGTTAGTCATACGAACACAAGGTTGAAGCTACTTTGTCTGTTAGACTTCGTTCATTTCAATGGTTTTGAACAACGTAATACAGTACGCAACTGCTGTGGAAACATACTTGACCTAGCCCTGGTCACCTCGGTTGTTGATATAAGTCTTGCCAAAGCTCCGCTATCTCGGGTGGATAACTATCATCAACCTTTTATTGTATCATTTTTTTTCCCACTTGCCATGCGCATTTTTCATTCGCAATCATGGTTTTCCTACTCCAACGGTGATTACTATTCCTTGTATCAGTATCTTCGGGACTGTGACTGGAATAGTGTTCTAGCTGATCAGTGTGTTGAATCATCAACTTCCACACTTTCGACTATTGTCCAGGAAAGCATGCAACTCTTCATACCAAAGTGGGTGTCTCATAAAAGTGACTATCCCATATGGTTCTCGAAGGAACTAAGGCATTGCTTAAGGCGCAAGCTACACTATCATCGCCTGTACAAAAACAAACTGGCAATGTCGTTTGGTACACGAGATTTAGTCAATGTCGTGCAGAGGCGAAACAATTGTTTAAGCGAGATAAACAACAACATGCTGACATCGCCGAGAAATCATTGAGCACACAGCCACAGTGTATGTGGAAGTTTCTCAAAGAGAGCATCAAAGAGAATGTTACCACGATCACATTGCGAGATAATGAGGATTGCGTCTCTGACCCAGTTGATATAGCTAATATTTTAGCGCGCCATTTTAGTGCTTCTTTCAGTACAAATAATGGCCTAATGCCTAGCTCGAATATAAATTGCCTGGATTTTTTTTACTGTTGCTCCAATTAATGAATTTGAAGTCTTGGAGGCAATTAAAAAATTTAAACCAAAGTTATCTACGGGAGTAGATGGAATTCCCAGCTTCATAGTAAAAGGTTGTGCTCCACTCCTTTGTCCAGTTTCGGTTCATTAATTTAACTTATCACTTGCATCTGAAACATTTCCTACCGCTTGGAAGCGCTCTGTTGTTGCTCCATTACATAAATCTGGTGATCGATCCATGGTTAACAACTATAGGCCAGTCTCCCTCCTTTGTAGTTTGTCTAAAGTTTATGAAATTGTTTTGCACACCCGCCTTTATGCATATTTTTGTCGGACGATTATTCCTGAGCAACATGGTTTCATGAAAGGCCGCTCCACAGAAACAAACCTGTGTTCCTTTCTACATCAGATTGTGCCATCTGTCCACAGCGGAGGACAAGCGGATGTAGTCTACTTTGATATGAGCAAAGCTTTTGACAAAGTTAATCAACGACTACTGTTGAGTAAACTCTGCAGTTACGGTCTGTCCCTTAAATATTGTCGTCTCCTCGATAGTTACCTAAATCATCGGCTGAACTTTGTGCGAGTATCCGGCCGATTATCTGCTCCTTTTTTATCTACTTCTGGGGTTCCTCAAGGCAGTAACCTCGGTCCTTTGCTGTTTTTAATGTTTGTAAATGATCTAGCTTCCTGGATTAAACACACGAGGTTTTTGTTATTTGCTGATGAGATTAAGTTGTTTACAACGGTTAAAACGGTTGACGATTGTGAATGTCTTCAGCGTGATATAGATTCTATTTCGGCGCGGTGTTTCTCAAATGACCTACTCTTAAATGAGTCAAAGACGAAAGTTATGTCCTTTTCTAGGAAGCGTGAAATTCTGAGTTTTCCCTATGTATTAGACTCCACCAATATTACTCGCGTTGAGGTCATCCGTGATCTAGGCGTTTTTATGGATCCTGCAATTAATTTCAATCATCACGTGACTACAATTACGAATGCTTCCTTTAAAGTGCTGGGAGCCATTACACGAGTGACACGCGGTTTTTCTAAACCACTTTGTATTTTACGTTTGTTTTCTTCACTGGTGCGTAGTCGTGTTGAATATGCCTCAGTTGTCTGGAACAGTATTGGAGTGACAAATTCAGGTGTAATTGAGAGTGTTCAACGTAGATTCTTTCGTGTTTTGTTTGATCGTTATTTTCAACCGGATTATTTCTATAGTTATGAGAGGATTTGTGAACTCGTGAAGTTAGACTCGTTGCACAACAGGAGAACAATTCGTGAACTGACATATTTGTATAAGATTGTAAATGGTATAATTGATTCCCCAGAGCTACTCAGTCACATCTACTTGCACGTTCCTCGTAAGTCTTGTAGACTTTCTAATTTGTTTTACCCTACTGACTTTTACCATGCTGCACCCATGACACGCCTACAACTGACTTATAATCATTTAGAACAGATCCGTGCGAATCCTAGGCTTGATATTTTTGATGAAAAGCGTAAATTTCGAAAGTGTGTTGAGGCTATTGTTTTTTCCTAACGTTTCGCTTTTATCCTGTTTAACATTTGACTACTCCTTGACTCATTAATAAGTGCACCACTAAGGAGGCGTTAAGCTGTGGTGGGTCACTGAAAATAAGAATAAATAAATAAATAACGCACCAATGGAGAGCCTATCGGCCGCGATAAACCACCTTTTGCCGAACTAAGGCATCCCGTGACATAGCTGACGTCGCCGCCAATGCACGAGACACCTCGTCCATCGGGCGAAGATTCGCGTGGTCGTGCAAGACATCCTAAACAACCCAAAAATCCCTGTAACCAAGCATAACAGATCATAACCCATGCATAATGCACGCTTGCAAGATCATATGCTCCCCGAGTTTATTAGAGTGATCGAAACAATTTTTGTTTGGTTCGATGACGATATTGATGTTTATTGAGTTCTCAAAACATCTTCAAGATTTTGACATTTGTTCACGGCAGGAGTCGCTTCCACAAAAGAAAATATAAATCTAAAATGTATAGACATCGAACAAATAAATAGAACTAAGTTAACCTGTCATCGTAAATCATATTACAGACACATTCTGGTAGTTGAAGGTGAAATAAAGCGTAGAAAATAGATCTTGTTGGACGAGGCTATTACAAAACTTCTTAATTTGATGTATTCGCGATCCTTGAATTAGATTTTCGGGATGGAACGCGTCGCAAAGTCGCGTGAATGTAGCTGGCACACCCAACTTTATAATGCCCAAAAGGTCAGGTACATCAGTAGGACCTGATCTAGAGTGCACAGAAAGTTTTCGTTAGGAAAAACAAACAGGATCTTTCTCAGGCAAGCTCGGGCAGTAGTGTTTATTTGTTATCCTGTATGTAATTTTGTTTGTTTGCTCGTTGTTGGTGTAGTTGTTGTTTTTTTAAGACTTTGTCTATGTCTGATTAACGTACACCAACCTGCGACAAACACGGCGGTTCTTGTTCGGCTTTCCGCGTGGTTTAAGTCTAGCATAGTCACCGATAATTTTATATGTGTGTGTGCGTGTGTGTGTACATGCACTTCGAATCGAGGCATCCGATGTTTTCACCGGCGAGACGAGGTCATTAAGGGAGCCGCGCACGGCGTTCCATCTTCGCCCGACAGGTTTTCGGTGAAGTAGTTTGAGTGAGTACACCGGCGTGCACGCGCGAAACAATAGATTAGCGTCTGCCCCCGGTCCAATTATTCACTATCGCCACGCCAGACAATGCATATCAACCGAGGAGCACGGCCGGAGAAGACAGCAACGAAAACAGAGACAGAGCCAGACACGAGCTTGCCGATGCGTGCGGGGGGAATTCTCATTGTTGTTTTTGTTTTTCCTCCGATTGCTTATGCTGCTGTCACGGATAACAAAGGCAGTGTTTGTAAGTGGCATAAACACGAGACTGTGCGCAAGCAAGCTTGTACCAACAAAATAAAAAATTAGTATTATTTTTTTGTTACTAATCACTCTTGATTACATCAGGCACTTTATACTCGAGAACAACTTTCTTTCGTAATTCAGAAGTGAAAATATGTACCCGCAAAACCTTGATCGGCGCTCAAAGTGCACAATAACCAGCAGTAACTCTATTGTTTCAAAAATAATTTGCATATTCATAGCCGAGCGTGCGTCGTGCACTGCCTAGCAGGAGTTTGTCGTTCTCGTTCCCAAACCTGGGAGTTTAGAAGCTCTCAGTGATTGGTTTTGTCGCCGAGTCCAGCCAGCCTACAATGAAGTGCGTGACCTAGTTTTCGTTGTCGTTTCGTGGTTTCTCAAGAGAAAAAACTTGAAATACGCAGATATATAAGCCCTATTGATCAAATGGTAATAAATGTTAGAAAACTGCCGAAAGACAAAATTTGCAGAGCCATACTTTTTATGTAAAAATTGTTTTTTATATACACATCCCCCTCCTACAGGTGGGTATTTCTTTAAAATATGTTATTAATTCTCAGTTCCACTCTGAGTCTTAGTTACTAAGCATTTCAGACAAGTAGACCCCGGCAGGATTAGCCATCCGACCGATCAACCTACTGATCACAGTTTATACGAAGGTTGCGGTAGAAACAACACGGTGATTCAGGCTGGCATTGCCCTCTAATGCAGCCATAACAAAAAGTCATTTATCGTTCGCTCTTCACGCCACAACTTCACCAACATCTCAACCGGGATCACGGGATGCGACAGAGAAAAAAATAAACAAAAAACATCAGCGCCGCAAGAACAGAAACATCAGCATGAAAGGGCAGTGCCGAGAGAAAGCTTTCGGAACGGTCCATGAAGAGACCGCGTTGCGGTCATACTGAAACCGACCTCGTCGGGCGAACAAACCACATCGGAACGCGGTAGACGCGATTATAGGACCCCATTCCAGAAAGGCCGCGATAACAAAAATGCAAAAGAAGGCGAACAGAACCCAGAAGCAACGCCGTAGCACTCTCGTCTATGTAGACGATTGTAGAGCTGAAACGTTTTTGTTTCCAACTCTGCGTGTCCTTTCCGGAGTGCTACTGGCGGATTGAGAGAGAAAGAGAAAGGGGAGACTTTCCCTCCGTGCCTGCTTTGCACATGCAAATGTTCGGCCTGTGCTCGAGCCCCCGTCGCCGCCGTCGCGGCGCAGTTGATAAGTATGCGCAGTGGGCCGCGGACTTTCAGATGGCCGGGCTTAAATATATCTATATATCATGTCCCCTCGTAACACAATACGGAGAAAACCCGGTTCGAGAATGGCTGCGGCCCTCCCCCCTTTCCCCACCCTAACGCCGCCCCCTGCTAAACTCCGTCTGACACAAAGATGAAGCGCAGCGGACGCAATCGAGCCATCCCAGCCAATGCGGGCGACGAGAACTTGCCACGTGACTTAATGCATCGCGGGTCACTGCACGACCGGCCGTGGTCACTGCTCCCAGCCAGAGATGACGTGACTTTCTCTCGGCGATGCGTTGGCTATGATGGTTTCAAGGCGTCCACTGCAGTCCATCTTCGGGGTGAAAGGGAGTGTAGCAGGGGCAGCGGCGCACAATTCCCCTCACTGGAGCTGCCCTTCGTTCACCCCATAAGCTGACCTTGGGGCAGAAGCTACTCGCCCGCAAGACCAATCAGCCGTCTCCCTCTCATCAGCGGATTCCGCTCGCTGCGCATGGGTATGGGGTGGGAGCGCGATCACGTGGCGAATGATGGATGTACCATTGGTCACGACGAGCGCACGCGTCTCCCCCCGCATTGTTAGCTTGGGGAAAGCGAACCCCGTTTGGGGAAAGCGAGGTGACTCGGTGCTTGGAAGTCGTCCGGGCCGGAACCCCCAACGACGTGATCCGAATCTCCGGCGAGAATTTCCTCGTCGTCGGCGTCGTCGTTTGTGTGTGTCGCCGTGTTTGTATGCGTGTGCGTGTGTTCCTTGTCCCGCGGTGTCTGTCAACTCTCTACGGTCAACTTTCTCTCTATCCCCGGTACGCCTATTCTTCTTTTTTTTATTTATGCTTTAGTAAAATCAGTGGCTATAGTTCTGGGTGAGTTCTTTCTAGCGCTCGTCTTCAGCCAACTATGAAGACGGGAAACGTGTTTGTCCCTGTCGTAGTTTCTGGGTTGGTTACGCGTCCCGCATCGTTCTTTGTGTTCTGTCTATAGTGTATGTTTTATGTATTTATTTCGAGGATGGCTGCCTTCAGATGTTCGAACGGGTAACCGGGTCACTAAGAGTGTTCTTCTTGGGGTTACAAGAAGTAACTACAGACTATAGAAAAATATAAAAAATTAAGCTCCCATAATGCAGGAGATGCAGTTTTTAGGAGCGATTGTTTTCAAGTTATTAAACAGTCATACCGGGGGTGAAGAGCCTATAGCGGCCCTCACGGTCAGCTCGCATTGAGCGGGCACATAAAAATCCGTTCGAATCCTGCCGCTGTCTGTGCTGGCTGTTTCCATCCAGCTCCTACAGACTGGGTGACCCGGTTAACCGGGTCACCCAGTCTGTAGGAGATGTTTCAGATGTTTCAAGGGGTAATCACCCCTTGAAACATCTGAAAGCAGCCATCCTTGATAGGAAATACGAGTCGGAGCAGCAACTTCTCACTACCAAAAAACTAGGTTACAAACGTCGTACCAACTCCTCCACCGAATGCGCCAGCGGCTGGCAGACCAAAACCAGGACCCCAACAACTATCTCCGATATAGTTGTTTCTCCAACGCTTTCCGCAGAACATGCTCATATCAGGATAGCGGCCGCAGAAGTCATGGCGCAAAACATGCTCCATGAACTTGCTGACCGAGTCGCAGACTATTTGAGGTCCCCTAGCATCTTAGAATGGATGCTTGGGCGAGTTGGATATTCATATTGTAGGAGAAGCGCAAACCCCCAGCAACAGCACTGTTACTGCCAAGTCATCGACAACTACAGAGGACTCAAAGTTTTCTCGTATCGAAGACCGCACTGATGCTCCAAGCTGTCAGCTTGTTACCCTTGCTCCTTTGTCTCGGCATCGACAACCACGGTCTCGCTCCCGCCAACGCTCGGGATCTCACTTCCGCTCTCTAGGGCACCCCTCGTCCAACACCGGTGAGGACGACTCTGCCTCGGGTGTGTGTTGGAACCACCGTACCTTCAGAAAGAGGGCCCGCAAGTGCTGCCAACCTTCATCTATAGGGTTTGAAACTATAGAATACCGGGCACTGGCGGCGGCAACTGGGGACGGTCGACAAGAAAACCGCCTCGTTTACGTCGTTGACAAGGTAGCTGGCTAGCACTTGGTGGCAACCCGGGGATCCATGCCAGGAGGCCCGCATGCCAAATCGTTCATAGTCGTTTCCAGTACGGGGGGGGGGGGGAGGGAGGGGGGGGGGGGACAAGTGCAATTGACACTGTAAGTGTGACAGCACCGCCCAAAACAAACCGTTGCTGGGGACGTTATTATGGACGAGTACATGGAACTGAATTTCGCTCCGAAAAAACGATCGGTCAAAATTCGGACGTGGAATTGAAACGTCTAGAAGGAATAGATATAAAGAGCATAGATTTTATATTTACGAAATAAGTTTGCCGGGAATCGGCCGTTTCTGAAATATTTGCGACGACAACATCCGGTCCTCGAGATGCCTCCTGCAGACGACGAACGCATGACCAACGCACACGGAATGACTGCACTATGCCGTCTTCAACAGTTTGAATCGATTGCACAACGATACGATTTTGTTTTGTAATTATTTAGAACATGGCAGGCCTAAGAAAACTCACCAGGTTTATAAAAACAAATTGTATTTTCGTGCAATACGATACTGCCTGACGAAAATCATCACACGAATGGAGATGTGTTAAAAATACAGCGAGAAAAAGCATCTGCTTAGAACGTGATACCAAAGAAGCGTCGGGCTACACTTTTTTTTATTTTTCAGATGGCTTACGTTGTAGTGAAGGAGCAATTATTTTGAATCTTACATGTGCGGTTTGAGATCCCAAACTTCGTTTTTCAGGCTCGCAATATGGGTGTGTGTTCTCTACCTGCTTAGAATCATCACAATGCGAAAAAATCCTACTGATTCTTGTGTTTTAAGTAAGACCACAAAAAGCGAAGGAGCTAGATAATCACATCGGGTAAGTTATATTTCCGCGAGCATGGCCGAGAAGGAACGCTTCTCCTTGTGTACATCTACACTTCGTTTAGCTGAAGTCCAGACGCAGCCGAGGCTCATACGAGCTAATGGGACCACTCAAGCAGAGTGAAAAGCGCATGTCACTGGGCCTTTCAAGTTTGTGATTAATTCAGCGAGAATAGAACAAGTTCAGAAACATGACGAGCACCATGATGGTGCGCTTTTGATGCTGTCTGATTGGTGGTATCAGCTCGTAGCGTCGGCTGCGTCTGGACTTAAGCTGAAACAAAGTATAAAAGATTCGTGTCTACTCTTACCCCGAGTGTAAAAGATAAGTAGGGTTCCGTGTTTATGGCGTTTCATTTTTTTTGCTCGAACTTGGGGGCATATTTTTTGCGGGGTTTCATTTTTCTCGCAGATTCGGTGTTTCTGTGTAAATTGGTTTGAGTCATAACCAATTTTTGAAAAAAAACTCCGAATCTGTAGGAAACAATTAACTCGTTAACAAAATACCCCAATTCGAAAAAATAAATAAACTCCGAAAACGCGGAATCCTAAAGATAAGGAGGCCAGAATGACCTTGCCTAGCCAGTCTCGAACATTCAAGGTCGAATGTTCGAGTTGCCCAGTGTAGTAGATGAGGAGTTGAGCTTGAGCCTTGCCGACTCGCTTAGATTCTCCCGACGACGAGGCACGTCCATTCTCGCTCCAGCTAACTGTCCCGCCGACGCCGCGACGTTCGCTGCTGCTGTTTCGACGCATTCCTTTCTCTGTTTCTGGCACAAGTTCACCGATTAAACCTGTATTTTGAGTTTACGATCTTCGAGCCTTTTCAATCCGCGACACTTCTGGTGGAGGTGCTGCTTAGGATCCACGCCACCGCTCCCTCCGGCATACCGAGCCTGCCGTGCCGCATCTTTCCACATCCGCCGCACAATTACCGTCAGGAATGACGGTAATTGTGTGTAATTGTGTAATTGTCCCGCTGGTGTCAAAGCTTTGAAGATCGCCCAGGTTCTCAGCTACGGCGGCGAGCGAGAAGACAACCTGAATGTGAGGATGTAGACTCATGTAGGGCTTTCAATTTTCAACACACGAACATTAATTCATTTCTTGATTCCCAGAAAGTTGTGCCCGGGACAGGGTCATTGAGCCGCCCGGAGTCGGCGCTTATGGCGCGAGTCACTGGGCACTTTCTGATTACGATTGGTTTTAGCGATGATAGAACACGTACAGAAACATGAGGAACACCAGGAGGGTGCGCTTTTGACTCCGTCTGCCTGGTCCCCTCAGCTCGTAGCGTCGGTGGCGTCTGGACTTAAGGCGAAATGAAGTATAGCAACAACTGCAAAGGCAGCCTAGAAAACAATCTGCTAGGCTGGCTATTTGTGGTTCAGTGATACGTAGGAGTATTTCTCCTGTATCTATTTTGCCCTCATTGCTTTCAATACTCCGCAGCGTGGAATAACCAAAAAATAATTTAAGAAAAAAGTTTAAAAAAAAGAGCGTAGGGAAATTCGAACCTCTAGTCGGTGACAGGTTAAGAGTGTAGTGGCAGCTCCTCCCACATCTTTACACTTTAGCAGAGCGAACGCTGGAAAGGAGGTCGCCTCCTCTCCAAAAACACTTCCGGCCTCCCCCTTCCCCCACCACCCTGGTCATCCCTCCCACAGATCATCCTTGATCTCCTCCCGACAGGGACCCCGGAACCGGGGGGAGGGGGGGAAGGGGGGGGGGGGGGGCAACGGGGGCTTGAGAACCCGCTGACATTTTCCAGGGGGTGCTGGGCAGTATGCTGAGCCCCCGTGTGTTTGACTCAAGGCCTACTGAACAATGCCTACACCCCCCCCCCTCTCCTCCCTCCCCTCTGTGTTCCCATTGGCACATGGCTTGCCCTTAGCCAAGTACGGAAGCAGGTGGCTCTGTTTTACAGCGGAGCTGTTAAGGGCTAGTTTCCCCAGGATCGTGTCCCCCGCAAAGAAATGTCGACACAAAACGCTGGTTGCCGCCGTCGCTCATAGATGGCGGTAGCTATCCAGAGTGTTGTGTTTGCCGGGTTTCCGCTTGCCGCCGTCGCTCATAGAGCGCGGCAACATTTCTTCGGAGGAAGAAGAGCGGGAACGGAATGAGGCGGCGAAGTGCGCAGCAGCGCAAATGGTTTCGTAACCGCCGCGAGGCCGCTATCGCCTCAAGTTCCACTGTGCCGAGCCCTTCAGATTCCCTTGCGAAAGAAGAGCAAATCGCTTGCCTGGAAAGCCACCGCAGAGAACAGATGCTACAGCTCCGCTGCTCTTCCTTCTTCACCAAAGTGGAAAGGCTGAAAGTTTTTTTTTTCTTTTTTTATGGCTGGTTACTTACCAAATTGCGGCACAACCTTCGCACACAAAATTCCAGAAAAAGATAATGAAGTAAAGCAGAGTGTCAGTAAACCGCGGACGACGACGCCTCCAAGAAAATGGGGGAAAAAAAGCCGGCGTCTGCGGCCTGCACAGCACCAGTCAGGGAGATCTCCTCTCTTCCCCTGCTTGGTCATAGTTCTGGGGCCATTTCATGCGGCACTCGCGGGTTGGCCATGCGGGGGAACGCGCAGCACACTGTTTTTGTCCACCCAGCCAGCCGGCTTCTTCGTTGTGCTTCTATTTTGAGCCGTGACGTTTCCAAAAGAACTCGTGGATTTCTTCTTGCGGCTTCGCTTTTTTGTAGTTGTTGTTTTACACCAATTACACCATCTTCCCGAGGGGAACCATGGGATGATGCGGAGCATCGGGGTGGTGCTAACGCTTGCTTGCGCCAACCCACTAACTGACGGGACTGTTGCTTCCATCACACTTCATCGGAAGAACGGAGTGAAGTGGAGTCAACAGCGGTGAACTGATGTAGCACGAGCAACTTTGAAAGTCTAATCAGACCGCACGGTAAGGCGGCGCAAAATGCCCTAACAGCGCTTGCAGGTTTCCTCGTCGAGACCGGGCTGGCCGGTGAGATCTAGGCTGCAACGGACGCGAGCGGTCGGGAAATGCTAGCAGACGACAGCCGCGGAGTTGCGGGGAAAGCTCACCCCACTAGAAAGGCCTGGCCTGGCGCTGCGACCCGCGCGCCGAAAACTTTCCTCCTTTCCCTCCTCCGGGGAAACACGGTTTCTCCTCAGACCCCGCCCCGGTCACGTGATGGGGAACGCGCGCAGCGCGCTACCGCTCACACTTGAAGGAGAGGAGACTAGAGGAGGAGAGTTGCGCATGCGTAGTGTGAGTGCGGACTACGACGCCGACGCCGCGGGACATAGACCCGAGCAAGAGATGCTCTGCATCTAAAAAAAAAGCCGAAGCTCGAGGTGGGGAGACGGTCTGCGCGTGACGACAGCCCTCCTTCACTCTAAAAAAAAGGGGGTGTAGGCGTTACACCCCGTGTCCCATATACGACACCCCATAACTTCAGTTGGATGTACAGCGCTCTGACGTTGTACCGACGCTACCGAATTTCACGAGCGGCTTGACGGCCGAGTTGTACAACTCATTAAAATAGTTAATGTAAGTGTGACTGACTGCAAAAAAAAGTTATCGGGGTTTTCTAGGCTAAACTGCAAAACCTGTGTGTTTTTTTTTTCTGTAGAGTTTGGTACGTACTTTAGCAGTTTAATATGTTATATCGCACCGTCATCAACCCTCTCGCAAAAGTTGGGGCAGTCAGTTCGACGTCAGCGCGCTGTACATCGAACTGAAGTTTTGGGGTGTCGTATATGGGACAAGGGGTGTAACGTCTACACCCCCTTTTTTTAGAGTGTTGAACGATGTACTGCCTATAGATGTAGCAAGCTGAGGGAGTAAAGTATCCCAACTACCAAGGTAAGAGGAGGCCTTAGCAGGTGGCACAATTTGTCAAGGGAGAGATCGCACTGCGGTCTGTGTCGAAACGCCGCTATCACGGTGGTCGTCAGAAAGATCGAAGAATCGCGGCATTCTCGCCTGTATTTCTGTGTCTGGTTTTCGAAACACCATTTGGTTCTTGACGAGCCATCCTGCTATGTTCAGGCGGGCACCCCATTAAACACCCAGACGGTTTTACCCAGGGCAGTAGGCTAGTTACTAGTAACTAGCCGACCGGTAACTAGCTACTTGTCTCAGTAACTTCTAACTGTAACTCGTTACTGCTTAGTGAAAATAACTTGTAACTGTTACAGGGGTCCTTTTTTTCGAAAGTAAGAGTAAAGAGTAAAGTCGTTACAGTTACTTCTCAGATTTATGTGCAAAAATATTGCAAACACGACAGCCAAATCGTCTCGCAACTCATAGGGGAGTCCGAAGTCCTGATACGGGAAGGGCACAGCAAAAACTGCTGCCCCCCAAACGGAAGGGCACAGCAAAAAAAAAAATTGTCGCGCCAAACGCCCGCAGGCTTACGGGACAACGTGATTTTCTGAACCTCGTCTTTTGCCTCCAAGCACACGGTTCCTTCCCCTCTAACTTGAATCGTACAACTCCCAGACGCACTCTTGCGAGGTTTCGACTTGAGGCCCATTTGCTCTCCCCTCCCCCTTTTTTGCCACCCAATTACCGGCCTTGCCTCCCGTCGCCCACTTGAAGTTGTTGTACCCCATTGCTCTGCTTCTCGGGTCCCGTAACTTGAGAAAGAGTATTCGCTCGAACCGTCTGTGCCGTTCTGCTAGTTTGTGTGTTTTCTTGAAATTGAAAGAGCGCCCTTAGCCGAGACCAGAGGCACTTGTCAACACTTGATTTGTGAATATTCACGTCGTAGGCCTTCCGGGTGGTCTCGTCTAGTTGGGGTGGTGAAATGGAGGAGCGCAAACGTGTCCGATATGGTTAGGAAGTGGCGTAGAAGAGATCGCAAAAGCCGTTTGAAATTCTACACGCAGTGGCCGTTTCTACCTCGATCAGGGCTTCTTTTGCACCGCTGCCGTGTTCAGCGGGTTTGACGAAGGAATGTTGGGGCTACATTGCTCTTCAAGGTTTCAAGAGAAGCTTCGTATTTCATGAAAGATTGTGCGCACGCACTAGAAAACGATTCGATTAGCGAGTGGATTGGAGTGACACATCTTCAAAGCTGATTGCAAGGTATGACTTATATTATTATTGACTTGACATATGCACAGTGTTTGTTGCTTCCGTCCCATTTCGCCGCACCAAAGAAATCCGAATTTAGAATTTACCGATTGTATAAACTCGCACCATGATTCGATGTACCCGAGATCTGGATGCGCTGTAGTATTCGTGCATACCTTATGGTGGTTGCGCTTAATATTTAAGTTCTTTATGAATCTTTTATAAACTAAAGTCACCTTTTATTTTGCCAAATAACCATCAATGCTTTATTGTATAGTTGATTTACCCCTTCAGGGAGCAATTCATGGTAAAAATTGAATTAGGAAGTATCAAACATGTCAATATTGGTTATTAGAAAAATCATAGTTTCTCAAAAACTCAGATTCACTACCGTGAACAAAACGATGTCTTCCGAAAAATCGATGTTAAATTAAATGCATATTAAGAAAGGTTCCTTTTGAATTTTTAAAATATTTTTTGTAATATAACGATAGAGTAACGGCGTTACTTTAGCGAAGTAAATGTAACTGTAACAATTTACTCTTTAAATTTTGTAATTGTAGCAGGGTTAATTTTTCCTCTGAGTAACTGTAAATGTAACACTGTTACATTTTAGCAGTAACGTGCCCATGACTGGTTTTACCCTCTTTTCAAAGACGACCATAAAAACAGGAAACGTGCTGAAATAAAAAAGGGCATCGCCAGTGAAGGCTTACCACCAAAGGACGACCGCGTCCACCGGTGGTAAACTTTTTTTGAAATTTTCAAGAATGCATTGTTATAACTTTCTACAGGAACGAAGCTGCGCCGAGAAATTTCACATGAATGCGTCCACGATTAAAATACACCTTTGTTGAAAATGTCAGCTTTCTACGTGCAGGCGCCCGATTTTCCAGTGCATTTTACATCGACACCGTAGATCGGTGCCGCCGTATACATACCTTGCAAGTAACGTCAGGCTAGGGAAGGCCGTCACGCTAGGGAAGGACGGGGCCCCTGCACTGCCCCGCACCATACTGGTGGTTGACTTCACACCGCGCAGATGGGCTTACCAAGCCGTAGGATGCCGCTAACGGCCCGAACATGCGCTAACATGTACTATATTTTCAACAAAGGTACCTAGGTGTGTTACACGTGAACTTGGAAAAACTTGCTGAGCTTACGATGGTGACGTTTATCCAGTACGTGCGGAATTTTCGGCATTGGTGCGATAGCGCTACGAGCAGAAAGTTTCGAAATGCCGCCGACGAAGTTTTAAAGCAAAGAATTGCCGTGTCACCAAAAAAAAAAAAAAAGCCACATAATTTGACCATCCGGCTCTAGGTGTTGGTTGTAGAAAAATTGTTACGATTTTCCGAAATACTGGTAAACAACGCAATGTTACCGTCATAATCTAAACCCTGAGACAAGGATAATTCAAATAACGGACAAGACAACTCTCATTGTCTCAGGGTTTATATTATGATGTTTTTTAACCGGCTCGCCTGCATACTTTCGCTCCTTGCAAAGGTTACCGTCTCGCGGACGGCACAAACAGATGACCCGGCGGCGGCTGTCTCGGCGAGCTTGCACGCGGGGGCCGCCGCCGACCGATCCGTCTGGCCGGGCTCGCGGCGCGACACTCGGCCGGGAGCCCCGAAGGTGCGCTCGAAGCATGGAAACGGCGTTATGTAACGAAGGCGAAAGGCCATATACACCACGAAACGAGCAAAAGCCGGTGTAAAGGCGTGCGCGAACGTAAGCAACGGCAGAAAAGTGCCGTCGCTCGCCGCTACTGAAATGCGTCCCGCAAACTCGATAATCCGCGGCCGCATCCCTTTTCTGCCTCTCCTACTTTCTCTAACTTGACGGCTACTCTTCTCGTGGGGCATGCCGACGAAACGATCGGACGATCGTCGGGATACGGGGTAATTGCTACTGCCGAGCGCGGCGCAGTTTACCATTGCTCTCGCTGCGAAAGGCCGTCGAGTCAACCACCAACATGGTGGATACCGATGTTCGACGTCATCATGTGACGTAGGTGCAAGGCATGTATAGCTACTACTATTGAATCAGATTGTCTCAACATCTCATTGCTTCGTGACAGGAATTTGAATGAATGTATGAACACGCGGTATAGATAGTGAAATAAGCCTTCTATAAACATTAAAATCTTAGTATTGTTTTGTGTTTTTTTTTTAATTTTAATTTTTTTACTTCTCCCCTCCCCTTATTTTGACCGCTAGCCCCCCCCCCCCCCCCCCCCGTAAAATACTCTTCCGGGGTCGCTGCCTCCCAAACACATGGACCCCAAATCCCACACGAAGCAACGTGAGCACAGAACGCAGCGCCTCAAAAAACGGCTTCAAGCCCTCTCACAAGACGGCGGTGTTGTAATCTACACCGACGCCCACTACAAGCCCCCCGACCTCACCGCACGTAGCGCCCTCTACTGCGGCCCCCCCCCCCCCCCCCAATACCTATCTCCCAAACACAAAACTACACTGACGTCCCCTCCGCCCCTCATGCTGAGACCCAAGCAATTGCTGATGCCATCAAGCTCCTCTCCACTCCCCCCCCCCCCCCTCCCCACTCCAACACATCATCGTAACTGAGTCGCAGAAAAGCATCCGAAACCTACACACACTCGCTATCCACCCATTTTCCCTATCCACTTTAACTACCGCCCTCGACCTGAAGCCACAAATGTCCCTGCGCCTCATCTGGACAGCTCGCCATGGAACTATCGCAGGTAAAGTTCGAGCGAACGCGCTCGCCCGAGTTAATTTCACTCCGGGGCCTGCGATCTCCTGGCCAAACCAGTACTTGCCTGAGGATCAAAAACGTGCCCTGCGTCGCTTGCGAAAACAAAACATGCATGGCCTCCTCCTCTCAAACCTTCCTGCCCCGACCCGCTCCCTCTCCCGACCGCAGTCTGCCACTCTACGACAGGCCCAAACCGACTCTCTCCCAACCTCACTCCCTGGACACCCATCCTGCTCTGCCTGCGGAGGTTACCCGAAAAAAGAACACGTCTTTTGGAACTGTCCACGTTCCCAAACCCTTCTCTCCCTACACCCCCCTCCCCCCACACACACACACACTCTCCCCACCACCCACTAATCTGGAACGAATGGCTCACTCATCCCTCACACTGTGAGCTCTCCCAGTGTCACCTCCTGGAGCATATATCCAGGGTGCCTAAAGACCTCGAACCAGACATCTCTACCTAGCCATTCAACCCTTAGTGCCGGAACTGGCACAATAAAGACGTTTCTCTCTCTCTCTCTCTCCTCTCATATCCAAGATTCTTTCTATTAGACTGGAAAAAGCAACGGCAGAGTCTACGTAGGTCAGAGTGGCAGGTGTATAAATGTAAGGGCGAAGGAACATTCCCTTTCCCTCCGTTCCTCTCCCTCTGGCTACCTCGCAATTCATTGTAGCCGATGCGGCTGTGTAGCCACCATTCCATGATATAACAGTTTTAGCCCGCTACAGAAACAAAACCGTGAGGGAAATTGATGAAGCTTTTTTTCTATCTGTGAAAAGAGAGGAAGAGTGCGTCAGTGCGCCGCCCGTAGCTCTGAAGACTGACGAGGTGAATTTTATCATGACTTGTGGAAAGTTCCTCTGATCGCGGATAAGCGTGTGCGTGGAATCGGTTTGACGGGTTGTTTGTGTGTTTTTCCTGTTTATTTCGTGTTTTGTGCACAAATAAACTTTCAGTTGCTAGTCAGCGCCGTATCTGTCGTTACCCCTTCTACTCGTTCCTCGTTTATTTTCGCGCTGTTCCCCTTTCATGACTGGAAAAAGGTATCTCCGACTATAGACCTTTCCCACGCTTATCACCCGGGCGACAAACGCTGAGTCACTGAGCTGTGGGCGCATGCGCAGCGTCTGATATAGTGCGCAACAAAGCAACAGTGCGTGCTCAGAAGGCGTTTTACAAAATAGGAGACCAAGATAGCAGCGCGCAAAAGTAAGGCGATTTCTTTAAAGGTATACATACAGGGCAGCGGCCTGGGAACCCGTCGCGCGAACCACTAGGCTACAGGAGGCTTTAGCTGGTGTTCTTTAAGTATATTTATTTACAAGAAGAAAACAACGCCGACTTGGTCCTGATGGGTGGAAAAGACAAGTTCATTTCGCATTTCACATCATTCGCAACTTTCAGCGATGGTAGTACCGTGGTGTGAGAATCGCCCTTTTATTATGAGGCCATGGCCTCATAATAAAAGGGCTTGCCTACACCTTCCTTACGTGAAAAAATAAAGTAAGGCTGTAATACCGCTCGCATGTAGCAGAACTAGAATAACACACGCGTCGCAGACCTAGCCTCGTACTGCTATTTTACGACAATCATCCAGATGACAGCCATTTTTATATAAAGCCCCCTCATATTTCAAAAGTAGCGCAAGGTGCGTCGATGCACGAGGCACATGCAACGTGCAGCCCTTGGGAACATCATGGAGGCACAGCGCAGCACTGAGCTAGATTTCAGACGCCATGTTCTTCCCAGAAGTGACGCGCGGCACGTGTCTCGAGCATTTCCACAACAATGAATGGAGCTACTTTTCCCAGGAGAGAGGGGCTTTATTTTTATAGGCACCAGTGCGCCCCCTATAGGTCGTGAAAGCTGCAAATTTCATGGACTTCACAGGAGCTCCCGGGGACTTAGTAGAGTCGCAGCTCTGAAAGGGGCGATGCAACGATTTTGGTATTTTGCGCAAATACCGCTTAGAACGGATCCCTGGCCGTTAATGACCTGTGGAATACCCGTTCATTTTTCACCACACGCAATTGAAGTCGCAGAAATAAATAAAGAAAAACGAGCAGAGTTCACCCCCTCACCTCAGCCAGAGCAAGCGGCCACGTGATCTCTGGAGCCGATTATATGCCGCCAATGTTGATCATAGCCAGGCACGTATCCACGTATCCCCCCCCCCCCCCCGAAATCTTTCGTTTTGCTGGGACCTCCTTTCCCCCCTCCCTCTGATACAGCATTTTGATGGGCGGGCCCCCCCCCCCCCCCCCCCCCGAAACAAAATCCTGGCTACGTGCCTGATCATAGCCATGCGCTGGGGTTGGCAAGGCACAGGACACGCGCTGAGTTCCAGACATTGTTATGGTTCGGCTGTTGTCGTCATTGCAGCGATTGGACACAGGACACTATCCGAATGCTTCTCGAGCTATCGATTGTCACGAGCCCAAATCGAGTGGCCACGCCATGCTCGGGTCCAATCTATGAGCCGCATTCAAATATCGTCACTGGGCGGTACTGCTACCGCCCAGCTACGCCATCAGGTTTTGCGTAGGAGAGATTCAAGGAAAACACTCGGTTTTGTCCTCGAAATTACAGCGCAACAAAGGAGTTTCTTGGTCAGTGGCGTTGCGTGCGAGCAACCTTGAGTCCCACTAGTGCCAGTAAGCTCGTGTAAAGTGAAAACCATTCCAATTGAATATCGTTGCACCGCCCCTTTAATACCTGCTTCACTCAAAAAGAAATCCTTCGTGCTCTAAATTAAAACAGTGAGCGAGCCACAGAACCGAGCACAGCGAGCGCGAGTTGCTCGTGCAGACTCTCGCTCTGGCTCGCTCAGTGGATCTCGGGAGCCGGTGCGACAACAATAAAAAAGAAGAGATGCCTTTCGCCGACAACTTCTCAGAATTGTTCGGCAAAGCTTAAATACTAAGCCTGTCCACAGCTTTTGAGGACCGCCGATGGAGATGTGTGTCTCGAAAAAATGAGTCCACGAAGTTTTCTTGCGGTTTATACCGTTTGCTCACCTGGCTAAGGAGCTCGCCCATATTCCAGGTGTTCTGAATCACTTCTTTTTTCAGGAGTCCCCTGAGTGTGAAGCTGGGCGAAAAATACGTCTCCTCTTTATCCCGTTCCATAGAAAAGTAACCGAATTTCAATCGCATTTGGAATAAACTTCCACTCTTTTGGGGCTTTCTTTTGTTTTGTTTTTTGCATAAATACCGCTTTTGCGACAATAAAGAATTTATATTCGAAGACATTTTCATGGCGATGGGCCAATTTACTTCTCATTCGAAGAAGCTAATTTTTCCATTGAACGTTCTCGAGCCGATGGATGGCGCACCGATAGGTGGCGCAAGTGGTCACTCGCTGTGAAAGTTGCGATTGAGCGTTTACAAAATTGAACTTTGCCCCCCCACACCCTACCTCCTGTCCGGCCGGCTCTCTGTATTTTTTTTTTGTTATAACGAGAGTTGTGCAGTGCAACGGAAGGGGCACTAACACAGTCCTCGCCTTTTTTTCGAAGGCTAGGGCTTCCAGCAGTTCACGGGCGAGTTGATTCTTATGTCGCCCCACGATGTTGGCGTTGCACAACGTTGCCTCGCATTGGCATGCGCGGTAGAAGAAGAGGAAGATCGCTTAAAGAAGACAGAACAGAAGGAATGAGAACATTCCGACAGCATAAAGGTTAATGCGTTAAAGGAAAAAAAAAATTCCGAATTAAGTGTAAAGAAAAAGAAAACCTAAATCAAGTGTAAAGAATGGAAAAATCTAAGTTAGTGTAAAGAAAAAGAAAACTGGAATCAAGGATTAGCAGAAAAGGAAAAAGAGGCACTATTAAATGTTGCTAGTCCAGCGGTGCGAATGTTATAATTTTTTTCTCAGTGTGTTTTTCATGTTCAGCTGGCTCATTCACAAGCAATGAACCAACTTGCTCAGCTTAAGCCCGTAGCAAGGTACCTATCTATGTATGTCATGACCTGCTAAATCTAGCAGAAAAACATCATCCCCTAAATTAATCGAAATAAATCTCGTTATTTGTTACGTCATAGTGTCAGATGAACCTATGTCAAAAGACGTCAATATCCCCCTACATATTTAGCAGGAATTTAGTTTCACGTGATGCCATGGTGCCACGTTACGTCACAGGTCCACGTCATGTCATGGCTTAACGCGACGTCAAAGTGCCACATGAACACCGTCCGCTAAATTTAGCGGGACGTAAGTCCACTAAATTCAAGCGCGGCAGTGTAACTGTGTGTAGCAGCGTGCTTTGGCATCAGTTCATTTGCTAGACAAAGCAAATTGCTGGGATTTTTTTTTTTTTTGTTCTCGGGTTATGTCAGTTTGGTAACCTCTACCGTATGGTACATACTCGATTCTTTTGTTTGTTCTTCGTTCGCTCTTTCGATTCAAGGTAAGAATTGCATTGTCTTCGAGCCACGAATGCAATTAGGACGCCTCGGAGCGTTGGATCCCCGTTACTCGGCTTCCGATCCGCCGCGCATTTTGTATTGCCGTCATCCCCCGGGGCTATCGGATTCCGTCCTACCAGATCGGACGGATGCGCGGTCCCGATCTCCGGTGCAAACTCCACAGTTGCCTCGGGCAACAAGACGAGAGCTGCCTCTCGAGCGAGACTCCCTTTTGCCCGGACGTGAACCACCGAGAACACGTCGAGGAAAACGGACCAATCAGGTGCCGAGAGCGGGTCACGTGATACCTAGTAGGTGCGTGGGGATTCGCCGAGCGTGGCGTCTTGTGACGAGTTCCCAGTGACGTTTTGGCTGGAGTGGGCTGGTAGTGTTAGCCGTGGTTCAGTGAAGGCTGAAGCGGCCAATCCTTTCCAGTCAGATATTCAGCGTGGACCGCGGAGAACGCTACGAAGGAAATAGACAAATCAGGCGCTGCAAGCGTGTCATGTGATCCCAGCGTAGGAGTGGGACCAATTCGCTTCGTGTGGCGTCACGTGACGGGGTCCGAACGCCTCGTTGGTTCGAATGGCTGAATGGCCCGTAGCTGTCCACACTTTCCGGTCTAGGCTGAGGCTTGGCGTAGTAGCAAACCGTCTCTACTCGGATACATTTTAGAGCTCCGGTAGCCCAGGCGATTCCGATTTCTTCGCCCCAGGGCGTGAAGAAGATATCGGCTGAGGCGCGGGGAGGACAATGAAGCGTGGATATTTCCATTCCACCCAGAGGACAGGAAAGAAAAAAGAAGCGCCATTTCCTTTAGAACTTACTTCCGCTTTTCTCTTTTATCTTTCTCGGTGAAGTGCGAAGAACGAGACTGTAGTTTATCGCGAGAACTAAATCCCGAGTGATCGCTTTCTTTTAGGATTAAAATGGAAATTATTTAAGTAGACTCGGAGAAGCGTAATCCAGTTCTCTAAACTTTTCTCAAGTATCGAAGTTGAAGGGAGTTTAGTTTGCGAGGGGCCGACTTACACGACGCCGCAGTTGCGGTACCGTATAAACGATTTTATACCTTTTTATTTAGAAAGTGGGAGAGAAATCTAAATTATATTCTTGTTGCACGTATCCCACATATGTGACGTCAGAGCACGTCCTGGTTCTGTGGCGGACATGTGGAGGTTGGCAAACAGCAGTGTCAACCATTTACACGCGTTTTTACAACGGTGAATTGTGCAGCATTTGGCCAGCAACAAAAAAGGCGACACAATCTATTCAGCCGTCGGGGCTTTTTTCTTCCGATCCCCGGCCTTCCAAACTTGGGCGTGTCCGAAAATGCAAGAATTATCGGCGGCGAAACGACGGGAGTGGCTCGTGCGGTGATCTGACCTAGAAGACGCAACTTCGCATCACCACGTTTGTAGTGTATATTTTGTTCCGGGTGAGAACGTTTTAAATCATTTCACAGGTGTCTGATCGGTACAGCCATTACTCTACTTCACCCTATGATGTACCTCAGGAAAGGTTACAAGCGCGGGCTCCTTGCTCTAGGGCACATCTCAGCGGCACAAGCTCTCGTGAATTAAGGGCAGCTGCCAACGCTATGAGCTCGCGCTTCTAGCCTTCACTGCGGTACAACATAAGGTGAAACAGAGTATAGTGTAAACTCCCGCACGCGACACACCGCAGCACCGTTGGTGTCCGTGCGCGACCGCTGGCAGAACAACCGAGTTGGACAGCGCTTTGTCGCTCTCATTTCTGTTCGTGGTCCGTGCTCGTGCGTGCGACCTGAAGTACAAAGACGACGCTGCAATTGCTTGTTTAATCCTAACGTGTTTTTAAAAACTTCGAGCGAGCGGCCATCTCCGATGCTGCAGTGTGTACGACATCCGACCGATATTAGCCGATTTGCACTTATGTTTATTCGCTAAATTTTTTCATCTAGAGCAGGAGTCTCCGAATCTTTTTGCAAAAAGCCCGGATCGGGGATTTGTTGTTAATCCGAGGGCAGTGATATAAGTAAGTCAATAAATAAAATCTGCCTAGATATGCATTTAAATGGAAAAGTAAACGTTGGCATAAAAATTAAAAATATCATCTGAGCCAAGAATCAAAGAAATAATTAAAATCACTTGGGGACAACGACAGCGCAGCACAGTTATTTCAACTAGCAACAAACATTTACTGATGCCTCCTTCAATGCGTACATTCTCCCTTTCAGCTTCTTAAAATAAAGAAAATATATAAAAACCGCCCGGAAAAGAAAAAAAAACACCGAAATAAGGGAATGAGAATGAAAGGTAAGTAAAAGATGACGAAAAAATGAGAGAGAATAAAATAAAAGTTGAGCTATGGTCTCTAGAATGACCGGCTAGTCTTCCGTCCACTACACTTGTTGGCGACTGCTGCGGGATGAAAGCGCGTGACAGCGCTCCGAGCAATCAGCGTGCCAGATTCTCGCAGCTACCGGACCGCAAAATAAATCTGCAGAAAATACGACAGATACGAGCAAATGAGCAATTTCCAGGTAAATTTTTTACACCTCCTGGTCTTCAAAAGCCTTAGCCGTTCTCGCCTTGCTGCTCTCTCGTTGTTCGTTGCTTTGGTTTAAAGGCAGAAAAGGGGGAGAATGAAGAACTTAACTATGTTTGTTGTTATCGCCACTGCATGCACCCCACAACCTAACAAAGGTAAATCTGTCCTCAGAAAGAAAGCATAGAAGTCAGCAGTGCTTTTCTCATTAAGCTTGTTGAGACTGGAGAAGCTAGTGAGTAAGGTAGGTAGAAGCTACAACGGCACGCCGATTGCCCGCAGCGCCCCCTGAAATTTCATCCACGGCGCCGCTATCTCGTGGCGTGGAGAGTGGCGTTCGAAAGGGAAACTAGCCAGTCTTTTTAGGGACCATAGTTGAGCCCATTGACTAATTCAGTTCTGGCTTCCGGTAGTTGATCTCAACCTTGGGCAATCCGAGAGTAGGAGCGACGATGTTGTTTTCGTCCCCAGCTATCTGTTGGCTTGAAACATCTCTCGGCCGAGCTTCTTATTGTGCTTCCCAATTTTGCTGGTGTCCTAGAAACGGGTTCCGCAACTCGTGCAAAGGCAGTTATGCACCAGAATTTAATGAAATGACTGGCTTGACGCACGGGAAACCTCAAGGATATGCCACCCCAACTAACTATATCTTCAGAATCGCCGGCCGTTACCCTTACCGGAATGCTATTTACTATCGCAAATTTGAAAAAAGTTATTGTGAAATCGGCAAGTAAAAGTAATGTCAAAACCAACATTCAAGCATACCCGCGATTTTCAGTGCCGTGACGTCAGGGGAAGGAAGGCTTGCAGGTAGATCGGGCAGTCTTAAAGTTGACTATGCCGAGCATTTGTTTGATGCTGCTGCGCGGGTGATGGAGTGAGCTTCCAGACCATTCGTTTGACACCATGAAACTGCTTGGAATCATTTGGTAACAAAGTCTACATTCCAATGAGTGAACCTCTGCCTTCTCCTGACGTCACTTTTTCGGTGTTGCCAGTAGATATTTTAACTTAAAAATACGGTGAGGGCGAAAATTGTAAATTCAGTACCTTCGCGAAAAAAAAAATATATTGTCCCAATATCTGGGTCATATTAAAGCAATGTTTATTGGTGCGTATCAAATTTTCAGGCAAATTGGGGACTATGACGAAAACGCCGGAGTACCCCTTTAAGCGGGTGCTTAGTCAACGCCCTGTCTGACTAAGGTTTCGGTCACCGCATGAAAAAGAGATCTTGTATACCACCCGCTCTTCACAGAGAACGGTCGGATTGGAATGTTTGACGGCAAATCCTTTGGGCGCTTCATTCTTGTTCACTCTTTTGCAAAGTTGTTTTAGGAGCAGCTTGCACGAGAAAAATAAAGCGTTGAAGCGCGCTGCTATTTTCTTTATTCTGAGTGCAGAGTTGTGCACTTATGGTATGGTGATAACATGTGAAGCTTAGCTTCAGGGAGCACGGGGCCGTTGGGAAGCTAAAATTAGCTGAACAAGCATGGCACGCAGTAGGTCTGCGGGTATCCCATTTTTGCTTTTTATTTTCTCCTTTCTTCCCTTTTTTGTTTCTTACCTTCTCCTTTTTTCATTCTTTATTTTCGGATTTTCTTCCTTTTCCGGGTGTTTTTTTATGTATCTTCATCAGTATAAGAAGTTGAGAGGGAGAATGTACGCATTGAGGAATACATGAGTAAATTTTTGTTGCTAGTTGAAAGAACTGGGCTGCCTGTCCTTGTCCCTAAGTGTGTTTATTCTTGCTTTGATTCATGCATTTCCATCATCCCGCTTTTTGCTCTTTGTAGAATCTAAGGCAGATGAATACATACCCTATTCAAAAATATCGATGATGGAACGATTATGGAAAAAGCCTCATACAAGCATATCGTATTATGGGAAATCCTATACCTGAAAAAGGGCGGTTCAAGCATAGTGGATTAAGGCGCAACGATGCAGGCTGGAACGGAGTCATTTAAGCATATTGTATTATGGGACATCCTATACCAGCATAGTGGATTACAACGGAAAGATGCCGGTGGGGTCGGAACCATGCAAGCATATCGTATTATGGGACATCCTATGCCAACGAAAAGTCGATACCAGCTTGGCCGTGCTGGGTCGCTAAACTTGTCACACACAAATATTGTTTGTGTTATGACATACATAGTGGGGGAACGAGCCGAAAGATTGCAGCAAAGTTCCCTTTTTTCACTAACCCGCAGATCCGCTTATCCTCGTGACGTTTTCCAATGAAGGTGCGAAAACTCCCTACTCCTCTCTAGGCGCCGAACAACAGCAGCACGAGAAAGCGCGCGGAGACGACCGCGTTTTTACGTGTGACGTCACAAGAAAGACTATCAGCTTCTATCAACATGTGTGATGGTCTCTAAAAAGAACGGCGGAGGCTTAAGATAATTGCATTCTAAAATCAACGCCATCGAAGTTGACAGTCTCATACCCTTCTTATTTCTGCCGATAAAGCAGAATCTACTGAAAAACGTCCTTGCTGTCTCTTTTCATTTCTCTCGCTTTTTTCATCGTTGTCTAAGTCTAGCCCGACGTGGCTGTTGGCGACGTGAGCGACCGAAAGCGTCGCTGTGGTCGGCCTGCCACGACTGGCCGAATGCTGACTATGACGTCAGCAAAGGATTTCTCATCGACGGAAATAAGAGGAATGTATGGACTTCACTTTTGTGAAGTCAATACATGTAACCTGTGCTGATGACGTGTGCAAGATAACAGCGAGCTAGCAAACTTCCTTTTGTTGATTTTTTTTTGTTGTTGTTGTTGTTGTCTTCTTGAAAAACTATGTCTGAATCCTTCATTTCACCTTTTAAACTAAAAAATCTACCTCAAAATGAGTCTGCATTCCAAATGACAATTATTCACCTAAATATTCGATCTTCAAGAGATAAGCACGATGACCTCGCTATTTTGTTCGACTGCATTGGACCGAATATTGACGTCGTCATGCTAACTGAAACGTGGTACACTTGTAATGCTGATTACTTTCTGCTTCCGGAATATTCTCATTTCAACCTAAATAGAAACGATAGGCTAGGCGGTGGTGTTGCTATGTTGGTAAAAAATGAACGAAATTGTGAGATATTAGAATCGTTCCGTGAAATTACTCATTTTTATGAGGTTGTAACTGTACATTTCAAACATACGCAGCTCTCCGTTGTATATAGGCCACCCAATTCTCCAGTCATACCGTTTTATTAATTTTGCGGAGACATTGTTCAACTATATCAATGATAACAATTACAAGTTAATTCAGGGGGGTGACTTCAACATTTATATGATTTCGAACTCTGGCCAAAAAATCTCTTTCTCAAACCTTATTGCTTCAAATGGGTTGTCGAATGTTATCATACATCCTACAAGAATAACAAATACGTCATCTTCTATGCTTAATTTGTTCATCACGAACTATGAAGAATCGATGGTATCATAAGGTGTTCTTTCTACTGATATCAGCGATCATCTTCACTTTTTTTTTTTTTTTTGCTTGCACAGTGAGCACTCCCAGAAAAGCCGCAGTGACCCTGTTCCAGTGGTAAAAGTTCAGTCTATCACTCCTGTTCAGTTGCGTAGTTTTCGAGAAGAAATTGAAAAGACATCTTGGCAACATGTTTTTTCAACATAATCAGCAAATTCCTAATATAATTTATTCCTCGATACATTTAGTGAAATTTATAGTAGACATTTTCCTTTTGTCGACCTCAAAGCATCTAAGAAGTCACGTAGGCCTTGGATCACGCCAAAGCTACTTTCAATGATGCGGGTTAAGAATACTTTATATCACATTTTTTAGGAACAAAAGAGATTAGCAAGCTTGAAACCTTTAAAAAATACCGCAACAAACTCACAAGTCTACTAAGAAATACTAAGCGTGACTACTACAATAATCTTTTCGATCCGTTAGAAACTAAGAAACCTGACGTCATGTGGAACAGGATACGATCAGTAATGAATCATAAGCCATTTCCAAACGCGCCCTATGAAATAAGCATAAACACCGTTAAAGTAACAGAGGTGAACATGGCCAATGCGTTCAATAATTTCTTTGTAAATGTTGGTACTTCTGGTGTGTCATCGTTCTGCCTAAACAAAGCTCTAGAGTTAATGTCAGTATCGTATACCAAATCAATGATCTTATTCCCCACGGATGAGTCAGAAGTCTACCCGACCGTCATAAATCTTAAAAATAGCAAAAGCATCGAGGCCGATAACATGCAGGTTAAACCCATAAAATACGTCATTGATATTATTCCACCATATTTAACATATATATATAACCTCGCATTAGAAACAGTCTGTTTTCTCCTAAGAATGAAGGTATCGAAAATTAGTGTTCTACATAAAGGTGGTGATAGGCTTTGAATAAATAACTATAGGCCCATCTCAATCCTTCCTGCCTTTTCTAAATAACTTGAGAAACTAATACACCTTAGACTCCTAACACATCTTGATAAGCATTCTTTAATTTCCGATGCGCAATTCGGTTTTCGTAGACATCGATCTACCGAATTGAGTTTATTAAACCAGAAAGAACAAATTGTGAAAGTTTTTGACGAAAAAAAAATGACATTAGGCGTCTTTCTTTTTGATTACTCAAGAGTCTTTGATTCCATCGATTATAATATTTTACTTGCCAAATTCCTTTTTTTTTTAATAAGAGGCGTAGCACTCGATCTCATAAAATCATCTTAATGAATAGAAACCAATACGTGTCTTTTCCGAATTTTCATTCGGATAGGCTTGCTATCAAATCGGGTGTTCCCAAGGGTAGCATTTTAGGTCCATTGTTATTTATAATTAGGGTTCCGCGTTTTCCGTTTATATTTTTTCAAAATTCGGCGTACTTTTTTTGGTGTTTATTTTAAAACACAATTTGCGGTTTTTTTCGGCGTATATTTATGCCCACAAAAGTTTATCGGCTTTTTTCGTTGACAATAAAATAAACACCAACGGACACCAGATCAGATTATCCTTGTAGCTCTGATATTTGTGATCACTCAAAGAATAACGGCACAGATACATTGAAAAAGAAATGGACACCTTATTTGGCAAATGTGTGCGACTGTAAAAGAAACAAGAAAAAAACACAGAAGTACGAACAAGTCAGATATGAAGCCTATGCGCAAAAAACATGGAACTTCACCTTATTTGCATCATGATTACGTGATCTTATTGTAGTACACACACATGTACTTTCTCAGGTTCACCTCGTTGATCCGCACTCTTTCTTTCCTGTTAATATGACCCTGTGCTTCGAGAATGCCCTCTCAACGCTAGCACTGGACACTGGCAGGCTGAGAAGATGAAGCGCTGCCTAAGCCAAAATCGGCCAATCAACCAATTGTGACCACCAAAAGAGACACGCTGCGACGTTTTAAAGCACAACACAACATGCAGAGCTTGCATTAAGTCAGTCTTCCTTACAACGAGTTTGAAAACACGCTCGTACATGGCGAAGTCATGGGGCATTTCGGACACGTTTCGATAGACACTGTCGTTTCACTTTTTTCACCACGGTTCTGCGGTACGACTGGAAGGGTAAAAGTGACCTTTCCGGTTAAAACTGAATTTGAGAAAATGAATTGGACCTATTTTTATCGGTTTTTATCGGTTCAAATAGAAACTGCCGAACCTAAAAACTGACCTTTTTCGGTTAAAACCGAATTTCCGAAAATATATTCGGCGTACTTTTATCGGTTTTTATCGGTTTAAACCGAAAACTCCGAACCCCATTTCTAATATACATAAACGACATTGTGTATGTGGCCAAAAACGGTAATGTAAAGCTGATAATTTACGCTGATGGTACAAGTATTTTTTTAATCCCATAACAATCTTTGTACTTCCATTTCTACAGTGCATGAAGTGCTAAAAGAAATTGCCGCCTGGAAGCTAAACAACAAACTAAACTTAAACTGTAAAAAGACCAAACCTATTTTGTTTAGTCCCACAAATAAGAAAATGAATATCCTACCTCATCTTGCAATAAACAATGAAGAAATTGAGTTCGTAGTCTGTATTAAAACTCTGGGTGTGTTGTTTTCTCATAATATGTGCTGGAACGCGCACATAGACTATGTGCACGCAAAAATATCTAAAAATGTAGGCCTAATCAAAAAATTTCAAAGTTTACTTCCTCCTCGATATAAATTAAATATATATAATACGTTACTTTGTTCTCACTTAAATTACTGTAACCTGATATGAGGCACCACAACAAAAAGTAATCTAAATAAGTTGCATCTATTACAAAAGAAGGCAGTACGTGCAATTTCAGGAACTCCATTTTTTCATCCCACTAAATCACTATTTAAATCCCTAAATGTAAAAACCGTCGAGCAAATGTATGATTACAAGCTTCTGTCAACGTATCACAGGGTTCTTCAGCACAATAATGTTCATTTTATTAAACTAACCAACCTGAAACATCGCATCATCCTGCGCAATCTAAGACAAAATGAGTCCTGGATGATTCGCCCAACGCGTACAAATTACCTAAATCAGACGCTTCATTTCAGACTGTCCACCATGCTAAATAGGTTGTATAGAAAGGGTCGACATTTAGAATCCCTATCACATAGGGAATTAAAAGAACTACTGCTGATGTTTTTGGTATAAGTAGGATGTATTATTTTATGTACGATTGTATCATTGTTTTAATTAGTTGTGTTTTTCACTGGCATGTGTATCTTTCGTCTATATGTTTCCACCAAATCTAGTAATGTATAAATCAGACTTTTGCATCGGTTTGTACTCGTCTCTGTACACTGTGCAGTTGTAGTCCAAATTTTAGTTGTTAAATTGTGTTTAAAACTGTCGCGAACTGCACGGGGGCTGGGACCTTTGTCAAGCTGTCCTTTAGCAGCTTTTTGTCCCAGCCCCTGTTGTCATGTAGAAAGTGACAACAAACAAACTTTATTTGATTCAATTTGATTTGATTTGATTTGATTTGATTTGACGGTGTTGGCAAAGTTGGTTTCAGAGCGATATGATTTCAAGCTTCCAACATGCTCATTACAAACACCATCGAACATGTTGTTCGCAAGGTCATGACGTCACGAGAGGGAACCATATACGAGGGTGCCACCGTGACATCTCGCCGCTAATAGGTCAGAACCGACTGATTAGGGCTGTCCCCTTTCGGGTAGATTTCTCCCCCGGGTAGTTGTCCCTCCATCGGCGAAATAAAATCATTTTACTGTGATTATTGGCCACGTAGGCTACCAAAATCATCCGTATGGCTGCTTGCCACAATTAGTCAAACTGATTAATTCTGGTTTCATCGACGGAACTAAGAGTAATGGGAGGTTGTCAATATTGACGGTGATGTTTTTAAGAGCGCGATGACTCTAAGCTTCCATCATACACAATCAAACTTGTCACCGTCGATTCGAACACGCACCATCAAATTTGTCATTCACTACGAGCTCTGGCACGAGCGTCTCGCTTGAAAGTCTGACATGGCCGTTCGGGAGTTCATGGAACGCAAACCTTTTTAGTTCCAGAACCTCTAGAACTCTTATTTTTAAAATTGTAAGCTGTGCTGTTCCTCGTCGTCGCTCAGTTGGAGCATCTCTAAGCAGGGGTGTGGAAACAGAAGGACGGGGAGGGAGGCGATTCATCCACCCCCAGTGGGATCAAGGGAGGGGGCAAAGGGCATAAATGAGTAAAAGGGGGAGGCGATGGCCCTAGCCCCAGACCAAAGAATCTTACACAGTGACCAGACATTTCAGAAAGGTTTAATAAAAAATTTTGGTATAATAAAAAATTGGTATAATAAAAATTTATACCAAAATAAAAAATTTTGGTATAATAAAAACTTTTGGTATAATAAAAAATAAAAAATTTTGGTATAATAAAAAAATTTTCTTTTTTACCATCACCCCTCCCCCTTTCTTCTCTCTTTCTCTGTCCTTTGCTCTCTCCCGAACATTTTGTACGGGCTTTCCCGACCCCTATGTTGTATTTGTTGTTGTTTCGTTGGTCGTACCCCTTTTTTACACGTTCTCCCGGTATCTTTTCGCCATCCCCCGTCGACTCCTCATATCTCAAACACTACTCACGTCACAACACACACCCCTTATGAGAGCTCCGGGTAGCGCTGTTTACAGTTGCGGAAGGTGAGCTCTAAAGTCACGTACACCGCGCACGACTCCATAGTATCACAAAGTCCAATCTTCTCCTCGATTGCGAAGCGAAGATTTTGTCCTCAAATAACTCCTTCCCAAAGTTGGGAAACGTCACTTTGTCGTCACCAATAACTTCACACAAACGACGATCTTGCCAAGAGAAAGTTTTGAGTATTCACAGCCCGCCTAGGGACAAAGCTGCCTCGCCTGACTGGGCGAGGCAGCTTTCCAACCATGCGGACGTCGTCTAATGCTGTCGTTTTCATACTGCAGATCTTCGCCTTGTTCACGCTGTCAATGAACTACACCGGCCATTAGTAACAAACATGTACCACTCCGGCCAACTGTCAATCAATGCCCAAAGGGGCGAAGCCTAACCCGATCCAACCAATCACAGCGCAGTAGGGCGGGGCCCTTTCCCTCTCTCCCATCCCAGTGACCAATGAGAGGCAGTGGGCATCGATGGCCCTCCCCACAGGACATTAGCCAGTGACCAATCGGAGCTCAGCGAGGTCCCGTCATGTGTGAAGTCACGTGCGCGTCGCGTGTCAGGGCGCTATACACGAACTCAACTCTCCTACGTCACGCTGCGGTGGTGGCGCGTCAGTCGCACTTCCGGTCTGGGGCGGTGGGCAGACGTCGCCGTGCGAGACATGCATTCCTGTGTACTCTCGGAAGAAACCAGACAAAAAACCTGCCTTCTCGTCCAAATGCTGCGACGGGGGCTGTACCAAGAGAGCCTGGAAAGGTTTGAAGATCAGTTTTTATGTGTTTCTGCCCCTCCGTTCGTCCAAGAACGTGGATAGTAGCCATGAAAAGGGCAAACCAGACGCTGTCAAACTACGATTGCTTGTGCGGGCAACACTTCGTGGTCGCCAGATGTATTTGTTTTGTTCCAACATGAATGAGAGAAAACCGCCAAGTTGTCCGGACAACCCACGGGTTCAGTGAGTCTTCAAATTCACACGGCCGCCTGATCGTTCGAACTTTCGTCTGCTCTTTCAAACTTGTCTGATTTGTGTCGTCTGCTCGTACAAACAAAAGCGGCCCGTAGACCAAACTTTGACCCGGTGATTGCAATAAGAAGTAATTGCAGGCCTCAAAAGACTTAAGTAGGCTCGGTGTAAACAGTAGATACAAGATGGGTACCAGTGGCCATCACCGACTTGTTACGCTTGGTCTGTTCCCGCTTCCGATTTTCAGTATCGACGTCGATTATCGCCGCCCTTCTACACTTTTGCAGCACGAGCGACGTCGCGACCGAAAATAGCTTGAAGAATCTCATCATGGTTTTGGCGTCCATTCTGCGGTGTTCATGCGAATGAATCGCCGCACGTCAAATTATTTACGCAAAGTTTAGCGGCGTAACGAGCCTTGATAATTTCGCTCAGACGATTAAAGTGGTAAGACATTGCTATGCGGACGTAGAACCGACAATTTCAACGCGAAAAAGAGTATGCAGACTCACACAGACGCCGACAACGTGAGATTCCAATGGTTTGTTGACGCGGGACGCGGTGCTTCTTGCCCGCACTCCATTGCGCATGCGTTCGAACTGTCGTCTGCTCTTTCAAACTTGTCTGCTTTTTGTAGTCAGCTCGTTCAAACGACAGCGGCCCGTAAACCGAACGTTTACCCGGTAATTGCTATAAGAACTAATTGCAGGCCTCAAAACACCTTTGAAGGCTGGTTGGGGTAAGTAGGCTAAGTGTAAACAGTAGATACAAGAAGATGTTGATTATTGTTACCAGTGGCCATCACCGACTTGTAATGCCCGATTATGCTTGCGGTTTTCAGTATCGACGTCCACCATCTCAGCTACGGTTTAAGCTTTTGCAGCCCGAGCGACGTCGCGACTGAAAATAGCGAGCAGAATCTCATCGTGGGAGTCAGGCTTTAGCGCCCATTCTGCGGCGTCCACGTGAAATGAATCGCCGCACGTCACATTATTCACGCAAAGTTTTGCCTCGTTAATTTTGCTGAAGCCGCTCAAGTAGTCAGACTTTGTTAGGAGGACGTAGAATCAACAATTCCAACGCGAAAAAGAGCACGGGAACTCCCACCGACGCCGACAACAACGCAATTCAATGGTTTGTTTATGGGCGACGGCGGGCTTCTTGCCCACCGTACACCGCGCATGCGCGGCGCCGGTGGCGTCCGCTAGGGGCGCTCCGGTTTGTTTGTAAACATGAGTTGGTGTATAGGACTTGAATTGCGTCGTTCGACAGAGGGCGATATAGGACTTCAATTGCGGCGCTCAGGGCGTCTCACGTGTGATGTCGCACTGGGTTCGAGCTGCGTCCGACAGAGGGCGCTCACGTGATGTCGCACAGGGTGCATCCGAAGGAGGGCTGCATCCGAAGGAGGGCGCTGCGCTCCGGTCACATGACGGTTTTGAATTTGAATCGCTGCGCGGTAAATGCCCCTTTTATTCGAAAAAAAGGGCTCGGCGGGCGGCGGGGAATCGAACTCGCGACTTCGTGCTCACCAGCCCGACGCTATATCCCCTGAGCTACGAGCACATTTTTTTTTTCTTTATTGCCTGGTACATGACATACATAAGACATACCCGTGAACGCGGACAAAATGAGTGGTAAAAACTGCTTCAGAGCTTGGCTAGCATCTGGGGGTTAAAATCTTTTCATAGTCACAAGCCCTTCAATGAGTGGTAACCAGTCAGGCATGCATTGCTGAACCTTGTGGGCCTCTACAAAAGAAGAGCTACGAGCACATTGCTTCCGGAGACCGCTTAAGTCGGGTTAGTTGTTTGTGCGTGTGTGCATTCAGATCACGTGATGTTCCGCGCGCTACTTGGCTTTTGTAATGCGGTTAAAAACAGGATGCTTCATTGCCGCAGGTCATGTGACCATGGTCGTGTGACGTTGCTCGTCTTCCTATCACGCTATTTTGCGCGCGCGCGATTCAAACGATGTTCACTGACTCGTAGCCCCGTGGCGCCCCCTTAGCTGTTGCATTTGGGGTCTTCGAGCCGCTGGATTTTGGTGTCATGTGACGGTCCCCAATAGCAGCAGCTGGGTCCCGCTACATTGGGGTTGAGGTGACTGTAGAATTTTGAACCTCGCGGACCGTGATTAATGTTGATCCTGCGTAAAGCTTTAAAGTGGCCCTGTTAAAATTTGGGGCCAGCTCGCAAAAACTTTGCAAAGACCCAGCGAAGTTCGGGAATAGACGCCATCTAGTGTTCAGACTGTGAAGTGGTCCTCGTTCAAATTGGGTGCCACCTGATGGTAAAAGCTTCGACCCGATATAAACTTTGGACGTCATGTGACGGTACAATTGGCAACAGTCGCGGTCCCGCTAATTTGGGGGTGAGATGACGGTGAAACTTTGAAGCTGGCGGACCGTGTTAAATCTTGGTCCAGCGTAAAGCTTTGATGTGGACCTGCTAAACGTTGGGGCAAAGTCTTGAAACTCATAGACCGTGCTGGACCCAGTGATTTTTTTTTTCGAATAAACACCATCTCTCGTTAGAACTTCGAAGTGCTCATCGCCACAAATTGCGGATATCTGGTGGTGAAAGCTTCGACCCGCTAAATTTGGGGCGTCATCTGAAGATTCTCTTAGCACCAGCTGGATACCGCTAAAGTTTTTTTTGTTTTTTTTTTTTGTTTTTTTTTTTGCTGGAGCGACGGTAAAACTGAAGTTCGCAGGCCGTGCTACATCTTGGCCCAGCGTAAAGCATTGAAGTTGCCCTCCCGCGCGCTTAGCACACATGGTCAGCTGTATCCACTTAATTTTGAGGGGTGACGGTAAAAATTTGAAGCTCACAAACCGTGCCAAGTTGAGACCAAAGCGTAAAGTTTTGACGTGGCACTGCCATATTTTGGGAGCTGACCCCAGCGCGTAAAACTCTGAAGTGGCCCTAATAAAAATTCGAGCCCAGCGCGTAACACTTTGCACAGTCCCAGCCAAATGTGGTATACCCGACACCTAGCGTAAAAACTTTGAACTGGTCGAAGATTATTTTAAACTTCAATGAGATGAAGTTAGCGTTTCCTCTTCTCGATTACGCGCGCCCACAGTTTAAATTCGGGATTTAGGAGTATGAGTTGTCACCTCCGTTCACAGATGGTGCGCGTTTTTGTTGCTAAGCGTCTTTGTTGTTAGGGCATCAGTGATATCTGGCGGCGTTGGTGTGACCTTGCGACATCTGTTGCTGAAAAGTTATATTGATCGTATTCCGAAGGCGTGCTCATCCGTATATTTGTGCGCGAGCAAGTCCGAGCTTTGTGTGTATGAGTTGCCGATTCCGTTTGTAGATGGCGCGCACCTGAAACTCTTTCAGCTGACGTGAACTTTTACCATTATCGCGCGAAATCTCTCGCTAATTTTAGCGCCAGATTGGTAGATGGCGTCAACTCTATCGCGCGCGCGCGACATCTCTCGCTAATTTAGCGTCATCTGCAGCTGCTGAACGGAGTAGTGTGGGAAATGGACCGGAGCGTGGTCGCATCGATACGCGCTAAAGACGAGACAGATATGGTGTTTCATATTTTTATTCTCGTACGCTCTAAAAACACCACACTTCTAAATGCAGATCCGGTGTTCATTTTTTTTTTCTTTTCACTCCACGCCACAAAGAAACCATTGGAAACGCTTTACACAAAAAATGTCACACAAGCTGTTTCAATTAAAGGACACATGCAAAGAAAAAAAAACATTTTTTTAAACAGCTTAGATGGAAGAAGGATATTATAAAACGATTTTACAACGAAGAAAAAAAATTTTTAGAGCTATATTTACGGCGCTATACGAATTTGTAGTTGGCGCCCGCCGGAGCCGCCGCTGGTCACGTGGTAGGCCCGCGCGCCACCGCCCTGCGTCGCCGGAGCCGTAAAGCGACGCCGCCGCCGCACGCTGAGCGTTGTGCGAACGCCGCTTCAACGCGTTTCTCCACGCCGCCGTCGCCGCCGCCGCACAAGTTTGTCTGGTTCGGGGCGCCGCCGCCGTCATCTGACCGGCGCACAGGTCTATCACGTCTGCTTGCGCTTTTTCAGAAGTTTCCTTTGGGCTGTAAAAGTTACTTACTAATCGTAGTTTTTTGTTATACTTTAAATAAAGATGAATAAGTTACTTTTAGAGGCCATAGGAAGCTTCCGAAAGAGTGCGAGCACCACGTGACAAATATGGGCCCGTCACGTGATAAATAAGGGCCACTTTTCTGCGGCGCCCGCGGGAGCCAACTACAAATTCGTATAGCGCCGTAAATATAGCTCTAAAAATTTTTTTTCTTCGTTGTAAAACCGTTTCATGATATCCTTTTTCCATCTAAGCTGTTTAAAAAAAATGTTTTTTTTCTTTGCATGTGTCCTTTAAGATACAACCGAGGCAAAGAAGTTGTGAAATGACATCTCAGTGAAATGACATCTCAGAAATTTAGTAGGGACAAATCTGGTATAATAGTTTTCAACGACGAGAAGGGGGAACCCCTGGAGATACAGGACACATTGATAGAACACGTAGAAAAGTACAAATATCTGGGAGTATGGTTAAGTGAAGGAAGACGGTATCTAAAAGACCATGGAGATATTGTAATAAAGAAAGGGAAACGAGATACGGCTATCATTAAACACAGGGCACTATAGAGCTATAATAGATATGAAGTCGTTAGGGGTGTATGGAAGGGAGTCATGGTGCCAGGACTGTCATTTGGGAATGCGGTATTGTGTATGAGGTCAGAAATTCAGGCAGGTTTAGAGATACAGAAAAGGAGTGTGGATAGGTTGGCTTTGGGGGCACATGGGAATACACCAAATGAGGGAGTACAGGGGGATATGGGTTGGGCATCTTTCGAGAGTAGAGAAGTGATCAGTAAAGTAAAATTTGAACAAAGACTAGCTGAAATTGGGGATAGACGGTGGGCAGCGAAAGTGTACAAGTATCTATATATGAAAAGTCTAAACACTAAGTGGACAAAGCGAACCCGCAAGCTGCGATGTGAATACATTCAACGAGATGGAGCCGATCGGAGCATATCAGTAGAAAAGGGAGTAAAGGAAACAGAGAGGAAATTGTGGGAAGAGCGAATGCAGGGGAAATCAGCTTTAATAATATACAGGGCGCAAAAACAAGAAATAAAGAAGGAACAGCTGTACGCTAATTCAGTGGGGAGCTCTTTGCTGTTTGAAGCTAGAACGGGGGTGCTAAGAGCGAAAACGAACAGGGCTAAATTCTAGGAAGTAGACAATCTGTGCGACGTATGCAACCACGAAAGGAAAACTATAGAACATGTAATTTTAAGGTGCACGGGGCTTCGTCCAACCCTCTTGGGGCGGATGACTACGGATTTGGAGGGGGCACTGGGTTTTCAGACATGGTGGATGAATGGATAGGGAAAGAATTGCGGTAACTAAGAGGAGATTGGAAGATTGGTGGAAAAGATCTAGGGAAGGATAAAAAAATACAGATAAAGATAAGCAATAAATTCACTTGAAAATAGAGGGGGGGGGGGTGTCTGTAATAATAAAATTCATACAATTTAAAAAAAAAACGAGATGACGAAATGTTAGGCTAGGTGGCGCAAGCTGCCGCCCGTTACAAAGGGTATAGCTATTACCATCTATCCATCCATCCATCCACGAACCGCCCCCCTGCTTGGCGCGGAATTCGTCAGTGGGCGAGGCAGCTTTCCAACCATGCGAACGTCGTCTAATCCTGTCGTTTTCATACTGCAGGTGGATAGTCGTCAGTACTATTCGAAAGTAAAAAGCGACTATTTGCGTCTCGTAGTGCTGCCTCGCCCGGAAGCATTGTGTCTTTGTGTTTCCGACTGTGTTGATGCATTGTGTTCTTTGATTCTGCTTTTGATCGGGGATATTGAGTCTAACCCGGGACCTAAGACTGAGAGCCAAGGAAAGCAGCTTGACGAAATGCTGAAGCTTCTCCATGAAGTGAATGCTCGTACCCTTAAGTTTGAGGAGGGCCAGAACAGTCTGATGGCATCCGTTAACGAGATAAAAAGCAACCAACAATCGATTGAAAAACAACTCGTTGAAGTAAACACTAGACTAACAGTGGTTGAAAACAAGGCCTTAATGTCCCACGAGTGGCAGAATGAACTGCGTGTGGCACAGGTGATCGCCAATGACACAAAGAAAGAAAATATGCTCCTACGCGCCCGAGTGGATGAAATGGAGGACAGGTCGAGACGGGACAACTTAATATTCCATGGAGTCATTGACATTCCATCTGAGACATGGGCCCTATCCCAAGAGAAAGTACGGGAGGTGCCCCATCGGGAAGCTAACATGCAGATTGCTGAAGACGGCATAGCTCGGGCTTATAGACTCGGCGCCTTTGTCGCGGGAAAATTTCGCGCAATTTTAAGTTTGCGTTTTACAGGCTTCGATAAAACGTGCTGGTGGGTCAATCAAAATTAAAGGGCAGTAGTGTGTCTGTCAGCGAGGACCTTTCGGCAGCTACGCGTCACGCGCGAAACATTTTGATTGAATTTGCGAAGGCTACAAGCCCGGACAAGTACTTTAGCTTACGATACAATAAACTTCACCTTGATAAAAAGATTTTTATGTACTGCTCAGTCAGTGACAACGTGATTGAAGTTGGCGATCGTGTTGTACCATGGGGCGCAAATGCAGATAATAGCGCGGCTACTGAGTCAATGGCATCTGCTAGCTCCCCATGGCAACCCATAAATAGGCAAAGTCGGCAAAGGCCTTGTCAGTCATTTGACAATGTTTCAATTTTTTGCCAATGTAAGAAGTGTCATGAACAAGCGTGATGAACTGTGTGCGACTATTGACTCTTCTTCGTCTGATACTGAAACTTGGCTTTCGTCTCGAATCCGTGACAGTGAGATATTTGCTTGCGAAAAAAAGTTTAATATTTATCGATACGACAGGGAGTATAGATCAGGAGGAGGAGTATTGATTGGAATTAACGAGAATGTTGAATCATTTTATGTAAATGCTGTTACTGAGCTTGAGTTTATCTGTGTTCGCTTTCAAGCGGGGAATAGACGAATTGTACTCTGTGCTTGTTATAGACAACATAACGATTCCACTGGCTTTGTCAATGACTTACATGATGCGCTAAATAAGGTTACTGCATGATTCCCGGATTCTCCAATGTTTTGTTAGGCGATTTTAATTATCCGAATATTGATTGATCGGATACGTGTCCTTCTCTCAGTTGTCATTCCTCTTAGTGTTCCAATTTATTAAGCTTGTGCGCTGATGTCAATATTTTACAACTCGTCACTGAACCCACGAGTCACCGCTACGTCAGCCAATATCCTTATCTTGTTTTCACGAGTGCGCCGGATCTTGTTTCTTTAGTATCTCATTTACCAGGTCTCAGTGATCATAGTTTGTTATACATATCTCTAACGGTTTCTAAGCAGAAATCCCCTAAAGTGACTAAACACATTCGCAACTATAGCAAAGCGAACTTTGAAGTTATTTATCACCACGTAGCCCTTTTTCTAGATGTCTTTATAATTAACTTTTCTTAACGTACCATTCAGAAAAACTGGACCTTGCTTAAGAATCAAGTGGCGCTACTCAAAGATAAATTCATTCCTCTACCGTTCGATAAGATCACACACTCATTCACCCTGGTTTAATGTGACAGTAAAAAGGCTTTCTAACAAAAGAAAGATTGTTTCGCTCTGGAAATGCCACAGGCTGCTAGAAACTTTGGGACGCATATCAGAACGCATATGAGGCTTACAAATCTGCTATTCACGATGTGAAGCTTGTGTATTCCTAAGCAGTTTTGGAACATTATTAGTGAAAACAATTCGAACGAAATCTCAATCAGGGTGGATGATTGTGTCATACCTAGTGAAGAGTGTGCTGAAAGTTTAAATGCGGTTCTTGTTAAATCTTTTTTCCAGTGTAAGTAACATGTCACCTTGTTCATTACCTCAGTGCAACTTCATGCCTTTGGAACATTTCGAAATTGATTCCATTAGCATTGTTCGAATAATCGATAACCTTAAAATATTATCCAGTGCTGGTATCGATAAAATTAACTCCACTTTTTTTAAAAAACACAAGTGTACATTCTTCGATCATACTGTCAAAAATATTCACCCAATCGCTAGATCTCGGTGTCCTCCCAGACGATTGGAAAGTTGGTAAGGTGGTTCCGTTGCACAAAGGAGGTGATAAACATTTCCATAACAATTATAAAACAATTTCACTCACTAGCATACCATGTAAAATACTTGAACATGTAATTTATTCTCAGCTTGTTAATTTTTTGCAGTCTAACATGTTTTTCAACGCGCCTCAACATGGATTCCGAAAATCATTTTCCTGCGAGACCCAGCTTTTATTATTTATTAACGACTTGCATTCTGTTCTTGATAGGGGGTCCCAGATAGACTGAGTATTTTTGGATTTCTCGAAGGCGTTCGATAAAGTCTCACACGAGTTGCTTTTGTTGAAACTAAATAACCTTCGCATTGATGCTAACGTTATGGCTTGGATTCAGTGCTTTCTTACAAACCGATTCCAGTTCGTTACCGCCAATAACCATACATCTGCGCTCGCGTCAGTGGACCTCCGGCGTGCCTCATGGTTCTGAAGTAGGCCCACTTCTGTTTTTAATCTTGATTATTGACCTGCCGAATAACATTTCTTCCTCAATTAACCTTTTTGCAGATGATTGTGTCACTCACCGTGAAATTAATGATGATTCAGATGTTATCAAGCTCCAGACTGACATTAACGTTATTCTTCATTGGTGTGAAACTTGGCATTTGTAGCTTAACACAACTAAGTGCAAAGTAATGAGTGTCTCGTAATCATTCAGTTTCTCCCTTCTACTGTCTTAACAATGTTCCTTTACTTTCTCTGTCGTCTTACAAGTATCTGGGCGTACACATAACATCTGATCTTTTCCGGAAAATACACAGTGGATACGTTATTAGTAATGCAAATCGCATGCTTGGCTATTTAAAACGTGATTTTTCTTTAGCTCCCTCATCTTTGAAATGAACTCTTTATAAAATACTTGTACGCTCAAAGCTTGGATACGCGTCGTCAATCTGGGACCCGAGCCTTTAAAATTTGGTTAGCCCCCGAGAAGCTGTTCAAAATTGTTCCCCTCGTTTTATCCTCAGTAATTATCAACGCACTGCGAAGTGTCACCTCTATGAAATCTAACTTATCTTTGCCTAGTCTTGCCTTACGCCGAAAGGTAGCCCGTTTGTGTCTCTTCCATAAAGTATTTCACACTAAATCATTCCTCCGTCAACGTCTCCTCACACCATCCTTTCTATGTTTCATCCTGTTGTGTCTGTGAGTGATGTGCCTGTGTTGAGGGCTTATGCCAACGCGCATCCCAAGAACGAGAACGCGGAGAACGGACGAGCGCGCACACAGCTCGTGCAGCTCGGGTTACGTTCAAGGTTGTTTGCGCCCTATGATGCAAAAATAACATCCGCAGGCTTCGGAGAACGTGCTCCTCGGGGGATTGACGCTCGGAAGAACACCAGACACTGAAGGCTTGGAGCGGCCCGGAGCCAGACGCACGGCGCGCCCTTCTTTCATGTATTTTCTGGCAAATATAATATTGCCTGAATTTATGTATGTTCACTGACAACATAATGTTGAACATAACATTGGCGACGAGGAGCTGGATCCGAACCACGATCCGAACCTACGAAGCCTGACTTCTACGGTGGGACACCGGGCCACAAGTCATGACGACGGAGTGGACAATCGAAGTTTTCACGGGCAAGTGCTGGTCTTCCTGGAGCGAGCGGCTGAGCTTCTACTTTGTGGCCAACTCGATCATCGATCCGGTGATTGGATTGAATTGGAAAACCTTTATTGTTGGCTAGAGTTTCAGGTGGGTATGCTGATCTTGCTAGGTGGCCGTCAATGGAGACTGGCGGCGACCTCTTGGGCTCTAGTCGGGGCCTGGATTTGGGTTTCCAGGTCGGAGCTGAGCAGCAAGTTCTCCCACGGGCCCAGGTGCGCGAGCCTCTGGAGCGATAATGGTGGCGGATCTGCCGGACAGTCCCAGAAGATGTGGTCTACGGTAGCTTTGCCACCGCATTTGCTGCAATCGGGTTTAAATCTATCTGGGTATGCATGGCTTAAGACCGCGGGGTTAGGGAGAGTTTTAGTTTGGAGTTGTCTCCATAGTAGCTCCTGTTCTTTGGTTAAGTTCTTATGCGGAGGTGGGAAAGTTAGCCTTTCGAGCCTGTAGTGTTGAGTGATCTCGTGGTAGGTGTTAAGACCGTCTCCTGTCAATCCGACGTCCGAGTTATCATCCACAGCTCGGCCGATAGATCCTCGAGCTTTATCGTGGGCAGCCTCGTTCCCCGGGTTTGACGTGTGAGCCGGCACCCAGACCAATTCCACGTTTTGCCTGTTTTTCGGGTAATTCTTGAGAATTCCGAAGGAGATGGGAGATATGCGGCCCTTGGCGAAATTGCCAATGGCCGCTTTTGAATCACTGACAATCACCCTCGCTTGCGAGTTTGTTAGCGCCAAGGCGATTGCCGCCTCTTCGGCTATTTCGGAAGAGTTTGTAGGTACAGTCGCGTTTGCTACGAGTTGGCCCTCCTCGGTCACCGCGGCGATCGCGTACGCCTTTTTGGGGGTTAGGTAAGCGGCCGCGTCCACGTAGACGACGCCTTTCGGCCTTCGAATTTCTTGGCTAGGGCTTGCGCCCGGGCCCTGTGTCTGCCTTCGTGGTGGGCGGGGTGCATGTTTTTCGGTAATGGTTTTACCGTGATTGTCTTTCTGACGTTGGACGGGATTTTGCGGGTGCCCGCGTTGAGTGGTGCCGCGTTTATTCCCAGTCTTCTCAGGACCGCTCTACCCGCATTGGTGCGAGCGAGCCTGAGCTCTTGCATTCTCCGATGGGCCTCAGTCAGCTCGTCTAGCGTGTTATGTAGGCCGAGCTGCAGTAGCTTGTCGGTGGAGGTATTGATGGGTAGACCTAGGGCTGCCTTGTAGGCCTGCCTGATGAGTCCTTCGATTTTGAGTTTCTCGGCGTTGTATAATTGTAGATAGGGGAGGGCGTAGGTCATTCTACTGATGACAAAGGCCTACACCAATCGGCATAGATCATTTTCCTTAACGCCTCTTCTCCTGTTCGCTATGCGTCGGATCAGTCTAATGGTCTGGTGGACCGAGACGTTTAGCTTTTCGATGACTTGGGTGTTATTTCGGTTCTCTTGGATGATCATTCCAAGGATCCGGATGGAGGTGACTTGTTTAATGACTTTGCCTTGCACGTGTACGTTTATGTTGGCTGGCGAAGGGCTGGATTTTTGTCCCCTTGGAATGTCTCTTTTAATTAGGAGCTCCGATTTGGGATGAGAACATTCCAACCCTACCGCTTTGACGTAGGCTTCTATGGTATCGACTGCCCTTTGTAGGGTCTCTTCTATCTCCCCATCATTTCCTGTAGTGATCCAGAGGGTGATATCGTCTGCATATAAAGTGTGTCTGAGATTTGGGATGGCCTCAAGTTGCTTCGGTAATTCTACGAGTGCAAGATTAAATAGAAACGGCGAGAGTACCGATCCCTGTGGGGTTCCCCGACACCCCATGCGAAAGGGATCCGAGATTGTCCCGCCGATCGATATTTCTGCCGTCCTCTCGTCCAGAAACGATCTTACGTAGTTGAAGGTTCGGGATCCTGGATTTAACCTCGATAGGTTAGTGAGGATGGCCTCATGTGACACGTTGTTAAAGGCCTTGTTTAAGTCCAATCCGAGGATGGCTCTCGTGTTCGAGCTTTTGGGGATCACTTCTTCGCTAAGTTGGAGCATGACATCCTGCGTGGACAGGTGGGCTCTAAATCCCAGCATGGAGGGGGGTAGGAGGTTGTTATCCTCCTCATATCCTTGGAGTCTCTCTAGAACCACGTGCTCCATGGGCTTCCCTAGGCAAGATGTAAGGGAGATAGGTCTTAGGTTTTCGGTTATTAGCTTCTTGCCTGGTTTAGGTATAAAGATGATTCTGGCGTGTTTCCATTCTTGGGGGATTTCACCATCCTGCCAGTACTTGTTGACTAGGTCAGTTAGGGCCATCACTGACGTAAGGTCTAGATTTCTCAGCATCTTGTTTGTGACGCCGTCGGGCCCCGCGGCTGATGTTGTTTTGAGTTGGCTCATGGCTTGCCATACTTCCGCTGTGCTATATTCCTGGTCTTATTCTGGGTTTGGCTCACCCTCGTACCAGGGAAGTGGGTCCGTGGACTCCGTGGTGCTTAGGTATCTATCCTTGAGTTCTTTGATTAAGTCTTCTGTGTCGCCTTCATGTTGGTGTACTATTTAAGCGAGCCTATTGCGTTGAGCCGTTTTGGTCTGTGTGGGGTCGAGTAAGTGTCGTAGCAGAAGCCACGTATTTTTCTTACCCAGATGCCCGTTCACGCTGTCGCATACCTGTCCCCACGGCTGTCTTGCAAGCTCGAACGCAGTACGCTTCAATTTTCCTGTCTGAGGGTGCGATTGTGTTTTTGATTTTTCCACCTTAGTTGTAAGCTAAGGTGGGCTTCCCACATGTGTTTCAATTTAGGGTCGGTCGTGTGTTGCGAGGTTATCGCTGCTGTTTCTTCTGTGGTGGCTTTTACGTGTTCTTTCAGGGCGCGGGTCCACTCGTTCAGGTTGCCGATTTCCTTTGGAGCGGTTTTGACCCTAATTTTACGGAAGTTGTCCCAATTCGTTGATCTCGTTTTTAACGGAGGATGTTTAAACGGGGCCGTCTGGAAGGTCGTTTCCACTCTATAGTGGTCACTTCCCAACGTGAGGCCCGAATTTGTCCATATGGCTGACTTAATGTTTTTACTCAGGGCAAGATCGGGGGCCGTGTCCGTGCTGACGCTATTGCCGATCCTAGTAGGCTCTTTGACGTCATTAAGGATCGTCATACCCACGTCTTGTATAGACTGCCATAGCGCCGTTCCTTTGATATGCGCTTTCCGGTAGCCCCAGGCAGGGTGGTGCGCGTTGAAATCGCCTACCACTACGAGTTGAGATTTCCCTGCAAGTTTTACGGCCTTACGCATACTGTCAGAGGTTGCTTTTGTTCTGTCCTTGGGTGAACTGTAGACGTTAAGAATGTAGACGTTTCCATCTCCCTTCTTACGCGGCGGGATTTCCACTAGCGTGTGTTGGACCTTTGTGTCCTCGATTTCGTGTTGTATGGCCGCGATTTTGTGTTGAACGAAAGTCGCGGTGACCGAGATTGTTTTTTTTTTTTCGGGTCTGTGTTCAGGGGAATGAAAGGCGTGTAACCCGTTAATTTGATCGGGTGACTGGCTTCTTGTAGGGCTAAGACATCTGGTTTTTCGGATAGTTGCTGAATATGGAGCTGCAGGTTGCCGCGTTTGTTTTTGTATCCCCTGCAGTTCCACTGCCAGACCTTAATCTCCTGAGGTCGAGGGGCCATATTGAATTGTTTGAGGAAGGTTACATGGTTGTTGCTGCACGAGCATTTGCACGGTCGCTTCTAGGGCCGCGAGGCGGTCGAGTGCCGTGAGGCGTTGTAATATTTGTTGGAGGGTCTCTCCGACTAGTCTGAGACTGTCTTTGGTTCCTTGGTTGTCTTTTTCAAGTTGATCGAACCTTTCGTCTTTGCGCATAGGTGCCTGAGAGGTGACGGTGGTTTTTGGTTTGGGCTGCGGCTCACCGTCTGGGGATGCCTCGGCTACTCTCTTAGCGTTAGCGTCTAGGTCTGTCGAGGCCTGTCTCTTTAGCGTTACGCGGTTAGCGTCCGCATCCATCACATTGTTGGTTGCGATTTGGGTAGGAGTAGGTGGAGCCGATCTCGCGGCTGCCGGTGTGTTGAGGGGGGTAGAATTGGGACCTGTTTTGACGAGCTTTTCAAGCTCATCTAGTCGCCTATGGAGTGCAGCATTTTCCTCTTTCAGTTTTCTAGTTTGCTCCAGAAACTCGCGCTTCCCAGCGTTCGCCTGGGAGACCCTGGATGCCCAGCTCACCTGTTTGTCGGCGTTCTGGGTGGTGCTGTTGCCCCTTGAGGAGGGAGGTTTCTTGCGCTCGTTGCTCTTGCTTCTCGAGCTGTTTCTTCCGCGGTCGTCCAGGGGTGGGTAGGAGATAGACCTGTCCCTCGACCGACTTTCGCTGCGGCGTCGGCTCGACGACGGTGTTCTGGATCTTGAGCGCCGCCCAGGGGTTGTCGTCGTCTTCCGACGAGAGCAGGGAGTACCGATGTCCAGTCGGAGGCCCCTTGGCCTGGAGGTTCTTGCGTTTCTCGACGAAACGGTGCTTGCAGTTACGGCTTCCCGTAGCGTGCGGACGTTCGCAGATGATGCACTTGGCCTCGCAGTTGGGGGGCTCACCCTCCTCCGGTGGCGGGTGCTCCTCTCCGCAGCGATGGCAGCGTTGGCTTTTAGGTCGGTAGCACACGTCGGCTCGGTGTCCGACCCTGCGACAGTTGAGACATGTTTCGACCCGTTCTTTAAACGGATGGCAGGTGAAGAGGCCTGCTTGGAAAATCATTTCCTTCGGCGGTTTGGTGCCCTCGAAAGTGATGACGGCCGCTCTGGAGCGTCCCATGCGGCGTGCGTTGACGATAGGAAGTTCTGGATTTTCCGTGATGCAGTAATGGAGAATTTCGTCGGGCGTCTCGTTGCCGAGGGCTCCGGAAATCACCACTCTTACGGATTGTTCGGGCTTGGCGAAGTACGCCGTGACTGGGTACTCTTGATTGTTCATTGCGAACCCTGGCAGGCTCCGATAGGCATCTGCTCGTTCTTTCACGGGAGTGCTGATCGTGAAAGTGTTGTTGTAGGGGTTGATCCGCAACCTGTCCTTCGCGAAGAATTCTTGAGGCGGGAGGTTGAGCTGCTCGCAGATCGCCTTGAGTAACTGTCCCGGGGTAGTCATGCGGAGGTTTAGGTTACGCGGCCTGACTACGACCTTGCGGTCGTCTTCCAGTAGGCGTGTAAGGGGTGGTCTTCTACGTCTGGTTGACGGTTTGTTGTGGTTGGTGGCAAGTGAGGACTTGCCTGTCTGTTGGGCGGGCCCGGGGGTGGTCGATCCGGCCTCCGGCTGCGTTAGGCATAGCCGTTCTTCTTTTTTCCGGGTCCGGGTTTGGCGTGCTCTTTCATATTTTCCGCTGATGATACTCCATCCCTCTTCGGAGAGGACTGCGGGGGTGATCGTCTCGCCTTCCACGGCGTATGGCGGCGGTCCTCAGGAAAAATTACGACCTCCGACACCGGGATGGGGTGGCTGCTTCGGAGTTTTCAGGCTCCATGGCGAGGCAGAATCGGGGGCCAGGGCGTGCCTCGCGCCAGGCTAGGTGGTGGGCCTGCCGCGCCGAGCGCCGGCTCGATGTCTAGGTTAGGATCACGTTCTCGTGCGGAGCTCGGGGAAGTCGACTGCTCTCGCCGGAGGTTGAAACGAGACTCCGATCCGGTGAAGAAACGTGCAATTTTACTAACCTTGTGTGGCGCGGAGACGTTCGAGACTGTTCGTGCTCTAGTTGCATCAAGAACACCAGGAGATGTCAGTTTTGAAGAACTGATCTCAACCCTTAGAACGCACTTCGATCCTCGACCGTCTGAACTCTACAGTCGCTACAAATTCCAGCGTCGAGATCAACAGCAAGGCGAGTCGATTAGCAGCTACTTCGCGGCACTAAAGAAACTTGCAGCCGACTGCAATTTTGGAATAGGGACAACAGCGACCACGACTGCCGTATCGACAACGGGTTCGCCGAGTCAAGCAGCCACGACGACGCCCGTACATGCCACCAAACTGCCACTAGACGTCATGCTACGTGACAGGTTTGTTTGTGGAGTAAAAGATGAGTTCCTGCAGCAGCGCCTATTTGCGGAAAGGGATCTCACTTTCGAGAAGGCTTTCGAGCTCGCAACCAGAGCCGAAAGCGCTTCAAAACAGCAACAGAGTATCAAACATAAGACGGACCTCCCCCTAGTTCACAAGACATCGAAGGGGAAAGCTGAAAACTCCGGGCGATTGTCCACTCGACCTTGTTTTCGATGTGAAGGCCAGCACAGTCCTTCGACTTGCAGATTCCGCAACGAGGAGTGCCGTCACTGTCACAAGCGTGGACACATCGAGAAAGCCTGCATCACGAAGAGAAAGCTAGGTAAAAGTGCAAGCCACAAAAGCAGTCAGCACAACGTGGACTTCACTCCCCCAGCAGTCGACCGGCAGCGTGAGGAACATGGAGATTTTTATCATGAGCTCAACAGGGTGACACCGCACGGACCGTGTCCGAAATTCCTTGAGACATTGAAGATTGAAGGCAAATCACTGGAGTTTGAAGTGGATTCCGGTGCCTCGTGTACCCTGATCAGTGAGGAAACGTACCGCAAGGTGTGGCCCCATAACCCTCCTCAGCTCCTCGAGGACAACCTGCAGTTGCGCACCTGGACTGGAGAAGGCCTGCAACTTCTCGGTGCAGCGCAAGTGTCCGTTCGCTTCAAGACCAAAGACTTCTTGCTGCCACTACTCGTCATGAAAGGGGCTGGATGCAACCTTCTTGGCAGAGATTGGTTTCAAGCGCTTCGGATTCGCGTCTGTGGCATAAACCAAATGCAGCCAACTTCGGCAGCCGTCATGACGCCGGAGATACAGGAGGTCCTCGAGAAACACCGACAGATTTTCGACGATGATATCTCCGGCTACAAAGGACAACCGGTTGACTTGGACCAGATCGAGGGAGCAGTTCCCAAGTTCTGCAGGGCCCGCTCTGTTCCGCTAGAGCTCCGTGCAGCAGTATCGGCGGAACTTGATCGCCTGGAAACTCGAAGGTATCATCGAACCCGTTCAGCACGACAAGTGAAGTGATGTCAAATCTCCGAGGAGGAACAGTTTTCTCCACTTTGGATTTGCCAAGGCCCTGACCATCAACACGATTAAGGGCTTATACAAGGTAAATCGCTTGCCTTTTGGAATTTCTGCTGCTCCAGCAATTTTCCAACGCGTCATGGAGACCACTCTGGCTGGTCTTTCCGGTGTGAGCGTCTACTTAGATGACATCATCGTAAGTGGAAAGGACACACGTGAACACCCAGAGCGCCTGACACAGGTACTGTCCAGGCTAGACAGGGCGGGATTGCGACTCAAACGAGAAAAGTGCAAGTTTGGGGTCAGCGAGGTCAGATTCCTTGGAAATCTGATTAACGCATCTGCCGTTCACACCACACAGGAGAAAGTCCAGGCAATCCTTGAAGCACCAGAGCCGAAAGACAAATCGTCTTTACAAGCGTTCTTAGGGCTCCTTGCTTTCTATGATCGCTTTCTCAAGAACCGAGCGACCGTCGCTTCGGTCTTGTACAAACTTCTTGAAAAGAACGTTCCGTGGAAATGGGAGGACAAGCACAGCGAAGCTTTCAGGGGACTTAAGAATTTGATTCGAGAATCAACCGTCTTGGCGCATTACGATGAAAGCAAACCCCTCCTGCTGTCCTGCGATGCATCACCATATGGTGTGGGAGCTGTGCTGCCTCAGAAAGATGCTCAGGGGCGAGAGGCGCCAATTGTATTCGCATCACGGACACTGGGCACCTCTGAGAAAAACTACTAACAGCTAGACAAAGAAGGATTGGCGATAATCTATGGAGTGACTCATTTCCATCACTACATCGCTGGAAGGCATGTCACCATATTGACAGATCACCAACCACTTCTTGGTATTCTTGGAGCCAACAAGCCAGTACCCCCGGTGCTGTCACCAAGAATGACACGCTGGTGCGTCACGCTAGCTGTGTAGGACTACGATTTGGTATACAGACAAGGTCAACGTCATCAAAATGCTGACGCCCTCAGCAGGCTACCACTACTGTCAAATGAGGATGAACCTCGGCCACCCGGAGATGTACTCATGTTGGCCTGCAACCCGGTTCCGCAACTGTCATCACAGCGAATTGCAGAACTTACTCAACAGGACCCAGTGCTGTCGCAGATTTACAAGGCTGTCCAACAATGTACACTCCACAGGTTAAAAGGGGATAAATTTATCCCCTACTCCAGGATCTTCACGGAATTATCAACACAGCAAGGTTGCCTAATTCGTGGTTCTAGGGTCATCATCCCCAGAGCAGCACAACCAGAAACTTTGACCCTTGTACATGCCGGCCACAGAGGCATTGTTGCTATTAACCCTTTCACTGCCGGGTTTTTTTCCGACTGCTCCTCATCCCCTGCCGGGTTTTTTTCTTCAGCGGCACGGGCTCTTCCTCACTGTCGTCGCTGGACAAGTCACTTAGCTGAGCTGCATCATCGTTCTCACTCTCATCTCAGTCAGAATTAATCGAGAGTTCCTGAATTTCCTCGTCCGTAAAAGCGTGGACGCACGTGGCACGCTTACTCGCCATGCCGGCGCTGTGCCGCGCTGCTGAGACAACGACGAAGCAACGCGGATGTAGAAACATGTGCTCCATCTGTTGTCTAAAATTTAACCTACACGTTACATGTGTTTAGGTGACCACTGCATAGATGGCGCAACATGCCCGCATTATTTTTTTTTTTTGCACGAGTTGTCTCGGGAGTGGCAGGGAGTGAGTTTAAAAAAGCAACACGAGTATACTCGGGAGTAGCAGGGGGTGTGCGTGGGTGGTGTCCCGAGTTATCTCGGGAGTGGCCCTGAAAGGCGCTCGCGGGTACTTCTGGTGGCCCGGACTGGACAAAGACCTCGAACACACGGCAAACACTTGCACCCTATGTCAACAACACCAGCGAGCACCACCGAGCGCAACTTCTCCAGAGTGGCATCGAGCAACAGGACCCTGGGAAGTACTTCACCTGGACTTCGCTGGACCACTCGAAGGAAGGATGTTGTTGATTGTGGTTGACTCCTACAGCAAGTGTTTCGATGTACGCCAAATGACGAACATACAGTCGTCGTCATTAATTCAAGAACTGCGAAATATCTTTGCAACCTTTGGAGTGCCACAGAAGGTCGTAACGGACAACGGGACTTCTTTCGTTTCTCAGGAAACTCAGCAGTTCTTTAAGAACAACGGGATTAAACACGTCACCAGCGCCCCGTACCATTCAGCTACAAACGGTCAAGCAGAGAGGATGGTGTACGAGACGAAACAGGCACTGACCAAGGATCAGGCTGGAACGCTGGAATGCAGGCTGTCACGGTTCCTCCTAAAGCTGCATACCACGGTCAGTTCAGTAACGAACAAGACCCCAGCAATGTTGATGTTTGGCCGAGAACTACCAACCGCGATAACTCGCTTGGAGCCAAGTGCCCAGCAAGGTGGAAAGCTTCAGGAACATTCGGAAAGTTCACGAGGCATTGCAATTGACCGTACTGTCTTCGTGAGAAGACAGTACGGTCTTTTTCCTCAGGTAAGTTCGCTCTTTGCAAATTTTACAAAAAAAACAATGCACCATCTGTGGGCAACGCTGCTCAAAGTCGTAGCGCGATAGGTTAAGAAACCGAATTTTCCGGTCGATTTAAAGAGCCTGGCGTCTCCTTGTATCACTTTGTATATATACAGGGTGTCACAAAAGAAAATTTACACGGTCTTTTTTACCGCAAAAATAAACTAGGCATCGCCGAACGCTCATTCTCCGCTCAAAGGTAGTGCTAGAGGTCACAACCAGATGCCAAATTTTCAGCCCGATCCGATAACTTAATCAAAAGTTATAGCAGATTTTCTGAAAATTTCAATGGGAAAATGGCGGCCGATGGAGCGATCAAACACATGGGGCTCTATGGCACCAGAAACCGAAAACGGGCAAAAATGGGCGCCATTTTCCCATTGAAATTCTCAGAAAATCACTTATAACTTTTGATTAAGTTATCGGATCGGGCTGAAACTTTGGCATCTGGTTGTGACCTCTAGCTCTACCTTTGGGTGGAGACTGAGCGTTCGGCGATACCTAGTTTATTTTTGCGGTAAAAAAGACTATAAATTTTCTTTTGTGACACCCTGTATATCATCTGACCGCCGCACCGGTCTATCACGTCTGCTGGCGCTTTTTCAGGAGCTTCCTTTGGGTTCTAGAAGTTACTTATTAATCTTCGTTTTCTGTTGCACTTGAAACAAAGACTAATAATTAACTTTTACAGACAATGGGGAGGGCAAGTTCGTCTGCTTTTTGAGCAGGGGGTAGCGGTGACGTCAGAACGCCGAGCCCTGATTGGCTGATCGCGACCCCCTATCTGAGCGTCGTCTGCTCCTTTGCAACGTCGTCTGCGTCTGTCTTACCTTTCCTGCGACTTTCGAAAGTGCAAAGGCCAGATTCACGAAACGATATTACGCCAAAAATGTGCGTAAGACAAAACGTGAGAACAAATTCGTATTCACGAAACGAAATTATTGTAAGTTTTGCGAAGGTTACGACGGAATCCTACGACAGCTCCGAAGCTGTCTTACGCACTTCTTACGATCAAATCAGCATGGCCGACAGCGTCGCTCAGTTACTTGGTCGCGACGACGAACGGACGTTTATTTTTGTACGTGCTCTTCTCACGCGTCCCGACTATATGCAGCAAGAAAAAAAGTAAAAAGTACCGAAATAAACCACGACAAACAAGAACGCTGGATCCACAAACACCCGGGAAATGCTCCAACCGCCACGATTCCACGGACCCCCACCAAGCGAGCTCGGCAGATAGGCCTAGCAGGCACTCCGACTCACGCGCAGCGGTGCTCCGACGGTTCATGGCCAAGATCGTCTGCCCACGACCGGCTGGCGTGTTGAATGGAATATGCCTGCATGACCCTTGTGAACCCTTCCCGTATTATACTTTGATCGCTGACCTCAATTTTAGATTAAGAGGTCATTCTCTTCCTCTTGTCATCTCCTTGTTTCACGAGGCAGCGGTGACTCTCGCCAGTGAAAAAGCGGTGAATCTCCGACAGACGCAGGAAAGGTAAAGCAGCCATCGCTTTGACTAGCAGACGTAAGGCAGATGACGTTAACTGCGCCAACCCGCCGACGCCGTTAAAGAGTGAGGAGTCTCGCCGCACATGCAAGGAGGGAAAAAGTATTTGGGAGGGAACTTGCGGACACTCTCGGTTCTTAGCAAACGAACCTCGGCGCCTCGGGACACCTCAAAGTGAGTCCTTTGACTTCCCTCCTTGATGCGCGTCTGCTAGTTGTTAGACAAAAACAGCGTACCGCTCTAGTTCATTCGTCTGCCCTCTCTGAAACGCGAAGTCGAGCTCGCTCGTAAAGACCTGCACTTCCGAAAGTCGCAGGAAAGGTAAGACAGACGCAGACGACGTTGCGGGCGCCAACTAGAAATTCGTATAACGCTGTATATAGCTCTAAAAAAGTTTATTTTTCGTTGTAAATTCGTTTTATGACTTCCTTTTCCCAACAAGGCTGTTTGTTTATCTTTTTCTTTTGCATGTGAGCTTTAAGCGAAAGACAAAAGATGCATATTTAGAACAGAGAAAATTTAGCCGTAAATACCACGAGCAGGGAACTCTGGTGATGCTCTCGGATCGCCTCCCTGCCATAGCCTTGCACAGACCACTAAACAAGGTTCGTTCGAGCTTGCAGTCATAAGGTACTTCATACCATGAGGCTCCAGAAGTAGCTGCAAGTGGAAGTAAATGGCATTTCATTCCTCGGCAGAAGGAGAGTTCAATCGCTAGCTGGCATTCATTAGATGATACTGTGATGAATGCTCTGATATTTCAAAGTATCAGAGATATAAAGCATTATTATTATTATTACTATTATTATTATCATTCTGGTTAACCAATTCTGGTTGTAACCAGAATTGGTTACAAACGTAACCAATTCTGATTACGTTTGCGTCGTGCGGCGTGAGAGAAAAGTGGATGAGCTACCGTAGTCGCCTGCGGAAACTGCCAAAGTCGGATGCAGTCTCAAGTGTATTTTTTAACGAGCACCTTTCCAGGGTCTGCAGGGAACTGTTCTGGAAGGCGAGAGTAAGAGGAAAGGAAATGGGTTACAAGTTCGTCTGGGTTAAGTCGGGAAAAATCTACGCAAAGGAGGCGGAAAGCATGGGCATTGTCCGTGTCACAAATGTTCCAGATCTGGAAAAAAGACGCTAGACTATGGCAGTGACCTAAAATAGGTGTAAGGATTTCAAAGAGTTTGAGCAGTTACTCGTAACACCTTTTAAATCATTTTCTGTTGTTCACATTAATATTAGAAGTCTGAGGAAGTACTAGGAACAGTTTAAAGTTTTGGTAAATCAAGTTTCGTCTCGTATAAACGAGTTTGTCGTTTCCAAATCAAACGTTCCAGAAGCACTGTGGGATCTTTTTCAGTTGCCTGGGTACAATTCTTTTTTGTTCTCTCGACACTATTCCACTGGAGGGGTGCTCGTAGTTTACGTAAAAAGGGAATGGCTCGTTTCAAGACAGGAGGTGGCTTTCAATTAGGTAGAATGTATTTTTTTTTAAAAATTGAGAACTCCTGTCACTTCCTTTCTCTCTTAGCCTGTTATAGGCCCTCGTCCAAAAGCATCAGACAATTTTTCAGGAGCTCTCGGAGATCCTAGCCGCGAGTTACAGTCAGGGGTTACTTTTCATCGTAGGGGACATCAACATAGATTTGCTGAAAGATCACAAGTCCGAGGTTTGTGACTGCCTTAACACACTTGCTAGTGGTGGTATCGAAAGTACTATTAGTTCCCCAACAAGGGAGAAATTTATGGCTGGAAGGCTCATATCTTCGTGTATCGACCATATTCTGGTTAGGACTCTAGACACAACGGTGAGGTCGGCAGTAATTTTGCAAAAGTTGGATGACCACTTTTTTGTTGGATGCCAAATGGTTTGGAAACGCACGTCGGGATGTGCCAACAACAGTCGACACACTTTAGAAATTTTCGATAGACAAATTATGGACTCCGTGGCGTCGTCTTATGATTGGAGCTCGTTTCTCAAAACGGTGTCGTATTCTGATGTCTACCAAATATTTGTTCTTCTCCACGACTCTTTCAAGTTAAAGGCACGGCGCAACGTTGTAGTGAAAAAACGTAAGCCAAATTGCGTTTGGTAAAGCGCAGATATTTTGTCTGCAATCGCGGAGAAAGAGAAGTTATGGGCGCGTTGTAGGCGATCACCTGCAAATGCTCAACTGCGCGGAGTCTTTCGTGCAACCAGAAACAATTTAATGCCCTTGTTCGCTCTGCTAAAAGGATCTACTTCCAAAAAGAATTTGCAAAAAATCGTTTTAATATCGCAAGAACCTGGTCCCTCGCAAACGGTCTTCGAGGGTGCCACCGCCAGCGCTCCCTTGATGACGTCATAGTTAAGAAATTTGGTGACGATACTAAGGGGACGGTGGAAACATATAACACCTTTTTTGCTGCGTCATCCGAGCAAACACTCAGTGGGAGCGCGCATGAATTAACCTTGAAGGGTACGAATTGCGCGTCCGCTTTTCTTTATGAGATTGATGAAGAGGGTTTGCGTTCTGCCGTGTTCAGTATTAAGTGGACCAGATCACCAGGCGCTGACGGAATTACCGTTGGTTTTCTACAGAGGAACTTTGATTCGTTGAAACATGTGCTGCTTTATATGCTCAACGGTTTCATTCAAACATGTTCGATTCCCGAAGCGTTGAAAGTGGCTATTGTCAGACCGATTTCCAAGGGGGGTCAATCAAAAGCAACAGAAAACTACCGCCCCATATCTATTCTGCCTGTACTAGGACACTTGTTGGAAAAGCATCTCTTTGTGGTGATGAATAGTTTTCTGGACCGCCACCCCATAATGTCAGCCTCGCAGTACGGTTTCGTGCCTGGAAAGGGCACGCAATTGTTGCTAGATGACGTCGCCGATTTTTTTAACTTCGCGTTCGATGACAATATGTTTTCCTCTGCGCTGTTCCTAGGCGTTGCAAAAGCCTTCGACACCGTCAACCATGATATCTTTCTGCATAAATTGCTTAAGATCGGGTTTCGTGGGCCTTTTTTTGCACTTGTGTCCAATTTTCTATGAAATCGATCGCAACGAGTTCGAGTGGGCAGTGAAACAAGCTCTGTTTATTATCTACGAGTGGGGGTTCCCCAAGGCTCTTTGTTATCGCCGCTGCTGTTCAATATTTATGTCCACGACCTTATCTTTGTCATTTCGGGTTGCAAATGTTATCAATATGCCGACGACACTCTGCTGATTTCCAGACATGTGAATTTCGACAGTGCATGCAATAATTTGCAAACTAATGCCAGTAGAGTGGTGGACTGGTACGCCTCCAATCTTTTATAAGTCAATCCAGTAAAAACTAAGTTGATCTGTTTCCGCAATCCGCTAAAACATGATTTCATAGATGAGCCTTTCTATTTACGCGGGGTAGATAGCGTGTCTGGTAGTGTTCCTGTTCGATGGGTAGGCAGCACGAAGTACATGGGTATTATTTTTGAAAGCTACATGTCCTGGGACAAGCAGTTAGCCTACATATGTCGTGTCTTACGGAATGTAGCTTGTCTGTTATACAACATTAGAGTTTTTGTTCCTTTCCACGTTAGAAAAATCCTCGTTCATGCCTTGGTGTACACTCTGCTAAGGTACGGTGGGACAGTGTTCGCGCACAGTGCAGGCTCTAGTACGAGAAGGTAAACAGTGTTTTGAAATGTCTTTTAAACAATGTGGCGTACAATTCAAGTTATTCAAACAGCACGAATCTCTTCGCCGATCTAGAGATGCCAATTTTTTTTTCTTTGTACCAACAAACAGTAATTCTTCGGTATTTTGGACGGACAATTACAAGATCCCACATGTATCGCCTCGTATTTTTAGGCAGTCGATCAGATTTGAGAGACCCCGCTGTTTCACGAGGTACGGAATAAAAACGCGAAATTACTACGTTCCCGACACCTTCAATCAGCCACCCGATTGTGTATTTTCCCGAGATTCCAAGACGAAAGTTAAGACATGGCTCCGCGCAGTGTAAACAATTTTAAAGATTTTTTTTTTTTTTTGGGGGGGAAGGGGAGGGGGAGGTAACCAGGCAGGCTTTGAATCAGCCTTGAGTGCAGTTGAGCTGAGTTGGTGCGTGTGCGTATAGTACCTCTTGTTGATTATATTTCCAGCTCTTTTGTGTTAGCTCGCATTTGGCGACTTGCAGGGCCCCGTTCCACAACCAATCATAGGCTATGACGGGCCCGTAAACACATTTGTACCACGACGTTGACAATAAAATTATTATTATTATTATTACTAATATTATTATATCACCAATTTGCTAGCCTCGCAGGGCGACACTAAAACCGGAATCATTTTCCAAACCCCCTCAGCTTAAAGTTGACCCCGGCGGATGCCTCAAGCCATAGTTGCGAATTCAGCACAGAAAGCAAATCATGTGACCTTGTAGTTGAACGCCACGATACGTCGAACTTCTAATCACGTGTCACGCTGTTTTCGCTGCAATGGCGCGTAGCGCCAAAGAGGTCCAGCTTAAAAAGGGACAAAATATGTACGTTTTTGAGTGGGGTCCTTGCCTAGCATTGAACTACATTGCGAGGTAGGCACTCGGACACTCTAGCCGGAATGTTTGCTGCCTGTCACCGCTCGAGCAGACTGTGCCCGCCGATTGTTGAAGCTGAGTACGTGACCGCGACAGTGCCGTTATTTGACAAGCAACCCTATACATGTTAGAAAAATGACTTTGACTTGCAAAGAGAGTGCATATCATCGACTAATGACTGGGGATACCTAATTTGATGACGTTATACGAATGAAATGTAAAACAATTATCTGACAGGCATTCTATTTTTCAACAGGCTGTGTCGACTCCCCTTTTAGTCGAATGAGCCGATGTGCAATACGATAATACAAACAAACATTTTAAGTGCAGAGAAAAGTATTGCAAATGTACTGTCGACATTTCATCATTGTAGAGAATTCTGATAGAGATAAACTGTATGTGCATTGCCGTTCACCATTTTCTAAATAATTGCTCCCGCCTATTGGGACGTCTACACAAGTGGGTGCGCGAGTGGGCTAAAGACTGAGAGGCTAGAAAACAAAGCGTTCACAAAACTTTGAATGGCCCTTTCGACCATGCGGGTACATACGTCGCAGTTTCAGGCTTTTTAGCCAAAGTTCTTCAAATTAAGCAAATTCCGTCCACGCCTGAGGTAGACCATTAAGTCGTGATTCCAACCTGCAAACGAACCCTACTGCGCTGTGGCACGAGTTGATGCTGCCCGCTTCGAGGAAAAACAATGTTAGGCTAGAACACGACAGCCCACATAGTAAAGGCGAATACGTTTAATAAAATAAAACAAAATTCATCGCATTAAATAGACACAGATATATGCTCATAAAGTGACGACACCATCATTGCTGATATTGGTTTTACCCTTGCATTCGATCAAAAGCGACCTTCTCTTTTCTCCGGTATACTTCTGTGTGTTACCTGATATTAACATTTCAAGGAGGCCGAATGCACTGTTTTAAGAAAAAGTGTGCCTATAGAAAAAGACGCCCTTACCCGGGTTAGGAAAGCGAGGCTCTTGCGCACTACGTACTATCGGAAACAATATGAGCGTGAACGCGCCTCCGCGTGTCGCCGCTACCTAAGGCGCCGCTCTGCGGCGCCGTTCTGAAGTGTTGCGCATGCCTGTAAAAATCCTGTCGCTGTTCTCCCTTTGACTGTTAACCCCCGTCTGTCGTCTGCTATGCGTGCGCTGGCGGCCGCTCGCGCTGTCGTCTGCTGTGCGACTCGTTCCCGTCGCAACTCAGACAAACGACTTTACATGATTCAGAAGTTTCCTGTGCGATAACGCAAATCCTACATTTAATACGTGATTAGTAGCTGGCTCCTTTCATTGGGTCCAGATGCAGCGATAGCATGCAAATAGATTCAAGAAAAAACATCTGCAAAGCTTAGCGCTTAACTAAGGGGAGCCCGGAAAAGATTCAGTTGAGTGAAAATGGGCTAGAGTTCCTGACGACGAACGGGTCAACATAGTTGAGCTGTCCCTTTGTTTCTGAGTTTCCGTTCCGTTCCTGTTTCCAGTTTCCGAAATTCCTGTGTCCAGAAAGGACACAGCACGGCCACTCGGACACAGTATGAGCATTCTACTATTAAGCCAGTCGAGCTGATGGCCGACGGCATAACAGAAATTTTCACGTCTTAGGGCCACGTGTTCAAAGAATAAAAGCATTGTGTTTCACCGAAGACTTTCGTGCAAATCAACATCATTAAAGCTGTCTAGGGCAAACACAATTCGCGTAGGAAGCGCGGGTGTCTGCCGGAGAACGCAATGTTGTGCGGCAGACAACACGAGCGGGCGCCTGCGCACAGAGGAGTCGTATAGCAGACGACAGCACGAGCGGCCGCCAGCGCGCGGATAGCAGACGACAGCCAGGGGTTAACAGTCAAAGCGAGAACAGCGACAGGATTTTTACACGCATGCGCAAAACTTCAGAACGGCGCCGCAGGGCGGCGCCTCAGGTAGGGGCGACACGCGGAGGCGCGTTCACGCTCATATTGTTTCCGATAGCACAAGATGGCAGATTTCTTTCGGCATAGGTTTTGGTAACGCGTAGTCTCAGACCTAGCAACACTCGATGTCAACTATTTTCTGCTGCATTGTCAACGCTAGAGTAGGTTCCACAATGATTCAGCCCCTCGCTTCTGCGAGGGCATGTAGTTCAGTGTTGCATCTCACTTAGATGGTCTAGAGAAAGTAGCTTTGACAGAGTTGGAGCACTGCGGTAGCTGCTCTAGCATTGACAGCTTTGCTCAATATAGATGACGCCGACTATCGAAGCATCGAAAGATACGCACATACGAACTGTGCATTTCTGAAAAGAACGTGGTTCGAACAAAGTTAAGAACACGATTCTTACTTCTGGAGGCCATGCATACCAATCTGAAGCGTGACCACTTGTGTCTCGATAGCGCCACACGTTGAGAAGTATCAGCAAGACACCCGGGAGACACTGCTGATTCCTGAATTGAATGACCACGACCCGCCTCAGGTCTTGGAGGGAGGTCCAGAACACTCCTTCATGTCAGATGTTTTATCTGGCGGGGCAGGGGCTAAAAGTAGAAATTAACAGATTTACGAGAAGAGATAGGCTCCTATATCATAAACTCTAGGCTAGCAGGATATTTTTTTTTTTTTCAAGTCAGCTATGTGTTTTAATTAAATACAGAATTGGTTCTGTTGCTTATGATGAACCACTGTAAGGGTAAGCTAGTTCGTATCCCACTGAACCATATTTTAGAAAGTGGCAATGTTTTTGTTTCCATTTTGCACAAATGTAATCCACAGGGAGAAAACAAACGCTAGTATCAGTAGGCCAAGAGAACGCTCGCGTCAATCTCGGATATCTCCTCGAAGCAGACACCACCAAGGGTTACATGGTCGATCGGTCGATGTTTCCGTTCTATCGTCGGCGAGTCGTTTAAACTAATCAGAGGCGCTCTAAGGGACTACCGCTGCATTGGGAACAGCCTCACATCCAGCCTTACCCATAGTTTTTTTGTTGTTGTTGTTGTTGTTTTCTAAAGCCGCTTAGGATAAGTTAATATCGGACATCATTTATAAAATGAGCATTCTTTTTGAGCATGGCTCCCGTTCATCGACTAGCTTTACACTTTCCTTGGGAAAAAAACCGTGATTAAGTACAACTATTCTAGCTCAAAATTGTCACGAACACTTGGCGCACATGTTTACATTGAACCGTACATAACGTAATTTAAAAGTATAACAAAATGAAGGCGAGATTCGCTTACCGCTTCACGGAAAGACGCCCTCGATTCGGTGACGATTGTAGGCCAAACGTCGAAGTCGTCGCCTCGTCTGGCGCGGCCAGCCGGTCGTACCGCGCTGACCACGTCTAGTTGATATGATTGAACTTCAAGAGGCGCCTTCGAGTTGAAATCTAGAGTCGGAGAAGAACCGGTCCGCCAAACATCTGTCCCGTAAACCATATAATTGCACTCGAGCCGCTGACCCGCTAGCTCCTCTGCAACCATGGAAGCCGTGGAAGCGGAAGCAAAGGTGGGGCGCTGCCGGCTCGTAAAAATTGGCACTAAATTAAAATCTTGAAAGATAAGGGTTGCAAAAGGTAGAGGAAAGGAAATAAGCAACGTCTCGGGAAAACTATGGGAAGACTATGGGAAAACTAATGGAAGCCAAGGAGAGAAACGCGACGGCTGTCGCAACATGACGTCATATGAAGAGAAAAGATAAAAGAAAACGAAAAAGGCATATCAGCCAACGACAACCAGATGGGAGAGGGGGGGGGGGGGATCGTGTTGCTTGTATGTTTATACAGCCTTGATGCTAGTACGCCTCAACGGGTGACCTGTCTCTTAGCTGTCGATGAGAAAATTAGCCAGTGCAGTACAATCGCTAAACTGGCGTGTTTAACGTGCATCACGCATTTACGCGAACGCGTGCCGGTACGAAACTCATCCAGATCAAAATGGGCAGGGAGTGGCGATCGAACCCAGAAGGTTCTGCAGCTCAAGCTTTCGCACCCCGTTCCGAGCTGAGACACGTTAGCCCACTGGGCGACCGATTCTCCTCCCAGATGGAGGGGATGAAGGGTGGAATGCCAGGACAAGAGGGTTGTTGAGTTTTTTGGTTTTGGGTGGAGAGAAAGGGGCGTCGGAATGGGAGATGTGAGAAACGCGGTCTAATGCCATGTCAAGAATAGGGCGAGGGTATCCCCGGTACAGAAAAAAATGTGGACGTAGAGGGTGCTTGATTATGGAAATTGTCATCGCCACTGCAAAGGCGTCGGATGCGGAGAAATTGTGAAAACGGGATGGAGTCGATTTGGTGTTTCGGGTGGCAGGGAGAGTACTGAAAGTAGCTGTGTGAGTCGGTAGGCTTGTAGTGAACAGGCATTTAAAAGCGGTTGTTGCCGATAGAAATGCTGAGGTCAAAACAAGTAGCAGAGGTAGAAACTGAGGAGATGAATTTCAGAGAGGAGTGAGCGTCTTCAAGTTGTCGAAGGAAAGAATTGACCGCGTGCGGCGGGCCGAATCCGAGGATGTCATCGAAATAGCACCCGTTGAGCTCGGGATGTGGAAAGCGGGAATGTGTCGAAAAGGGAATACTCAACGAAGCCCACAAGGAGATTAGCAGAGAAGTAAACCATCTTAGTGCCCATGGTGACACCTCCTTTTTGTTGTTAAAAATGGTTGTTGAATTGAAAGGCGTTAAAAGAGAGGACACGTTCGGCAAGGCGGATGATAGTGTAAGAGGCGGGGGAGGGGAGGGGGGGGGGGGTTCAGGAGTCGGTCGTTGGTCAAGGAAGTGTTAGGGGGCCCGTAAGCCATCCCGATGGGAAATTACAGTGTAGAAGAAGTGGTGACCATGGTAAAATGCAGAGTATCAGAATCAAGGATGTAGTGATGTTGGCGGAAGCCACTATGGTAGAAGCTTCGCTGACGCCAGCAGCGGTGGCGGCGATGCCGCGCTCAGTTTCTCGATGCATACAGAGTCTCGATGATGTAGAAAAAGAACTGGTCCACTATTCTCTGACCCTAAATTTCAATTCGACGGCGCTTCTTGAAGTCCCGCTAGGCGAAGATCCTTGTTGACAATTGGTGTTAAAGTGGTGGAAGCTCGTTGATAGCCGAAGACGGATCGTGGAGGTGGGGGATACCGAACTATCCACAACGCAAAAATTTGCAAAGCTGGCCTTTCTTTTCGGTGAAAGGATGTTAGTCACCGGGAATGTCTGACGCAAGAAAAGAACGCTAAAAGCCGGCCACAACATGCCGATGCTTCTTTAACTGTAAACATAGTGTTCGCTTATTTGCGGTGGTTAACTGATGGTGGCACGGTAGTGGAATCATAATGACTGTAGTTATAACGATTATATTATGATGGCACCTTAATGAAGACTTGATGATTGCATTTTATAAGATGCGGCAATATACAGGAATCATGATGGCTGCATGTTTAGCAATTATAAATATGGTTGCAAAATACAGTAACCGTGTTGGTTGCATGTATGACGATGAGAATATATGATGGATCTCGATAGAATTATGTAAGCTGGTTGTTTGTTTCCGCTAACGTTTTCGGAAAGGGTATACTTTATTTTTAAAATCAATATTTAGCTAATTATGGCATTACACAATAATTGGGAACCAGAAATCTCACCGGGCATAAATCAAAGTGGATAAGAACTTTGGCATTTTCACACAGGGCAGCAGATTACTCAGAACAATAGAGCTGATGCTGGAAATTTGCAATTGACACAACACAGGACACTAAGCAGAATACACATGGGAACGCCAAGAATGTTTAACATACGTAGTTACACAGATATAAAACAACGGGCTAAGAATGGTAATGCAGGTGATGACATGTTTAATTAATAATATGACGAGAGGGCATAACTTACGATTGACAGTTCTCTCCTTTTCACTGCGTATCTTTGTTTACGCGGTTGCTGCAAGTTGCGGCGGCGTTTTTTTACGCGCGCTTATTTTGGCGCCAGTATCAGTGGTTCTGCTGAAGCGGGCCGTGGGCCCGGCTTCATTAAAAAGACCGTGGCCAACCATGGGCCGGTCGGAAGACCACTGTGGGCCGAACCTTAACCGCGGGCTGGACTTTGGAAACCACTGATCTAGAGGCGTCTTCCAAGTACCCCTTAGGTAAACCATCTAACCTGTTCGATATAGGTTAGGTTATATGTTGCTACGATCACCTGCCCATTAAGGTTTGCTGAAGCTGTGTCAACCATCAATCCAGCGTAACAACCTATTGTTCAAGTTATTGTTTTTTTTTATATTTTCCCACCCCTTATGTAATACCCCTCTCGAAGGGGTCTTTAAGGAAATAAAGTGAAGTGAAGTGAAGTTACCCCAACTGGGCTCCCAGCCAGTCACTTGGACACAACAAGAAGTATGCCGACAAAATGTCCAAGTAAACGAACCGCCTCACCGTTTTGATGAGTGTCTCCTTTTACAATGCTTAGTGCAAGATCGTCTTTAATTCAATTTAAATATTTTTTTTTTATTTTAATTTATTTGTTTACAAATACACAGACTGATTTGACCCATAGCATTGTGGCCAGTGCCGGGTCCACATAAAAATTAAATTCATATTGCGACAGACAAGGAGATAGAACAACAAACAAACAAAATATGACAAACATTATAAAGTGTTGAAGTAGTTCGCACAAATTGTATTCTAAGTCAACCATCAGTTTTTTTTTTTGTTTTTTTTTAAACACGGCAAGGAGTTAGATTTTTGTTTCTGATCGGTGGGTTTTAAATTCCGAATTAATGCGTCTCTATATTCTATTAGTCCTTGATCATGCGTGTTTAGATATGAAGGCAAATTGAAGTTAAAAGTCGTGGAAGCACTCGTTTGCCTTCTCGGAGAGTTAATCTGTAAATAAAAAATAATGTGAGTGTGAAAGGGGCACTTAGTAGACACTAACCAATTTTTTCTTCACGCCCGACGTTTGGAAGCCGGCCCGGCTCATTGTTCACGGGTGACTGCCTAAATTTGCAATATCTCGTTGTTATCTTCTTTCTGTCGGTATTGTTTTCTTCTCTTTTTGTGTGGCGCATCGTAGCCCATGTATATAGCTGCTTGGCAGCGTTCCGGTAGATCGGTTCAGGTAGTTGTTCATGTTTTTTATATGCCAAGATTCTAACAAGAGCCGTTTCCTCCAGGTTCTTTCTCTGTCGAGGATGGGACTGCTGTCGAAGGCGATTACGTGGCCGATCTTCTCAGCATCTTCTGCCTGCGCGCTGCCTTGGATACCTTTCTTCTTCACGTCAAACTTACGTCTGGCCATACGTTCGGAAAAGTTCTTCGTTTCCCCTACTTACGAGTGGTCGCATTCAGCACAAGGAATTCGGTAAATCAGCCCTTGAGTTTTTTTTTTCTTTTTGGGGAGGATCCTTTGGAAGAGGAAGAAAATGACCTACGATTGAGACAAGCTTATGTGTAACTGCGATGCCGTACGGTTTCAGAGCGTGGACGAGGACCTCACTCGTGCCATGGAGGCACGGGACACACATGCGGCAGGAGACATTTTCGTTCTTAGCGGCAGGAGGGTGGCGTAGTTTTTTTTTATGTCTTGTTGACGAATCTTGTTGGCTAGTTTTTTTTTTTTTTTAATGTCTCGTTTTATAAGATCGATTTCCCTTTTTACAGCGAAGCTGTTAAGGGCTAGTTTCCCCAGTTTCGTGTCCGGTACCAAACAAATGTCGACACAAAACTATACAAAACTCTGGACAGCTACCGCCATCTATGAGCGACGGCGGCAACCAGACAATCAGTCTGGTGCCCACCGTCGCTTATAGATAGCGGCAACCTTTCCAGCTATCATAGAAGAATGGATAGTTGGGCGAGTTGGTGAGAATTCATCGTAGGAAACTGCGCGCAAAACAGACAAGGACGAAGAAGAAACACGGAGCGAGCGTACAGTTTCGCGGTTCTTTTTTCTCCACCAGAGTGAAAAGGCTGAAAGTTTATAGTGACTTCTTCGTTGAGCAGACCGTAAGGGCGCGTCGGAGGAGAGCCGACACCACAGGGGATTTGTGAGTTGTTGGTTGGTCTGGCGAGAAGTTTAAGTAGCGACCGGTGTGCGTTTCTTTCCTGCATACCTAGAACGTTAAATGGTTTCTTCTTTGTCCACAGACACATCCAAAAATGGAAGGCAACCGTTAGACTAATGTTCGACTGTAAATTGAATGTCTGGTTTGATGGAATTGAGGTGTTTGGGAAGGCGGTCGACCTCGCTGGTCTTGACAACACAGAAGCAATCATCCACGTAAGTAGAAGCAGGGTGGGTATGGGGGAAAGCGTGCTTAGGGCTTTTTGCTCGATGGCTTCCATTGCGAGGTTGGCTAGCGTGACGGACACAGCAGCACCCATTGCAGTGCTGCTACTATGCTCGTAAAAGTGACCACCCTCCTGAAAAAAACATATACTTTTCATACTGGTTGACCCGTTTGGGTCTTACGATGTTATGGATATACGGGGCCCGTATGCAAACATGTCGTCCTATATGTGAACGGGTCGCAAACAGGAGCACCCGACCAGATACGAGTTGACCCGTTATGCAGGTCCACCCGTACAATTCCTGTTCAGAAAAAGGGGAGCTTGCGACCCCCGGTCTGCCTTTCGTATTCCGAGGCTCTCCACTGAAATGAAATCCTGACACCCTTCCTGAAAAGAGCATGCAAAGGAACTAAAACAAGGACTCGAAGGCAGGTACAGTTGGCAAAACAGATATATTACACGCATGACAAAAGCAAATAACCCAGCACCGTCATCACATCAACAGGAAAACTGAGTTAGTTCCCAGAAGTAGCTCAAAACTGCAGCGTTCTGTCGATATCTTGAAGTTGCTCCGCTATATACTTGTTCATGAGACCCTTTCATTGCCTAGGTGACACATCCGAGGGTGCTTGCCCGATGTACATGTCGAAGGCATCTGAAAATGAAAAAAATATATAAATTATTCATACGCACTGCTGTTAAGTCAAACCTGCTTATATTAGAGTGCCTCAATGTCCTTCAGTTTAGGGTGATGCCATCGTTTGTAATACCCGATGCCGACAGCACGCGCTCGCAGGGAAAATACAAAGAAATCGCAGGAAACAAAATGTCGCCGTAGCACAGTCAGCGCCACGAGCGCACGCTTTTTTACGCGCTTCAGAACAAAAAAATAATAAAAATAAAAATAACCGTTCGAAACAAAATGGCCAGATGTCATCACCCCAAGCAAAGCGCACATGAAGGCACCCTAGCTTATATCGAACTCGGAAAAACCCGTCTACCAGTTCGATCTAGCACGTAATTCTATATAAAAATTTTAAGGAATTTGACAACGAACAAGCACGCCACATTTAGAAACGTTTACTCTCAAAGGAGCGTCTGCAGGTCATGAGGGACGCTCCATGCGGCTATTCAGAGGCCATTTCTTCGTTTTCCAAGGTCTCACCGGCTCAACCTCTCCCCGCTTCCTACGCAAAAGAAATTTTCTTTTCTTTTCTTCCGGGCGGTTAAAGCGGTTGCCCCCCCCCCCCCCCCCCCCCCCCCCAAAAAAAAAAAAAAAAAAACCGCCAGCTTTCTCTGCAAGCTGGCTTTCCCCCAACGAGGTGCGCGCATCGGGGGAAAGCCAGCTTCCAGTGCAGTTCGATCTATCGGGAGACACTGCAATTTTCGTTCAATTTAACCACATTTTTTTACTATGCTTTTTTATTGCAGCTACTAGTCTGTTCACAAAGTGTTCGATACAAGGAATAGTTTGAATTAACCGGGTTCGATATAATCGGGTTCCACTGTAGCCCTAGAACAAACACATCACAATCAAATGTTAATTTGTTGCAATATTGTACTTATTAAGGTGCAACCGAGAACAATTAGCGAGGATCTTATTGGTCTATCAACCCAAAATAGGTCAGCCAAAATATTTGCCACCTTAAATCTGACCGCCTTCTAAATGACAACTTTGTTTCGAAATCAGCAGAGCTCGCCTGCTCTGGGCTACACTACATCACCGTAAACTGAGTGCCTTTCGCCGAACCAATCAAAGGCCTGTCTCTGATTGCTTGACTTCACTCTCTGCACGTGAGTCTGCAGGGGGTGAGGGGGTTGATCATGTGGTTTAAAATTGACAGTTGACTGGACCAACGAGCATGCAGCTTCTACGGTCCAGTCAGCTTAGGGGTGAATGGAGTAATGGCAACTTGTGAAATCAACGGCACCTTGTAGCTAGGACACAAAACTGTCAGTGTGGGTTCGTTCAACAGTTTACATGAGCTAAGCAAATATTCACAGCATCTGGCGATCTAAACGGAAAGCCATGAAAGTAGGTTCGAAAACCCCTCATGGAAATTGGCAATAACTGTGGCTCACCTCCAGGTTGACCACATAATACGATGACAGAGGTGGTCTATCCCAACATTTCAAGAACATTAGTCCTTACTGAATATAATAAATCGGGGCACGTAAGTTTAGGCATATGCCTATTAATGCTTAAATCTATCACTTCAATGTTTGCTTGCCTTATTTGGAATTTCATTTCGAAATTGCCGTTTAACCTGCATCATGCCAATGTATGTGAATTTGGCACTTTTATTTACTTTCCCAGGATTCCCCCAGCTCTTTTTTATTTTTACATTATTGTATACCTACAGACACTAAAAAATGTGTTTTTTATGCACACAAAACCAACAGCGCATATAAATGATGATCGCCTCTGCCACTTGTTTTATTAGATCTTCCTCAAATTAACAAAAGGGCTCTATAACACCCTTCGGAATAGATGGGAGAACAGATCCGTCATGACATCTGTAAAGTTTAAATATGACTGGGGGAAACAGGAGAACTCTGCCGCTTGGTTGGAGCACTGCTCACAGGAAGACGAGAAAGAATTGCTTTATGGAGCCTGTCACAGTACTTGGGAGCATGAGCTAGCCGTGAATTAAGCATTACAAAAGCGAGAAATCATAAGTGTCAACAATGACAAGTTATTTCACGCTCCTGCAATGAGGGGCCCAGAAGAACGAGATTTAAACCTTATTTGATGTCTAAGTCGAAACCCATTTGCCCTTGTGCTAACATGACGAAGGAAGCCTCAAACGGGACTTGGTGCAGGCGATGGGTTGCAGTCTGAAGATGTGTTCTCAACCAGTGGAAGTGTTCTCTTTTACAAGGCATGAAATGTTAGTTTACCATGCTTCTTTAAGAACTGCTGCTTCTTAACATCAGGTGCTATCGCGGCCGGTATGAGCTGAAACGTCACGTGCCGCTTGGCACATTTATCCGTAAACACCAACTGACGCAGAGACAAATCTCCTCCGTGCGTCACTGCTGTGCGATGCCTGTTAAAGCATTCCCCAGCTAAATTTCTCATTTACAATGCAGCGGCAGAAACGCCGCTGCATTGTAAATGAGAAATTTAGCTGGGGAGAAATTTCTCATTTACGATGCAGCGGCTGAGGCAGTGTTGGTGAATGCTCCAGAAAGGCCTAATCGTGCAGCTGTTTGCAGAAGAAACTTAAATTCCCTAAAGTAAAAACCAAGTTGGTAAATAACAATTTAATTTGTCCTTTCACTGGCAAAGATGCAGAGGCAAATTATCTAAAAATGTGGCCTTCACAAGTGTTTATAGACATTGGGTTGCATGGTGCACCCATCGGGACGGGAATTGAAACGGCGTAACGAGCACAGGAGTAAATGTGTCTCGGCCCCAGCGTGCGCAAGTGTTTGCCCAGTGATACGACAAACAGCACTAATAGTCTCGAGCACAAGGTGTCATGGCGTTTCACCTCATATTCGCCGTAATAGTACCCGATATTCCTCTGCAACCACAAACAATTGTGGCTCGGTGGAGAAAATTGATAAGCGCAGCTGTAAGCGAAGCTACGTCGTGTGGGAGGCAAGCACGGTAGCCGTTAGGAGACGGGAGCACTGCCAACTAGGCCAGCTGCGCGCGCGGCAATATTTCCCAATTTTCAAAACCCGAGTGGGTTTTATGGAACTCAGGTTAATCCCAATTTTCTTCTGAAAGCCCACCTACCTGAAAAAGAATGGTGCGGCAAACACACCAGATGGCAAACCCCGCTTAACCCCTTGATGCGTTTGTGTTAGTTTCGTAAGTGGCATTAAAGTGGCAGCGCACAAGGCCTGTGCAGCATTTGGAAGCAAATGGCAGTGTAGCCTTGAAATGAGAGGCACTTGGAAGTGGGTGGCAGCCCTGCTCTCACTTGTGGCATGCGCCTCTCGCGTTCCCACAATTATGGCTGAACCGCATGCAAGTGACTTAGCGAGCGACAAAACGAGCGATGGAAATACCCCACTGTCGATCGTTACGCCGCTTGGTTTTTGGATTTCAAGAAAACGTCGCTCATCGCCTTGATTGCTTGCTCCCGTCGCTTTCATGCGGTTTGCCTCGTTGCGCGGATGACCGAGTGATAACAAAAAGGGTCGCCATCGCTTGTCTCGTTGCTCGCTTTATGGTTGTTGGAGCTTGCAAAAATGTGAAGCGTGAATTTTATCAAGGACTTTGTCCTTGCCGACTCTCAGACTGCTGGGAGAACTTTGGGCTCCAGTGAAATACGACCACATAATTTCTCACTTTGCTTAGGAACTGAGGAGGAAGTAGTTGGAAAATCAGTTCATGGACTCTTCAAGAAAGTTGTTCGAAACACCTTGTTTTCTGTTTTCTTTCTAACTACTGAATGTCGTTTTTTTTTTTTCCGCAACCTTCACATAAAGTACTGCCAGAGGGCTAACAAATAAGCGCAGCATATACAAAATTTTGTATAAAAAGTCCGTTTCGCAGTCGAAAAGGAATTCTTTATACTCTTCGCAAGCAACACATCAATACAGACCCCACTTCTTAAGGCGCACGGCACGCAATATTTCGAGTAGTTTCCGAGGACGAAAATCGAACTTGACTCCGAACACCCGCAGTGGAAGCAAACGGGGTGCAAATACTAGCGCTAGCACGTAACGGGTACCTAGCAGTCACAGGTTCCGCAAAACACACCGCCACCCGATTTGTAGAACTCAAGCCTTGTCCACCGATCCACGAGATAAAGCTCCCTGATACACTTACCAAGTCCGCCTTCCCCCTTCCTGCGCATTCGGTGGGACGTTTGCCTCTGGGTGCGTTCCTGCAATCCGACTGCTGGCTCAGTGACAGGAGGGTTCCGGGACTTCCTTGGCAAAAGCTCGAGGGTCATCCAATGCACAAAGCACCTGTGCGACAAGGAGCCGGCCACGTTCGCTTTCACGCTACCTGCGCACACAAGAACACGTCATAACGCTCCGAAAAGAAGGGGCTGAAAAGTAAAAGGAATGGACGAGCACTCACCAATTCGACTCAAATCCACAGTTGGGTCCATGGGCACGCCGGCACCTAAGACACTTTTTCTTTTCTAAGAACGGTCTTTGATGAAGTTTTTCACTCGCTTTGTCTTTGCGTTTTGTTACGATAGTGATGGCCACTGATCTCAATGACAATTGCTGGATCGTGCTTCCCGCTCCAGCAAGTGAAGCCACCGGACGGAACCTTGCTGGGATACGATTTGCGGTTTTGCCAGCGTTTTGCTGCGGTTTTCCAGCGTGCTGTAAACACGTTTTCTACTCGTTCGTTTTCATTCGCCGAAGAAGTTTTTTAAGACCCTGTGTACCGTTGAGACTTGCCAGTGTGAACACGTGGAAAATTTTACGAAAGCGCAGTACAGCAGGAAAAAGGCACAACTCGTCAAAAGCAAGTTTCGCCGGTCTCGCGGCGAGATCAAAGCTTCTTTGGCACGCCGAAGTACTGCGTCTCTGGGTCTTCGCACGCTTAGATACCGATCAAGAATCGACGCCGTGTGGATGTATTTTGAGAGTCCAATGTGCGCGAAGGCGTATGTAAAGGCACAACTCGTCCATAGCAAGTGTCGCCGGTCTCGCGGCCTGATCACAGCTTCCTTGGCACGCCAAAGTGCTGCGTCTCTGTGCCTTCGCACGCTTGGATACCGAACAAGAATCGTTTCGGCGCCGTGTGGATGTGTTTTGCGAGTGAAATGTGCGTGAAGTCGTATGTACCTCTGGAGCAGCGTTTTACTTTTACTCTGTCTACTGTATTTGTAACTTGCGACACTCGCTGTCCAGAAACCGAGCTTGATCCATTGTCCAGTGGCGACGGAAGAGGGGAAGGGGGGGGGGGGGGTAAAGGGGGCGGCATCAGCGGCGTTTTTTTTTTTTGTTTTGCTTACTAGACGCCTATGGCAATGAAATCAGTACTACATCTACATTTCTGTGCAACACCCCCCCCCCCCCCCCCCATTTTTACAACCAAACACTTCCGACGCCCGTGGCTCCATTGTTTTAAAAGTGGCGATGTGATTTGAACCCTCAAGGAAAGAAAGTTGTCCTTGCGATCTTAGTTCCATGAAGTGGTGATCCATTTGCTAAGATTTGAAAGGAGGGTTTCTGGTGTGATACGCCAAAGGCACGAATAAACACCGACAGAAGTGATGGAATTCTCGAGTAATTGCATGAGGCCACAATAGAGTATTTCACAGGAACTATTGAATTATTTTAATATACAAAACAAAGTGTCCAATTCGTAAGACATTCAGCAGTTCCAATAATAGCAGCACAATAACTTCATGCATGCTTGTTATAAAAATGAAGCACATAAAACATTACTCGGAGTCACTTTTCCCTGACCCAGAAAAATAACAGTACGCATGTTATTGGACCTTATGTTTGGTCCCACACTCTGTTCTGTAAATCGGCGTGCCTCGGGGTGCAGCCTGATCTTCGAGTAGCAGGAAGCTGTGAGCTTGTTTAGTTCAACGACATGGTTATTCTGTGGTTCAGTATCGAACATGTGTTCATGTATGCCTCGGAAGAGTTCAGCCTGGTCTTCGGCAAGGTCATGCAGAGTAGCGCACACAATGGCAGCTTGTAGATTCGGTCGCTTGATTAGCTTTTTGCAAGTGCTGTTACTGGCCTCCAGCCTCCTAAGGCATTTCTCAGTACTTTTGCATATGACCACCACACTTGACGAGGGGACAAGTAGCCCGCCCCGGTTCTTTCGCCTAAGAAGCAGGCCACCACTTCCTTCTTACTCTTGCAAGGCTGCCATGCAGTCTGGGGAGGTTATCTTCCCTTGGCAGAATGCGGACCGCATAACCGGCGATGTGATCTACCACATTCTCCACTTACAGGGACAGAGTTGGGGTGTTTGGAACGTCCACATAGTCATGGTCCTCTGCTCTGGAGGAGGCGATCATGCCAAAGCGGCGGGCTGCTGCATGGTCATCCAATGGAGCATCGTGGGCCACGTCTTATGGTGGTTGGCCCTCCTGGTCACGAGCAGGATGCTGGTCTGGTCTTGCATCGAACAGTTCCCCCTGGCCTGTTGCACCTCGTGACGCACAAGGGGCCTTTTGTAAGCAGCCATAAACTGCAGAGCCGTCGGATTGTTATTCCAACCGCCCCTGCTTCTGATAGCGCCAAAGAAAAGCTCAAGATGATCCTGGCCGCACTTGTAGGTGAGCAGGTACCTCATGAGGGGTTCTCGACCACCCAACAGGTCTTCGCAAAAGCCCTCAAAGTTCTTTATGGCCATAAGAAATCCCAGAAAAGCAGTCTTCCTTCTGGTTAGGTAGAGTGGCAGGAGAGTGACGTCCCTCAAGCCGAGAATGTAGCTGGCTGCTTCTTCAAAGAAGGGCTTCCATAGGTGATGTGTGCTCATTCTCAAGGGTGCTTTTGAAGTTCTCGACTACAAGGTTCCTTGCGTTCATCATGTCGAACAGCTTGTCGAAGATCCTGATGAGCTTCACTGTGGCCTCGCTGTCGACAAAGGTCCCGTCCTTGAGGTCAATGTTGCAAAATTCCAAAGCATCGGCGACGCTTGAGCTGATTGCTTGAGCTGCTAGGTTCCCCTTCATCGTTTGACGCCTCCACTCCACATGTGCCGGTCGCAGTTTGTTGCCTTCCTTGAGACCTTCTTTTTCTTACGCTTGTTTAGCTCCTGAATGTAGAGCCACCTGACGGAACGTCCATCGGGATCCTTGATCACCTGCACAGACAAGAGAGCAATGCGCAGTAACTTGAGCATGTGGCAAATGTCAAAAAGAATGAAAACTCTCTGGTTAGAGTTGGCAGGATGTAGGAACCAGGGCCTCATTTCTTGAGGGGAGACCGTGAGGTCAACCCCAAGTGCTTCAATCATGGTCCAGTTCGATTGGAGCCTGTCGCATGTTATGGAACAGACAACAACACCAATGTCGTGTACCTTCATTAGACACGTGTTCACCAAGTTGGCCTTCTCTGCACCACTCATGCCGTGGATCAAGAAGTACCCACAGGGCAGCTTCCAGTGGTCGTTGAGAGCTACGAGCATGAAGACTAGGGCTTCGGTGGCCAGCGGTTGACTGTCATCGTCCACTGCAGTTCCAAGATCGATAAGTCCTCTGAACTTCTTCCCATCCCACTCGGCGTGCTTTCGAATGCTCATCTCGTCCATGAGCAAGGCACAGAGGACTTTTTTCTCCTGCTTTGGCTCGCCGTCAATCGAGCGGTACCATCCCCGCAGTGACGACACATGGGGCAGTGCTAGGTTGAATGTGCTTCCTACGTATTCATAAGCTTTAGTAGAATATAACTGAAGCGTAAGAGCAAAAGCCCTTAACTCTGGTGGGTATTGCTCTTTCGTTACGTTTCCTTTCGTGTTTTTCAGTGCTCGAAAACAGACTTCCAGCGGTGTGCCAGAAAGTGACTCACTACGAACGGAGGCAGCATCACTGCTAATAAGTTGCTTTTGCTTGAAGGTCCTTGAGGATATCTTTTATGTTAGAAACCTTTCCTTTTAGCCGCCTTGTAGCCTGCTGTGTGTATTTCAACTTCTTTCTTACTGCTTCTATGTGACCCACCACATTGTTCATCATACGTTTCTGGGTCTGAGGGCTTTGTACAGTGTATGTGTGGTCCTGTGTTGCTGACGTGGATGGTTGTGCATCAAGGGTGTCACTTGTAGGATTAGTAGTGCAAGCGCTGTTGCCACGGTCTCTTGGAGGCCTTCTTGTCTTGGGTTGCTGAGAAAATGCCAAAAATGAACATAGACACACATGTGTCCCTACACTGAGGAAGAAAACAAATTCAAAGTTTTTTTACTGTTTCTGGCAAAGTTACAGGTTGAAGCCAGCAACGTAACATCTACAAAAACACATCGTGTCTGTCTGCCTATCGGTTTTGAGAATTTTGTCTTTAATTTGGATAGCAAATGGTGGGCGAGTTTTTCATGTCTTACAACCAATCAAGCCTTATTGGGAGCTCAAGATGCTTTGAACATGTACTTTATGAATCATATACAGTTTAAGTAAACATCTAATTGTTAGCAATGAGATGGGAGCAATACCGAAAATAGCACAATTCAGGGTTCAGAATTCTGTCATTACTTAACCAGCTTGCCTGCCCTCTATATATTTTGTCAAGTAACCAGGGTTCAGAAAGACATAACAATATCTGATTACGAAACAGGGGTGTGGAAAATATAAAATTTCAGCTCAAATCGAATAGTGCCAAATAGTCACCAAAACCTAGGTTGTCTATAATCAAGTATTCAATAGTAAATATTTTATTTAGTATGTGCAGAAACTAAGCAAAAACAGCTCAAGCATTGTTAATGTTTGGTAAATGTATGAAATAGACCGGGAAAAAAAGCAGCATGTATAGATTGCGCTTGAAAAAAGTAAGGACCAGCCTATTACCTTGACAAGGTGTTCAGGTAACTTGAAGAGAGTTGGAATGGCATCTTCTCTTAAGCGTACAGCCACTAAAGTAACTGATTACTTTTTGGGGTAACGGTCACTAACTTTTATGTGAGGGTAATTGTAATTGTAATAAATTACAATTTAGCCTCGAGTAATTTTAAATGTAATTCCTCACTATTCTTCAGTAACGTGTACAAGTCTGGGCAAGAATATAAGAAGTATAAAAAATCAAGAAAACCTTGGATTTCATGTACGTTATATAAACGCATAAGGCAACGTAATAAATTGTACGAAAAGTTCATTACAACAAGAGATACTGGTATACTACAAGAATTCAAGAAAGTGAGGAACAAACTCAACGCGGATACTAAAAAAGCGAAAGCTCACTACTACAAAAATAAGTTTAGTTCCATATATAACAATCACTGGAAAGTCTGGCAGGCTGCAAATGAACTTACCTCTAAACCCCATGCTCTTGCCCCCAAAACAACTTACAATCGAGCAGGTGACCTACTCCGTCCAATCTCTTGCAAACAAATTTAACTCTGATTTTTTTAGTATCAGGTTATTACCAATGTTATTTGCCACGAGTACGCCTAGGTGTGAATCCTATGTTACATTACCTTTGGATAACAAAATTTTTCTTGAACCCTGTAGTGAAATAGAAGTAAACACGATTATTAAATCCTAAGGCAACAGTGCCGCCTGTGGTGAAGATGGGGTGTGTTCTAAGCCAATAAAAGAAGTTTCCTCTTTAATCTGTTCACCCCTTGCCCACATTTGTAACACAATTTTAAGCACTGGTACATTTCCAGAAAACTTTAAAATAGCAAAAGTATGTGTAATTCATAAACGCAGTCCTTTGAATAACATGAGTAACTATAGACCAATCTCGGTATTTCCGGTTTCTCTCAAAAATAGTCGAACGCGTTATTTACAAAGGTTTAGGTGAATTCTGTGCTAAACATAACATTATTACAAACAACCAGTATGGTTTCCAGAAAGGTAAATCAACGGAGATGGCATTGCTAAATATAAAAAATAAAATCTTAGACAACATCGAAAACCAATGTTTTACACTAGGTGTTTCTATAGGTTTCAAAAAAAGCATTTGACTCCATAGAACACGGCATCCTACTCCGAAAACTACCGCTTTATGGAATAAGAGGTACTACACTTAGCCTGATCCGCAGCTACTTAACATCTCGTCTTCAGTATACGGTCCTCCATGATGCGCGCTCTTCTCTAGGAAATATTCAGTGTGGCATACCGCAGGGATCAATTTTAGGGCCTCTACTTTTCCTTATTTACGTTAACGACATAATAAACATCCCAGAAACTCCTGACATAACTTTTTACGCAGATGACACGAATATATTTTTCACCGGTAATTGCTTCTATACTTTAGAGACAAACACTTGGTTGGACCAACTTCACTTGTGGTTAGTTGCAAATCAGAACTAAATACGTCGAAAACTATGTATATCATTTTTACAGCAAAAAACAAACCCATTACTAACACAATTAATATATCTTTTCAAACTCCATTATTGAACGCGTAGAATGTTATAAATTTCTTAGTGTTCGTTTCCACGAAAATTTGTATTGGACTGCCCAAGTAACGATCTCCGAAAGGAGATATCTAGATCCATTGGTTTACTTTTTAGTTGCAGACAACTTCTTCCAAACTGGTTAAAACGACAAATCTATACATCTATGATTCACTCGAGGCTTTATTACTGTTTATTGGTGTGGGGGACAACCGCAGGAAATAATATTAAGCAATTACTTACCTTACAAAAACGCGCGATTCGGCTAATTGATAATTTTCCCCGGTTTCAATCAACTTCCTATAGCTTCAATAAACATAAAATACTTACGGTAGATAACCCTTTTTGTCTAAAGGTGGCGATTTCAATTCATACACAAATTAACATTGATCCTGACATCTTTCACGATGCGTACTTACCCAAGCAATCAAATTACAACCTGAGGCACCTGCAGTTTCCAAAACCAAAAATTAGAACTAATTATGGTACTCGAAAATTGTCCTACCAGATTACAGATATCCTAAACAAACATTATTGCCTGTATGAGATGGCCCAGCAAATCACTTCCATGTTTCATTTCAAAAAATACCTAGGGGAATATTTTAATGGTGCTTTTGTACATACCTAGTGAGTTGTGTTATTAATCAGTGTTTTTTATTTATTTATTTTTAAGCTGAAGAGTTTTTAGCTGGATGAAATAATTTATTTCTTGACTTGTAGTGCGACAATACCATCTGTTGGGCTAGTTGGTTACACATGATCAGATAAAATTAGCGCAAACGACAAGAGAAGAGAAAGGTATAGGACAGGACAGAGCGCAGCTCTGTCCTGTCCCAACGACTGCGAGCTGGCTTTTTATTTTATTTTTCTTTCTCGTTTTGTGCCCTCCTGTTGAGTGTTTTTACACGGGTTGGGACCCAGTAAGGTGATTGTATTCGCCTTTTGTCCCAAACCCATTGAAAATTGTGTCAAAAAATAAAACAAACAAACAAACAAACCTTTTTCCTTTACCCGGCCCCTCTTCTGATACTTTTTTCTCTTTTTTGTATTTCATTCTTTTCTTTTTAAATTAAATAGCTTCTTCTCTATATTTTTTTGTGTGTCAATGTTTCATTTATTTCACTATTGCCTTTTTAAATCAAACATTTGTTTTTTTCTTTTTTTTTTTAATCGAGACATTCCTCACCTAGCGCTTGACCAGTTCATTTTTTTTTTTGTCTCGTTCTAATCTTTTTTTCTTTTTTTTTAGCGTTCTTTGTTTTCACGTTGGGATTATAGGTATAGGTATGACTTTAAACCGCTGTTCGAAAGTTGCATCGCCTCACCTCCACAAACTATCATGAGACATCTGTCCGCCCGAAATTGAAATACGCATTCCTATCTAGTTAACAAAATTAAAATCATTCAAATTTTAGCTGCTCGTTTTTGTTGTTTTTTATTATTATACTCACGGGTTCGAAACATGATCACTAATAAAACAAAAGTATTCATTACCTGCGCTAAAAAAGCGGTCTACAATTTTGACCCTATGGCTATTTTACAGATTGTGTAACAACACCCCTCGAACACTCAGTAACTTTAACAGTAAGAGAGTCAAGCATATTGTTCGTTCAAGAGTAGCGTTCAATAACTATATCTTGCCACACGCCATTAAACTCTGAAATGATTTTCCCGAAGCTTTCGTGTCTACTTTAGAACCCAAACATTTTCCCTCGTAATTAGGAAGCATTTTCTTCGCGTAGGGAACAACGAGTTGTGTTTCAATTAATGCAATGTTTAGGTTAGGCTATGTATGGATTATGGGAGTGGAAAACATTTTGTATGTGTTTTTGTAGCATCTTCTTTTATTTTCTTTTGTTTTGTCCCGAGGTTAAAATTCTGTTAATATCCATAATTGTAATTGCAATTATTTTAGGCCAATCAGGGTAGAAACCGAGGAAAAGGAGGAAGCAAGAGGGACGTCAGGACGCCGAGCTCTGACTGGAATTACGAGAGGGTAGAGGCAAAGCTCCCTTTGTCTTCCCTGCACTCGTCGAACGCTTTAGAACTCGCAACGCTGGCGTCCGGCGCTTGGCGCTCGCGGTCGAACGCCTTCAACGACTGCAGTCTAGCCAAAGGCAGCGAGCTTTGCCTCCACACACTAGGAATTCTATTCAGAGCCCGGCGTTCTGACGTCCCTCTCGTTTCCTCGTTTCTCTCCTTTGCTCCCTCGGCTTCTGCCCATATATGCTTAACCCCGCATGCTCGCCAATTTTGTATTCGTGGGATTTACTCTCCGTTTTGTTGAAACCTTTTATTAAATTGTGGAGGCACCCCCCCCCCCTTTTTTTTTCCCCTCGCATAATACAGAAGATGCCTTAGTGATGTTTTGCATAAATAAATCTGATCCTTATACCGTTGTATTCAAATTCCAGTGCATCACATTTATTTAATAATTTTCTCACGAAAATTTTACTACATCAAATAAACAAACAATTCGAGCTTACGAAAATAAACAAAGTTAGTCTGTGCAGCAGAGTCGGTGATTGCGCTGTAACTACATGGCGCTAATCAAAATCAAAAAGTGACGAAAATGTGTTTCGGATGTTATTGATTAATGTTGCCACCTAGCACTCAAGTACTCAGGCTCGTTTTTATAATAATTATAAGTGATATCATTGTTGTTGTTTCTTTTGGCACTACGGCTGGACGACATGTAGAAAATGCCTCGAAAACGAAAGCTTGCACGCAGGTGCTTTGCGAGGCTGCGTAAAAAGGAAGCTTCGCAAACTGTCTGCCTCGAGCCAGACTCATTCTTGTGATTCATTCGTCAAGCTCGGGAATACGAACTGTGAATCATGGCTCGTATTTCTGTGGGTTCGCTAACAAAATGAGTGATGCTTCGCTCCTTGCCGTTGCGGTGACAATCTCATCGGTGTTTCTGGCGAAACTTGTCTGGGAAACGTCCGATAGAGCTTATCGGAGACAGGTTCGTGGGAGCTGACCTGTCAGTCCGGAAATGCTCGAGGGGGTGGCGGTGTCTGAAGTAAAGGAGCCGTATCAGATAAGGCAGCCCTTACAGGGATCCGAAATGGCGTCACTGTGTTTCTAACTCTCCTGTGTTTTATCATTTGTTGTTCCTTTAACACGCAATGTTTTAAAGGTTAAATGGCTGGGTGTCACGAGAAAGGTGACTTATTTCGCATGACCGACACAAAAGTCACGTGACTTGACGTTGACGTCAGGTGACGTAACGGTGTCCCGAGACATCATGTGACACTCTGACGTCCCATGGCGCCGTGGTGTCACTTGGAACCACGTGGCTCTGTGACGTCGCGCTAGTTGACGTCAAGTTCGTGTGCAATGTGATGTTACGGTGTCATGAGACGTAAACATATAACGTGACGTCATGACATCACGTGACACCGTGGTGTCACGTTGTCACGTGACTTCACACACACACACACGCACGCGCTGTATGCGCCTAGAACAACACATTCTGTGCATATTCAAATTTTATCACATATGATCGAGACATACTTATTTATTTTTATTTCTATCGTATACTTATTTATTTTTATTTTTATCGTACCTCAGAGCCTTCCTGCTGGCTCAATTTGTTCTACAAACCACTGCTTTGTTGCTGTGACGTCGTTTGAAATTGAACGTCGGTGTGTCACCACTTTGATTTGTCTCAAATTAATATCGTAGAATTTGTTTTCTCTACGAAACAACACATTTAACAAATATATTATATTGTTTAAAAAAAATTAATCTCAATATCAGGGCGTGTGGCTTTTGCAACATATTCATATTGTTTCGTGTAAATAATTTCAGGGAAAACAATCACGGGGATGTTCTCTGTAAGTTTGTCGTAACAGATTTATTTTCAATTCGCACAGAGCTAACTGGTTTCTTATTTCTTTTTTTTTATTCCTGAAATAAATGATATCGTGCCTTTGGCAATATAGTCTCTGGAGCCTTGGTAAAGCGTTCACTCCTAACCTGACACTGCTGTGGAAACTCTTCGTGCTCGTTAGATAAGTCATATGGCTAGTTTTCATCGAGGGATTACGCTCTCGCCCATGCTCACGCAGAAAACTTCGAAACATCTATAAAGATGAAACCGGTTTTCACATTACACCTTTGCTATAAGGTTTGTTTTTCTAATCACTACATCTTTATGATTGGAGTGCCCGAAGCGACACAGCTAATAAAACATTGTTATCTCCCTTCTGTATAGGTCCATACATTTCTCTGTTGTATTAAGTTCTTAGAAAGCAAATACATACCGTTTTTTTTTGTTTTTTTTAGAAAGCGCTTTGACGATAGATGTAACATCAAAGCCATGTGCGGCCCAATTGCTCTATAACGTAGTTTCCGCTTGCTTTCTAAAAAGAGTTTGATACAACAAGGAATATATGGTCCTATGAAAAAAGTAGCAACATTCGAAGCGCCATGCATATGCTTTCACTTTCCTTTGAAAAAAAAAAAAAAAACTGTTCCGTCGAGGTACACGTTTCCCAGTCAAGGGTGCCTAGATCTTTTACCAGAGCTCATGCTTAATTCATCCAGTAATTCTCCACAGTACGTGTTTCACTGCACGGAAAAGGTGTACGAAAAGACGAACGCATCTCAACAACACACAATAATATTTCATACTCAAACATCAGAGCCAAGCTTTGATTTCCCAATAAAAGCACATTTTTTTATTATTCATTTAAACGCAAAATAAGAAGCCGCTAAATTTAGAGGCATGAATGACACTGTAATGCTATTAATTTACCTATTAATTCATAAACACTATAAATAAATGATATCACAATCAAACGAAATTTTTTTCTTTGACAGATTATAAGCACCGAAATATTTCGGTGGTGCCCTCGTATGGTTTCCGTTCGTGACGTCACGACCAGGGTCTGCCTCACTGTGACGTCAAGAGTTGCAATCTTTGCACTTATTATCAGTTGCCAACTAAGCTCCATGGTCGGTGCAGAAAGCACTATGGAAGGTTGGAGTCATCGCTTTCTTAAAATAACACCATTAAAGTTGACAGTCTAACCTTGTTCTTATTTCCGTCGATGAAAGCATAGTTATTCAAATTAAAGACATTATAGCTTTTGGCCAACCTTTGAATGCCGACCAAAACGACGCTTTTGGTCGCCCATGTCACCAATAAACCCTCCTGTTTCTTTTGCTTCGACTGAGACGTTTCCCTCTCTGTCACTTTCTACATTTTTCTCATCACAGCCTCGGCTGTTACACAAAATGATTAACTATCAAAGGCTCGACTGCAGACTCCGTCTTTTTGTTAGATCATAACTGTTCACAGAAATATGTCCCCTGCTTGATCACGATTTCGTGTGAGCAATACACATCCGAGTGATCTGTTACTGCCGATTCTGGGTTCCTTGCATACTATCCCGACGTCATCTGTATGTTTTACACAGTTCTCTACTTTAGCGGTATCTGGGTCGTCTGACAGCACTTGTAACTTTCTCTATTCATATCTCTTCGGTTCCTACAGCCTGTATGACTGATTTCTCTCTTGTGTCCATTGTTTTTTTGCGCCTTACACCATGATTTCCTACATCCGCTACAGAAGAAAAAGCGGCTATAGAACCCAGAACTTTGTGACTTGTTCAATTTTGCTACGAATGACCGAAGGTGACTCTACCCTATGGCTCTAGCCTCTACCTTATACAGAAATTACGCCATCATGGTGAATAAATTAACGCAAAGTTACTAATCAAATCCACAAAACAAAAAACACCTCCAAAAAACAATTAACCATCAGACAACTTTTAGAACAGCTAAGTTTCGAGGGTAAACTGCCAGACTGGTACCTACGTTTTCGATACGCAATCACTGTACTTGTTATTACCATGATGGCAGGAGGCTTCAGCTTCGTTATATTTAGTCTGAGAAACAACCTATCAATTGCAGATGCTGTACTCAGGCACACTTCAGCCTACTTGATATTGAACATCCAGAATTGTGCCGGAGCTGCTAGGCCCTCTAAAGAGTCGGACAGTCCTAGGACGAGGGACGGGCTACCGCTTTGACTCGCTGGCGGCACCGCTTCTAAGCGACACCTTTGTAAATGTAATATCGTCCCCAGGAGCCAACGTCGGCGTCAAAAGCGAAATGCCGCAAACCCTAAATGCGACGCGCGCAATACCACCAGCACCAACCTAATCAGCGCAAAATCAGGAAGGCGGCGGCTAAGACAGAAAGCAAGCGCCACAAGCGGGCGGTGGCCCCCCTCATGAGCCTAAAGTGGGGATTTACGGGAGCGATAGACGGCATGGACCGCAGAGCACACGCAATTATCGCCTGTTTTCTCCTGCTGCACTTTTCGTTTCGGAGCTTCGGAGCACTTTTCTTTACGCAGCTTCATAGCTCAGAAGGTGGAGAGTTAATGCTAATAAAGCATTAACTCTCCACCTTTCTCCCTCCTGTCAGGATTCGGGAGGTCGTGGAGTCTTGCAATCGTGAAACAAGACAACACGCGCGCTGTGGTCATAAACAAACGAAGGGGTTGCCAACCCCGTTTAGTTGTGTCTTGTCAAAACGCCTTCAGCCATGGCAGCGACTTACAGTGTCTCCAGTGTATTCTGCTCAAGAGAACACACTACAGACGTGTTTACAAGGATAGTCATCTTTGTAAACACAAAAGGAAGATAGAAAAACAGAGAAATTTTCTTAATTAAATATATAAAATAGCGAAAAAAAGACAAGGACAAGAAGTAAACAGGACAAGCGCTAACTTTCAACTAGATTTAGCAAAGCATATATGCACACCACACGCTAAGCAGCAACACATAAAAACTATCAAGTCAGTATCCGATTATGCGAAAACTGAAATTCATTCCCATGGAGCACAATCGTGTAAATCTAGTTGAAAGTTAGTGCTACTGCCGTTTACTTCTTGTCCTTGTCTTTTTTGCGCTATTTCCTATGTTTAACTAAGATGAACCAACTAGCCCAACAACGTACTCTACTAGAGAAAATTTCGCAGTGTGTAAGATCTGGATCTCAATTCTCCGAAGAGGATCGGGCAGAATCCTCCAGTTCGTGCATTCCCTACTTATAGCCACATTTGGAGTTCACCGATTCTCTCGCACTTGTTAGAATTATTGCAGAGAAGGTGAGTGATTCCCGGAATTCGTCAGTCTGGTTTGAAGAGGGACAAACGACGGACTTCTCCAAACGCCTTCTTGCCAACCCTGGCAACTAGTGCGCTCAATATATTTAGTTTTTTATGTTTTTTTTTCTAGAATAAATAATTACAAGTATTTTTAATCTTGACGGACGTCTTACTCAAAGTCTGCCAGTGAAGACACAGGTTTACCTTGGTCAGCCGGACTACAGCTGCCGTGAATAGCAGTGTAACAAGCTTGGGCTCAAACGTCCCCACTTCATCGCGAATATATATGTATAGATATTCGCATATAATTTGCATCGCTGTACTTACTTTTCTACTACTGTCTGTAAAAAATGTTGTAGTAGCTATTATATTTGTTTTCGTCCCACTTTTGTGGAAAAGGTTCAACTAAAGCTCCTAGAACTTGTAATTTTAAAGGGCGAAACAGGCCTATTCGCTAAATCAATAAAAATGGAAATCAAAGCAGCTATTGTAGAATACTTGAACTTGAGCCCAATACCCGAATACAGCACAAAACAATACACAGAGTCAAAAGCATTGTGCAAAAATGCCGGCGTGGAAGGTAGTGCACCTTCCGGCGCCGGCATTTTCGCCCAATCCCCAATGCAGCGCTGTGACTTTGAAGGAAACAAAATGCGTGCAACATGTTCTTTTTTTTATGAATGAACACAAGAGTATAGTGGAAAACTTTCACTATAAATTTCAGATAAATCGAAGATGTTTTTCTTTTTTTTTTTAATGGCCCCTTGAAATTTCTTATCTTTGTACGTGTGGACAAGTTTGGAACGACATAAAAATTTCAAATTTTTATATAAAGTAACTATTTATATAGCATTCGAAAGAACGTTTTTAATAAAAATATATGGGTTAAGTTTTAATGTCGTAGCTATTACTTTGTTTAAATGACGGTACAGAAATCTAGGGACGAAATGTCAAGGGAGTCAAGTTTGCGCATTTTTGACGCGAAATATATCACCTCCCCAATTGTGTACATATTCAAATCGATAGTTCCCATGATCTATTATAAGCACAAAATATTTCAGATATCACATATTTGTAGTTTGCATAGTAGGTGTCACCAAACATGACATAAAAGAAAACTTCAAAAATCAAATATGCCGTTCTAGAGCACTCACTTTTTTTCTCTTCAAATATTGTGTTCTTTCCGAAATCTTTTTTGATTATGTTCGCTACCTATGTTGAGGAATAACATATAAAAAATTAACAAAAATGAGGGGTTTACGATTCTCTGTAATGCCGAATTAGAGCGCAGCTCTTGAGGAGGAGGAGGGGAGGGTGCGGAGAGGAGGGTATGCCCCTCCTCCCTCTCTATACCCTGCTTTCCACCTCTAGTGCTCCCCTCCCATTTGGCGGAAAATTTTCGCCGAATTTCCCTACACCTTTCCAAGAAACACTCGACCCCAGGGACAACAAACGGTTTTCGAGCCCAGGCAGTGGGTTTGAACTTTGAGGCTAGACTCTCACCGGCGTCCCTGCTAACCCTAAACGAGTGGACTGTGATTTCGATAGGCGCAGCCTGCGTAGGCACAGTTCACCGGCGTCCCTGCGCGATGGAGTGTGAGCGAGAAGCTCGCCGTCACCCATGAACAAACCATTGGAATGCGATGTTGTCGGCGTCGGTGTGAGTCCCCGTGCTTTTTTTCGCGTTCAATTGTTGATTCTACGTCTTCCTGGCAATGCCTGACTACTTGAGCGGCCTCAGCGAAATTAGCGAGGCTGGTTACACCATGTGACATGCGGCGATTCATTCCGCTTGGACGCCGCAGAATGGACGCTTAAGCCTGACTGGCATGGTTAGATTCTGCTCGCTATTTTCAGTCATCACGTCGCTCGGGCTGCAAAAGCGTAAACCGTAGCTGAGATGGTCGACGTCGATACTGAAAATCTCAAGCCGAATCGGACCGAGTGAATCAGGCATAACAAGTCGGTGATGGCCACTGGTAACAATGATCAGTCTCCTTGTGTCTACTGTTTACATCGAGCCTGCTTACCAACCTTCAAGCTGAAGTATTTTGAGCCTGCACTTCCTTTTTATCGCAAGTACCCGGCCAACATTTGGTCTACGGGCCGGTGTCGTTTGAAAGAGCAGACGACAAACAGAAGCGTTTGAAAGAGCAGACATTTCGAACGATCAGGCGGCCGGTCGAACTTGAAGACGTACTGAACGTAGTCCGCAGGTGGTCGCACAACTTGACGGTTTTCCGGCGTTCATGTTGGAACGAAACAAATAAATGTGACGACCACAAGTATCCGTGAATTCAACCCAAAGTGCTTCCCGCCCAAGCGATCGGTCCGACGGCGTCTGTTTTTTTTTCTTTTCACGGCACATATTCACGTTCTCGGACGGACGAACGAGCATATGAAAACTGACCTTCAAACTTTTCTCGACTCTTTTGGTATAGCCCCAGTCGCGGCGTTTTGACGAGAAGGCAGGTTTTTGTCTGGTTCCTTCCAAAACAACGCAGGTATACACGTCTCACATGGGGATTTCCGCCCACAGCCCCAGACCGGAAGTGCGCCTGACGCGCCACCACCGCGCCGTGACGTAACAGAGTTGAGTTCGTGTATAGCGGGACAAATACCCCGTTAAATTTAGCGGGGAAATTTTCCCGCTAAATTTAGCGACGAAGTTTTTCCGCTATATGTAGCGGGGAAATTTAGTGGGGAAATTTATCCGCTAAATTTAGCGGGGTATTTGCTGCTTCGCGGTGCGGTTCTAAGAGGATTAAAAACCGGTTTTGTCGGACTCAGTCGTAATCGGTTGCAACAGTGGGAACAAGCCTTAAAGGGATGGTGAACCGAACATTTCACTGTCTATAATAAGCGGCGCACTATCTTTTTATGAGTAAGCAGTCCCTGGTGTGCGCGAGCACACGCAATGAAATTCATATCCCCCATTCACGCTTAATAAGCTCGAATGGGGGATTTGATGACGTCAATTTCGTTGTGTGTGCTCTCGCACTCCGGCGGCTGCTGACTCATGAAAAGATAGTGCGCCACTTATTATGGACACTAAAATATTCGGTTCACCATTCCTTTAATAGCGTCCCCGATAACGTGGTTTCGTGAATCCGTCTCGTCTGAAGTTTCGTGCACGATGACCTTTAAGTTTTCTTCACTCGAAAGTTTTTCTCCACCCGCTTCACCTTTCGGACCTCCTTTGCTGTGCTTGTCTCGCTCCCCAGTCCCGCGCCACAGACTCTACACTCAAGTGGGCCTCAGTAAAAAGTAAGTACGAAAGTAATCAGTAATTTTGTCAAAATTACCGCATGAATGTAATTCGTTAGATCACTTATTTACCAGCCCATGAGACTAATTAATTGCACTACTCATTGCAGCAAAAATAATATAATTACAGTAAGTTAGTTACAGTAATGTAATGAGCATGTCAGCAATGTGCGAGCTGACATGCTCACACCAGAAATGCAGTAATGTAATTACTGCATTTCTGGCTAGGCATAGCCAAGAGTAAAGGCCCGTTCACACTCTTGCGACCGAGTTCGACCGAGAGAGACCAGACCAGTTTTTAAGCCTCTTGCGATCTCTTAGGACCAGCTGGTCCTAAGAGATCGCAAGAGGCTTAAAAACCGGTCTGGTCTCTGTCGGTCGAACTCGGTCGCAAAGTGTGAACGGGCCTTTAAGGTAATGCCACGGCGAGAAACACCGGTAATAATCTTGCCTGAGAAGCGCCAGCAAGTTCCGCTGGAAGGTTTGGCATACTCAGGAATGCACGCGCTCCTCTGTTCGTATTTCGTTTCACCATGACTCTACATAACTACAAGCAAAGTAAGACAGGGTACTTTGTAGACTCTAACCAATATCTTAATGTGCCCAAAGGAAGGAACGATAAAATAAAGCAAATAATCAACAAATAACCGAGCGCGGGGAATTTAATTTTGCTTTGTCCTCATTGGTAATGTGCTTCCCTACCACAAAATGTGCCAAAGGTATTTAACGTTTCATCAAGCTCACGAAAGCGTAAAACTTTGCCACCCCGCCTAATTTACGAAGAAAATTTCTAGATGCCACTTGAACAAAATGTACCGTGGGTGGAAGAGAGGAAGTGTCAGAGTCTGCCTCTGGTCCCGAGAGCAAGTCGTGTCTTCATGCCTGCCGACGTGTAACCGAAATTTTAGTCCCCTTCCCTAAACCCTTAGAATTCAGGGAAAACGGAAATGCCTCCGAACTTGGCACTCTTTTACTAAAACACAACATGCAGTAAGGCTACCGATATTGTACGGAGCTATAGCATTTGGCGCAGGCAAGTATCCAGGGGGGCGGCCAATGGGGCCCGGGCCCCACCCCCCCCCCGAAATCTTCCATTTTGCTGGGGCCTCCTCTTCCCCCTCAACCTCATACAGCAGTTTGTCATGGGCGGGCCCCTCCCCGAAACAAAATCCTGGCTACGTGCCTGATTTGGCGTAGTGATGGGTGCCCCTTTCAAGAAAGCACTTGTGGAAAAGTGGCTTCCAAATCGCATCCTCGGCAGCAGCGACAAAATCGTAAAAAGAAAAAAAGGCTGTACGAATAGCTGTCTTGAAATGCCGTTACTTTACCGCGACTTTACATTTATCTGTTTAGACTATGTTGATTGATCGTCTGTTAATTTTTTTTTTGTATGTCCACAGTTTGAAGGCTAACATCCAAACTGTCTCTACTACCGTATCTGTTCGCTGATATCCCCCCCCCCCCCACCGCGTCATTGCATGGGCTGTTCGTAACTTTTTCGTATAAATTGAGTTATGTAGAGCGAAAATTAACAGTTGCCTGCTTGAAATATCTCATGTTTGAATAAATTACCTATGATTGCCGTCCAGTAGTGCCCACTTCACAATGAAGAAAAGGTGCAATGCGAGCGGACGTGAGAAGTTAATAAAAAAAAACATGAAAGACGTTTACAATTCTCTGTAATGCCGAATTAGAGCGCAGCTCTTGAGGAGGAGGAGGGGAGGGAACAGAGGGGAGGGCATGCCCCTCTTCTCCCTCCGTAACCTCCCCTCCTCCTCTCCTGTTCCCCTCCCATTTAGCGGGAAATGTTCGCTAAAATTCCAGCTAAATTTAGGGGGAAATTTATCGAAAATTTCCCCGCTAAATTTATTCAAAGCTTTATTCCAGAAGAAATGTCTTTAGAAAACATTTAGTGTGATCCGTAAATAGGGTATTCACGAATGTATGATCTTCTAAGAAAGTCATTTAAAGAGGTTAAAGAGTTAGTTGAGAAACAAAATGTATATAAAAAATTTCAACCAATTAAAAACAAATTTGAGAGACGTAGAATTATCGTTAAAGGAATAGATGATCCATGGCAAGCTGACCTTGTTGAAAGTCGAAAATTATCTTCTAACTTGTATAGATATATTTTTCAAATATGCATGGGTAATACCGTTGAAGCACTAAAAACAGGCGAATAAATAACTCAAGCATTCTTTGAAGTATCCAAGCCAAAGAGAATACCGAAAAAGATACAAACATATCAAGGACTAGAGTTTTATAATAGTAAAGTATTGAGATTGTTTTGATATAAAGTAATTAAACTTGTTAGTACTTTTTCAGAACTTAAGGTGGAAAGGTTCAACAGAATATTAAAAGATAAATTATGCAAGGTTCAAAATCCACGGGTTTTGAGCAAAGTAGTTAAAAACTCTAATATATCATATCATCGATCTATTACAATTACTCCGACCGAAGCCTCATTAAAAATGAATGAAGAGGTTGTCAGAAAAAATTTGTATCCTCCGCAGAAAAGTAATAAGAAGCCGAAATACAAGGATGGTGATACTATGAGATTACGGAAATATAAAGGATTTTATGAAACAGGTTACAAGCACAATTATACGTGTGGAGTGTTTAAAATCAAAGAAAGAAGTTTTAAGCGATGGTGTTCCGTGTTACCTTCTAGTTGACATGAAGGGAGAGGATATACTGGGGGCGATTAATGAACAGGATATAGTGAAATACTTTCCTAAAGGGTACGTTTTGTATAATGTTTTCATGTTATTTCTTGGAGGTCATTTTTCAAAGTCGGGGGAATGGGGGATAATCAATTTTCTATACTACTCCACTCTTCCTCATCGACGAACCTCTAGACCATTTGTGCCACTCCCGATACTTTTCGTCGATGGACTTCCTGGGGACCGTTGGTCGCCCTTCCCCGATGGATTTTTTTTTAGAACAATTATAAAGACACTCTACGTCTTTATTAATTGATCTCAAATAATTTAATATTTCTTCAGCAGGTGGTAGACAAAAACTATTGAAGATTCAATATACCTCGGACCATTAAAATAACAAACCCAATGAGTTCCAGAGTATGGATAAGTATCATTATTTATCACACCAAACTTGCTTATTTGTTTAGGCAACATATTTTGGGGAATACACAACTAAATCTCGGTTTCTGTTTTGATATCTTAACAATATCTATAGAACTTAGTGTTGACCTTATTGGGCTTTTTTACCAATTATCCCACATTCTAGTCAGCAATTTTCTCAACCGTTATCGCAGCTCCGGCTGTTAAGGCCCCCTTGACAAGAAAAGTCAGGGCTCTGACTGCTAAGGCTACTAAGGCTCCAAAGATTGACAAAAAAATCACCTTCTTGAGCCTTTTGACTTTTCACTATGTTTTTCTGAAGTTGACGTCCACAAGCTTACCCTTCTTTAGTTTGTGAATTTGAGTGGAAGCGAGATACAATCTAGAATTTCTGGAATTAGACCTCGGATCAATTCCTATTTTACTAGATAACAGAAAGTATAAAACATAGAGAGGACGAAACACAGACGAGTACATTCTTTCAATTGAAAAGAATTGGAAAGAATTGAAAGAATGTACTCGTCTGTGTTTCGTCCTCTCTATGTTTTATACTTTCTGTTATCTAGTACATCTTACCAACACGCTCGTTAGGAATATTATCGTATTTTACATTTTCCTTTTTTTTAATTGAAGCATGAAGCTTCTTTTGTTGAGCTTCTGAAGGTGTACTGGGTATAGGATATACATTTATATAAGACAATATTATATTTAGTAAACATAATTTTACGATAAGATAGAGTTACATTATTTTTTCTTATCAAACTTGTACATCATATACATTCTGTACCTTGCAGCCGGAGTATGCGAGGTTTAACATATATCTAAATGAGAGATGTATGAGCATTTTAGAATGCATTCGTAGACATATTTCCAACATCGAAACAAAATATTGGATAGACTTGCAAATGTTCGTTTTGCTACAACTGTCCCGGTATCTACATCTAGTTTTTAATCCGGCTTCCAAGAAAGCATTAGAGGCATCGTCAACAACAAAATAGGTTGGTGTGAAGTCACAATGAATTGGAAAGGATCTATAGGAGTTTACTTCTACATTTATTGTTTCCAGGTGGTTTACACTATCAAAACACATATTATTTTCAGTTAAAACATTTATTATAGAAAATTGTCACAAATAAAAACATAAACTTGATTCATAAAAAATAAAATGAACATGTAATGCGGCTAACTTGTGCCAAGAATCATAAAGTAACAAAGAGCGCACATACCTTTACGGTGACGTGAGGACGACTGCCTCAAGCAGCTATGTGAAGCTACTTTTGTAAGCGCGTGGGTATCTAGAAGTTTCCGAGCTCGAACAAACAAACAAGTTTCTCGGACAAGCGCTGGCGAGGATCAAACCCCAGCCAGCGGCGTAGGAGTCGAGCACGCAGCTGACTCCGCTTTTTGCACGCGGCAATATACTAAAAACAATATAAATATATTTTGGTTTACATAATATTTCTGAAAAATCTATGGTATGTTCTCCATTATAAAAGTCTATTGTTCTAGTCGTTTCAAAACTTTCCCGTTGATATGATACAATCTCACTACTCTTTAATTGTTCGGTTAAGTGGGCTCGAGTTTCCAAATTTTGTGTTACCTTTGGAATCTTCCACAATATCCTGTCAACTAGAACGTTGTAATTTTCTGCAGTGCTAATTTCATTTTCATTTCATCTATTATTCCCTCAGGGCCCGAAGGCATTACAGAGGGGAGTGGGTGGTTAACACATAAAAGTAACACAGTTGAGTGAGGCAAAAACAAAAACAAAAAAAAACACGCGCTACGCAACATCTGTTAAAAAGTATGTAATAACATTTTTTAAATCAACAGTGTTAGTTATTGAGACTATATGTGCGGGAAGGCGATTTCTATCAATGGAGGTCTGGGGTAGAAACGAGGCATCAAAAGTGGAGGTTCTGCAATGGGGAATCCCTACCTTTACGTCATGGTCTACACGTGCTGACGTGTACGATGGTTCTAAAAACAATGCTTGACGGAGAGCGGGGTTAGAGTAATAGATCTTGTGAAATAAACATAGACGAGATATTTGTCTTCGGAAAGAGAGATCAGGCAAGGAGAGGGACGATTTCATGGAAGTTACACTGGCTGTACGATGATAGTTCGAAAGTATAAAACGGGCAGAACGATTCTGAATAGATTCGACAGCTGATGCAAAGGTGATACCGGGGCTCCAAATAGAAGCTGCATGTTTAAGTTTAGGACGAACTATGGTTTTGTAGAGGATAAGTTTTAACAAAAGCGGAGCAAGCGAAAAGTTGCGTTTGCGTTGTTAGCGACATTTGCGTTGTTGCGTTTGCGTTGTTAGCGACGTTTGCGTTGTTAGCGACATATTGGACGTAGATATTCAAGGGGGGGTCGTTGGTTATGTGTAGGGTTCATATTTTTCGGTTTAAACCGATAAAATCCGATAAAAGATACGTCGAATTCATTTTCTAAAATTTAGTTTTAACCGGAAAAGGGCGCTTTGACCTTCCAGTTGTACCGCAGAGCCGTGGGGAAAAAGTGGAACGACAGTGTCTATCGAAACGCGTCCGTATGTATGGGATACACGGGTGCCATCATGAAGTTCTGCTTTAATGTGCGCATCATCGGTCCGAACGTGAAGTCCGAAAAGCCCCATGACTTCGCCATGTACGAGCGCGTTTTCAAACTCGTTGTAAGGAAACTGACTTGATGGAAGCTCTGCATGTTGTGTTGTGCTTCAAAACGTCGCACCGTGTCTCTTTTGGCGCTCACAATTGGTTGACTGGCCGATTTTGGCTCAGGCAGTGCTTCATCTCCTCAACCTGCCAGTGTCCAGCGTTAGCGTTGAGAGGGCATTGTCGAAGCTCAGTGTCATGTTAACAGGAAAGAAAGAGTGCGGATCAACGAAGAGAACCTGGGAAAGTACATGTGTGTGCGTACTATAATAAGATCACGTAATCCTGATATACAAAAAGGTGAAGTTCCATGATTTTGGGCATAGCCTTCATCTCTGACTTGTTTGTACTTCTGTTTTTTCTTGTTTCTTTTACAGTTGCACACACTTGCCCAATAAAGTGTCCATTTCTTTTTCTATGTATCTGTGCCGTTATTTTTTCAGTGATCGCAAATATCACAGCTACAAGGAATAATCTGATCCGGTGTCCGTTGGTGTTTATTTTATATTCACCAAAAAAAGGCGATAAACTTTTGTGGGCATAAATATACGCCGAAAAAAAACCGAAAATTGAATTCTAAAATAAACACAAAAAATAAACCGAAAACGTGGAACCCTAGTTATGTGAATGCCGAGATATTTATAGGAGGACACAGAAACTAGAGAAGAATTGTTGATAGAGTAGGAAGAACAAGTGTTGTTATGACGAGATACTCTCATAGATGTACATTTAGTGATGTTAAGTTCCATGAGCGATTCCTTGCACCATTTGCAGACGTTGTTAATATCAATCTGAAGGACGGAAATGTCAGAGTCAGCGAATAGACTAATAGAGGAAGAAACATGCACAGGAAGGTCATTGATATAAATAAGAAATAAGAGTGGTCCGAGTAAGGAGCCCTGAGGGACATCGGAGTTGACAGGTGAGGGCGAAAATTTAGTGCCGTTAGTTCGAACAAAGTGGAAGCGATACGTTAGGAATGATTTTATCCATGTGAGGACATTGAATCTATGTTAAGGTTACTAAGTTTATGAAGAAGTAGCTGGTGAGAAACCTTGTCAAAAGCTTTTGAGAAATCCAGGAATATGCAGTCAGTCGTAGAACCCCGGTCTAGAGTGAGGTGAAGATGATGAGTTAATGTTAGTAGTTGGGTATCACAGGAATAAAACTTTCGAAAACCATGTTCAGCTGTGTTGAAAAAAGAGTTGGAGTCTAGAAAGTTAAAAAGATGTGAATATATTGCGTGCTCAAGAATTTTGCAAGGGATGTTCGTTAGGAAGATCGGGCGGAAATTAATAGGATTATATTTATCACCGCCTTTATGAACTGGAATCACCTTCCCCACCTTCCAGTCACTGGGTAATATTCCTTGTTCGAGAGACTGGGAAAAAAAGTTAAGATAGAATAATGCTTGAATACATTTTAGTGTTCTTTAGAAACTTAACAGTTACATCGTCGATGCCGGCTGCCGAAGAGGTTTTAAGATTTGCAATTGTGTTAGCAATCCCTTCAGATTCTATAATGACAGGATACATTGGCAAAAAGTTACAAACTGGAGCTGCGGTAAAGTTGGAGGTAACAGGGCACGAAAACGCTTTGACGAAAACATCATTTAAAACAAAAGAACACTGTTCATTTGGTACATCTTCTCCCTCAGCCATTCTAAGCGCGACATCGGAGCTTTCAGTGGAGGTAACGACTTTCCAAAATTGACGGGGTTTGTTTATTAGCATAGATGGTAACAAAATATGAAAAAATGAGCTTTTTGCCTCTTCAACAGCATTTTTGTACACGCCGGCAGCTAGATGGTACGCTGCCCAAAGCTGTACATCATACTTCAGCTTGACTGCACGAAACAATCGCTTCTTTTTATTTGAGAGCCTTTTCAGAGTCACGGTATACCATGGCGATTCAGGTGACGTTATGTTGCGAAGAGGTACATGTGCCTTCACCAGTGATTCCACCTTATATTTGAATAAACGCCATTTTCTGCGACTGAGCGCTAGGCAAAACAGTGCATACCGATTTAAAAAGAGACTCATTTCATTGTTAATCACATCAAAGTCCGCTCTAGCATAATCGTGTATTTTCTTTATTTGTTTTGATTTGCGGGAACTGGGAATGTTTAATATGAAATGCAACAAGGAATGATCACTAATGCCAGGCATGTAAGTCAACGAAGTGATACTCTCGGGCGATGTTGTTAATATAAGGTCTAAAACAGAAGCAGTTGTATTTGTAATACGCGTCGGTTGCGTAACAATTTGTGAAAAGCTAAAATCCAAACACAAGTTCAAAAACTCACTACTCTCTGAAGAAAAGGGACTGAGGCTAGCACCCATATCTGACCAAACTATGGTGGGGTAGTTAAAGTCACCCAGCAGCATTATTGGCGTATTGGAAAAACGGACCATGACTCCGTTAATTGCGTCGTGTATGGTTGTAACAAAAGTGTCACTTTTAGAGGGAGGGCGATAACACACGCTTAAAATATTTTTTTTTTCTTTTTACCTGAGACAAACCCATAGAAGATTCAGTTCAGAAACAATGCTGGTTTGAAATGATGATACGTTTTCCGCCACCGCGACCAGTACGCCACTGCCATTTTTTTCTTCTCTGTCATGACGGTATAAATTGAAACGTTTATGACAGTTTAAGATTTCACCGTTACGTATTTTGCTTGATGACCAGCTCTTGGTGAGAACAACAACATCCGCATCTGATGAGTCCACAATTGACGACAAGTTATCGCGGTTACGCATAACGCTTCTAATGTTAGTAAAAATAACAGAAATATTTACAAGGGGTGACTCACTAACGCCATCCGAACGCTATGACGGAGCATGTACGGGGTTAGAACTGCCGGTGTTTTCGAGCACCATGAGGGGCCATGAAGTCCGGAAGGAATCCTGTCTGGCTCTAAGTTCCGCTCAGGTGGGTTTAGTTCGCGAACGGAGTCTGTGCCAGGCGCGTTAATGTAACATTTGTTGTCAACGAGTAGTTTGTCGAAACGCAACTTGATGGGCTTTCCATGCGACCTGGCGAACTCTATCAGTTTTCGCCCAGCAAGGCGGACGGACGGTATATAATCTTGACTAACGGAAAAAGGGGTGCCCTTAAGCTTGAAAGCGTTTGAAAGCACCGTCTCCTTTTCTTTATAACCCATTTTTACAATAATGGGGCGATGCTTTTGGTGACAAACTGCCAATACGATGCGCTCTTTCGATAGCTGATGTTGAAAGTTGGATGCCCAATTTCTCACGACACACGTTTAGAACAACTTTTTCTGATTGTGCCCAAGTTTCCCTTTCCCCGTCGGGGAGGCCAAAAAAAAAAAAGAAGATTCTACCTGCGCGCTCTGCTTCTGTATCATCGCAGCGCGCCCTAAGTTCTGATATCTCCGAAACCGCGGATGTTATCTGAGGATCAGATGTTATGCAGTTACTTGCACTTGCTTCTTTTATTGTGAAAAGTTCGTTTTCTAACTGGCTAACTTGTGTGGTGAGGGCATTCAACGATTCATCAGTACTACTCTGTTTTTTTCTTTTAACTCTCTAACCTCCTGAAGTAAGCTAATCTGGCCATTCTGCAATGACGTGACAATGTTGAAAACTTGGTTAAATAGTTCCTCTTGCGCTTTCGTCATAGGACCAGGGTTAGTCTCAATATCCCCTCCGAGGAGTAAAAGTAACATATATCTAACATCTTCTACGTAGGCAGCAACACAAGCACTACCAACGCGATACAGTTCACAACATTCGAGGGAGAACACTGACCATGCCTTTGGGCCCGGCAGCAAAAAAAGACACACATTGTTGCTTTTTAAACCAAGGTTTTTGAAACTACTGACCTGTAACCACATGACGAAAAACTTAGGCATCCTGCTCGGATGGAAGCTGTCGGGCCCACTGGCGATGTTGCACGATGCCGCCCCTTGTCTACCCAGTGGCGCTGAGCTCGCGGTGGTGGCTGATGGTGATTGGTTGGGGCCAAGCAGGGGCAGAACCGTAGGAAACACGTGCTGAAGACCGACCCACAAAGAATAAGCCGGCGATTGTGGGTGCAGTTTAGTTGTATTTGTAGATGTCGCTGATGTGAAGTTGCCTCCGATGATGGGATCGCCGTTCCCAGATAGTGGTGACCATGACGGTGCCAGGAAGGTAGACAGCAACTGTAACGATATGACAAAAAACTTCGGCATCCTGCTCAGATGGAAGCTGTCGGGCCCACATATCTGTGTAATTATTCTTAGTTAGAGTTAGCTTAAAATGAAATACCTTATCAATTCTGAAAAAAAAAAAAAAACGAATTATATCTTTCCCTAGAATGCGGGCGAGACGGACGCGTGTCCGATCTGCTCTCTGCCGATTCAGGGCAGATCGCAGTTCCTGCATTGTGCAGCATGTAAAAAGAAGTTTCATTGCAAGTGCATAAACGTTCAAGCGGAGGAATATAACTTCCTCTTGGAAACCGGCACCAGTAAGTACAAATGTACACAGTACATGAAACGACGCGATCCCTCGGCAGCGGAGCTTATCAGCACGGTAGACACAGCCGGCGCGGTTACGCCCCTCGAGGATTCACCGGCTCGACTGATCCCTGGCAATGCTGACTCCGGTAATTTGTTGCCAAATGTCTTTCATGGGTGCTTCGAATTGACCAACTTACACGCCAAATGCGGGAGCTTCGTGTGGGAAACGTCTCGCTTCGCGACGAAGTGCGTGACCTACGTGATTGTGTTCTCGCGAGAGCGAATTTCCGAGCACTGCCCATCACCAACCGTCATCCTTTGGAGATGCAAGCTGAAAACGTCTCGCTTCATGACAAAGTGCCCGTAAATCGTGATGAAGCCTTGGAGAGTGCGGGGCGAAACTCTCTGTTGGCTGTGACGGCATTCCGAATTTTATTATCAAAAGATGTAGTGAAATATCCGTACCTATTCTTACATATATATTTAACTTGTCTCTAAAAAGTGGGTTTTATCCTTCATGTTTTAAAATGTCACTTGTAATACCAGTCTTTAAGTATGGAAATCCTTGCGATGTTAATAACTTTCGTCCTGTGTCTCTTCTCTGTGGCGTTTCGACGGTTTTTGAAATGGTGGTGATTGAACGCTTGTACTCCTTTTTTAAACAAAAAATTACACCATTACAGCACGGATTTCTCAAAGGCAGACCTGTTGAAACAAACTTAAGTGCTTTCCTCGGTCTTAGTGGACCTACCGTATATAACAGCGGTCAGGTCGATACAATTTATTTTGATATAACTACGTCCTTTGGCAAGGTTGACCTACCAGATACTTTTGCTTAAACTAAAAGAATACGGACTAAGCCCACTGTATTGTGCCTGGTTTGAAAGTTTCCTTGAAAGTCGTAGAAATCGGTTTAGATTTTTTAACTGATTGTCTGAATCATATGCATCTTTATCTGGAGTTCCGCAGGGTTCTAACCTGGGACCACTTCTGTTTTAAGTGTTTATTAACGATTTACCGTCCTGGATTAAAAACTCAAAGGTGCTCATGTTCGCTGACGACTTAAAATTGTTCCGCAAGGTTGAAAATATTAGGGATTGCATATATATCCAATATGATATTATCACGAATGACGAGGTGAAACAAAGAATAACTGGGGAAACTGAAACGTTTAATGGGGCGAACTTGTGCCCAAAAATAAAAAAGGCTTCGAAGTCGGCGTAACAGCACAGTACGAACGCTGGGGCGAGACTGACTGCGGCTTGCCACGCGGAGCCCCTTTTGTACACGCGTGGGCTTCTGGAACAATCGGCTTAGAAGGTTCGGCGCGTAGAACATTCCGACCTCGAACATGTAACAGAGTTCCCGAATGTAACAGAACACTAAATCGCAAGAATAAATAAAAGACGCGTCGCTCCAAGGAATGGAACCCTGGCTCTTTGCGTGGGAGGCAAGCACAATAACCGTTAGGCCACGGCCGCGCTGCCTTCTTGGCCAGCTGCGCGCGCGGCATTACTCCCCCCTTTAAAAAGTGCATCGCCCCGATGCCACACTAAACAAAACAAAGCAAATATAAAGAACGGCAAACTAAAGATCCACAGTCCTATCGAGCGTAGTACGGCTTCAGGCGCAAGACGTGGACGACTCGAGTCCAGGTCATGGTGGGCCGCATGATGATGTTCTTGTTCCGTTGGGCATCACCTCGTAGTTCAGATCTTCAAGTCGACGAAGTAAATTGTAAGGTCTGAAATACCGTTTCAGGAGTTTCCCACTAAGACCACGGCGGCGAATCGGTGTCCACAACCACAACCTGTCTCCGGGCTGGAAGTGCACGTCCCGACCACGAAGGTTGCACCGACCAGTGTCGACACGCTGTTGGGCTTTAATCCGGAGACTGGCGAGCTGACGGACTTCTTCTGCCCGTTAGGCAATCACCTGGGCGTCGTCGCTTCCGTCGACAGCCGGTTCGTGGGGTAACATCGTGTCCAGCATTGTCGTTACTTTGCGACCATGAACCAGTTCAAAGGGTGTCACCCCTGCGGTTTCTTGCACGGCCGTGTTGTAGGCAAATCTGACGTACGGTAACACCTCGTCCCATGTCTCGTGCTCCACGTCGACGCACATGGAGATCATGTCGGCGATGGTCTTGATGAGTCTCTCCGTCAGCTCGTTGGACTGCGGGTTGTACGCCGTGGTGCGACGATGGCTGGTGTGGCTGAGACGAAGGATTTCTTGCGTCAGCTGGGCCCTGCACGATGATCCACGGTCTGAGATCAGAACCTCGGGAGCGCCGTGCCGGAGGACGATGGACTCGATGAAAAACTTGGCGACTTCCACAGCAGTCCCTGAAGGAAGGGCTTTCGTTTCGGCGTACCGCGTGAGATAATCGGTTGCGACGATTATCCATCGGTTTCCTTGTGTCGATAGTGAGAATGGTCCAAGTAGATCTATTCCGATCTGCTGGAACGGTGCGGTCGGGGGAGCAATCAGCTGCAGGAGTCTTGCCGGCCTCGTCGGCGGTTTCTTGCGTCGTATGTAGAGGTGAACGGTCTTCGGGAGATTGGGCCAGTAATACTTTTCAGGAATTCGGGCCAGCGTACGGCTATAACCAAGGTGTCTGGACGTCGGGTCGTCGTGGCAGGCATGAAATATCTCCTCTCGAAGGTCGGTCGGGATTACCAGCAGCCATGACGAGTTGTCGTCCCCGAAGTTCTCTTTGTAGAGTACACTTTGTCGCATGGCGAAGGTCGGCAGGGCTTGAGAGAAAACACGGTGTATAGCACTCCCTCGCCATTCCAGGTACTTTATTAGTTCGCGCAGCTCAGGGTCGCCTCATTTACGTCGTGTCATGTCGTCGGTGTTCACTACGCCTAGGAAGCACTCGTCATCGTCGTCGCTGCTGCCGAAAGGTGTTTCGACGAGGGCTCTGGACAGGCAGTCGGCGTCGCTGTGCTTGCGGCCTGACTTGTAGACCACAGTCATGTTGAACTCTTGTAGTCGGAGACTCCATTGAGCAAGGCGTCCTGACGGGTCCTTGAGGTTCGCAAGCCAGCAGAGGGAGTGGTGGTCCGTGACTACGCAGAACGGGCTGCCGTACAAGTACGGCCGAAACTTCATGATTGCCCAGACGACCGCAAGGCATTCTTTCTCAGTCGTGGAGTAATTTTTCTCCGCCTTGGACAGTGTCCGACTTGCGAAGGTGATAACTCGCTCGGTGCCTTCTTGTACTTGAACCAGTAGAGCGCCAAGTCCAGCGTTACTTGCGTCCGTGTGAATCTCGGTTTCCGCATCCTGATCGAAATGTCCAAGAGCAGGAGGAGTCTAGTCGTCGCTTCGGCTCGTCGAATGCCTGATTCTGCTCCTCGGCCCATTCGAACTTCTCGGCCTCCTTCGTGAGGTTTGTGAGCGGTGCAGAAATCCTTGCGAAATCCCGAACGAAGCGCCGATAGTAGGCACATAGTCCAAGGAACCTTCGCACGGCCTTCGTGTCTGTCGGCGCGAGTCTTCTCTGGGTCTGGGTGTACGCCTTCGTTACTAATCACGTGACCTAGGAACTTCAGTTCGTCATAAGCGAACCGACACTTTGACGACTTGAGGGTGAGTCCGGCGGTCCGTATGGCTTGGAGAACAGCTCAGAGTCGTCACAAGAGCTCGTCGAAGTCGCCGCGAAACACTAAGACGTCGTTGAGGTAGACGAGACAGCTCTGCCACTTCAGTCCTGCCAGTACAGTGTCCATGACACGCTGGAAAGTTGCTGGCGCCGTGCAAGTCCGAAGGGCATCACCTTGAACTCGTATAGTCCATCCGGTGTGACGAAAGCTGTCTTCTCTCGGTTCCGTTCGTCGACTTCGACCTGCCAGTAGCCGCTCTTCAGGTCCATCGATGAAAAGTATCGAGAGTGGCGCAGCCGGTCTACGTGTAGTCGATGCGAAGGAGTGGAAAGACGTCTTTCTTTGTGACCGCGTTCAGCTGCCGGTAATCCACGCAGTACCTAAGCGTTCCGTCCTTCTTAACCAATACGACTGGAGAGGCCCACAGACTGCTTGAAGGTTGGGTTATGTCGTCGTTTAGCATCTCTTGAACTTGCTTCTGGATCACCTCCCTTTCCTTAACGGAGACTCTGTACGGCGATCGATGCACAGATCGCGCGTCGTCCTCGGTAACGAAGCGGTGCTTCACAACGGCGGTTTGGCGCACCTAAGACGACATCGCAAGCAGTCGCGGTATTCGGCGAAGAGTTTAATCAGCTGCCATCGTTTCGGGCGCGGAAGCTTAGGGTCAATGTTGAGCTGCGCGACGTACTGTCATGCTGAGGTCTCGAGGATTCGTCAGTAATGGCGGCGATTTCGGCGATTTCGGCGGAGTTTCGGAGTTCCTCGACGTGGCCAACGGCCCCACCTTTCGTGAGGTGTTGCGTTTCATTTGGGAAATTCGTCACGAGGACCACAGTGCGGCCATCCTGAAGTTCAGTTACTCCTCTTGCGACGCCTATTCCTCTTCCTAGAAGCAACTGGAGGCTTCCCTCGAGCACAACTTCGCCGCAGAAATCTTTGGTGATCCTGACGGGTACGAAAACACTCGACCGCGGTGGTAAGTTCACGTGGCTTGCGAGGACTCGGTCCACGGATGACGTCGCTTTAGGTTCATCCGGTGGTGAAACAGGTTTTCGTAGCGTCCACCGGTTTGCTCTGAGGCCGATGACGGCGCCATGCTCGCAGAGAAAGTCCATTCCGAGGATAATGTCCCTCGCACAGTCTTGCAAAACGACGAACTTACAGGACACGTCCCACCATGGATCTCGACGCGAGCAGTGCATCTCCCGACTGGTGTGATGAGGTGCCCACCGGCGGTTCGTATTTGAGGGCCTTCCCACGGCGTTGTCACTTTTCGCAGGCGGCGAGAGAGCCTCCCACTCAAGACTGAGTATAGTCTGCTCCGGTGTCCACGAGTGCCGATGCGTCGTGGCCGTCGATAATAACGTTTAGGTTGTTGGACACGGATGCAGGGGCGTCCTTGGGGTGCGTAGCGTCGGGAGAGTGGGAGTGCTGCGGCGTTCTTGGAGGCTCTTTACATCGGTCGTCTTCAGCAACGCCACCTCCAGGCGTTGCCGTACTCAGTTTTCCCGGCGACGCAGGGGAGACAGGTTATCTCGACGGGACCGACGAAGAGGTGACACGTGACGGTGCGGGGACGTCGAGCGGAATACTCGGAGATGAGTTTGACCAGGGGATGGTGGTCGGCGCAGAAACTCCTCGATGTCCCTCGGTCGTTTCCCACTCCTTGGACAGGGGCGCTCGGTGCGAACCCACGAAGACCGAGCTGCTGGTATGGGTATCGCCGGTACACATGGCCGGCTTCCCCGCAATGGTAACACAGCTGGCGTCAGTTTGCCGTCCTCCAGATGTCCGTCTTCCTCGGCGAAGGTTGCTCTGGGCGGATGTACTGCGCAGCGGGAGGATCACGTCGCGGTGGCGCCGTATACTGGTGAGTAAGAGGCGGTGGTCGTCGGGTAGCTGTGGCGTAGCTCAGCGTCGATTGTTCGGGGGTGGCGCTGACGAGAACTTCTGGATGCAGCGCCTGATGAACTTCTTCCCGGATTATCTGGGCGATTGAGGGCGAAGCTGGGCTTGCGGCGGCAGGTAGAAGCTTCTGGATTTCCTCCCGCACGACGTCCCGGATGATCTTACGGAGATACGGGCTGTTGCAGCTAGAAGGCGAGAAGGCAGCGACGCCGGGAAGTCGCTGCTAGTGGGAGGCCCGTGATTGAAGAGCACTTTCGATGTTCGTCGCCTCGGTGACGAAACCTTCGACTGTTGTCGGAGGGCTGCGGACAAGACCGCCGAAGATGTTTTCCCTCAAGCACCGTATGAGGACGCGCAGTATTTTCTCCTCTGTGGCTTGAGGGTCTGCACGGGTACTCAGCCGCGGAACATCTTCCACAAAGCTCGTGACGTTTTCGTTGGGTGCTTGAAATCTCGATTGAAGAAGATCTTCGGCCCGCTGCCTACGATGCTGATTCATGAATGCCCCCTTTAGCTCGGTGACGCAGGTGTCCCACGACGTCAACGAATCCTCATGATTCTCAAACCAGTTTCTTGCCGCTTTCTCCAGGGAGAAGTAGAGATTTTGTAGGTGCTGTTCCGTAGTCCAACCGTTATGATGGGCTATGCGCTCATAATGTTGAAGCCATTCATCCACATCCTCATAGGCCTCACCATGGAATGGCGTCGGATTGCGTGGGGCGACCGGCATGAAGACGACGGATGGAGCGGTCGAGGTCTGCGACGACTGTTTGCCCATCGCCGGGCGTAGATCTTGTTTGTGGCTACTTGATCGGGTCTCGGTCCTCTCTTCGTTGAGTCTTCGGGGCTTGGGGTCGGACTTGTACTGCGGGCCCTCGAAGGGGTGCGCTGCACGGACATGAGTCTACCCAGCACCTCTCACCAAAATGTCGCGAATGACGAGGTGAAACAAAGAATAACTGGGAAAACTGAAACATTTAATGGGGCGAACTTGTAGCCCAAAAATAGAAAGGAAGCAGAAGGTAACTGCAGAGCATCACTGGCGTCGAAGTCGGCGTAACAGCAGAGTCGAACGCTGGGGTGAGACTGACTGCGGCTTGCCACGCGGAGCCCCTTTTGTACACGCGTCTTCTGGAACAATCTGCGTAGAAAGTCCGGCGCGTAGAACATTATGACCTTGGATATGCAACAGAGTTCTCGAATCTACCAGAACACTAAATTGCAAGAATAAATAAAAGACGCGTCGCACCCAGGAATCGAACCCTCGCTCTTCGTGTGGGAGGCAAGCACGATAACCGTTAGGCCACGGCCGCGCTGCCTCCTTGACCAGCTGCGCGCGCGGCAATATTCGCTCTCTTGAACGATCGTGCTTGACAAATAGACTTCACCTGAACCCCCAAAAGTCAGTAGTGATGACCCTCAATAGGAAGAAAGAAAGCATAATGTATGACTACACCCTTCTTGAAGCACAAGTGCAGCGAGTGTAGCACTCGCGTGACCTTGGTGTGATTGTAGACTAGAGATTAGATTATCGTTAACACGTTTCTGGTATTTTTTTAGTCATGGTCTCCGCTGCCTTGGCGTCATTTCGCGGTTGACAAGAAAGTTTCATTTTCCTGAGTGTCTGTTAACCTTGTACTGTGCCCTTGTTAGATCGCGTCTCGAGTTCGCGTCCATAATATGAAACTCTATTACGATGTCACACAGCAATTTAATTGAAAAGGTTCAGCGTAGATTTATACGATTTCTATATGATAGACATATTGGCCGCCACCGCTTTTACGGCTACGACTCTCATTTGGTGGACCTTAATTTTTTAACTCTGCATGATAGAAGAATTGCTAGAGATATGCACTTTTTACATCAGGTTGTGCATGGTGCTATTGAATGTTCAGAGTTGTTGATGACCTTGAAATTCCGTGTGCCCTTTGGGCGGTCACTCTGGGCGGCCGAGAAACTTTTTATCCTAACATGCGATCAATTTGCCCGATGACACGATTGCAACAAACCTGTTTTGCCTTGTATTTAGACGATGACATTTTTGTTTCATTTTATTACTTGAGAAACGTCCATTTATATTCTGTATTCACTCATTGGACAGTGTACTGCTTAATAAAATTATATATATATCTATCTATCTACCCGCCCGCCCGCCCGCCCGCCCGTCCGTCCGTCCGTCCGTCCGATCTATCTATGTAATCTCTCTGACTTTAACAGACACTTCTACAATCTTTGAGTTTTTGGTGATTTTATATTTCTTGGCAAGTCCTTCGTTATATCTTGGGTTTACTTTAACACCAGTAAGAGCATTCTCGGCATCTACCATGACTTTTTATTTGTTTAGATCATATGCTTCAGATGTATCTGTGTAATAAAACTCGAACGCGGAGCAGATCTTGAAAAATCACTGAGCAGGTGGTTAAATTTTCGATCGTTCAACTGATTCTAGGAGAAAGATTATGTTCAATTTCTTTATCATTAACATTTAATCTAATTTCTGAAAATGCATTCGCACCAATATTATTAACAAATGTAACAATATCAGCCTCACTGAGAATTGTATCATCACTTTTAACAGTCTTTAGACTGGATTGAAGTACACTTTTGGAAAACGTAAGGGCTTCCCAGCAAGGGCTTTTTAGTGCCATTTGAAATTCTAACAATTTCAAAATCATGAAGTGCATTAGTTGGAATATGTATTGCCGTTTTTCGTAAGTTCCAGTAATACATTTATAAGACAAACAAAATGCATGCAAGAAGGTGATTAAGAGCTTTCAATCGTTTGGCCATTCTTTGGTTCATTACCAATCTCCTCCGTGTAAAAGTTCGGATCTGTTTTTGTACAGTCTGTTTTACTATTGGAAAACCTGTTCTTTAAAGTAGTTGTAAAATTCTTTATCTTTATTTGTTTTGAATTCTTTAATGCATTTTCAAGTATTTTGGATGCTGCATTTTGTAATTTCGGTTTAATCTCTGCAAATGTATATTTAGCAAATGAAATTATTTTAGGTTTAGCTCGATGAAAAAATGTCTTCCCAGTTGATCCAAGAGCCTTGCAAGGAATTTTCACGAATTCTTTAAAAATCAATTTCCTACATATAATAATAGACATTACTTGAATACTTACGAAAGTAGTAACGTAGAAAGTTGAGCTAGCTGGTACTTTAAAGACATACCTAAAACAGAGCACGAGCACAGGAAGAAGAAAATATAAGAAGGAAAGAGCGCTGACTCTTAACTTATGTATTATGAAAGAAAGACAAAGAGGAAGCTTCAGACATGAAGCCCACGCGCACCCACAAGGTAAAAATAAGGAAGAAGAAAAACGGATACAATACACTGAAGAAAAGAAGAAAGAAAGGAAAAGGAGAGAGAGGGGGAAAAACAACAAGAAAAACAGAAAAAAAAACATTTGCGTAAAGTACAGGCAGGCCAAGATCACTTGTATGCACTGGCTATAGGATGTCTACATCCTTCTCACTCAAAGATACTGAAGGGTGACTCACACACCGCTGGCCTGAATTTTGGATGTGGTAGGCTTCTAAATTTTCTCTAGTTTGCCAATCTCGATATCGTCCTAATATTGTTGTGTCCGAAAAAGCTGGTGAGCGCTGACAGGTGAGGCAGTGTAAGGGCAGGAGGCCTCCCACGGTGGCGTGAAGTGAATAGAAATCTTCACGGAGTCGGTCATTAAGACATCGTCCAGTCTGTCCAATATAACAACCACCACACGTTGGGGGGATCCTGTACACAACACCCTCTGAGCGGGGAACAAACTGGTGCTTGTGACGCTTGTGGCACCCTGGTGTTGAGTGATTGTCAATAACAGTACCCACTTTTGAACAGATCTTGGCTATCTCGTAGGGAGCAAAAAACACCATCGGGACCTCGTACCTGCTGGCAACTTGTTTTAAATTGTGGAATATTTTATAAAGGTATGAAACCACTACCGGGCGCTTCCTCTGTAAATGAGGTCTGTCTTTGTTAACCCCCTCACTTCCCGTAACAGGGACCCCAAAACCTCAACAAGCACCTGCGAGGGAAACCCAGACGCCCTCAGACGTTCAAGCTAAGACCCACAGTTAACCTTGACTTCATGGTAACAGGACTTATACAGGGCCGATAATAAAATGGAGATGGCTATGCCCCTTTTTACGAACTTTGAATGGGAGGACGTGAACGGAAGAATGCCTTTCTTTGATCGGGAAGAAAAGGACCAGCAGAAGTGATTGGGCTGGACGGATAATGAAAGATCTAAAAATTGCAAGGTGCCATCCTTGGGTTGTTCGAAAGTGAACTTGAGGCCTAAGCCACACCTAACGAAGGTTTTCAACACCTGGTTTACAAAGGTACTCTCTACATCTTTCTCATACACAATCAAAAAATCATCGACATATCTAAAAACTTTCCGAACGGGAAGTGGGCTAAGTGCGATGTGAATCGCATGGTGTACCCTTGACAGGAAAATGTCACTAAGAATAGGGGCAACACAAGATCCTATACAAATGCCAGATTTTCGCAAAAACAGAGCATCCTTCCACCCAATGAACATTGATCTGAGATAGAACATTAAAAGCTCTAGAAAGCTTTCCAAAGGTATACCATACCGGTAGCGTTTCGTAAGGGGAGCTCACCGTTAACCTCAATACATGACCGAACCGAGGCTAGCAAGGAATGGTGCGGAAGGGAATAGAAAACATCTTCAACATCCACACTGAAAACACCACGATTGCTGTACCTCTCAGAACTCAACGATTCAACCATTGCCTCAGAGTTGCGGACAAGAAAATGATCGGTGAGGTTTAAACCACTGCAGACAAGGTGCCGTTGAAGGTAGGCTGCCACTTGACGCTGCCAGGTCCCTCACTCAGTAACGATGGCACGAAATTGGAAGGCGTCCTTATGGGTTTTGGCACTAAAGAACACATGAAGGTGCAACCCTTCTTCCTTCTTTTATGTTGCCAGCTAGTTGGGTCAGTGTCATGTTGTTACAGAGGTCCATTGCCCGACGCTTTGCCTCCTTTAAATTAACAGGCGCCGATCGAAAGTTTTTGATCACAGCTACATTGGATCTGTCCTGGTACATCTCTTCTGGCATAAAAACAAACGAACCTTCCTTGTCAACTTCTAGAATACGTAGCTGACTGTACACTGCTAACTTGACCACTGGACGGAGATCATAGAAAATTGTACGACGAGCGGGCAGGTTGTAAAGAGCATCCGCACATTCCGAAACACAGCGTGATCTGAAGTCTTCATTGACGTTGTTTGACACACTTCGAGCTAGCATCAAGAGCTGAGGAGGATGAAGCTTTGGCTGCAGGCAGAACTCAGGACCACGGCTTAGAACCTTCCCTAATGATGGTGGTACTTGTACATTCCTCAAGGTGGAGCAACCACACGCCGGGGGAAGAACCTTTTTCCTTTTCGGTAACCTCCACCGGATCTGCTGTCATAAAAACTCAGCTACATCTGTCATGGACTTATTCAGGTCGAAGAAGGAAAATCGTTGTCTCCTTGGAACATCCCTTTGCGCGGCACATACCGTCCACAGGCAATCGCTGAAGAATCGAGCCTGTCGGTAGTATTCCGACCGAAGGATTTTGCAAATTATCTTCGAGTGACCACACGAAGGAGGCGAAAATCCCGCCAGGCCTAGCAATTCTTGTGGGCATGTACCATGCTTGATGTGCCATGAAGCCACCCTTGCACTAGTGATGCTCTGGGCTGCTAGGTTGACTAGAACACCAGGGTCAATGAAGGGAAGGTTTAAGACGTGAGATGAAGAGCTCGTTGCACAAGAAATCAACTGTAGTAACGTAGATAGTTGAGCTAGCTGGTACTTTGAAGACATACCTAAAACAGCGCACAAGCACAGGAGGAAGAAAATAGAAGACAGTTGATTTCTTGTGCAACGAGCTCTTCATCTCACGTCTTAAACCTTCCCTTCATTGACCCTGGATGTTCTAGTCAATCTAGCAGCCCAGAGCATCACTTGTGCAAGGGTGGCTTCATGGAACATCAAGCATGGTACGTGCCCACAAGAATTGCTTGTCCTGGCGGGATTTTCGCCTCCCTCGTGTGGTCACTCGAAGAGGATTTGCAAAATCCTCTTCTGATGAATCCTCTGATGCGTTTTCCGTGAATTTTTTCTGTTTACATTCCTTAGCTTTGTTTTGTTGCAAGAACCTCGCGTTCTCGTCGTCTAAGTAGAGTGAAGCCCCTGTCAAATCCTGTCTTTCTTTTAGACCTTTTCTTCCCCTCGTACTTATGTAGGACATTTTTATCTGTATAAACTTTTTTTCATGCTCTTAAATATGTTTTACTGAGGACCCGCCTCTAGCTCGCTGATCCACGGCTACAAAAAACGCGAGAGGTTTCAGCAGTTAGCATTCAGCATGTCTCTTCCACTGTAACCATGGTCGTTGTTAGATCCTGTGTTCAAGCTTCAAGGCACCAAGTGAACTGTGAATTTAGAGTTTGAATGTCTACTCTGCCTCCCAGAAACTAAAGGTGCTTTCATTTGCAAGTCCACGAATTCAAACTTACAAAATCATGTAAAGGTAAGCCTCTTTCTTTTCTTTCTTGTTCTTTCGTTCCAGACACCAGCGTTTGAAGGAATGTAAGATTTGTTGTGCGGTTCATAATTTGACAATTGCATCACAGTTCTACACTCGCAACAGTGCCTTCGATTATTTTTTTCCGCCCATGTGTTCCCACTGACATGCGGCGTAAAGTACGCTTCGAACAGTTGCTCAGGGAGTTTACGCAAATTGTATTTCCGTAAAAAGATATTAGTATCGGCAGCTCATAATGCTACTTCCAAGCATACCGTAGGTAGTGCGACAGGGGCGATATGGGCCTGCACAAACGATTTGGTAAACTATTTCATCGTCTAAAACGTACTAACCCACAACCGTTTCTAAAAACAGTTGTGGGCTTTGAAATATACTGTGTAAATTAGTTTACTGAACCGACCATGAAACGATTTTGGGCTCGAATATTACTACCTGAATACTGCTAGTGGGTCAAAACAGCCTATTGCACGAGAAGCTATAAACACTAGCTCTGCTGTGAAATCTCAAAGACTAAAGGCTCGTTCACCCAGTCACTGACGCCATCTACTCTACTAATCACTGACGCCTACTAATCACTACTAATTACTGATCATCTACTAATCACTGACGCCATCTACTTGGTAGCAGAGTAAACTTCGCGGTCCCGCATATATTCTATTTCTCTCGCGCATTGTCCTTTCTTTCTTGGCTCGAAAAACTTTTGTCAACGTTATAAACGAGCCTTTCTCATAGGTATTACGCACATTTGACCTCGGAAATCCCGCAAAACCTTCGCTCTTGTGAAATGCAGTTCCAGGGTTACCGCATAGATGGCGCCAGAGTGCCAGTGTGTTCTCTCGTCCTAAGAAATTTTAAGAGGTTTCAACAGGTCTCGTCTCTCTCGGTCGTACTTGGTTGCAAGAGTGTGAGCGGGCCTTAATACCCCATTCACACGATCATTGATCTGCGGGGAATCAGTTTCTGATCCCTCGCGCGTGGCATGTGTTTGCGACCCAAGAGCGCTGGCTGATTCGCCGATTGCAAAGGGACCTATGTTAAAGGTACCTTTATGCTGACCGTGTGTATGGTGTATAAGAGCAGTGTATTTTTATTCTCTCCTTCGCGATGATCCGCAGTCTCCCCCCTCCGAGCGTTTACCGCAATGAGGCGCAGTGTCTACACACGAGCCAAAAATCAACTCTAGAATTCATTACGAGCATGAGTCACAGAGACTGCGCTCGGTAACGATCAATTTATCACCGAATATTTGGGTTTGCGTTCGGGGCCAAATGCCGCCGTGACTAAAATCAAGGAACAAATATTCACGGACAGGTCGAACTGTCACGCCACTATTGGTTCACTTCAGACAAACATAAATTAGTTGCTATCTACAGATCGCAAATAAGGTATTTTATCAGCGCATACAAGGATACTAAGCGCAAATCACGTCTTTGCATGTCTTTCTGGAAGTTTTCGAAAAGTAATCGAGTAAAGTAGCGAAGTAATTAATCGATTACTTTTTGTAGCCAGTAATTTGTAACGGTAATTCGTTAGTTTTACGGTCAAGTAATTGTAATTTTAATTAAACTTTTTTGAAGTAACGGGCACAAGTCTAGATGGAGGTTACCGAAAAGGAAGAAGGTTCTTCCCCCAAAGATAATATAGTAAGGGTGCAGGCGAGCCGGTGAATGTTAACCATGTTGAATAAGCCTGAGACTGGGGCAGAAATGAACCTATTAATATGTTCATCTCTGCCCCAGTCTCAGGTTCATTCAACATGGTTCTTCCCCCGGCGTGTGGTTTCTCCACCTTAGGGGGTGGACAATTACCACCATCATTAGGGAAGGTTCTAAACCTTGGTCCTAAGTTCTGCCTGCAGCCAAAGCTTCAACCTCCTCAGCTCTTGATGCTAGCTCGAAGTGTGTCGAACAAGGTCAATGAAGACTTCAGATCACGCTGAGTTTCGGAATGTGCGGATGCTCTTTACAACCTGCCCGCTCGTCGTACAATTTCCTATGATCTCCGTCCAGTGGTCAAGTTTGAAGTGGACAATCAGCTACGTATTCTAGAAGCTGACAAGGAATGTTCATTTGTTCTTATGCGAGAAGAGATGTACCAGGACAGAGCCAATGTAGCTGTGATCAAGAACTTTCGATCGGCGCCTGTACTTTCTGTTGACTTTGACTTTCTGTTAACATGGTCAACAGAAAGTTTGTTGATTATGTGTTGAGGTGTTTCGGTTGATTTCCTGCGGCCTGAGTGAAAAGACAAGCTGTTGACTTTCTGCTATGTCTGCGTTGACTTTTTTGTCTGATGACTTGCGTTCGACAGTGTCATCAGAAAGACTGCCGACGTTCTATTCACTTGGTGTTGAGCATGTTCAGTTGACTTTCCAATGTCAATAAAAAAGTTACAGACTTTATTCTGACTTTTTATTGAAAAGTTTCTGCTGAGTTCCTCTCTAGTCAACGACAAGGTGAGGGAGGCAGGGAGGAGCTTCAGTCGTCCTACCCTTGACAACGCTTCGGCGTCTCGCGCACCTCGAGCGAGCAGTTAAAGCACGACGGTAAGCCATCCTTCCGTCGTGCTGGAACTTTCTAAAGATTTGCCCTACCCTTCTCACTAATTTATTGACCCTATTAAACTAGTCAATTCGTAAATAAAAGCAACAATATTATTTTAAGGTGGAGCAACTATCGCGACTCGTCTCGTCCTGAATGTTGGTATGCAGAGAAGCGATAAGTTACCTTCTAGGGACGCTTTTGGGGATGTTCTCTTAGCGAATGCGCCAAATAATTATTGATTGTAAGAGATAAAGTCCACGAATGTCGAGATACTTTTTTCCCCAATTTGCTTCCGAGAAGGAGATAGGATGCGGAACCTTAAAGGATAACTGCAAAGAAAAAAAGTTTTTTTTAAACAGCCTAATTGGGACAAGCATGTAACAAAACAAATGTTTCGCGAAACAAATAATTTTTTTTAGCAACATTTACGCCGCAGGACGTAATTTAGTCGGAGTCAGACCCTCTCCACATTTGAAACTCCCGCTCTTTCGACCCCCGCGGAGGAGAAGTACGCCCCGCCCCTCACTCTCCTTGGGTTGCGGAGTTGAACGACGCAGCGTCTCGACTTCCGGTAAGATCTGGCAACAACGCACGTTAAACATGGCGCCGGTATCTGCGCGGTTTGCGAGCTCATAGCGAAGACGTGACCGGAGAAGTGCCCCTGTGATGTTCGCGGAAGGCGGAAAGTATCATTCGTAATCGTCGTGTGTCAGGGGTTTCCCCAGGAATTGAAATCAGGGGGGGTGTCTAAATTTTTTTGGGGGGGTTAAAGGGGGGGGGGGGGCATTGCGAATATAGGAGTCGTTGTGAATTAAGGGGGTGCCTTCGGAAAAACGAGGGGGGTCTAAACCCTCCCGAGGGGGGGTCTGGGGAAATCCCTGTCGTGTGTGCTTTGAAAGCGAAGGGAGTCACAGGGTCCACGAGTGCGCAACCACAAGCCAAGGTTCACGACAGCGCTGCGTTGACTTCGGCGATCTCGTTCTGTTTGGTGCAACACGGCGATGCGACAAAAGAGCTGAAATGTTCGTGGTGTGTGTGGTGCGGTGCTTGGAAGTAGACACCCACACTAACACGGAGCGCAAATTGGTTTTGTGGGGTTGATGTTTAACGGGTTCAGTCCCGTCGTCGTCAGCTGATCCAGTCAAACTGGTCCCGGAGGACGCAGCGAGCGTTTTTAAACGTAAATCTTCCTTCGTTCCGTTTCAAAATGTGGAAGATTCCCGACGCATACTGTGAGTAAAAAGCTGCGGGCGTTTTCAACAAAATTACGGCGTTTAATTGAACAATGAACTCCGAATTGTCCTAAATCTGCCGTTTTTATGCTTCGTGTTGTTGGACTGCGTTTGCACAGCGACGTGTTGCGCTCATCGTGCGGTGTGAATAAATTTGGGCAAGATTTCGTACCTGCCCACAGATGCATGAACTGAGACCATTTTTGACGTAGTGAACACAGTGTTTTTTTTTTTTTTATTTTTGTGTGTCTAGTCGCGGACGTTCGATGCACCCAGTGCGAATCTCGACGGCCTCCGGAGCGATATGACGAGAACGTAACTGGACACGTTTGTCGCTACGCGAACAGCCGATTGCCTCCAGCCAAATAGCATTCCTTTCGGGGCGACATGGCTGCTGGAAAGCTCGCTGTCGGGATCACTCATCTAAAATCTCCGAAAAGTCGGCATTTGCACGCGCAAACAAGCAAGCAAAAAAAAAAAAACACGCTAAGCATGCAAAGAGGAAAACGAAAGGACCGCGCTATGAAAGTCAAAACCCCGCGTCGCTTCCTATCACTAACACCTGCGACAGCTGCTAAACACACACTACTTCACTTCAAGAAGTCTCACTCAAGCACCTGGGTCAGCACGAAACACTGATCACTTCGGCGAAACGACTAGTCGAGGTAGGCGAGACAGGTGGGAGCGGAGACTTCGGCGGCCATGAAAGAATGGCGAAGCTTTTGTTTGCTATGGTATGAATCCAAACGGAAGTGCCCGTTTTGTAAACCTTTTGTAAAGAATAGTAACTTTCATCACAAGGGTTATTCTTTAAACGTAAAAATATGCCGCTCGAAAGGAAATTGCAACATATAACAAAGGTTTAAGAACCAAGATCTAAGCTGTCAATCAAACTCGTAGCCAATGAGAAGTATAGCAGCCGATTGGGATTGACGTCACGGAACCCCAACTTCGTGGCGCGCGATTTAAAATGGACGAAATAGCCGCAAACTAAAATCAGTCTCACGCAATAAATATTGCTGTAAAAAACTTTTTTTTCGCGGAAAAATTGTTTTTTGCCATGCTTGTTCCAATTTAGGCTGTTTAAAAAAAAACTTTTTTTTCTTTGCAGTTGCCCTTTAATAAATGCCGAGGAAATGATCCCCTTTCAAACGGGTGGATCCGTCAACAGGACCGTGATTCAGGTGAGTGCTTGGTATGTTCTCTGTGCTGGTCTCTAAGCTCTATTAACGGGATGAATGCAGTGCCCTCAGATGCTATATAGGCACACAATTACCAAACAAAATAATAAGAACAGTGACCGAGGTGCGGGAGAATAAAGGGCACGGACAACAGAAAGCTCCAAACACCGCTCTTTGTTTGGAGCTTCGTCCGTTCCGTATTTCCCCCGCTCCTCGCGGTTACCATGTCATTATTGAACCAGCTCGCCTACACACTCGCTTTAGTTTCATAAAGGTCGCTAGTTCATTGTTGTCGTTGATTTTACGTTATTTTGCGGCAGCCGATTCAGGGCAGGGCGAAAAGCCGTAGTAAGCCTTTCAAAACTTTGAATAAATAGTTAACGTTAAAGCTTTTTTGACGGTTGTAGCTTTTAAAGTTAAGATCTGTAGCTTTTCAATTGAAGAGCTACAATAAAAGCGTCTTGTAGGCGACATAAAGTATGTTGACCTTCTCTCAAAATTGGGTCAATATTAGGAAGTCAACAGAAAACCCAGAAAATGAAAATCTGCTGACAATTTTTATAATATCATCTGGTGACTTCTCCAACTGAAAAGAACCACAGTTTTTTGTAAGAGTGCGGCCAGTCGGTGTTTCTTTTTTATGTAGCTGTGGTGTGAAAGGTTGAAATAAAAAAAAAGGTAAGAGGAACAAAGAGAGGCGCGTGCACTGAACGCTGAACTCGAATGAACCACTGAGCAAACTTGACGGGTGAGGCGCAGAATGGTCAAAGTGAAAGAAGAAGGGAGGATGAGAGATGCTTTCGGAAGAAACTTCATCTTCTGTCAATTGTTTGTTACTGCATCTTCCCTTCCTTTAAAATAGTGAGACCTTTCTACTTTCTGAAATGAGAGACAGAAGGACGAGGCTCGGCGCTAATGAACATAGGAAGCGTCCGAAGGAAAAAACTGGAAAAGATTGAATTCCTTTCCTTTAGTAGCAAGAGGAAATAAAACGTTCGCCTGTTTTTGTTTTGCGTGTCTTTCTTTTTCCTTCACTGGTTTGCTTGGGTGGGTTCGTCTAAGCATTGGCCTCGTCTGTGTACGTCCCTTGTACGGCATTGGTGACAGCCCTTCGATACTTGGAGACAAGCCATCAAAGCGGCGATCGCTTATTCGGACTGTGTGGTAGGATGGAGTAAGCCCCAAAAGTGCCGTAATGATTCTCTCATCACATAGAAGGAAGAAAAACACTCGCTTGATTACTCCAAAGGGGTAATAGAATGCGCGCGTAACTACTTCTTGTCAACTTGCCCTTCTTTGTTCTCGATTACAATGAAAATATCAGTGTCACAGTGATTAACGAAGGGGGGAAAAATGCCTCGCTTTTGTACGACAATAATTCGAGTTACCATTATTTTCTGTTGATATTTTCGAAATCGCTAAATACCGTTCCGTTAGAGGGCATAGCCCACTCCGTTTCTTAGAAGCCGACGACCAGACTGTAGATTCTGCAAGGCAGAAGATCCTCCTCACCATTAGGGAGGAGGAAAGAGGCAACGGTGGACAGGGTAGAAGGGGGAGAGGAGGAAGCGAGGGAAAAGTGGAAAGCGCGAACGGTCTTTAAGGTTTCAGAGTGAAACAATCCTACTTGTGGCCCTCTGGTGTCCCAAAAGCAGTTGTAAACTTGAAAACGAACGTGGTTCTGCTTAAACTTCGAGCCCGGTGTGCTGTGCGAGTCTCCTGAGTCTGACGTCACCGCGCTGCGGTGGCGCTGTTGTCGGCCCCGCCCATGCGCCTCACCTCGGACGAATCTGGTTTCTGCGCGCACCTGCTGGTGTCGGCGAACGCGGACGTTAACTGCACGGCGGCCTCATATACGTTCACGCGCTCTAAAAACAAAAGTAGCCTCGCCTCGGCCAAGCATGCGGCAGCTGCCGCGAAGTCCTCTGAGCGCTTTGCCAGCTAACTGTGATTCACGGACTCGGGCCTTGTAGAGGCGGTCGAACAAACAGCGCGCTTATTATTGGCGGTCTAGACGGCCGTGTCCGAGCGGGGGATGAGACGGCCGAAACGAGGAGAAACGACCCCCACGTGGCCAGTCGATATGAACACGCGTCGCGCGAGACCCACCGGGGAATAGGGAATATCGCCGAGTGGGCAGCGACCGCGAAAACGCAACACGCTTTCATTTCCGGACGCCGCGTCGCCCGACCTCGGCAGCCCCGAAAAAGCGCAGCCCGACGTCAGACGCAAGACGCATGTTCGCTTGATTAACCTGGACCGCCATAGTGTTTTCTGCCACTCGGAGGAGGGATGGAGACCGTCTCCTCGAAGGCTGGCCACGCGAGATAGACGAAAAAGAGAGAAACAAAAAAAACACGGACAAGGGGAAAGAGTCGGGGAAGCTTCCGAGCGCGCGCCCGAGAAGAAGGCGGCTAGAGGCAAAGAAAAAAGCGGGCCCCCCCAAAAGAACCACTTTCTCACCCGGATCACACTGCTAAAGAAGAAAAGGAGCCAAACGAGAAAAATACAAATCGAGAAACCGAGATACAACGAGACCGGCGCCTGAAGCAGCCCAGCAGCAGCTCTTCTCGGCTCCTCCGCTTGCCTTCTGTTGCTGAGCCGCCATTACGCGTCTCTCGCTCCCGCCGAGAGAGGAGGCTGAGAAAGGGTACAAAATGAACCAATCGGAGCGACGAAGACGGCGCGTTGCTCAAATGGCGCGCTGTGATTCGTTGCTTTTGCCCAAAAACGAGAAAGGGCGCCACGAGGCGCGAGGAGCGCCCCTGGCGGACGCTTGGGGTTATCGTCTGCCAGTCGCTCCCCGAGCTGTCTGCTCTCCGTGTGTTGTGAAAGGCAGGCTACCGGTGTCATCGTGTGCTCTTTTCCCGAACCGTGTGTTTTGAATTCGGTGCGTAAGCGTAAAGGTGATTTTTTCCTCGCTCGCTGGTGATCGGAATGCGTCGGTGACAGTGTGTGCGTGTGATCGGCGCGGAAAACAGCCCGTGTCGTCGTTGTTGTTGTCAAGTGGCATCCGACGCGCGCTCGATTGTTTTGATCGTGATGCGCGCTCGGGGCCACTGACAGAACCCGGCGTTGCTGTTAACCGCTTCGAAGACATGACGAGGATTTGAGGCCTTTGTGATCGCGACGTTTACGCACCTCTGGGATACGAGCGACGACGGGAGCACTGTTGGATGTTTCTGGCCTTCGAGGTGAGATCACCGTCTTGTTTCCGTTCGCCGCTGCCTGGCTCGTTTATCTTTCGGCGATGCTTTTTTGGCAGACGCTGGCTGCCGCTGTCGAGAGTGGCCCACGCTTCGACGGTCTTCTCCGTGTTGTAGATTTTTTTTTTTTTTTGCGTTATTTGCGTGACATTAGCTCCAACCATAGCATATGCTCCAGCTTTTCATCGTCGACGTCTGTTGACACTGGTTGATGCCGCCGGCGCTCTACTTTGAAGTTGCGTGAGTTCTAGTGGTGCTTTCTTTTTTTTCTTCTTCTTTTTTTTTTATTCGTGCGCAGCATATTTTTACGGTCTCCTGATGGCACGGGTAAATCTGCAGTTGTACTTCTGATTGGGTTTTTGTTTTTAACCTACCTGAGTAAGATCGGGTTTCAAAGAGTTACAAGGCTGAGCGCTGTCGTAACGCCAGAAATGTTGCGACGATTTTTGGACCGCACATTGTGGGGCATGCAAAAGCGGGACATTTCAGCTGAGTTTACGTGTTCATACAACTTCAGTTAGATAGGTTTCAAAAAACGCTGTTTCATCTAACTTTTTTTTTTTTTTTCGCGTGACAGTTTATTTGTGTGACTCGTAATCGACAATCTCTCTAACACGTTCGTTCCCATATCGCGATGTAAGCAAGTTCCCACCCAAACTGGCATTCGTCTCATGCAATTCTGGCTCCAAGTAGCGAGCGAGGGTGTGTCGGTAAGCGGGTAGATTGAATGAACAAAGCGAGGATCACTGACATACTTTGTGCCTCGCAGTTTTTCATTTATTTTGTGTACTGCGACACGGTGCTTAGCTTTGTCAGGCCGTTTTAACGTTCAGCGAATGCGTAAACTTATAGCAGTTCGTATCAACCGGACGCACTCATCAAGTTGCGGCTTTGCGAGCGAATTGTAAAGTTGCGCGAGCGTTAATTGGAGCACTTCCCGAGGTCGGATCAATGGCCCGTCGATTGCCCTTTATCCTTACAGCCGTGTGAGCAAGAAGCCGTGCAGACAGTTAATGACCACGATTCGAACGCTTACAGGCAGGCCGAGCGCGTGTGATAAGTGAGGTCGCTCGGTTTTTACTTCCCGCCACCGAGCTATTCACTCTCGAAAGACTCGCAGATAAAAAAAGACACGGTTGATTTACGTTGCGCGAAAACATCGGCTCTGCGTGCTTGCAAGCAGGGCGTTGGTGCCGCTTACAAGGTGCGATTGGAAGCGCCTGACTAGTGCGTGGTGTACTGTACTGCAAGAATTGCTAATTTATAACAGAGACAGCGGTCGCAATTTCGAGGCAGGCTGTCTGACCCCCTATGCAACAAACATGATATTGTCATCAATATTCCCAGCGTGCTCGAACACGACCGCTAGGGGCTCGAGGGCCGTGACAGGAGCCTCCTCTAAAAATACCGAGGTAATACAGATCTGTCTATAGGTGATCAGAATGACGCGATTTTGGTGTACGCCCGCGAGACTGGAGGGGGAAAAAAGTCTGATGCCAAGAAAAAAAAAAATAATAATAATAGCGTAGATTTAGCCGTTTCGTTAGGCTTTCATTGAGACTCTGTGCATGCATCTGTTTAAAGATCACAAAGAAAGAGGCAGCTTCGGGCAGCTCGCCAGGAAGCGTGAAAACTCGGGACAGACACAATAATAGTTGGATTCATTTCTGCTTGAATTTCGCTCGGAAGGCAAAAACCCGACGCCGTATCATTATTTCCGTGAGGAAAAAACTGTGCAGCGTCGCGTGCCCACGAAAAGAAATCGCACAGTGAGAAGCGGCTTTCAAGTTAAAACATGTTTTACCCATATATTGGCCCAGGTGCTCATTTAAAAGGATTCAACTGTACAACTAGCCCACTGAGTCTAAGTACGATGCGCCCTAGGGATTAGTCAGGCCAACCACTCAAAGACGAACTGGCAGTATCTATAGGCACAGTGACTTCGGTGATCGACGAGAACCGGCGTATTCAGCATGGTATGGCCGATGGCGTACCATGCTGACTGAATACGCCAGTTGTCGTCCGATCACTGGAGTCAGTGTATCTTCTGTATGATACTGTATCTTCTGTATGACAGTCACTGCTACAGTGACTGTCAGCAATGCCACGTCGGCATTGTCATTCAGTCAACTGACATTGGGTTATAAGCGCGCAAACGCCGGATAGCGCGCACCGCCAATCTCAATAGATGTTGAAACACAGCTGTTCCTTTCGAGCTGGGCGGCGTCTTGCGCCATCTAGCGGAAGCGACGTGAAGGAGCGACACATGGAGCTTGCGCCTTTTCGCGCGTGGTGGCGTATGTGTGAGATAGCAAGTAATAGCGAGAGACGAATCCCGAAGCGTTTTGCTGAATGTTTCTTAGTTTAATAAGGTTGATAGCTGGGCTAGTTGGTAATCGTTGTACATATTGGAATAAAACAGCGCACAGATACAAAAAGGAAGAGACAAACCAGACAGGACAGAGCGCTTAGTCTTAGTTTAGACCGTTCAATTAAAACGGATCTCGAAACTTCCGGTGGATGGCACGTCATCTTACAGTTTTCGTACGACGCCATTTAAAACTCCGTCTCGGTTGGACACCGAAAACATAAAATTGTGTTGTGAAGAGCTTGAGAGGCTTAAAAAGTGTCGCCAGCTAGTCCCCATGACTCGTGAGCGAGAAACAAATAAGACTGGAGTTAAAAAAATGGGTTACTTCACCAGAAAAGAAAGCAACCTCGCCCATTTGCCAGTCACTGCCCTCTTATGGTTCCTGTCCGTGACGTCCCGACCGGCATTTGCCTCCCCTTGACGAGTCGTGATCCGCTTATCATCAATCGCGAACGTCAAGTTTCATGGCGTAGGTAAAAAGTACGGTGGAAGCTTGGAGTCATCGCTTTCCTAACGAACGCCGTCAAAGTCTGATCTTGCTCTTGTGGAAACAGAATTAATTCCTCGGGAGAAGTCACAGTGAGCGCTTTGACAACCGCGCACAGCCGACCACAGCGCCGCCCGTCTCCAATTGAATCTCGCAGAAGTTTCGCTGAAGGGTACATCACAAAATAAGTTAATTAAGGGCAAGAGCTATTTTGTTTACGTAGCTGCGGAAAAAGTGTCACCCTGAAGAGTATATATAAAAAGTGTCGGTCACTCCATGGGCGACGCTTACCAACGTTCCGGTCAGCTATCGGCTCGACACGCCCTCCCCGAAAACAGGCGCGGTGTCTACACCGGCATTTTCCGCGGCATACCACACGAACGGGGGGGCGCCGTCATCGGGCGCCTTTCTTTACGAGGAGCATTCACGAAGTCGGCCGCGGATTTCAAAACGCCGAAGGGTAGAGGGGAAAAAAAAAAAATGTAATCTCGGACAGTGAGTGACCGGAACAGGAGTTTAGCGCTCATTGTTCGAGAGCGCATTTGACCTCTCCCGTTGGTCGGTGCAATCAACGAGGTAAAGGGAGAGGGACGGTGGGGCCTTCTGAGGGCCACTGCTGGGTTGCTTGAGCGGCTACCCGAAGGGGACGCCGCCTCGTGTCGAGACAAGTTTTGCGCACAGTTCATAATCAGCGTAAAGTAGTTCTCGCGAGGTTCCCTTGTCAAGAGCAGAGACAATGCTTGTTTTTGCATTTGAAGCGTGAACGTTTCTGTTTTTAATGAAATCATTAATAACTTAATTTTCAAAGTTGGTACAGGTGATCCGATTGGCAACAGAAGCGGGCATCATGGTAAGACTTCGCTAGGAGCTATTTAACTACGGTTCTGGACGTGAAAATGGTGAGAAGTGTCCTCCAGCGCGATACCTTCTTACAACGCTTCGGTGTCTCGAGCGCGCAATTGAAGCACGGCGAAAAGAACGCGTGTTGAAGGCCATGCTTGCGAGAGACATGCCCCGTTTTTCTCACTCTGTCAGGTAACTGACAGGATTAGAACGGCGCCTTTGAGTTGACCATCGTGAGGATCTTCGACAACACTTGGGCGTCCTTATAAACTTGCAGCTTGCTCGGGCAACCAAAGACCTCGTCCCTCGATTTCCGCCCGATGAAGGCGTTGAAGTTTCGCGCGGTCTCCAACCGCGATCTGTGCGCTGTCATAGCAGAGACGCCTGTTCTGCTGCAAGCCGTACTCCACTTTGACAGTCCACGTAGTCTTGAGCAGTTGGGGGACGATAGCGACACTCGAATTCGCTCCTGCTTTTCGCCGCCATTTTGACGACCAACCGTCAGCGTGCCACTCGGGCTTTCGGGACCACTTTGGAGGCATGGATGGACGCTAAACGTCAAAGACACCTTCGAGGCAACCTGTCGAAAGGAGCCGTCCTCACCCCGTCAGTGACCACAGCCTTCGGGGCTTTTATACCATTTGGGTTCTTTTTCTCGTTTTTTTTTTTTTTAGGAATCCGGTTATCTGGAGTCCTGGACTCACTAATGCAACATGAACGCTGGCAACGGTACCGCTTTCTTCTCCAAGCGATAGAAATATTCCAACTCGGTTCCAGAAGCCAGCGACAACGGCTTCGTTTCCTCCCTTTGACGCGAAACACTGTCTGGCGACTAGGAACTTGCTCGGGACGTACTCGCTCGGCTCTCGCGGTACTCCGCGAGATTATGGCGTGCCGTTGCGGCACTGAGGGGGAGAGAGGGAGAACACCTTGGCCGCCATATTGGCTCCCATTATTGTGCCCGGAGTGCTTTGTTTTTGTTCCCGTCCTGCCCTCGTAGCTGCGGCTTTGCATCTCTCCGTTTGTCTCCTTTCCGAGCCGCGCTCCTTTAACGACGCCGGAGTGGCCGGCTGGCCGTCAGAGACCGCGTGCGCGGAAACCGGTTTGTTCGCCAACACAGGCCGGAGACCGCCGTCGTGTTGTTCTTTTCGGGCCCCAGTGAGGAGGGGAACCCCTGCGGGTGCGCCGAGGGATCCCCAACCATTGTCTTCCAGCGAACGGCTTTTGATCTTTTCTTCTCGCTCCTACAACTGCGTATCTGCATGGCGACCTTTCTCGCTTCGGGACCGTTTATTCCTTTATTTTTATTTATCTTAATTTTCGTTCGAAAAAGTTTTGTTCTACTCGCGGTCCGCGGCCAACTTGCGAGGGGAGGGAGCTGCGTGCGCCCTCCTTTGGCGGCGGTGCTGGGTATGGGTTTCAGTGTTTCGTGGTTTCGAAGCGGCCGTTCGATCCACGTGGCTCGTTCCGGTCGAAGCGGCCGCGGCGTCCCGGAAGTTGGCGGGCTCTTTTTGGACGTTCTCTTCGAAGGTTGCCAGCTGGGAGTTAGCAGTGGAGCAGTGGAAGTTTGTTCTGAATTGTCACCTTTGACACGGTTCTGATTTTTTTAAATAGTTGTATAAGTGGTTTGCCCTGGTTTTATTTTTATAAATTATATTATAACTGTTAGCTGTTAACAAAATAAACGGTATTTTGTTTTTGTGGTTCTTGGCTACAGACTTGGTCGAAATGCGATAGCATTACTCGTGTTCTATGGAGGCCATGCTATGTTATTGCGACGAACCCATCCGTACCGAAAATTCCGGTATACCTTTTTACTATTCGGATTATGGAACCGGAAATTTGTTTCTGGAAACCCCAAATCCAGAATGCAGACAAAGGAATAATTTATGAAAACCTGAATTCCAGATAGAATCCAGATAGATTTCCGGTTCCATAATCCGGATAGCCAAAGGTTATACCATATTTTTCGGTAGGGATGGTAGGTAACTAAGCATCGGATGTCGGAAAAGTTTATTTCTTCGCTTCAGTGACCGCTTTTGTGCAGCCATCTCCTTTGAGTACGCCTTTGCGAGGGCATTGGGAAGACACATTCCGTGAGCGCCCCGTGATGCGCACAATTTTTATTTATTTATTTATTAATACTGTTCACCCTTTTTTTATGTCGGTTACAGCAGTGGAAAGTAAATGACGTACCAATACATTTCACAATGTATAAGAAAATATATGGTACAACCACGCGGATACAAGCACACGAGTTTTGACACGCTTTCTGAAAATGTTTGAAATGTAACTACAAGGGGGGGGGGGGGGGGGGGGGGGGGGGGGACAGGCTCAGAGCACCAAACACCTTCGCTTCTCCGGCGTTTCCTCGAAGGATCGAGATATAATAGCATAATGGAAAACAGCGCGAAAATGCAACGGACGCGGAACAAGAACTGGCACGACCAAGCGCTGACTATCAACTAAAGGTTCATTAGAAATACCCAAAACACATCGCTTCAGATTGTACGCGCGGTGATATTTGAGAGGATGAGGAAAGCAGCGTGGATTTATACAATTTCATCTCCACTTGTGCCATTGCATATCATTATATCATTCCAATAGCGAGTGCCGCTCGTTGAGAATTCTATCGAGCGCGGTCGTAGCTTCGTCGCGTATGACAAAACGCCGAAGCCGGGCCATTGTTTGGCAACGTGGAAGTTGAGCGGCTCGCCCGTCTCATGGCCATTGGAAGGACCCGGTCCTCTCCATTGAGCTTACCGTGTCTAGGGTTCGGATGCCCCTAAATGACCCATTTTCTTCCCCGAGAGACGATCGCGAGGGCCGAAGCGGGAAAAATTAAGCGTTTGCACGGTACTCGCTCCCGCAGCGCGAGGTAATTTGTCCCTCTCGGCTCAAGATGGCCGCTTTCTAATTTGCCCGTTGGCTCGCAAGTGGGTCGTCTGGCGTGTCACAATTGCTGCCTGGGAATGGAGGTGGTGTGGACGTCGCTCGCTGGGGACCCATCTGGCCTAATAGCCCGTCGCGGCTGCCCGCTTTGCCCGGACCGCAGCCGAGCCAGCGCTGCGGGCTTCTTCACCGGAGTTACGCCCGGCCTTCTTCGAATCTCTTTCATCGGGCTCTATTTTTGACCCGAAAATTCGCCGCTTTTCCACGTTTATTTTTGACGTTGAACAAAAAACTTTCTCGGGACTTATGTGGAAGAAAGGATGACGGGGTGCGTGACCCGAATAATTGGAACCGAAAAGAGATAAGGAGTATTTGGTAAAACCGACTGCGGAGCTTGGTTTCGGGGTACACAGGAAACGCGGATCCCTTAACTAGGCGCGAAGGTCACGAGCCATTGAACTGCGTGAGATGGGCTCCGATGATCGTGGCGTTTGCCACATTCCATCGTGAAGCGAGATTCGGACCGCCGTTGGGCCTCATGAATTCTCCCGTCGCTCACTGCCCTCGCTTCTTGCGGAGGGACCTCTTTCCTCCAATTTTAATGGGTTCAAGAAATGTCCGCGGTTGCGCCGGACACTCGCGCGTTACGCCATGGGAGCCAAACGCGAATGGCTTCAGGTTTATGGCGTATATATCTATTCTCTCGCAGGTCGGCTTCGCGCCACGCTTGTACCGCTTGACCGAGAAGCTAGATCGCCTAAGCTTTAGCGCCTCCTGCAGCTCGGAAGTTCCGCTATCACCCTCGAGTACCGGACTGCCGTGAGTCTCCCTTGTTCGGTGCTGTGTGATGTTCATCGTGCGTATAGCGCGTTGGAATGCTCGAGTTGTCACATACACGCAACTTTACGTACGAGCTCTCGTCCATGGGATGGGGAGAATGTGTAGCGGGGCAAGAGAACGAGCATCTGCTTTCGTAGAAAAACGGCCAGCGGTGTGCGACTGCGAGAGACGAAGTTCCTGTCCCGCTGCACGGGAGAGCTTCTTGCAGAGATGCAGGACGACACCGTCGAGGCACAAAAGGCGCGCCAACTCCCTCCGTTCATCGTCAGCGCGATACGTTCTGCTTCACCTCTGCCGAGACAAACTCTCGTCTCGGGATTCCAAGTAGGGTGTTTGTTCGTCTAGCTGCGGCACCCTTTCGAGTTGGACAAGTTTGCTCGACGCCGTTAGTTTTCGGAATTTTCTCCCGAGCTGAGGTGAAGAGTTAGTTATCCCCGTCGTTCACTCTGCAACGCGCAATACTCCGAGCCTCCCTCCCTCTTTCAGAAATAGATGGCGTAGTTAGGCCTCCTCCCCCGCGTGTTCTTCTGGCGGCCAAAGCGTGCGGGAACCGATGTCGCTTCCGAGTCTTCCCCGTCGATTTGCGAAATTCCGCGCCGGCTCTCCGAGGCAGACGTCTCGCGATTCGGGGCTCCGCTCGACTGGGCTAATTGAATTTGTCGATGGCACGGGGGAGACTATTGACTACCCCAACCCCTCGCGTGAACCACGTGAACCTCGCCGTCAAATTGGGTTAGGCCGAGCCTCTTCCCTTCTTCCCCGCTCGTTCCAGCCCACGCGTACCCACTCACGCGCTCTGACGGCCGGCTTTCGTTCAACTTGGGCTTCTCCACTCGGGCATTCTAGGCACTCATCATTTCACAACGGGTCTCTGTAGACCTCTCGGGAAAAGTCCAAAAAGCCGCAGCGAATTGTGGGAACGTCCTGCGAGCTTCTCTTTACACCGATACATCTACCACGTGACGCCGGAAGTGGAGAGGGAGAGGTCGGTTCGGAACTGCCGCCTAAATGTTTGTCGAGCGTGACATGTAGGCCGTGAGGGAGTCAGCGAGAAACCGTTTATTGATTCTTTGTAAGTGGTAAAGCAAAATATCGCAGTGAACGGTGATCGCCCGGGTCTGCTCCTCCGTAGAGAACAGGAGCCCTTACACTTACGATCTACGCTGCGGTATGGTTAGATCTTCGGCCATTTGACCTCCCGATATTAAAGCATCAAATGCTTTCTAACGGAACCACCGAATCCCAAAATGCTCTCCGTCCGAACATTTTCCTCTAAATTTAGCGGGGAAACTTACTTCACCTGGCCTATCATCACGTGGCTTTTAGGCTATACACGAAGTGGGAAAATTTCTATCGCGTGATCTATACGTCAATTCAGTTTCCGCTAGATTTAGCGGGAAAATTCGCATCTCCTGGCGTAAACACCGATTTCGTTTCCCAGCGAACTTTATTGGGGAAATTGACGTCACGTGACCAATACGCCAATTCAGTTTCCCCGCTAAACATAACGAAAAAATTGACATCGTGCGACCTCACAAACAACCCAGTTTCCCTGCTAACTTTAGCGAGGGAAATTGACGCCAAGTAACCTTGTCCACAATTCAGTTTCCCCGCTAAATTTAGTGGGAAAATATGCGTTGCGTTACACACCAGTTACTCTCTCCCCATCCCTCACCCCCTCTCTCGCTCTTCTTATCCCCTCGTAGGGTGTCCTCCCTTCCCCTCACCCCCCCCCCCCCCTTTTCCTATCCCCACCTACCTACCCCTTTTTGGTCTTTCGAAGCACCAATAGACCACTTCCATAAATCCCTGCATGCAGCACTGCGCGCAACTCTGGGAACTAGTTGGCCAGGGAGAAGAGTGGCATGGTTTCGATCGACAAGTCGACAAAATATCATACACAGAGTGTGGGCTATTAACAGTCGTTATCTCATGTGTCCTGGTCTCAAGCTTGTCGTTTTTGGTCTCTAGACTAACCTAAATGGCTAGACCTCGAAGCTTTAGCACAAGCCCGAGTCATACGTAAACTTTGTCTCGACATATGCTCGTATTTTTGTGCTCGTGCCTTTCTGTTAGCGTTTCGAGGTATGTGGACGAGCCAGTGCTGGGAATCTCGAAGCAGCGAAGCTCGGCGATCTTGCTTGTGTACGAGTCTCGGTCTCCAGCATTTGGTTTGGTTTGTGGGGATATTTATATAGCGTGTAGTTGGTCAGCCATTTAAAGTTGCGACGAGTCACTCGCTGTTGATGAGCAATTTAGCCAGTGCAGTGCAACCGCTGGCCAAAGTGTATCACTACTGCGCGGTCGTGCACCACGCAGTAGTGATACACGACCGCACGCCGGTACGATGCTCATCCAGATCGAAACGGGCAGGGGTGGGGCTCGAACCCAGGATCCCTGGGTTCTGCAGCGCGAGCTTTCGCTCCACGCGCGTCGAGCTGGGTGTGCGCTTTAGCCCACTCGGCCACGGATCTTTTTTTTTTTTTTTTTTGCCGGATTTTTTTTTTTTTCGTTGTCAAATAGGCAGGCATATCGCTCAAAACATAGGAAACAGGGCAAGGCTAAGCTAAACCAGTCCGAAGTGACTGGCGTTGGGGGCTAAAATTGTTTCATGGACAAAAGTGCCTCAATGCGCGAAAGCCACTCAGGCTCGCACGTTTGTGCTCTGTTGACTTCAACTAACAAAGATACACTTTCACGAAAATATTCCCGCGCCTCCCGTACATTATTGTCAGCGTTGTGTCCCCCTCCAGCATTTCTTTTGTTATTTGAATGCAGAAGTCTGTTATTTTGGAACACGACCGAGTTCATTTAGTAGAAGAGGGTAGCCGAAGCGGTTTGAGTCCTAAATACTTTAACCACAAAGATTACTTTGTTGTCTTTGTTGCTTTACTGTTTCAAGTCCGTAATTAATTAAAAAAGGGCTAGTTAGACAAGCTCAAATCAATCCAAGTATCACTAGAATAAAAAACACTAAATTCTCGGGACAAATGTCGAGATCGACTCGCGAGGCATGTCTTTAGGCACGGGTAATTTTGTTTTCTTGTAATGGACATTCTGCGGGTATCCTTTCGGTTACTGTCTAATGCAATTTGCACTCAGGGTAATCATGCCTCTTGACATCCATGCGGTCATCTGTGCCATCTTTCTAACTCAATGTCACGATGAATTAATGCAAGCCGGTAGAGACACGTGCTGTATAAATATAGGTTGTAGACCTGGCCAAACAAGTTCATAGAAACGCGGAGTCATCATTTTTAACTTTTCAATGGAAATTTACGAGGACCTATGGAGCTGATCAATCTGCGCGGCACTACTTAACATTTTCCCCAATCGCTCATTGCTTTGCGTTTTGTACCTCTTAGTGAGCGATTGACAATTTCCGAAAAAGCCTCTAATCCACAATCGCATATGCTTCATTCCCACCCATTGAAACTTCAATTTTCTATTCATCGAATCTATCGATATACTAAAACCTTCCAAGATCTATCATAAAATGAACGATATTTGTATTTCATAAGGTTGTGAAATATACACATTGCCGTCATTGTCCTTGCCACCACAACCACCGTCATAGTCAGTATTATCATCATCATTAGGGGCTTCATGAACTGCCTTAGCCCAGGGCCCCCCAATTAATTAATCCGGCCCTGCCAATGAAGTAACAAGAAGCGGACGATTGGCAAACAAAATATGTGTAGGATGTCAATTGTGGTTCACCGGTACTAGACAGGATTATTGATACGGAGCTCGAAGGTTAAATTGGGGGATCAGGTGACTAAGCCACGTCTTACTACGTTTGCATACGGATGCACAATATTCGGCATGTTGGGAACCAGGAAAAGTGCCCCAGTCTTCCTTCTATAGAGCAGAATGCTTAGAGTATTTTATATTCCTGGGAAGTCAGATACTAATCGAAGAGGGGGGGGGGGGGGGGGGGGGGGCAAGCACCGCATTCGGTCACGGCGCGATAGCATGAGCTGACGCTGCTCGATCGAAACCGAAATTGAGTGGCCAACTAGTATTCCCCAAGTTCACCGCGTGGCATTTCGTCGCTATGGGGGCGCTTTGCATTTTGGAACAAGTCTATTCGCTTGCCCCGCTGAATTTAGCCGAGAAATATACGTCACGCAGACTCGTACACTACTCGCTTCGAGTAATTAAATCGCTCGAAATCGATTTCTCGTCGGAGTGATTTTGCAATCATTCGATTTCTTTTATTCGTTAGTAATCGGGAGAGTAATTTAATTGCATTTTGAAGTTCTAAAATGACTTCTAACCCTTACTACTCCATCCCTTTGTAATGGCGCCCTTTGTACAAGTTTCCTAGTCTTCGAACCGAGTCTCCGACAGGAAGATGGTTTACTAAAATTAGTGGATTGAGAAGAGTTTGGAATTCGCTGATTCTAATCCAATAATGGACGGGACGAAGGATCCCTTTGCAGAACGGCATCTTTCGAAAATCTCAAGGAATCGGGAAAGTATACACGAACTCATCTCTCTGACGTCACGGCGCGGTGGTGGCGCGTCGGTCGCACTTCCGGTCTGGGGGTGTGGGCAGAAGTCCCCATGCCAGACGTGTATTCCTGCGTTGTTTTGAAAGGAACCAGACAAAAACCTGCCTTCTCGTCAAAACGCCGCGACTGGGGCCGTACCAAAAGTGTCGAGAAAGGTTTGAAGCTCAGTTTTCACGTGCTCGGTTCGTTCCGAGAATCTGGATATGTGCCGTGAAAAGGGAAAAGCAGACGCCGTCGGACAACGATTGCTTGGGCGGGAAGCACTTTGGGTTGAATTCACGGATACTTGTGGTCATCAGATTTATTTGTTTTTTCCAACATGAACGCCAGAAAACCGTCAAGTTGTGCGGACCATCTGCGGACTACGTTCAGTGCGTCTTCAAGTTCAAACGGCCGCCTGATTGTTCGAACTGTCGTCTCCTCTTTCAAACGTTTCTGCTTGCCGTCTGCTCTCTTAGACGACGCCGGTCCGTAGACCAAATGTTGGCCCGGTACTTGCGATAAGAAGTGCAGGCCTCAAAAGACTTAAATTTGAAGGTTGGTAAGCAGGCTCGATGAAAACAGTAGATACAAGGAGATGTTGATCATTGTTACCAGTGACCCTCAGCGACTTGTTATGCCTAATTCAATTGGTCCGATTCTGCTTGCGATTTTCAGTATCGACGTCGACCATCTCAGCTATGGTTCACGATTTTGCAGCCCGAGCGGCGTCGCGACTGAAAATTCCGAGAAATCTCATCATGGGGGGGGGGGGGCGGGCGAATCAGGCTTTAGCGTACATTCTGCGGCGTTCACGCGGAATGAATCGCCGCATGTCACATTATTCACGCGAAGTTTTGCGGTGTAACGAGCCTCGGTAATTTCGCTGACGCCGCTCAAGATAGTCAGACATCGCCTGGAAGACGTAGAACCAACAATTCGAACGCGAAAAAGGGCAGGGGGACTCACACTGACGCCGACAACATCGCATTTCAATGGTGTGTTTATGGGCGACGGCGAGTTTCTTGCCCACACCCCCATCGCGCATGCGCGGCGCCGGTGGCGTCCGCTAGGGGCGCTCCGGGCGCTCCGGTTTGTTTGTAAACATGAGTTGGTGTATACCGGTTCCTTTTTTTTGAGTAACGGCCGATTGCTTACCTTTCGAAGTAGTTGAATTGATGACTTTTTAACCGAAAGTAATTGTAATAGATTACTTGTTTTTCGACTAACGTGTACAGGACTGACGTCCCGATCCCTCTCTTCCCTCCTTATCCCTCCCCTCACCATCGTACCGTGCGCTCTCCTTATCCGCATCCCTTTTCCTCTCTTCCTCCTCCTTCCCTCTTCCATCCCCCCCCCCTTGCCTGCCTTGCCCTCTCTGGTCACGTGACACATCAATTCAGTGTTTCCAAAACTTATAGAAATATAGGTTCTTCACTCCCAAAATATCTGTTTAATGTCTCGCAGACATTTGAATCCATCGCTCTGAATACAGCATTCCATGCATTACAGGGCTTCGAAAATAATGGTCGCTGCCTTTTTTCGCAAGTTGCACACGTTTTTTTGCGTTTTCCTACGCGAACCCGTCTCTTTGTCTAGTAATTTGATGTCATTTTACCGATAGCAGCGTGATCATATACACGGCCGGGCTAGAGTGAAAAGGCTCTTGCTGCCTTCTCCCCCCATCGCAGCTCGGTGGGGCCGCTACGGCCTCGCCCCCTCCTATAGCGCTTTAGCTCCTTCTAAGGAGGCACCCTAAAGTCAGTGTGTGGGAGGAATTTCCCGACTGGTTCGACCTCACGGCTTTCGGGCGGCTATACCTGTAGGGACGCCGAACACCCGTTGTGTGCCTTGTACGTGCGATGCAGCTCTGGCCATCACTACCGAGACGAAGAACCTTCAGGTCCGACGCTGAGAGATCCGAGGTTGTCCAGTTTTGGCACGCAGCTGGCCCATACCTACGACATAACTCATAATCTCCCTTCATATATACAGGGTGTTTCACGAAAGGTGGACAAATTCGATATTGCGAAAACTACGCGTCGCAGCAAAAAAAGACGTGTCCTTTTGGTCCAGGGTCAGGGGCCTATTTAGGAAAGTTATTAAAGTCCGCGATAATTATATTGTCAATTATTTTTGCGTAATTAACTTTTTTAATATTGTGTTTAAGGGCATGGTTTCAATTAGAAAATTACTCAGCATCGCCCAAAAACACTAAATCAACAAATTGCATAAGGATAGAAGGCACGCGAAGCATTTTGTGACTTTCTGAAAAACCGCACAAATTCGACAGGTTTTTAAGTTTCGGTTTGCTATCGGAGCGCATCTCGGCCCCGACGGCACCGCGCCCGGTGGAGAGATAGTGCAACCAGCCTCTGCTGCGTCACGCGATGACAGCGCAACGCGCTTAGCTAAACCTTAATATAAAGTATATATGTATTTATAATTCATCCGCCTTAGCTTCTTTTTCGTACTTACTCAAAGTTCAAATTTCGTATAAAAATTATTCTGTAGGATATTTATTCGGTGGTCTCGGAGTGTGCGGCCTCGGAGTTTCCGGTCGGCTGCAGGGCCGAAGCCTCCCCCGAGATGAGGACATCGAGCCGAGAGCGGATGCCCGGCGTAGCAGAGCGATGAAGAGGCCGGCCAGCCACGTGCCTCGTCGCGAACCGTGTGGTGCTCTGGGACTTGGCATGCCCCAGCGTGGCGCGGTGCGGCACGCCCCGCACCGCGCCACCAAAATGGCATTTACTTTTTCCCGTCTGACAAGGGTATAACTCCCCGCTGACGAAACATTCACGCAACATAATTTACTGATGAGACTATCAGCACTGACCAGAACGCACATTTTTTTTTAACTGTCGCGATTTTTATTGGATAATAATAATGTTTATTTTCACCATTCACGACGGAGGGAGTGCTGTTTTGGGACGCTGTAAGCTGGGCCGGTAGCTGTTTCGCCGAGTACGTTCGGATTTCAAATTCTAGCCGTCTCTGCTGGCCTGCGGGTTTATTATCTGAGTTACACCCTCCCCTTTCTCGATTTTGTCAAATCTTTCACGGAGGCCACCCCGAAAAGTGGAGCTGGGCTCTCGTGCGTGCGCGCGACGTTGAAGGTGGTCTCTCGTTTTTAATGCCTCAAAGAAAGTCGCATCACTCTCTTAGTTTTGATTTTACGGCGGCAGCAGCGTGGACCTGCTGCCAACCCCGACGCGTAATCTGTAAGCGGGTCCTAAAAGTAGGCATTAGGGTCTTCGGTATCGGCGTGCTGCGCGGTAGCCGCAGCTGGTCGCCTGCACGCTTTCCACTCCAAACTTGTTTTGGGCCCAAATAAAAGCCGCCCGCGATTGGAGGCCGCAGATAAGGCCGGGAGAAAGCGGCGGGGCAAGCGCCATCGACGCACTTGAAAAGACGGAGCTGGTGCTTGCCGTCCCGGGAACGCGGAATTTGTTATCGGGCGCGGCGTTAGAGTTATCTAATGAGCCGCCGCCATCGCTAATGCTTGTACCGTCCTTTCCTTCGCCATTTTTTTTTTATTCGTCTCGGCCCTTTTTTGTTTTTCTCTCGTCGTGACTTTTCTGCGTGTCTCGCTATCGTCTGCTAAGGCGAGCGGAACGCGTCGGTTATGTAGCGAAAAGCAGACGACCCAGTTGAGGCGGTTTGGTGTGTTGTTGCCAGACCACCTCATCAGAAAGGCGGCCGACGCCGCTGCAGCTGTCTAAAGATAAAAACATTAAATCCCCAATTTTATACGAATACATAAAAAAAAAAAGTGGTAACCGTGGGGCGCGTTGAGGTAAGAGGGAAACGAAAAAAATTGTCCCGAAAAAAAGAAAGAAAACGGGAGCGAAACACTCGAATGATGGGAATTGGGGGCGCGCCTGTTGGCTCGGAGAGGGAGATGCCGCGTCAAAAAACTCCGTTTGTCTGTTTTCGTTTCGTTCTCGCGTAATTATTTCGTCCATTCTCGTTGCGGGTCCGTTTTTAGCGGCAGCTACTGTTTCTTATTTTCTTTTTTTCTCCGACGTTGGTTTTGTTGATTTCCGCGGTGTAGCCACGAGGCTGGCTTCATTTCTGGCTTGGCTTGTGGCTAAACGTTTTCGCCGCCTTTGTGGCGACAGCTTGATCGCCAATGCGGGGGTCTGCTTGTGCGGTGTGGAACACTCGGCGGACGACGCTTGCCGCCCTCTTTTCCGCGTCCCTGGGCGTCCGAGTCTCTCCCGAGACTTGGTCCATGTGTCCGAAGATATCGCTCGCTTGATTTTCCTTCGTCTTTACGACGACAGCCGTTAGAGGCCAGGCTTCGCAGCGGATCCCCGGCTCCGTTTCATGTACGGTGGTCATGACACGTTACGTCACAATGTAGCGTGACGTCTCGGTGTGATGCCACTTTACACTGTCACGTGGCTTCGTTACGTCACGTGACCCCGTGACGTTAGCGGGAAAATGTATCGGGAAAATGACGATGTCAGGGGTGTGACATCTGCGCCAATTGCGCCATTTTGATACAAACCCAATTTACTGCGCCTAGTTGCGCCAAAAACGCGAAATCGGTCGAAATTGCTCCACGCTGCGCCAAAAGTAACTCAAAAACAAAACAAAAAAAGTTTGCGGCGACGCTAGATTTAGCGGGAAACGAGAGCTTGGTTGGCAACGTTCAATCTCGTCGTAGTAAAGTACACGGCACGGGTACAGGGTGGCGCAAGCAACCGCCGGATTCGAAGATTTCAGCTGTAGTACTCGTCTATACTTATGATACGTGCTATTTTCCCCATTTTCCTACTACTTTACGCTGTCATTTGAGACTGCACGCTACCGGTGCGGTGTCACGCGGTCTTGCTGTCTGGCCGCGGGAGGTACGACGCACAGGCTATCAATCAAGATGAGCAAGCCTAAGTATTTCTTTCGTTTTGGGAGTAAACCTTTTCTTAAAAGTGCCAGTGAGCACCTCCATTGTGTAATTTTTCATTCGTGACCGTAATCTTCTCGTCAACATGGACGGCGCCGTCGCCGTGAGTACTTTCGGTTATCACACACGTGCTTCCAGCGCGTGAGCAATCGAATGAATCGGTGACACCCGTATTTGGCGTGCATGTGGCGCTCATAGTTTTCCTACCAATTCACTATTTACCTTGTGACTCACTTTTGTGGGGAGTTTTTTTTTTTTTTTTTTCTATCTGCACGTGCTTTCTACGAGCGTCCGATCGATGTCTGGCTGTAGTAAACAGTGCTTCCCTGTTCATGCTCTCGAATCGCCGCTTTAAAAAGTTTTGCACTACAATTGCGCTTTGGTACCAGTTCGTATAAGCCTGAGGTACCTGGTGCCCAGCTTACTTTGCAGCAACCCTGTGTTTCTTGTCCTCATCTATGCGCATTGGAGTCGCGTTTGCATTTTCGGTTTTATTTTTCTTTTATCTTTTATCTCGGTGCGTATCGGCGCTGATGACTTATTGCAACTAGGATGGGAAAAAATAACGATTAAAAAAGAAAAATCAAATTTATGTGATTTAAATTAGATTTTTAATGATTTAAGTTGCTGATAAGCTGCTCTAACATTTTCTGCTCCTAATCTGCTCCAAACTGTAGACTTTTCAGCTTCGAAGTTGCTCCAAAACGCATAAACTGCTGCTCGAAAACGAGAGTTTTGTGCTCCTAAGCTGCTCCAAAATCCAGAATTTTCTGCTCCGAAAATTGCTCCAAAACCTGTTTCACCTGTCTCACCCCTGCGATGTGCACTGGGATTGTTCGTGGTCTGTGTGCAGCAGAGTTTCCAGCGCCTCGGCGGCAGTTCATTAGCGGGACACGCCAAGGTACCGGGATTCTTTTACGCGCAAGAGAGCTCAGGCTAAAGCCAGAGCTTCGGACTTACGACAACCCGGCTTGGGGCTGAACATCATTGTTGCGAGCTATCTTGCTCTTGAGTTTTTCCTTCTTCGGTTAATGTTCAAGCAGTCCGCGGCCAAGCAAAACACCCGAGCTTCCTCACGGTGCATCGAAAGCTGGGGCATTTTCGAATCGTTACGCTCTCCACTATCAGCAAAACGGCGGAGCCCGCGAGCGTGTCGATGCTCGATGTGTTGTTTTTTTAGTGACTCCAGTGGCTCAAACCACCATTGGCCGAATTCGAAAATCAATACTTCTTGTTCGTATTTTTTTTAATTTTTTACCAGGGACAAGAACACCGGTAGGTTCCAAAAAGGTGCGACCGTACTGATAAAGCGAATAGTCGGGGATGAAAGAAAATGTAAATGCGTCGAGGCACAGCCGCCGCTTAAAAGCGTGCGCAGTAACGACCCCACTAAAGCGGTAACTGCAAAGAAAATTCTAGCACCCGTTCTCTTGTCTAGATGTCAACCCCGTTCTGTCCACACCACAAATGCGGCAAGTTTGTTTGTTTGTTTTTTTTCTGGAAAAGACACCGCAACATTATTTAAAAGGAATAAACCGAATGTCGTTACTTGAAACTACCCGTAATGCAGCGCCGTTCCGCGGAAGTACGGCAAGCTGAGTGCTCGCGATCCCTATGGAACTTAGCCGAACCGGATTTCCCTTCTCTCCCGCGTCTATTCGACTCCTGCGGGCAGCGGACATCCCGAACGGCCAGGTAATAACGCGTTGACACCAGCAAGGGGCGACGCTCGCAACCACTCCAGCTTCCCCGTAGCTTTGCCCGTGAAGGGAAACGAGACGTCACGAACGCGCCGAGGGTGCCGGATCTCCCGAGACGCATCGCGCTCTCCGATAACTGCTTTTCGAGCGCACGCTGGGATCGGCCGTTTGGAACGAACAATATAGCCATCCCTTCAAATTAGAAACGGGTTATTATTATTCGCAGATTTTATTGATCATGCTTAAGTCAGTTCTCAACGCGAGAGGTATATTTTAATTTGCATTGTAGTATTCCTTTAAGGTACGAAGGTAATAATAGGCCATCGTTACTGTACATGGGACAGCTATACGCACTTGTTCGATGGTTTCGTCTAAGCTGTTTCGAGGGTCTTCAACCAAATTCCTTTATTGTAAGTGAAACGAAGAAAAATAAAGTCCCAGCGAAATGGCTAGCATCTGCATCTGCTGTCCTCAAAAGGCTGGGGCAGTGCCAGAGTTGCGCGTTTGATTCCACATGCCGCGTGCCGCCCTCGCCGCTATTCGCCGAGATCCGATCACGTGAGGAGCCGTATCAAGTGTCGTGCAGCAAAGTAGACGTTGCACGCGTCCCGGCGTACGTTCCCCGGCTTTTGAGCGCGCGTACGCGCGGCGCTGCTATTCGCCGAATTCAGTCACGTGAGGAGCTGAATCCACATGCCATGCATGAACGCGCAACTCTGGCTCCCGTAGGGAGCCTATACAGGAACTCTAGGTGTGTGTGTTCCGCCCTGACTTTTCTTCGCCGGTGCGAGAGGTGCAGGAAAATCGAACGAGCTTATTATATGGATACAAAACGTTCGTATGCGAAAGTGTCTCGGTAAATGACGAATTTCTTGCTTTAGGGTCGAAATACTGACTGGCATAATAGAACGGAAAAATGCGAGGGTCGAAGAGGAGGAACTGACCAAGCGCAAGAAATCTGCTTCGAATATTCTGGTCGAGCTTACTGCCCACTTGCCAAAGATGGCAGCGGGCAGGAGGCGTTGAAGAAAATAAGGATAAGCTTCGTTTACGGAACACCTCGTAGAGTTCTACCCATAAAAGAAATCGGGAACATCGATTGGTCGTTACTCGTCAAAGACTGGGCAAGTTTCAAAAACATCTTAATGACAACGAGTCCCAATTACCACGTCACCTAGTAATGGAAAAATAACGATCGCTTTGCGAGGGATATTTCGAGCGCACCTGTACTTCGAGCAATTTCTAATCTAATCGAGCACCTTTTTCGGTCACGAATAATTAGTTCGCAGTAGCTGAAATCGACTATGTCGGTTTTTTTCTTTTCGTTTTTTTTTTCTTTGGCTATCGCGGGCGCGACTGCTTCTGACGCAAATTGCGCCAAGCACCTCGGCGGCCATTGTACCTACTTAGTGGCAGTGGCCGCGCTGTTTGCGTAGGGCTTCCAGGCTCCCATTGTGTGACGCCAGGGTGATTTATGGTGGCCGGCCGCCGTCGTTTCGCGGGGGGATTTGCGGCAGCCTTCGTGGCGAGCACCGGACTGCCGCGGTGCCTGTCTCCGATTTCCCCGTCCTCCTCGAATGGGGTCCCTCGTATTCTGCCCGATGACGCCGTAGAAGCGTCGCGCCTGCCGCAGTCGGTGAAAGAGCAGCGGAACTGGATGCGGCAGACGCCTGCTCCGCTGCGGGTCCAGCTGCACAGTCCATGGGAGCTTCGGAAGCCGGGATATGGGATGCCGCGACCATAGCGACACTCGCGCTCGCTTGTACTCTGAATGCGAAAGCATCAACTATCCCATGGAACGGAGCCGACGGTGTTTGTAACCGAAAAAAAACAAAAAAACTCGAAAGTAATGCCTATTCTCTCATTGGCTGAGCAAAACGGCTCCAAGATAGCCATTGGCGGCCGCTTCACGCGAGCGCGCGCTCGGCCGCCGCTCTCGTGTCAGGCATTGCCGGAGAGGAGGGGGCTGTGGCCGCGCGCGGCCGCAAACTCGGCAGTAGGGAAACGTGGCCGTCCACGCCAGTACATTGTAGACGAACTAAGGAAGCGCAAGAACGACATTCATGCTTTCGCATTCACAACTCATGAGAAGCGCTTAAGTGTCCTCGAAATGTTCTGCCAGAACTTCTAGGACCAACTGCCAGGATTGCGACATCCGACAGTATGTCAGGCCGGCTCCTGTGACGCCATTTGTGGCCGTTGAGGATACCTTTCAGATCGACGCGTGATCGGAATAGAGGACGCTAAAGAGCCGCTTTTCAGGCGCCGTAGTGCTGCCACGCTGACGAGCGCCAGCCCGGCCACCCCACGGCGACGCCTTTTCTACTTGGTTTCAGCAGGAGTCGGCGCAGTCAAACACGCGAACTACGAAAGGAAGGTCACGGCGCACACTCTGTGTTCATTGGATGAGCCGGCGGTGACGGCGCCAAGAAAAGACAGCGAACGCCATGACCAAATGGTTTGTAGCGTGAGCTGCTCTCTGACTTTCGGTGAAACGAACTCGCGAAGACAAGGCCTCAATGGTCGATGACTACGTCACATGTCGTAGGCTGCAGCTCATGCCACGCTCGGGCACGAGTTGTCAGTGGTCGGCTAGGATTTAGCCAATGAGAAGGCTGGCGCAGCACCCTGCACTAGCTGACGTAGGAACTGCCGCCTTGACTTACCCAGTCGCCCCTCTGGCTTCCCGTCGTCTCTCTGGTACTCGCGCTGTTAGGGGTCATCGCATTGTAGTCAAGGAAGTGCCGCGTCATATGCGCCACCAACAAAAGTGCGCTGCGCCTTGCGCCGAAACGCCATTTTTGCTTAGAACTGCGCCATATATACCCGCACCGAGGAAAGCTCGAACGAAGCCAAAAAATACAAATCTTTTCTCCTCGCTCGATCCTAATATTCGGAAAAGTAGAAGGAAACGAAAATTGTACAGATGTGTATTTGACAGCATCTCCACCCGCCGTATAGTGTGTTTCGTCTTAGGTCGGAACACAGTCGAAGGTTGCAACCCATATAGTCAAGAAGACAGACTAAAAGCGCGAGTCTATAGGGGCATTCGCAGTGCTTGATTCATTGAGCCAATGGAGTAGCACGTACAGAGAATTGACGAAGGTCATAATGTCGCGCTTTTCACGCTGCGTCATCTCGTAGCGTCGCCTGCGCGCTTTCTCATAAAATGAAACGAAATGAACCGCAGTGGCCCCGTCATCGTCCGAATTTCCAGATGGTGTCGGCGATGTCAGGATCGAGCTAAAAGTCGCCAGACAAATTGCAAAATAGCGCGATGGCGGCTACTGTAATAAGACAGACCCGGTTGTCTTTCTGTCACCATGGTAAATGTAATGATCGTGACCGCCACATGCCTCCATGGCGTGGCCACGGTGTATCGTGGCACCTTCACTGCCTCACACCGGCGCGTCGAGCTTCACCGCTTTGCACCCGAGTGTCCGTTCCACCTTCAGTCCGAGCGCAGTGGACGCCACGAGCTATCCCAGCCGATCCAGCGCCTGGAGAAAATCGCGTGACCTCTCGGTTGGGCAGAGCGACGCAGGGAGCTCAAGGTCACACGACACTCTCTCCACGCTGGATTGGCTGGGATGGCTCCTAGCGTCCGCTGCGCTCGGGCTGAAGGTGAAACGGAGTCTAGGGTAGCGGTGGACATCGGGGACCGCGTCGGAAAGTATGCTCGCTACTATCACGGGTCGACCTTTTTTGGTCTTGACTGTATGTGGACCTCTAAGTTTTAAAGCATATGCCGAGAAAGAAGACAAAAGGCGGGTCTCTTTTTTTCAAATTTTGAATAAACACGCTAGTCGAGCTAGTTCCCGCGCAGCGGTCAATTGAAAGGGCAGCGAACTTCGACTCAACTCTGCTTCGAACGCCGCCAAAACGCAGTGTCAGTTTTAAAAGCACAAATGTAAATTTTTATAATAAGTGTGACTTTTTTTTTTAGCAGTTTAGTGTATTAAAATCTCGAGTTCGGCGTTCATAAAACTTGCTGGGACGTAGTTTTATGTATAGACGTTTCAGCGGATATGCTGGTTTTTGCCGACATTTCACGGGAAGTAGCGGGCTAAATTAACTACCGAGTATAAAAGTGGGGAGGAGAAAGAGGGTTTCTCTCAAATAAAGTGTTTTTCTATGCCTCATTTTTCGACAATTTTTTTTTTTTTTTAATACCGAGTGTAAATGGAATCTACTCTGACCTCAGCATTGTTTCTACAAAGAAGGTTGTGTGATTCTCTCGCATCTATTCCTACTACAAAAAGATAAGTAATATTTTTCAGTATCAAATAGGAACGCTCAATTCTTTTCAGATATGAACTGACAGTTTCAAGTGACGTGCTAACAGACGTTGGCGTCTGCTCCAAAACCGTTAGTTGTTGCTCCGAACCAATATTTTGTCCGCTACAAAACCTGCTACAGAACGTCCAATGCCGCCTGCATCACTGGCATTGTTTTATGCGACCGTTAACGTTGCGGTGGTGGTGTCTTTTGGTTCGTTTTTGACACGGTGAGGGCATATAATGTGACTTTGCTATTCCAGTAATAAATTGTTCGTATTCTTAAGAGCGACCACATTTGGAAGAGGTTGTTTCCGCTTTTGCGGTAGGGAGAGGTTAGCTCGTGATTTTGTTATTGATATTAATGCGGAAGCATTAACTGTCCCATGGAGCGAACCGACGTCACCAGCCGCGCTAAATGGCAGCTAAATTTCCGAAGCCGTGATCTGAGGCAACCCAGCCACGCAAAACGGCAGCGATATTACTACACAAAGCTGTTATATTTCGGCTACTTTTAAAATTGAAATTCAAATTCCTTATTTTTCTACAAAAATGAACTTGACGCTCAATAGTTGCGTGTACTACCCAAAGCGGGAATTTGATTTTGCTCGAAACTGAAAACATGTTTCGCGAGCGAGGTAATAGGCTATTTATTTATTTATTTTTGTTTTTTCGAGTAACTTTTATTTGTTACATATTTTGGAGGGAGTTTAGTGTCTATCTAAGGCATCCTCGATTTCGTCGCTGTCCCTATGCGCCTTGAGAGCGTGCTATGAATACCGGTGGATCGTGTTGCGTTGAGACAAAACAAGCCATGGAACGCCATCACCGTGAACCGCTTTTCCGTTCCGTTTTACGACGTAGACGCATATATAGGGACGTCTGGCCCCTCTTCCGCTGGCATCTCCCGGAGAGAGCTCGTTTATTCACCGGCCATATTGGTTTCCGAGATATTCCCCGATAGTTCCGACAAGCCGACCGAGAAAGTTTCTGGCCACGAAAAACAACTCGTTCCCAGATGGCTGTGTCTTATCGTTATTATTTTTTTCTTTCTTTCGTTAATGGCATCGACCGGTATTGTGTACACACGGTTGCATTTGAGGTTTACGCTATCCCGCCGCGGGAGTATGGAAGGCTGGGAGGATTGCGAGGGCTTCTGCCTTTCGGCGCGGCTTCAGTGCGTCCCTCCGCCCTGTGGCTTTCGTCAGCGGCTGGGGGCTCGGCTGGTTCGCCTTCCTCACCGCTGACGTTCACCAGCCGGCGGAAGGAGACGTCTCTCTCCCTTTCTCGTGCGTGCCCACAAACGCCGTCGCAGTCTGTACCCTACCACACATCCACGCGGGGCTTCTGTACGTCATACTGGCGCAACGCACAATGTCTGTGCACACGCATCCACAGACACGCAAACGCTGCCTCAGTCTTCACTCTGGAACATACATCCACGCGTGTGAAGAGCTTTCTCTCTTATACCCGTGCACGAACACGAACGATGTCTGTACCCGGAGTCTGCATTCGCCCGGAACCTCTCTCTCTCTGAGGTCCGTGCAGATAACGCCCATATCCTCCGTCTCTCCCTGTTACGCGCACAACGCGTCTCGCTCTCTCCGATGCCCGACGCCGGGCTCTGAGCCCCGCGATTGTGCGGCGAGCTGTCGGCCGACTGGCGCCGATGGCTCGATCCATCGAGAGGTTGCTAACCCTTTGCGGGCGCTTCGACGATGTCCAGATGCTCGGCTGCGGGGCGCCGAAGCTCGAGGGGAAGCCAGAAGAGGCGCGTCGCGTACCCCTGCCGGAAGTGCTTGTTTTGAAAGATTTGTCGGCTCCCGAGCTCTTTATGCCAACTTTTATTTTCGGGATGTCTCACGCTGACTTCACTAGGCCCCCTACGATCCACGTATCTAATAAGGATGTCTTTGTTGTTAGGGGGCTTGTTGTCGCCATAACCTGGCTTCCTTCCTGCGAGCGTGTCTCCATTGAAGCGTCAGGTAACGTAGGACAGTTATCGGCCCTCGACTTTCTATTAGCAGTATACCGCCATACCGCGTCAAAGACTAAGAACATACGTTCTCGTATCCCTGGCTCGTTCCGAGCTACGTTCCATTTCGAGCGGGTAAGGACGCCGCACATCGTGGCGCAACACGGGGTGGCACTCAGTTGGTCGAACGACGTTTTAGCGAACGCCGACCTTTCATCGAAAGATACCTTAGCGAAAAGTCGGCCGCCGCTAAAGCCGCGATTACGGGTGGGTGGGCCAAGTGGGTTAACATTTTTCTAATGAGCCGCCGCACACTGCTGCCGCGAAGCGGCGTGAGCGCAGCGCGGAGGGAGGGGGGGGGGGGTAATATGCGCCCCCGTTTTTTGCTAAAACGTCGATCCGCTGAAATGGCGCTCATGTGATATGGACCCGTCACCGAACCCTCCTTAACGCTCTGAATCAGGGTCCACTATGTTCTACTGCTCGTTTCGATATCAATTCAAAGTAGGTATTTGTGCATGTACCTTACAAGAACGACAGGTTAGTGTCCGTACCTCACAAAAACAAAGCTTAGAATTCAACTGTAGTGTCGTACTTAGAAGAACAAAAGGTATCTAAAAACAAAACCAAGGTTTTAATACTCGGGCCTTACCATACAATATGACCTCTGGGTAGTGTACGTACCTAATAAAAAATCGAGGTTAGTAGCCATTCTTTACCCGTACCTTACAATGAGCTCGGGCTACTGTAGAGTTTTAGAATAGGGGGCTCCAACGTTTTGTGCCCTCCGAGCAGCTTTCTGTCCCACAGAACATGCGCAGAGCCGCTGCATGTGCACGCTGCGACGCCCCAATCTGTTTGGGAGATCCAAAGCGTTGGGGCCCCGTATTCTAAAACTCTGTAACATCTGTGCTTTGCAAAAATTCAAAGTGAGTAGCCGTTCCTTTAGACCTCAGATTAGTAGCTGCACCTTACAATGGCCTCGTGATAGTTTCCGTATCTTGCAAACACCCAAGGTTAGAGCAATTCCTTAATGGTTACTAGGTGGCTAATAGCCGTACCTTACAGTGACATCAGGATAGTATCCGTACCTTGCGAAATCCCAAGGTTGGTAGCCGTTCCTTGAGATTTCAGGATAGCATCCGTACCTTACAAAACCCAATGACAGTAGCCATTCCTTCAGACACCAGGTTAATAGCCGTACCTCACAATGAACTCAAGATATGGACTGTAAAAGTACTTGTTGTTGGGCTAGTGGATGATGACTGTTTTGAAACATGGTTTAAAGCGCTAAAAAGACGAACACAAGAGTGAAGACGAACACGGCCGCCCGTGTTTGTCTGCTCTCTTGTGTTTTTTTTTTTTAGCTCTTTTAACAATGTTTCGAAACGGCCTCAAGATAGTATCCGTACCTTACAAAAACCCGAGGTTATTAGCCATTCCTTAAGATCTCAGGCTAATAGCCGTACAGCTGCAACTGAAAAAAAGATTACCACAATACACCGAGGACCGGGCGCGCAGATAGCGAGAGTGCCACGCACGTTCCATGTTTCAAAGCGCGGGCGGCCGGCAGAAAGCACCCCATCCTAAAACCTGCATTTGGAAAGCAATCTTATACCCCTGTTACACGGGCATCCATAGCTACAGTTAAGCTAACTGCAGTTACTCTAAACTGGTGTTTTTCGTAGCTAGTCACACGGCTGACCAAACTGCAGTTAGCACGAAACCATGGTTAGCGCAAACGGAGCTCCACGATCTCAGTTTGGGCTCGCTAACTGAGCTAAAGATGGCGACGACCCCAGCATTGCCGGCTATCGATGCACTACCTGTTTCGGAATGCCTGAAGACGCACCTAGAAAAAACCGCGGAGAGAAATGTCGCGGAAATAAAAATGTCTCGCGGGACGGGGCGAAGCCCGCACTCCTCGGGCGCTGCCTTTGATCCTGGTCTATGGCAAGGCGGCTTCCCTCATGTCGCCCATGTTTGAATTTATTTCAGGGGTCTTGATAATCATTTGTTGCGCACCACAAATAACATTGTGCGTCTAATTACTCGTTTTAAACAGTTATAATGGATATAGAAACGTGTCCTTGATCTGAACCCAGGACATTGCAGTTGGTTTCGTTTTGGCTTTAACCCTTAAACTGCAAGCGGAATGGTCGTGTAATACCAGCTCAGTTTGGTCAAAGCCCGTGGTCGCTAACTGCCGTTTGCTTCACCACCTAACCCGCGAAAAAAAAAAATAGTTAACGGGCTTACGTGCGTAACCGCGTTGGCTCATCGCTCGACCGAAAAGTGAGAGGCAAGATTGCTTTCGAAATGCCGGCTTTAGGATGGGCTGCTTTCTGCCGCCCACCCCCTCTTTGCAACATAGAGCGTGCCTGGCACTCTCGGTATCGGCGCGTTCGGGAACGATAACGCCGCGTGTCGCGATTGTGCCGCTCCGGCTATCGGTGACTTGTGCTAATCTTTTTCTGTTGCAGCTGTACCGTACAATGACCTTAGGATACCTTAACTTACAAAAACCTGAGGTTAGTATACGCTCTTTAAGACCTCAGGTTATCAGCCGGACCCTACAGTGGCCCCAGGCTACTGTCGGTACGTTACAAGAATTTAGTTTGTAAGCGTACTTAAAAGGACCCAAGGTTAGTAGCCGAACCCTACAGTTATCTCAGGGGAGTTTCCGTACCTTAAAAAAACACTCAGTTAGTAAGCGTACTTTAAAGGACCCAAGTTGGCCTTGCAGAGTTCCCTGGTTAGTAGCTGTATTGCACTAGCCAAGTTCCCCGGCTGCGACGCGGGACGCCGTGTTCCAATGTCAGAGCGACTCCCCGAGGCAGAAACGGCGCAGCAGGCGTGACTCGTTCCCTTACCTGGTCGTCGGCTCGCCGTCCTCAGGTCTGCGCGATGGCTTCCTTGTCAGACACACCGACACGGAAACAATAAGCTAATCTAATCACGGTGATTTGGCCGCGTCATTACTCCGATCTGGCGGAGAGAGAGCGAGAAGTATAGAGCCAGGCGCAAATGATGGTTTCCCGACGGCCCGTCCTCGATTACCGATTCGCCGACACAGCTCCTTCGGGAAGGGGAGCGCGCTTGAAGAGGCGCCGAGATGCTCCCAGTTTCCTAATGGCAGTTTGCAGCCGTCGTGTCGGCGAGGGAGCCCCAGGCGCTGTCGGCCGGGCCCGTCATGATCCGACGTTGACGGGCAGGCCCAAGCCGGATGGAAGGTTCTGTCATTATGTCGCCGCTCAGATACCGGGGGGACTGCGCTTTATACACCATATATATATCCACGAGACGCCGTATCGGTGGGCGTGGTTCTCAGGAGTACTCGGGGACAACGTTTTCCGGCATTTGAGTATTGAAAACCGCGCGTGCACAGCTTTGATCGGCGCTCCAGGTGCGCCAGTGGTTCCCTGCCAGAATACGTCGTCTCCGAGTATTGACGACGTTTCGGTGGCTCCCTCTTATGGTTCCTATTTGTGACGTCACAACCACGATTATCAATTGCCAGCAACAATTCCGACGGTGTGCGTAAAAAGCATGCTGGAAGTCATCGCGTATAAAGGGGTAGGGAATCAAAACTTGAAATACTCCCTCAACTCCTCGACACGGTTGAAATATGATTCATGACATCCGTAAATGATAATCGCACGCTCGTATTTTCAGCGGATGGCTATCTTTTTCGTTCCAACCGACGGATTCTGGCGAGCGCTTCTATATCAGCTATCGAGACGGGGTGCTGCGTCTGGGGATATTTGCCCGTGACGTCACGCTCGCAACGTCACGGGCCCATAAACGGCCAAGAGTACCGAAGCTACGATCGCTCTCACTATAGGTGGCACCAGCTTTATCGTCAAGGCGTTACAGTCCCGCCAATTGGGAATGCCCTAGGTCGGGTGTACTGTGCCAAGCGCCGCTCGTTCCCGCGCGCCTCCATCGGACACGCCGCGCCGTGGCGCTGCTCTTGATGGGCCCGTGACATGAGACATTCCAACGAAGCTCGGCCCCCCAACTTCCAGGTGGGACTGGGGAATCGTTACATTTGTTTTAAAATTGCTTTTCTCGCGTTTACGGACGAAAGACTGGCTTTTGTGAGCTGCTGTCAAAAAAAAAAAAAAAGACCGCGTCTAAAAAAAAAGGCGCTAAAATTATTTTTTTTTGTGTTTCTTTAAAGCAACACCGTCAAAGTTGAATCTAACATTACTCTTATCTTCATTACTAAAAGTAGAATTCATCATAATGAAAACGTCAAAGTGATCTTTTGGAGGATCGTGAAAGGTCGACCACAGCGACGCCGCGGACGTCGCTACTTCCAACTGTCAAGAACCAATATATATGGGTTTTGGGGAGTGCGAGAGTGCACGTTCGACGTTCAGTGGACGTAATTCGGATCGTTGTTCTTCGAATACGATCAATGGGCGTTAGTTCTGATCATGCGCTGCCAACAACGTCCTACAATACGGCGTCCTGTGAATAAGCCTTGTATCGCTAGACACCATATTAGGGGTATTCACTGGGTGCCATATTTGAGGTCGCCGTTTAAAGCGCATGCTCAGAAGGAGCTCACATTACTAGGTTGCTCAGACCGGTAATCCTGATGGTGTGGAATGCACGTTGCAAAAAAGCTGTGGAAGCTCGCCGTCAGCACGCGCTCGGCAGTCGTGCAGACAGCTAGGGCCGCCAGTGAATACTCCCTATAGACCTTTCCAATGTTTACAAAATCACAGTCCAGCGTGCGATCTTCACAGCCCAGCACGTGCGTGTTCGTCGCTTCGGAAAGCGAGCAAAGCACGCGCCATACGCACGAACGCTCAAAATGGCACCGGCCACAAGCTCGTTTTTGGAAAGGTCTATAGGGTGTATTCACTGGCGGCCATATCTGTGTGCGCTAATGCTGAGCACGTGCTGATGGGCGAGCTTCCACAGTTATTTTGCAACGTGCACCCCGCACCATCAAGATTGCCGGTCTTGGCAGCCTATTAATGCGAGCTCGTCCTGAGCATGCGCTCTAAACAGTGACCTCAAATATGGCGGCCAGTGAATACCCCCTATAGACGATTGCAAGCAAAGCGACTCGCCGCCGCCATTTCTCTGCTCGTGCGGGAAAGCTCATGCGATTTCAAGCTTGCCAAAGCTATCTTCACGCGCACGTCACGACTGGCGCCTGGGGCACCAGTCGTGATGCCATGCTTGCAATTGTCTATAGACCTTTCCAATGTTTACAAAATCACAGTCCAGCGTGCGATCTTCACAGCCCTGCACGTGCGTGGTCGCCGCTTCGGAAAGCGAGCAAAGCACGTGCCATACGCACGAACGCTCAAAATGGCACCGGCCACAAGCTTGTTTTTGGAAAGGTCTATATGAGGGCGCTGTTTAAAGCATGCTCGGAATGAGCATGCTTTAAACAGCGCCAGTTATCCTGTTTACTCGGAATGAGCTCACATTAATATAGGAGACCGGCAATCTGGATGGTGTGGAATAAACGTTGCAAACAAACTGTGGAAGCTGGCCGTCAGCACGCGCTCAGCAGCCGCGCACACATCTATGGCTGCCAGTGAATACTTCCTGTACCCTCTGGATTTCAGTCATCCAACGTGAAGAAGCACCCTGGCAGTGTAGTTCCGCGTGCTGCACTGGTTCATGCAAGCCGAGGTCATACTGCTTATGCATTATACAAAAGACAGACTGCAAGCAAATTGGAAAGCAAGTCACCACGATATGCGTGCTTCGAATGCCAAAAGTGGCAACGAGTTCAATCAGGAAGAAACTTGACATTTGAGCCAGGGATATCGCGGTGACTGATGTCTGCAGGCTGTTTTGTACGATGTATGCAGTGTGAATGTGAACGAATGAATATATGTTTGTATACGATGTATGCAGTGTTACCCTGACTTAATGTGCAACCCCAGCGTGCACGGCGTTTTGGTTCTTTTTTGACGGTTTAGAACTTTTTATCTAATCTACAGTTACAACGTGAGTGCTTAGTGAAAAAGCAGGTCGGCAACACGATTAACAATCTGCTGAATCACGAAGAATGGATGAACTGACAAGTTTACTGCTCCATGTATGGTTCTCGTACACCAAGTTTTTTTTAACTTGGCACATCAGAAAAGTCTCCTATAATGACGAAGATAATATAAAAAAAGAAGCGATATTGTCTCGGCCCGTTTTATTCAAAGAAATTAAGCTCTCGAGAAATATTTTGATGGACCAACCTAGGCCGAATATATTTTGACTAAATTGCTCGTTACCAGCATTTCAAAATATTGGCCTTATGAAATAGACTATTTGTGATAAGGACATTTGCTTACGACGTTCTCAAGGCATGCGATAAGGGAGATAAGTGAATGTCAGAGTTCAGATGAAGTCTGATATTCATCTTCCGTCAAATTTGCCAAATGAAATGAAAGGGCGCAAAAAAAGTGATCTCTGGCAAATTTGGCTCAAGTCGAACGCCAGGCGCCTCCCCATGGACCGGCGTAGAAAGCTGTTGACTGGGTTGCGCTTTCTACATTTCGGCGTTTCCAGCTGCTGAATGTAAATCGATATGGGCCGTCGACAATGCTGCACTCGGCTGATTTTCGTGCAGGATTCTTCTCGGCGTCACATATTGCGCACCCCAGGCACTATCGAGCTGTCTGGGACAGCTTTCTTACGTGGAATGAAATGAATTAATTGAATTGAACTGCGTGGTCATCTTTAAAAAAAATCATTTAAGCCCCTGAAAGAAACTAGACGAAGCACGGTCTACAATTTCGTGGAATTCATAAATAAACCGGTCGAGCGAATACTTATATCGCGCACGGGATTAAGAACGTCAAACAGATGTAGCTGCGGTATTGCGGCCAAACAAGTTGCCTAATGTTAACGTACCACTATTTCTAGCATAAAAAAAAAATCGAATGTTTTTTTTTTTGTTTTTTGTCCCCATGTTCTTCGATGTGATCGAAAGAAACGGTTTTCGATCTGTTATGACAACGGAACACAATGCTTTCCGGAAAAACACGCGGCTAATTACGCTGAGTATTCATGTATCCTTCCTCGAGACCCTAAATGCGCACTCGTGTATATAATTACATTGCGCTTCCGATTGCGAATGTTCCGCCACTGTTAGTAAACAAACCTGAGTCCTGGTGAGTTATTGCTATTACATATGTACTGAATGTGCACGAGTGCTAACGCTGATACCTCTCCCCACATAGCCTCTTCACACGTATCCCCGCCGACGGTTCGAAAGAGTCAAAATAAGTTACAAAATAATCACACAAGTTGCCCACAATGAGCACAAAGTATCGGAAAGCACTTTACGCTGTAAGGCAATAAACTGGGTCAAAAGCGACGAAAAACACGAATTGAACGCCAAGACGCGGAAGGGAGAGCGAAGGCCTAATGGCGGCCGTATCAGGTGATGCCAAGGTGATGCCAAGACGGCAGCGCCCATGCAGTGGAGGGGGAAAAAGTCACCTCTCATTCGGTCCGCCGTGTCCCAGCGTGGCCCGCTGTGCCGCCGTCCCAAGTCGACGCCGCCCACCGTCCATCCGCCAAGCAGCAGTCGTCCTAATGGACTGAGCCGACTTAGCCACTCAGAATGACGTGGCCGTCGCGTTCTGACCACGACAACGACCACTGGCCCTGGGAAAGAGACGATCGTTTGAATGATGCAGTCTGGGAAGGAGTTCGTCGCGTCCACAGGTCTCGCCATCTGGGCGGAAAAAAAAAAAGCGACTCTTCGGGTCGTTTTTTAAGATTTACGCGATCGAATGTCACGGCTTCTAGATGTAGTTAGAGCACGATGCTGCGAATCTATGTACTCCGCGACCTGTTAGCGCGAACGAGCTGTCGCAGGTTTTGTCTGGTTTTTAGTGGTGGAAAGGGCACAATTGGGGTAAACCCTTCCAAGTAAAAATGCGGCGGTGAAGTGATGTTCGCAATAGCAGTGTCGCGCAGTGTTTTCTTTTTGTTAGGTCAGGTTGATAGCCCGCTTATTTTTTGTGAGTTTCTGGTGGATCGAAGCAGGGTCCGAACCTCAGGTGTCAGAAAGTGCTTCCTGGAAATGTGGGACAATTTGTAGCGCCTCTATTTGAGCCCCATTGAGGTTTTCCCCGGCTCGGGCAGCGAGCGGGGTTCGATTGACCGTAGGGGCACAGATGGCACACGGTCCGAGCTCTGCCCCACGCGGGGTATCCTCCTCGCCGCGAGGACCTGTCCACGGGAGCTCCCGGCTTTCTTGGAGGCAACAAGTGCGCTCCCGCTCTTATACGAGGGGCGTTCATAAAGTTCGTAATATCGGCACAAAGAATTGAAAAAATGGAACAAAACGGGCATCAACATGAGCGCGCGTCCCTCTAGTTTCCGCACAGTGTACACAACGCATGCTATAGTAGCTCGGAACGCCGCTAGGGAGTCGAAACAAAAATGGCACCGCCCGACGGTACCAAGCACATGCAGTGATCCGTTTTCTCCGTTTGACGGGAAGTAATGCCAAGGACATTCATTCCAATCTGGGAGCGTTGTTCGGGGACAACGCCCCAGTTTATGACACTTTGATTAAATGGCGGAAACGCTTCCAGTGTGGCCAAATAAGAGGAAAGCATTTCAAGGACGGCGACAAAGTGATTGCTGAAGTGGAGCAATTCCTGAACCCTCAAAACGAGGAGTTCAATAACAATGGCCTCCGGCATGTGGTGCATCGCTAGAAAAAGTGGGTAACTTTTGGTAGCGAATATATAGAGAAAGTCCCAACTCCTACTCGAGTTTGATTGCTGAATCTCTATTCCTTCGTGACAATAATACGAACTTTATGAACGCCCCTCGTACATATACGCAGCGAAGAATTTTGCCCCCGCATTGTCGGGTTCACAACGCCGTTTCCTGTAAAAGAAAAAAAAAATATTTTACGTTTCTTTTGTCAGTCGTTTTCGTGAAAATATGTTCCAGTCATTCGTATTTCCGAAGGCTCTTTCCCTCTGACAATATGTGTTGTGTAATCATGTCGATATTAGCATTGTCTATGGGAGCAAACGCAGGCACCGTGCGTTAGCCTTGCGGGTTCCACACTGCGCGTGAGCGGAGCCCAAACTGCCTCTTCAATCGACCCACGGTGACGACGCGCATGCGCAGTGTGGAGCACGCAACGCGCTTGCATTGGCTCCTATGCACGATACTCTCGATTAGTCGGCCATTTCGTGCTCGCTTTATAAGTGTTTTATAATGGTACACCCGCTAAAATTCGGATCTTATTTTTTGGCAGTTAAAAATCTCACATGTTGCGTAATCCTTTATTGAAAAAAAAAAGTTTTTTGCGTTGTATTGTTTTTATTTTTTTTGGGGGGGGTTTTACTTTTGACCTGTATGGGTCACGGACCCCGTCAGGCAATGCCCTTCACCCTACCCCCCTCCCGGCGGTGAATTCAAATAAATGAATAAAGAAAGAAGACGGTTGTCAGTTTGGATGGATGCAGCAGGCTATTCTAAGACGACCAATGGCGCTGCCCGCTAGGCCACTTTTGCGAAGCATAGTTATCGTCCGGCTTGATTTGTTTGTTTTGTATTCGAAGGTTTCCTCAAAAGGATAGTAACTCGGTGACCAATTGGAGGCACGGTAGCAGAGCCAATTCAATGTTCACAATAAATATGGATGACCCCCTAGGAGTAAAAAAAAAACAAAAAAACGAGCATGTTAAGGCTGAATTGCATGAAAGCGATTTAGCGAGTGACGAGACAACCGACGGCGACTGCGACGAAAGTCAGCGACGAGCGACGGAGATTTCTCGTCGTCGCCCGGTTTTTGGATTCCTAGAAAACGTCGCTCATCGCCTCGGTCGCTCGCTCTCGTTGCTTTCTTGCTGCTTGCTTCGTCGCGCGACTGACCGACCGACAGCGAAACGAGTCGTCGTCGCTTGATCTCGTCGTTCGCCAAATAGCTTACGTGCGGTTCATACTTTAGACGGTTCTGTTTGTTTAGAGAGCGTAAGGTCGGTCCGCCTTTGTGGATTCGCGATACTGGTTGACGCTGCGGATTTAGCCAGTCCGGTGCGACTGCTAACCTGGGCTCACGTGCACTTCGCAGTAGCGATTATCGGACCCCACGCCATGGTACAAAGCTCATCCTGATCGAAACGGGCAGTGACCGGGACTCGCCGGATGGCTGGATCCCGCACCCTCACAGTCTAATATCGTACCGCCATCATTTCGAGGCAGTATATGCTCTCAACAAACTGGAATGAGATGTGTTTTCTTCCTTTTTTATAACCCTTTTTTTCCTTCCGTGATGGCCACGTTTATAGCGGCTTTCGGGAGCTCGGAATTCCTCCAATGAACTGGGCGCATCCCGTGTTCCCACGAGTGGAGTCCCCGTGGACGGAAGTGCTTGGGGTGCGTGGGTGGGCGGGGTGCCTTACCCCGAAGCCCCAAGAGGGGGACGCACCGGCGGTCACGGCGGTCGTTGGACCGTCGTCGTTCGCCGAAGAGGCCGCTATGCTTCCCGACTTGATGGCGTACGCACAGCGGGGCCGACACTCCCGAGCTGACAGCGCGCTGGAAGCTCGGTCCGGCCGCCTCCTTCTTTGGCCGCCTCATGACGGCCCGTACCCCGGCACAGAGAGCGGGAGGGAGGCGCTGGAATGGGCCCGGCGCTTCCACGCCACTGTCGGCTGGGGAGTGAACGGAGTGGCATTGTTTCTCGGAGGGGCTCACGACCGCCCTCCCGCGTCCTTCCTGCCGAGAGGGAGGTGCGCGTGCGGGTCGCATCGGTTGCCCCTTGTCTCGAGCGGCCGGATTGACCACATGTCGTCCCAGAGGAGAGAAGGACACCACACTCCGAACACATTTCTCAATTTCCGAAGAAAAGGATCGCTCTAATGAGAAACAAACTGTCACCGATGAAGAAAGACGCACGAGAAGAGTATCTCAAACTCAGCTTAGGTTCAGAGCTGAGTCTAAAACGTATCCCTCCTGTGTTTTTTTTTTTTCTTTGTTTTTTTCATTTTAAGTTTTTTTTTCTTCTTTTTTTTTTTAATCCAAGACAAGCTTTTAGGTTTGACACGATACGATGAACTTCCACCAGCTGGCTTGCGCACTCGCACTCGTATTTTTTTTTTTTTTATATATATAAATACGATGTCGATGAGAACCACGGCGGCGTCATGGAAGATGTGGTGGTGACAATTATATGGATTCGCGGAGATTATATTTGTGGTTTGAGACACCTGCAGGTGGAGCGTGTTTTCTGAAAAATAAACAAGTGCGCTTGCAGTGCCGCTCTGCAGTCCTCGCCATTATTCTAGTCCGGAAGGGAATGATGATGACGATGATGATTCTGATCTGCGAGCTGGGTCACTCGACCGGTTATGTGGGAAAAAATCGCACTGTTCCACACAATTCGCTGAACAGGCGCGAAAGGTTTACCAGAATTCTCTGAAAGTTTCGGAAATGCTGTTTCTGCTTGTGTGTAGGTCGTGGCCTCTCTAATTTAACGGGATATTTGATCCGGTAAATTTAGCGAGAAGTAAAAGTTTCACGTGACCTCGTCCTGTGACGTCATGGTATGACCTGACGCAATGTACGTCACGTGGCGTCACAGTGTATCATCAGCTTATAGTGGGACTTATTGTGGCGCTGCCATCCATGAGCTCTGTCTATGAGTAAAGCCCCTCTATCCATGAGTAGGGTGCCTACATGTCTGTCTGTCTCAGGGTGAAGAAATCCATTGTTGCCCTCAATGTGCCAGCGCGTGATGCTCTCACGCAATCGGTGCGTGACTTTGGCGGTAAAATGGCGTCTATGCATTAGCCAAAGCTACGCGCTCGAGCTGAGTGACACGGGATTGCGCGCACTTCAAAATGCATAAAAAACGATTGGGCGGAAAAATGGCTGAGATGTCGCCACTCGAGCAAAAGCGCGCGTGTGTATGAAGGCACTCTATCCATGAGCAGAGCCGTTTATTGAGAGAGTTTGAATAGGCGAGCATCTCGGGGCCAACCACAGGCCGCGAAACAGCCCCTAGCGGTGGTCGTGTGCTCTAAATTTGTGACACGACTATACACTATACTTCGTTTCACCTTATGTGCGAGCGAAGGCAAAACTGGAAGCGCGAGCACGGAAGCTCCGTGCGTTATGCTTTGCTCGAGCGCGCGAGCTGGGGAGAAACGCAAAAAGCGCTGGTCTCGCGCTTCTAGCTTTGGCTTCGCTCGCAGATAAAGTGAAACGAAGTATAATTTGAGCCGTGCCGAGTGGAACTCCGCGTCTCAAGACGCTCGCGCACCCCACCCTTTGCACTGCTTTCTTTCAGCCAGTCTCAGGACGCTGTTCTAGCAGTGCAGACAAAGGCATGGGCACGAGCGCGTGGCTTTGGAAAGTGCCTCCTATGCACGAGGTCTCGTACAAACAAAAGCGTTTCGCTGAGCTAGGCTCACGCGCCTGTGCCTTTTTCTTCACTGCAGACATTTCTGAGATGGAGTAGAGGTCTCCTGATTGGTCGACGCTGTGTCACAAATGTAGTTTACGCTCTAAGCGTGGGGGGAATATTCGGCGCTGGCGGCGGCCTTTGCTCCGCCTATTGTCCAAACTCTCCTAATATACGGCTCTGTCCATGAGTGGATAGCAGCGCCACCCTGCGCAGGAAATAGAAGGTGAAAGATGAAGTGCATCGAGGGACTTCCCAAGCCCACCTATACCTCGTTTCAGCTTGCGTCGAGACGCAGCCGATGCTACAAGCACGGGCTCCGGGGCTTTCAGCGTCTCTGCCAAGCACGTGCGCTCATGCAGTTGTTTGTGGCCACATGCTTGCGCGTGTAGCACCGGCTGCGTCTAAACTTAAGCTGAAACGAAGTATAGACCAACTCAACTTGCTGACGTCATACGACCGCGGTGGCGCTGCTGTCGGTACTGCGCATGCGCTAACGCTTCATTCCTCCCAAATTTGGCTTCTGCGCATGCGCAGTGCCCACACCTGTTGTGGGCAAAGCGGGCTTGTTTGTAAACAGTGTGTTGGTCAATAGCTTCCCTGCAGCCTGTCTGCATTGCATCGAGCTCAATGTGTCGTGCCCAATTTCGTTATGGCTAAGGAGGAAATATTCATTGTGCGGCACTTGAATATTGTGATCAATGGCGAAGACATTTTTTTCTTGAGTGTCCAGAGTGCGGCAGAGTCCCGTTGTGGCGCTTCTGCGGGTCTATCGATGCTAAGGCTGCGTGCTCAACGGCCTCGCCATTTTCTCCCGCTGGACGAAGCGAGCGATTGTCCCACCTCCCCTTCTAGCCCACCATTGCGTCACTGTCTGCGGGACACTGCAAGGAACCGCTCATTGGTTTCTTGTATAGTCGCACGACTGGAGACTGCCCTATAAGAATCGCGCAACTTTAGAGAAAACTGCCGGGCTTTGATCGGCGCGCTTCCCCGCTTCACCTGGTTGCGCCTATCGACCGAACAGTCGATTCATAGTGTGGCTAAAATAGCGGTCTAATGCTTCGTACGCTAATGGCGCTTTCTGCGTCAACTACAAAACCAGCGGTGTTGTTCGTCGTATAGTCTCTATTCTTCGCAGTTTCGATGGCAACAAAAGAAAAACAAAAAAAAAACAGTAAAATGGCTAAGCGGGCTATAGACGGTATATGTTGGTCACGAGAAAGACGGGATTCTGTTCCTTCTTTCTCGTGTCCTTTTATTTGTAAGGCGCTTTTCCAGATAAATATGGTTCCTAGACAATAAATTAGCTCTTAATTTACAAAAGACAAAATACATTGTGTTCTCGTCGCCCTCTAAGGATGTTTTTGCTGGGGTGAGTGATATTAAAATAGGAAATAAACATATTCAAAGGGTTGAAAGTATTAAATATCTCGGAGTGATACTTGACTCGTGCTTTAATTGGAAGCTGCATATAGACGAATTGTGTAAAAAACTAGGATATTCTATATACACGCTAGTCAAAACACGTCAATACTTTGATAGTAAAACGCTTAAGCTGATATACTTTAGCATCTTTCACACTCACCTCCAATACTGTGTGGAATCCTGGGGATTCACCTATCAAAGCTTCATACAACCAATTATGACACTTCAAAAGCGAGCTATCAGAATATTAGCCAACGCAAAATATAGTACTCATTCCGCTCCACTATTTCAAAGCCAGCTGATACTGCCATTTCACCTGGTACGAGATTACAAAGCTGTGGTTATGATGCATCATATTTTGACAACAAATACACCACTACCATTAAGCATTTTCTCACGATCGGAAAGAGTCACTAGAAATGTTTTCGCCAACAATTTTAACATTCCATTGTATCGTAATGTGTATGGTCAAAGAATGATACAGTCATAGCCTCCTTTATACTGATAATGCCTGCCCAATGGTTGGCTTCCCCATGCTTCGTCGTCGTTGCGCCTGCTCCCCAAATTTGCCACTAGAGGCGCCAAAACCCCATACAAAAATGCAGACGACGCTTCTCCGCTGCCCGCTGCTACAGTCCACTGTGACGCCATTTGCGAATTGAATACATTTGTAACCCGTGCTACATAGCTAGCGCAGGGCACCGTCAGTATAGTTTATATATATAAAAGAAGTCTTAACCTTTCTTTTAGCTTTCACTTCTTGCTTTTGTTTCTATGCTGAAATGTTACCAGACCTCTGGTGCTTGTCACAGCGACAACAGTAATAGTCAAACCAAATTAAAAAGGAGACAGAGAGGCTGGCGGACGTTCACGACGTTGCAACAGCAGCCACTTGGCGTTTTTATTGCTTCTGGAGCAGAGCCGGAAAACATACGGCCCGCGGACCACATGCGGCAGTCAAGGGATTTTTCTCAGGACCGCGAACGAGCCTTCGCTGACCGAAAACCTGCGCACCCGTCGGCAACGCTCTGACCGGGGATCTTGAATACATTTTCAATTTTTTTTTAATTTTGTTTTTAAGCTCACAGTTGTTTTTTTATGTTTTGACCGGTTTCTTCTGGTCTGCACTGTTTTTTATGGATGCAGTTCTAGAGCTTTAACGATTTCCTAGATAGTGGCTTGTTGAAGAAGATCTTCTTGAGGTCATGCTTGTCAGACACGGATGCAGAGTAGTTTGTGGAAATTGGCCTGAAATACTCAGTAGACAGAATTTGCAGGAAATCTTTGTAATGGTTTACATCTTTATCTGCCTTCGCGCATTTCAGAACGCCATGGTGCATAAGTGTATCTACCCAAGTCTCAACAGCTACATACAAAGGCTTTTTCAGCATATTTCGTTTTTTTCAGTAAAACCTCTACGAAGTTCTTCAGCGCATACAGCACCCTCACTAGCTTCTCCGATGGATAGTATAGTCCTGCCCTGTGCTGGTGCCTGATGATGGAATCACTGTGAGCCGTAGAAGCCTGCTTAATAACCAGTAGGAAGCAGTCACTGCAGTTGACATGTTCCTTCACCACCCGTGCCAAATATCCACCTACTACTACGTGACGCCACACGCACACCGTGTGGCGTCACGGTGTGCGTGCCGGGAGCCGCAGACAGCCTCGTGCTATTGAGCTATGCCGGCTATGGCTAAGCGCTCTAGAGCTCTGAGAATCGAACGACAACCGAAAGAAGTTACTCGTGTCACAAAAACATTACGTGATCACGTTACCTATTTAAACACGTAAGGTCACGTTACCGCGTAACCTAACATGGAAAACTTACGTTATCACAAAGCTTAACGTGATAACGTAGCTTACACTAGCTACAGTGAACTGTAGTAGCAGACAGCGGACAAGCGTCGTCTGCTTTTCTGTATGGGGTTTTGGCGCCTCTAGTAGCAAATATGTGAAGTAGGCGCGACGACGACAAAGAAAGCATTGGGCAGGCATTTTCAGTATAAAGGAGGCTATGATACAGTATACTGGAACAAAAATATAGAATTCCTTATGCATCCCAATAAAAGAAAGCAAAACGTTCAAAAGTACACTTAAAACATTTTATTTGGAAACAATGTTTCACTGACTACAAAGACTAGCCAAATAGGCTACGGATCCAGATGGTTTATGCAGTGTGTTCTGTGATTACTTTGAATTTTGAATAAAAATTGAATTGAATTGAATTGAACCCTGAGTCTCGGTGATATTCGCCACATCGAGCTGTTGGAAAGGGACGCAGCGTGTGGCTTGGCGCGAGTCCGAGGCGAGCATTTCAGAGGTTCACGAGGGAACCTCAAATGTGTAGCCTGCATAATCTTATCCGCTTCATCCTGCTGTCATGAAACAACTAAATAGACGTCTTGACTGCCCATGCTCTACCCAGGCTTCGTGTTATGCCCGAGTCCCACTAGAGCGACGAACAAAAATAATCGACAACCCCGAAACACGTGCAGCACGCTCCCGATGGTACTTTTCGCGGGCTTGCAGTCTCTCGATGCTTGTGAAGAAAGCGCGAGTGCACGACCGGTCGTGCACGAGTGATTGCGAGCCTGCCGAAGATACCTTGGCGTGCATGTTGTACGTGTGTGAGGGTTATCGGTGTCGACTACTTCTGTTTGTTGTTCTAGTGGGACTCGGGCATTACACGCATTGGAACCTTCAGGTCTTCAACCTGTCCCTTGATCAGTCACCAAAAGACCGCCATTAGCATGTACCTTACACTCGGATAAGGATAGTTAACGAAGTTGCCTGAAGAGTACACTCGATGCAGTTCTCGTGACGGCCACTTTGGCATCCGAGATCGCCGCCGGTCCTCCTCGCAGCATCTCGAGAATCACGTGACGGCTCTCGAGTCACGTGATGGGCGGGTCACGCGATCCATATGTGACGAATTGTGTCACTTGACGGGGGGGGGACTAAAGGGCCCGCTCACGCGATCACGGTCGCATCTTCGGACGGCGCAATTCCCGGGCTGTCAATGCAATGGGCGGCACGAGATGAGGAGCAATATGCTCGAGAAAATCCTTCACCTCGGAAGTTTCATCGACGACGGGCAGCACACGCTATAGGGTCGCGTGAACGATTTGTGCGCTTTGGCTGTAGGGGTACGAGTCGCTGATGCGTGCTCGACGAAGCGAGGTTTCTTTTGGTTTCTAATTCAATTCGGATCTGCAATCCACCTCTTTCGAAATCATGGTTCCAGAGTTTCTGGTATGAAAACACATGTTCGCGTTCCATGGATTCACGAGCGGCCATGGCATGCTTTCAAGGGAGATCTCATGAGAGCGCTCGTGGTGTGGACGCGCGTTCTCTACCCAAAACTCTTGAACCGGTGATTTCGTAGAGAGGTGGATTGAACGATGACGAGGGCCCTGCTTCCTTTGATGTGGTATCTCTCTTCACCAGCATTCCCATCCGACTCGCGATGTCCGGTATCAGAACCGCACTCACGTCAGACACGACTCTATAGCTGAAAGAACCCACCTCTAGGTGAATGAGATTTGTCGTCTACTAGAACTGTGCCTGAAGAACACCTACGTTTCTTTCGCTGGTCACATCTACGATCAAAGTAGTGGCCCAGCAATGGCCGCTGCTGTGTCCGTCACGGTAGCCAACCTCGCAATTCAAGCCATCGAGCGAAAATCCCCAAGAACGTTTTCCCCCATACCCACTCTGCTTCTACGTTACGTGGATAATTGCTTCTGTGTTGTCAAGACTGCAGCGAGATCGACAGCTTTCAGAAACACCTCAATTCGATCGAACCAGACATTCAATTCACAATCGAACGTGAGTCTAACGGTTGCCTTCCCATTCTGGATGTGTCCGTGGGAAAACACCTTGGGACCATTGAACTTTCCAAAGTATACGGGAAAGCAACGCACATCGGTCGCATACCTAAACTTCTCGTCAAACCACCCTACAACTTCCTCTGTGCTGTCGGCGCTTTTTTCACGCGTCCTCACGCTCTGCTCAACGAAGAAGTCACCTAGAAATGGAAGTCGAAAACGAGACCTCCGAAAAAACAACTACACAACAAGTTTCATCAACAAGATATACAAAAAACTGCGTCACCTTCCTGCAGCCAAGAACACGCACCTCTAGCCGCATGCGCGTCCCGTACCTCCACTGCACATGCGAGGTCCTCGCCCGCGCTCTGAGACCGTACGGCATCGCAGTTATTCATAAGCCCGTCTCAACCCTTAGCCTTCCTCTCCAAAAGACCGTCCCCCAAAAGAAAAAGGTCAAGGCTTTGTTTACCGAATTCCTTGTGCTGAATGCGACGCCTCGTATGTGGGGGAAACGAAGAACTTTCCCGAACGTGTGCGCAGACATAAGTATGCCGCGAAAAAGAAAGGCATTTAAGGCAATCCGCTGGGGGAACATGCTGAGAACACCGGCCACGTCATCGGCTTTGACAGCACTTCCATCCCCGGCAGAGAAAGAAATTGGAGGAAGCGGCTTTATTAGAATCCTGGCATATGCAGGGTGTCACACAGGAAAATTTGCACGGTCTTTTTTACCGCAAAAATAAACTAGGCATCGCCGAACGCTCATTCTCCGCCCAAAGGCAGAGCTAGAGGTCACAACCAGATGCCAAAGTTTCAGCCCAATCCGATAACTTAATCAAAAGTTATAAGTGATTTTCTGAAAATTTCAATGGGAAAATGGAGCCCATTTTTGCCCGTTTTCGGTTTCTGGTGCCATAGAGCCCCATGTGTTCGATAGCTCCGTCGGCCGCCATTTTTCCATTGAAATTTTCAGAAAATCAGTTATAACTTTTGATTAAGTTATCGGATCGGGCTGAAACTTTGGCATCTGGTTGTGACCTCTAGCTCTACCTTTGGGCGGAAAATGAGCGTTCGGCGATGCCTAGTTTATTTTTGTGGTAAAAAAGACCGTGTAAATTTCCTTTTGTGACACCCTGTACAAAATAAGAGCAACAACCTGAGCCGATCTACCGGAACACTGCCAAGCAGTTATAGACGTTTTCCGTTTCCTGTGGTTCTTTGTCACGTGGGTTCCGTGTCTGGAATGCTGGACGAAAAAATAATAAAACATTTCAATCTGGAATATGCGCGAAAATATAGGTGAGGCAAAACACGAATGTGTGACAATTCCGCATTTTTTCGTAAACACCTTCCAGCGGCGTGGAGAGTTCAAAACGATGTCTTACCGCATACCAGAAGTGACGACATTCAATATGGCTGCCCCCTTGTGAATAAGGTGTGTACGGGGTATTTACTGAACGCCGTATTTGAGAGCAGAGGCTCAGTACGAGCTCACATTGATAGGTTGCTAAGACCGGCAATCTTGTTGGTGGCCAATGCACGTTGCGAAAGAACTGTGGAAGCTCGCGGTCAGCACGCGCTCAGCAGCCGCGCACACTGCTATCTCCGCCAGTGAATGCAGATGTTTTGGTGGCGCCCTCCTGTGGTTCCCCCTTGTGACGTCATTACCTTGCAAACAACAAGTTCGATGGTGTTTGTTATTAGCATGGTGGATGCTTGAAATCATTGCGCTCTCAAAGGAACACTGCCAACACCGTCAAAATTAAAGTTCTTTCATTCCTCATATTTCCGTCGATGATAAATCCCCTTTCCGACGTCATAATCAGCGTTCGGCCAATCGTGGAAGGCCGACCACAGCGACGCTTTCGGTCGCACGGGGCTAATAAAGGCTAGCCCACATGGCGCGTTTTTCAGTGCGTCTAGACGCGCGTCTCGGCTTGGAAGCCAGACGCGTGCGCCCAGTCAAACCACACGCAGCGCTACCGGGCAGCGGTTCGCGTCTGCGTTTCCGAAGCGTCTGCCCAACGTAGCCAGACGCGCTTAAGAAACAAACGCAAATTTTAGATAAAAATCGCGCGTTAAATGATGGCTACATGCCGAAATATTTAATTTTATTAATAGTGAGCACGCATTTTTATTACATAAAATGCAATGAAGCTCAATTTCACTCATTTTCATCCTTTTTAGTGCGTACGCCTCATCCACCTTTCGGTACGCCATCGGCATCACCATCTCACGAGACAAAACATTCACAGCTGGCCGCTACAGAGGTTGTGTTCTTGCGGCTGTTGCCGATAGTATTAATTTTGTTCCTTTGTCTCTCGGTGTCCTTGTATTCTTTAAATTTCGCCTGCAAGAGTGCAGGATGCTTTTGTACTTCGCTAGCTCCTCTCTGTTCCGCTGAAGGAGCGTCAGCGTCTCCCGCGGAGCAGGGAGAGGTCCCTGGATTTGTGCAAAAGGTATTGTAAACTGATGTCCGCTGGGGGAAGGACGTAACTACCCATGTTCGCCCTGCTGCGAGCGTTGGCGGGCGCTCTGCCGTGGAATGGCACAGTGCTGTTACTCGTTTTTGTATGTGTATCTTTCTGTTTTGAGTGTTTGCATTTTTATTTTCCCCTCCCGTATCCCTTTTCCTACTTGGCGGTGGGCTAGCAGGCGCACCTGCGTAAGGGTCTCAACCTGTCTGCCTAGCCTTGCACGCTGCCGAGTAGGTGTCGCAATCTGTGCAAATAAAAATTATTATTATTTTTGTCACCTTTGTCGCAAGGTCCGTGGCGAAAACTACAGTCCTACAGTGGCGAAAACAGTAGAGAAAATTCAAACGCTCCTTGCAACTAGTGAACACGGCCGTTCGTTGGTTGTTGCTTTCTAGACGCAGCGCGAAACGCGACGCCTGGACGCAAAATATCTGGCTCCTCCAGATACGCCGGAATGCGCCTAAAAACGCTGCGTTTCGTCCCGGCGCCGGAAGTGACGTCAAAGCGCAGGCGCAGACGCGACGCAGACGCGGAGAAAAACGCACCATGTGGGCTAGCCTTAAGGAGTATTCACTGGGCGCCATATTTGCGGGTGATGTCTAGAGCGCATGCTCTGAACGAGCCCACATTAATAGGCTGCTAAGACCGGCAATCTTGAGGGTGCGGTATGCACGTTACAAAAGAACTGTGGAAGCTCGCCATCAGCACGCGCTACACAGTCGTGCACACTGCTATGGCCGCCAGTGAATACTTCCTATTGGCGAAAAATTGGGTTGTGTGTTTACAAAGCGTAGAACTTGGTCTGTCTCAACGGGCGACGAGTCTCCCAGCTGTAGGTGAGAAATTTAGCCAGTGGAGTACAAGGCTTACAGCCGGTAGCCTGGGGTCTTTAACGTGCACCTCGCGGTTGTGATACAGGACCGCACGCCCTTACGATGCTCATCCAGATGGAAACGGGAAGGGGTGGGGATTGAACCTTCCTATTGGCGACGTGAGCGATCGAAAGCGTCGCAGTGGTCGGCCTGCCACGATAGGCTGAAGGCCGACTCTGACGTCAGCAGGAGGATTTCTCGTCGACGGGAAATAGGGCTAATGTAAGAACATCAATGTTGGCAGTGTTGGTTTCAGAGCGCGAATGATTTCAAGCTTGCACCATGCTAATTCCAAACACCACCGAACTTGTTCTTCGCAAGGTAATGACGTCAGGATAGGGAACCGTAGGAACCAAAACATCTGGCCGTCAATAGACAGCATTCCAATATTTACGAGTCCTCTGAGCCCAGCGTGCAATCTCCTCAGCCCAGCACGCTCATGTTGGTCGCTTCGCAAATCGAGTAAATCAGGCGCCATACGCACGAACACTCAAACTGGAACCGGCCAGGAGCCCTTTTTGGAAAGGTTCATACGCGGGCTGCGCCCCACTCAAAAACAGAGGAAAACAATACTGACGGGAAGAAGATAACGACAGATGGCAACCTACTCTGGGCCCAGATACTGTCACCCGTGAACAGGGAGCCGAGCCAAGGGGGATCCGTGGCCGAATGGTTAGCGTAGAGCCACTAACTAGTCTAGCGCACAGCAGCTCGGAGCACGTGGAACGAAAGCTCGCGCTGCAGAACCCAGGATTCACTGGCGGCCATAGCTGTGTGCATGACTGCTGAGCGCGTGCTGATGGCGAGCTTCCACAGTTCTTTTGTAACGTGCATTCCGCACCCTCAAGATTGCCGGTCTTTAGCAGGCTATTAATGTGGGCTCGCTCAGAGCATGCGCTCTAGACATCACCCACAAATATGGCGCCCAGTGAATACTCCTTATTTCTATATTACCTAAGCATCAAGGAGAATGGCGGGATTGGTGTTCCACGCGCCGCACGTGCTGGCGTCAGCAGTAGTAACTTTTCTAGAGCAAATACCTAAAACGAATGGCATCTTGCACGCGCGTTCGTCAACGCTTTGTTTTGGTTATCTACTTCGAATCTTTTGCACGGGGAAAGCGTGCGCGTGTGGTGCGTGGAACACCAATCCCTGCATTCTCCTTGGTGCTGGGGTAACATGACTTAATTTAGGGTGCCTTTATACACTTTCGCCACGTCTGCCTTAGGGTGGCGACATCTCAGCCATTTCCGTGCCCAAAATGCACGCGCTTCGATCTCGGTCGGAGCGAGCGCTTAGCTCTGGCCGGTGCTTTGGCGCCATTTTAAGGCCCATTCGGCACGCGCAGGCAGTTTTCAATACAACAATGGGTGTCTTCACCCTATGACAGACGCACATCGAGGCACCCTAACCTAATTCAGATTCGCGCTCCATGTGTCGTACGTTGCGCCAACCTCCTTCAGCAGCCTCAAATATGGCGACCAATGTTTCAGGCTACGGGCAGAACGCTGCTATACTTCGTTTCACCTTATATGCGAGCGAAGGCAAAGCTGGAAGCGCGAGCACGGAAGCTCCGTGCGTTCAGGCTTTGCTCGAGCGCGCGAGCTGGGGAGAAACGCAAAAAGCGCTGGTCTCGCGCTTCAAGCTTTGGCTTCGCTCGCAGATAAAGTGAAACGAAGTATAGACCTTTCCAGTGTTTACAAAATCACAGTCCAGCGTGCGATCTTCACAGCCCAGCACGTGCGTGGTCGTCGCTTCGGTAAGCGAGCAAAGCACGCGCCATACACACGAACGCTCAAAATGGCACCGGCCAGAAGCTCGTTTTTGGAAAGGTCTATAGAGGCTGAACGTTATGCCGCACAACTGCTCTGTCTCGTTGTGAAACCAACGGAAAAATAACTAGTCAACCGAAGTAAATTTACGAGTTGTGTTGTTTTCCTTTTCAATCTGAAGTTGTTAGAGCGAATCTTGGAATAATTGTAGCTTTGGGGAGAAATAATTGTAGTGTTGGAGTCTCCGAGTGTCAAAATGACAGAGCTGCCTGCTTCCACTGCGGGCTCTGTCCAATTTTTTCGATATGTGGCACTCCACATGATTGTATTAAAGGAGCAACAACACCGGGGCAACAGCTGTTCATGATCGTCTCACGACTCATGCATTGCTTCTGTGCGGCCGTTTTCCCGGTGAATATGTCACTGGTGTTGTTGAGGTCATTCTGAACGCAAGCCACGCAACCCTTTGCTAATATAATGCACATTCGAATTACTAACGCCACTACCCCACCCAAAAAAAGCAACACCATAAGACCTAGCGCACAGAACGCTAAGCAGGCAGAGCCGAGACGGCGGGGAAGCCTCAAAGATGGCGCGGAAGTGCACAGGACCGCCGAGAGATGGCGCTAATAGTGAATAAGGTCTATTTCGATCTGGTTGAGCATTGTACCGGCGTGCGATCGTGTATCACTACTGCGTGATGCACGTTAAAGAGGCGCTGACACCAGCCTGATCACATGGCGAAAGATATATGCATAATTGGACCAACGAGCTCGTACATCGCTCTTATCTCAGGGAATTTTGAGCGGTTTTCCAGCCATGTTGGCGTGTTTTCTTTTTTTTTTAGGCCTTAAATGTTTTCGATTTTTTGTTTATGAATCATAAATAGCTTAATTTCTGTTCAACTGATTCGAGCGTGAATGTATAAATTATTTTTCCGAGTCTCCCTAATAAAATGAGCCCAATGAACTATGCGAGTGAATTCGGAAAACACGTAGGCGCCGCGATGGGATTCTAAGCATTGATACCGGGAAGCTGCGAGCGACATTAGACGAGGCAGTCACTCTGGAGAAGATAACGTTTTCCGAAGCACGCGAATTCGGTCGCTAAAGCTTCCAACTGTCACCAAATGTTGCACAAAAGATCGGAACGATGGAGGCGACAGGGACAGACAGTATGATCGTACAATGGATATCGTTCTTTGATTGGACGCGATCTGCGTCGAACAACCTACTCCCTTTTAAAGACCGACGACCAGTTCGCGCTGTCCACTTTTCCCCCGCTTCCTCCTCTCCCCCTTCTACCCTGTCCACCGTTGCCTGTTTCCTCCTCACCCATGGGAGGAGGATCTTCTGCCTTGCAGAATCTCGAGTCTGGTCGTCAACCTTTAAAAGATTTACCGTAATGTTTTTAGAGTAATTACAGCGCTAAATTGCGGGCGCCCGATATTTAGCGGTTTTTCGGGATTCCTATCGCGGGTTCTTATTCGGGAGCTTGCAACGCCGCTCGCAATAGCGTACAATACAGAGCGCCGCAGTTGAGGTAGAAGGAAAGAGAGCAGCACGGACCAGGAGCACGTCTCCCAACTGGCGGCGAAGTGTTGGCACATAGTAAGCGGCCACTGCGGGCATCGGTGGCGGAAGTCCCGAGGCCGTGACCGACTCCCGCTGGCCGCCCGAGGCCCGCCCGTCTGCATCCTCCGACACGCACGAGCCTCCGTGTGGTGTTGGCCACACGCGCCGAAAAGCGAAGCTTCCGAAATGCGGCTTGCTCCTTTCCCCTGCCTCTGGCGCTCGTTCCTGCGTCGGCTCGGGCTGGGCCAGGGAACGCCCGTCGGGGGAGATTTATCCGGGAAACGCTTTTGACCGCGCTCTTTGAAACGGGATCGGTCGTGCGTGTGGTCTGCATCCCGGATTGGCTGAGACCGGAATCGCGGAATCGGTTTCTCGTTTGTATCTCGCCTGTTTCCGCTAGGCCACAAATCATCGCTTTCGCTACCGCCGTAGGCAAAACACGTTTCGTCGACCAGCTTTACTTTATTCGGATGGCAGGGGCAGATCTCGGGGTCTCTCGCGAAAAAAACGACATACACCAGTGTTTAATGCGTTGGCATTAGTGCCCTGGCGCATGCGCTGACCCCGTACTGGTTTGGAGCACACGCCGGCAAATGGCGGCGCCGGGAATATGTTGAGGGGCTCTGATAGGCCGCGTAGCAGGATATCATCGGAGTCCACGCTGGATTGACTGGTTATAAGGAGCGATGCCGTGGCGTAACACCCGGCAGTGATGCAAGTGCCGCGTCATTGGCGCCACATTGCAGCACTAACGAAAATTCGCTACATCTTGCGCCGAAACGCCATTTTTGCTCAGAACTGCGTCATATATACCCGCGCCTAGGTAAGCTCGAACGAAGCGAAAAAATACGAATCTTTTCTCATTGCTGGATCCTAATATTCGGAAAAGTAGAAGGAAACAAAAATGGTACATGTATGTATTTGACAGCATTTCCGCCCACCGCATAGTGCGTGTCGTCTGAGGTCAGAACACAGTCGAAGGCTTTAACACATAGAGTCAGGAACACTAGACTAGAAGCGCGAGTCTAGGGGCATTCCCAGTGCTCGATTGGTGTAGCCAATGGACTAGCACGTACAGAGAATTGGCGAAGGCCTTGATGTCGCGCTTTTCACGCTTCGTCATCTCGTAGCGTCGCCTGCGCGCTTTCACATAAGATAAAACGAAGTGTATAGAAATTGCTGTCAACCGCTCTGGCCCCGTCGTCGTCTGAATTTCCGCATGATGTCGGCGATGTCAGGAGCTAAAAGTGGCGAGAGAAATTGCAAAATAGTGGAATGGCGGCTTCTGTGATAAGACGGACCCGGTTGTCTTTTACTCCCGATGATGAACTTGATGATCGTATCCGTTACATGCCTCCATGGCGTGGCTACGGTGTATACCGTGGCACTTTCCCCGCTCGCGTGAACCTTCACTGCCTCACACCGGCTCGTCGAGCTTCACCGCTTTGCACAGGAGTGCTAGGGTAGCGGTGTACATCGGGGAGCGCGTTGGTCAGCGGGATTGGCTCGGAAAGTATGCTCGCTACTATCATGAATCGACCTTCTTTAGTCTTGACTAGGGTGCCTCAATGTTCTTCTGTTTAGGGTGATGCCACCCTTTGTAGTACCCGATGCCGACAGCACGCGCTCACGGGTAAAATACAAAGAAATCGACGAAAACAAAATGTCGCCATAGCACAGTCAGCGCCACAAACACGTGCAGGGACACGCTCTTTCACGCGCTTCTGAACAAAAAATAAAAATAAACCTGTGGGATAAAATGGCGAGATGCCACCACCCTAAGCAAAGCGCACATGAAGGCACCCTAGTCTTGACTATACTTCGTCTCACCCTAGCATGGACTAACCGCGAAGGCTGAGCTAGCGCGAGCGGCCAGCCTTGACTGCCTTGACTAGAGCACTTGCTGCACGAGCGCTCGTGCAGCCGCCGTGGCTTCATTCAAAGCGACTAGCTCGCGCTTTTAGCACGCGCGGCTACATGTGCGCTTTGCTTCGGGTGATGACATCTGGCGATTTTGTTTCGAACGCTTATTTTTATTTTTTTGTTCTGAAGCGCGTGAAAGAGCGTGTCCCTGCACGCGCTCCTGGCGCTGACTGTGTTACGGCGACATTTTGTTTCCTGCAATTTCTTTGTATTTTTCCTGTGAGCGCGTGCTGTCGGCATCGGGTACTACAAACAATGGCATCCCCCTAAACAGAAGGACATTGAGGCACACTAGTCTTGACTGTAGGTGGACCTCAAAGTTTAAAAGTGTGCCAAGAAAGGAGACAAAACGCGGGTCTCTCTTTTTTTTTTTTTTTAATTTTGAATAAACACGCTAGTCGAGGTAGTTCCCGCGCAGCGGTCAATTGAAAGGGCAGCGAACTTCGACTCAACTCTGCTTCGAACGCCGCCAAAACGCAGTGTCAGTTTCAAAAGCACAAATGTAAATTTTCATAATAATTGTGGCTTTTTTTTTTTAGCAGTTTAGTGTATTAAAATCTCAAGTTCGGCATTCATAAAACTTGCGGGGACGTATTTTTATCTATAGACGTTTCAGCGGATATTATGATTTTGCCGACATTTTACGGAAATTAACGGGCTAAATTAACTACCGGGTATAAAAATGGAGAGGAGAGGCTTTCTTTCGAATGAAACGTTCCTCTATGCCTCATTTTTTTTACTTTTTTTTTTAATTTGCGATGGGAATCTACTCTGACCTCGGCATTGTTTTTAAAAGGAAGAATGCGTGATTCTTCGCATCTATTCCTACTACAAAAAAAAAAAAATAACAAGTTATATTCTTCAGTCTGTAGCAAATAGGAACCTTCGCTCATTTTCAGATATAAACTCACATATTAAAGTGACGTGCTAATAGACGTTGGCATCTGCGCCAGAACCGTGAGTTCTGCTCCAAACCAGTATTTTGCCTGCTAGAGAACGTCCGATGCCGCTTGCATCACTGACCTAGCGAGCGAACATCGCCGGCGACGTCCCCCCCTCGCCAATTTCTGCGCCGCGCAGTGGGGGATGGCTTTGGGATCACTAAGACGCCTCCCCTTCAATCACGCCGTTTGGCGGCGACATTCGGCGGATGGCTCATTCCAAAATAATCACCCCTCGATGTGTTCGCGTTTGGGACTTTACCGTGGGCCACCCGTGCACGCCGCCCAGCGGCGGCCCGCCGGCGGTCCAAGTACGCCCCGCTGTCCCCCACCGCACCTCGGTTGCTAGGTGTTAGGTCACGCAGTCGCTCTTTGGAAGCAGCCAATCCTGCGTGGCCCCCGTCCTTCATGCACACGCTAAGTCACCTTATCCGCTCGCACGAGAAAGATATGGGGCTTTGGGAATATTCACCTCGCGGAAAAGTGATGAGAGGCTGCATTCATAATGCCTCGTTATATACCGGCTATTATTTTTTATTCGAATCAGATTTGTAAAAAAAGGGGTCTTAAGTGGTAGGGGAATACCGTCTTCACAATATGTTTCTTGCGCTCGGAGGACATTCGAGCCGCAAGCAAATGTCACGGTCTCGTAAGTAATTCACTCAAATTTGTTCATTAAGTTCATTAACCTTTTAATTACTGAAAATAAAGATATAAAAACTTGCTGAGCGTCCTTTCAGTAATTTTCAGAGGGACTTATGGCCCGTGAGTAGCGCAGTATAGTGCGCTAAAGTTACCGCTCGTGAAGCAGGCCCAAGGTACGATAAGAGACGGGAAAATCGCGCGGGCGCCTAATCGCACAAGTGGCTTCGTACCCGCTGCACGAGTGGGAACTTCAGGGCACTATTGCGCTTCTCGCGCGCTCAAGGTATTTCTCAAGATTAATGTTTTAGTGGTATTGGTGGATGACGCTCAGCGAGTTTCTAACTGGAACCATATCTCTATTTTCACAAACTCAAAAGTTAATGAACGAACTATAGTTAATTACTCGCCAGACTGCGACGGTTATTCGTCCCTCGAATGTCCGCCGAGCTCAAGAAAGATATAGCGAAGGCGACATTCACGTAGCAGTAAAGACGCGCTTTAAAAAAACAAAAAAAAAAAACTGTTTCGAATAACAAATACTACCCGGTATAACCGCCACGTGAAATGCTCACGCATTTCTTCGAGAATCAGCGTGGCGGAAGCGGCACTTTCTTCTCTTTAGCAAGCACCGTTCGGTGGAATGGCAATTATGAGGTCAACAAAAGATCTGGGCAAGGCTTCGCCAGCGACGTCACAACCGTTCGGTACGTCGCATCTCTTCAGTACCCTCCCAGTACCCCCATACCCATAAATCCGCCCCTGCTGGGTGAAACCTTCGCAATGTCCCACTCTCACGTGACTTTGGGATGTCGCACACGTCACAATCGCGTGAGGGCCGGCAAAGCGTGAGATTCTACGCGTCCGTTGGTCGCAGCTCGCGGGAAAAGCTGGCTCTCACGTACGTCATGGCAGGTATCTGACAGCCAGTTGAGCTTATTCAGCGAGGAACGGACGGCGTACAATAACCTCCAGTTTGGTGGCCCTCGAAAGGGTACGTAAGAGTGGATTTAAAGCAAGTTGGAGCGCTCCATGCCTACGAAGCGCCATGATCGGTCCCAGGCGTTCGAAACACCAACCGTTGCTCTCCGCGAACTTGTGGTGGGAGCTCGGCGTACAGCGCGGCCGAAGCGTAATCACGTAACCCAATACGGTCCGACTCAGCTCGCTGCCAGTCAGGGAAGGGCTGTTGAACGGTGCCTGCCGTGCTGGGGAATCGAAGCCCCTGTTTGCGCGCACTGGATGCCCCGCGGGTGTCGACGCTCCCCGGTCTGGCCCCGCTCTTTATTGGGGCGGCCGTTCACCGGAAGTGCTTGCGGCACTCATTAAAGGCTCTCTATGGGCCTTTCAGTCCCACTTGACGTCGCTGACGCCGCCCGCGTCGCTGCCCTTTTCCCCCTGACCTGGACTGGAGAAGAAGGCACCGGCAATGTGCGTGGCGACGCACAAGCTCCACTCATCCTTCCAGCCTTCCTTCCATACGCGCGTTCTTTTTTTCTTTCTCTCTTTAAAGCGACGACATGGCCGCCATTTTACGGGATCACCATGTTAGAGCCTGGAATGGTCATTTAACCTCCTAATCCCAGAATTTTGTCCGTCCGTTCATTTCACCGCTGAATTAATAATAATAATAATAATAATAAATGTTTATTTCTCCATCTTATCCATGATGGAGAACGGAAAACTCGGCTTCACGTGACACCAATTCGGATTCCCCTCTAGATTTAGCGGGAAAATTGACCTCACGTGACCTAAGCAACAATTCAGTTTCCCGTTAAATGCGGCAGGAAAATCTATTGTGGATAGATACGTCTGTACATATATACATATATAAATATATATAATTTAGACAGATAGGCAAAGGCAAATAATTAAGCATAAAAAATAGCGCAAAAAAGACAAGGACGAGAAGCATACACGACAAGCGCTGACAAGCGCTTGTCCCGTAAAATAGCGCAAAAAAGACAAGCGCCACTTCTTGTCCTTGTCTTTTTTTCGCTATTTTATACGTTTAACTAAGATGAACCAACTAGCCCAACAACGTGGCCTACTAAAAAAGGCTAAGAAATTGGGAGAAATAGGCGATCGCCGGTTTCTCTCCGTTTCCTTGCCTTTCTGTCCATGCATATATACATATATGTTGAGCTGGTTCTATCTAGATATTGTTGTGGGCGCCGCCATCTTGGTGCTTAGTACAGAGCAGATGCTTAGTACAGAGCAGAACTGCCGATCCTTATAATTTCAAATAGAGGGGCCAAATTAAAATTTCTTGCCCCGGAACCTTAAAAATGGTAGAGGGACTAATATCAGACAAAGCAGGCGGTGCCGATGGTATACCCAATCGTGTTCTAACTGAATATTCCGGGATCATCCCATCGTATTTAGAAATCCTGTTTTGTTCTAAACGCCGCTTTTTAGTGGAAGGCTCCCGAGCGAGTCGAAAATGGGAGAAAATGCTGTTCCGATACATAAGCATGGACCAAAAAACGTCGTTCAAAATTACAGGTCCATTTCTCTTCTGAACACATGCTCTAAACTAATGGAACACATAATCTACAACAATGTTTTCAGTCACCTAACCAAAAATAGCTATCTGACTCCCTCGCAACACGACTTTAGAAAAGGATTTTCTTGTGAGGCACAGCTGATTGAGTTCTATCACGTTCTTGCATATTCATTTTATAACAGACTTCAAGTAGATTGCATATATTCGTTAATTCTCAGAAAGCGTTTGACAGTGTTTCATGCGCGAATCGTCCATAAACTTTTAACATTGAACTTGGCGACTAACGTCATCGCATGGGTGACCGGTTATCTACACCAGGAAAAGCAATCAGTTTTAACTAAAGACGAGCACTCGAGCCCACATACCAGCAACATAAATCAGTGTTGAGACCGCTTTTTTTAAATATTTTTATCAATGATATCACTCACTCACTCAAATCAAAAATGGGCTCTGTGCGTATGCCTGTGTAGTCTATTCTGAAGTTCAGAAATGGCCGAGTGTGGGGCATTGCAAGATGAAATCTGCCGTATTTCAGCCTGGTGCGACAGATGGGGCATGAAATGAAACACGAATACATGTAATCATGTACGTTTTACGAGCAAGCGCAAGCCTGTCCTATTTACAAATGACATCGGCGGAAATTATTTGGCGACTGTATCAGCGTAAAATACCTTGGCGTATATTTTTCAGAAAACCTTACCTGGACAAAACACGTGGACTACATGACCGCAAAAGCGACTCGGATGCTTAACTTTATTAAAAGAAACTTCAGAGACTGCCCTATGAACATTAAAAGCACATTATATGTTACATATATTAGACCTATCTTAGAGTATGCGAGTGTTTCCTGGTACCACAGCCAAGCCTATCTTGTGAATCAAATGGAGAAAGTGCAAAACAGAGCAGTTAGGTTTATAGCGCGTAATTACAACTTTAGATCGAGTATTTACCAGTTCAAAGGAGAGCCGAATAGAATCTCATTAGCCCAGAGAGTCTATGCTATTAAAATTGTATCATAGCATCTTTCATAATTACCTCGGCATAAGTAAAGTTAACTATATGCTGCCTCCCCACTTCCCATCAGAAGGGAGAGATCATCGGAATAAAGTGAGAAAGTACCAGTGTAGAACGATGTATTTAAAACCTCTTTTTTTTTTTCGTCCACAACGACCGACAGGAACTCTCTACCGGAGGACACAATCAGCATCACATCTACAACCTTGTTCTTCGATAATATCTTAAATGCTGACTTTTGAAACATGATGCGAGCGTTTTCATGCTCGTGCCACTGTTCAACTGAATACTACAACTCTGTTTTGCGCCCTCATGCTATCGTGCCTTGCGCTTTTGTGCTCATGTATTCGCATCCCTCCCTCCAAGTATGGCCTTCTTAGGCGCTGCGAGGTAACCCGAATAAATAAATAAATAAAAAGCGCGACTTCCTGAGCATTAGGTTCGGCGTTAGGAAGCCCACGTAATATTGCTTTACTCTGTCGCGAAGTGTTTTAACATTTGTGTAAGACGGAAAAGTGTTTCCTGCGATTTCAGATAAAGCTTCAGATATCTGGCAACCATGATTTTATGTACCAAGATGGGTAAGTGTCGTTACTCTGATGCGTAGCTTATTTTAGTTCCAGTTCTATCGTAGCTTATTTTATGTCTACTTCTATCCACAAGCATGTCAAAACTAGCTCAGCTCCAAACCGTCCTGGGAGATCGATGTCACGTGCCCTGTGCACCAATTTAGTTTCCACTTTACATTTAGCGGAAAAATTATCGTCACGTCTCCTATACGGTCATTTAGTATCCCCGCAAAGGTTAGTTGCAAAGTTTTCCTAAACAGTAGGTTTGTCTTCACTCCCCGAAAGGACCGTTGAAGGTCGTGGAAACTACAAGCTGGTTCCCACAGCCCTGTCTTCTCCCTTTAGGTCTGCTTACGCCACAGGTCACCGGGACATGTGCGCTTCCTATGAAGCCTGCCTAAGGAGATAGCTTGGCACGCGGCACTCGTGACACCGATGTTCCGCTCACTTGTACCCAGGGGTCGGCTTTTCTTCAAATTCGAGGCTGTTCTTTCGCGGTTTATGATTTCTTTCGTAATCGGTGGTTTTCTCTGTTTATGTCCAGATCCAGGCGAGAAAGTGGGGTTAATCGGGGCCTCCTTCCCGGTGTTCTGTTCTTCCGGCCCATTGAACCTACGCCCGTGACCCAAATACTCGAAAAACCTCACCTCGATACCGAGGGTAGAAGTGAAGGGACTTGTCCCCCCCCCCCTCCCCCCCCCCCCCCCCCCAAAAAAAAAAAAAAAAAAAGAAAAGCAACCTGAAGGACAGTTATTACAAATTGCACTCAGGTTAAAAAAAAAAAAAAGAATGCCGCAGGTAAAACCGTTGTTTTCCAAATCCGTTTCCTATTCAATGGCAGCTCCGAATCGAGATTTTCCCCGATTCCGAGGAGACCACTTCAGGACTTCTTCATCGAAGTTAATTTACTCCAACCGCAGAACCCCCCCCCCCCCCCCCCTCCCTTCTTACAAGTTATACGTAGCGTAAGAAAAATCTAAGAAAACGATGCTTTGAGCCATAATTTAAACGATCGGTCCCTAAATATTCCTTCCCGTGCGTTATAGATATTAAAATAAATTTAGGTGTTTTGGGCACCGCATGGGATTTGGCACCACGCATGCATATATGTCCCCAACCAGAAAAAATCTGCAGAAAAAAAGTAATAGAGAAGAAAAGAAATATTGCCTCCTTGTGCCTATACATAGGTTGCACTGACGTAATTTGGTCCTCCTTTCTGGTGGCCGAACTTCCTCGAGCGTAGCCTTTACTGTGCATATTCTACGAGCAGTACACGAGCGTCGAGAGCGAGCGGAAACGAGTGAGCACAGCTTCATTATACTTCGTTTCACTTTATCTGCGAGCGAAGCCAAAGCTAGAAGCGCGAGACCAGCGCTTTTTGCGTTTCTGCCCAGCTCGCGCGCTCGAGCAAAGCCTGAAGGCACGGAGCTTTCGTGCTCGCGCTTCCAGCTTTGCCTTCGCTCGCCCATAAGGTGAAACGAAGTATAACAGCAGGTTTTGGCCACCAGAAAGGAGGAAAGATATGACGTCACGTGCAACCCATGTATACTTCGTCTCACCTTATAGTATGGACTATTGTTAGCCGTGCGTGCTAAAAGCGCAAGCTAGTCGCTTTGAATGAAGCCGCGGCGGCTGCACGAGCGCTCGTGCAGCAAGTGCTCTGGTCAAGGCAGTCAAGGCTGGCCGCTCGCGCTAGCACAGCCTTCGCGATTAGTCCATGCTAGGGTGAGACGAAGTATAATGCTAATCACGCCAGTCTTCACACGCGTTGGCATAAAGTTTGTCGATAACATTCACGCTTACGAGTGCCGCCAACCATTGTTGTGGAAATGCGCGAGACACGTGCCACGCGCGAGTGCTCCGCCGCCTTTCGCTTCCAAGGGCCGCTCGAGACACGGGCCTCGTGCACTGGCGCATTGGACGCTACTTGCGGGACAAACGCTGTTGTTGGCATGTGTTGGCACGGTCGATCGCGCCATCTGTTGGAAGAACAGCGCCCCCACGAACGAAGAGAAGACGGTCTGGCGGTTAACCCCCGGTCCATCCCTTCACGTATGAGCGTGCTGTCATTCGGGTCGCTCGGTACCGAGCGGTCGCGACGGCGATGGCTCATTTCCGCTTCCGTCGGCCATTGCTTGCACTTTCTTTTGTCTCCCTTTGACCTTTGTATGGACCGCAGAGGACGCTACGAGCCAGCCAAGCCAACCTCCTCCACGCGTCTGGTCACATCACTGCACTCGATTGCCTGGTATGGCTCATAGGGTCCGCTGCGGTTTATCCTAAGGTCTCTATCGAGCTTAGTCCCTCGCCTGTGCGTGTGGATGCACGCGTCACTTGGCACGTGTGTGTTGGTGCCTGCGTGCGGACCTGGAGGTGTGCAGTATCACGCAGTGTAGATCGATGGGGGCCTTCATTCGATTCTCCCCCTTCTTCTTCCCACTGGGTGTCACTGGTGGGGCTGCGTGCGTTTCTTTGAAGCGCGTGGGCGCGGTTCCCATAGCGGGGGCGTCGGGGGCTTCCGGGCGCACGCTCGAAAAACTTGCCGCAGGCGCCTCTTTTCCTTCTTTTATCTTTTTGGCCGGCGAGAAGGGAAATATTACGGAGTACTGACGTGGCTGGGAACAGTGTAAACACGGCTGTCGGTTTTGGGGCCGAGCGCCGAATCCATTTATTTTCTCTATTTGTTCGCTTTTTGGGAGGGGGCCCCGACACGCGTTTCGGACGCGATCGATCCTCTAAGCAATCTTTGTGATTCATGGCACGGCCATAGCTGCGAAGAAGCGAAAAAGAAAAGTAACAAAGTTCAAAGGCGTATTTCTCTACTGAGAAAAAAAATATCGCTCTCGTTTGCTTTTCTTGTAGTCATACGCTTCTGAAAGCGTTTAATTCAAATTCCTGTATTTTTCAGACTCGCTTCTAAACAGTTCTTTCTCTAGAAAGCTAACGACAATGTTGTGCTTTGTTGTCTGTTTTTTTGTGTTTTTTTTTTTTTTAATGGTGATTGACGCGCGCTTTTTCCTTCGTCTCGTTCGAGATTGGGGCGTCCTGGACTCTAGGGCGTTTTCGTTCTCCTCTATTTAGATGGCTCTTCGATCGCGAAAGAAACAAATCAACGAACGAGCCTACTGATGCGCGACCCCAGCGACCTCTCTGGACAAATATGGCGGCCGAAAACGGGCCTTGCCATGTTCAAAACATGCGTCCCCTACGTTCCAAACTTGCGCCGGTGCAAGCGAGTTCCCCGAGGCTTCTTCGGGGAAGCCACGACTGTTTTTCCGCGCTGATGGACGCGCAATGTGTCGTTCTCGCGGTTGCGTTCAGACCGACCGTCACGCAGATAGGATAGTAACGAGAGTCACCGGCACATCTGTTTGCCCTACACCACGTGATAGGTGAGGTGAGGCGTGTTCATGACGCGTGTTCATCATCCATAAGTTTACGTGGGGCTGTTGTAGCTTCCATGGTGCTGTAACCCGGAACTGCCAATATAACCCGAGGCTACCTTCCGAGGAACGTATTGAAAAATTTGAAAACCATCTAAAGGCAACGGATTTACCCTGCTCAAACCGGATGTCGCTTTATAAATGTAAATTGAAAATTCTCTCTACGTACAGCCAGTAATATTTCTCAAATTCCCATGACGTCCGCCTAAATTTTTTTTTTTTTTTTTTTTTAATTACGTGTTTTAACGTTAACCTGAACTTCTCGAATCAACCACAAAGGATGTCCGGGTTCTTGTGTCTCCGCAGGATGCCGTCGTTGTTCGATCGAGCTAAACTCCTGGAAACGTCGTAAGGTCGCGCTCCCGAACGCCCAAAAGCGTGGCGTACAAGCGGAACGCGATAGATGGCCATGTCAACAGCGCGCGATTATACAACGGGGCCCCGTGATTACGACGATCGGCGCTCATCCCCGAAAGCCAGGCACAAACCAAGTGAAGCAAAGAAAAACCTTTCGCCATTTGTCTCCTTTCATAGGTCCTTTTCGTATATATCGTTCTTCGCGTGCACACAGGCGCGTGCTTCCGTTTTCAGTTCGCCCTTCAACGAGTAATTTTTGGAGCGGGTTTGGTCGCGGTGAATCGCGTTTCTCCGGGGAATTTCTTTGTTCTTCTCCGCCTTTCGTTAGCTGTCATTTGTCCTCCGATGTTTCGTCTTATTTTTTTCATTTCCCGTCTCAGCGGAGTTTCACCGTGAGTGCGTTCTGCTCTTCCTCCTTTCCACTCGAATGCCGTCTTTGAATGCTCCATCCCCCGTTACTTCATCTTGGCTGGACGCACGAGTGTCGGATGGAAACGCAAAACCTGCTTTAAAAAAAGAAAGAAAAAACGCTTTTTCGTGCGGTATTATAATACAGCGCCCAGCTTCCGTCGCCCAAATTTGTTTTTAAAGATTCCTTTTTTGTGGGTAGATTTGTTTTGTGTATGTGGCCGCGGCGCATATATTCCTTTCGGCGCGCTCTGTCACTGTCTCGGTGCGGGGACTCGGGTCTTTTCTTCTAAGGGGGCGGCGTACGTGTGGGCGCTTGCATGCTTCCGCTCGGCGCGCCCGTCTCAAAGTTCCGCCCGATCGGAGAGCACGTCCCGATGGGAAAATATGAAAACGGTATTTCCGAGCGCCGCCACCGACTCCACCGCGCGATTATGGATACGTTTCTTTTCAGCACCATCTAGAGCTTCCTTTTGATTTGTTTTCTTCGCGGTGTTTGCCGAACAACTCGAGAAATATTCAGCTCCGAAAATATTTTTCTCTCTTTTCGAAGTTACTCGGCGATATTTAGGGATTTCTTTGAATCTCAGGTTGAATTTTCTTCGAGAAGTGTCGCGTGTGCCTGGTTCGGCGGCGTGGCGCGCTTCCGCAAATATTAATAGGCGGCGCGGCCCGATGCAGCGGTGAGTGACGGAGACTGTTCCGCTCGGTCGGGCTCCTGCCATCGGATGCATTGCGGCTTCCTCGGTTCTCTCGCCAGAACACGCGCATATTGGCGTCCTTTGCATCCAGACACGAGATTTCCGAGCTCGCTCTGGGTTATAAGAAAAGGTACGGAGCGTTATTGGAAGGGACTCCTCGGTGACGCCCTCTACCGGGTAGCTTCGGCCCAATTTTTGGTGCGCGTCTATTTTACAACGTTTTTCTTTTTAGCGAATATTGTTTCTATTATCGGCGCGAAATAATTCCTATGTGGTGTATCAGTGCGCACGTCACGGACCTTCCGAGGTTCGAGTTGGACCAGGTTCCACTTTTAGAACATTTCGCGCGATTGCGACAAAAGTCCGACTTAACTTGGACTACTACACGCACGCGCGGATTTTGCGAATAAGTTGTGTCTACCTGGCGGACGAGGGAAACGGACTAACTAAATGACTAGAAGATTATATCTTTTAGACCACGTAAACGTTCCTAATTACTTTCTAAATATTAAAATATATTGCACTAAAATTCTTTTCGGCAAATTTGAGTTTAAGTCGGGTCATTCAAAGATGGAACTTGGACGGGTTTTGCCAGAAGGGTTGGGCGAAGCAGTCGAAGCTCAGGTAGTGCAAAAAATGGCGTCATCCCATCTTGTAGTAAGCGAAAGTTTCTCGAAGATGAATCCTTTGCAGCGCACCTATGCGTCTGGCGCGGAAGAGAGCCACTGCTCAGATGCCCCAAGGGCGCGCAGAACGCTACTGCACACGCTCCGACAAAAATCAGCCGAAAGTCGCAAGAAGTCGCGTTCCGCGTGGACATCGTCCGAGTTTCGTCGGGCAGGACTTGGCTTCGCCGTCGTGGCGTGTCCGAAGCCGCTTTGCGCCTACGGAGCGCAACGATCCTTCCCGACAAACCTCGGAGGGCAGGCTGTTCTCCGAGGATTCCCATTAAGGTGCCGGTTGAAATAACGATGCCCAAGGATGAGCCGACTTTGTATCCGCTCCGAGCGCATGGAACAATCGCCGTCGAGTCATCTGCGGGAACGGAAGCCCTTTGCGGCCCTAATTGAGGGAGCGCTTTCTGGCGCGCTCAATTGGCCGAGCTTTGTCCCGCCGGTCCCACGACTGGGCGGTTCTGCTAATGGCGGGGCGCACGCCTTGCGCTGGCGGCCAGTTCTGCGCCACACTTGCGCAGCTTGGGCGCGAATGTCCCTGCACGCTCTGTTCTCCGTTCAAAGGCCCCGCTTTGGACTGCGACCGACTGCGTTCATTGCAACGGCCAGTGGCCAGAGCCCCGAAGGAACGTTTTGCTTTATTTGAGGAATGCTCGCTTATAACATCGTCCGAATTAATTCGAGGTTAAATAAATGCAGATTTGAAGTGTTCCGGGGCCAGCCGGTAGATGGCGCCCACAAGGTGCGAGGTGTGAACCAGCCGGGATCTGAACTCCGGGTCTCCGAACTCCCGGCTGCTAACCAGCTCTCCCCCCTCGGCTCTTTTTCGTCACCAGTACGAGTAAGCCAAAAGGGAACCTTCGAGGCTCTGCAGGGGCAGCGTCCTCGGCCATCGCGTGACCGGGCGGGATCTCGCGTGGCCCTATCGCTTATAGGCTGTTAGCGACCGGCAGTTTCCCCCGGCCGGTGGGCGAATGTGTCCCGCGGTTGGCAACATTCACTCGCCTCGTTTCGGCCAAATTGAGCCTCCTCACGGAGCCCACCAATCACGGCCGCCTTTTCTTCTTTTTTGGTCGTCCGTTTGGACGTTGTTTTGATTCGGCCGTTATTGCTGTCCTTTCTGGGTTCGTGGCATGTCGCGGACCTCACGAGAAGCTCGCGAGGTTTGCGACCAGGTTACAAGTTTTCCAACTTCTAATGCCGAGTTTGATAAGACTTGCACCCAAGTTCCACTTTTGTGCGCACGCGCGAAAATTGAAAACGAGCTGTGCGCCACGTGGTGCAGGAAAATAGCAATATTTGTTTGTTCGATTGATTTCCATAAATAAACTCACGCATCGGAAAAACAAAATTTTGCTTTTATATCGCGTAAACCTTAATAATCATTTTATGATATAAAATAAGTTACATTGGGTTTTTCCAAAATAAAAATTTTGTTGCTGTAGAAGACGGGCAAGACTGCCCGTAAATCGAACCTTTTAGATTTTTGCTAAAAGTCGGAAGATTCGAGTTGGACAAAAGTTGGCGGCATCTCTAGCGTCGCTCCTGGCACTGGGCGTTTGCCTGTGCTTCTCAGTGTGTGCTTCTCGCTCATTTGGTATCTTCGATCATCACTGTCGCCGGACTGGCGCTTTCGTCTTCTTCGCCTCACTTCGCCTCGGAGCACGCGAAAAAATCCGATTACTTCGTGCGCTTTCCGACAAACAGAAGACATTAGGATTCCTCGCGATGGGAAACTATCTTGATTGTATTACTCAATCCAACCCCATTCAGCGAAGTGGTCTCCTCCTCCCACAGCGCCCTCTGACCTCCAAATGTTTCGAGGTAATTGATCTTGGATGCCGATTTTAAAGGAGAAATCGGACACGCATGAGTGTAATGTTTGATGTTTAGGATGCTTAGAACCCATATAGATTGAGTTATGACCATACTTAGACTACCCCAGAAAGTGGTTTAGTGCACCTTTTAGGGGCATCGTCGTCTCTTACCCGTTCGGTATATTTTCTGTCACTACACGCGGAGTGATGGGACCTAGGGATCGTTCCGTGATTCACTCCCCGCTCTTGCCTGATTTGGATGAGCGTCGTATAGCCGCGCAGGTCCTTCTAACCACTATTGCCATGCACGCCGTGCGCGACACCAAGTTAGCGCTCGTACTGTTCCAGCCAAATTCGCAACGTCCAGTCTGACGTTTCTGCAAAGATCCCGTTGAAGGTTCGTATCCTGCTCTGTCTCCGCGTCCTTCCCAGACTGGATACCATCGAGCTCGATAGAAAACGTGCAGTCTGTATCCGTTTCACTTATCCCCTTCCTCGCGCGAGTCGGCGATTCGTTTCAGGCACAGGAGGGGCGGCGTATAAATTACCCATTACGTGTGATAAAAGTTATGTAGGACAGACTGATCGGTGTGTCAACGACCGCCTCCGAGAACACTACCATTCCCTTCATGCTACCGTAAGAAGACACCTTCCATTGCACAGTCCAGGCCTGCCGGTGCACACCAGAGCTTGAACAAACGACACCTTTAGGAAACTTCCCAGGTCGGACTACCAAAGAAATCCTGGAAGCGTACCATATTCGCAACTTTCAGCGATGGTGGCACCGCGCTGTGAGAATCGCGCTCCCTAGCTCCTGGCTGGTTGGCCTTATAGTAGATGGGCTGGCCGACACCTTCCTGACGTAAGCAAGTAAGGCTATAGTACTGCTCGTATATAGCAAAGCTATAATTACTTACAGATCGCAGACCCAGCTTTGTACTGCTTTTCTACGGCGATCATCCAGATAACAGCTAATTTGATAGGCGCCAGTGCGAATCCTATAGATCAGGAAAGTTGCGAATAGCAAAATTAAGGGAGTGTGATGTCAGCAAGTCATCGATGATGCTCTATGAGAAGGAGGTCCTCTTTCTAGACATTCCTTTTAACGACTAATACCCTTGTTACACGGGCGCACTTAACTGCAGTTACGCTAAGCCACAGTTAGCGCACAATACTTGCGGACACCATTCTGCGGCAGTCAAAGCTATGGGCGAATGTGCGCTTGAGCATCTTGAGCACCCATCAAAGCAGTGCACGCGCGCTCTTCACTTCTTCTGAAATAGCTGTCCGAGAGTATAGTGCGGTAACTGTGGTGCCACGTAACCGCAGTTAAAGCTGAGTTAACCACGGTTAAGGGTGCCCGTGTAATACCCCTGTTATACCCCTGTTACACGGGCAAACTTAAAGGGGCCATGAAACGAATTTTGGGCTGGGGTAAATGATTTTAAATTAGGACTTTACTAATCGCATATCGTTTAGTTGGCCAAAAGAAAGAGGGTAGAAAGTAAAAAAGCCAGCTTTTCGGTACGAACATTTGAAAATATAGCGGACTATGTTGTACCTTCTTTCCTTCGAAAGCTCTCCGCCTTTTCACTATGATTCATCCGCGGCTCCAAAAGCGCGTCAGCGGTGCCAACCTGACGTCAGCCGAGCCCAGCTCACGCATTGGACACGAGAACTGCGTCACACGGACGTATGCGCTCGTCAACAATAAATCTGTCGACGAATATTCGGATTCGCGTTCGTGGCCAATGAGTGCCTTGACAGAACTTATCGTCACTGGGGAATGACAAGTTCGATGGTGTGCATAAAAAGCACGGTGGAAGGTAGGAGTCATCGCACCGGTGCCGAAGAATGTCACGACGACGTGATTTCACAATTCGCATTTGAGTTGAGGATTAAAGCTAAGGAGGAAGAAGTAGGAAAATCGTTTCATGACCCCTTTAACTGCAGTTACGCTAAGCCACAGTCAGCGCACAATACTTACCGACAACATTCTGTGGCTATGCAGTCAAAGCTATGGGCGAACGTGCGCTTGAGCATCTTGAGCACTGATCAAAGCAGTGCACGCGCACTCTTCACTTCTTCTGAAATAGCTGTCCGAAAGTGTAGTGCTCTAACTGTGGTGCCGCGTAACAGCAGTTAAAGCTGAGTTAACCGCGGTTAAGGGTGCCCGTGTAACAGGGGCATAACAGGGGCATTAGTGTTACTAAACCCTGTGATCTGTCCGGCATGTGTACACTTATCGATTTTACATTTTTGTAAATATTCATGGTGCGAATGTATTGTGCTTCGTCCTTTATTATGTATGAACGTCGTTTTCTTCTTCCTCTCATAAATACCAGTTGCGAGTCAGCGCTTGTGTGTTCTGTGTGTGTCTCTTCCTTGTCCTGTCCTTCGTGCGCTGATTTTTCACCATATCTGCGAGGCTACCTGAGGCATTTGCGTAGGAGTGTGCGCAACTGACTCTCTGCGTTCCACTATGTTTATTTATTTACGGGTACAACCTGCAGCGTATATACAGCCTAGTATTACTAAGAGCAAAAATAAGAAAAAAAGAACTCGTTTGTGGAACACGAAGAGCGGTAAAGGGTGTAAATTAAACCAAAATCAAGTTTAAAAAACGATGCTTGGATCTCGGTTACCATAGCATCTATCTCGGTCGTGAGTAGTCATAAGTGGACGTAAGGGGCACACCCAAACGCAGATGTCTGAGCCAGCCTGTGTTCCGCTGGCAATATTTACATGGCAACCGTGTATCGATTCGCCTCCTCTGAGCCTGGTCGATTCCGGAAAGGAAAATCGACGAAACCTTTAAACCGGTTTGAGCGCCGTTCACGATACACGGACGAGGAGTCTGTAAACCTATACATAGTTTTTTTTGGTTAGAGTTTTCCTTTCACTCATTGTCATTCCTAACCAGGTGGATGTCCACCGAAAGGTTTACGTTAAACCTATACATCAATTCGGGTAAACCAATTAACGCCAGCGTGGTCCAAGCTCTGTCAGTTTCACTTTTTTTCCAAAGTCCAGAAAATGTACGAATCGTGGCGCACTGTGAAGGGATTCTGCAGAGGCGGCATATTGTTCGGCTCCCGGGAGGAGAGGACCCCCTGACCGCGTGTCCTTCCCGGTCGTTACTTTGCCTCCCGTCGTCCAAATTGAGCGGCCCATTAGGAGCTCCCGCGTCCGGCCGGTCCTGCAGTCCCTCCCCGGCCGCTCTCGGACACTACATGTGTCCGGCGACGGGAACAGGCGCGAGATGGCCGACTCCCCCGCTCGTTCATCATCCTCTCTGCCGCTCCGCGGGCGCCTGTCGACCGCTCGAGGCTGAAAGCTGACCTTGGCTGACCTTCACGCCGACGTCTTCCCCTTTCCTACCCTCCCGTTTATATTCTTCTCAGGGTTTCTGGGAGGAAGGAGCCCTTGTTTCGGTTCCGACTTTCGCTCTGGCTCTAGGGTTGCGTCTACGGGTGCCCGCCCGGCTTGACCTTTTCTCCGAAGACGCCGTGGAGTCTAGAGTGTGCCTGTTTGTGCGCGTAGGGGGAGCTGCGGTTATTGATGACGGTTCATTTGGGGTTTGGCATTTTCCCGGCCTGCGGTGGGGAAAACGGGGGAGGGGGACTGAACGGGAGATCGTTTTTGGTTTTGGCGAGAAGCGCGAGCTGGTTAGTAGTGAGTCGTCTCTCAAACCTGACTGCGGTGGTGTGCGGTTTGTGGCGGATACAGCCTTTCCTCGGATCCCCGTTTGGCATCGTGGTTCGTGTCAGATTTGGCGGTAAGTCTGTAGTTTTTGGTCGGCGCCGTCCGAGTGAGCGGGCTGAATATATACGGATCTCACAAAGCGTTGGGCGCACGCACGCATGAGGCCGCCATATGTTTAGTTGGCAGGAGGCAGGCTGCTGTGCGCGAGCAGAGCTCCAGCGAGGTTGTCTCACGTACAGACAGACTCCCTCGATGCATTGCGGCAGCGGATGGAAATTGGCTGGTGAGGTATATAGCCGCGATGCTTTGTAACGCAGAATGTGTGCTCACTCCTGAGGCAGATTTAAAAGTACCCGCCGATCGCCGACGCTGCTCCCGTTCCCTGACCGATCGGACGCGAGTGCCAGCCTCACAGGTCGTTTGTCATTTGGTTCGGACCGGGGCTACATTGGGCCGGAGATTGAGTGTTCGGTAATGCCCAACTTATTTTTGCGCCAAAAAAAAAAAAAAAAAATTGTGCTTTTGGGGAAGCATTGTACTATATTTTGAAAATGAATGTTTGTCTAATTATGACATTACACAATAACTGGGAGCCAGAAAACTGAGCAGGCATAAATCGAGGCCGGCGCGCAGGAACTTTGGCATATTCACACGGGGGAGGAGACAAAGCGAATAACAAAACTGATGCTGACAAAATGCAATAGATACGACACAGGACAGGAAGCGAAATATACGTGAGAACGCGGGGAATTTTAAGGTACGTGGTTACCCACGTACGAAACGAGGGACTAAGAAGAGTGATGCTGGGATTACACTGTCCAGTGAATAAGGATCGGAGGACACGCATTACGATAGCAGTTTCTTTATTTCTTCTTTTTTTTTCTGGTGTCTTCGTTTACGCGGTTGGTACACGTTGCTCCGCCGTTTTTTGACTCGCGCTTAGTTTAGCGCCGGCAGGAGCGGGCTTGCTGGGAGACGGCCTCGAGCTGGCCTTTATTCGAAGGACCACGGCCAGCCGCGGGTCGGGGTTTGGAGACCCCTCTCACATAGACGGTCACTTTGCAAGCTCCTAACGAACGAGGGGCTGAAGGTCAGGGAATCTTTGCAAGCATCGCGTCCCCTTCCCGAGCAAGTTTTTGGCGAGCCCCGACCGTGGAAAGCAGACAGACTCCGAAGGGGTGGCCACAGAAAGACAGCTCCAACTCTCTGCGTTTTTTTGCTTATTTTACTCGCGTCTTTTTGTTTCTCGCTTCGCTGAAGGGGACCATGCATAAACGAAGAAAAACCGTCTTTCTTGTTTTTCCTCGCTTGTAAAAAAAAAAAAAAAAAAAAAAAAAAAGTTAAAAACCGGAAGCATTTTTTTCTGTAATTGTTTTTCTTTTCTTTTCTTCTTTTTTTTAATTTATTCTTGGGAGGAAGAAACGACAGTTCCGTCGAGCCACTTATATTGGTGATTTTCAATGGCAAAACCAAAAAGGCCGTGTTTTTTTTTTTTTTGTCCCATCTTGTTTAGAGTGTTTTTTGCGAGTAACATTAGGTGATCAAACCGTGTCAGCGACGCGGATCTATGCGGAGCACAAGTTGGTCTGCTTCTTGCGCGAGGGTTTCGGTGATGTCAGAACGCCAAGCTCCGATTGGCCCAGATTGGAAGACCAGTGCGTAGACTCGATCAGCCCTTCCAATCAGAGCCAATCGTAGCTCGACGTTCTGACGTCCCTGTAACTCCTGCGCGAGAAGGGGAAGAATTTGCTCAACGAGCCAACTGCGGGCTTTTGTCGAGAACGGGCGCAGTTTTCTTTCCTTTTTTCCCCTTGGTTGGTTGGGTCATTTACAAAAAAAGCCGCATCACCGCGCGAGCCTTTCGCAGGAAGGGTGTTTTAATAGCGGGTGCTCGGTCAAATGCGCGCGTGCGTTGGGTTGTCGCGTGCCGACGACGCCTGGCGAAGAGGCTGGGAGACGATCCACTTGACTGAAAAATGTTCCGAGCTATTTAGTGCGTAAAACAATATTCGTCATATTTGCCGTTGTAATCAATGGCAGAGACAAAATGTACGGGCTTTTTCCCCTAAATACATTACCGGAAGTGAATTTGAGACTGGTCATTGAAAGCGCGCCAGTCTGAGCGTACATTCTAATAACTCTCTCGTGCTCGAGTGGTTCGAGAGCGGCCGGTCGGCGAGTCGGCAATAAGGGGCTCGCTGGTCGCCCGCGCGAGCAGACTCCCAAGGCTAGCCGCGGACGTCGGTCACGCCCAGGACGACGCAATGGAGGCCGCCGGCATCGAGCGCTCGCCTAACAATTTAGACGCGCCGTGGGAACATGCGCCGCTGCGCTAGACAAAATTAATTACCCTCGCTCCCGTTTTCATTTCTTTCCTCTTCCTCGGCTTAATTCGTAATGCGGTTACTCGATCCTCTTTAACTAGGGGGGAACTGGAACAATCTGGATTTCAATGTTGGCTCTTGGCCCGGCAAAGGCTGTTATTTGCGGTGCACTGATGTCGCGGAGAGCCTCGGAATTGCCGTCTTACGGGCGTCCCGAGTTGAGCTTGATGCGCACTTTGCGGCGGCTCGCTGTAGTATGATTCGGCCGACCGTGTGATCAGATCGCATCCTCACGTTCGTTGGGGGCCTGCTGTGGACCGGGAACTAAGCCCACGTTTGCTGGGAGGCGAATCCCAAGGCTCGAATATCGGGCAGGGACTCAATCTGGGCACATTAGAAAGCATGTCGAGAAGTTGAGCGACTCAAAGTTTCATGAACGGAGTTCGTTGAACAGTTTGACCCTCATGGAACGCCGTCGTTTACAGTGTGCTCCACTTTTATGTGTCGTGCTGGGGAAAGTCGGCTCACGTTTTAACGAAGCAGCTCTCGCATCGCGCTCTGGGCTATTGTGCTACTGCCGCGATCGAGTGGTTGCTCAATAACTCTACGACGCAACGAAATGAGAGGCTCAAATACTTGCGAGTAATTGAATAGAAGCTCTTAAAGCTGGCGATGCTTCGAGTGGTGACCTCTGGGGAGAGAAAACTCTTCCTCAGTTAGCTCGACACAACGAAATCTCTATTTACGTCTACCTCATGGATGCTGGGATACTGCTCAGGGAACTCACGGCGCAAGCATGATTATTATTTTATCTGTTGTTGTTCTTATGGCTAATGTTGCCAACTCAAAAAATTGGAAGACCTACAACGGGGATCTCGAAAAGCGCTAAATCTCAGATGCAGGGCGAATTCGACATTTTAATACAATCTATAATTACTCTACGAGCAAAATAATAAATAAAGGAATCTTAAGGGGAATCGGACCGCTTCCATGCACAAAACGACGTTTCCAGACCGAGGAACACTTCCATCGTTCCAAAGCGTTGTGCAACGGCATTTCGAAGCTTTAGCGACCAAATCGACATGCTTTGCAAAGCGTTGTATTTTCCGGTGGAGGTATTTTAACGCCGCTGAACATCCAGTAACCATTCGCCAAGTTTAGATTGTTATAGCCCCTTTCTTTCCAATTTTTTGTACATATTTTACAACACCCATTTCGTCGGAAAAACTGGGAAACCGCATTTACACATTCAGGCGTAAGTCATTTCGTAGCTTGTTCCCACGTGACCGCCGTAATATATAAATAAGGTCGCGAGCATTCCTCTTCAGAAAGACAATTTTATTCAGAGTAATCAAAGATGCTTTTGAACTGTCCCTCTCTTTCCCTCTCTTTCTCCCCTGACCCGACGGGACAGCCATAGGGACAGTGGTCTCGACAATAATAAAACGAACTTTTTCACCATTACCAGCCGAACGCGTGACTATAACTTAGCGTGGGACCGGAGGAATTTAGAGCATGTATTAATGGAAACTCTAGTATAGTTTCTGGAGTTCGGAATTGTATACATTTTAAAGCTGCAGAAAGAAGGCTGAGATTACTGGAAAGCCGCTAAAAATCCCGCCACCCGCAAAACGGCAATGTCGCCCACATAGGCACCGCTGAAAACCGCTAGGCCCGGTTCGGGCTGGGCGATTTCGTCCAGCAACTCGACGTCGCAACACGAACGACACGGGCACCCCGCTTTCGCGCGCAATTGACATCATCATCGTTAAATTTTAATTTCCTTACAGTTTGTAGACACAGTTACGCGCTAGAAACGTGTTTTTAAATCTTTAAATGGCATTGAGAACACTAACTGATATTTATGGAACGGTGTATTTCCCAAAAGGATTTATTTCGAGCCGGAACGTTAAAGGGATACTGAAGCGAAACTTGAAATACACCTATTATGGTCAGAAATAGGTTTAATATGATCAATGATATCCATAATTCATAATCGCGCGTTTGTATTTTGAACGGATGGCTATATTTTTCACCCTGAGGGGCCCGATTGGGCGCGTGCTCGAAAATCGGCCATCGGAGAGCCCGATGCGTCTTGGGATATTCGGCGCATTTGTGACGTCACTTGTGCCAGACGGGAAAGGCTACGGCGTGAATGTTGTGGTTACGAGCGTTGCCACTTGGTGGCGCGTCGACGATTTACAACCTGTGACAACCTGGCCGTTTGAGATGTGCAAGGGCTGCACGCACGCTGCACCACGGCAAGTCGGCAACCACGGCAGCACTGACAAAACCAGCTCGGAGGCCGGATTCTCAAAGCGAACTTTCGACGAAAAAAGTGCGTACGACAAATTTGAAAGAAAACCCGTATTCTCGAAACTAAATTGTCGTAACTTTTGCGCAGGTTACGACAGCTCCGAAGCTGTCTTACGCATTTTTTCCGATCAAAGCCGCATGGCCGACAGCGTCGCTCAGCTCTTCTCGCGCGTCCCGACTTCAACCAGCAAGAAAAAAGGAAGGAGTACTTGAAACAGACCGAACAGACCACGACGAACAAGAACGCTGGATCCACGAACACCCGAGAAGAGCTACAACGGCCAGGATTCCACCGACCAAGCGAGCTCGGATAGTAGGCCTAGAACAACACCGACTCGACGCACCGTTGCTCCGGCGATCCTTGGCCAAGACCGTCTGCCCACGACCGGCTGGCCTGCTGAATGGAATATGGCCGCGCGACCCTTGTGGACCCTTCCCGGATGAATAGTTTGATCCCTGAACTAAATTTCAGAGGTCAATCTTTTCCCCTTGGCATCTCGATCTCTCTGTTTTCCGAGGCAGCGGGGACGAACGCAGTCGTCGAAAAGGGACTCTCATTGATTCTATCTCCTTGTTTTGTGTGATAGAGCTCAAATAAACGCCATACGGATTACCTTCGCAACACGGTATGTACACTTTGTTATTAGTATGCCATTTGTATTCTGACACGACGCTACGTCACTGTCGAGCTATAGCAGTTCGTGGGAGCTGCGCGATGTCGGTCCAACCTTTCTTTGCCGAGTGTCACGTCAGTATCGATTAGCAATCGTGAAAGATCGGTCCCGAAGCGCTTACCGAAACGCGGTCTAAAACAACGAATCCAGCACTTCGATCAAACGCGCGCGTCCGCTCCGAGTGTGAACAGGTATTTGCGTGGCTCTTGCTGACACTCTCGTAGTTGAAACGTGTCTTTTTTAACGTCGGCTCGCAACTCGCAGCAACTAATACCGGCCGTGCCAGAAGCGTGCTCGCGTGTTGTCGTGCGTAGAGCCGCAACGAGAACGAGCTCACTGTGGCCAACTACGCTTAGGCTTTCTCCGCCAAGGCTTTGCAAACGCGTTCAGGCCTAGGCTAATTCTGCCGGCACGCCGTATTTCCGCAGAACGGCGCTGCTCCTATGCCACAAGTGATGTCACGAGAACTTCCCACCATCCACCAGATGAGAAGTTGAAATCGTTTAATTAGGTTTAAAATTAGTTCTCCTGTGTTTTACAGCGCGATATTGATATCTCCGAGGTGATGCCTGTCCCTAGCCCATATTTATGAAAAAATATGGGCGCTAAAATTTCGTTTCAGTTCCCCTTTAAAGCCCGTCTTCGGTTGTTTCATCGCCACAGGGTTGCTTGGCTGCTGCCGCGTCAAGACTCGATCCCAGCAATTGGCGTTGCAGCGCGAGGATCGAAGGAAAGCTTGGGAAGAACTTTCCAGCAACCCCGAAATTGAATTGAAAAGCGCCAAACTGGGGTCGCATGGTTATGCCATGGCACAAGAGGCACGCCTCGGGCATCTTGCAGGCAGGTTTGCTGCTTCTGCAGACGGTGTTTGTACGACCGGCTGTCGTACAATGGAGCCTTTGGAGTCTCGTGCGAGGGTGGCTTGACCCGCTGCTGGTCTCAGTCGAGTCGATCGCCGGACGGAGTTAGATAAGTTGTGCCGCCTCCGACGGGGGAGCTTCGTTTTGGCGTCTCGCGCAGCCGAAGCACGGCGGAAGGCACGGAGCGCGTGCTGGAGGCCTTTTGTTTCAGTGGGACGCATTTTGAGCGCTAGTGACTGCTTACGACGGGCGATTGGACTACCGAAGTCCGTGCAGCGCGTCGGAAGGCGAGCAATCGTGACGCGGTCAGCCAAGTGCCAGCCTGTAGAGGCAGCGACGAGCAACGCGCCTGGCGATGCACTCTACAACGACACCGCCTGTGTTTCCCCAGAGCCGAACAACTCGGACAATTCGGAGACGTTCGAAGCGGGCAATCAGTCGTGCTCGTGAGAACATGGGCTTTGACTTGCTTCGCTATGAATTGCTTTCGCGCGAATCCCCGCTCGGGAGCCTGGGTCTAAGGGAGGGTGCAACCATTGAGATCAGGTTGGTGAGCTCGACGCCGGTTGGCGAGGAGGATTGGGAGTGGGGTGGCTGAGCCAAGCCTGGAGCAAACGATCGGCTCCCGAAGCACTCCGAATGAGCAGTTGGACGCACTCTCTTGGTTCTAGGCACGCTCGTCCACGCGACGGAAGACTCACCCCGAGGAGAAGCCGCGACAGCGAGCGCACCGGCCTGCTCGGGGGAGGCTCGGCCTGGATTAAGGATTAGCGACACGGATTAAGGGCTCTCCCGTTGTCGTCCGTCTCTCTCGGCGTCCCGGATTCGAGGGCCCCGCCGCCGTGCTCCGAGTGCCGCACGCTTTTTCTTTCGAGGAGGGATTCGATCCCTTTCGAACGACTCGTCCGACTGTCGCTGTGAACCGTCTGCTTTGTCGCTTCTTCTTTTCTTCGCACGCTGTGCGTGTGCAATCCCGTTCAAATCAACGTGGAACTTTCTTTACGGAGGAAGAAGCGAAGCGCAATATTTGGTGTGACATTAGGGAGTTTTCGTAGACCGCGTTTCCCCCTCCGCTAAACCCTCCGCAACGAAGACGTTGCTACTGCACCTGCGCGCCGATAGCGTTGACTGTAGAGCTCCGGGTATCGTAGCGGGTTGCGGAGGGCGTTGCGGGACGGCGAAAACCATCTACGAAAACTCCCTATTAGGGAGTTTTTGTAGACCGCGTTTCCCCCTCCGCTAAGCCCTCCGCAACGAAGAAGCCGCTACTGCGCCTGCGCGCCCATGGTCTTGACTGTAGAGTTCCCGGTATCGTAGCGGGTTGCGGAGGGCGTTGCGGGACGGCGGAAACGATGTACGAAAACTGTAGTAGACCGTTTCCGCAGCCTGCTAAGCATCCGGATAGCGCTCCGTAATCCGCCACGAGACCTTGAACTATGCAGACAAGGCTGGCGGCACACATGCGCAGCTGTGGCGTTTTCTTCAGGGATACCGTAGCTGAGGAGAAAAACGGTCTACTACAATTCCCTATTATAGGGACTTTCACGAGATCATTCCGGTAACTCCAGCAACGTTTCTGATAAGCGTCCGTAGAGTGGGAAGTTTTAGTATATCGTTCTGATAACTCCAATAACGAAACTTGATGCACTCGCAAATGCGTATGCGAAGTATTGGGTATCGTTAACGGAAGTATCGGAACCATCTACTAAAACTCCTTAATATCGCTGACTGCGACTCCGTTAGAGGATAGGGACTTTTAGCAAACCGTTACCGTGTTCCGTGTACCGCACTATCGGAGACTTGGAAAAAGGCTTTTAAAGGGGCGGTGCAACGGTTTCAATGTTGAAAGAATTGCCAGTTTGCATTTTTTATATTGTTTATCCAAGCCCAAGTGACCAAAAACGCGTCACCTTTCCCCGAAAAACTGCTATTCTGCTGCGTAATCGCAAGGCAAAAAACGCATTATTTGCCGATCTGCAGCCGCCTGTGGTGGCTACGGGAACTAAAATGACAGCGTCTCTGGAGGTACGCGGAAGTCAACAAACCCTGTCCCCCTCCGCCGCTACACTCGCCGTCAGCCCCGTGGCGATCCGTCCTTTGTGTCCATCGCGCGCCGCGACCTTCGACGAGGCTAATCCTTTGAAAGTCGGCAATCGCGGAGGAAGCAGCTGGGGTCTCAGAAGAGAGGGCCCAAGGGGAAACCACGTGAACCCCCAGAGTACGTCACTCGAAAGTCGGCGTGGAGAGTTGAGGCACTTCGACCTTCGATTTGTTTTATTTATTTTTTTTTTTTAAGAACTAGCGCTCGCAAGAAAATGCGGTTTTCGGTTTTTCGTTTCATATGTGACGGAGATTAATTTCCGCAGTTAATTGGCCAAAGTCTGAAAATCGTTGCACTGCCCCTTTAAGCGCGTGCCCCGCAGTCACCTTACCACTCGGACGCGGGCTGAAAAGCATGCTTCAAAGCCTCCGGCAGTGCGGTACACGGAACACGGTAACGGTTTGCTAAAAGTGTCTAATCACGTTAAACTTTTCTCTGTATATTATTATATTGTCTATATATTAGATTGATCGTATTATTATTGTATATATTTTTAATTGAGATGTTGAATTTTACGACTCAGTCTTATTTTTTGGCAAAATCTGTATAGGGCTACGCTTTCTCACGCATACGCACACTCACGCGTGCGTCCCATAAAAAGTGTAATTCGTAATTTCCCCGATACATTTAACGGGAAATTGAATTATTGGCATTGGTGCTTCGTTTTATACCTATTAAAAAGACGCTGAATGGAAAAAAGAAAAACGATTTTTCGAAGCGCTTAATGGAACACGTAATCCTTATTTGTATTTTTCTACAATTTGTTCGCGGTATATTTACGCCGTTAGGCGCAATTTAGATGGAGGTCATGGCCCGCTCTAAGCCGTCGGCTCGAGAAATGTGTTTTGCATCGATAGAAATTTCAATGCGAATTTCGACAGCGATTCTCATACACGCCCGTGTGAAAGGTTTTGTGGAGCGCTCATTCAAGTTCGCAATGCGTTTGGGGCTGTGCTTAGCATGCAGCGCAACCAGCATTGAATTGTGCAGCTTAGTTACGAATCTGGTGTTCTATTAGTATGTATCACGAGCGAGGTTAGACCAACACAGTGTGTCTTGAAGGGGTATACATATATATATGTATACGCCTTCAAGGGGTATACATATATATATATATGTATACGCCTTCATATATATATATATATATATACCTGCCACGACTCCTGAAATGATCAGATTTGAAGCGAACGAAACTCTGCTTCGATAAACTCCAGTGCACTATCGCGGCAAAGAGCCGAAATCTATCGTTTGAGCGGCTCAGTGTGTCTCGGAAATCTAAGAGAACCGCTTTTAAGTTGACGTGAGGGCGAAGTTCAGGACGTAATCTAACAGGGGCATTCCGGTGAACGAAACTCTCCGCGGAAGGAGCCATTCCCACTGCCCCATCTTGGTGTATGCAACGCCACACACTTTCGGTTCCTCGAACTGATGAGCGGCTCGGGTCGTCCTCGTCGTAATCCATGGACCGCCCATCAGGGTCTCGCACGTCTGGCCGGTCTTGCCTTCACGTTGCTCTCGTTGGACCACGGAGCGAGGGCAGTTCTCCGGCGTGCTCAGCTGGCACATCGCGCACCGTGTCCGCTCCAGTTTGGTGAAACCTTCTGGCGAGCTGATGGCGGTCCGTCGTTTGCTCCTCGGCTCCGCCAGCCTCGCCTCCGATTCGCTCACGTAAACCCTATCCGGACGGAAGCGAGCTCAACGACCCAATTCCCACGTGTATCCCACGTAAATGCAAATATCGTTTTTTTTTTCTTTTTTTTATGGCTGCGCATCAAAAAAAGCGTATTTGAGTTGACTGTCTCCCAGAACACGGAGACAGGCAATCGCTTTGAAGATTCGAGAGCTCCCAGCGAAAGACCTATAGACCCTTTTCACGGCAAACGCCACCAGGAGTTGTTCTAGTCTTTGGCGTCCCAGAGAACTTCCGGTTCATAAAAAGTATGAACAAAGCCCACCCTAACACCGCTGTTTGAAATGTTGATGAAACGTTTAACCACCAATTCTCCAGGTGAACGCCAAAAGAACGCAGAACCCCCAGATATGATAAATATTTTCGAATACTCTTGTAAACCAACTTGCCTCCTCCAAGACGTTAAATTGACCAGCCGAGGGCCCTCGTTAAATCTCCAACTTTGATGTGCGTGTAGCGTTTATGCTTTCTAGCACTGGCGACATAGGCAAGCTCGACATACTTTCAAAGACGGAGCGACCGGAAGTTGCTTGGGACGCAGGAGGCAGTTCATGTTTGTAAACATGAAAAGGGTCTATACTTTGTCTCACCTTAGCATGGACTAAGCGCAGAGGCTGTGCTAGCGCGAGACTGTAGCCTTGATTGCTTTGACTGTCGCTCGCGCTGCATCAGCGCTCGTGCAGCTGCCGAGGCGTCATACACATTAATTAGCTCGCGCTTTCAGCACGTGCAGTCAACAATAGTCCATGCTAAGGTGAGATGATGTAATATAGTGCAGAACACGATTCCAGCAAAATATGCCACGTGCGCAAGGAGCGTGACGTTTCACTCGCGTCCCGGCGCACATTTTTAACACCTAATCGAATTCTCGGCTTCGTCAATCGCTAAGACATTCCTCAACTAGGGTGCCTTCATGTGCGCTTTGCTTGGGGTGATGACATCTGGCCATTTTGTTTCGAACGCTTATTTTTATTTATTTTTTTCTGAAGCGCGTGAAAGAGCGTGTCCCTGCACGCGCTCGTGGCGCTGACTGTGCTACGGCGACATTTTGTTTCCCGCGATTTCTTTGTATTTTCCCTGTGAGCGCGTGCTGTCGTCATCGGGTACTACAAACGATGGCATCACCCTAAACAGAAGGACATTGAGGCACCCTATTCTGTGTTCTACGAGAAAATCAAGCCGGAGACGTTTTTGTTTTCACTGGAGGAAGAGCAATCTTTGGCAGCGCTTGAATAGAGGTCGTGAGCAGACTTGTACATATATGCTTGTAATCCATTACTTTTTGGACTCTAATCGTTCGAATACATTTATTAGGAAGGAGAGTAATTTAATTACTTTTGCGAGTAGTAAAGTACGACTCGTAACCATTACTATTTTCCCCTTTATAATTTTGTTTCTACTTACCAAGAAATCGTCGAAGCGAGTCTCCGAGAGGAGGATGTTTTACCAATATCGCTCAATTAAGAAGATTCGTTCATTATACTCTAATAAGGGACAGTACGAAAGACCAGTTTTCGAGCCTGCAGATAATCGCTCGCTTCGAAGATATGAAGTAATCGGAAAAGTGATGCTTACTTTTTAAGTAACGGCCTTTTCTTCTCAAGTAATCGGGTTAATCGAATTGAATACTTGTTAACCGAGAATAATCGTAATTATCGATTACTTTTTTTTTTTTCGAGTAGCGTGTACAAGGCATGGCCGCCCGTGAGAGAGAGAGCCACATTGCACAATATTACAGATAGGAAGGATACACTTTTTAAAAAGAAGGAAGGAAGAAATGATGCTCGGGAGCATCAGTCACCTTTTAGAAATCCGCAGCGGCCCAAATCCGGGAAGCGAATATACGATGATCTTATTAATCTTTCATCTTCCGACTCCCGGTCGTACAATTTAATCGTTTAAAACGAAAAAAACAAAAAAATTAATCCCAGTTTTCCTTTTTTTCGAGCACTGGCCGCACGTCGACGACCAATCACGGCCCGTTTTAGCCCGCTTTTGTATTTCCGGTTGCGGTCGCACAAAAGGAATGAGCGCTGCTCCCTGCAGATTGCACTCCCTGTTCTTCCCGAAGCGGCGGGGAACGCGGTGCCTATAGAGCCACGGGATCAGCGTGTGATTGGAAGCCGGGGCTGCTGGCGGGATCGGCAAACACGGACGACCCCAGACTGGGGCTTCGGGGTGCAGCCAACATGATCACCGACAGCGGCGAGAATAAGGGAACTTGGGCGGAACAGTTGATACGCGACGTGAGCCCCGGGAGAGAAAGGTCGCTTTAGCCGAGTACCGACAGCGATATCGGCCGCTGCTACAAAAATGACGTCAGCACGAGCTGTGACGTAACCCTCGAAACACTCCGGAGAAGAGCCAGTGAACGCTGTCGGCTCCACCTCGTGGCTGAACCGGGTATAATTTTGAAATTCGCCAATTTCGCCAACTCGCAGTATTATGTTCCTTCTCAACGCCCGCCTGGACTAGGGGTGCCTCAATGTCCTTCTGTTTAGGGTGATGCCATCGTTTGTAGTACCCGATGCCGACAGCACGCGCTCGCAGGGAAAATACAAAGAAATCGCAGGAAACAAAATGTCGCCGTAGCACAGTCAGCGCCACGAGCGCGTGCAGGGACACGCTCTTTCACGCGCTTCAGAACAAAAAATAAAAATAAGCGTTCGAAACAAAATGGCCAGATGTCATCACCCCAAGCAAAGCGCACATGAAGGCACCCTAGCCTGGACAATGCAGGGATTGGCGTTCCACGCGCCACACGCGCACGCCGTCGCCGTATAAAAGATTCCAAGTAAATAACCGAAATAAAGCGTTGGCGAACGCGCGTGCAAGATGCCCTTTGTTTTAGGCATTCGCTTTAGAAGAGTTACTATAGACTTCGTCTCACCCTAGCGTGGACTAACCGCGAAGGCTGTGCTAGCGCGAGCGGCCAGCCTTGACTGCCTTGACTAGAGCACATATGCTGCACGAGCACTCGTGCAGCCGCCGCGGCTTCATTGAAAGCGACTAGCTCGCGCTTTTAGCACGCGCGCCTAATAATAGTCCGTACTAAGGTGAGACGAAGTATTGGGCAGGAGATCGAACTATAGGGGGCGCTTTATCGAGCTTGTTGTCCCCACAGCCCGGTGTTTACCAACACAGCATAACAAAGAAATTGAACCTGGCCGAGCACGGTCTGGGCACGAGCGCTTCGCTCTGACCAGTGCTTTGGTCGCACGAGGAGTGGCCTTCGAATCGTCATCTTCGATTTCTCGGATCAAAAACAAACAAGAAAATACGGTTTGTTGTCCCCACAGCTGAAGCGCACCGCTAGAGGCGTGACTGTTCGATCTCCTCCCCAATAGGAAGTATTCACAGGACGCCATATTTGTGGGTGCTCTTTAGAGCGCATGCTCAGAGCGTGCTCCCATTAATAGGCTACTAAGACCGGCAATCTTGATGGTGCGGAATGCACGTGGCGAAAGAACTGTGGAAGCTCGGCGTCAGCACGCGCTCAGCAGTCGCGCACACAACTATGGCCGCCAGTGAATACTCCCTATTAGCGGCGAAAAGTTTTGGTGGCGCCGTCCTGTGGTTCCCCCTTGTGACGTCATTACCTTGCAAACAACAAGTTCGATGGTGTTTGTTAGTAGCAAGGTGGAAGCTTGAAATCATTGCGATCTCAAAGGAACACTGGCCACACCGTCAAAATTAAAGTTCTTTCATTCCTCTTATTTCCGTCGATGATAAATCCCCTTTCCGATGTCATAGTCAGCGTTCGGCCAATCGTGGAAGGCCGACCACAGCGACGCTTTCGGTCGCGCACGGGGCTAATACAACTGCTGAGGGCAGCACGGGGCGCGTGGAACACCCTGTATTCTCCTTGATGCTTGGATAATTTAGCGATAGATTGGTCGCGCTGTAGCACCGACGGGGTTCCTTATATGGTGCCAATTGGGTTATCGGCTGGCGGACCTCCGTGAGGTTACGTTTTCCCCGCTATCAACCGGTGCAACCGGCTCGTATATACCCTTCGTGGCAATACCGTCTGAAAAAAAAAAAAAAAAAAAAAACTTTTTTTTGTCGAGCTGGAAAGGACGAACGAGATATGGGGAAGAGGGTAAAGGGGACACGGATTACAAATGTAACGCGGAGCTTAATGCATTCCCTACTTTCCCTTTTGGATACGCAATCTCCCGCACGTGCATCTCTAGCTTTACTAGGTATTTTTTTGTAGCGCGGGGGCGGGGCGTCCCCGGTTCGATTCTCCGGTCCTCCTGGCTGACGTGGAATTAAAGAGCCTGGGCTGCTTCGCCGGAGCCAGATAGCGACGCCTCCCCATATCCCCTCCGTCAGCGGTGCACACTCGCTGACGGATCGAGGCACCCGAGTTTAATTTCGTTCCGTTTCCCCCTCTCGAGTCCACCTTATGCGCGGCCAAAAACTCCATTGGTACGCGCCAAGGCCGGTTTTATTTTCTCGTTATCTCGGGCGGGGCGAAATGCATACGGCACGAGCCCTCGTGCCTGGGCGGGGGACTCGACTAATCCTACGCGTAATTCACCCGGGAAGTTTAATTAAACAGGCTTCCGAGTTCTGTCCGTTCTCAGGCGGCGCGCTTTGGGGCATGTACGCTCCAATCGGCCCGTCCGTCTCACGGAGTCACCGAATCTCGCGTTTACGCGGCAATATGGCAAACGGCAAAGGTCTCCAGTGAGCCAATGAGCGCGTCGGAGCGGAGCCCGTGACAGCGTGTCATCGGAGGAGTCCGCACACCCTTTGGGGAGAGTTGCGTCGTTCTGATTGGTTCGGGAGGCGAAAGCTTTGGCTCCCTGCCGAGTGATGGTGAAAGCGAGTACTCTAAGGTGGACGAGCCATCCAAGTCAATCCAGTGCCGTCTGAGTGTATAGCGCTGGATTGGTTGGTCGCGTCCGGCCCATCCTTAGGGGAAACGGAGTACTGGGTACGGCTACAGGGCGTAACTCTTGCTGCGGTGCAAAGAAAGTGTGAATTAAGGAAGCGCTACTCCAACCCATTATCCCAAGTTTCAGATTGGCTAGCTCAATTTGTTCTCTTTTCGAAGATAGATATCGTCTCATTTCCAACGAGGATTTGGCGGATTAGCGTTGGAGTCCGGGCCCGGCCTATCGCTCCTGATTGCCCTCCCTGGCCTTGGGGCAATTTATCGGGAACGAAATAAACGACGCCCGGACGCCTTCCAGAAGGTTCGGGGACCGGTGTGCTTTGATGCGGATGGAACCTTCCTTCCTCCGAGGAGATTCAAGTGTCTCACCTTACGTTGGACTGCACAAGACGCTACCTCGAAGCCAAACCATGCTATCGCCGTCCATAACTATCGATAGTGTCGAAAACAATTACACCATCTTCCCGAGGGGAACCATGGGGTGATGCGGAGCATCGTGTTGGTTCCGAGGAAAGAGTCAGTTGTGTGCTGACGTCGAGAGATGGCGCCACCGACTGCCCTAGCGTTACCCCCTACGCGAGCCTTCGTCGCGGCTCGCGGCAGAGAAACTTGGAACGCTCGCCGCTCGCCGTTTATTTTTTTTCACACTTGAAGGAGAGGAGACTAGAGGAGGAGAGTTGCGCGTGCGCGCGTGGTGTGAGGAGAAGCGAACGCACGCGCAGTGCACGCAGCTGGTAGAGAGAGAGAGCGGAGAGAGTAACGCGCAGCTGTTGGAGAGAGGGAAGGAGGAGAGTTGCGCGTGCGTAGTTCGAGTGCCGACTACAAGGCCGACGCCGCGGGACATAGACCCGAGCAAGAGATGCTCCGCATCTAGAACTATCGCTACTGGGTTAGCCAATGTACTATCGGTAGTGAACTGTCGATAGTTTTTCGACGTTCACTGTCGATAGTTTCTCAAAGGGGTTTTACCCTTTTCCCATAGTTTTCGAATTGTTTCTCCATAATTATGCGAAAGTCTCTAATAGCAATTACGTTTGTGGTTTTGCGATATTTCGCGAGGGGCTCCTGACGTTCTTTGTCGCTTACCAAAAATACTATCGACAGCTTTAATTGCTGTGCTCGGCAATCGATCAGACTATATCGATAGCTCTACGATTGTCGGCTAGTTCCGCAGTCGTCCACTATTGAACTCTACTGTCGATAGTTTTACTATAATTCGCTATCGGTATATACTATCGATGGTTTCTTTTCTAGTCCACTGTGGAGACTTGGTGCGAAAGCGGGAGCGGACAGAGGTATATTATTTTTGTTTCTTCTTCTCCGGCCTCAAATCAATCATGTGGAGACTACTATCGGTATTTTTTTACTACCGATTGTTTTTCGATAGTCCACTATCCCCATCTCAGGGTTTCCAAGATGTCAATTAATTACCAGCTCGCCTGCACTCTATCACTGCTTACGACTATTAATAGGTTTTTTTTTAATATTTTTACTTTTTACTACGTTATTCTTAACGCTTTCTACGTACATCTTCCAAAAATCACATTGCTCTTTCTAAAAAGATGAAAAAACCTTAGCAGTGCGTGTAAAAATTATGCAGAAAAGAGATTGCTACGCAGAGCGTTCCTCTCATGAAGAGGCCCAAATAAACTGACCATTTTGAAGAAATCTTTTTAAGAAATCTTTAAGGAATCTCTGAGTCGAAGCCAATCGGAGCTGGGCGTCGTTCTGATGTCAGGGCAACTCGTGCGCAAGAAGCAGACGACTTGCTCTGCACTGCACCCGTGGAACGCGTCACAGCGTGGAACGTGGGCGTCCGGCGTTTTGCTTTCGCTTTCCAATGTGTTGGACAAGTGGAGGCATGCCTCTGCCTGCACTGCACTCGTCCAGAGCGTTAGAACGAGGCACGCAGGCTTTCGGTCTCGCACTCGAACACGTTCGACGAGTGCAGTGGAGACAAGGGTCTACCCGCTAAGCTTTAGTGGGTAGACCTCAAGACCCCTGATCATTGGAACCAGAGCTCTTGTCTCCTCCTCTCTCTCGGCGCACAATGGTGGCAACCCAATGCAGTCGAATGGACGGAGGCGCAAACATCAAAGTCATATTTGGGGGTTTGACGTGCCCAACCAACGACGGCATCTGGCACGCCCCAGCGGAGGATTGAGGATTTCTTTCGACCACCTCTTTTGGCGTACAACCGAAAGCTCGGTTCCACGACGCCTTCTCCGCAATAAGCCTCCGTCATATATCGCAGGCACCTAGGCCGGGATTCGAATCCTCCACCTGGGGATCCGTGGGCCGTCGCTTTGCCTCGGAGTAACCGAGGCGGCTGGAGGCGCGTGCACGAGCGCCGATGAAAGCAGCGCACGCGCACTTTTCCTCGTCCAAAATGCCGCAGAAAGTTGTGCTATGCCTGGCTCACGCCTGGCTATTTCTGTACTCGAAGGGGGAAAGAAAGGGCTAGTAGCGGCCAGGTGTTTTAGTGGCGCCCTCGCATGGTTCCCTCCCGGGACGTCATTACCTCGTGAACAACGAGTTCGATGGTGTTTTGAATGAGCACGGTGGAAGCCTGAAATCGTTGCGCTCTGGAACCAACACCGCCAAAATTGAAGTTCTTACATTACCCCTGCTTCCGTCGATGAGGAATCCTTTGCTGACGTCATAGTCAGCATTCGGCCAATCGTGGAAGGCCGACCGCTCCGTCGCTTTCGATCGCGCCAATAGCGAAGGAGTGGACAAAACCTAAGCCCCTATCAGGGCGCCCCTAGCGGCCAACAGAACATTTCCATCGGTAGGTTCTTTTGAGCCGCTGCACTCAGATTACGCTCGCTCAAGTTTTGCGCCACGGAAGAAGCTTGCGGAATTCGTAGGAACCTTGGATCCCGTCGTAATAATGACGGGCACACATGGCTCGCGCCATTCCGTCACATTTGCTTCCCGACGAGTCGGAGGCGACAACCGCCAGTCAGAAAGCCTGTATTACAGAGAGTGTTCAACTGCTCGTTGGGGGTCGCGTGGTGTATGGACCGCGTTTGCAATACGAGCTACGGGTGACGAACGGGTTGGTCGTCCGCGGGCGCCTCTACCTTTACGCCTGCTTTCCTCCCCATATACTCGCTCTCACTTAAACCGTGCAGTACACCCAAAGCTACAGGGGAGACCTGTTCAAGAGGAGGGAAAGGAGGAACGAGGGAATCCCAGCCCTTCCCTCCTCTTGAACAGTTGGCATACGCTCTCTCGCCCGTAGCTTTGGCTGTACTGCACGCTTGCAGTGAGACCCAGTATACACCTTTTTCAAAAGGGCGCAGCCATCTTGAATGTCCTCACTTCTGGTATGCGGTAAAACGTCGTTTTGATCTCTCCACGCCGCTGGAAGATGTTTACGAAAACTTCGTGATTGTCACACATTCTTGTTTCGTCTTACCTATATTCTCTCGCATATACCAGGTTGAAATGTTTTTCGTCCCCGCATACCAAATACGGAACCCGCTTGACTGAGAACAACAGGAAACGTCTCTAGCCAGGCGATAACGCAGCGCATGAGCCCTTGCGACCAATCTCCAATGGAGGCGTCCGCCATTGAACTGCAAACGCTACCCATGGTTTACGTTGCAAGCTAGTTCTCATTATATAGGCGACAGAGGCGACTCCGCCGGCCTGCTCCTTTTCTATACAGAGGGAGTGGCCGATGCGCCGAAAAATACCAATCAATCATGATGTCAAATAAAAAGTGTGCGGTACTTTTCGCGCCATCCCCGGTCCTAGTGAATACCAGAAAGACAATCAAAGCTGTCTTTCAGGTAAGCCCTAAAGATTATAGCACTAAATCTGTTGGCGTAACATAATCAATCAACAGACAAGGTCGCCAAGCCGTGACACCATTAAATACTTCGAAACGTTTTCTTTTATGCGACGATAGTTCAGCCGGCCTCACGTCGCAATATGCTGCCCTGTATTCTCGCGATAGAGATGTAATCTGTACATCCTATAAGTGCTGGGTTTAAAGGGCAACTCCGGTCGAGAACGAAACCAAAAGAAATGAGCGGTATCGCTTTAGTGGCACGATATATGATCCCAGTCGAAATACCGTGTCAATGTGAAGCCGCGTTCTCCACCCAAACCGATTTTAAAGATGCGACTATAGCTGCTCTTTAGCGGGCGGCAAGCGGGTTTGCTTTTAGTCAAGCAACACTGGGCGACGCGTACTGCAGCACCCCCATGCCGTCACGTCGCGGTGATGCTACACTTGATTCCACACGTTGTATCGCGTACCGGAGCACCAGGGTTACGCCACGACGTGGCCGTACAGCTGACGATCAGCTTGGCCATCCCTCTCGAGCTGATAGTTTCAGTTTTTCCGTAGACGCCCGAAATCAAACTGTAAGCCGTAATATTAAAAAAGAGAAAAAGAAAAAAAAAACTTACGCGCAATATTGAAAAAAAAAAAAATATTCGTGAAAACCGATATTTAGTCGCTGGGGACGCCAGGAATTGCAAAATATATAAATGTGCACCGAAAAGTCCGTGCACCGAAAAGTCCGTGCACCGAAAAGTCCTACACCGAAACGCCCTACACCGAAACGCCCTACAGCGAAAAGTTCTAGAGCCTTCGTACATTCCATACATGTTTTGTATGTAATTTTGTATATTAAAAATAATGATTTTGCGTGGAATAAGGAACGAACGTTGTCGATAGAGCGCTATACTTTCCAAGTAATAGTATTTTAATGAGATTTGATGTTGACTTCGTACCCCAGACAAGATGATGATTTATTTGATATTTAAATAATACAGGATTATTTTAGTATAGTTTAATATTTTAAAGTTTAACATTTAAGATAGTTTAATATTTTCGATAGATAGGATAGTTTAATATTTTCGGGGAGAATGATACGACATCGAGCTATAGAACACCGACAATTTTGGGTATATCGCTGATGATACGATTTATTCGATGATCCCCGGACAAAGTTTGTGAAAATATAGCGCGTAATGTTTTCCCATGCACCTAAAGATGGGGTACGTGGATGGAGAAGAGCTGTCCTTTAAACAGTTAGGATTTCTTCGCCACGGGTATATCCTTCCGATAGCGAGTGCATCTCGTGAAGGCGCGTATCAAGTGCGCATCTCGGTTGTATTCCGCACATTGTGCGAGCAATGCGATTTTTCTTCCCCAATCCGGAGGAGCAAAGCAGCCTGGTGCTTCGTGTTCCTTGTCCACAGCTCTCGATGCCCGAGCCCTGGCGCTGTTTGCTTCAGAAGGACGCTGGGGGAAGACGTCCGTATCGGTATGGCGTTTCAAACCCGGCTGCATTATCTACGCACCCAAGAAACAAAAGAGCTCCCTGCGCGCGTGCCCGGAATCTGTCGGACGGCTACCCAGCCGTGTTCTGGCCTCGGTTCCCTCTTGCCCGGGCGCTCGACTGTGGGGCGGCTAAATTGTTTTCACTGGCCGTTATCTCGGCAGCCCAAAGGAGGGCGCCGTCTGCGCGTGTTCCGCTCACGTTTGTCTTCCGTCTTTCTTCTTTGCGCCCACTCGTCGTTTCGGGAGATTTTTAACTCGGCTGTGGTTAATTGTCTGGCTTGTTCTCCGACCTGCGGTCACGCCTGTACAAGGAGATGCCACGTTGTCTAGAGCCAGTGACAGGCTAAGAAGGGCAGGGCGTGCCCCTGCCCTTCTCACCCTGTCACTGGCGACGCTGGTGACGGACCTCACTGCCATCCAGAAAGCACTCCTGCGAGTGCTTCGTTTGGCGTCTCCTTCGCACGACCGCGATAACTCCGAGCTTCCACAGTGCTGTCCGCAGTGCCGTCCGTCTGTCCCACTGTGCCTCCTCTTCTCACGGCCATGACGTCACGCCCAGGATTGCGAGTGGCGAACGACCGCTGGCGTGCCTTGGGAGTCTTGGCGTGTCAAACACTCGTATTTTCGTCCTTGACAGCGGAATTAATCCTGCTCGAGGCGTCGTCCCTCGGCCGATCGGAGAAGGCTTGCCGACCGCCGCGGCGCTTTCGATCGCGCACGTGGCCGCCATCGCCCTCGGCGAGCCTCCGGGCGGTTCGTTGTTGTCCGTCTTGCGGCAACCTGATCGGTCGAGCGTGCGTCTCGAGGTGCGAGCACCGAGTCGCCGTCCATTAATAATGGCCTCGTCCCCGGACCCAAAATGAGGATCGGCGTGCCTCTTCCCCCGGGGCGAGACGTCTGCCTACCTCGGGAAGCCGACCTCCCGCTTATTGCCGTTGGCTTAATTAGCCTAATTAAAGAGCGCACTCTAATGAATTATAAGCGGCAGAGTTCCGAAGCCCTCGAGCGTTATTTATAGTCGCTGTTCTCTCGTTTTTTCCCGTCGTTGTTTGTCTCGCTCGGATCAATTTTCGGCTCATCTTCTCGACGGATCCAGGTTTCCCTCATTGCGTCCGCTGGGCGTGCATCTCTGCACCGCCATTATTTCCCGTGTCGCGATCTCTTTGGGGACTGTCTTCGTCGAACGCCATGCTCCTTTTCAACGTACGATGCCGTCCCAGCCAATCCAGCGCCGTGATCTTGTCACGTGACAAGATCGAGGCGCTCGACTCGATGGGTCTACGGTTCAACTTGAGGTGAACGGAGCACAGAATGAAGACTGCTTCGGATATTTTCGCTGGAGAACAATCGATTCCGTTACGGGTTGAGATACGACGCGTTCCGCTCACCTGCGTCGCAACCATCTCGTCCTAGATGGCCGTAACGCCGTCGGTCATACGTAAATATTGGAGCACGCCTTGCTGTTTTAGAATAGCTTAATTGCGGGGGAAACACAGAGCCAACAGAAAGCTGCTCTCCGTGTTGTCGTAATTACCTTCTTCACTTTGTCCCTGTCCTTCGGCGCTTCTATCCAAACAGAAAGTCCGCCGATTTTTCGGTCAGCTAATGGGCCCATGTTCGTTAAGAAGTCGAGTGAAAGGGCTGATATATACGAGGTTAACGGGAAAGAAGACATTAATTTACGTGGAACTAACTCCTCGTTTGGGGCGTCTTTATACGGGCATCTTTTCTTTTTTTTTCGGATGTCGGGCGTAAGAGCGTTTGTGCGTATCAATAGCCGTTTATGTCCGCGTAGAAGGCAGTCCGAAAGGAATGACGTGTTTTCTGCGTGAACTGCTAACCGTCTGGCTACGTGCACCCTCCTACGCTTTATTTCGCTTAAGAACGAGCTCCGTGCTTCTGAACATACCTGACGAGCGCTCGGTCAATGCAAGCTGCGTTCGGGACAACACGCTCGCGCTCGTGGTTTGGCTTCCGCTTCGAACTCCCTCCGGAACTATGCCGAACTGCTTTGCTCCGTGCGCTTCCATGCTCGGAGGCAGAGCTTTTAGGATCGCCCGCGTAACCGAATCGGTGACACCAAGTAGCATCGGCTGCTGTTCGATTTGTTTACATCTTTATTCGGTCCTAAATGGCGCCCGAGAAGCGGATCGTCGGCCGGGTCCCCGACAGACGCCGCCGGGGCGACTGCGGGAAAACAGCGAGGCGGGTTTATAGGGCCCAACCACGTCCCCGGTCGTACTTCCCTAGTTCTCTCGCGGACGGAGCCACTCGCGATGCATCTGCGTCTACCCAGCACCAAAAACGACGACTGATGCGTGCAAAAAATGGGCAAAGTGGAGGACGCGGTTCATCAACATGGCGGAACGGGGCTCACCGCCAGCAAAATGGCGTTTCGTGAAACAGCATCGCGGTTACTTTCACTTTGGTCGATACTCGGCTGCGGACCTTTCGAGCTTCCTGTCCCGAAAGCCGGCGCCGCTCGTTTCCTCCACGATGTGGCGCCGACACTAAACTTCACCCAAACGAAACTCATCAGGATGGCGCGTCAACTCAGACCCACACACCGTGCGTTTTTCGATATAATTCTTCGCTATTAAAGAGTATGGCCTACGAAAGCCGAGTCGCGGACGGTGTGCCGGCAGCGCGTGTCCATAATGTATAGGCGTTCGTTTATCCATGGTCGGTGCTTTTTTTGTGGGCGGCGGTGACTTGTGTCGGTTCCCTGGCTCGCAGGGCGCGGTCTGTGCCGCTTAACGACACCGGACACGCCTGGCCCCTGCTTTAACGCCCGAGGTCGCGCTGCTGGGAGGGGGGTCGCTCCCAAAGACGCTGTAAACACGCGTTCGGGCGACGCCTGCTGGATAGCTTTATACACGCGCCCCGTGTGTCAAATCAGGGCGAAATGGACGCGCCCTGGCTCGGCGACCCGAACCCCGTGGGCCTCGGGGACGTCCATTTATCGTCCAGTTCGAGGTGCCAGGAGGTATGGGAAGCGTCGTCCGCGTGCGTGTCCAGGTGGATTCGACCACTGGCTGCGATGTGCTGCACCCGCAAGACCGACCGAATCACTACGCGTCGCGGTGAGCTTCTATTATGGCCGAGAGGCGACCCCTCGAAGTCGAACTATAGAGGTGGTGCTACGGTCGCGCTATGATCGTCGCCGAAGCGGGGATACAAGCCTGGCCGCCCCATAGACTATCCACCTTCTCGCGCGACACGTTATTTTGTCGCGTAGTATCGGCGGGAAAACAATTTGAGCGGTGCTTCGGTGAAGATCGAATCGTTTACCAGCGTAGGGCCTACTTGTAAACAATCGCTCGTGCGAATGGTTCGTCTGCTCTAGGTTTGGGAAGCATGGATCATCGCGACGGATGCCTGTTTCTGGGTGAACCCCACTATTTATCGTAAATATTTGCGTCTTCTATAACATATGTATCAATTCACCTGCGTAAAAATGAAAAAAAGAAAAGAACTTTTATTTCGGATATTTACATAATACCGGTCGGAACAATTCTACAGCGTGTACACAAATGCTTCGATCCCTCTTTGGACGGTCCTCAGAAGACGGGTTTTTAACGTATCGCGCTAGAATTTACTACAGAGGTGCCCGAAGGGGGTGGAAGCTTTCACTAAAATTGTGGAAAGGTTGGCTCACCCGAGTAAATCACGGAAAATCAAACACTGTGTTTTCCCTATACTTTGCGTGTACACTTAAATAATATTTTGCGTCACTGTGGCGCTTATTTGAACCACATTAAGCGAAACATAGGTAAACCAATTGTATTTTCTTTCTGTTTCTCCCATTTTTCAGTCGTAATAAACGCCAGAATAGCCCGAAACAATCTTTTTTATGAATATATATATATATATATAATGTCTTGGCGTTAATTTTACCATGCACAAAACCAGATTTTGTTTTTATCCGGAGGTTTTACGTTTTCATACTCTCAATTAATGAATGCACTACTTCGGGCACATCTGTAGTAAATCCCATCGCGCGATACGTTTATAAGCCAATTGTTGGGGACCGTCCAATGTGCGATCGAAACGTTAATGTTCACGCGGTACTACGTTGGGATGACAAGTGAAACAAACAGTTCTAATATGTTTGCCGCGAGTGGAATAAACCAGTGTAACCGATCAACAGAGCAGCGTTCGTGTGATTAGATGCTCTTCTCAATAGTGTCAGTTCACCCGCTTCAACTTTCTCGGGGAGGGCCGCGGATGTCGAGAGGTTAATATTGCAAATTTCTGGCTAAATCTTCTTCTGTCCAAACGCAGTAGGCTCTGCAACTCCAAAAAACGACCCGCACCACGACACAGACAGCATCGGCCGCAGCGACACTCTTTTACTGATGTGGGCTAGCGACTCTCACGACTTTCCGATAACCCTCCGCACTAACCTATATATATCGGGACGTTGCAGTTTATCGATTTGCCTTCAGATTATTCGAAGGACTCTTTATATGCATTTCCTTTGGCCCTTTAATTTGAGTTTAACGGTGGAGAAAGTCAAGAAAAACGAGTAAAAATGCCCGCTTTAGTATTCTTGGTGCCTTTATTTTCTTTAGCTTTCACGGTAAACCACTTCAGCCTGCTTGTGGTTGCCATCGAGGGCGATTATACTGTAAATAACAAGTTACAAATGACTTCACCTTAAAAGGCTTCTTGCGTTCCTATTTTTCTAGGCCTTACAGCGTTAAGTTTGAAATGAGACTGCAATATGCCGTTCATGACATAGTAAAAAAATGTGTAGTTTTAACGTCTTTCGTGTAATATGACCAGAGAAAAATCAACTAACGGATCTATGGATTGTGTGGTCTATAAAAGGGTGGCGATCAGTTGGTTTAATTTTTAATCAACCTCCAGCTTCAATCAGCATTCAATGTTTAATGGAAGCTATGGATAGTGCGATAACAATTAGATGCATGACCAGCGGTTCTACAAACCACAGCACTAAGATTATGGAAGCACCCGACTTAATATGTATCGCTTTGCTGACCACGCGTGTGAAACGATACGTGAAAACCTTTAGTAATTAGAAACGAGCATTTAAAAGAGAGCTAAGGTCCAGCTCAGCCTGAAACGGGCTTGCGTTGTCCAGATGAATGTTTGCGAAGGTGCGCCCGTAGCCGGCGACTCGCGGCGGTATCCCCGCTTTCGCACGTTTCCAATTTTGGTTCGGTGGCGACACGATTGGATCTCGATGCGAATATGGAGTCAAGTAAGTAGGCGTGGTCACAAGGTGTCCTCTCAGTGTTCTCCTCTTCTTCCACTTGAAACGTTCTTTCCTCACCACACTGGCAGCTGTTACCGTGTGAGTAATTATCACGTAAAGTAAAACGGAATAGAAAATTACGACAAGTCACCTATATGTCAATTCAGTTTCCCCGCTAAATTTAGCGGGAAAAGTCAGGTCTTGTGGCCTAAACACCAATTCAGTTTTCCCGCTGTATTTAGTGGGGAAATTGACATCACGTGACCTATACACCAATTCAGTTTCCCTTAATAAATTTCGCGGGGAAATTGACGTCACGTGACGGACTCCAATCCTGTTTCCCAATAAATCTAACGGGGGAAATCGACGTTACGTGACCTGTACAAAAAAAAAAAAAAGAAATGTTCGTTAAATTTTACGGAAAAATATACGTCACTGTGACACACGGATTCCCTCTGCTCTCTTCCCCGTCCCATTCCCTCCCCGCTCCTATTCGCGACATCCTGCGAACTATAGAGGGCGCGCTGCTCAGGCAAGATGGCGGACGAAAGGAGGTCGTTTTCGTCGTTCAGCACGCGGACCAGCACTAATTCCTGCACTGCAGCCTAAAATCAGTGTTACATGTGAAAGCAAAGCGATTTTTCGACGGCAGAAACCTTCTTCTAGTCAGTGCGTAAGAATTACACGGCGGAATTATAAAAATAATTACTGGAAACGATGTTTGTTTCTATGCTGCCTACGAAAACCAAGCAGCGATAGCAGACGACTGAGTCGAAACGACCTCCTCTCCTGAGCTTCCCGGCGCTGCCGCTACGCGGCGCCGATTTCGCTGGAGTCGCGAATACCCCGTCTCACTAAAAGCGTGCAGTACAGCCAAAGCTACAGGGGAGAGAGCTTATCCCAACCTCTTCAAGAAGAGGGGAAGGAGGAACAGGAGAGAAAGCTGGGAATCGCATCTTCTCTCTAGTGTTCCTCCTTTCCCTCGTATTGAAAAGGTTGGGACACGCTATCTGCCCTGGGGCTTTGGCTGTACTGCACGCTTTCAGTGAGACGGAGTGTAGGGTGTCATCCCCATCTGCCTCCCTTCCCCTCACTCTCCCCTCCTTCCCCACCTACCTCCGAGTCTCTTGCTCCCCCTTCCTTCCCTCTCGCCCCCGTCCTACCCTCTCCCTTCCCTCACTCTCCTCCACCCTCCATTTTCACTTGCCTGCCTTCCACCCTCCCTAGTCACGTGACGCACCAATTCAGTTTACCGAAAATTAATAAAAAATATAGGTCCTTCGCTCGAAACAATCCAAACGATCGCTCCTAAATTTCACGCATTATAGCCTCAAAGGACTTTGAAGATAAAGGCCGCTGTTAATATTTTCTTCGATCTGAGCAGTAACTTGACATGGCGCTCCTCGAGTGCGCAGAGGCGATTCATTTTGCTTATATTTCCCGCCTTTTCATTCTTGTTCTGCGAGCGGATCAGCCCTATTCCGGTCGAAGCGAAAACCTATTCCCAGCGCCTCATATGACCATCGTATCGGGACGCGGCTCCACCGATCCAAGTTGCGAAGGATCCCCTCAAACTCTGTAGCAGTGAAGATAGGGGGGTCGGCGCACGGCTCGACAGCTGAAAACCGATCGCGGTGTAACAGCCCACGCTAGACCTCAGTGACGTCTTACAAGTATTATGATACCGGACGTTGGATGTTATTCGTTGACTCGCGTGCGTGGCATCATTGTGGCGTCGCTGTTGGAGCGATATATGACTACCATCGGTCTATGTCGCCACCTCGCGCAGTCAGCAAAACTTTCGGTTACGTGTACACTCAGGTATTTGTAGAAGTAAGGTGGCAGCTTTCCGGGAAATAGTCTTCTTTGGGCTACTAAATAATTCAGGACGATAAAACGTCGTCGGTTATACAATAAAGGATTCCAAACTTGCACGTAACTAAACATTTCGGGAAAAAAAACAAAAAAAAAAAAAAAAACGTTTCACGACCTTTGGAAGTGAATGGTGGAAGGGGCGCCTCCTCGATGACCAGGCCGCGAGCTCCCGCGGAGGCCAGGGGAGCGTTCGGCTCGCGTTCAGTGAGAAGCCGGCACTGGCGTCCCATTTGTTTCCCGGCCTCCGGTAGCTGACGTCATGGAAGCCTTCTAAGGGCTGGCGTTTGTCTGATGCAGGACGGAGGCTGGCGACCATGAGGCGACTCTGCGGGGTGGTTCTACTGCTTCTGCACGTCGCCGTCACGTCATGGGCCAGGAGAGGAGGAGGTGAGTGACGTCAATCTCGCCTGCCGGCTCTCGTGCGCCAATTTTTCTTTCTTTGCCCTTGGAGTTAGAAAGGAGCGGCCTACGCTGCTGTGTGGACTCTGCGCCTGCGCAGGGGCAAGATATGCGTGTGCGCCATGCTGCAACCACGCTGCGGCATCACGTGAACGAGTGTTGGCATAGAAATATACTCGACAGATGTGCGCGGGAACCCGTTCTCAACCCACGAGCGAAAGCACTTTTTGGGGGAGGGTTTGGGCCCTTGAGAGGGCCTTTCATGGCTCTACGAGCTTTATCGCGATCGACGAGCGATGCTGTACCGAAATTTGGAGCTCACAAAACAAGGCTGCACGGATAGGCGGGACGCTGCAAAACCCCAAAATATCACTCACGCAGCAATGTCTCTAATAGTCGGCCGTATTTTTGAAGAAAAAAAAGCGCAATTGAACACGGCCGACGAGGCCGACGAGTCATGACACGTCATGATTCTCATTCCCCCTTCTCTTGGCTTCGTCCCTTCGAGCGGGTGAACCGAAGAGAGGAGGAGAGAAGCGAGGCCGCTTATCCTCATTCTCAACCGTTCCAGGAGGATCGTGACGTCATAGTCCTCGCTTGAGCGCGCCCTTTTTTTCCCAAAGTATGGCAATCCGTTTGAGATATCGATGTATCAGTGATGTTTTGGAGTTTGTAGCGTCCCGTTCAACGCTTCTGCGGCCTTATCTTGCGAAATCTAAAAATCGGTTCAGCATTTTTTATGGTGCCCATCAGGTCAGAACTCTGCGTACAAGCTCGCAGATCTTGACGCTGCAAAACCAAATACTACTCACGTATGAACATCTTTGTCCGCACTAGGGTAGCATCATAGAACAGCGGTATGCGTCCAAAGAACATCATTTGAAGCAAAAGAAATAGCTACAACAAAAACCGATCTTGAATGCGAAGCGCTCGTCGAACTCGAGGTAGTCTAACAATTTACGCGAGAGTCGGTATGTATGTTCGCTACCTGCGTTTAAATTTTATGGCCAGTGATCTCGCGATAGAAATGTCTGACCTAAAGCTCCAGCACACATTCGAGTAACATGTGGATGTCTATGCCACCACTGGATTATTCGCGTGTGACGCGTCTGCAATTTGTAACTAATCGTGAGCCGACTGGAGTGGTTAGGGTGGCGATGTGGGATAGTTCGTACTTAATAAAATCGGCACAGTGCACAAAACAAAAAGTAGGAGTAGAAGTACACGAGACGAGCGCTGACTCTCAACTTACGTTTTAATGTAAAACGCGCTGAAATAAACGATATATTATTTAGCGATGGTCCCCCAACTGGCTAGTTGACGCAAATCGGTTAACTTTTTCTAAATATTAAATACTGCGCAAAAGCTCCTAGAGGAAAATTGTAGAGCCCGTTGAGAAATATCCTGGCGTGCCATCGAGGTGGCCTTTATAATTTGTTCGAGGTTTCAAGAAAGATGTAAAAAAGTCCCACGTGACTAAGGCACTAACATCGGACGCAGTTCGCTAGCAGGTACTCGCTGAGATTTGTTTTTAAATCTTGCGCGATACTTTTTTTAGCTTCTTTAAAGCTTGAAAATATTCGGCAACTCTATGGAAACTGCACGATGGGATATTTCTCAACACACTCGACAATTTTTTGTACCGCAAGATTTTTTTTTTTCGCACATACAAATATTTTAGAAGTTAGTTAATTAATCAACTACTTTGCCTCATCACGAAAATATACATACTCGTTCGATGGGAATTTGAAGAATACTGGTTCAACGCGCGTGCAGCAGCTTTTTTTTTTTTAAAGATATTGGCACAAGTTGGCGGATACATATGCGGAGACGTTCGCTCTTTGAAACGTTTGGAGTGTTGTCGTTTTTTGGCTCCGTTCCCTGTCGTCGCGTCTCTTTGAAGGTACATTGTGCCGCGCCGAAGGGGTGACCCGATAAACGTTTAGTAAAAGAGAAACCGACGAATGGATTTTCGGAGAAAATGGATGAGAAATATGTGCTCGTCTCTCGCGGGCTGCGAATGTCTGCCGTTTGACGCTTTTTGGAAAACTCTCAGCGCGAGTTTCCCGAACGAGCTTCTTCCGTCCCCTTCCTGAAAAGGAAGAGACGCCATCTTTTTCATCTCTCGATCTCTCTCCCTCCCCCTTTATTTTTATTTTACGCTTTTATCGCGACGCCTTACTTTTTCGCGTTTAGATAGCTTCATTTTTTTGTGCGGCGAGAAGGGCTATCCGGTTTGAGGCTAGGCGTGTCTTTCCTCCTCCCTCTCGTACCCCCGACGCCAGGGGGCAAGGCGAAAAGCGGGGGGACTACCGAGGTGCTCACGTCCGACGAATAACGACTCGGGGAGAGATAATAAATATAGAGAAAGACGAGCGTCGTGCAAGAAGAGGGGTTGGTGGCATGAATCTCACGACCACGTTTCGGAGCTACTGGAATTTCTGAGGTTGCCCGGCAGGCTGTTGTCGTCTTTAGATGCGGTCCTTTTTTTTTTCCTTTTCTGTTTACGTTTTTGTGGCTCCTCGTCTGGTTACTTTTGCCTGGCGCAGCGGCTGTGCTGCGGCGAGCATGCTCTGGAAGATGGCGTCGTCCACAGCGCCTGTTCCTCCTCTCCCCCGCCCTACCTACGCGCCCGGATCTGCGAACGTGTTCTTGACCGTGCATGCGCTCGCTAATTGGATAGTTTCGGTTGTCTCGCTCTTCTTCTTCCTCCGTCTTATTATGGGTTTGGGTTGTTCGCCTCTTATTTTCTTTAATCTCATTTCGGTCGGACGGGATGGCAACGTGGTTTTACTTTGCGCAGAAGACCGATTTTATTTCGTTTTTTTTTTTTTTTCTTTTCTTTTATCGTCTCGTTTGCCTTTTTTGAAGAAGCTAGCTACGTCGTCTCTTGAGGTGCCCCCAGTAATGAAGAGAGGGGAGGTTTTGGCTCGGCGAGTCGCGCTGTACTATCGCTTCTGAATTGCCACCGCACTTGTAGCGCCCTTTCGGAGCAACCCCCTTTTCCATATTTTTTTGTCGGTTTAGTTTTGCCCTTTTAATCTTCTTTTTAGCCATCAAACCGAGCGTGAGGTGAACGTAGCAGACGACGTTCACCTCGGGTATTGCGTTTTTTTCTCGGTTTTCGTTTGCCTTTCTGCTTGATCATCCTCCGTTGTGTTGGGGTGAACCGAAATCGGGGTTCTAGGCGAGCCCATCACATCGTCGCAGCATCCAATGCTTCCGCCAGATCAACCAATTAGCGACGGGGAATGGGCCGTGTCACTCTAACCTTTAGTCGGTTCCACCTATTAAGAGTTGCTATTGAGCACCGGTAAGCTGCTTTCCGGACATGCATTCGGCTATATAAACTTAATCGCATTACTGCTAATTGTCTTTTTTAATAATTGTGGTACTGCTTTATCGATCCTTCGGTTACAAGAGGGCGTACGTTGACGTAACAAAATATCAAAATATCCCAACTTTTGGTAGACCTGCCATTAGTCACGCCAGGGTTTCGTCGAACATCAATATTTGCATACTTACCATCGTATATAAAATACAAACACAAAACATAAGAATGTGTCGCGTAGTGCCACGAGAGTTCAATAACAAGAGCTCTGAGCCGCAGGTATGGCGTTTATTAAAACGAACATATAAAATTCGACTATGTATACTTACGTAGCACTAAAGCGATCGAAGGAGGACGTAGCTTTTCTCAGATCAATACTGACGTCGAATAGGAATTGAAATTTCATCAAATCCGATTTTGGTTACGAAAAGTGAGATACGGGGGTATCCGCCTTGACTGCGTCGTATTTTTTGTGAAATATTTAACGAGGGCAGATGGGAGACGTGTGCATTGAATGATCAAAAGGCGAATCTGAGTGCCCATTCAAAGTAAACCAGCTAAAAGCGAACCCCGTAGAAGGCATTTATGCGTCCATGTGCAGTTCTATTTTTAAAGTTGTAAACCACCTGGGAGGCTACTGTCGTAATACATACAATAAACTCCTAGCATAGCAACTCCGAAAGTACGGATCTTTGACTTATTGCATTTTCCCGGTCCATTGTTCTCAAACCACTCTGCCTCGTATATATATTAGTATTTGTAAGACATCATTTTTTAATCTCTCAAAATAAAAATTAATTGGAGATAAAAAAAAAGTTATGTGGGTGAAACAAAGCCACGTGACTTCCGAAACTTTTCGTCACTCATGGTCCTCTTGTTCTGGTTCTATGTCAGCGGTGTTTATCAGCAGGTAATGGACATAGTAGTAAAACAATGCGCCATTCGCTAAATTCTTCAAGCGCACCTGCCCGCACTGGAGGAATCATGGGAACGGTGTTCCTTCAGTTCTCTAGTGATCGGTAATTTCCACCAATTCGATGCTTACACACTTATAATTGTAATCCGGAGTGATCCTGAATAAGCGTCGTGTAGGTTGCAGAGACCTATCATATCACTTTTAAGATTCCTTGTCGATGTCAGCGCCACACTGTGCATGCAATCCATCGTCCAGCCTGGCTGAGCTGCAGAAATCTCTTACAATATTATCATTCTCGTGATTGTTGTTTTCGCAGGAATTGCTTCAAAAGCCAAGAATTGAGAACAACCAAAATCAGGATTTAGCTCGGAGTCAGAGGGGCTGTTTATGGCATATTGCGCGTTTTTAAGCTATAGTATGACCGTCTTTGGAGCTGCACGGGAATGATAATATTATAAGAGATTGCTGCACCTCAGCCAGGTTGAAGGGTGGTATCAAAAACAGTACCAAAAACGCCGACATTGACGAGAAATTTGAAAAATAAAATGACAGGTCTTCGCAATCTACACGACGCTTATTCAGGATGACCCCGGGTGGCACTGAAAAGTGCGTAAGCATCGAATTGGTCGATATTACCGATCACTAGGGAACTGAAGTAACACCGTTCCCATGGTTCCTAGAGTGCGGGCTCTGGGAATTTATCAAATGGTCTATTAAATGGTGTCTTGACGCAATCTCCAACGCTTCGCATGAGTTTCTATTTCATACCCCAGTCTCTATCAAAATTGCAAAGCAAAAAAATCAATAATAATAATCTTTTTTATGTTCGCTTTCATTATGGTATAAGGAGCCATCGGTATTGTGCGGAACAGACGCAGCGAATAAAAAGTGGACAAAACGCGACCGTTGCAGCGGTCCTCGAACACTGAACCTGGAGGGGAAAGAGCTTCCAAACGAAAGCCGACGCTGCGGTGGGTTGCTCGAGGATGCGTGTCTTTAGAGACACTAGCAATCGGATAAGTTCATAGTCTAACCGATGAGCAGATAAGATGTATCCAACTTATCATTGACACTCAGTTGTGATTGGGACCAATTTTTCGTTCCGCAACGTCCAGTGTGCGTGCCTGTTGGTCCTTGTGCCCGTCCATCTTGTAAAGCCGTTTAATAGCTTCGGTTTGGGCCGTCGTGCGTATCGCTTCGTGACTTCTTTTTCTTCGATGCCGTTTTCTCTTTTCGTCAGGTTTTTCGGATGTTTGGCGCGCTCAGTGGAGAGAGAGATAGTTTTGAGGAGTAGATCGGTGGCCCCAACGAGCTCTTCCGTGTGCCTCGTGGTTAGGCTTAGCATTGGAGTTGGTGCTGCAGGCTTGTGCCTGCCTGCGGGCAAGAGTCCGGCGGCGTGGCCCTTCGCGGTGGCGGACGCTCACGGCGATTTGCCGCGCGTTTTACGCCAGCGGTCGCCTCTTCTCGAACGAGTTCGGCGGAGAACGAGCGAGCGGCTCTCGTTAACCGAGCTCCGTTTCGTCCCGGTGGTAGTAGCGGGCCTCTTTGACGGGCGAAGCGGGCGCGTGCACGCACGGATCCCGATTAGGCCTTCGGCATGCATCGTGCTGCGTCCGGGGTACGGGGAAACTTGGCTCGTCGTCCACTCCTTATACGGGCGGCCCAATGGGGTGCAAAAAACCCAGAGGGGAGAAACAAACACGATATCTTGTCGTGTCCCGGGACGAAGAGCGACGACAACCGTCTCGCCGCAACCGCTGCTGCGCACACAATGCGCACAAACCACGACGTCACGTGACATCACAGTGTCACGTGGCGTTTGCCGAGACAATATACCCGCTGAATTTAGCGGAGAAATTCTCTAGCCACGACGACCCTACAGGAAACCCACCCGGCGATCCTCCGCCAAACGCCGAACAATAGCGGCTGTCGCCCTCAAAACAAGAATGCGGTTCTACTTTGATTTACCGATCGAACCGTCGTATGCCAAAGTGCACTTTTTTGATACGCGTTTCCGGCGCTCAATCTGATTCCCGGCCAGGTGGCGGCACGACATAACTCATAAAAAGTCTCGCTGCCACTCCTGTGACCAGCCGGAGCGGAGTCGTGGAAGTACCCGATAATCCTCTTCCCCTAGTGAACCAGGACCTTGAAAAAAAAAGACTATTACCCTCCTCTTCATCGATCTTTGGGACGAAGCAAGAAACCGTCCTCGCCCAGCAGATATGAATCCAAGTGCTTTTCCCCGAGTTTTCCCAACACTCGATGACAACACCCATTTGCATTCTAGGCCTCAACGAGCTTTTCCGTGCCTTCACCCATAGTCTCTGCTTTCTCGTGCATCGTCTTCAAACTGCTACAATCTGGGAATCCGCGGTCTCTCCTGCCCACGCGCAGCCGGACTCCAAGGCGTCCTCGGCTGCTGGAGGATATGTACGCATTCATGTCCCGTGGGAGATCCTGGGCCGATATTTATCGCAGTATCCCGAATATATTGACGCGAGGACATTGAACCGCGGTTGGTGCGCAGACGCAGGCCTGGCATTCCCCCGCGAAAGTGTCTCGAACGTAGCCGTCGGGGACGTCCAACGAGCTCAACTCGCACCAATCCTTCGTATAGAAAACCTGTCTCCGGATAACCAGCATCCGTGATCAGCCAGATTTGACGGATGAGGGTCCCTTTTGCGGCATATTTGAGAGGTGGGTGGGTCATGGCGGCATCATTAGTCCCGCGAAGGAGAGAGACTTCCCCGGGCCCCGCGAGATCCCAGTTGAGGTTGGCGGGCCTTCCGGGCAGTCGGTCTTGTTTCGTCGATCGGGAGCCATTACACCGGCACTACCTTGGACTGGGGACGTCCACACGCCCTTCTTCCATCCGGATGCCTCGCGGGCCCAGATTGCCGAGTCACCCGAACGACGCTTTCTTCTTTTCTTCTTTATCGGTATTACCGTCGGCGCGCTGGACGTCAAATTGGCCATCTTCGTAATTGTCCGGTGCGAAAGAAAGTCCTTATTAGCGGACATAGGATGCTAATGAGGGCTTAGAAGGGTTTCGTAGCTCTGGATTTCTTTCCACTCGAACGGGGCTCTAGACAAACACGTGGCGTGTGGGCAAAGCGCGTGCGCGGACTGTCGGCAGCGAATGCCGACAGCAGCCACGGGACGTCAGAGCCCTTCGAGACCATTCCAGTGATGACCTTCCGCGCGCTACTCAGAACGGGACCTGAGTTTGCGCGGTAGCTTTTTTTCTCTCCAGCATCAGACGGGACCGAGGGCCTTTTGGGTCCGAATGAGACGCGCTGCAAAGGCCTGGACAAACGCTCGCTATGCATCCAGGATTGAGAGATGCATCGCCCTGCATCTATTGTCGCTCACTGAAACTGTCTCCGTGTGTATCTGACATCCGCTCTGCCCCATTGCAGCTGGGCATCGCTGCAGACGACCATCTTTCTACTCCTCTCCGTATCGCTCCACAGCCGATCCGATGGAAGCCGATCAGAACATCATGCGCGTCATTCTCCATGCCGCTGACTTTAGAAGAAGGTCGGGAGAGCAATTGTGGCCAGCGCCGGGGCCTCGGTGCGTACGAGGCGTCCTAGAGGACGAGGCTGCCGGGTATACCCTATAGCCGAGCGCCGACGCGTGTGCAATGTCTGAGAGCTGAGAGCCCAACACCACTCGGTAGGCGGCGTTTTCCACGCTGACGTCTGCCAGAGCTTGCCAGTCTACCCGAAAGAATGCTCTCACCGCTGTCCCGGGGAACTCGTCGGGCCGCGATTCCCGGGGTCCGCTTATTTATTGTCCGATTGTAACCCCCCGTGTTGCACTCTTCCTAACCGCCGCTTCTTTTTCTTCGCCTTTATTATATCTATTTCTTCTCTACTTTCTTCGTTTCTCCCCTCCCGGGCTTTTGTTGAGGGAGCCGCCGCGTCAGCAGCCGATTCAGCATTTCCTTGGCGCAGCTTTTCGTCGGGGGCCTTTACTCTTAGCAGCGGCTGGGCCCGCCAAGAAACGAGCCCCTCCTTTTTGCTTTATTTCGCACCGCCGAGTTAGCCGAGCAATTTCGTACGGATGTCCGAATCGCTCCTTTCTTTTTTTAATAGAATGGTTCTGCGCTGTTCGGCCACCGCAGGCTCGGGCAAAAAGAGTTTCTTGTTTCGCGTAGCCCCGATGATTTATCCGAGGCGCGAGCACATTTTGGCCGATAAATTCGGAATGGGTGCGCCACTGGGCGCCCAACTTGCGTTTCCTGCCTGCGCCGATACTTTTGAGCCGACGCACGCACCAGCGAAATGCGAGCCATTACACAACCGAGGCCCCAGCCTGATCCATGGGGGTATATATTCATTGACGTCATTTCGTCCACCGCTCTCTGAGCCGACCCTGAAGGCGAGCAATCCAAGGATTCGGGTAACATCATTCCGGAGTGCACGGAACTTCTTATCACGCTCACATGGAACAACAAAAATGGCGGAGTAAGGTTATCCCTCTAATATTCAGCTAGGTTAACGATCTTGTTGTCCGGCTCTCATCCATTCCGATTGGCGCTATCCAGTACCCCTTCCCCTGCAAAACGCGAGCGCTCGGCGCGCGCTCGCCGAGCGGGTACTTGTTGCCCTCGCGAGATGCGAGCAATCTCTCCGTGTACCGCTTGTAGATGTGGAGTCGGTGGAGCGCTCGCCAAGCGGCTCCAACCGATCCGCGGGGAAGTGGCGGAGCGCGTAGAACGGTCCGGAGCAGTTTGAGTTTGGACATCAACGTTCCCGCCTGGGAGGGAGGGAGGGAGTTTCGCGGGTCATAGGTTTCCATGGTTGGACTCTTTTGCGCTCGCTTTCGTTCCTCTCGTCATGATCGACTCGACCGAGAATCCTGCGGCGATGGCATCCTTCCGGTTCATTTCAGGACGTCTAATAGAAAGCAGGGACAGCGAAGGACAGCGACGAAGATGACTAATATACCAGCTCCTCCAGCTCCAGCTCGGGTGACGAGGCAGCCGTTTTCGGCCGAGTGTTTGCCGAGTCATTCGCTTTGCCAGCGAAGAGGCCCCAAATATGCGTGGCGTTACATTCAATACGATTTGCGCGCATATTCGGATGAACGGGTATGTCGTTTGTTCGTTGCCTGGTCTCTGTAAAGTAATTGGAAGAATTAGATGACAATACGCCGAATACTCCGGAAATGGAAGTCGCCTTCGAAGGTGGCGATCCCTTTACGGCATACGCCGTAAAGGGATCGCCTACGGCTCGTACGAGGGCTTCTAGTTGCCTTCATCGGGTTTATATGACTGTAAGGGGGAAAAAAAGTGTATCTTACTGTCCGGTCGCCGTTAATCGAGTTGTAAACAATCTCGAGTGCTTCCGATCTGGAGTTGATGCTTTCTGCAAGATGGCAATGGGAACCGAAACTATTAAAAAGTGCGGGCAGGCGCCCCGAAAGCGGTGGCGCTGGGGAGCGTTACGCTCTAAGTGCTCTGCAGCGCGTGGCACTTGAGTATAGATCACGTGACCGATCGCTCGCGGACGCCGACCGCTCGACGACCGCTAGCGCGGACCGCTTGGCATCTGCCAGTGGAAAGGGTTTTAACCCACGAGGGTGTCGTTCCGGTCGGTGTGAACGTTGCGACCCAAGGCGTGAGCCATTCCGAGCGACGGGAGCACCTTTGAGCACAGTCGGGCGCAAGCTGAGCAGGCAAGCAGCGCGTGCTGGACGCGGGCTTCTACTTCACTCCAGATACGAATTTCGTACCGTAGATAACCACAGATGGAATTCTTAGCAGCGCGTCGTGCGGGGCAGCTGACAGCCGGGAGTTTCCTCCGCTGTGCAGGAGCGTCGTTAGCGCTACGAGTCCATTCGGTTGGTTTTCCAAGCGGCGCTCTCCGGCCGCATTCCCGCGCTCGAGCTCCTTGGCGCGCTTCATCATCATCTTTTCCCGCGCTCATTCGCAGCGCGGTGCCGGAAATATTATCGGGCGTCGTTGCGCGCCGACGTGATCGTTCTTCGCGGGCTGCGATTGTCCGCGCTCCCTTCAGAGCACGCTGGGAGCCCTCTCTCCGCACCCGGTCACCTGGCGAAAGATGACTGCTCCGAAGGACCCTTCCACCGCTCTGGATCCGCTCGGGGCAATACCGTCTAGAGCCGCGCCCAACTCTTCGTAGATACGAATGCTGCGTATGTACGTTTCATTTCCTACTTTATTTCTTAGGCTCCCTCTCGCGCTTCGAGACTGGCTGGGCGGATGCGCGTCTTCCAGTTTGTTATCTCTTTGTTTCCAAGTATCCTCGCGTTTCCGAGACCCGATATCCGTTAAACTGTTTTTCATTTTCCGAATCGATTTCTTCTTGCGCGTATATTGGAACCGCGCGTCGAACGAGAAAAGCAAAATACTGCGGTATAAAAATGAACGGACAAGAATGACAAAAAAAAGAAACGGAAAAACTTTGGACTAGAATGATAAAATAGATCGTCCAGTTTCACCATTTCTCAAGTTCCAAGTCCCAGAATAATGGGATAGAATTGTTAACTTGGTGGAATCAACGTAGAATAGATCGGATTTAGGTTTAGAGCGCAACTGAGGCTATACAAGCCGATAGGCCACTCCAGCAGCGCTACAAACGCCATGGAGCTCGTCTTCTAGGGCTGCCACCGGCTCAATCAGTCAAGCAGACAGTGACCTTATTTCCGCATAATGGGCGCGTTAACATCACGCGCGACTTACGGAAACCTACACGTAATAAAAGACTGAGCTCTCGGATTGCTGCGCTCTCATCGCACGTCTTCAGAGCGGGGTCTCGGGTCATCGCACGAGCTTTTCCTCTCTAGTACTCGTCATCTAGCCCGCCGTGGAAGACCGGCAGAACTTCCTCGCTCGATACGTAGTAAACTAAAAGTCACCGGGAAAAGATATGAGTTTATTTTTGTAACGCAGAATCCGGTTATAGTGTACATACAGAAGTATGAATACGAGCATTTACAGGTTTTGACGATAAACCAATTAGTGAAGGAGTTTCGAAAACGATTGAAATGTCTTTGATCGCCCATCGCATAAAGCATATATTTGTAGTTCTTGGCGCGAATCTCGGTGGCTTTCGTATCTGTCGAAAAAAGAACTGTATTTTTTTCCCACGTACTACTTAAGACTATGGACTTACACGAACTGGCCCTTTTCGATTCTGTATAGTAAATTAAAAAAAAAAAAAAATTAAAGTGTAATGGAAAGCAATCGTCATCATCATTATCATTTATTTCTCCTCGAGCGATTTGGCATCCGCGAAGACAAATACTAGGGCGTTTTAGAATATCGTCCGCAATTTTAGCGCACGTGAGTGCTATATTTAACCTTTTGTTTTGCACCCAAAAACTGTGAAGTTTAGACAGAATACGGAGGTGGTCAAAGCTAGTGAATAATGAAGAACGACTTTCCTGTGAGACTTGGTTGCCAACGTTCGGCTGTCCTTCTGAAGACTATAGTTATACTCTCTTTCACCTTATGATGTACCGCAAAAAAGGCTATGGGCGCGAGCTCCCTGCTCTAGGGCACATCTCGGCGGCACATGCTCTGGTGCATTAAGGACAGCTGTCAACGTTATGAGCTCGCACTTCTAGCCTTCACTGCTGTACAAGTGCAACATAAGGTGAAACGGAGTAGAGGATATCTTTCTTTTCAGGTGCCTTGCCCGTACACACCTGTAGTTCTATTTATCGTCGGAATAATAAGTCCCATTTAGTCCTTTTGATGCTTCTATTCTCTGAGACATCTCAGCAAAAAACAAAGAAATAAAAACAACGGAAGCAGTTTTCGTACTTTAAGTAAATACCGCTAAGAGCTAATAGACGCTTTCAGGCAGCTGTGCATGGGCGCCGCCATAACCGACCTTCAGGTTTTGTTTCCTCTTATTTCGTTCGCTTCACATCATCATTACCACAGCAGGACAGGTTATTGCCACTTTAGCTGCTACTGCGTCCTTCTCCCCAGCATATGCCTTTGTGGAGGCTCGTCAACGCCCGCTTCAGTGGCTAGGAATCTCGGTAAGACAGGAGAAGGTCGGCAATGGCGGCTCACTCTAGCGCGAGTCGAACGCGTGTTTAAAGCGTCTATACCTGACGTTGATAACTTGCAAAAACACCCCTTAGTTTTCCTCTCCGCTCAAGGGCAGAGACAGAAAAATAAAAGAAACAGCTTTCCCCTCATCAGCTCGCGATTAGAAAAAGTGTCCAGGTGAGTTGACGCTAGTTGTATACCGTCAGTGTTCATCATAGTCGTGCGCTGGGGCTCGCAAAGTAAAAAGCATGGGTTGACCTTTAGACATTCTTAGAGTTGGTCTATTCTCATCTTTGATTGAACACGAGCCATTATTCGAATGTTTGGCGATGCTGATTGTCATGGACCCGAGCACTCGACTCGGGCTCATGGCAGTCGAGTACGTCACGGTGTCACGTGACTCGCGGTGAGAAGTCGTGATGCCATGTGACGTTACGGTGTGAACAACGTTAATAAATCCTGTGACGTTCTCAATTTAAGTGAACTTGACGCATTGAGTCGCGTGACTACATCACGGGTCCACTTGACGTGACGTTACTTGACGGCATGTCTTCACACCATAACATTACGTGAGCACGTGACATACGATTAATCATAGCGACAATACGAAAGCGCCACGAAAACCCACAATTTCTCATACATCGTAATTCGGTATATGGCAATTCGATCACTACATAGAAATACAGCTGCGAATTTATTTTTTCTCAAACATTCATGTTCTAATCAAACAAAAACAAAAAAAAAGGAATTACTGTGAACCGTTTTGTACCGGTTACCGTTATATTTTTTTTCCGGTTCAGTTCCAGTTCAGTTCCAAGATGGCGTCGAAGATTTGGGTTCGGTTCATTTCCGGTTCGGCTAAAAATACCGGTTCAGTTCCGGTTTTCGGTTCGGTTCCGGTCCGACACACTGACCGTCGCCCACCTAGCTGGATCTTTGGAACCGTTTGTGGTGTGCGACTCCCGTAGGGGTACAAGGTCTAAAGCTACTCTAAAACTCACTTTAAACTCACTTTAATCAATGTAATTGTTTGAGAAGGAGAGGGGAATACCTGCTGCGCTCTTATTAGTGTCATTTAGGGAAACGGTGTAGTCAGGAGTACATGCATATGTCTCTTAGTAATAAGAAAATAAGAACGAGGATTGTAATAACACAAAGAATCCGATGATACCGGCAGGGAAGCAAACAGCGGGCCAACACGATGAGGGAGCAGCGTCAGCCGATTCAAATCTCCACGAGCTCCCTCGACAAAGCGCCTTTCCCTCGCGGGGAAGCGCCTCTCCCGTCCACACCCCATTCTAGGCGGCCGGCAGCGCCATCTCCTGTTGAGCGGACGCCGCCGTCTGAATAGGGGAGCAGCGATTGAAGGGCCGGTGTGTGTTTAATAATGGAACTGTCGAAGCGCGCCGTAATATAGTGCGGTTCCCTTTTAATGGCCCACCTATTGTGCGCTTCTCGCCGGGACCCGACACAAAGAGATCGGCTTCCGCGCCTCGGAGGGGGGAAAAAAAGGACAAAAAAAAAAGTGCCCCCTTTCTCTCGCGAAGCCCCTGTCGAAAGGTGGCAGATGTTGGTGGCCACGTAAGGCGCATGCGTGGTATAGGGGGAGCTGCTTTGGGGGGTTCTCTGTGAGGACCTTATTTTGTGCGCGTATAGGGCGCGTTATTTATCGATGGTAGCTTATGATTGTCACTCACTGTCGCTCCGTAACTTCTCTCGGTCGATTCGGGGCTGGAATGTGACGCAATTAGATATTCACGTTTCTTTCTCTGTAATAGAGTTGCCAGTTAACCTAGTCAATGTGGTGAATTTAAAACGTTCCCACTCCGCGGGGTGTCCGATATTGCGGCTGTGTGCCCAGTGAGCCTGTCGATAAGTTTCCCTCCCAGCTCAGTCACTGACAATTGAAGAAACGCAGGGCATCCCAGTAACGCAGCCAGGGCACCTTTCATTAGCTTTCATTGACTGACACGGCATTACATGGTATTTCTGGCTAAAATGTGCACTGACGTCATCTCGCTAGAGTCCACCGCGGCCGATTGACGGATGAATGTACACAAGTCACTCCAAGAACATTCACTCTTTTCGTAACTTCAGCAGGTCCCTCGCACTCTCGCGAACGAACCAAGAACCAGAGGAGCGGGGACGACTGCGTCAGTGGCACGGATCGTTGGCCTTGGTGATGCCCTCGCATGTTTCTGGTTGGCGTGTACGTGCGTCCTGCCCTCTTAACCGAAAAAGCGAGCGCGCTAAGATATGCTGCCTTCAGCTTTGCAACTTTTAAAAATCAACATGCTCATTTCCTCAATGCACCTCAACATCTCCGTCTCCTGTGATATGTTCCTGGCCTTCGTATTCGTAGGCAAATAAATAAATTTTAGCGCGGTGCTCAGCTTCATGCAGCGAGCAGGCGCGTGGGAAATCCTGGAGAATCTATCCCTTCGGCCATCTTGGAGCTACCGCCCCGTCATTTATAGACCTTTTCTGTTTCCTGTCGTTCTCAGTCACGTGGGTTCCGTATCTGGTATGCGGGGCGAAAAAATAATAAAACGTTTGAACCTGGAATATGCGAGAAAATATAGGTGAGGCAAATCAAGAATGTGTGACAATCACGCATTTTTCGTAAACACCTTCCAGCTTCGGGGAGAGATCAAAAAGATGTTTTACCGCATACCAGAAGTGACGATATTCAAGATGGCTGCGCGCTTGTGGAAAAGGTTATAGACAATTACAAGCATGCAGCCCCGACTGGTGCCCGTGCTTGTAAGCACGTGCATCGTGCGCGTGAACGTAGCTTTGACGAGCTTGCAATTTCATGGGCATGCCCGCATGAGCAGAGACATGGCGGCGGCCAGTCACCGTAGCGGCGAGATGTTTTGGTGGCGCCCTCATATGGTTCCCTTTCGTGACGTCATTGCCTTGCGAACAAGTTCAATGGTGTTCGTAATGAGCATGGTGGAAGCTTGAAATCATTACACTCTAAAACCAACACTGGCAATACCGTCAAAATTGAAGATCTTACATTACTCTTATTTCCGTCGATGAGAAAACCTTTGCTGACGTCATAGTCAACATTCGGCCAATCTTGGAAGGCCGACCACGGAGACGCTTTTGATCGCGCGAGTATTCACTGGCGACCATTGCTGTGTGGGCGGCTGCTCAGCGCGTGCTGACGGCAAGCTTCCGCAATTCTTTTGGAACGTGCATTCCGCACCCTCAAGATTGCCGGTCTTTGTAGGCTATTGATGTGAGCTTGTTCTGAGCATGCGCTTTAAACATCGCCCTCAAATATGGCGTTTAGTAAATATATTAGTGACTAGCAAGCTATTTTTTGTAGTGTTTGTTGGCGCATGGGCTGCTTGAGCCCTTTGCTGTAAGCAAAGTGCTTGGGAGAGTAGCGAATTTCTGCCAGAAAATGTGCTGCAGGGCCGGTTTGCTCACCTTGCGCCCGCGGCTGCTGCTGCGGCCAAGAGGGATTTTTCTGTCACGTGACCAGCTCCATGGGGACAAGGAAGTACCTAGCGTCCCTGCCTAATGGCGGAGAAATTCGTATCGCTTCGAGCACAAAAACCTAATTTTGCTCGCAGAAACTGACTGCAGGGACTTTCAACTGGAGTCCAATTGACCGCCCCTTTTATACTCTAGGAGCGGCAGGTAAAGTTACGGGCAAAGAGGTTAAATATGAGCCAAAATAAATTAAAAAAACACGCGAGATAAAAGTGGTGGCATTATATTTATATACAGGCGCCAGCGCCGGCGGCTCCCGCTTTCTGCTGTGGTCGAGAGGTTAAAGCGCCGGTACTTTACGTCGCGGCGTGAAAGGCCCGGGTTCAAATCGCGCCAGAAACGTTCTTTTTTTTTTGTATTTGACTGCACTCTCACTAAGAATGTAGACAAGGCCCTATGAGCTCTATAAAATCATTGGGCGGGTAGTTCTAACTCACCAGTTCGTTGTTCATGGCTTCGGCAGAGCGCATACATGTCTTTGGCTTTCTTTACCAATTTCCGCCACGCCTCCTGCATCTGCCGTACTTGCCGCGGAAAGCTGACAATATCTTTCTATGCCCGTCTCTTCATTCGCCAGGTAACTGTGCTGCTGAATTCCTCTAGAATTTGACGTTTCCGTTTTCGAACTGCTCTAATTAATTCCATTTTTTTATCCAAATTCTTTTTAGGTGTTTGCGTTAGAGAGATGGTTTGCGATGTCGACGCCTGATTTATTTTTGAATTCGGTTGTGATCGTCTGCTATTCTAACTAAAATTCAACAAGTAATGTGTTAATATTACAAAACGATTGCCACAGCAAAAAGTAAAGAGTAAAAATATACCTTTTATCACATTCCATGGAGGTAAAAGTATGATCTCTTTTATTTCGGTTTTACTACTTTCTCAGACGTTTGACTTGCTGCCTTGCCTGTAGGATTTTGCTCAATCAATGCATCCAGAGCTGCTAGTCTTTTTTTCTTTTTGCTTATTTTGTGGAAGTTTTTTTGTTTGTTTTTAATTGTCACAACTGCAGTTTTTATTAGTACTAAATAGGCTTTTCCTTTTATTGAAAGGAGTCGTGGCAAGAGCGTTGCATATTTAAAAACATAAAATTGCAGTTGCTGGGGAAAGTATGCTTGCTTCGGCTCCGTTTGTGTGAAAGCCATACCGATGTTGATACCTTGGTTTTCTTTTAATGAACATTATGAAACGATTGGATTAGCGCGTTAACTTGCCTTGATCTTTATTTTTTTTTTCTTCCCGGTGTTTATATTGGAACAGGCGGGACAAACAGTAAAAATAGAGTAAGGCGCGGTAGTGCAAGTGGATGATTCGTAAAAAACAGATCACAATTAAAAAGTGAGACACGCGCAAAATACACACAAAAAAAGTTGCTAGCGCGATTAGAACCCGGAACTTTCACGCCGCGACGCGAAGTACCGACGCTCTAACCTCTCGACCACAGCAGAGGGCGCGAGCCGTCGGCGCTGGCGGAGGTATATAAATATACTGCCACCGCTTTTATCACGCGTGGTTTTTTCTTTATTTTGGCTCATGTTTACCCTCCCTGGCTGTAACTTTACCTACCGCTCCTACAGTATAAAGGGGCGGTCAATTGGACTCCAGTTGAAAGTTCCTGCAGTTCGTTTCTGCGAGCGAAATTAGGTTTTTGTACTCGAAGCGATACGGATTTCTCCGCCATTAGGCAGGGACGCTAGGTACTTCCTTGTCCCCATGGAGCTAGTCGCGTGACAGAAAAATCCCTCTTGGCCGCAACCGCAGCCGCGGCCGCAAGATAAGCAAACCGGCCCAGGGCTGCTCACGTTACGCAGAAAAGAAAGAAAAAAGGAATAGAGACGGCGTCCTGCCATTGCGCCTTGCATACATCGCTTGTCACATATTCTCAAAAGAGTAGCCTCAAAGTAGGAGGTCCAGGTAGCACTCTCGGCACCCGATAAACTCGAGACTTTGTCCGAAAATAGACAACAAAACAGAAAAATATGTTGCATGCGAGATAAATCATCGAAAGAAGTTTGTGGACTGCTTCAGTGGAGTAGTCTACGAAATACCGTTTTAGTTCGGAAAGGTCTAGTGGGGCAGTCGGGTCGTTGCATCGACGCTAGATTGAGAGAGCATGACCTCGCGCTGAAGGCTTCACCTGCGGGACATGCAGCGGTGCACGTTTGGGACTACCAATGCACCCCATTGTCCACCCGTACAAGAGTCTTGCAGCGTTTCAAGGAAAAAACAAGAATCTGCGAGGCGCGCCATGATGATGAAAAAAGGAGGTGTATGCATCAGTGCTCCGTCAGTGACCCGATCGGAGAAAGAGCGGCAATACCTCCATCTGTGTCCGTGAGGTCCGAGTCGTGCGGCGTGTTGGGTGGGGCCCAGGTGGCAGAATGTAAAGAACTGTGACATGGTCAGCGGGAAAAGTGTTCGCCGTTCGGAACGTGAACCACGGTTTTTCCGGCATCCATGGAGGTCGCTTTCGTTTTGGATCGTGTGGGTGAGGGCCAACGCAGATGTGTAAATCAGCCAGGTTTAGACCTTACGCCCTTCTTTTTTTGATCTTTCCTTTTATCGCTATTTGTCTCTTTCCTTCGGCCCCTTCTCTTACTTTCAATTTTTCGTGTCGTTTTATTCGTATGTCTTCCTGCTTTAACAGTCAGCACTTGTTCTCTCTCTTTCTCTCGGTAATAAGCTCCAGTTGTAAGTAGCGCTTTATCCTGTCTCTCGCTCTTTTGTCTTTTCGCAAATCTTCCAAGATGTATTGGCGACGTGCGCGACCGAAAGCGTCGCTGTGGTCGGCCTTCCACGATTGGCCAAACGCTGACTATGACGTCAGAAAAGGATTTATCATCCACGGAAGTAAGAGGAATGTAAGAACTTTAATTTTGACGGTGTTGGCAGTGTTCCTTTGAGAGCGCAATGATTTCAAGCTTCCAACATGCTATTTACAAGCACCATAGAACTTGTTGTTTGCAAGGTAATGACGTCACAAGGGGGAACCATAGGAGGGCGCCACCAAAACATCTCGCCGCTAATAGCCAACTAGCCCGAACAAGTCCCTGCAGATGTCTCCAGCACGCGCTCGTCGGCTCGCGCTGGGCTTTGGCTGCGCGTGCGATGCATTGCCATCGATGGAAGGGAGGCGGTGCATCTGCTGCGTCCTTTCACCGACACACCCCAGATTAGAGCACTGCACGGGCCTACTTTCTGAGGCCCGGCCCGGGCCCGCTGTCTGTTAGTCTTACTCGATCCGGGCCCGGCCCAGTGAGATGCCTACCTGATCAGGCGCGACCGGGGCCCGGCCCGTTAAGAGGCCAAAGCTTGCCTCATCGAATAATTGGGGTTGTGTGGACATTTATACAGCGTGTAGTTGGTCAGCTATTTCAAAGTTGCAACGAGTCACTCGCTGTAGATGAGCAATTTAGCCAGTGCAGCGGTACGATGCTCATCGAAATTGAAACGGCCAGCGGTGGGGATTGAACCCAGGATTCCAGGATTCTTCTCCGGATCTTCTTGTGGGCTTTCTAAGTCCAAGACCGCTTTCTTTATTTTTAAAGTCTTTTGTGGCGTCGTAGCGAGTTCGCACTTGGTCTTTTCCGCTTCTTTAAAATCCAAACGATGAATGTTTCCGCGTTTTCTTCTCAACGTTTTAGAAAGTACGCTACACCACTGCCCGAGCCCGACCCGGGCCGCCCGGAAACAATCCGTGCTACCCGGCCCGGGCCGGGCCCGGGCTTTCGGGTTGGCCTGGACCCGTGCACAGCTCCAACCCAGATATGGCCACGGCACCGCAAAACGGTCCTAGTACCATGGGGACCTTTAGCGTACCGTTCCCGTGTTCCGCGTACCGCACTACTGGAGCCCTTGAAGCATGCTTTTAGGCGCGCACCCCGCGGTCACGGTATCACTCTGGGCTCAAGCTTAAAAGTACTTCAAAGGGTGCGGTAGTGCGGTACACGCAACATAATAAAGGTTTTTTTCTTGTTGCTGCAAGAAAGTTGTTTTCAATAGCTTTTTCCCCCCCATGCCCTGCACTAACATGGTGAACAGAACAGTGCACAAAAAGACAAGGACAGAGAAAAAAACATGCACATGCTGAACATATTCTGTTCACCGTGCCATCATACCAACTCGCCCAACTTACAACAGCCCTCCAGTAACATTGTGTTTTTGTTGGACAATCGAGGATATTATTATTATTATTATTATTATTATTATTATTATTATTATTATTATTATTATTGTTATTATTATATGTTAACGCATCCGTATTTCCCGCCTGGTTTTGGCCTGGCCATCATCAATCTACGATTCGGAAAGTTATGTTTTGTTCACGGTGCCGATCGTATACTCATTTTTTTACGGGTGCTTTTCTCTTTTGCTCGCACGCGCACTCGCATCGTCTTCCCAGCGAACAAAATAGAATAAAAGTTGAAATCAAATCGGAGGTGCAGGAATAGTTGCGGCACAGGAAGCGATTACTAAGGTTTCAGCGCGAAACCTGGGGAGAGATTCGCTGAGTGCTCCGGGGTCGGGGCTTTGTGGAGCATTTTTCTTTCTCCGCGGGAGAGGCCAAAAACGCCCTACGCGGTGCCACCGGACCGGGAAAAAGGCCGACAGACACAATGGGTGTCCCTAAAAGGGAACACTTTCAACCGAAGCCACTGCCATCTGCCGGCTCAGTCTAAAAGCGGCGTCTAGCAGGAGCGCCCATTGGTTCCGCGCTCGACCTACCTACACCGAACCAGGTCCTCTACCTGGTGCGAGGCTTTTACGCTGCCGCGCTTCAAAGTACCGATTCACTCTGGTGGAAAGCCCCCTTTGTACATTTCTCTCGGTCCTCGTTACCGCGCTCGAGTGTGCGGGGCTTTGGCGTTCTTTCCGTGCGTGTGTTGTGCTTGCTCGGGCTTCTGCTCGCACGTGGTACGGGCGGGGGGACTCCGTTTCAGCGTATGCCGTGGAGCGCGGCGGACGCCACGGGCGAGCCGATCCTCACTTCCAAAGGACATAGATTCGCTTGGCTCGTAGCGTTCCCTCCGCTCCAAGTCCGCGTGTGCGTGAGGGGGAGCTGGGCTCGAGTTTTCGAGTGCCTGGGGGTCGAGGTCTGTGCCGAGGTCCGTCGCGTTGAAAGCCGCATTGTCGGGAGCCGTCGGATGTCATTGTGGCGATGACAGACGCCGCCCGGTTTGATGGACTCACTCGCCGGTGCTCGGGTCTTTTGGGCGGCGGGCAAACGTCGCCTAGCTGCTGGGCGCGCGAATTAGTAGCCCGATATATGGGGGGCACGTACTTCGATGCTCCTCTCGATCGGCCATTTACAAAGGCGCTCCGAAGCGATTGCCCAAGTTGCTCGATGCTCAACTATAGACCTTTTCCGCTTCCTCTCGCCCCCGACCGCCTAAGTAGGCATATCCGGTATGGGCGACGAAAAAATATTACAACGTTTCAACCTGCAAATAGTAAAAAATAGAGGGGAGGCAAAACGAGAATGTGTGACGGTTACGTTTATGTCCTAAATGTCTTCTATTGGCGTGGCGGCGGCAAAACAGTGTTTTCGCCCATACGGGAAGTGACGACAATTCAAGATGGCGGCGCCCTTGCGGAAAAGGTCTATACCTTTTGGCCACTTGTCCAGCTCGTCACAGGCTACGTTTACAGGGATGCGACAGCAGCGCATCGGATCCACTTCTACCACTACGTTTACATGGATTCGTGTCGAAGGATCACAACGCAAACCTCGTGACCTTCAGGTTGTTTCCGAGGTGTCCGGTTTGCCTAGCGGCATGCAACGCAACGCTCCCGTAATCTCTCGCTCGAGCACTCGATTCGATCCGCTAGCGTATACTTGGAGAGTCTCGATTCGGATTGACCATCTCAAACCACCCCGTCCCAGCGGATCGGATCCGATCCGAGCCGTTTACATGGACCGATTCGATTCGTTAACTGGACCCGATGCGCTTCGGTCGCATCCATGTAAACGTAGCCACAGCTCGGATGTTCGTCGATCGAGCGACAGAGTGGTCGTTCGGATGGGACTCATCGAGTCTCGAGCAGCTTTCGACAGCGCTGCGTCAGTAACAAGTATCGTTCTTGTCCGCGGGTTTCAATGTAGCTGCTATGTTAGCGACTGTGTCGCTTCTTCAAAATAATACTCGACGTTGAACGGCAGTACGAGCTTATATGCGTAATTCCACGTTTGGTATATCTTTCTCTGTCGGGAAGGTGTAAGCGAGCAATTTTATTATCAAGTTCATCTGCCCTGAACTAGGAGCGCGACTGTCACGCCGCGGTACCTCCATCGCTGAAAGTTGCAAATGTTTCGTAATACTCGGCGCAGGTTTGGGACAGTGTGGTACGGAACGGCGTCCCTTTTAGAAGGAACGAAAGAACGCCGCCGTTCCATCTTGCATTGCTGGAACTGGAACGGGGGCTCACCTTTGTACACAAACAGACAAATAAACGGCGTTCCCTTTTTTTTCTTTTTCCTCGAGGTAAATTTTACCTCATTTATAAGGGGGAAACTCTAAAAGGTATAAGAACAATAACTTTACGAAGAGCAGGATTGCGTTAACTTCTTTGTTACTTATAATAGGATCTATTTTTGTGGGGTCCTTGCTTGGCAACTGTCGGGTGCGAGCAAACTAATAAACAGTATATTTATTTATTTTTTTTTTTATTTAGGGAGCTTGTTGGCTGAGTAGGCTAACGCGTCTCAGCTCGGAGCTTGGAGCGAAAGTTTGCGCTGCAGAGCCTCGTGGATTCGATCCCCACCCTCCGCCCGTTTTGATCTGGATGGGTTTCGTGCCGGCACGCGTTCGTGTAATCACCACTGCGTGATGCACGTTAAAAACCCCAGGTTAGCGGTTGTAGTGCACTGGCGAAATTTCTCATCTATAAGAGACCGGTCACCCGTGGAGGCGTACCGACATCGACGCTCTCTAAATATACAAGCAACACAATTGTTTACTCTTTTTTTCGGTGCCCGAGGCTGTGGCAGAAAAAAACGAAACTTTTTATCGAAGGAAAAGGCCCAAAAAGAAGGACTTCTCAAGCTCGGTAGCTTTCTTTGCTTCCACGAATTAAGGCCGACTACAGCCATCACTGAACTTCCGCAGAGAGACCCGCAGTTACAACAAAAGATCAGGTTTCCAGACATCGAACGCCCCCTTGTAGCTCGAATATTGGTGACTTAAAAGGTAGACAAAAATTAACCTTCATTCTCTCTCCCCTTTTTCCCCACCTCGCTCATTGGAAAAAAAAAAAAAAAAAAGCCTGACTTGCTCTAAACAATGAATAAACTTATTCCTTTGGTTTCGTGTTCCTAAAATGCACCGAACTATTATTAAAACTTCGCTAAAGTTAAGTGGAACACCCTATATACGAGGGGGGTTCATAAAGTTCGTATTATTGTCACAAAGAAATAGAGATTCAGCAATCAAACTCGAGTAGGAGTTGAGACATTCTCTACATGTTCGCCACCAAAAGTTACCCACTTTTTCCAGCGATGTACCACATGCCGGAGGCCATTGTTGTAGAACTCCTCGTTTTGAGTGTTCAGGAATCGCTCCACTTCAGCAATCACTTGGTCGCCGTCCTTGAAATGCTTTCCCCTTATTTGGCCACACCGGAAGCGTCTGCACCATTTAACCAAAGTGTCATAAACTAGGGCGTTGTCCCCGAACAACGCTCCCAGATTCGAATGAATATCCTTGGCATTGTTTCTCTTCAAATGAAAAAAAAAAAAAAAAAAAAAAAACGGATCACTGCATTTGCTTGGCACCGACGGGCGGTGTCATTTATGTTTCGACTCCCTAGCGGCGTTCCGAGCTACTATAGCATGCGATGTTTATACTGTGCGGAAACTAGAGGGACGACCCGCGTTCATGTTGATGCCTGTTTTGTTTCGTTTTATTAAATTTTTTGTGTCGATAATACGAACTTTATGAACACCCCTCGTATATGTACTGTCTCGAATGACAGATGATGGGGCGAGAAATGAGGAGAAAGTAGGCGTTTAATTCGGCGAATTTGTGCCGGAAACAAAACTACCAAGAGGTAGCGTCGCAGGTTGGCAGTGTTATCGAGCGCAAGAGCGAGACTGACCCGCAGACCGCCACTCGGAGCCCCTTATGTACACACGTGGGCTTCTGGAACATTCGGCGTAGAATATTCCTAACTCGATCAGACGGCAAGGTTCTCGAACTTATGAGAACGCTGAATTGAAAGAATAAAGAAAAGAAGGGCCCGCTCCCAGGAATTGAACCTGGGGCCTCCGCGCGAAAGCCAAGCACGCTAACCATTCGGCCACACACGCGCTCGCTCGGTGACGCGCGTGGCAATATGTCCGATGAAGTGTCTGCTCAGACGCTGAACATAATTTGAGCATGTTGTCGCGCTGCAACTTTCATGTCTCGGCATATTTTCGGCACGCACCAAGTTCCATCCAAGGCCTCCTAACGTTTTGCGGGAAGACGGAGTATTTTTTTTTTTTTTTAATATCTGCATATTTGATGTTTTAGTCCCTCCCTAAATATGCTTACATACGGCCGCGAATAAACGAAGCGCTGTTTTTTCGTCTCACGGCCTGGCGTTTTTATCATTTACGAATGTTTCCGCTAACCCTAGGCTGGCCTCACAGGCGCACCCCGCCCCCTTTCGCAACAATAGCCGAAGAAGTTCAAGCACCCTGGAGCTTCAACGAAAGCCCGCAAGATTGAGTTGTCCCAAAGTTCTTGGGGATCTTTGAGCATCTGCACCGAGAACGAAGTTTCCTTTCGCCGTAAGTCCCAAGAAGATATTGCGAAAGCAGAAACGGATCTGGAAAGAAACTCAAATGACTCTGTCGAACCCTAGAAACTGAAGCCCTCCGTAGAAAAAACGAAAGGTATAGAAAGGAGTCGCAGAGAGTGGACAGGCTCGGAGTGTTTGTTCCTGGCAGCGAGGACCGGTCACAGTTGGCCTCCTCGACTCCCAGAGGCTGGGATCGACTGCCAGGGCGATCGAAGCATCGGAGGCCCCGACCCCTCCTCGTCGGGCTCACCTTGCGATGGACTGCACTGGACGAGTCGCTTCAGATATGCGCCCATTTCTCGTCTTTTTTACGGCGATAGTTCTTATAAGGGCTTTCCCCACCAGTGGGAGGGAATGATGTCCGTTGTTGTTGTTGGCGTAGTGTGTCCGTCGTCGATGTTTGCCAAATCCTCGAAAACGATTGCGGGAATCGAACCTCGCTCCGCTGGGTGCGAAGCGGAGGCGTTACTAGGGTGCCTCAATGTCCTTCTGTTTAGGGTGATGCCACCCTTTGTAGTACCCGATGCCGACAGCACGCGCTCACGGGTAAAATACAAAGAAATCGACGAAAACAAAATGTCGCCATAGCACAGTCAGCGCCACAAGCGCGTGCAGAGACACGCTCTTTCACGCGCTTCTGAACAAAAAAGGAAAATAAAAGTGTGGGACAAAATGGCCGGATGACTGCACCCTAAGCAAAGCGCACATGAAGGCACCCTAGGCTTTACGAAAGAGGTAACCGACAGCGGTATACAACCCGCTTTATACTTGGGGTTCTTGTAGTACCCGATGCCCACTGCACGCTCTCGGAAAAATGAAATAGCCGACAACAAAATGCCCTGGTAGAACTGCCGATGCCAAGAGCGTGCTCTCACGCTCTCCGGAACAAAACAAAAACCAAGGCGTTCGGAGTAACAGGTGTCTGTTTTGTTCCGAACGCTTTTCTTCACCACCCCACGGTACGTGAACGCGGTAATAAATCTTTGTTCTCTTCCATGGAACAAACGGCCTAGTCTGGTCAATCAGCACGGCGGGCGCCGAAAGGCGATAGAGCCGACAAATGTAGGAATAAACGCTCTTTAACTTCCTTGGCCGGGGCGACGCTGTCGTCAGGCCTTGGTGTAAACGCCGCTTACCGCTCCTCACCCATTAATTTACTATTGCAAATTCAAGCGTAAATCCTACGGAGGCGTATCAGGTCGAAGGACACTTATGGAAACGATAGAAAGCGGACGATAGCCGTTAAGAAATGCGGACAAGATCGCATTTTGTTTCGAAAACGGTGCATTCGAATGAAGGAACATTCGTAGAAAATATTTCATTTCAATACTCGAGAAGGAAATACTCCGACGAATGATTGCATCCCACCGCGAAGAAACGTACCGTGACGGGGAGAGGCGAGGCGTCTCGATGGGCCTTGAAAGGGACCATGAAATGATTTTCCAACTTCTTCTTTCTCCTAAACTCAACAGGGAAATGTGAAATGGTGTGATCGACACCTTGCTCTTCCGCTCCGGAAGTCGATTCCAGTGCCAGCCCTAAGGCGGTGGCTGCACTGGCTCTGCATGCGCCGTCGCTGCACGAGTTCTGCACTCCTCGACTCGGACTGAACTATACACCTTTTCCACAAGCGCGCAGCCATCTTGAATATCGTCACTTCTGGTATGCGGTAAAACATCTTTTTATTCTCTCCCCGCAGCTGGAAGGTGTTTACGAAAAATGCGTGATTGTCACACATTCTTGATTTGCCTCACCTATATTTTCTCTCATATTCCAGGTTCAAATGTTTTATTATTTTTTCGCCCCGCATACCAGATACGGAACCCACGTGACTGAGAACGACAGGAAACAGAAAAGGTCTATAGACCAACTCAACTTGCTGACGTCATACGACCGCGGTGGCGCTGCTGTCGGTACTGCGCATGCGCTAATGCTTCATTCCTCCCAAATTTGGCTTCTGCGCATGCGCAGTGCCCACACCTGTTGTGGGCAAAGCGGGTTTGTTTGTAAACAGTGTGTTGGTCACAGTCCACACGTGTTAAATCACAGTCCAGAACGCGCACGTTCGTCGCTTCGGAAAGCGAGCAAATCGCGCGCCATACGCACGAACACTGAAAATGGAACCTGCCAAGTGTCCTTTTTTGGAAAGGTCTATACTCTGTTTCAGCTTATGATGTACCGCAGGAAAGGCTACAAGCGCGAGCTCCTTGAGGGCAGAGCCGTATATTAGGAGAGTTTGGACAATAGGCGGAGCAAAGGCCGCCGCCAGCGCCGAATATTCCCCCCACGCTTAGAGCGTAAACTAAATTTGTGACACAGCGTCAACCAATCAGGAGACCTCTACTCCATCTCACAAATGTCGACAGTGAAGACAAAGGCACAGGCGCGTGAGCCTAGCTCAGCGAAACGCTTTTGTTTGTACGAGACCTCGTGCATAGGAGGCACTTTCCAAAGCCACTGCTAGAACAGCGTCCTGAGACTGGCTGAAAGAAAGCAGTGCAAAGGGTGGGGTGCGCGAGCGTCTTGAGACGCGGAGTTCCGCTCGGCACGGCTCAAATTATACTTCGTTTCACTTTACCTGCGAGCGAAGCCAAAGCTATAGAAGCGCGAGACCAGCGCTTTTTGCATTTCTCCCCAGCTCGCGCGCTCGAGCAAAGCCTGAACGCACGGAGCTTCCGTGCTCGCGCTTCCAGTTTTGCCTTCGCTCGCACATAAGGTGAAACGAAGTATAGTCGTGGCACAAATTTAGAGCACGCGACCACCGCTAGGGGCTGTTTCGCGGCTTGTGGTTGGCCCCGAGATGCTCGCCTATTCAAACCAATGTATGGCCAAACTCTCTCAATAAACGGCTCTGCTTGAGGGCACATCTCGGCGGCACAAGCTCTCGTGCACCAAGGGCAGCTGCCAACGCTATGAGCTCGCACTTCTAGCCTTGTCTGCGGTACAACATAAGGTGAAACGGAGTATAGACCTTTCCAAAAAAGAGCGTGTGGCCAGTGCCATCTTGAGCGTTCGTGCGTATGGCGCGTGCTTTCCTCGCTTTACGAAGCGACGAACACGCACGTGCTGGACTGTGAAGATCGCACGCTGGACTGTGATTTTGTAAACATTCGAAAGGTCTATAGTTCCCAACTTTCTGGCCCAATCGAACAGATAATGGTAGTGACGGCACGCTATACTCACTTGACTGCTGCCGCCCAGTGATGCCGCAGGAACACGAGTGAGGCTGTTGTCGGCAAAATATCGAGGGGAATTCACCCGCGATTTCTTCCCTCATACGTGGCGCAGAAGTTTTCCGGAACAAACGAGTGGCTCGCAGCTGCGCGTGCAGGTCGGGCGCTCGAGGTGGGTTCGGGCCACGGGCTCTTCGCCACGGATCGAGGCGAGCTAGGTTTTGTTCGCCCCGCGTCCGCCACATACTGGCAAGCGCCAACGGCCGTCGCAGCTATGGCCATGCGGCTCTTGTTAAGTGTTTTCCGTTTGCATTCGTTTGAGGCGTTTATATCTCCCTTTTAAAATAGCCACGTTGCACGCGCTAAAAACAATTCCAAATCAAGAAAGGTAATTGATTTTTAATCTGGTATATTTTAAAATATACGTTTCTCTTTCGCGGGGCACGTGAGGTGCAGCTCAACTGAGGTCGTGAGGCCTATGCACCGTTGGGAGACTCCGAGCGCCCGTGTATATAACTAGAGCATTGTCCACGAGTAACTCTGTGCCGTATCCCAAGTCGAACGCATGCCTGCCTCGAGACCCGAACTCGGCGTGTCGAAGAAGAAGAGGCGCTGTCGGTCCCGCCTGGATGTTGTAGTATCGCGTTCAAGTTGCACTCGGAGCCGAGCCCTCCGGGTTCGGGCTCGAGGAGGCTCGTCTCCCTCCCGCTTGTTAGTGGGAGACCCGGTGTTCCGCGGACTTTGTTTGGGCCCTGGATAGCTCGGATCTGCGCCGGTGCACGGTCACTCTCTCGTCTCGCTCCTCATGCTCGTTGACTGCCGCTTGTTTGTTGGGCTTCGGTTTGTCCTGTTGCTACTGCTGTTGTTCTTGGTTCGTTTTGTTGCGGTTCGTTTTGGTTCGTGATTTGTTTGCGTGCCTCTCCCTGGCTCGCCGCTTGGTTCGATGCTCCCGCTCTTCTCGCCGTGTGTTTGGGAGCATCGTCGTTGTTCGGTGTTGTCCGAGTATGTCGTCGTTGATTGGATATTGGTGGGATTACGTGCTCGCTCGTTCCGGTCTTCTGCGCTCCTTCCATGGACAGGATCGGGGCACTTCCCGTTTTTTCCACACGATTTGTAAGTTTCGATAAAACCGGCGTGGTTTTAATTGAGAGGCGCGCTACGGATTCGATTATATTACAACCTTTGTTAATATTACGGTTGTTCGCTGCGTTTCAAAAGTTGGAACGGAAAAAGCGGGCAAGTGCCCTCTTTTTCCGTTCCAACTTTCGCATTAATTAAAACGCCTTCATGCAGCGCCGCGAAGTCATAGCTTGACGACACAATGCGGCCGCGGCCATGTACCACAATTGGTACGCGCTGGCACATTCTTCCGTGGGCAGGTCAGGATTACAGTAGGTCGTGGTATAAACATACACACGCCATTATTTATTTTTTTTCTTTACTGTGTTACAGATTAAGCACGCTCTCCGCCGCATCTGGGCAACCTCTTTCCCAACCAGCACCCGAAGGCTTATTAAGACTCAAAAGTACATTGTTATAGATGACTTGTTCGTTTCGTCGAATTTGTTTCGCGCTGTTTACGGATATGACGTGTTTAAAGAAAGTTTTATAAAGGGTTGGTTTCAGTGGATATTCACTTTTCCCTTGGCTGTTCGCGTCGGCGGCGTCCGCAGCAGCATGTTCGTCTCATGGGGTTCAGTGGTAGACTAATACTTGGCGGCGCGTCTCTGGGTTTTCGCCGCGTGAACTTCGTCTTGAAAGTTCGCTTCATGCAGTCCAAGCACTGAGCACGTCGGCGGCGACTAAGTTGTACAGTGAGACGATCGATGAATTCCCACATCGTAACACAGAACCGTGTACAAAAGCGGATACCAGCGCAGCCCTGCCAAGTAAGCCGGGTCACTTCGAGAAGCCTGCGTCCCTCGGCGGAGCCGACGTGGAAATCAGTTTGTCAAAACGTCAAGAAATGAGTAGAAGTGATTGGCTGACAGAGGGATATGAATCCCTTAGAGGCGCATTTGCCGCTGCACTCCGAACCTGTCCCCTACTATGGATTCTCCCGATGTGATTGTCTTTACTCCAGTATCTGCGGAGAGGCGTTGCACTTCAACGGGCGATATTGTCGAGCGATAAACGCCGCCTCGTAGTGTCATCGACGAAATTCGTCACCAAAGAAATCTCTTCCGTATATATCCTGCCGGCGTGGTAGTTCCGGAACACTACACCATTAAAGTGGGATGCGTACTAAAGAGAAAATTACTTAGGGATAAAGAAAACGGGAAACACTTATTTATTTTATTTTTTTTATTATTATTATTATCTCCACAGATCCCCAAACCCGATTAACGGAAGATCGATTTTTGGAGTGTCTCTAAAGCGAAAAGGACACTTCAATTCTTTTTTTTTTTGCCACTATTTTTTTTTGCGTTAGCCATTTTGCGGTTCAATACGCAACGAAAATTGCGGTTTCGTGCTGTTCTTTTTATATTTTTCTGTTTATGCGGCAGATTTTTCGCAGACTACCGTTCGAACTGATCAGCGGCCCCTCGCGCGCGCAGGGCTCACAGCGAATTTCCTCCCCGCCCGTGGAATCCATTGTGTTGCTTTTTTTCTGTCAACATTCGGAGTTCGTGGATTCCCCCCTCCCCCTCCCCCCACCCTTCAATAACGTTTTTTTTTCTTTTTTTTCTTTCTTTTTTTTTGGGGGGGGGGGGGGGGGAGGGGCGGCTGGGAAAGAGCTTTTTTGTTTTTTTTACGGTTTCTCCCGTCTGCGTTTTAGCTTTTCTTTTTCGTTTTTTTTTTAATTTATTTTAATTGTGTGTTGTTATAGAAAAAAATGTCCCCGACTTTGTTTTGTTGTTTTTCTCTCCTCCGCCATCCGGTCATTGGGCGTTAATTAGTGCATCTTCCTGTTCCGCGAATTAGTTTGTCGAAATGGGCGAGCCACTTGAAAGGCCTTACACTAACGCTTCCTCGTGTTATAGGGAGCAGCTCAGCTATAGGCTTCGGAGGAACGACACTTTTTGAGGCATTTTGGTGCTTAAAGGAATGCTGAATCCAAATTTGGATTTCGGAAAATAAGGCTGCAGAAGCGCTGAACGGGAACTCCAAAACATCACTGATACATCGATATCTCAAACGGATATTCGTACTTTCGGAAAAGAAGGGCGCGATGGAGCAAAGAATGTGACGTCACGATTCTCTTGGAACAATAGAGAATGAGAGGAAGCGGCCTTGCTTCTCTCCTCCCTTCGGTTCACCCGCTCGGCTCGAGTAAAACTTCCTAGATAACAAGGCGGTAATGCTGAATGAGATGGCGTCATCAGAGAAGGCCAACGCTAGACACAGATTGGACACAAGGACTGCGTCAACCAGGGGTGACATCTGCGCCAATAGACCCTTTCGGAATTCAGTCTGGCAACATTGATCATTATCATCATCTGAAAAATTGCATTTGTGCTATACTAATGGCGGCCTTCTGATTAGTGATCAAGGAAAAAGTTGAAGATGCTCCTAAGCAAATGATTCAATGCCTATACATTTAAGACGGTTCATTGCCGCCATTAGTACGGTAAAAGTTAAACTGCCATTTGAGTCACCAGATGGCACTGAATTCCGGAAAGGGTCTATTGCGCCATTTTGATACAAACCCCATTTTCTGCGCCTAGTTGCGCCAAAAACGCGAAATCGGTCGAAATTGTGCCACACTTCATGCGCCAAAGTAACTCAAAAACTAAAAAAAAAAAGTTTGCGGCGACGCTAGATTTAGCGGGAAACGAGAGCTTGGTTGGCAACGTTCAATCTCGTTGTAGTTAGAGTCAATAAATAAGCTACGCTTTCAGAGTACCGCATTCCTTTTCTTTGACAATTTGCCGACAGTACAGTCGCTCTATTCAACAATATTCTGCTTCGCTGCGGCATCATTGGACAGCGGCAGTCACGTGAGCCGCTATCATCATCATCACGTTTTTTCAACGCCACCATCATGGGTCCAGCGATCCGTTGCCTGCTGCTGTTTTACTGTTTACTGCGCGCGCACGCTGAAGTCCGTCACTCAGCACGCGCATTTTCCTTCTTACGTCGAGATGCGAACAACACGACCTCGATTCGCTACCACAGCTGCGGCTGCGGCAGCAGGCGCAGGCGACGGCTACAGCTCGGCTTGGCTCAGCTACAGTCACTCCTCCATCTGCGCGTGGACCCAAGATGGCGGCGCCTGACGCGCTTCAGACGCGTAGTTTGGGAGTTTCGGTACTCTGAAAGCGTAGCTTTATTTAATGACTCTAGTTGTAGTGAAGTACACGGCACGGGTACAGGGTGGCGCAAGCTACCGCCGGATTTGAAGATTGCAGCTGTAGTACCCTTCTATACCTATGATACGTGGTCTTTTCCCGATTTTCCTACTACTTTCCGCTGTCATTTGTGACTGCATGCTACCGGTGCCCTGTCACGCCGTCTCGCTGTCTGGCCGCGAGAGGTACGACGGACAGGCTATCAAGATTAGCAAGCCTAAGTATTTCTTTCGTTTTGAGAGTAAACCTTTTCTTAAAAGTGCTATTGAGCGCCTCCATTGTGTAATTGTTTCTTCGTGTCCGTAATCTCGTCAAAATGGACGGCGCCGTCGCCGTGAGTACTTTCGGTTATCACACACGTGCCTCCAGTGCGTGAGCATTGAATGAATCGGTCACACACCCGTATTTAGCGTGCATGTGCTGCTCATAGTTTTTCTACCAATTCACTATTTACCTTGTGACTCACTTTTGTGGGGTGTGACTCACTTTTGTGGGGAGTGCTTTCTACCTACGCATGCTTTCTACGAGCGTCCGGTCGATGTCTAGTTGTAGTAAACCGTGCTTCCTTGTTCATGCTCTCGGATCACCGCTTTAAAAAGGTTTGCACTACAATTGCGCTTAGGCACCAGTTCGTATAAACTTGAGGCACCTGGTGCCCACCTAACTTTGCAGCAAGCCTGTGTTTCCTGTCCTCATCTATGCGCATAAAACTCGCATTTGCCTTTTCCTCTTTTTTTCTTTTATCTCGGTGCGTATCGGCGCTGATGACTTATTGCAACCAGTGTGTACAAAAATAACGATTAAAAAAGAAAAACCTTATTTATGTGATTCATATAAGATTTTTTATGATTTAAATTGCTGTTAAGCTGCTCTAACATTTTCTGCTCCTAATCTTCTCCAAACTGTAGACTTTTCTGCTGCGAAGTTGCTCCAAAATGCATAAACTGCTGCTCCGAAACGAGAATTTTGTGCTCCTAAGCTGCTTCAAAATCCAGATTTTTCTGCTCCAAAAATTGCTCCAAACCTGTTCCACCTGCCTCACCCCTGGTCAACGTTCGACTCCAATGTGACTCGCAGCCGAGCGCTGACCCTGCATCCGTTTCCAGTCTGTGTCCTTCGTTGTCCTTCGCTAGTCACGCAAAAACGTCAGCTGTTGGCTCCAGGGGACGAAGCGAAGAGGAGGACGTGTGAAAATCGCGACGTCGCATGTCTCGTCGACCTCATGGTGCTAGGTTTTGCAGCGTCCCGCCTTCGTGAGCTATGAAGTTCGGCTCAGCATCCCTTGGAACTAACTGTTGGCAGTTATCTGACGATTTGTCTGAAACGGCAGGATTTCCGTCCTCCAGAAATGCAGTCCGCAGCGGAGCAAAACGATATCGCCTCCTGGGCTCCCTGACACATAAAGGGAAGGGGAGGGGCACTTATGGAGTGGCACTAGCGCCAAAATGGCGGCGCCCAGAGCGGGGCCAACACGCGCGTTGAGTTCGGCTCTCCGGACGGTGCACCTACTCAGTGCTGCGTAGATTTACTTGTCGGGCGCGGGTCAGCCCAGAGTACTCTACATCTTTGATTGATGCGGCTAGAAAGCTTCCTAGGGACGCCTTTCGAAACGAGGGAAGTGCCACCGCCAGGCTTTTGACCGCGACAACGCTGACTTTGTTCGCACGTTCAGATCGCACGAACAACGATAATTGGATCGCCTTATCACAGCGGAGCTGTTAAGGGCTAGGTTCCCCAGGATCGTGTCCGTGTATGTCGACACAAACCTACCTGGACAGCTACCGCCATCTATAAGCGACGGCGGCAAGCACACAACCAGTATGGTTTCCGCCGTCGCTCGTAGATGACGGCAACCTCTCCAGCTATAATAGAAGAGTGGAGAGTTGGGTGCGTTGGTGGGAATTCATCGTAGGAAACAGCGCGAAAAACAGACGACGATGAAGAAGAAGCACACTGTGTATCTTTGACAGGCGTATATAGATCATTGGAAGAATCGACTTGTGCGCGCTGGCATCTTTTTCGGCTAGATACTAGCCGAAAAAGGTGCCAGCGCGCACAAGTCATTTCTTCCAGCGCGTGCATTTTGAGCTCGTACGATAAGGTCGCTATTAAAGCAAGGCACACGCAGTCACTACGAGTTGTCTCTGCACCTTCCACTTCCTGCGGCCACTGTTGTACATTACGCTTCAAACGTGTCTTTGCCGAGCTGAATCCGCGACGCCTCCATCTTACGGGTACCGAAGTATTTCATTTCGAGGTGTTCACGAGACGTCATTAGCGTGACGGTCGTCACGTAACAATGTAACGTTTTTCTTTTTAATTTTGTAAGCTCGCGACGCCATCCCGTGGCTACCGGGAGAAGTCCAAGCCCGTAATACAGCGACTCATCAGTTTAATTTTGATATTGGACGAGCCGTAAGTTCCTCACACATCCAACTTGGAATATATTCTGCGTGAGATGGAAAACGCCGCGTCGGCGCTAACGACGCCCCCAAAAAGCGGACGGCGCGTGACGGACGGGTATGGATATCGCGGCACCAACGCGGGAACGAAGAGGACGGCTGGAATTCGCGACGGAGGAACGCCCAGAAACAAAAGGAGGAGCGAGCAGACGACATCTTGGAATGCGGAGCTCACGCTGCCTTGTCGGGGAAGAGAAGGCCCCCCCTCTGTGCGCGTCGTTTTTCTCGGCTGCCCGGTGCTGTATCACTCCGCCGACCCTGCGGTACTACTTGGGCACGCGGAAGGTTGTTACCTTGTTACTTCCTCCGCTCATTCCCTCCTCTTGTCTGTCTCCACTGCGCCCGGACCGCACGCTGCGAGCCATTTCAGCCAGTCACGTGACTAGGTTCCCGAAGGTCACGTGACCCTCAATGAACGACATTGGAGTGGTCTCGTCTCTGCGGCCCATCGTATGGAGAAACTAGGGATGTCGCGAACCGGTCGAGGTTCGAGTTCCACCAGGTTCGACTTTTTCGAACTTGTGAAAAGTTCGACTGCTACGCGCATGCGCGACAGGGTGGCCAGTTGGCTTTCGTTTGGATGGTGACGGCTAAGGGATGAATTAAGGGCAGCACTGATTGGTTATTTCAGTTAATACAGTAAAACGAAAATTAAGTTATTAACTTCTTCAGTGATTAGAATTAGTTTCTGTTAATTGCAACTGTTCATAAAATTAAACTAACCCTTCGCGTAGAAAAAAAAAAATTCTCCAAACCTAGACACGCCAGTATCAAGGTCTGGCCACACTGTCCACAAAGTCGAGCCAGTCGAATCTGGTTAAAAGTTCGAAGGTTCTTCGTCGTACCATTCGGAGCCCGAAAGTTCGACCTGGAAACTCGGTTGGACAAAAGTTCGCGACATCTCTAGGAGAAACGGACACTTATCCTGGTGTGGCTCGCGAGGATCGAGCCGGCCCAGCTGGCGGTTGTGCACCGCGCAGAGATCGTTGCTCTGGATTGGCGTGCATGGGCTCCAACGTCTAGCGCGGTCCACTCCTAACATGAAACCAAGTGCGGTCGCTTTTTGTGCGTGTCGTTCGCTGCCGTTTTCTTGGTATCTGTCCGAGCCGCGCATCGCTCGCGGGACGGATAGCCGTGGAAAAGCGGCATGACGGATGACAGTTTCGTATTCAGGCCCTTACATATCCCCTCCAGCCCGCCCGCGTCCCCACTATTTGTTTTCGGCTGGGCGAGTATATTCCTCGTTTCCCGCGTGACGTTACTGTTTGCACTCGAGCGGCGGACGGAGAAAAAAAAAAAGAAAGACCGGGTTCCTCGCTGACGCAGAGTCCGAGAGCGGGCCGAAGATGGATGTGCCTCGCGGCCCCTCCTAATCGTTTCTGGTGAACGATGGTGTGGCCGAACGGTCTATCGTACCACATCCTCCTCCCATATTCCTCTCGCGGGCCTAGAGCACGCTCGAATTCCGCAAGTTTGCTCTTACACCTTTTTTTTTTTTTTTCCGCGTCCAAGAATCCCCAGGGAGTTTAGCAGATACTGGGTCGGGGCTATGACGAGCTGCCTTTTGTCGCCGAGCCTTAGATCCGAGTGTTCGGTCGGCGATTCCGAACGTATTGCTACATCGCGTTCTCGACTCTGTCTAAGCTCGAGTCGTGCCGCCACTTCGCCACCTCGTTTTCCTTCCGAGACGCCCGAGTATTTGTCTCGGTCTTCGGGGACTGCTTCTTTCCCCATCGGCTTCGATTTGAGAGCTGTCTTCTCCGCTGTCAAGGCCGGTCGTGTGCTCTGTCGGCGACACTCGGTCACATTTCCTCCGAACAATGGGAACTGAAGCTGGGGTTTTTCACGCCGCGGCCGTCGTTCGCGGGCACGGAAAGTGCTGGTACGATGCGATGTGCTCCCTCAACAAAGCTGGCCGTGCCCAAACGAGGATGACTCCGTAGCGTTTGCTCCAGAAAGGCTACTCTTTATTGTTCGGGCCATCTCGCGAACGAGTTTATCGTACGTGACTTTGTCGACCCTCAGGGTTGCGTCCTACAGCGAGCAAAATCAATTTCTTTTTGTGTGTCCCATTTGTGTCTCACGGCGCGTGCGTGGCGAACCGCCGCATCATGTCGTCCCGCCCGTCACGTCTCCTGCGAGAGTCTGGAGTCCTAAGCTTGAAGCCGGTGCGATACTCCGCTTCCTAAGCAGAGTATCGCTCCGGTTGTGAGCGCTCTTCCAGGCTTCCAGCGACCAGCTCAGGAAACTCTGCTGGGTCGTTGTTCGACGCATATCCCGGTGAAGCGGCAGGCCGCAACGGAGCGCCAGTCATCGAGTGACCAACCAACCAAACACAGGAAGCAGCGTGCGGGAGGGAAAGCATCTGGCGACCCTGTGGCCAAACTTTCCCGCCCTCTCCGCTTCCTCCTTTCCACTCGTTTAACTCGTCGCGCGTTCGCGCATGCGTACACGGCGACGACGATGCTCGAGCTTCGTTATCTTAAAAAGAAAAGAAAAATATGGCCGCCTCGGTGAAGCGAGCGGTCGGAATGAGATAAAACGGGGGAGGGCGAGGGGGAAAGAGCTGCTGGTGGTTGACCTTCGGTTGACCTTACGTCACGAGTGGAGGGCGGGCGCCCATCGCTCTGCTTTCTCGGCAACAGCGCCGCCAAACTTCGCGGCCGGAAGAAAATGGCACCTTCGAGGAACCAGAAACAAACACCGAAAATGGCCATCGCGGTTTCGAGGGGAATACCGCAAGCACTCGTCAGACAAAACAACAGCAAAAACAAAGCAAAATATAACTTTTTTTAAACATTTTTTTCTAGCAGCAGACCGAGTTTCGGCGGTAGGCACTATCCGCAAATAAAAAAAAATAAAAGAAAACGAAAAAGCTGAAAGCAAACGCGGCCACTAAACACGCGCGTACAGAAATAAAAAAAAAGAACAGAAATAACAAAATGGCGCCTACCAGCTGTTGCGGAAATGTGGGCGGCAGACGATGCCAAGTTCTGAAATCTTGGCAGAGGAAATTTTGTACCGTTATCTTTGTCCGCGGCTGTTATGCCTTCTTTTTTTTTTTTTTTTTCTTAGATGGCTTAAGGTTGTGGCTCGACCGCCTGTGTGTCCCATTGTTTCTTTCGTTTCTTTCACCTCACCACGTGTGTGTGTTTCAAATATTTCACGGGAGGTGGTCTTTGTTCCGCAAGGCATACACACACCCGGCACGCGCGAGTTGAAGGCATTTTTCGGCTGACGTATATTTTGTATGGAGCGCAATAATTTTACGGAGGAGGGTGTGCAGATATCGTGTTCAAAACATTCAATTGTCTGTGCTCGTTCGAATTCTGGGACCTGCATATCGACAGGAAATTGCCTTTTCTTGACTCCTGGCAATCTCGGCCGCGCTCTTGGGGCCTCCTTTTGGCGTTTCTGGGTGCATGGGCTCGTTGTGCCTCTTGGCTTAGTTGCCGAGTTTCTGATTTTTTTAGAACTTCCTGTTTACACGTAACGCCTTCGACGCGCGTAGGTATGTCACGCACTGCTTCACACCTTAGCTTTGTCGCCGTAGAAGATGGGTGTGGTGCGCCTGTTAAGCCTGCAAAGCGCCATAATATTGTCACAGATGAAGGCAACGAGACAATGCATAATGAACTGAAAAAGAAAGGTTTAATCGGCGAACTTGGGCCAGAAACAAAAGGGAGAACAGACGTCGAGAAAGCAGCAGGGAGCACCGATGGCGGCGGCGAGCCACGATGCGTCGGCGTGACTGCAGGCTCCCCATCTACTACATTCGCCTTCTCCAAGATTTGGCTTAAAATGTTCGGGAGTGAGCTAGGGTGAGACTGATAAGGCAAGGCCATTCTGGCCTCCTTATCTTTTACACTCGGGGTTAAGGCCCGTTCACACTCTTGCGACCTCTTAAATCTTGGTTCCTTGCGACCTGTTAAACCTCTTGAAATGAGAGGACACAGTGGCGCCATCTATCGGGTTGCAGTGTAAACTTGACGGTCCGGCATATTTTCTATTTCTCCCGCGCATTATCCTTTCTTTCTTGGCTCGAAAAACTTTTGGAAACGTTATAAACGAGCCTTTCTCATAGGTATTACGCACATTCGACCTCGGAAATGCCAAAAAACCGTCGCTCTTGTGAAATGCAGTTCCACGATCACCGCATAGATGGCGCCATCTACACTACACATTTACAAAGGCAAATCCACGAGAGTATCTCGTCAAATTAACACCTGTCGTTCTTACAACATTAGTAATGTTGTCCTGGAATCTGTATAATCATAAAAATATCTCGGCGTTTATATACGAAATAACGTCTCTTGGGATACTCACATTCAATATGTATTCAACAATACGAACCGCATGTTAGGCTATCTTAAAATATACTTCTCTCTTGCTACCACCTCTTTAAAACTACTTCTTTATATGTCTCGGGTTCGAAGTAAACCTGAATATGCCGCAGGTCTGAGACCCTAGTATAACGCTTGCATGAACACTTGAAGCCCTTCAAAACAGGTCTGCTCGATTCATACTACATAACTATCACCGTACATCCAGGGTGCCCTCATGTGCGCTTTGCTTAGGGTGATGACATCTGACCATTTTGTTACGAACGCTTATTATTTCTTGTTGTTTTTTTTTTTTTTGTTCTGAAGCGCGTGAAAGAGCCTGTCCCGGCACGTGCTCGTGGCGTTGACTGTGCTACGTCACCATTTGGTTTTCGACGGTTTGTTGTATTTTTCCCGTGAGCGCGTGCTGTCGGCATCGGGTATACTACAAAGGATGGCATCACCCTAAACAGAGGGGCTTTGAGGCACCCTACGTACATCCAGCGTATCGTCTCACCTTAGCACGGACCAACGTTACTAAAACACTCAGTTGGGAAACTCGCCGTCGAAACCTGGGCCGCTGGCGTACACCGAGACCGAGCTAAATACGACAACAGCGCCACTCTTTATCATTTCTCTGTACTGTGGTCACCTTGAGCTTTTAGAAAGCCTGTTTTTGCGTAAAAACAAACGGAAAAGACTCTTTTTGTGTGAAATTTATTGGAGTTAAGTACCAAATGAAGGGCGCGTGATGTTTTTAAAATCTTTAGTTTGCAAGGTTTTGCGGCACAATTAATATTGTTTTTATACAACCATGCCTCAGCGGTCCTTTCAGGTAGCGCGTCCCGACCTAGGTGCATTTTAACTTCGGTTCTGAAGACGCGGCGCGTCCGCTGGGGATAAGGGGGTGGCACCCCTGTAACCTCTTCCACTGTATCTGTTCTGGCCGATTATATTCAAAATAGAAGTAACGTGCGGTTCCTCGAGTGGCCGCTGCGGGAGAAATGGCGGCGTTGTGTTCGCCATTAGCTCGGTTCGCGAGGACAGATCGGGGACACATTTTCAGGGCAGTCTCTATGGCAGTTTCCCAACTGAGTGTTTTAGTAACGTTGGCACGGACTAACCGCGAATGCTGTGCTAGCGCGAGCGGCTAGTCTTGACTGCCTTGACTGGAGCACTCGCTACACGAGCGCTCGTGCAGCCGCCGAGGCTTCATTCAAAGCAACTATCTCGCGCTTTTAGAACGCGCGGCTAACAATAGGTCCATACTGACGTGAGACGAAGTATATGAAATCTAATCTGTGCTCACCTGAGCCTCTCTCTGCGCAGGAAAGTTTCACGCTTCTGCTTATTTCGCGAGATTTATTTTCTTAACAAGTCAATTCACGTCAGCTTTTATTAATACAACCATCTTATATATGATCGGGCGCCGACCATCGATATAAAGTTGGCATTGCTCACTGTCACAGGTCACGTTTTCTTTTCAGTCTTTTTTGCCCAAAACATCCCTGGACTGGGATCGCCTTCCCGCTGCTGCAGTCCAGATAGCCGAGAGCTTCAATTGTAGAGATGCCGCGTATAATTATTTTTTGTGTCCTGTTTAACCCGCTCGTTAAGTGAATTTGTTTTGTTTGTATATTGTTGCTTTGTCCACCGCCCTTCTGTAATGCCCTCGGGCCCTGAAGGGTTCCAATAAATAAATATCGGAGAAAGAACAAAGAAAATACCGTTTTCTATTTGGCACGATAGAAACTTCGTCTGTACGGCTGGCACGGCACAACACACTCTACTTTCCCGCGTCCGGTTTCGAGTGGATATCTTGTTCTTGAAGGCAGCCATGTCTGTGTTTAGGCTGGGCTCGCAAAAATATTGCCGATAGTAGCAGGAATGGCAACCATGTCTGTTTTTCAACATTGCGTCTTCGTTGTTGATCGTAGGCCTAGCTGCTCCGATCGGGCTCGCTATTCCAGCCGGCGTGAAAGTGAGTAAGGGGGTGTAAAACAACCAAAAATTGACATAATCCTCGAATTTATAAGTTTCTGAACCCGAAAGAGAAGCGCGTGGAACGAAAACAACGGAGTTTGGCTGTCTACGAAAGTTAGGCTCGGCCATGCCAGGGGCATGTTTCCATAGCGGACGCTTATCGGTCGGCATATAACGGCTTGCGTAATCCGGCGGCGGTTCGACCGTGCGATAGAATTGAAAGACGCCGCTGCGTTCGGTTCTTTCGTGTGGGTTGCTCGCGTTGTTCGGTGGCGATTCGAGCGACGAATTTCGAGAAATGAAAACACGACCGAAACTGCTCGAGACTCCAGCGGCGTGCGTCTAATCCCCGTTGCTTTGTTTCACATTTTCGCCGCCAGGCTGTGCGCTTTTCTTCGCACTTCTCACCTCCGCGCCTTTTTCACCGGGTGTCGTCGCCTCCTCTGGATATTTGAACACGTTTAGTTTACGTAATCGCCCGAAACGCCTGTTGGACTATTGATCGCCGCTCAAAAGCATTTGTCGTGCACCGTTCTGAATTGGGCTTGCACTTGTCAGTGGGCTTTTCTGTGTGTAAACAATTCAAATGTATGGTAACAACACCCCAGATTTGGTGGCAGAAATTCGCTATTCTCCCAAGCACTCTGCTCACGACAAAGGCTGAAGCTCAAGCAGCCCTGCGCCAACAGACGCTACAAAAAATGGCTTGTTAGTGACTAATTAATTCACCGGACGCCATATTTGAGAGCCATGTTTAGAGCACCTGCTCAGAACGAGCTCGCATTAATAGGCTGCTAAGACCGGCGATCTTGATGGTGAGTAATGCACGTTCCAAAAGAACTGCGGAAGCTCGCCGCCAGCACCGCGCTCAGCAGCCAGCCGCGCGCACAGCTATGGCCGCCAGTGAATAACATTCACCCTTCAGTTGCGACTGCAGCCAATGCCACAGCCATCGTACCGGCGTGCGGTCGTGCATCACTACTGCGCGATGCACGCTAAAGACCCCAGGTTAGCGGTTATACTGGCTACATTTCCCGTCTACAGCTGGGAGACTCGTCGCCCTTTGAGGCAGACCAAGTTCTAGGCTGTATTGGTGTTTTACGTGGCCAGGCGAGGGTGAAGTAGGGGAAGAAAGTACTTGACGGAAATACCGCTTCGAACGAATCCCAGACGTTAATCACCTATAAAAACACGCGTTCGTTTTTCACCACAGGCGATAGAAGTCGCAGAAAAAACGAAAAGAAAAACGAGCAGCGTTCACCCCCTCAACTCGCAGCCAGAACAAGCGTCCACGTGATCTAGAGCCGATTATATGCCGCCAATGTTGATCGCAGCCACACGCCGGGGTTGGCAAAGTACAGGACGCGCGCTGAGTTCCGGACATTGAGGGTTCGGCTATTGTCGTCATTGTAGCGATTGGACACGGGACATTACCCGAATGCTTGTCGAGCTGTCGATCATCACGAGCCCAAATCGAATTCCCACGCAATGCTCGGGTCCAATCTATGAGAAGCATTCAAATATCGTCACTATGGGGTACTGCTACCCTCCAGCTACGTCATCAAGTTGTGCGAAGGAGAGATTGAAAGGAAACGCTCGCTTTTGTCCTTGAAATTCCACCGCAACAAACGAGTTTCTTGGTCAGTGTCGTTCCGTGCGACTATTCTTGGGTCCTGCTAGTGCCAGTGAGCTCGTGTAAAGTGAAAAACATTCCAAGCGAACATAGTTGCACGACCCCTTTAAATATTGGGGTGGGAATTGGATTCGCGTTAGGTCACCTGCCGTCAGTTTTACTGCTACGTCTACCGAGGAAGCTGAATTAGTGTAGAGGCCACGCGACGTCGGCACGACAATTTTCCCGTTAAACTTAGCGGGGAAACTGAATTACCGTTTAGGTCACAAGACGCGAAGTTTCCCGCTCAATTTAGCGGGATAGCTCACGTAACGTCGATGTTCCCACTTGGCGTATCGGTCACTTGACGTCAATTGCCCGGCTAAATTTAGCGGAAAATACACGAATGGACGTACGAAATTTGGGAATTTAAGGGTTTCGTTAAAAAGAAACGCTCATCATGCCAGAGGCTTGGTCGAATGTTCTGGGCCTGCTATAGATAACCAGCCTGTCGCCTATTCTCACGACAGAAATAATAATAATAATAAAAGCCATTGGTTGCTGCGGTCGTTTAGACAGCTAGAAGTTACGTGGGTTCAAGGCATCAAATATAAATAACACGAAGATAGGGAGGGTAGTATTGTGCCGAAGATGCACTGCGCCGATCCTAGCTGGTGCACCAAGGACTCGCTTCTGCTTCGGCGCCTGGGCCTCCTGCCCGCAGAGCTGGGATTGGTTTCCTCCGGCTTTCGCACAAACCGTGGAAAAGTTCGATGGGGGCTAACGGGTCTCCAGGTTTGAAGTCCGACCGAGGCGCTTCGCCTCGTTGCTAACCTCTTCCCGAACGTGACTCCCCGAATTTCCTCGTGTAAGCGGCTGGTGGAGCAAAGGCCCGCACAGAGAGCGCGAGAACGAATGCTGAAGAGGCGCTTGCTCCATTATCATTAGGCTGCGTGGGGAGTGTCCAGCATCCTATTTTATTCTATTCACCGAAGAAGAAAAGCGCCAGAATTCTACTCAGCCTGATGCACGACCGGTCCTGACCTGATCAGCCGTATTGTTGGAGGCTGGGCGCCCCCGAGTTTGGAAATAACCAACCCTAATAACCAGGGTACTGAGAAGGAACGACTTCTTGCGACATAACAGTAATTGTTTGTAAAATTTGTTGCACTTTTTTTTTTATAATTCTCGTAAACTTTATTTGAAAATGAGGAATTCGTTCTTCGTCTGTAAGATTTTGACGGCTTTGAACATAAATGAGAAGTCTTGGAACTTGTTTTAACTTGAATCTCAAAAAAATTCAAAATCTAATTTGTTTCGATGTTGAGCGGTAAGGAAATTTAAAACCTTCGAACCCAAACATTCAGAAACCTCGATCGTTATCTTGGAACTTTTCAAATTCAGCGCTCAGCGGGGTTCGAAAGTTGCGAAACTTTCGAATTGGAACCTCAAAGGGGTCCTGCAATGACTTTTTTACTGGTTTTTAATTTGCACTGAACCTGAGCGCACTGAACGTAGTAACTTAATGAAACTTTTCTTTTCTCAAATTTCGCTTTATTTTAAAAGTTATAGGCAAATTAGAATTACAAAAACAAGCAAAAAATAACCTCCTTCATGACGTCGTAGGTCCTGGCTTGAGTGGCCGTGAACTAGAGGAAGGGTAGTGGGCTCATCAAGCGTTGACGGCTGCCGCACTCCGTGTCGACGACTCGAGAGGGCGCCACTAAAGCATGTGTTGGATAGGCTGTATGAAGCGGGCGGTCAGGGCGTCTCGCATTGCATTTGCTACGCGATTAAAGACTAATTCGGCATAACACTTCATTGGCCACAAACGACAGCAAACACGGGGTAAAGATCAGTTCAGAACGGGAGCCACTTCGCGCTGCCATACCGCCAAATGGCCAAATCGCCAACCAAGCCCGCGCCGAAGGCCTTCGGAACGCTCGGAAGCGGTATACGATCCCTTCGGAACGCTCGAGCCGGTATACGATCGCAGCGCCGCCGCGTACATCCGGGATTTTTCTGCGCTGGCCGTTCGTCGGGGCCTCATCCCACTAGCCCTTTCTAGTATGCGCCGTTTTTCCCGCCGCTTGGTGGCGGGTATGTCGACGGTTCATTTCTTGTTTCCGTACTTTACAAACTGCGTTTGTTTCTTTTCTGATCTAAAATACTGAACAAAAACTACTTTCATTCATAATTGAAACGGTTCGCGACACTTATATTTTGTATTTCGACTAAAAAAAAAAAAGCTTTTAGCGGCTCTGACCAGTAGTAAGCCCAGGACCAAAGACGTCAGCATGTCGCGCGCTTTCGGCAACGTAGGTCGCCCTCGTAGGCGGAGGAGGTTTCCGCGTCGTCCGGTTAAAATATGACGCACTGATATTTAGTTACTCTCTCCATGCCCGCTGGCTTTCCCGAACCCCAAGAGACGTGGAAACCGCAAAAAAGGCAGACGCTTAAATATGATTGCAGGGCCCCTTTAACAAAGGTTGAAAATCTTGGGAAATGTACCAATGGGAAGCTTTGCAGGTTCGCGGCATCCCGCGGGATCGCGTAGTGTGCTTCTTTTCGAGGTCTCTTAGACGTCCCGAGAAGACGGCGTGGCCAGCTGCCGACGTTCATTGATTCCCTGGGCAAGTCCAGATGGCGGTTGACCTGTGGGCGCCACTGCTGTTGTTTTCCGTAAATAGAGCGCCACCTGTTGGCGCGTTCCCCGCGGGACAGGTGGCGCCGCGGCATCCTGGCCCGCACTGCGTCCTTCGTCCGGCACCTGTTGCCCGTGCGACCATCTGTCGCGTCGTCCGCTTGGGTGAGCAGCCGAGCTCTTGGAGTGGTCCTCATTATCCGCTGGCATGTCTAGTGGGAGCACGGACTCGACTCGCGCAATGCAGCGGCGCTCGACTGACCAGGCTGGCTTCGGCTGGGCTCAATCGGCAAAGCACCGAACACGTGCACCGATCGACGACGCAACGAAACTGGCCTTTTGCCGGCTCCGAGATCTCTGCTCGCCATACTCCGGTGTTCAACTCCACCGCATCGACTCTTTTTCTCTTCGCTTCTTCGCATGACCCGTCTTGAAGTTGTCTCGTGAGCATCCTCGAGGCCTTTTCGGCGCCTTCGTTAGTTCCTTCTTCACCGTCCAATTAAAGCGAAATTCGAATTCCGCTCGCATCGGCTGAACGGATGGCCCGGAGCTGTTTGCGCCTCAGCTGCACGCGCTTTCCAAGACTCCGCGAGTTGCCGCCAAGTTCGTTCAACTCATTCCCCAACTTGGGCCGCGTGCAGTTATTTTTTCTTCGTTTCCCCTTTTTCTTTTCTGTCTTTTTTTTTTTTTTTCCGCATGGGAGTCTTTTGTTCCTTTCGTCATGCGGTAGGAGAAACAGCTGCGGGGCCCATCGTGATTGGCTGATTAGAGCCAGATAATCTCGAACCCCACGCGTCGTGGTCCTCTACCTGCCTCGTGTCGTTTTCTCGTTGCTTTTATTGCGTGTTATTGCGATATACGGCGCTCGTTTATTGACAAATCGATCGCTTCGTTGCAGTCTCTTTCGCAATCCTTCTGTACACCCGGCAAAGTGCTCTTCTATGATCGTTCGAGTGATTCTCGCAGGTAAACAACCAACCCTCGTGGATTCAAAGAAAGGATTACAATGAGCTTCAGGTTGTGGTATTCGAATAACGGCCGGCCACGTATTTTGCATGCGTATACTCGGAGATCCGATTTGGCAGGGTGGAGCAGACGCGCCTGGCGTTGTGTCAGGTAAACGCGTCACAACGCTAAAAAGTCTCTAACACAGCTCTGTTAGAGACGTTTTAGTGTTGTGTCGTTTACCCGCAGTCTCGGGGTTTTTTCAACCATGTGCAATGTACACCAGCTCGTTTGCACCCTTACATTTTGTCGAATAAATGTGTTCGTACCTTTTCTCAAACTTCTGTGGTCATCACCTTCACAGAGTGGAATGGCTCATCATTTTTGGACGCGGTAAACACACCCGTTGGCGACGCGACACCGTACTATCTCTCTGTCGTCGTCGGGAGGGCAAATATATTTAATACGCGTAAGAACAATTGCGGAAAGTGTGCGATAAGAACAAGAGGCGAGTGTGGCTACAATGTTTTTGAGCTTTCCAAGTTCCTCCTTGTTTATAAAGTTAGTCGATTGCGAGCGTGAGTCGCGAGGGCTATGTACCAGACTTCTCGGCACGCTTATGCTCACCACTCAGGCAAGTGGACCGATTCCAAACCGGTACCCAGGCTCCCATTAGGTTATCCCTTATCACTGGGTAATATGTTCTTATTTTATGGCATGTCAAGGGCATGAAAACACCTACGCGCCACCATTCAAGGTGCAGCTATCAAATTCCGAGAGCCTATCTGCAGAGACTACATTCGACTTCTCGTTCTTCCTTCGTTGCGGAAATTCAGTCAAGACACCCCACGGTCTTCGTCTCCTATTCTTTCGAGGAGGCAGCTCTCTTCGACCCGCCAAGTGCCTGCCAAGTGCCAGCCAAGTATACCCACACCGTTGCTTACCCAGATAGTTGTGCTGCCACAACCAGCCGCTATTTGAAGTTCGAAACGGCGTCGTCGGCGTCGCGATTCTCAAGATGGCGGCGCCATGCTCTGCCTCTCGCTCGTTGCCTACCGCCGGACTTTGGCTGCGACCAACTTTTATCGAAGGGAGCAAGCTCGCGCTTGATGCATGAACCTGTCACCGACTCCCTCATTTCTAATTCTATGCTTCGTACGAATGCGATACAGAGGTAAAGGTTGAATGCAGGCCAGTGATTCCCCTACGGGGGTGAACCCCCCCCCCCCCCCTTGTTTTTCAGATGACACCCCTCTATTTCGCAACGACTCCTATATTCTCAGTGCACCCCTCCCCCCTAACTCCCCCCTAGAATTTAGACACCCCCCTAATTTCAATTCCTGGGGAAACCTGTGATGCAGGCTACGGGAAGCGCGCAACTTGTCCTTCCGTTTGAGGACGCGATCGTCTGCTGCCGTAGGCCGGAGCAGACAACTTGCACTCGGAAGGCAGACGTTACGAAAGGGACACTTAATGGAGTTCTGGCGTGCGTTCTGCGCCTCGAGTAGGACATGGATTGCAGACGCTCGATGCGGGTGCGAGAAAATCAGACCCAAACCTACTTCCGATACAATCTAAAGAACGATGCAGGCGGTAAAGAAATGACCGGCGCTCTCGCCATTTAAAAGGGCGGGAAGAGGAATCAAGCCCCGCGGCATTGATAGATGATGATTCCGGAATTGCGGTATGTACTCGGGGGCCAGGCGCGGCACGGCGCCATCGCCATTGACATCGTCGGCCTTCCTTCCCTCTAAAAGTTGCGGCGGCCAGTTCTCCGCGCTCCTCGTGATTGTCATTCTGCGTGCTCGCTTTCGATTTGAATCGGCAATCGCCCAAACGAGCGATTCGGTGCACCGGTCGGGATGGACGTCGTTCGCTGCTCCGAGCGCCTTCCTTACGCTCCGAGGAGGAGAGGCTCGCTTTTCGCCCTTCCCGACTCATGTTCTGCTTCTTGTTGTTGTGTTTTTCATCGATTGTTTCTGGTCTGATTGCAAGATGAACAGGCCCTTCTCGAAAATCCCATCGAGGGAGTTTCGGACGTGCTCGGCGCGGCGTTTCCTCGCCTAATGGAAAATTGACTTCGGGGCGCGGATGAGTGATTAGTCCTCCGCTCGTGTTACTTCTTTTCGTTCTTTGTGTAGAAGCAGAATAGCCAAGTAAAATAAGTTTCGAGGGTTTGGAGCGCTTGTCAACTAGAGGGTAGCGGCGTGGCCGTTACTGGGTCGATAGGGCGGGTTCTTGAAGGTTTAGTTACAGGCCATCGCCGATCACCCGCGTGCTTGTTGACGTATCTCCACTCAATCGATGGTAATGACTCCCTTAATCTACGCTGTTGATGTTTAAAACAGCTGGCTAACAACTCAGAGGCCACAACAATCAAACTGCAGCACTCATTTCTTCTTCCTCGAGAAGCGAAATATATATGCAGTCGAGCTGGAAACATAATCAAACCCCGGGACTAATAAAATAACGGAATGTCGCGCTGTACATTGTTTTATTCCTCCCTGCCTAAGTTCTTCTTGTTAGAATAATATTAGTGTATTCACCATGCACACGCAAGCTGAGGGAAGAAAGCTGTCCAAGCAGCTCGACTGGTCCCCACCTACAGGCACTCAACAGTGCTGAACGAACACAATATATACTAGTCATCATTACACGAGCAGTTATATGCATACCAAACTAGAAATGCTAAATTTCTGGAAATTTGGAAAATCGAAAAACAACAAAAATAGCATTTTTTTTAAACATCTGGAAATGTGTTTAAGCAAAAATCTAGGATTTCTTTTTTTTTTTTTTTAATTGAGGAATACCGTAAGATTAAGACACCGGTGGAACTAAACTCGCGGTCAGCTTTCTGTCGCAATGCAGTCAATGCTAGAGAAGAAAGTGCACCAACCGCCGTACACGCGCTTTCCTCCTCTCTTCGGATTGCCACAGAAAACGAAACACAAATTCTTTCAATTTCTTTCGAAAGAAATCCCGCCTGTGTCTTTCGGTGTTCCTCAACTCAGCCGACACGCTCATCAGTCTACATGATATTTTGAAATATGCCAACATATATCAACAACTGCAAGAGTAGTTCGCCAGTTTTTTTTTTTTTGTGTGTGTTTTATTCCGATAGTACAATTACCTCGTATTATTTTTGAATGTTTGAGAGCGTTGTCAATTTAGTAAATTTTTTACTACGCTTCTGGCGATTGCAATACACTCTTCAGCATACTAAATGCTTCATTGTATTTACTGTGACGGTCAGCTTGCAGCCACCGTTGGTCAATTATAATGATAATAATACTAATCTTATTTTCGTGTTCCCAAAAACAACCCGATGGTCCTCACTTTGGTGCACAGTGAACGAGTAAACGCCAAATTAACACTGAGTATTTCAGTACCTGGATTGTCGAAGCGATTGAACCGTGATTGTGCCGATCTGCAGATGGTATTGACATAAAATGTAGAGTGATTCCTAGTCAAAAGGGAGGGGGCATGGATATTAACATCGTATAAAAGCGAATCATTATCTATAATTCCATTTGCTATTGCGTAATATAACATTATGATGTTAAATTAGACAAAAGTATGCCCATATGGTGGTGCAGTAGCGGAGGCTCGGTGGCGTGTTATACAAGTGTCGTGGTTTTTATTGAAGAGAGCGTCACAATGTTTTAACTGAAGTATGTGCGGTATATAACATAAAAAAATGGCTTCTTCACACGTACAAATGTCAGCAGCACTAAGTTATTACACCTCTCTTTTCAAAGTTTTCGAAAGTTTACTTCGATATATTTTTAACATTTTTAGCCATACTGCTGCACAATTCACACTGAACGGTAGGTCATTTACTGTATGCTTTTAGGGTAACGCAAACAGTTTGACGACGGATAGATGCGTCAGGCAATCACGAGCGGTTGTCTTTTCTCCCATTTTCTCCCCGGATCCGTCACCGCACCATTTCTATTTCTTTTTTATGTACTAAAAAAAAATCTATCATAGTATTAGGTGTTTAATTCTCCACCTGCACTGTCGACAACATGACTTGCGATATGACTATTTTTCGTTTTGACACGTTGCAGAAATTTAATGAATAGGTTTGTAAATTATATAAAAAAAAATTGGGTGTCGTTTTTTTTTGCATTTAATGTTAAGCGAGGGAACAAAAAAGAACTTGTTTTTTTCAAGATCTTGTTTTTTTTAGCTTTTTTATTATTATATATAACGGAATACTTCCCTCGTCAAAAAAAAAAAAAAAAAAACAACACTGACAATGGTTTACTTTGAGCAAATATAACTAGAAAAACATTTCGAGAATGAACACACACAAAAAAAGTATATAATGCCGAACATTTTCCTAAGAAAAATAAACAAAAACGTAAGTGCAGCAATTAGAGGTGGTTTATATCGAAACAAAAATAATCGCGTAGCTCGTATATCTTCTAAGATTCTACAACGAGACTTGAATGTATAAATGTGTGTAACAGAGTAGGCGAAATTCTTCGAATCATTGGAAGGCCATATGTTGTGGATGACGTAACATCCGGGGGACGGGTGGAAGATGTTGCATCTTTCTGTCTCGAAAGACATATCTAAAGAAAAACATTTTTTTAAACATACTCGACGGAGAATGATGTCATTAAAATGAATTTACAGCGAAAACATAATAATCTAGAGCTATATTTCCAGCGTAAAACGAATTTGTAGTTAGTGCCCGCGGGAGCCCGAGGAAAAGTTGTAACTATAAAAGTAACTCAAAGTAATGAATCGATTACTTTTTAGGGGTCGTCATTTGTAACGGTAGTCCGTTCCTTTCTAGACCAAGTATGATTGTAATTGCAATTAATTACTTTTTTGGAGTAACGGGCAGAAGTCTGGTTCGTCCGCTGTGCGTCCGCGAACGGCTCGGAGTTGAAACGGAGTGCGTGGGTTGCTAGCAGTTTCTCGCTGGTCGCACAGTCGTTAGGAAAGAAATCGAAGTAGAATCAGGGACATTGGAAACTTCGGGATGCGAGGTTTGACCGCCTTCCTCTCCATAAGTTCAGTGCCCTCTTCTGCGAGACCCGCCATGTTTCCCGGTCAGACGATGGCGGGACGGCACTGTTCGATTTCATGGCGTCATTCTCTTGAAATGAGTGAAAGGCAAGTGCGATATGGTTTCGTATCGCAGCGGACGAGAGCGTGCGCGGCAGTGTGCAGATATCCAAATGAGACACGATACGGGCGAAATCACAGCCTATTACTTCATTTATTTAAATTCATACGTAGAAAGTGGCGACAAAACGAACGCGTTTCGAATAGATTGATGCCGTTCCTCCGCTTGGTGCGATGTGCCGCTCTTCGTAGTTTCCGATGCCGCTCGTAAGCGCAGGCGCCACAGAAAGGCACCCAGTATAAGCCGCAACTGTTGACAAACAACGAAGCGTGGAAAATGAAACATCACTTCTCCCTGTAGATGCACGTCGATAGCCCCGACGAGCGGCGAGCACTTGGGCGGAACAACGGTGCTAACAACTGTAACAACCCGCTTCTCCCGGAAACAGACTGAGGCAGCAGCAGCGCTCGCTCGCTGGCCGCCTGCTGTGAACCCGGCAAATGCGGCCACTATGACTCTGACCAAGGGGTTCGCGCGTCTGGTTTGCCCTCAAGCAGCGTGGCCACCGCTCGAGGCCAAACCGGAGCAGCATCCACTGTTGCCAGATATGCGGCTAAATGCCAAGTGACGATTATAACTGATATTCGCGTTTCAAAATTATTTAGCGTATCAAAATAAAATGGGTGGCAAAGTGACAAGGACTTTCTTACGCGTTTCATCCAATATTCGCTCGTTTCTAGGCTCGTATAAAGTCAGAGTAATGTAAAGAAAAAACAACTATGGGGTAGCTCGACAGACCCCCAGCAAAAGTTGGACTCGGAGTCCATAAACCACGTGATAACGATCGACCAATGAGCAGTTGGAATGACAGGCTCTCTACGCTAGGAGCTTAGATTGAAGAGATGCTCAGACAATGGGGAGCGTTTGGAATTTAATGGCGGCCGCCTCTCGCGAAGATTGGTTGCCAGTGCTCGTGACGCTTCGGGAACCTCCTCGGAGCTCGTCTTGCAAACGCGGCCCAGAAACCACGTGATCCCGGTCGAGCGGTACTCTGGAATAGACGGCGCACGCCCAGTAGCCGTTGGCGGAGGTGCTCCCTGCGCGTGCCTACTGCCACCGTGGAAAGAAATGCGCGCCCCTTTGGAAACACACGGTGCGAGGAACTCCGATCGGCGTGCTCACCGCTTTCTCATACAAGCCCGGTGCTCTTCCAATTATTTCGTTTCCGTCAAAGCGAGGGCAGATAGAAAATCAGCTGCCGCGATCCTGTCGGAGAGGTGCAGGTCGCTCTCCAGCATCCACGGAAGCTTGAGGAATCGCCTTCGCTCCTACATTTTGCCGGAGCTTGTATACGAACACCGCCGGGACATCCGACAAACATAGGGAAAGGACCGTGACCTCATTTGGTGCCACTTTGGACCCGATGCATGGACGCTAAACAGCCGAACAAGGGTTCTTGGCGCCGTAACCAAGTCACTACGTGCGAGCTGGTGGTTGTTCGACAAAACACGCGACTGAGGTATTAAGTCGAAAAATGTTGAAAGAATGACCTCGTCGTGGGACATGGATTAGGAGCGTTCTTTTCTCCCTAGGACGACACTGTCCAAGACGGGGAGGGCGCTGGACCACGGGTTGTCCCCGGGGCGTGAGCGGACGGAGGTGGGTGCGGAGGCCGGCCGCGTGTGTCTGACACCGCTGCCGCCACGCGGTCCGCCTAATTGGCGCACGGGGCGATCGGGAATCGATGGTGTTTGCGGCCCTCTCCCCGCTTGGACAGAGCGCTCTGCGTGGGCCGTATCTCCGATGCCCCCGGTAATTAAAGCGGCCGATGGATGGTCCGGGGGACGCTCGACGACCCCTTTGGAGCCCCCCGGGGACGTCGGGCCTCGATCGCCGTGTCGTCCACACGGGCTGGCCTCGGTACGCCGCCAGGAGACGCGTGTCTTTGCGGGGAGTCGAGGCGGCCCTCTGAACGAGGCTCTCGAGCGGAGAATGCTCCATCCGGTCGACCCGCAAATGGGCGTCGCTCCTCTTGCTTTAGACCGCTGTGCTTCTTGTACTTTTACGGCCTATAGGGCGTGAAAGCCTTCGAAAGCTCCTCGATCAAATTCACGCATTGTTCTGGGATCACGCAAGACGCGTGTCACGACCATGGCCATTTCAGTGCTGCCCCAGTATTCGCTTCGAAGCACCGCGCACGGGCCTCGTGCTTTGGCGCATTCATTTCACGATACTTGTAAGACGAACACAAACAGAGATCTTTGACGCGGAAGTAACTCTTTTTAGAGCTCTCGATTATCTTTCTATTTGGACGGTGTAAGCGAGCATCTTTATCGTCGAGACAGTCACCTGGGTATAGCACCATATCTGAAAGTTACGAAAACTTTGACAGGGTGGGAACTGATACACCTTTGCTCCGAAATCGTATTGCAGGCTACGGAAATATACTGCCATGTTTACACAAATCACGGCCCACACGCACTAGATCACAGCACATGCACGCCGATATTTGTCGCTTGGGAAGACGAGCGAAGCACGCGCTATACGCCAATATCTCAGGAGATGTGTGCATGGACTCTGTTCGAGGTCTCATAGGCAACTTGGGGTCTTACTAACCCAACATCAGCTTCTCTCTATACGAATTTCAATGTTATTTGTTATTGTTGATGTCGGCGGCGATCGGCCGTACCGATAAGCCACGCCGTGATTGTATAAAACCTTGACCGACCCGGAGTTGCTCGCTCCGGGAGGCGTATACTATCCAAGCAGGAAGCGGCGCCCCCAACGACCGGTTACGTGAACCGTTGGCGGCGTCTCGTGATGACGGGGCTCGCGTCTGGCAACACTGGTCCGACCCTTCCTTCTTGCAGACGGACGCAGCAGAGCCGAGTGGGCGGTTCCCAACATGGCGCCGATCGAGTCACGATTGCGGCCGCCGCCATTTTTGGGACACTGGTTTCTGTGTTGTGCCGTCGCGGATTGTAATGTGGTTATACTCCGGCGGCTGATGCTATCGGAAACGTTCGCGAGTGGTTCTTCCTTCTCTGCGGGCCGCTTTTTCAGAAGATGTGGCGGCCGGTTCGATGGCGACGTTGGCCGTGTGCTGTTGTTGTTTCTGGTGCCGGAATCGTGACGCCAGTGGGCGATCCTCTATGCTAAGTGAAGTCGGTCAGTGCGTACTTGCCGGAGTTTCCTTTCTGTTTCGGGATTTGAGAATGGCCAGTCTGGGATCTCCGCCGCCTTTTCTCCAGCGGTGGGTTAGGCAGGCCTGGTGTGGTACGAGTAGCCCATGTCTGGCAATGCCGGAGATTGACCGAAACGACGTTCTCGAGTCAGTTCAGGAATGAGTTACGGGCGAAAATACGTTGGGTTCATCCACACCCTTGTATAGACCATAAAAATCCATTATATAAAAAAACAAAAAAAAACGAGGACAGAGACGGGAACGGAACACAGAAGACAGACAGGCGCTGTCTTTCGTCATTCGTTCCTTCCGTGTTCCGTTCCTGTCCCTGTCCTCGTAATTTTGTGCGCTATTTTTTTTTTTTTTCATAGTGTTCAACCAGTACCAATTTGCCCAGCTTGTAGCACCTTACTACAACCCATTATAGACCTTGATTCTCTTGGGGTGTGGAATCTTGGTATTGAAACGCGCCCTTGGACACGAGGTTGAGTGACGTGCCGACAGATGGCGTCACCAAGGAGGCTACATAGAGCCGCTACCTCAGACGTCTACATTAGATTACCATCCTCAAAATACGCAGCGCCTCCCATCGTCGTTTCGACGTGGCGATCCGATGTACGGCGCGCGAAGGAGTACCCATAAATACAAGGAACGGTTAATGGTTGTTAGCCTTTTGCGATTTGAGAACGCAAGTAGGACGACAACGAAGCAGTCGGCTTTGGGACGTGTTCGCTCTGCTTCATTTGTGTTCTGAACTCGCAGTGGTATGATAGAAGGAGCCACATCCAAGATATACGGAGCTCGTGTCAGCCCAAGCGTACAATGGAACGGCCCCACAATTCCCTGCGCGGTGAAATTGGGGAATTGGCGAGGTCTATTTATTGTGAGCACCATGAAGCAAACTCTAGAAAGTCGGTAGACAAGAGAAGTGCATGAGGACAATCAAGCCTACAGGGCTTTGACACAACAAATACGCAACAACCCGATTCAAATGGGTTAGACACAAGCGTCATCACCATGATTTCGTTTCTCATTTGAGTGTTTTAACAGAACCTGTGTGATGCGTAACTTTCTGTAACAATAAGGGAAAAACTAGTTAGGTTACGTTGCCTCGAATAATGGCAGACAACCTAACCTGAACTTTGTCTAATGTTTGAAACAAAAATGCTTTCGCTTTCTGCAAACGTATTTTGAAGCCCCACGCCCAAACGCGTTTCCCCGCAAGCAAACACTAGGCCTAGCTTATCGGAACCCTCGTAGCAAACTCCGAATCAGACCATGTAACTCTCTGGGCGTCTCAGGAGGGAAAACGACATCCCCCGTGTCCTATTCGGGAGCCGCTTTCAACGGGCAGGCAGATTTCCGGCGCTCGTTAATGCTCGACCCATTTCCTTCCCGGCGCAGATTTCGCGCTCCCGCGAGTCATCGGTGTCCGGAACCTTCTTTTGTCTTTCGTCGCGGCAGGTGTTCCTTCTGGCGGATAAAGTATATCTTGGAGAGGAACCACCCGCCTTTGTTCTTTCCCTCTCCTCTAATGATTCAATCTTCATTCGGTCCCAGATTCCCGGTCCATTTCTCGTTTTGCATAAGATACTTTCTGAGATACTTTCTTTTCTTATCTTCCAGGCGAGTTTCAAAACGATCTCGCGAGCTCTGCAAATGAACCGAACATTTTTCAGTTTTCCTTTCCTCCAGTATAATCTAAAGGAAGAAAAACATTTAAGAAACGTTCCTCGCGTTCGCTCGTCCCAGTTTAAAAAAAAAAAGAAATGAAAAGAAAAGGGAATAAACGAAATTCAGGATATGCCTGCAAAAATCCCAAACCCTCCCCGGTGGCGCCAGAGCTAGCGTAGAAAAGCACCCCCATGCGTCCCTAATTACCCGGGCTTTTTCTTTTCCACCATTTTCCTTCCGCTCCGCTTTTCCCGCCACTTCAAACGTGACGTCACACGTGCCACCGCCCAATCCGGAGGAGCACAGGTGGGACGCGTCCCCCGCCGTCTCCACGGCTACCGCCAATCGATGCCCCGTTCGAGCGTACGCTCCGTTGTCCGTGCTCTGTCCCCTCTTTGTGACTACCATTACGGCTCGGTTGCTTCTGGCGGCTCCTCTAGCGCGCCGGCGCGAGGGGGCGGCGAACCGACGAGCGCGGCAGCTGCACCGGCGGCGGCGTCGCATCGGCATCGTCATTCATTGCGCCATTGTCAGTCCGCTCCGGCGTTGAAAATGGGAGTCTTTGTTTCTTTTGTTCCTCGGTGGCGTCTTTGTAACTGTGTTTTGCTTTACCGTACTCTTCTGCGCTGTCGTGACTCTTTTTATTTCTCTCTCGTCTCTTCTCGGTGTCGGAAAATTATCTCCGCCGCGTTAATTTTCTAATTTGTCCGGCTTGAATCGCTTTTGTGAGCCGGCCCACCTCCCGTTTCCGGTCTTTTTTTTTTCGTTCTTTTTTTTTCTTACCGAAGAGTGCCGGCTGTTTGTCTCTTTAAAGTGCCTCGTTCGTTCCACGGCGAACTTAAAAGGACATCCTGGAGCTCTAGAAGAAAACGTTTGTGTGTTGGAAGGAAGTTCACTGTCGGGACTGCTTAATAAAGTCGCGCCACCGTCGGCCTTTTGTTTTTCTTTCCGAGTGGATGGACAGGGTTCTTTCAAGCGGACGGCGGAGTTTACTCCATCCAGGGCGCAATGACACGCGTCGCATTCGTGTGTAAGGCCCGGCCGTGGCGCCACCGTGGGCGATATGGGCGACTATTTTCGTTCCGCTGAACGGTAGTAACGTTAGGCGGCTATAGCGTTTGAGAGAGGCTTTATTTATTTGTGTATTTGTCCTGACTATACTGTATCTAAGGTTGTATACCGGCCTTTGAGGTATTACGTAACGCGAATTGCTAGTTGAGGCACCCGACTTACCTGCTTGTCAAATCTGCTCAAGTCATCGCGAGTTCTACTTAAAAAGCTGTTGCTTAAAGTTGACTGTTTTTCGGTAAATATGAATTCAGCGAGACACCAGTCCGCGCCTTCAAAGCTCTACATAAAAGTACAAAGTTAGTATACTTAGATCGTATAACTTTTCACCGAGCGCACGCCTTATAAAATAAAGATGCGAGAGAACTGGTGGCATCCCCGGGTCAACGGTGATCCCCACCAGGGGTCTCCAAACCCAGGAGGCCTTCCCATCGGCCCTCGGCTGGCCGCCATCCTTGCAGCGACGCCCCGGCCCACGGCCCCTTTCGAGTCCGCTGGCGACGCTCACCAAACGCTTCGTGTCCGTTCTGCTTCTTATCCTTCTGATAGTTATTATCATCACCGGCATCTACACTCTTCGTCCCGTTTTATGTCTTTGTAACTAAGTTAAAAATATTCTGCGTTCTCATGTGTCGTAAGTATCGTGTATTGTCATCATCAGTTCGAACCATTATCATTAGTGTTCGGCCCTCTGCGAATGTGCCAACGTTACTATGCCCTTTGTAATTGTAATTGGCTCGTTTGTAGGCTTATGCCCTAGTCCCACTAGAGCGACAAACAGAAACAAACGACAGCGACAAGCCTCAATCACACGCAGCATGCTCGCGATGGTATACCTTTTGCAGGCGTTGAGTCCTTACGGTGCTCGTGAAGTAAGCGCTAGTGATTGCGAGCCTCGCGTGCGTGATGCTCGTGTTTGAGCATAGCCTCCTTTATTCTACGAAGCCTGTTAAATCGCGAAAGACTCTGGTTGGAGCCTTGTCGCGGTCGTTTGTTTCTGTTTGTCGCTCCAGTGGGACTCTGGCATTATACAGCCGCAAGTTGGTCACTCCCAATGGACGTCTAATGTCTCAGCTGTACACTCTAAAAAAAATTAGAAAAAGGGGGCGTGACACCCTTTTGTCTTATATAACACACCCCAAAACTTCAGTTCGACGTACAGCGACTACCGTCTAACTGACGGCCCCAACTTTTACGAGGTGCTTGATAACGGTGCGATACAACTTATTAAACAGCTAAAGTACGTATCAAAGACTACAAAAAACGAAACAAGAAACCTCGAGGCTTCGCAGTAGAACCAAAAGGACCCCCCCCCCCCCTTTTTTTTTTTTTTGGTTAATAACACGTGCGTTAGTTATTAGGGAGTTTTCGTAGTTCGTTTTTGCCGTCCCGCAACGCCCTCCGCAACCCGCTACGAAACCCGGAACTCTACAGCCAAGGCCATCGGCGCGCAGGTGGAGTACTAACTTCTTCGTTGCAGAGGGCTTAGCGGAGGGGGAAACGCGGTCTACGAAAACTCCCTATTTTAATAAGTTGTACCACTCGGCTATCAAGCCGCTCGTGAGGGTTGGTACCGTCGCTTCGATGTCAGTGCGCTGTACGCCTAACTGAAGTTTTCGGGTGTATTATATGGGAAAAGGGGCGTAAGAATATGTGGCCTTTTTTCTTAGAGTGTAGTTGAGCTATTTAGTACGACAACCGCTGGCCTGGGGTCTTTAACGTGCACCACGCAGTAGTGGTACGGTGCTCATCCAGATCGAAGCGGACAGGGGTGGGGACTACACCCCGGATCCCTGGGTTCTTCAGCGCGAGCTTTAGCTCCACCTGCTCCGAGCTGGTGCGCGTTAGCCCAGTCGGCCCCCGATCCCCCCAGGCGATGCGCCTTGACTTAAGCCCGGTGAGGTTTCTGGGCTACAATTATAGCGTAACGCCATAAATAGCTAAACATTCCAAACTATGAATAGGTACATGACAGACACGCTTCCTTTCCGTCCTATTTGAAGCCTGTTCAGCCGAACCCCGAGAGCGCAATCGCTTTCGGGGAGGGGCCAACGGGGCGTTGCAGGCGACGTTTGGTCACATTCCGATAGGGCTAGACCAATATTCCAAGGTGACTGCGCACAGGTCGATCGATTGTACCGCAAAAGAGAATATCATCTGGGACGTCATCTTGTTGTTTGTCCCACTGGTATGCACATGGCCACATCGGCGACGATTCCAATCTCCGTTCACAAGGCACAACACTGCCACGGCGACGTTAAAAGACAAAACTACCTCGATCGTTGGTTGGTAACAGGAAGCAAAAGCCAATGTTGCGCAGCAGACGCGCGGCCACAGGGCAGCAGAATCTGTCTGTCTCGGTCGCGACCTTGCCATAAGGTCGAAACCAGGTGCGCAACTAGGCGCTCATCTTAGCCCATGCACGTAGCACTGCTGGCATTGTTCTGAACCTTCGCTACTTCTAACGGCTTCGTTTGTTCGTTTCACAAAACGAGTGGGGAAAACTTGGAAGGGGCGCTTAAAGGTCAAATTCATATCTTTTTATCCGAAACGATTGAAAACGGTGCCTGGACATTACCCTCGAAATTCGAAGCTTGGGAACTCGGTATTTATGAAGTAAAAAAACAATTTCCAGAAGCCGAATTTGAAGTTCCCGCGCGATCCGCGCCGGTGCAGTGACGTCAAAGATCTCTCACCAGTCTGAACCGTCCCGACCGGAAGTGTCGGGACGGTTCCGGGGTCCCACGCTCCACCGCGCTTCTCCGTGCCTGCCGCCTATCGCTGTGAGCAGACGACGCGTCACTTTCGAGTTTGAAGTTTTTTTAGGGCCCTTTAGGCAATCTCAAATTCTCTGAAGCGGTCTAATGAGCAGGGACTCAAACCGTAGCCGTAAATTATTTACCGGGAACCGATATTAACCGAGAAATAAAGAGATTAGTTTTTCTCAAGAATGATCTCGAGGAGGAATCTTGAAATGTGGCCTGCGTCATGGCCACCAAATGTCGTGGCCAGCGACGTCACCGAGTGCTGCATCTGGTAATACATTTCCGTTCAATCGAAATTTAGGATTAGGAATACCGAGTTGGAATCGGTGGTCGGAGCTTATAATGAAAAGTCTATTTTTCTAAATCTGCCACATGATCCCTACATGTATTCAGTACGTTTCGCCTTCAGGGTATTAGACAGTTTTAGTGGATCGTACGCTAAAGCCTTGCGTACGCAATAAAATTGCGGGTCGGGAGTGCGCCTGCGCAGAACGCAATAGAAGAGCCAACGCCCCACGACGGCCTCGGAATGCGCTTCTGACAGGCACAGAGTATACAGGCGGCGTTGGAAGAGCTAGCGTATTGCGTACGCACGCAACGCTGGGGATTTTGCGTGGCGGGCTAGCGGGCTCTGCGGGACGCTCTCGAGAGATCTCGGACCCAACGAGAGCGCCAGTTTCAAGATGGCGGTTACCTCGACTGGCGCTGCAAGGGCGACGTGGTGTTTTCGAAGTTCTGTGTTACGTGAAATTGCGTGGTGTTCAGCTCGGCAATTCTTTCCGGGACCTACGGCGGTCGAATCAGATCGCCGTGCAGCTGAAGGAGTGCACAGTGAAAATGTTCGCCGCTCGGAATGTGCGTCAACGCTGCGATCTGCTCAACGCTAAGCCTACTCGCACAGTTCTTCGCCGACGGACGAACGACTCTAAAAGAAATCGCCGAAGTTCTCGCTATGCACTGGACATCAGTAGGTCATGAATTTAATTCCGCGATAGCATTGATAAAAGCTGCCGTTTCCACGGGACGACTGACGGAGGCTCCGTGATCGAATTTGGCTACGCACTCGTACTCGTAGCCTCTGTACCCCGCAGAAAAGCGCGCTTGACGAGGCAGCTGCGGCTTGGTTTAATTTGAAATAAAATGATTGGACACGTTTTCATTTTCAATATTTCTTTCCAGGAGCATGGTTGCGCTATAAGCACGCGGATTTCTACGGCTCTAGCAAATTTAACCAAGATCATGCGCGGTGTTCACTCGAAAACGTAACGCACAACTAAATTCGGTCCGAGCAGGTCATTTTTAGCGTACGCTATACTATTGCGTATTGCGTACGTAAGAGCCAGCAACGCTATACTAAAACTGTCTATTAACTAATAAGTTAGAATTCTCAGATGTCCATCCAACTTGCTTCTTCCAAAACAACCGATGTTCCTGACCCGCAGTAGGCAGTGAGAAGAAAGTCGAAACGATGTAAATTGATTATCATGCAGAGCTGGCGGAAAATAAAACCTGGTATTCATTTTGCCTGAAACGTGTCGCGAGTGACCACTTTAAAACAATACACAAAGCAAACAAAAAAAAGTTTGACGTTTTACATTGACAGATATATGTATATTATCTTTTTGCGTCCGCACTTTCATTTTTTAGACACCGAGAAAAAAAAAAAAAACTTTTTTCAGAACGTGTAATTGGGAACCGAAACCGTAAAAATTAAAACCGAAACGAAACCGATATCAACAGGAAAGGATAACCGTACCGAAACGTTATATTTTTTCGGTTCGAGTCCCTCGTGTTGAGGTCGAAGAGGACACGCGGTGGACTTTTGTGATCGACGCTGTTGTGACCCCGGCGGGGTCACAACCGAAACTACGGTGCACAGGCACCAAACCCAGTTGTTTTGACCGTTTGACGGGTTCCTTTTCGAGGTCTGAGAGGTCGTCGGGCACGGAAAAGAGAACTCCGTCCGATCGCTCGTCTCCCTCGATCATCATCAGAGCTGTGTGTATTGAGCGCCGACATGTTTTCCGGCAGGTTTTCTGCGGCACTTGCTGTACCGGTAGTAGTTCAGATTTTCGTCCAGTTCCGGACCGCTTTCAGACGTTTTTATTGTCTCGCTGGGGGAAAAGTATTTCTTGCGTCCTTGGGACAGAGGAGCGTGCTCACCACGGGGGTCTGCCACTCGAACGCTCTAAGGCCTCGGCTCTTCTCAGTCGAAGCCAAGGGAGGGGACGGCAGGGACGAGGACAGCCGTGCTGTTGGCGTGCTTGATGCCCGAAGACAAACGCGCCCGCCGCAGCGTTCACTTTTTTCTCTTTACCTTAGAAGTGTACAGGCTATTTTTGCCGCGTCCCGTTCGTACACGTATAGGGCAATCACTGCTGTGCCAACAGGCGAGAAAAGTGCCCCGAGCGAGTGCTCGGCCGCCATTTGCTTCCAAGGGCAGCTTATCTCGGTGCAGCGACGCCATTTTCTTGCAAGACCCGCACCAGGCACGGGCTTCGTGCATTGGCGCATTTCACGCTACGGTAGCTGCCTTTTTGCAGCTGCGCGCCGCGTTCAGCCCGTTGGTGTGGGCAGCTCTTTAGTGCGAGCTTTAGTGATCCCACCCTCATAAGGTGAACGCAGCAGCCTCTCTGCAAATGTGCCTGGACCGTTTACGACGTTTGTACGCGACCGCTCGAAAAGCGGTGAGGCTACGAACTGCTCGCCGTTTCTTTTAATCATTTAGCGTATCGACCGAGGGGTGTCGAAATGGGCGCCAAATTGCGCTGCGCCGTGCTCACGAAATGAACGGGGCCCGCCGCTCTTCTTTTTCGGGGGAGGGAGGCTCGGACGAGCTCCGTTGCCCCTTCCATCACGTGACTTGGCCCTATGCGCCTGGGTATGTCTGTTCCGACGAGCTTCCAGCGTCTAGCTTAGCGCTGGAGCTTAGCGAGTTGTACAAATCGACGGGGCCCCGAATGCGCTTTGTTCCGCGGAGACGGTGATGGCCGGGGGAAAGGGATGGGGCGTGCATTCGCATATGACGCCATCAATAACGTGAAACCCCGACTCGTGCTGCCGGCGGGGTTTCACCGCTGGGGGCGCCGCCGGAGGTAGGAGCTTGAGGAGGGGTCTTCTTTCGAAATTCGGAGTACGCTCAACGGGCATTTGCACCCTCCGGTTCTTTTCCTGTCAGACGGGTGGGGAGGGGTTGCATTGCTGGAGGAAAGAGAAGCACTTTTGGCAATTTAGAAGGGCCGTGGAACGATTGCTTTTTGGCTATCTCGCCCTTCGGGACAAACAGTGTGAAACGGAGATGAGCTTTTCTTCATTTCTTTGAGGCCCTTTCCGCAAAAGTGGACTTATGAGGCTGTCAGTCCTTGCCGTCCCACAACGCTCTCCGCGAACCCGCTATGATCTCCGGAACTCTGCAGTCAAAGCCTTGGGCGCGCAGGCGCAGTAGCGGCTTCTTCGTTGCTGAGGGCTTAGGAGGTCGGTCTACGAAAACTCCCTGTTACTTTCGCACTTAACTTTCACACGTAACTGAGGTCTGCAAAAACTCCCTTTCGCACGTATCAGGGATCAGCAGTATTTGTAAATAAAAAAAGCAGTACTTGTAGAATAAGTGGCTTCGCGAATGCGGTTTTTTGCACGGGCACTCGTCCAGGGCAGGTTGCTCGGAAAAAGAGGCGCTCGCACGCGTTCGCTGGCAGCGAAGGCAACCGCTAGAGTAGAAGGTAGCTCGCGTGTGACGTCCCGCCGGTGGGGTGGCGCTGCTGTCGGCACGAAGCCACGCACGATTCTGGTTTGCGCGCATGTGCAGTGCCCACACCTGGTGTGGTCAAAGGCGGGCTCGCTCGCAAGCAGCGCGCTTGTCTCTTGGCGACCAGATGTTTGGGCTCTTATGGTGCCCTCACGTTGCTGTTAACGACAAGCTTGACGGTGCGTGTCAAAAGTAGGTTGGAGTTTTGTCAGAGTTGACAGTCTGACTTTCCGCCAAGAAGAGATACGTGTGACCCGACCGCAGCGACGCCTTGGCTGCGGTCGGCACGTGTCCAATAGCCGGCCCGGCAGTGAGTCGAGGCCGAGAGCACGGAGCGGTCGCCGGTGGCCGCATCCCCCGGGTGCGGAGAGCGCGCATCCCCGCCGTGGCACCCGGCCGTGATTTCCTCGGCGCCTCGCGCATGCCGAAGCGTGGACTTGGCGACGCCGCCTCTGCGCGCCGCTGGAAGCCGTATGAATTATGGATGGCGTCGGGCCCAGGGGAGGGAGGCTCGCTCTCCTGCAGGGCGCCCTCCCTGCACGCTGCTGGCTTCTCTGTCGCAACAAGCAACTGCCCGCGTCTCGGAAGAGAAGCTTTCATTCCGTCCTTTTAGAGACGATCCTAAGAACGTCACAGAACCTTGTCATGCATACTGCTATCCCACCAATAGCGCAGCAAGTACTCTTGATTTCGAACGTCTTTCCTGAAAGTCCGTAGAGACCAGGCGCGTAGCCAGAAAGGGGGGGGGGGGGGGGGGCTTTGGGGCTTCAGCCCCCCCCCCCCCTCTCCCCGTAATCCAGGCGACCCTATAATATACACATGCATTTTGACACCTCCTCCCGCTGACCGCACCCCAAGTCATGGACATCCCAGCCACCTCAACCCTCCGGAAAAATTCCTGGCTACGCCACTGGTAGAGACGGATTTTCCACGTCTCGTGGCGGAGTCCAGGGCCGTGTTCTGACTCGGACGACACTCGGCACTCTCGTCCCATCCCCGCTATTTCCGTAGGTGTGGAGATGGCTCTTGCTCTCACCAGATTCGTTCCGATAACAAGTGGGAGCACATCGACTCCCTACGCCAAATATTTATCTCTTTAACAAAGGCTTACACCCAAGCACCTTTAATTGAACACCTTTAAGGGTTTTCTTTTTTACCTTCTCTTTATTAGAATAGTCTGGTTGAAAAATAATAAGAAGCTCGAGACAGCACCTTGTGACAGCACCTTTCATACGCCTATGTTTCTACGCTATGATCCAAAAATCCCGTTGAAATCTAAGATGTAATACCTTTCCTCTCGGAAGTTGGAACTGCTCCTACGGTTCTGAATCTAAATTCACACCCGAGGTTCGTGTGTACGAGTTCCTTCGCGCAATCGGAAGTACACGTTTCTCCGAGGATTCCGGGGGGGGGGGGTTCTCTAGGGTGCTTAAAGGTGTCCCGAGGGGGTTTCTGAGATCGCCAAATCTGCTGGCTCTAAGCATCCTAGAAATCCCCATATTATAACGATACGCGGCCGATTTCCCTATTAAGAAGCAATCAAAGGTCGCCACACACCGAGGTCATCTCCCGCGATGGGAGGGGCATGTCCCGAAACCAGGACCACTGTAAGCCGATTCCGAACAAAGGATCCTCACGCCTTCCACCGGTGGAACCGCTGAGGGATAACTTATCTTATCATCCGCGGAAAGCGGATGATACGATAACATAAGATTATTATCGCGTTCCACCACTGCTAGCTTTGCGCCTGCTTCATGAGTGGTAACTTTGGCGCGCCCCCGAGTTTCCCACGAGCTTCAAGTCGGTCTAAAAAGAGTTGGTTGGGTGGTTTTAATTTAAATTTTAATAACGAATTTTAATTAACTAGCCGACTTATATATATATACTTTTTTTTTTTTTACAACGAGCAGGATTGTGTCATCTTTTTTGGTACTTATTTTAGGGTTTGTGGGGTCCTCGCTCGGTAGCAGTCAGGTGCAGGTGAACTGGTGGACATTATGACTTATTTCAGTGCTCGAGACTGCGGCAGAAAAAAACAAAACGTTTAGTCTAAGGAAAAAGCTCAGAAAGAGGGACGTCTCGAAATCAGCCACTTTCTTCGCTTACACAAATTGTCATACACCTATAGAAATCTAAGGCCGACTACAGCCATCAATGAACTTGTACAAAAACAAAAAAAACTACAGTTACAACAAAAGAGCAGGTTACTAGCCATCGAACACACCCTTGTATCCCGAACATGGGTCACTGAAAAGATACATATAACAATTGACCTTTATTCGCTCTCCCCTTCACCCCTACCTCGGAACTAAACAACGAATCCGACCTTCACGAAGTTTTCGAGACTGACCTTCCAAAAGCCCTACCATCTTCTCCACTTGCTCGTCTTGCGGACATCGAGAAGCAACTGTTCGTTCAAACGAGGGACTTTGTTAGAAACGTGAGAGGTTGTTGTAAAACGCTCGTGGAATGTGGGATAACCCTCGAATGAACAATAAAATTAATCCGGCTCCTCCGTCCCGGATCACAGTATACATTTGGCTCGTCTGAATCGCCCACGTGCACGAACAGGAATATGGTAAAACGCTGAGATTTCTAAAGGCCAATATATTACGAATGCAACCTTGCTTGCGCTTGTTTTCTTCTCCTCGCATTCAAATTCGTATTTTGCCATTTGATGGAAGATATGCATAAAAAAACTTGGTTTGATATAACTAAATATAATGACTATAGTAAAATACAAAAAGTAACGTGTACGTAACGATACGTTTTATTTTTGAAATAGGAACGAGTGCCTTTCTCACAGATGGATCCTGTAACGGGGACGCGTTCCAAAAAATCAGAAGGAACGACCCTCTCTTTTTGAGGAACGTGTACACTGGATTCGGATTAGCGTCGTACCGGCGTGTATCACTATACCGCGTGATGTACGTTAAAGACCCCAGGCTAGCGGATGTACAGCCCTGGCTAAATCTCATCCAGAGTGGGTAACAATGTCGCCATACTCTGGCAGAAAGTCCCGCTCTATGAACAGCTAACGACTCGTGTTTTTGTTTTCGTCGGTCAGGAAGTTGTGTGACAGTAACGAAGCTTTCTCGCTTCGGTAACACTTGGAGGTTTTTGTGAACAGCCTTGTGACGAACGAGGGACCGCCTCGCAGAACCCTTCGTAAAGGGAAAAAAAAATGTTTTTTTCGCCTTGTGCAGCTTTAGATGTGTTCCGAGAGGCTGAGACCGGCAACACTGAAAACACCATATGTTCCCGACGGAAGCTGGCGCCAGCACAACCGACGTGCACCAAATGCTGCGCTTTTGAGACGCTCGGCTGGCCAGTTCCACACTGCAGAGCCCAAGAATGTTTTCTTTTGGCGTCACCTTCATTTGCCCTTTGTCAACAGTTTCGAATGTAGAGAGAGCAAGTAGTGGTGCTGGAAACATCCGGGCTCTCGTGTCAGGATTCGAGAGATTCGGGAAGCGTGGAAACGGTCGCATTATTCCGAGGCGCCCCTTTGCGGAGAAAAAGAGGCCGTCTAGTTGCAGGGAGCGTGGCGACGGCGACCGTCAGTTCATTTACAGCAGTTAATTAGCCGCTCAACGAGTGCCAGAAAAAAAAAAAAAAAGAAAGCAGCCAGCGTCGTCGATCCGGGATTCGGCCAAGGTGTGCGGCCGTGCGAAAGCGGCGCTCGGTGTCCGAGTCCCGGGCTTTGTGCCGGCCGGGCATCGGCGGCGATCTCATTACCTGCTCGTGAATACTAACTAGTAATTAAGGCGCTCCCCTCTCCACCTTCTCTTTCCTTCTCCCGTCTCTCCAAGTCTTTCATTCTTTCTTCTTACTGCGTAGCATTTCTAGGGCCAGCCTTACGAATTTTGTATTCGTGACGCGTAGCCCCGATGATGTCGCAGTGAACACTGTGACGTCATCCTGAACGCGCTCTAAATACACGTTTATTTAGTTATTGTTATTTATTTCGAGTCCCGAAGGCCTTACAGAAGGAAGTGGAAATCGAAAATAAAACAATGACGACGACATATGCGCGCGATACAAACGTAAAAGAAACATTAAGAAGACAAAAAATATGTTTCAGTGGCAGGTTTACAATTGAGTGGAACCTGTTATGGTGGCGATCGAGGTGGGCATGTGGTTCCATTCGTTGCTTGTTTTTGGACGAAATTTAGAAAAAAAAAAATTCATATTAGCGGTACCAGTAATTGACACGTAGAGCTTTATGGTCCGCACGGCATGTCAAGCATGACGGCTCTAAAAGCAGTTCGCTTTTGTCATACTCGTCATAGTTTTCGTATGTTTTCTTCGAATTCCCCCGACACCGTAATAGCTCCACGTCATAGACACCGTCACGTTTCACTATGGCATCACGTGACATTGTGACGTCATGTCGCATGACATCACGGGGATATCGCGTGAGTTCAGTAGGCACTATGACATTATGACGTCACGTAACCTCATGTGACATCACGACATGGCACCGACACGTCACGTGATACTACGAGGTCACGCGACACTCTAACATCACAATGTGACGTCACGTGATACCATATTGTTACGTGGCACTGTAACGGTTTTCTATATAGGGGGTATTCACTGGCCGCCATATTTGAGGTCACTGTTTAGGGCGCATGCTCAGAACGAGCTCGCATTAATAGGCTGCCAAGACTGGCAATCTTGATGGTGCGGGGTGCACGTTGCAAAAGAACTGTGGAAGCTCGCCATCAGCACGTGCTCAGCATTAGCGCACACAGATATGGCCGCCAGTGAATACACCCTATTCCCAACACTCTCTCAGTGTGCCCTTCAGCGGCCTCCTTACTTTCCCTCTTCATGCTTCGCATACGCAGCCGGCGCTACGAGCTCAAAGGGCCAATCGAGCATTCAGTGTCAAAAGTCACTAGGCCTTTTCTGTTTAGGATTGGTCCGCCGAAACCAGTGGCCGGATGGCCTAACCGGTTAAGGTTGCGGGTTCGATCCCCGCTCCTGGCCCAATTTTTTGCCAGCTCTCTTTCCCCTTCCCCTAGCTTCGATGAAATAAATTTAATAATCATTCTCTGCCCTCTTCCTTTACTCTATTACTACGGCTGTACTTGTCAATGTTTCTTCACTCCCAATATATATATATATATATATATATATATATATATATATATATATATATATATATATATATATATATATATATATATATATATATATATATATATATAACTCTGCAGATAAATGAACCGCACTTGATCGAACGGAACAAAGGTTACGGAGTCACCGAAAGACCAATCCTTTGTTGGAGCCGGGATTTGAAATCCGGGTCTCCCAATATCCGGTCGGGTATGCTAGCCACTACACCACTCAATCCATCTTGTCTTTTCGGCCTTTCCTCGCATTATAGGACTTTGGAGATAGACACTCACTGGAAATTGTTGTGCGCCCCTTCTTTATTGTTCATCTTCAAAGGGGCGGCATAAAAAGTACACAACATCATTTGAGCGTGACGTGATTGCACTTTGTGTTCACTGGTCTTCATGATTGCATGGCTGCGACTTGGCCTACACTCGTAAAGTTCCATCGCTCGAGGATACAGATTGGTCGGAAAAAGGCGACGACGACGCGTGCGATCGATCGGATAGGGACAAGTAGAGTCGTCGAAGCCCGCGTTTGCTTGTTTATCCAGGCAGCATGGTTTCTTTCCTGAGTTTTGGGGATTTGGTAATCGGGGCCCCGGGGATTCGGGGATAATGAGCTCCTCGCCAAGCGTGCCTGCCTCTTCCCCATTTCTCTCGCTCCGAGCCTCGCTACTTTCTTGCCGAGCCGGCGGAAAAGCGTCCTTCGTGTCGGCCTGTACTGCTGCGTCACGGTCGCGCGGTCCGCTAGTCTTTTTTTTTTTAAGTTCTCTTTAATGTGCCCCAGGGTGGTTTTCTGGTGAGCGTTCAGAACTCGGGAGTTATTCCTTCTCGCTGTGACGTGAAAAGCGTCGCCTTTTTCCCCACCCTCGGAGCTGCGCTTGAAAAGGAGGGAAATAAAAGACGCGCCCACTTCACCGTCTTCGCGGTGACTCCAACGGTGTACATTTAATTCTCGTTTTCACACTTCGGGCACCAGGCCGCGGCAGTTTTTGCTGCACATTTCCATAGGCGTGAGTACCCCTTTTTTTTTCAAAGGCACGTTTTTGCCGCTCGGTAGCATCGCGTCTTGTGGAGTTGCGAATGCACCGTTACCCATGCCCCGCCAGAAACACTTTTTTTTTTTAAAGATTTAGATCCACCGTAAGTGCATAGAATAGACTTGAAAATATCCCTGCATGCAACACTGCGAGCGTCGCATTAGGGGGCCTATTTGGTCCTGGAGACGAGTGGCATGGTTTTGGTTTCCCCCTTGACAAACTAGTGCGTGAAAATAAAGTCGGCGCTCGCTCGCATTGTACCCATTCATCTTCGTTGAAAGACGGACCTCCAGCGGCCAGAAGGACCTACCAGGCTTAGCGAGGAGCACGATTGGCCACGTCCCGTACCTTTCTGGCGGCCTGACTCCTGAGATACCTCGTCGTGAAGCTAGCGCTTTTCAAACTCTACTATTTATAGTCGATATCCCTTTCACCAATTTTCTCCTTCCCGTCTTCGAAAACGTTGAATCCTTTTTTTTTTTTTTTTTTTTGGGGGGGGGGGGAGGTATATTTCGTGCCATTCTATGTAGTTGCTAGATGCAACAAGTTCTGTTTCCGCCCCCATCTTCTATGTTTTATCGTTTCACGTATTCGTATCTAATTTACCAACACGCTCGTTTCCACGTAATAATGACCCTCCCGGCTCACGGATAATGACCGCCCTCAATGAAACGCCTGCTGCAAGTTTACTTGCATCAAACAGTAGGTCCCCTAGTGTCTGCCTTGGCCAACTTTCTGGGACATTCCGTGGAGTAGAAGGTTTTCAGTGAACATCAAAATTCTAATTGATTTGCCTTCTATGGTACCCCGGAAATTAGAGTTATGGGGAACATTACGATCTTTCGTCGAGAAAAACAAATATTAACAATTTTGTGATAAAAACACGTAAGATTCTACGCAAAAAAAAAAAAAAAAGTGTATAGCTGTGGAAGTAAAACTATACACGTCCAAAAGTTGAATTACTGCTTATTGATATATGACTGTCATCTAAAATATTCCCGGGAACATTGCAATGTTTGTTTAGTCTAAATTCTCATTTTAGCGCTTATGTCGAGTCGTTGATGACCGAGACAGTTGGGGAGGGGCGCAGAAAACTGGAGGGGGGAGGTAGGGGAGGGAGGCCCCTTCCCCCGGAAAAAGATCCTGCCTACGTGCCTTCTTGCGTACATACTCTGGCACATCGGGAGGCCCCAGCATTCTATCCGCATCGGTGGCCAGCACTTACAATATAGTATAGTTAAGGAAAGTCACATGTTACAAATTGCGAGCGCGGTATTTGGTCGTTACGGGATATCGTGAAGTTGGCAAATCGAAACCGAAACTTAGTGGTCTGTGCGTTCATATGCCGCTAGATCGCTTTGATTTTCCGAGAGGTCTATCGTACCTGACACGCTCGCTGCAAAGAAATGATATATCTGAACCTCCCTTACACACAGCGAGATACGAATGATTGCGACCTTGGATCACTTGCCCCCAAGTTTATTTATTTATTTAGTACTACTGCCATCTGACTAGGAGCTTCTAGCAGGCGGGTACACAAGGTCAAGATAGCTTACATTGCCAAAAAACGATACTGCCCAGAGAAAAACAATTGCGAGACAAAATTGGGAGAAAAACTAATACGTAAATAGTTTAAAGAAGACGCGCAATAAACGTGTCTACAGCGTCCTGTTCAAGCTTGTCACGAGCAAGCCCGTTGCACTCCACCACCGCTCGTGGAAAGAATTTTAATAAATTATTTGCGATACTTTTGTGGAACATGTGTACCTCGTAGAATAACACGCGGAAAACTTTATATAATTGTCTAGAAGAATGTTTATATTTTATAATGACCCCGCATAATTTGATGTAGAAATTGGAATCGGGTTACTCGATTTCCTTTCGCCAGTGACGGAAGGCCAGCTCGATCGGCAGCAGATTCGTAACAAATATATTTTGAAGCCTGTCAAACTTCGCAGTGTTTGATTTCTCAAAGGAGTTCCAAATGATGATAACATATTCCAGCCTTGGCCGTATAATTGAGCTCGCAATCTCATGTCCGATATAGAATATTTTCCAGCTTTTTTTTTTTTTTTAGGTCGAACAATTTGCGAAGTGTATTAGATGTACCGTGGCCAGTATGCTTATTCCTGCTTAAACCGTTGGCTATCCATACCTCCAGATATTTGTACTCGAGACCTCTGATAGGCTGTTGTTTTCAACAATACAATTAAACTGAGCGGTGTTTTTTTTTTTCGTGAGTTATGAACATAAAAACACTTCTTTTCATATTTAATACACGTCCGCCAAGAGCTACACCACTTCGCAATTAATCTGATGTGTTGATTCAACTGATGTTGATCGTTAGCAAATTATAGGCTTCCAAATAAAACAGTCACCAGCATATAAGCTCATACCTACAGAAATTTCGTTCACGATGTCATCATAAAATAACAACAATGAAAGAGGTCCAAGGACGGATCCTCGTTCAACCCCAGAATTGACAAGTTTTCACCGGCCCGATCATGTTCGGTGCATAATTGAGCTCTAAGTCATTGTTGCTTGAAACTTTAGACAGCCGGTACCTCGTCTGTCCTGGAACGACGCATTGGCTTTAGAGGGTCGATTTAGCCAGAGCCGCCACGACTGCTAATGAACGCTCGTCAAAAAACAGTTCAGTGACCTGTGTCTCGAGCGCCCAAGGTTATCACCACTTGTTAACGTGTTGTTTTTTTTTTTTTTTGTTAGCCTTTCTGAACTCCAGCGGAAAGGGATGCGGATACTTGACAGCTGTTCGGATATTACACGAAGAATTGCGAGGTCTCAGCCGAAAAAGGAACACAGTTGCCACACGGTGACCTCGCCAAAACGAAGCCAAACGTTAAACGATCAGAAAGTTCCTCGGAGTTCTAATGGATCGCGAGCTATTTCGTGACGTGTGGGTGCGTAGACGCGTGTCACACGGGCGAGCCGGCTGGACGTACCTCGTGACTGCCCGGGAGGCGTGTCGCCTCCTGCCAAACAAACCCAGAGGATCGAAGAGGCGAGCAGAAACAAAAAGCACGGGAGGATAACCAAAGAAGAACGTCGCCCTAATGAGAATGAAACTGGTACGAGAAAATGAAGAAAATAACAGCGTGAAGGGAACGCAGGAAGTGATGCAACTAGTCAGCGTCGGTAGGCTAGAAAATATAACACGAATAAATAAAATGCCGTCTCAAGTTGATTGAGTTTCTCGTTTTTTTTGGACGAAAAGGGGGGGGGGGGGGGGAGAGGAGGAGAGATGGACAGACTTGGTAAACTTGGGACAGTGGGCGAGGGAATGCGTTGTCGTTCTCGGAAATTTAATCTGTTTCTCTCTGGGGGCGCGCTCTCTTATTTATCGCTACCCTCCATTTTTTTTTTTTTTTTTTTTTTTTTTTTTGACGAGGCACGCTGCATTTTGTTGCTCGCATTTTATGCGCGGAGGTCGCGTTGGCTGCTCCTTCTTTCTTTGTGAGTGTTTAGAATGCGTGTGAGCGGTTGCAGATCCTGTTGTCGTCGTCGTTGTTTGTGGCGGTTCTTGCATCTGCCGTTGTTTCTCTGGAAAAGAATGTAATTCATTCCGCCTATTTCTTGAGCCCCCCTCCTCTCTACGTCGGATGGCCCCGTTCGTAGAAGGGTCAAGGAACAACAACAACGATAGCAGAAAGAAACTTCCATATCTGTGCGACGGCCGCATCAGTCACGGAGATTTTCGCTTTTGCTCCAGCCACTTTTTTTTTCCCTTTCCCCGAAGCGCTTTGTGGGCCGCGCTTGTTCTCCGCTCGCTCTTTCGACCGCGCTGCTCCGGTGCGTTGCAGTTCCGGGACACGCTGCTATCATAGCCCGTCCCAACTTCGCTTTTATTCTGGACCCCGACCGACATCGCGAGCTCGAATTCGACAGTGACCTGAGACCGGCATTTGTGTGTAATCACTACAGCACGCACGTTACAGAACAGTGTTTAGTGCTCCAACTGCACCGTCCAAATTAACGGCGGGGAAATAGTGTATCCTCATTTTATGAGGGAGTATAACTGCGCGTCTTCTAAATACTCGTACAACCGATTTGCTTTCCTTGAGAGGTGAATGATTTGATCACCTATCAGAGGTCGTACAGATTCACTCATAAGGCCCGTTCACACACTTGCAGCCGAGTAGGACCGACTGAGACAAGACCGGTTTTTAAGCCTCTTGCGGCGGCTTAGGCACCGGATGCGTTTCTGCGGAGCCGTTCTTCTCTCAGTTGGTTGGAGTCAAAGGCAGGTGTGTGAAGGCGCCTAGAAGCGGCATGCTCCTGTTTCAGGCAGGACACGTTTGAAGACCGGACTCCATGGAGCAAAAAAAAAAAAGTTTCGCGCGAAAACGCGAGGAATTTCGCGGTGGTGTTGGCCCTGCGTCAGCACAGTGACTGACGCAGCGAATGTCGTCTTTAAATGCTCGAAGGCAGAATAGAATGTGTGGGAGCGTAGCTCGGAAAGCGACGGAAGGCATGGCCCCAAAAAGCCAAGTGCGAGCGAGGCACATGTCAGCACCCGACTGCTGCCGGAAATAATCTCGCAGCTTGCTTCATTTCTCGGGGCAACCCGACGCTTTGGAGCATCGAGGCGTCTGATGCTCTACTCGGGCCCCCTTCAATTCTTTCGTCTCTTTCGCAGCTCAGTACCCTTTTCTTTCTCTCTTTATTTATTTTGAACAAAGTAGCCAACTAGCCCAACTACAACCCAGCAAACGGCCGACTCTAATGCGCGAGGGAAGCCGAAGCTACGAGCGCGTCGCCCAAAAGTCTGCTTGCAGGGGCCCAGAAAGCCCGGAGCTCGGTGTTGTAGCTCCTGCTGCGCTTCACACCGAACGCGGTCAGTGTTTTTTGGAACGGAACTGAAGTGGCGATGCGGGGGGCTTCACCGAGACGAGTGAAAGGGGTCTCGTCTCGGCGCTCTCGTGCTCCGTTACCGATTCTTCCGAATGGCGCTGGTGCGGTCGGAGCCGGAGGGGAGCGGCCTGCATAAACGCGTCCGTCGTTGGGAAAGCGGTCGGCCTCCGAGCGGCGAGCGCCTTGCGTAAGGCCCGGCGCGAGCCGTCGTGCACGATCACGAAGCGGACCCGCCCAGGCTCGCCTCGCAACGGATCCCGAGCGGGCCGAGAGCGGCCCGATGCCGGCCCACAAAGAATTGCGGCCGCAACAGCTCGAACGAAAACGCCAATATGCGCCGATTCGCGATGGAGAGTGCGCCTTCTCGAACGCCACTTTTCTTTCTTCGTTTCTTTGGCCTTGTGGGTGTGGGGACGTGGATTGGGCTGAGGGCTGATTACAATAATGACATCACGTAGTAGTGAGCTGAATATTGTGAAAGTGCGAAGAACAAATACTCTGTCGTTGAAGGAAATTTCACAATTTGGGTAAAACTGACCCGAAGAGACAGCTGGTTACTAGATTAGCTCAGTTAGGGAACTGCCCATAGACGCTGCTAGCACGAGCAGTACCCCCCTCTGCCCCCACGGGTCGCCTCCCGTAAGGCCTCCCGTCTTTCGAGGCGCCACCGTTTTGGGGGACGGCTGCTTCGGTAACTCGCCTGGGCGCCGCCATCTCGCTGCTCGAGTGTGTAGATCGTCAGAGAGTCAAGCATTGCTGAGGCGGACCCGCGGCATCAGGGAAAAAATAAGCTTTTGTCGAGCCCAGTCACTGGGTTGGTGGCTACTCTCTCACCGTACCGGCGCCCCTGACAACCCTAACCTCATTTCGATAGGCGCAGTCTGCGTAGGCGCAATTTCAAACGCTCTTGGCGGCTAGTCCTTTCCCGCTGTTTTTCTGCGTTTCGTGCTGTATGTATTTTCCCGACGACATTGTGAAAGCATTGTACCACATTGAAAACAAAGAAAGACATCGGAATGTTTGTTTCATTTTACGATAAGTTTTGACGACGACGCTCGCAAAGCCGCGTGTCAAACGACGAAGCGCTTAGCGGACGAAAATAATTTACGACAGAAGATAGCCTAAAGGCGCGCATATTTCACACGCACAAATAACGTGTTTGCCAGGACTCGGACGTACAATGTAGCGAGTATTAACATTTCAATAATATATTGTACCAAGCGGTGCAGCTTCATCCAAAAAGGATTTATTTGAGAAAGATCCTAAATAACACAGCACTCGACGACAGTCCCATCTTGACGACCGGACGGAATCCAAGAGTACTTCTTTTTGGGAAGAGCTTCCTTTTTTAACACCAGCACCCAGGCAAAGGAACGGACGTGACGTCAGAAGGGCCGGAGAATTTACCCCGGCCGCGTCATCCGCTCACTCAGGCCACGTTCTTTGTTTGTGCGCGTTTATCCAGCATTTAATATATGTTGTAAGTGAGCAGTCTCGTATAATTTATTATGTATGCAAAATAGAAACGTAATATAAAACGCGTTTCGAAGGTTCCAAATCTATATTTATGAATATCCGGCAACCGCGGAACCGCAGAGCAGTCCCGTAGCTCCCCACAGTTTTCGAATGAACTGGCTCCGGCAGTGGCATTCTCTTCCCTCAGACGGGCTTCGATTCTGGTAGATATGCGTCGTATGCGACCTGCTGGCTGTCTGAAAAGGAACGTCGATGCGTTTTAGAAGAAATCGAAACGAGAAAAAAAAAAAATCTTCAGTCCCCGCCGCAGGGAGCACACACGAGCAAGAGATGGGTCGACGACGTTAAGCCTTTGGTCCCACGTTTCTGCCGCTGCTCTTGTGTGTGGTTCTTTTGTCTTCTGTTGAAACTATGGCATTTACGTGGACTCGCGGTCCTGCTACGATGTTAGTGTGTGGCCACTATACTTCGTCTCACCCTACGATGGACTAAAGGCAGAAGCTACGAACCGCCAGATCCAGTCACGAACCACTTAGACATTGCGTGGTATTTCGCTTCGGAGTGGTTCGGATCGAGCAATGAGTGACTCAACAATTTTACATTGCGAGAAAAGCCACGACGTACTGGCTCTTTGCAGTGTCGAAGCTATAAAAATGACGCAGCGCTTTTGGATTCGGAGCATTATTCGTCCAAACCTAGTCAATGCTAAGCGTGTCATAGTCTAGCGTGGAACCTGATTGGACCTGGCGGCCCGTGGCTTTGGCCTTTAGTCCATCGTAGGATGAGACGAAGTATAGTCAGCGACGACACTGGGGTGCTATGTTGCGCTTTTTGGACTCCCAGGAGACTTGGAAGAGGGAAGTGACGTCAACGACTAGAGAAACGCAGATTGGATGTTGACAGAAGAAAACAAAATCAACATCCAATCTGCATTTGCTGCGTTGTTGACGTCACTTCCTTCTCCCTAGTCTCCTGGGAGTCCAAAAAGCGCAACATAGCCCCCCTGGTCTATTCTCGATAGACACCTCTCCCTCGACACGGAGAGATAGTTCTTGAAGTTCGTGTTGAAATGTTTCGTGATGGATATTGCGGCACGTATGGATACGATCGACGGGGGAGAACTAACTTATTTACGGGCTTTGTTGGTCATGTAGGACGTGAGTAGAGTGCTGCAGTCGGTTGCTTTAATTTCGCGATAGAATGGAATCTCGTTCTTCGTCGTTATCCGTGTGCAATTGCGTCGACATTTGTAAATATGCGGGGTAACATTCAAGTTTTCACTGGAAGGTGAATAACAATGGCATGTTCTATTATTAAAAGTGCGTTGTTTCTGCTTATGCGTTTATTTATACTAATGTTATTTTATTGCCTTTACCGCGTTCATACTACTGTAAAGGCAGTACTACTTTACCCCGTTCATACTACTGTATGAACGCGGTAAAGTTATCCCAGCCGTATTAGGGTAATAGTAGCACTAACCGTTATCTTATATAAGTGATTTTCTTAACTTTTCAATGGGAAAACGTCGGCCGACGGAGGGAGCTCTCGAATGCACGGAGCTCTGTGGCGCCAGAAACCGAAACCGGGCAAAAATGGGCCCCATTTTCGCATTAATTTTTTTAGAAAATCACCTCTAACTTTGAAATCAGATATCGGTCCGTGTTGAAACTTAGGCACCTGGTTCGGACCTCAGGCGCCACATTTGGGCAAAGAATGAGCGTTCGGCGACGCATATTTTATTTTTTGGAGCTTAATAAAACGCCGTAAATTTTCGGGGAGACTCCCGATTAACTTCGACACCGACGCGACGGAGTTGAATAATAAGCTTTTAGTTTTCCATCATTCACGCGATGGAGGAGACCGCGAAAAAAAAGCCGCATAAGTGCGGCGCTCAATTCTCGGATGATGAGTTCGTTATAACTCGGGGCAAAAGACGGACGATCACATTTTCTCCCAAGCTCGATTCCTACGCACACTTCCCGACGCTCGGAGGTTGGAACGGCGCAAAAACGCGAGAAAACCAAAAGAAGCGAGAATAAAATCCGTCTCGCGATTACTCATGTCCGCTGCAAGACTCCAAAATGGAGGAAGGTGGATGACCGACACCTGCGGCTGAGCTCTCCAACGGACGATGCGCACCTCCCTCGAGTCGCGGGCCAAATGGAGAAAGCGCCTTAATTGGATCTAAACGCGTCGAGTTCTGCTCTTCTTTTTCCCGCCTATCATTTCGCTTTCGTTTCGTCCTCTGAGCAAATTGGGAGTTGCCGTCTCGGCTAATTTCCAGCTGCGGGCCAAACAGGCTGCGGCACATAGCAGCCAACTTGAATGCAAAATGAACAAATGACGACTGCGAATTTCGAGAGAAAAAAAAAAGAAAAAAAGATGCGGTAAACAGTCCCAGAAACAGTTTAAAAGGAGTGGCGGCCAAGCGGATGCTTGCGCGCTGTTATTTCCACGCTTGTGTCTGGGCAGCGACGGGGAGGGAGGCTCGCTATTGATGGAGTGCTTTTCCGCGAATTCTTACCAAGTTCCTGCGTTTAGAGACTCGGAATTGGAAGAACTCTCCGTCCGTTTGTTTCTACGGCTCGCTATTGCGGGGAACTGTCTGGTCCCATCTTTCTTTTCTTTTTTTTCCCGCCTTTTTTGTGTGTTCTTATTAAGTCCTTATGTATCGCTGGTTGTTGACCATTGCGTGCAGCGCAGTCAAGGTTATGTAGCTTCCCGTTTGTTATGATTACATTTTGCGTCTTCCGGTGAATTGTTTGGCGGGGCAGACGGTTCGGTAACTGCCAACTATGACTTTTAAACGCTGGTTTGCTGCTGGAAAACATAAATTACGCACAAAAAAAGAAGAAAAAAAAAGTTTTTGTTTTTGCGCTCGTGTGAACAGCGTGTACGTGATATGTTCGGCGAACGTTTTCGACTCAAGCTGACTTGACACCACCCACAATCGCTGGATGGCGAGCTACCACATTATCTATTCACGAGAGTACCTCCAGGTATACCTTCACTTTTTTTTTTTTTTTTTCACCGCAAACTAGTACCATTTGCTTGCACCTCTGTAGTAAACTTCAGCGGGATACGTTGAAAGAGTGATTTTTGCGGGGCCGTCTAAAGTGCCTTAAAAGCGTTAGTTTGCACGCTGTAGACGTGGCTTCGAACTGATGAGGACTCGGCGAATGAACGCCGTCAGAAAAGACCAGGGGTACCCAGGAATACGGAAGACACAAATGAAGCCAAATATTAGCGGCGCGAGCCATGTCTCAAAACAGATGACAAGGGTGCAAGCCGACAGATTAAGCAATAACGAATACGGCCGCTTTATTCCCGTCAAATTACGATTCATTCGAAGCAGAGTTGCAACGATGACCCCTTTCCTTTTTGCTGAAGTACCGTTCCGTTCTTTAATAACATGAAAAATAACATTTGACGGAAACGGTGTCATAACTTGTGAACGAATAGACCGACTTAGAAACTTGGACTTATTTTCTAAAATCCATATACACAAAAACTACATTCAGGTATAGCAGATATGGTCATGCATAATTAACACGTAATAATAATGAGGATGATAATATTAGTAATAATGATAATAATAATTTCATCCACTTTACAAACACAGACATATGACTGGCCTACAAAAGCAGCGTCCTGCCTGAGTGTGAGGCAAGACAACCCAGAAAATGCATTTCAATGTAGCGAGAAAAAATGCAACCAATATAACGTTGCCATATAAACCAACAGCAATACGAAACAATGCCCAAATTCGGCAGAACAGAAGCAAATAACACGGCATACAATGAACGCAACAAATCGAAGTCATCGTGAAGCAAATTTGCAGCAAGCACAAAAAATAAATCTAACAAACGCGAGACAATAACATTCGCAATCAAAGTAATAGTACAGCGATGTTTAAAGGTGCCCTATGAGGTTTCTGAGACCGCCTAAGTATGGCGATAGCTCACTTTGCGGGCTCTAAGCATCCTAGAAGTGCATAACTCCAAACGATGCGCGGCCGATTTCCCTATTAAGAAAGCAATCCAACATCGAACACACCGAGGTCATCTCCGGCGATGCGAGGAGCATTGTCCCGGCAGCCAGGACCACATGGGACCCACGAAAAATGCGCCATTTCGTTGAGATTGTAAACGCTGTTATTACAAAATCTGGATGCCTTTCTCCGAGGTAAAAAGAAATAAGAGTACTCGAAAAATGTTCATTTTTTACGGAGAGGGAACACAATACTGCGATAGTCCTCTCAAAAACAGCGCACTATGTTGTTGTTGTTGTTGTTGTTGTAATAAACGTTGCCTTTTTTTTTTTTTTTTTTTTTTTTTTTTCCGCGGGAGCGATATGTGTCCGGTCGTCAGGCTCTCGAGCGCGCGCTCGCTGGGTTAAATAGACCTTTTGCGGAAATTCCCAAGCGCCGGGGAGCATGCTCCGAGTGTAGTTACACGCGCTGCACGTGCTGGCGTCAGCAGTAGTAGCTTTTCTAAAGCAAATGTCTAAAACAAATGGCATTTTCGCGCGCGCTTGTAAACGCTTTATTTTGGTGTTTTACTTCGAATCTTTTATACGGGGAAGGCGAGCGCGTGTGGCGCGTGTCCATACATTCCCATCATTCTCCTTGATGCTTGGGTAATTTAGCAATAGGTCTAGTGCGGGGCTGTATGGACAACGAGCAGCGCGCATTCGAGATATCCCTCCGCGGGTCCACCGGTCGGAGGCGCGAGGATCCTTCGCTCGCTATTGGCTGACAGTGGTCCTGCTTTCGGAATATGCTCCTCCCATCACCGGAGATGACCTCGGTGTGTGGTGACCTTTGATTGCTTCTTAGGAAATCGGCCGCGTATCGTTAGGATTTATGAATTTCTAGGATGCTTAGAGCCAGCAGAGTGAGTTATCGCCATTCTTGGGCGATCTCAGAAACCTCCTGGCACCAGTTTTTAGCTCTTTTTTTTTTAGTACTTTAACGGAATTTATTCCGACGAAAGGCTCAGCAAGTTCATTAAATAAGGCGCAAATATAGCGATTCATTATATCTTTTTCCATGCCGTTCGTAAATTCTGGGGATCGGGAACCTCTCTGTACGCCTTGGGTTCCTATGCTTGTCAACTGGAAGCTTAAACGTAGAATCGCAGTAATAATTTATAAACGTAACGTATCTATAAAATAGCTTGAGAAATAAAATGTGGAGATTTTTTTTTTCTTCCCTTTTTTCCGCATCTAATGTTCCGTACGATGTTCCGTATGCAATGTTTTTTTTTTACCGCGTGCTTTAAGCTGCCTACTATTTCGTCTCGTATTGAGAACAATATGAAGTACTTCCGTATCGTTCTTAGAATAGATTCAAAAAAGACCCGAAGATCAGTATCTTTAGAATGCACACACTTCTTCTCCTGTGGAATGTTTACGTGCGCTCGCAAGTATAAATTGTATTTGCGTGTTTTTTTATATTTAGGTATACGTGCGTTCGCGCGTGCAACGTAATACATAGGTACAGTGGATGCATGCGCACACCTAAAATCTGGAGCGTCCTCCTCTCCGGCGAGAGAGAGCGCTGCAAATCCTCCGCGAATGACGAGGTTTAATCTAAAAAAGTCAGTTTGCGCTGTGGCACTGAACTGCATGTGACACGTCGTATTCAGTTCCACTGCGCAGAGGTCATATTTTCAGCCTCCCTCGGGAGATGGCAGCTCGGCTATGTGCCTTCCTGGAAGACTTCGAGGATTTTGCAGTACGTAGTCTCGCCTTTTTGGTGGCCTTTTGGGACCTTGGGTAACTTCTCCTTCGAAGAAAACGAAAAAGAAGCGACCCCATAGTAAAAGAAAAAGAAGCGACACCACATTGAAGGAAAAAAGAAGACCCCATACCCGCGTGTTTTCAAAAATAAGATAGTAATAGTTGATAGTCAGCGCCTTGTCCTGTATGTATTTCTTTCCTCTGCGTCCTTGTGTTTCGCGCTGTGTTTCATTGTACTGTTAGAATAAAACTTAACTGGAGCGACCGTGCATTCCTTTCGGCGGGACGCTCATTGACGCAACCACTTGGTCACGTTCGGCTATTCTCGTGACCGCAGCGGTTGAGTGCGAACCACTGCGCCGAGGCATTGATTGTTACGAGCCGAAGTCGAGTGCTCACGCAGTTCTCGTGTCCAATCCACGAGTCGCGCTCGACTGTCGTCAGGCGGGTGGTTTCGACCCCACAATTACGTCATCAAGCTTTGCGAAGGCAAGACTGAAAGAAATAGTCCCCATTTATCCCGCGATTTCACCGCGACAAAAAAGCTTCCGAGTCAGTGGCGCTAAGACCGGTACGCCTCTGCAAAGTCGTGAACATTCCAACCCGATATCGTTTCATGACCCTTCTAAGGGTGAACGGAGTATAGCTGCATCTTCAGTGGTGTCGTCACCTACGAGGGTATACATGGAAAAGTTTCCGGAATGAAAGAAATAACAAAATAAATCGGATCCAAGTTGTACTTTATTTTTCGACATAATCCCCCCGACACACTTGGTCCAGCGTTGCTCCAGCTTTTCGATTCCCTCCCGGAAGGGACTTTCCCCAAGATCCCCAGAAACACTGTTCACAGCCTTCATCACATGATCACGCATTTCCGACCTTTCATGCGACACGACGATCCGTTCGGCTTCGCCCAGGAGATCCAAGCGCTCCAGTGGAGGTCCCTGGTCCCAGATTGACGGTTCGGTTCGCACGAGCGACATTACGAGCTCGTTCTCGCTAGCGCGTGCATTCTTTGCTGAGGCCCAGCTTTCTCGAATGGGTCAGCGGGATTCACGCGTCCGGCTTCCCGTCGCCCGTCCCGTTTTCGTGTTCGTCCCGCCAGACCCAGTACGTCATCATGACGTTCGCGCTAGCTGCATGGGCTGAGCGCTTCCGACAGTCCGTCTGCCGTTTTGAAACTACCTGGCACGTCGGACGCACGCCGGATCGCCGATCCGACGTCTGAAGCGACGAAGCTTTTCGGATCAGGCTGTCGTACTACCGGACCGGACGTCGGATCGGAAGATGGTAGCTCGCCTCAAAACACTTTCTCAAAAAGCTCAAAACCTCACACACCCAAAGACAATCATCGAATTCCACTCACGGGTAGACTCGTTTAAATAATTGTTCCTGGACCAGCTCTTAACAATTGTTTGGTGCTTTTTGCTTTTGTTTTGTTGCTGATATGTAACTGCCGCCCTCTTTTATGCCTGGCTTTGAGAAAGTTTTTGATACTTTTGAATTGGATTACGCATATAACGCGAATCTGTGTTTATCTAAAGCATTGCATGTTGGTGAGTGACCTTCTTGTTGTTGTTTTTTTGTATATGGTGTTTTATATTATGCCACTTCTATTATATTCCTTCTACGGAATAATAGTATATGTAAATAAATAAAAAAACTACTAAAACTTTAAAGGAGCTGTGCAACGATATTCAATTGGAATGTTTTTCACTTTACACGAGCTTACTGGCACTAGTGGGACTCAAGGATACTCGCATGCAATGCCACTGGCCAAGAAACTCCTTTGTTGCGGTGTAATTTCAAGGACAAAAGCGATCATTTTCATTCAATCTCTCCCTTGCAAAATTCGATGACGTAACGCGGGGATCGCAGTACACCCGTATGACGATATTTGAATGCGGTTCATAGATTGGACCCGAGCATTGCGTGGGCACTCGATTTAGACTCGTGATAATTGATAGCTCGAGAAGCATTCGAGTAGTGGCCCGTGTCCAATCGCTGCAACGACGACAATAGCCGAGCCATAACAATGTCTGGAACTCAGCGCGTGTCCTGTGCTTTGCCAACCCCAGCGCGTGGCTATGATCAACATTGGCGGCATATAATCGGCTCCAGATCACGTGGCCGCTTGTTCTGGCTGCGAGTTGAGGGCGTGAACGCTGCTCGTTGTTTTTTAATTTTTTTCTGGGACTTCTAATGCGTCGGGTGAAAAACTAAGGCGTGTTTCATAGGTCATTAACGTCAGGGATCCGTTCTAAGCGGTATTTGCGCAAAGTAAAAAAATTGTTGCATAGCCCCTTTAAAGGGGCGGTGCAACGATATTCAATTGGAATGTTTTTCACTTTACACGAGTTTCCTGGCACTAGTGGGACTCAAGGATACTCGCACGCGACGCCACTGATCAAGAAACTCCTTTGTTCCGCTGTAATTTCGAGGACAAAACCGAGTGTTTTCATCCAATCTCTCCTTCACAAAACCTGATGACGTAGCTGGGCGGTAGCAGTACCGCCCAGTGACGATATTTGAATGCGGCTCATAGATTGGACCCGAGCCTTGCGTGGACACTCGATTTGGACTCGTGATAATCGATAGCTCGAGAAGCATTCGGGTAGTGGCCCGTGTCCAATCGCTGCTCTGACGACAACAGCCGAAGCATAACAATGTCTGGAGCTCAGCGCGTGTCCTGTGCCTTGCCAACCCCAGCGCATGGCTATGATCAACATTGGTGGCATATATTCGGCTCCAGATCACGTGGCCGCTTGTTCTGGCTGCGAGTTGAGGGGGTGAACTCTGCTCGTTTTTCTTTATTTTTTTCTGCGACTTCAATTGCGTGTGGTGAAAAACGAACGGGTATTTCACAGGTCATTAATGTCAGGGATCCGTTCTAAGCGGTATTTGCGCAAAATACAAAAATCGTTGCATCGCCCCTTTAATGGTAATTGACTTCAACATAGACCTAGCAAAACGTCCATTTTGATTAGATTAAAACAAAACAATTCAACATGTTTCTGTAGATTTTTAATTACCTGTAGTCAAGGGTCCATCGGACGAAGTCTAAACAAAAATCGACGATAAATATTTTTACTTTTTTCGATTTTTATACAAAGTCCGGGCACAATAAAAAAACACTTACAACAGTAGAACGCTAACTTGTTTTTGTTAAAAATAAACAAAGTTTTAAATAATCTACAAAAATGCTTTAGCTCAAACGTTTTAATTTCAAATGCCTTAAAAATTTGCCGAAAAATGCCTCAATATGAAAGAGTTGCCCGAGAGGCCAAGTCTGTCATTTTATGTTTATTTAAATTTAATCCCAAATACTTTAAACGTAACTAGTTCTAGTAAACCTGTTTGTACGTGTTACTCGTAAAAACCATCGACGGTGTAGAAGGCCGTACGTCTTCTTCCTGGGGCCCTGAAAGTTCCGTCATCACGCAATTGGGAAAGCCGCTGTTTCCACCTCCTCTCAATGGAGATTGTTCCCACGAAAAAAAAAAAAAAAAAGAAGAGAAAGTATCTCGCAAAAGCAGGGTTACTTTCATGGTGTGGGCATGTTTTGCTAGCTCTTCGAATAGACATCTGAACCGTGGACGGGGGAATTCCGCAGAAGAGAACTCCTTCCACAGCCCAGGAGACAAAGACGGCAGCGCCTAGAAGGCGATTGGGGGAATAGTCTCTTGTTCCCAACATACTTGGGGAAATTACTTATTTTATTACAGTTATCGGTACTTTGCTCATAAAGTAGCATGGGATTACAATGAAAACTACCTTCCTGTTAGATACAATTAGAATTACTAGCACAGAAAAGAACGCAAATACAATTACATCATCATCCCACGTGAACGGACAAAGTCACTCGAGAAAGAAGTGAAAAAAAGACCATCACCGTAGGCGAAGACCGAGTCCCCTATCTTACAGATAGTCGCCCCCGAAGAAAAAAACCCAGCCGGTTTTGAAACGTCGGCATTTACTTCTAGGATTTGGTGGGTGATTTTATTCAATTTTCCCAGTTTTTTTCCCCCCAACCAATGAACTTCCGCTCGAATATTCGCATTCGAATTCCAAATATGAAATACTTGAGAAAGTACTTCGCAATGACTTTCCTTCGATTGGTAACCATCTTCAACAAAACGTTAATGTGATAGCGTTTTTCAGCACTAAAATATGTTTCTTCGGTCCTCGTTTGAGCTTCGAGAATTGAGTATATTAAATTTAACATTGGTCACATTCGGTGCCTTTGTCTTGCGTACTATACTACGTACGGGACGCGTTCTGAGTATCATGTACGACTGCGTTGTTTCATTATATCTATACAAGATCGTTGGCGTTATTTTTGTCTCCGCGGTTCAAAGTGTACGTGATCTATTTGCGGTACAAGGCAGTGAGAGGATCTAATGGAGGCTCAGTTCGCGAGTCTCGATAACCACTGAGGCCCGAAAAGTAATTACAAGTTTTCATCGAAAGTAAATAATAACAATCGCCAATTGCTCGTAAAATATAATTACTAGTCAAGTATGGTTCCGCATAGCCTTTGACACGTCGTCCGGATAAGCGGCGATCGGCCGAAAGCGTCGTCTCCCCATCGCGCACGCGCAGTAAGGTGCGGCGGTCTCAGGCCGGAGGCGCTGGTCGCGGACCAAATTACGGGGTTGTCTCTCGGTGCCTGGAAGTGGCCCGTGCGTGGGAAAGCAGCCGCGCATACCGACCTCGCCGCGCACCGCCGTGACCGCGTCTCGTGTCCTTCTCGTACCGGCGAGATCCGACGAGAGCGACCCGAGCAACGCGATCCGTTTCGGTCCCACCTGGGGTCCCCTGGAGGAGTCACCGACGCTCGGGGCTCCGGTAATTGCACCGACGGGCAATCGATTACTTATTCATTCGATACTATCGGTTCTTCCAACGCACGATACAAATCAGCTACGAAGAGCTAAACAATAATAAGCGCGCAATAATGAACTCTACCGCTCTTCAATTGCCCCGACTACGGCAATTGAGTTAGAAGTTACTCGTATTTACGATCCATCGATTTCGTCCGCAAGTTTAGCGTTTCGTCCAAATAAAAGGGAGTTTTCGTAGACCGCGTTTCTCTCTCCGCTAAGCACTCCGCAACGAAGAAGTCGCTACTGCGCCTGCGCGGCGCTAGCCTTGACTGAAGAAACCCGGATCTCGTAGCGTGTTGCGGAGAGCGTTGCGGGACGGCGAAAACGATCTACGAAAATTCCCTATTGTCTCCGAAGCGTTTCCCCCCTAATTTTAGCGGGGACATCGAATCGGAGTACGCACCAATTCATGTTCTGCCGCTTTATTTGGTGGGGAAATTGAATTGGTGTAGGATAATAGGCTACTAGACCGATATGAGCAGCCAGTTTCGCTACGCCGCCGCTGCAGCAATGCATCGCGGGAACTTTTAAGCACGTAGGACAAGTTGACTGAAGCACCGCGCGTGCCGGGCATGACACGAGGCGAGAAGTAGACTTATGGCGGCGTCGCGCATCCGCCGAACACTTGCTGAGATCGGTCTGTTAGGTGGCTTCTCGAAATTTAGTGGGGAAACGCTTCCCGCCGAATGCCGTCTCTATCATATACAGGTTTTATCCAAACGTATTAAGAAAATCCGCAAAGCAAGAAACAAAAAACGCACGTGCCGTGCTCCCTTAGAGAAAATAGAAGGATTTCGGATATGCTTGGCCCGGTAAACCACTTATATACTTTATACAACTTCCTATATGTTGGTACGTCATTGTCCGTTTATTAGACGCATACGTAATTTGTAGGGACGCGTGCGTGCGTAACCTCAGACTGCATAATCTACGAGGGAAATGGACGAATAATGAATTCTACCGAAATCGGCTGGTAGCGGCTGAAATTGCGAGTAGTTGGTGGGCGCAGCTGGCAGAGCGCTGACCGACTTAACTCGGAGTAGGTCTCGAGCTGTCGCATGGAGACCGGTGTTTGATTGGGAACATTTCGAAGCGGGGCGCCAGCATCCAGGTGTTCCTTTCTGCACCCGCACGCGGCGTCCGTGTCATCTTCGTGTCCTAGTTACGTGCCTCAACTTTCCCAGTCGGAGCAAACTTTTCCAAGTATCGAAAACTTTCGCTAGCGAGGAGGCACTGTTCGAATAGACCGCCGCGGACGAGCCAACCGAGCCAGTCTAGAGCTCTGAACGTCGGTCCTCCCGAATCGGCATTGGATTGCCTAAGATGGCTCGTCCGCAGCGGTTCATCGTGGAAGCCGGCAAAGAGCGCTCTAGCCGCGTCACTTCTCCAAACAAACCTAGCAAAAGCCGCCATCCGACAGTCTTAAAAACAAGCGTCGCGTCATCGGCGCACTGTCATCCGTTGCACTGCGGGGGAGATGCAAGCCGGCATGCGAGCACATCGATCATGAGGCCATTTCGACAGCGCGGCAGACGACAAATTCTCTCCCTGCTGCGCCGCCGTCCCTCTCTTTGTTCCCGCACAAGCAGACGGCAAGCAGACGGAAATCTTCTCGGCCGTCTTCTCTGGCTTCCCCCGACAGCAGTTGTTCCGAGCTCCACGAAGCGGACGAGGCGTATCCTTTCTCGTAGGTTCTTCGTTCCCTGACGTATGGAAGGCTGACTCGCCAAGCGAGGGGCGCACAAAGGAAACTCGTTGTTTGCCTTTTGGCCTTTGACGCTCTTCGTTTTTTTGGCGCTCATTTCGCTTTCCAGGTTTGTTTTGATTGGCCCGCGTCTGCCGCCGTTGCACTCTCGCCCCCATTCACGAAGCGCCCTTTTAGACTTTCCTGGACGAGCGGACTTTTCGTAACATTACGTAAAGAAAAAGTCGGGACACTTACGCAACCCGTAAGTTCAAACACTGCGACGAGGGAGCTGTTCCGTCGGAGCCGCTAAGGTGTCATTTCGGAGCAGATGGACCGAACGAACGGGTGCGAGCGCCCACCATAGAGTCCGCATAGGCGTGTTTAATCGACCGAGTAAGATATCGGACGAAACTTCCACGGCGTTCTGGAACTAGTGAGGGTGTATGAAGTAGAGAGAATTCTTCGACCTTTTTAAGAATTTTATTGGACACAAACTAGGACTGCCTCGCGCTAATTGAAGAACACTCGGAAATTCGCGCGCCCACGTTTGAAATTCAGGGAAGGACGAAACTGCATGCACGAACCGTTCCCTGTCGTTGGTGTGGCTCCCTGAACGTCTTAAGTAATATTATTGGACGCAAACTAGCGCCGCCTTGTGGTGCACCGAAGAACACTTCCAGAATCGCCCACTCAAGTCTCGAGCGTGTATCACGAGCCCGTGGTCTCGCCGCCTGAAAAAGACCCTGAAAAGAAAAGAAAAAAAAGTTTTTCCAAAGAAGTTTGGTTGGGACACGGGAGTCTAAAAATTAATTTTACGCGAAAAAAACAACAACATTTTTTTAGAGCAATATTGTTGGCGGTAGATGTCCTTTCCACTTGTTTTCTCTCTCTGCATTTCGGGCGCGTGGAGGCTGGTGGATTGGCTTGGCCATCTCGTTGAGATGGAGATAGTGTATCACCATCTCGTTGAGGTCGAAAGAGTGTATGACCATCCGTGACGTCATGGACTTTGCGCCCACAATTGCAAATGAATCTCTCGCCGTCAATAATGCTGTAAAAATATTGTGCCTAAAATTTGTTTTTTGTTTTGACACGCGTATCCCCCCTTGCAAACTGTTTAAAAAAAACATTTTTTTTTCCGTTTCAATGACTTTTTAGCTCCCACCTAGCTTTATTGCTTTTATCGCCTCTCTCGCATTATTTGCAAAAACGCTGTCTCGATTGTTTCTATTATCAGTAGTCTCATGTTTGTTTCTACGTGACGTCATGGTGACGTCACAGTGTCGCGTGACGTCGTCACAGTGTCACATGGCGTCGTCACAGTGTCACGTGACTCACGGTGTCACCTGACGCCATTAAGTCGCGTCGCGTCACTGCAACGTGACTTGACACGACGTCATGGTGTCAGCTGACGCCCGGTAACAGGTGACGTGTGCGCGGCGTGACGTCAATGTGGAATCTTTTGGCGGAGTGCCGAAAGTGACCCGCGTCGATATGGAGCGCGGTCGACGGCGCGAAACCCTTGGAGTGTCCAACTAACTGCTCTCGCGGTAAAACGGGGCTGCAGACTATGTCGAAAGGCGATAACGTTGCTCGTCTTCTATGAAGGCTTGCGCCGAATCAATGGAATTCTTTAGCGAAGCATAAAACGCCTCGCATGTCGCCGTCTCTCGTCCAGCGTCTCGCCTGGAGCCATTCTGGGCGTCAGCCTCTTCGTGTCGCCTCTCGCGATGCACCGGGACGGCACGTGAGTGTGCCTCGTCACGTGAGTGTGCCTCGTCACGCGCATGCGCTCGTCCCCCGTTCGGATCTGACCACCTGGACGGGGTTGATAACCTTCAAAAGGACAGTCATGGGGCATCGTGTCTACCTCTTTTGTGTACCTTTTTTTATGAGGCAGCACAACATGTCCGCACGACGGGACGGACCTCACTTTTCCAAGATACTTTCTTGTTCTCGTGAGATCAAATCGCGTCTGAGAGGAGCTGGAAGCAGCGACTTTCGCAATTGCGTTTCTGGAAAATCTCACGCCGCCTTTTGTGCAATCCCACATTGCACCTCGCGGGGAATTGTGGGGCCGTTTCGATGTACGCTCGGGCCGGTTCGTACGCTCCGTACATCCTGGAAGTAGGTCAGAGCACGCAGAAAGCCAGAGCGAAGACATAAGAAAGCCCGTGTTTCTGCTTTGCCTTCTGAAATAGCGAGACACTAAACCAACATGAACCGATCCACTCCTTCCCGTCCAGTATATGGGATTGCCGTCGAAAAGAGGACAGGAGGCGCTGCCGACCTCCCGAATGGTCTCTTGGGTACCAAGGCGCTCTCTCCCCCTGGCCGAGAGGCCTAAGTCCACCCGCTTGCGCTAGACTCCAGCAAGGGCGTCAGGTTGCGAATCGCACGGTCCACGCTCCATGACTCAGTAAATTTCGCTACTTATCATTAATTACGTTTAACTATAAATCGTGACTAAGTCTGCCCGCTTACGCATAGCCTCCTATGAGCTGTGTATACTTCCGGCTACCTTGACCTGCCTTGACCTAGCCATAACGTTTTTTGTTCCACTCCAGTTTCCCGTCTGAAACGGACGTAAAACCGTATAACATTCAGCCTCGTTTCTCGAGCTCTCACTGGGCATCCGGTTAAGTTTCGAGAATGGAGCAGCGTGATTTTCTGTTAGTCCCCCCTGCAGTGGCCAGGTCTCCGTCGGACTCCCGCTAATCCCGCTCTCCCCACGCGTCCCGGCCTGCATCGATTGCTCCTCGAACGGCTGACGTCTCTGTTGCGCCTCTCCAGATTGATTGTTCCGGCGTCACGCGCCATCTCCCGGAGATTGGCTTATTTACGGGCGTTACTCATTCCTTTTGCAACCAGCCCAAGGGTGTCGAAGAAAGCTCTCCGTGCACGACGGACCGGTCAGCCACCGCAGCCAATTCATTGCCGTGGCAACGTTCACAGCGCTCCTTTGGCTGGGATGACGAAGCACAGCGCGACTCAGTCGATCCGTACTACTGGTACGCGTTTTCTTTTTTTTTAATTTTAGATTTATTGAAAAGCGTTACTGTCTGAGCGCTGATCTCCGTTTGCCTCTCGATTATGCGGGAACACCTTGCACTTGGTCGCAATAAATCGGTATTGTCAACCGCGGTCCCAGTGCTCCTACAGCATCGCTCGGTTACCGACGTGACTCGCAGCCGTATCCGAGCTCCCGCCTCCGAGTCAAACTGTGGTTAAGCAATGTTACACGGTGGGACAGTAATCCTTCCTCGTGACAGAGGAACACTCCGAAGGGAATAAATGATGGAATAGACGAACAAAGCGGACTTCTGCCAGGAACCTCGATGGCGTGGAAGAAACCCTGCTATGGTGTTATAACCCCGCGTTGCGTTCGCCAGCTCGGGGCTCAGCTTATAGACCTTTCCAAAACAATGCTCCTGGCCGGTTCCATTTTCAGTGTTCGTGCGTACGACGCGTGATTCGCTCGCTTTCCGAAGCAACGAACATGCGCGTGCTGGGCCGAGGACTCGAAACTATTGGAATGGTTTACACCCGCTCACTGATGAGAACGGCACCTCTCTGGGCAGCACGCGGTCGGCCGTGCTTTGCATGCACGCTCTCACGAGACGCCGTTATCGGAAGACCTCCCTGCCGCACCCATCCTTCGTGTCGCTCCACCTTGCACATTCAAAGTCTGGCCACGGTGGAGGGAAAGGGCATCCCGGCAACTGTGGGCGTCCCATCGAATCGGAATCCACGACGCTGCTCACCCTTTTTGTCATGCGCCTCGGAGTTTGGACTTGCGTCGTTCATTTTCCGGCTGCTACTGCCTCCGCTCGATCGGGCGCGCACGCGAGAAAGCTGGGCTGCCCGAAATTAATTTCTTCCCTAATCGGTCCCGGGAAGCCATTACGAATCGGCGCTCTCCAAGTTGAGCGTCCAATTAAAACACGGACAGAAAAAGAAAGGGTTCCAAGTGCGAACGCGCTTCTCTTTTCACTTCGCTTTGCGTAAAGATGAAGCGCTTGTTATTCTTCAGCCGTCGTGCGTATCTATAAGATCCGGTCAATGGGTTTCTGTGGTTCGTTGACGCTCGCTTCCAAGTCCGCTCAGTGCGGCGCAGCTGTACTCTGTTCACGGCGTAACTGAGAATGGACACTTGGGCTAAATGAGCGCCTCAATGACAGGGACAACTGTTTATTGATTTGTGCGCATCATCCCGGAACAGGAACTCCTTATCAGATAGGTGCGGCGACAGCTTTCTGCCGCCAGGTGCCGCCGATTTGGCACAAGTTGCCAGTTGATGGAAGCGTATGCAGGATGGGCCCCTTCGATGCAATCTCGTATACATCGAAGCAAAGGATTCAAAACCTATCGGGACGTAAAGAAGGAATACGTACGCCTAAGGGAGAGAAAAGCAGCAATGATAGCGCCGCGGTAAGGAAAACCAGCGGGCCGGTTTCGAGCATCTTGGACGGCCTCCTTGGTGAAGTTCCCCTCGGAGCGCTGAGCCCCGCAATAGCACTCGCCCATCGTTCGTAAGCACACAAGGCGGAAACGGAGGGAGGGAGAACGCATTATTAATTCACCGAGTCGGTCCCACACCGGCCGACAGCCTAGAAACCCCTTAATGACAGTAATCGCCGGTCGGCCCCGGGATCGTCTTCCACTTTAATTTTACACTTTCCTGAATGTCTAATTTTACACTTTAGTAATGCTCCAAGAAGCTTTTCTCGATTTACTCGTTTATTATTCGCGTCTCCAGCTCGCCCTCCCGCGGCGGAAACGGGAAGCGCTCTAGTGAGGGTCTCCCGCTTCTCCTGCTCAGCGGGCATGGCGCAACTGCTCGCGCTTATGGCAGTCTTATGGCAGTCATTTCCGAATGCCAACAGCAGTCTTCACTGTGCCAATGTAGTGCTGCAGCACGGCGCGGTACCTGGGAGGGATCCACACGGTAACGACGGCAGGGAAAGAGGGGATCGGAACCTTCTTGCGTGTTTTGGGAACAAACCGCGAATCGATCGTCACCTACGCTCCTAATCTGTGTTTTACTGGGATTACCAAGCGCCCTGTCGTCCAAGGCGACAAGTGGGGCCTGCTTGAGACGCGGCAATTTTCCAGGCGTCTCGAACACCAGCAACACGGGCGCCCCGCGTTCACACGTAGCAACCACAAAACTTGAACAGCCAAGTTGAACCCCGATATGGCGCGGAAGGCGCATGGTGGCCTGCTCGAACTACAGGGGGCGCTTCTCTAGCTATCATCATCATCGTTTGTGCCGTAGCGGGAAGACCGCGCAGATCGCGGATCCCTCGGCTCGTCAGTTTGCTTCGCGGGTTGTTTGCATGTCGTGGCAACACCTGTTTCACGTGCTGCGGTTTTTTTTTTATTGTTACAGTTTTGGTAGCACATTTTATCGAAGCTCGAAGACGTGACACGCATAGTCGTGTTAACAAACACTTCTGGCGCTGAAGTGTCGAAGCGCCTTAGTGCTCCAAAGCGCCAAAAGATGGTAATGTGCTGTTCTCTAGCTTAGTGCTCGATAATGAAAATAGAATATCCAGCCCGAGTACGACACCGGTGAACATTTAATTTGGAAGAAATGAAACTGAATAAGAAATCATAGTGAAAATAGGCGAGCGAAACTCTGCCGTATTTAATAAGCACTCTATCCTGTTGGTTCCAGTGTGTTCTGTGCCTGCTGGTCTCTTATACCTCAAGGCTGATTCCCTTTTGTAATTTTGTAAACCAGTAAACAAACATTTCATCAAAATAATTCTGACAGAAAAGGCGGTGGCTAGCTTCCGGAGTCGTTTCAACTGAATCCACGCCTATTCGCCTGGTCGACGCGAAACCTGTGAAATCCCTCCGCGATTGAGACGTTGGTGTGTTTCGTTTAGTGGACCCAAAGAATTGCGCAAAGTGTGCAATGCGCTTCTCAGCGAGCAATTTTCAATTTGTCATCAATTCGTAGCAAACATGGGATCGCCTTAATTTGCCCGGCCATGGCCGACAATTTAAGAAGTTATGGAAAGTTCTGCTTTCTCTTCTAACAGAAGTCGCGATCTGTCAAACTCATTTGCCACACACTCGTATGTGGGAGAGTGCCACTGCATAAGAACAACTACAGAATGTCACAAAAAAAATTTACAGGTTTTTTTTTTTCCTCAAAAGTAAATTAGGCATCGCCTAACGCTCATTCTCCGCCCAAAGGTAGCGCTAGAGGTCACAATCAGACGCCAAAGTTTCAGCCCGAACGGACACCTTACTCAAAAGGTATAGGTCATTTTCTGAAATTTTCAGTGGGAAAATGGAGCCCATTTTTTCCAGTTTTCGGTTTCTGGTGCCATAGAGCCACACGTATTCGAAAACTCCGTCGGCCGCCATTTTCCCATTGAATTTTTCAGAAAAACACTTCTAACTTTTGAATAAGGTATTGGATCGGGCTGAAACTTTGGCATCTGGTTGTGACCTCTACCTTTGGGCGGAGAATGAGCGTTCAGCGATGCCTAGTTTATTTTTGCGGTAAAAAAAAAAAACAAAAAAAAAAACTGTAATTTCTTCTTTTGTGACACCATGTATATCGCTTAGACGCACGATGACGTACAAATTCTCGTTAATAAGTGTCGAGTCCCACTTGAACGGAAGCGTCGGGCACGCTCAATGGTAACTAAAACAGGCATGGGGCGCCATTGGAACGGAACAGACACTCTGGTAACTGCAAACACATTTCTTTACCAGAGCCTCCATAGATCCGACAGAGCAAGAATCAGAGAAGCTCAAGTTTGTTTTGAAGTCTCGTTTCTGACCATTCTAAAGTTTGTAACATAAAAAGAAAACAGCTTGGCCACAAAAATCCCCGACAAAAATGTTATACAGTTCTTTTTTTTTTAATAAACGATCCATTATTAATTGGCATCGATGCGAAGGAACATGGCCACTCCGTGCGACTAGGCAGCGCGTCGTCTGCTCGTATCGTAATCGCTCCGTTACAGGAGAGCACCCGCGAAGTGGAGCCACCGAAACATTCCGTCGCAGGTAGGAAGCCGTGGTTTCTTTTGACGAAATGCGCCGCAAGACAGGGACAGAGTAAGGGAGAAAACACGGATTGCATTTTGTCAAAAGAAATCATGTACCAACTGGCCCATCTGTCACTATTGATGAGGAAGCCGTGTTCAACGTAAGAGATGTTGTACCGAGGTAAAGCGCCGGTTCTCTGCATTAGCTAATATTGTATAACTTTTTTATTTTTTTTCTTTCTTTTAATATGTATACCCTCTCTGTGAACTCACATTGCCGCTGCTGCTGAAACTTTTGTGGTGCTGGGAACTCGTCAAGCTGTCCATACAGCTTTTTTTCCCAGCCCCCGCCATTGTAAAAAATGGTAAATAAACATTGAATTGAATTGATATATTCCATCTTGAGAGTAGCGGGATTAAAAACACGAATACACCACCATCCCAGTGCTTCGGCACTTAAGCACCAAAAGTGTTGGCTCGCCGTAAAATACCCAGAACCGCCCACTAATAACGTTTCCCGAAACTCGGAAATTCTGCAAGTTACACGTTAAGCGGCCGATTTAACCGGACAAGCACCCGATTCTAGGCTAAGCCAGCTTTCGGTGAAAGTCTTTTGGGCGCTCCCCCGGTATTTTACGGTAGCGCGACTACGGTAAAATGTCGTAACACAAATATCACTTGACCCGAGAAAACACACCTGGCAATGGTTTCGCCGCGTTACCCAAACAACGCACGAAGCAAGCTGCCGAGCCGATGTTCCTCTCTCTCCTACCCGCTACGTCGACGATGATGATGATGATAGCGAGAGAGGCGCCCCCTGGAGTCACGCACGCCGTCAATAGAAGGATCTTTAACCGAAAGCGGCGTTCGTACGTTTTCGACGCGTCTCGAGTCGTATAGGGCTCAATAAGAGCATTTCGAAACTCTCCCACCCGACTAACGAGGTCGGTGGTCCCGGAATAAATGAAGGGAAAAATAAACGTGCCGCAATTTCCGCCTCGGCCCGTACGATCGCGCCGATATAACTGAGCGAGATACCATATAACCATCGACGTAGCGATCTCAACCGTATATATACGAAAGCAGCAACTTCAATGGAGCTATATATCGATATGCCGCCTCTTTATTCTAAACACGACTCGGTCACGAACCTCGACAAAAAGAAGAGCAAAAATATTGGCCATGGTGGTGCATTCTGCCTCGCGCCCCTTCCTAACTCGCTAGAATTGCAATATCAACGACCCCCGGGGATCTTTTTTTTGCCGACGCCATTTTAGCTCGGAATGGGCCGCAGCGGACGCCAGGACCAGCCCAGCTGATCCAGCGCCTTGAAGGTCATTAGGCGCGTCACTCAAGGTCACGTGGCCCTCGCGTGGCATTATGATTGGCTCCGACATTCCCCTAGAACAGTAATGGCGCGGGGGCTGTTCCTGACGCCTTAGAAGCTCGCGTGTGTGTGTCTAGTACCTAGTATACAGTAATAGCGCGAGTATTGGCGGCTCCGCTCGCGGAAAGCACTCACGTCTCCTGAAATAGGCTGGCCCGTCGAAATTCGATCTCCCCGTCAAGTGTCCATTTTCTCCCGGCGTAAGGCTCTTGCGGGGAATAATCTACGGACTCCATCAAAGTTCAGGGGGCGATGGGAATTACCCTTTTAGTTCCCTTTTCTTTCCTTTCTTCCTCCCTCCGCACTTTTTCGCCTCTGCCGAAGCGCACTTCGCTCGCCCCAGAAGAGAAAATCTTGTACGAAACGACTTTTCGCGCGCATTATATTTTATTTTTTCTATTTAGAGCCGGTGTTGTTAAGAAAGTAAACAAAACATATACGTGCCTCAACTAATAAAGAATAGTAGCATTCGGGTGAGTAACCAAAATTGCTTCGTCGCGAAATCGAAATAAAAGAATAGTAACGCGAGACGCCAACCGAAAGGTGCCGTCGCGTAACTGGCGGCAAAGTGTCAGCAGAAAAGTCAATGGCGTCCCTCGGTCTTTGGTTGGCCGTCGATCTTTCTTGGCTGGGAGGAGTGAGGCGCGTGTCGACCAAAAAGGTTGCCCGCGAGGCCTCCAGAGCGTTCGCCCCCTGGGCTGGGACGGAAGCAGTCCATCTCTCAGCGCGGGATCCTATCCGCCGGTTCATTGGTCCGGCGCACTGTCAGCTTACGAGATGGACGGAGTTGGACAACAGCTGGTCTAGGCCACCGGAAAGACCATCGCACCCATAACCCCAGGGCTATACGGGCACGAGCAAGGCGCTCTCCTGGACGGATTCGTTTTTCTTTTTTCTTGGAAGTCCTAATTGCCACGATTACGTTCTCGAGTAGTCTTGCCGCATTTGAGTTGGGAAGGCTACTTCCCTCTTCTTTTTTTTTCTTTTTTTTTTCTTAAGTTTTAATCCGCTTCCTTTTTTTTTTTTTCTCTCTCATCATCATCACCATCAAATAGGCAGGCGGCGATGGCGTTTGTCGTGGCCTGGGGGGTGCTTTTTGAGCCATCAGCTAGCGCGCTGGAACCGGCGTAGCTACAAAACAAACGACAACGCGCGAGAAAAAAGAAATGGTAAATAAGGGGAGCGGGGACCAAAACAAACAGCCAAAACGAGTGCCGCCGCTTTTCTGGGGTCGCTTTGGACGTCTGCCATGCTCGCCCTTGAACCTGTACGAGGTGGCTTCTTCGTCCGTGCTTTTCGGTTTGCTGCTCGGGGTGGCTTTGGTGAGCGCTTCTTTCTCGGCCGCCGCCTTCTCCTTTAGCGGACGGTCGTTGATGGCTGGCTGTTGAAAGGGCCCGCTCTCGAGGAAGCCCTAATTAGACTAGACCCTACGAGCAGACGACGGCTCGCCTGCGGCGTCACAGTCCCTGCCCGCCATCCTATCTTTCTAGCGGCATTATTTTCATTTTGTTGTTTTTCGAAAGAACGCTGCATCTTGTTTGTTTGTTCATTGAGGAGCGCGCACTTTCTGTGACTGCGGCGTTGGAAGCGATGATTTGGCGGCTTCCTGGCTTTTCTGAGCTTCCTTAGCATAACCTGTTCGCTTCCGCTCCCGCTGCTCACTCGTCCAACCTAAGCGAACAGATTTGTCGACCAAGTACCTGTTACCGACACTCCTCCGTTTCGTTCGTTCCTCGGATTTTCTCTCGCTTTTTGTTGGCACCTCGAAAATGAAGCGGGGACGTATCGACCCTTTTTTGTCGCCTTTTTAAGAGATGATTAAAATCGATCCGACGTAACTCCCGACCTTTTTTCATTCCCATTTTTCGAACCCCATTGAGAGCTCTGCTTTCCTCGGAGATGCAATCGCGCTCTCTTGTTACGTGCATTTTTTCTTCTTCCATGTTTGTTCGCGTCGTTGTTGTTTTCGCTGTCTTTCATTTTTGTCTGCGAGGTGAGGTTGGCGTGGGCAGTGAAGGGGTGCCGCGCTCAGTTTGCAGTTTTCTTCGGCGGGCTGTCGTCGGTGGCTCGCGACCTCCGCGCGAGTGAGCGGTCAATATTTCGCCGTCGATAAGTGTCGCTCAAGATTGCAGCCCCGCGCGCCAGTTTACACTCGGGCTTGAACCTGCGCTTATTTTCTGGAGCTCCTCTTTATTTTACGCGCATTCGTCAGGCGAGCAGAAGGGGGGACGTTGACACGTGTCGCAAGATACGTCGCACCCCCCCCCCCCCCCCCCCCCGAAATTTTGGAGCCTCACTTGTTTGTGTCCTTTCGCCCAACCTCGCCTCAAACCCCCCGCAAAAAAGTGATGCTTGCGGATTTATAAAAAAAAAAAAAAAAGTGTCGCCGTGCTGAGAAGGGAATGATGTATTGAGGGCGTTTATTTATTCATTTTGCGATATCTGGTTTGTGTACGTCTGTTTTCTTCGTACATAATCTTGTAACAGATCGTCTGTCTGCACCGTTACCGCGCGCGTTGGAGCAACGCAAAACAAAAAGTAACAAAAATAACGATAAACGGGGGCTGCTCGAATCAAATTTGTTGTAGTCGTGGATTTTATTTTTTCCTCATCGTGTGTTGGCTCGGGAGGGGCTAGGGGGTAAGGTGGGGGAGGTTGCGGCGGCGGGTTCGCCCTCGCCCATTCATTTTTCCCAAGCTGTCCTCAGTGATGTTCATAGCCCATTGTTCGTGCTGGTCGCTTTCGTGTCCCCATCAACGCGTGTTATCTCCGTCCGGCTGTCGAGGCGACGCGGCGGTCTTCCAGAGAAAACCTGGATGCACACCTTCAACTGAGATGGGTGTCCCGCTTTCGGCAGTGCAGGACGGGAAGGCTGTCTTCCCCTTTGGACGAGCAATTCCAGAGGGCTACCCTCCTCACCCAGCGGCCGAAGCTCCCATTGATTTTACCTCTCCCGAGCTTTAATTGTGGTCAAGCTGACAGCCCAGGTAGCGCACCCATATTGGTTCCATATTGGTGCTTAACGCCACCACTGGAAACGCGGCTGTGCACCCAATATTGACCAATATTCCGGCCAATTTTCTAACCAATATTTGCTACACGAGCTTTCCCTCTATTGATCAATACAGGTACACCTTTTCTAGCCACTATTGACTTCGCGAACTTCCCCAATATTGACCAGTATTGGTGGACATTTTCTAGCCAATATTGACTAGCAAACTTCTCCGAAATTACCCGATATTGGTGCGCGTTTTCTAGCCAATATTGGCTTCATCTACGTCCCCAATATTGTACTTTGTTGGTACACTCACTCTAGCCAATGTTGGCTACACCACCTTCCGCAATACTTCCCTATATCGGTTCAATTCTTCTAGCCCACATTGGCAGCACGAACCTCCCCAATATTGTCATATATTGGTCTCATTCTCCTAGCCACGATGAGCATCCACCTTTGCCTCGTAGCAACCAATATTGGGTAATTGTTTTTACCACGCTGCCGCCAATAACAGTCCTAATCAATTTACACGGATAAATATAACGCGTTCTTTATTTTTAGAATTTTTATTATTTAGAAAAAGAGATGGCCAGGCAGGCAAGCTCTTCGCTCTTCGACACTGGCTAAGTGCTTCGGCTCTTCACCGCTTGGCCTTGCCCCACTGGTGCATAAGGCCCTACTTGGGTGGGGCCTTATGCACCAATGTGGTGCAAAAACCTCCAGCCCCTGAGGGCGCGTGAGGTTTTTAATTAAATCCAGAAATACGGTTATTTTGACTGCTTTCAGCGGCATGCTGAGGCAATTTTGGAATTGAAATTACTGAAGTGTCTCCTATCTCCATTTTAAGACCCTTATGAGAAGCCTAAATGTCTTTATATTTCCCTAAAATAAATCTGACAGAGCCGTTTTCGCTATATTTATTTTCAACGGGTTCAACCAGATGGCGACACCAGGACCCAATGCCCCAAGCGGCAAGCCAGAGCATTTGTTGTTTGGGGTGGTGTTTTCGCGAGTTTGCACGTCTCGCGGCACGAGTCCCTTGCTTGACACCGCCAAGATTAGTTTTGCCTTTTAGCCGGAGAATGGTCCGTGTAAAGGCCGGTTCAGACACTTGCGTTTGAGTGCGTTTGACTGCTGCGTTGCGTCGAGAACCGAAAGTGAGTCACCGGCACATGTGTGCTTCGTATGAAGCTTGGAATCCAATTCAAGGAATCATCTTGACACGCGATATAAGCAGCAGGGATGTCCTGGTTTCTCGCAGCCGCAACGCAGTCAAACGCAGTCTACCGCAACGCGGTCTACGAAAACTCCCTCCTAGACTGCGTTTCTCCCTCCTCTAAGCCTTACGCAACGAAGAAGCCGCTACTGCGCCTGCGCGCCGATGGCCTTGGCTGTAGAGTTCCGGGTATGGTAGCGCGTTGCGGAGAGCGTTGCGGGACAGCGGAAACGATCTACGAAAACTCCCTAATGTCGGGAACATTGGACGACCTACTAAAACTCTCTAAAGTGTCGCTGCTTCGTGCTCCAACTCAGAGAGAGAAAAAGGAAATGGAAATCCGTCGTTTCTTTCGGGAACTATTCCTTTCGCTAAATCGGCCGCAGTATGGACCCTTTGCCGATATCAGCCAGACCGCGATCCTGGCCGACAAAGATGGCAGCCCGCTGAAGGCGATTATTGGAATGGTCTCTGCGCACCTCTCTTTCGATTTCTCCCTTTTGCCCGTCTCGTGGGTTTGGGCCTTGCCTGGGCCGCCTTCCCTCGTGCCGTGCGTCCTCGGACGACGAGCCAATCCGAGCCAATCCCGGTCGTTTGTCACCAGGGGATCCTCGGGGGCTTCCCCCGCCGGCGTTCTCCGTCTCCCGCTTCGGAGACGACCGTTGATTTGTGGCCGCTGTATTTATAGATATGTACGAGCGGATCACCAACACCCTCCTTTCGTCTTCTTCGTTCGCCACTGAGCTGACAGTGCGGTGCGAGCTATGACGAGACTCCTTTCACCCGCTGGTCATCTTCAGCCACACGCTCCCGCCCTTACCCACGTGATGGAAATGTTGATCACGTGGCGTAAGATGGACTCATGACTGGGCGAAAGGAGCGCCCAGCTTCCAGAGCACTGTCAACGGTGAGGGGGTCTTCTGAGCGAGAGTTGCTCGGGACGGGGGATTTGGGCTGAAGCCGGCGGTGCGGATCTCCACTTGGAGTGGAGCTGTCCAGATCTGTCCTGGTTAGTCCGGGGGAGACGGCTGTCCCGAGACGGTCGAGAGTGAGAGATTCTTCACGCCGCTTCTCAGTCGGGCAATCTCTCCCGCGGAAAGGGCCCGTGCGGGCTCTCCAGTTTACGTGGCCATCGAACGATACAACTGCGATAGTTTCAAGTCCCACTCGAGTCCCCCATGTGTAAAGAAAACCGATGCAAAAGGAGAAACTTTCAGAAGAGAGCCTTCCAACTAATGCTTACAAAAGGACTATTTGATTTAATGATACGAATGAATCTTGAACGAATGCATTTCTCAGAAATGTATCAACCTTTTTACCGGGAAAACTTCGAAATGGTGTAGAATAACTTTTGATGTATCCCCGAGGCATTTTTTCTGCGAAAAAGACTGCCTGTGCGTTCCCATATAGGCGCTGGGCAGGGGTCCAGAGAGCGCCACCGTCAGTTGATCATCAGCGCCACCGTGGCTAAATGAGGCAACACTGGGACGGCTAAAATCCGCAGCGCCGCCGGCGTGCCCTCGTGAAATTAGGTTATTACCAACTCCGAGCGTTGTGTTGACGCGCGCTACACTACCGACTGTTTTAAAAATGTAGTCGAACGTTAAATATATCGTTGTGCATGCGTGTGTGGTTGTGCAGCTCTAGCATTAGGGAGTTTTACTGGGTGCCTTTATCGATAGGTAACCAGCTGAACAAAAGTGAACGTCGCGATACTACGGCCAAATATAAGTGAAAGCAAATAGACACGGGCAGTTGTCTTCTTTTCTTCTTCTTTTCACGTTTACGCGCGCTCAAAATTACAAAAGCGAAGACTTCGTCGAGCTTCCCTCCTCTACAAAAGCGAAACCAAAAGGCCCCCTCCTCCCTCACCCACCCTTTTTTTCCCGGTGAACTCTTCCCGCATGAATAGCTGACCTCATTTTGGTGATCAGCTCGTTTCCTGTCCCCTCGTCGTTGTGTTGAAGACGATTGGGGGGAAAATACTGTTAGTGCGCAGGTGAGCTGGTGGTTTGAAGGCCTGTCCAAACAAGATACTACAAAAATCGTGAGGCGACACAACTCCGACATAAATCGCGCGGCACTCCGCTTCCGCCCGTGTTTTCTTTTTTTTTTTTTCTTTTTTGCCGGGGTGTTTGTTACGTGGATCGTACGCTAAAGCCTTGCGTACGCAATAAAATTGCGGGTCGGGAGTGCGCGTGCGCAGAACGCAATAGAAGAGCTAGCGTATTGCGTACGCACGCAACGCTGGGGATTTTGCGTGTCGGGCTAGCGGGCTTTGCGGGACGCTCTCGAGACATCTCGGACCCAACGAGAGCGCCAGTTTCAAGATGGCGGTTACCTCGACTGGCGCAGCAAGGGCGACGTGGTGTTTTCGAAGTTCTGTGTTACGTGAAATTGCGTGGTGTTCAGCTCGGCAATTCTTTCTGGGACCTACCGCGGTCGAATCAGATCGTCGTGCAGCTGAAGGAGTGCACAGTGAAAATGTTCGCCGCTCGGGATGTGCGTCAACGCCGCGATCTGCTCAACGCTAAGCCTATTCGCACAGTTCATCGCCGACGAACGAACGACTCTAAAAGAAATCGCCGAAGTTCTCGCCGCCATGCACTGGACATCAGTAGGTCATGAATTTCATTCCGCGATAGCATTGATAAAAGCTGCCGTTTCCACGGGACGACTGACGGAGGCTCCGTGATCGAATTTGGCTACGCACTCGTACTCGTAGCCTCTGTACCCCGCAGAAAAGCGCGCTTGACGAGGCAGCTGCGGCTTGGTTTAATTTGAAATAAAATGATTGGACACGTTTTCATTTTAAATATTTCTTTCCAGGAGCATGGTTGCGCTATAAGCACGCGGAATCCTACGGTTCTAGCAAATTTAACCAAGATCATGCGCGGTGTTCACTCGAAAACGTAACGCACAACTAAATTCGGTCCGAGCAGGTCATTTTTAGCGTACGCTATACTATTGCGTATTGCGTACGTAAGAGCCAGCAACGCTATACTAAAACTGTCTACTACTATCAAGCTCTGTTGGCTGTCGGTCAGTCGCTCAAGGCGTCCGCTGCTCTTCAGGTCCCGAAAACGGGAAAGGGAAGGGCTGTGTTCGAAATATTACCTAAATAGATGTGAGCTACTCCGGGTGGTCGTGTCACGTGGTAACACAGATAGAGCGACGCTGGACGCGGGTAGGTTTTCGAACGCAGAGGTACAAGGCCCTTACCCTGGGGTAAGATCGAAGAAATTTTGGAACACTCGAGGGCCCGGCAGAACAGATGGACAGCATTGGCAGGTGGCGTGCGATGTCCAGTCTGACGAGAACCGAGGTCACCGAAAAGCGGAGGAAGCGAGGAGGAAAATCGTGATGCTCGCTTGGCCCTGTGCCGGACTGCCTGACTGCCGGACGCTTCAATTTCCACGATTTTTGACGGAGTCGTGTAGTCTCACGATTTTTGCAGTATTCTGTTTGGAAAGGCATTAACGCTTGAACCTGTGATTCAGAAAAGAAAAAGAAAAAAAAAAACTTTTAGCCGAAGGAGCAGACACAGAAGACACGTTCCCTTCTGTGTCTGTTCATTCGACTAAAAGCTTTTTTTTTTTTTTCTCACCACAGGGTGAGGAATGTGTTTTTCGTGCAAGCTGACTCTAGTTTGGTGGACGGTGTCGTACGTAGTTGGTCGTCGCAAGCTGATGCTCCTTATCGTCGATTGAATATGCTGTTCTCTTCTACATAGGACACAAATAACCGCCGCATGGATAACTCTCCAGCGTTCGCCCTGGTAGAGTGGTACGACCTTCAGGTTATGCGCTGTCCTGCTGGCAAAAAACACCAGGACGAAACGAGTGTCGTCCCTTTTAGGGATTTCTTTCGTTACTGCGTAATTTCAACTCACCAAGGTTCGGGGAGCTTACACTTTTTAGAGCACAGCTCTAAGGCGCCCGTTTCCGGCTTGAGTGGCGTCGCCGTCGGCGTAACCGCGCGGTGCATTATGGGACGTTTCCCATAATGCACCGCGTGGGAGGGAGGAGAGGAGCACGGGAGGAGTAGATGAGGAGGGAGGAGGAGAGGGTACGGAAGAGGAGGAGGAGGCGCCTACCGTCCCCCTCCGCCTCCTCAAGAGCTGCGCTCTAATTCGGCATTACAGGGAGTTGTAAACGTCTTTCATCTTTTTCACCTCCGGCTCACATTGCTCCCAAGACCATTTCCCTGCCAAGCCGGTACACTACATAGCAGCCCAACAAAACACGGCGTCCGCATGTGCGGGATTAGCTTTGAAATACCCATTCTTTTTCGTTCCTTTCTCCGTTCCCGTCAGAGTAGTGCACGCTGATGCACGGTCACCCGATCCTCGAGCAATTTTTCTTGCCTCCGAGGCGTCTTCTCCAACTTTGCTGCGTGCCCACCGAGGGATGGAGGGAAACCATTAAGAATAGCATTTAGGCCGAGTCGCCCCGCTCTAAAAGAAAAATCCTGCTCCGCGTTGGAGCGGTCTCGAGACATGACCGCGGCGGCGGCCTACCTTCTTCTCTACAGCCTAACGAGAGAACAAAGAGTAAAAAAGCTAATTGTTTAAACTTCGCGCGTTTGACGTTGATTTCGTATCTTTCCCATGTATAAACAAGAAAAGAAACACAACTCCCATATCACGACGTGTGGGACGTGGTTCGTCCAGGCCAGGCTAATGGGCTTCAAATATGACGGAGGAGCAAGCCTGTTTCTCTAACTGAAAAACTAGGCTGAAAAAAAAATATACAGAAAGAACAAAACTTTTATTTTAGTTCGCAAATTTTTCTTGCTTTCTTTCTCTCTCTCTTTTTTTTTAGTGCCAGTTTTTTGTTTTGTTTTAGGAGCGTTTTGCGTAGATAATTTCGCCGGCCGGGAGCTTTTATTGACGTAGAACATTTCAATTAAAAAAAGAAAAAAAAAAGGCGCCGGATTTTATTCTTACGCTCCTAAAATAATCACGCACTCGCGCAGAAAAAACAAAATACGTTATTTTACTTTAAATTAAACCTTGTGAGCGTGTGTAAGCATAAACGATGCTTATATATATATATATATATATATATATATATCGAATAAAAAAAATGTTGACAGCGTATTTATTCACTGCGGCGGACCTCCCCGCGCTCCGGAAGAAAGCCTGATACAGTTTCAGCTAGCTGACTGAAAAATTATTCGGACGAAGACTGCTTTGCGCTTTGCAAAAACCTCCGCAAAAAAAAAAAAAAAAAAAAAAAACTGGAAAGGTTTTTTTTATTTTATTTATTTTTTTAAGGTGTATTGCGCGCTGTTTGCCTAGCAAAATTCTGGACTAAAGGCTAAAAAAATTAATGAATAAAAAATGGACGGGAGAGTGAAGCCACAAACCGTCCGAGTAGGTGACGCAACTGAAAAACGAAACGAAAGAAAAAGCAGGCGACGTCGCGAATGTCGAGGAGAAGCAGACGGCTCTCGCTCGAAGACGGTGGACGATTTTTCCTGACAAAAAAAGTACGAATAAAAAACAGCATAGCAGAAAAGCGAGCGACACAAACTCGCTGACCGGGCGAGCGCGGAGGTAGTTTTCACAAAATAAAATAAAACGCGCATTTTGCGTTAAAAACATGCGCAGTTTTATTTTTTTAGATGGAACGTGTTTAGTGGTGGTATCTATGCTGGTTGAGAGTTCGATAGAGTATATCAGTGTGTACAGATGGAATTGCGAGGTGAAATGGCCGATGACGATGGAACAGCGAGAACCGCTTCCGTTTCTTCTCTATTTGAGGGAAGCGGAGCACATTTCTTTGCAGCATACGAAGGCTGGGGGAGGGAGGGGACTCGCTACATTTACGACGTTTGCGATAGTAATAACTCCACAGAGGGCTCGAGGGAACTGTGTTTCTGTTTTGAGACAATCTCATTACGTGACGCTTTTGTCTTACGTAAGGGACACAAAATCAATTGGCGTTTCGATCAGTGCTAAATCGTGGACCCGCTGTGTTTCGAAATTTAAGTAGTACGCCGCCGACAGAAACAAATTGGATTTCCTCCCGGGTGGAAAGACGCTCCGCAAAAAACGAGGAGAACAAGAGCACCGCCACCTCTGAACTGAAGTCAGGCCTCCGTAGAAAGCGTCTTAACGCCGCAGCCTTATTCAATTCGGGCACCAACTGTTGCGCGCAAACCGAATGATCGAAGTGGACGTCGTAAATCTTTGCGCAACGGAGACTCCTCTTCGCCCAAAATGACTCGCCACCTTTTCTATTGTTTGTTCGTATGTTATGGACATTTGGTAAGTGATCTTGCACCGTCTCCTTTTACTTGGGAGTGGCGAGCTTGGTTGTATCAAATACCGGCCAGAGACTCCATCGCTTTCGTCATCATCCTCGAGAGGAAGTTTACTCGGGGGAGCAAAAAATTGAACCCGCGTGCAATTGCCGCAGAAAACGATCGGGTTTCCATTTTCATCGCCACTTTTTGGTGCCACTGCGGCGACAGCGTTATTTCGCGATTCTCCGTTTCGACCTTACATTTTCTGAAGCGAGGGTTTCGAAGGGTCAACCAAGCTTCAGGACGGTGTCACCTGACTTCGCTGTCGGAACTCGCCGACCTTTCGGTCACGTGACAAGCTCCGTTTACACGAAGCGCAGAGGACGCCGTGCCATTTGGAGGGGGGGGGGGGGGGGCAGTTAAGCGCTAGGCGCTGTCAGGCTTATGCTCGTAACGTCCGCTAAATCGCGGAAGCTGAAATGGACTACTGTCGAGACCGGTTATAACGAAGTCAACGAGAATCGGAAATCACTTCGCTATATCCGCTATTTCGTTATAACCGACTTCGGTTATAACGAAGTGGGGTTGGGAAATCCTGATCGCTTCGCTGTAGCCGCTATTTCGTTATAACCGGTCTCGACATTATTGCGTTGTCGCCGATTGAGCGAAGCCTTGTGACGCGTTTGAGGAGAAACGGGCACCGCTCCCGTCCCGAACGCGAGAAATGGGAGAAGAAAAAAAGTGCCTAGCTCAGCGCCAAAGATGGCGACCGAACGTTGGGAGGAAAGATCGCCTTACTGCCGGTGAAGAAGACAAACAAAAGGGCTGTTGCGTTCCCCAGAGTGGCATCTGTTTTCCCGATGAGGTTGCTGAGTTCTAGGCGTGGTAGTAGGACCCTATCGATGCTGACCCCATGGAGGCGACCACTTGTCACTTTGGCCCCGGTTTGGATGACTCTGCTTCGCCTGGCGCCAGCAGTTGCGGACAGCGGCCACTCTCGTTCCTTTCTGCCCGACTTTCGTTTCGGGACCCGGAGAGGAGCCGCCTTGTTGGTGGTTAGCGAGCAAGCCGTCAGCTCCTTCGCCGTGCCATCCGCATCAAAAGTTTTTTTTTTTTTTTTTTTGTTTGTTTATTGCGCGTGCACGCGTTTCTGTGTGTGCCTGAGGAAAGAGTGAGGTAATTTTCTTTTCTTCTGGGCTATTGTTGATGTCTTGAACGTAAGCGTTTGTTCGTCTATTTGAGCATGCAGTTGCCTGGAATTGACTTCCCAAGGGGTGAGACTACTTTAAGATTGGTTTGTTTTGTTCTTGGACTCGTTTTCAGCTCGTGCGATCTCCTTTGAAGTGATTGGGCCACCGCTTTAATGCCGAAGCTATTCGTTGCTACTCTGTATTCTTTTTTATCTCGTGTAATAATTGCACGTGCGAGTTTCGGCTGGGCTTCTCAACTGCAACTTGGGAATGCACACGTCCTTGATCTTGAGGAATGAACGAACGACTGGATTTTTATCGCGCAAAGGCCAGTCTTGACCAAAGAGTGTCAGAGACGAAGTTAACGATCTGTTGTGCTGCTCCTACTGCCTTTCTATACTTCGTCTCACCTTAGTATAGACTATTGTTAGCCGCGCGTGCTAAAAGCGCGAGCTAGTCGCTTTGAATGAAGCCGCGGCGGCTGCACGAGCGCTCGTGCAGCAAGTGCTCTAGTCAAGGCAGTCAAGGCTGGCCGCTCGCGCTAGCACAGCCTTCGCGGTTAGTCCATGCTAGGGTGAGACGAAGTATAGGCTTTGTTTCTTGCCGCGTACTGCGTAACCTGCGTATTCATTTTATTTTTCTTTGGGCCATCGTCTAATCCTAAGATAAATGCTGTAGCAATCCCAGAACTGTAAAACTCTGCGGGGACTGTTGCTGCCGTTCCGAAGGCAACCGAGATTTGCAGCCAAAAACGCAGCTCTGCGTATGACAAATGAAGTCGAGTTGTAAGGAAGAACCGGGCCGTTTCCTTTTGTCACAACACTCGCAGACGACACCAGGAGACAGCCCTGAAAACCCCGGGCAGACGATAACGAGCGAGCGGGCGGAAGAGAACGATTGGGGACAATGGCCGAGGAAAATTAGCCCAAAGGCGGAATGGAACCGCCGCTGCTCTTGTCAGCTCTTCTGCTCACCGCTTGTTTGTTGCGCTCCTCTTTTCACTGCGCCAGATTGGGCTCTTATTGCGCCGCTTCTTGTACCGGTTTCGCCGCTGCAGCGCGCTCACCGATTCCGCCGCCATGTTCGGGTTTCCGTCCTGCTCTCGCTGTCGTCTGCTGCTTCAGAGCGCGTCGTCTTCTGCTTGCGCCCGCTTTTTTTTTTTTTTTTTTGTTTACGCCCGACTGATTCGTTTCCAATTTAATTTTTTTTTTCATTAAAAAAAAAAGAAAGAAAAGAAAAGCCGGCAGATTCGAGCCAGAGACACAGATCCAGGTGCCGCGTCTTTCGGGGTGTTCCGTTCGGAAGACTCAAAACGTTGCGGTTCCCTAAATCGGCCGTATTTTTTCTCGAAACAGCACCGTCACACCACGACAACCGTAGGAAAAACGCCGCTCCCCCGAATGAACAGATCGAAAAGCGAAACGTTTGGCGAGGATTTGCGGCTTTCTTTCGAGGCCCGATTGCTTTTCTTTTTGACCCGTGCTCGTTTCAATAGGAATATCCGCTTTTCGCGGAGAAGACACGAAAAGGTCACGCGTGCGCCCAGGGTATTTTTTGTTTCTCAGTTTTTATACGTCAGTCCTCTCCCACAATGTTGTTTATGTTCCCTTCGAACCAAGAAGAAAACGCCCTTGTCTTTGGAAAATTTTTGCCTCCCACTAAAATAATTTGTCTTTTTTTTTTTTTCTTACCTTAGGACGGTTCCTGTGAACTTTTCTGTTTACTGCTGTTTTTCTTTTTCTCCTCGAAGCACCGTAAATTGCGCAGCCTTTCTTTCTTCTTACATTTTTCCAGCGAGAGAATCAAGTATTTTTGCGAGTCCAATTCCTGGGACGCTTTCTCCCGTTTCTTTTTCTCTCGGTTCGAGGGGGAAGTGGAAGAAAAACATTCGTCTTCGCACACTTTCCGCTCGTTTGGAGCCGCCTAGAAAAAGAATAGATAAGCCCATAGTTGCGTGTCGTTGTTATGGTGTACTATCCGTCCCCCCGGCGGGTTTCTTATTTGTCGCTCTCTGCGGCGCTTTTCCTTTTGGCGACTTCGCTATGGGCGCTTTCGCTATAGGTGTTTTTCGCTATTGGTGCTTTCGCTATTGGCGCGCAAGGAAGACGAGTGCGCTGTTTTCTTGCGCGGCCGACTGTGGCGCGGTGTGTCTGTGCGTGGCATATGTTGCTCTTTCCGCGTGTGCCGCCAGGGCTGTAGCTTTTTCTAGGTTGGGCCTCATTGCTCGCGATGCCTGCGCCCGTTTCAACGATTGCCGGACGACATTCGTTTCGCTTAAAGGCAACAAACACCTCTCTTTTCTTTTTAGGAGGCAAAGGTTTGTCGTTCGCTGGGTCTTGGGAAAGAAGCGATATTACAATTTATCGTCATTCCATCCTTTTATTACGTCCAGGATCGCTCATGGTCTTTTTCTTCTTCGTTCTTGTTTTACCTTTTAGAAAAAACAAAAGAGGCGGTTGTCTTAGAAGTTTGTTGTGTAGGCAGATCACGTCGGGGTCGCAGTGAAATGGATAGCTCTCGCCTTCCTGCTCGTCGACGCAAACTTTTGCTTGACAGTTGAGGCTGATAAGACAAAGCCCACCGTTAACACGATTAGTGGCGTCATTCGATTAAGCTTGACGGCTCATGCTGCGTGCAGCTCAGAAAACTAGATCGTTCCCCTTTCCTGTCCGATGCTTCCAAAATTTGGAACGCATCGAAAAAAAGTAGCCATGAACCCGGCTTTAAAGCAGCGCAACATCGTTTCCGCATTGCAGCTGTTCTTTGCTAACGATGGGGATCGGAAATATAAGATTTTATTTTTCTCCTCGTTTTTCTTTCCTCGACTATTTCATTACAAACTCTACGCAAAAAAAAAAAAGAAAAAAAGAAAAACAAACTTTTTTTATTATTATTGTTTGCTTTATTTTCTTCACCTTAAATTACCTCTTCTATTTTATTTTTTCGCTGTCGCGACTAATTTTTGAGGCGTAGGAGGCGGTGCCCGACTATCAGGAAATCCGAGTTGGCGGCGGGTTTTGTCTCGGGGCCCTGTTTGCTTTTTCGGAAAACCGGCGCGCCGCCAGACGTGATTTATAACGTTCCCACCCCTGTCCATTTTTGCGCGTCCGCAAATGAGTTATCTAATTTTGTAAAGTGCTCCTCAGTCGCAAAAAGGATCCCGAGCACAGTTTGACTTCCGCGGCCCTCTCAAAACGGCCAGCCGCACGCTTTAGTTCCACACAGCAAACACCGCTTTATTTAATTTTTGTTTCTTCTTTTTCGGGGAGCTTGTTTGAAAGTCGCGCGCACCGTGAAAGCCAACTTTGTTTCCTACTTTTCGCCTCTAATAAAAAACTTTTTTCTCTCTCTCTCTCTCTTTTTTTTTTTTCGATGGTGCGTGAAGCGCGTTTCGCGTGCAGCGATTTTTCTCCCGGAGCGGCACAGCGCGGTTGAACATTTCTTACGCAGCAGCGGCCGTATCTCCGTTGGCCATTCACAGTGTGGCGGGAGATCACGTGACGAGAGGAAAAACATTGTGGAAAAGCATAGGGCGGCGTTGCCACGTGTAGAGAAACAAAAGCGCTTATTTCCTGCTTCCATTTGAACCTTGAAGTGGTCTGTGCGGTTCCACGAAGGCTTTGAAAGATGCTGTATCTTCTTGTGTCTGAAGGTATTCGCATACACGTCCAGCGTATTTCACTTACTCCCCACGAATAACTCAAATACCTTTGAGACAACGAGCTTTCGAAAACGCAAAAGCCAATTATGTTTTTCGGCCTCGAATATGCCTGCTTCTTTTTAATAAACTAAACTTAAGCGTAAAAAGAACAAATAAGGCATTGCATTAGAAGCCACTGAAATCCATATTGCTGCGAGCAACATGAAGCATCGCAGCGGAAACTGAATGATGCACAACTAACTAGCGCAGCTAGGGACAGGCGGGACAGAGGAAAAGTGGTCCCCCCCTCCCCGCGTGGCTCCCGCATAAAGTCTATAACCCTGTTCCCCAGTGGGTCCGGGTAACGCCGTAGGTGATTTTTTTTTTTTTTGTTTTTTTTTTGCCCGATTCCCTAAAGGTCATCTTAGATTGGCTTAGAAGGACGGGGGGGAGTCATATGTTTGTCTTTTCAGACTTCGGCTAGGTGGCGCAAGCTACCGCCCGTTACGAAGGGTAAAGCCATTAAAAACGCTCATGGAAATGAAACCTTGCGAATCGCACCGCCGCGCAGGCAGCGATTTTGGCCGCGGAATCGCACGATGTCAGACTCGCTCGAGTGTTGGTTCGCCCGGCGAGACAAACAGTGGAGCTTTCTTCGCGATTTCGCGGTTTCATAATCACAACACACCGCCACTTTTGCATGTGCAGTGCTATATTTAGACTTTTAAACCGAGCAATTTTCCTAAATGACTCGCTAAACTCTCTCGTTTTCTTTTCACAATTCGTGATATATATACAGGGTGTCACAAAAGAAAATTTACACGGTCTTTTTTACCGCAAAAATAAACTAGGCATCGCCGAACGCTCATTCTCCGCCCAAAGGTAGAGCTAGAGGTCACAACCAGATGCCAAAGTTTCAGCCCGATCCGATAACTTAATCAAAAGTTATAAGTGATTTTCTGAAAATTTCAATGGGAAAATGCAACCCATTTTTGCCCGTTTTCGGTTTCTGGTGCCGTAGAGCCCCATGTGTTCGAAAACTCTGTCGGCCACCATTTTCCCATTGAAATTTTCAGAAAATCGGTCATAACTTTTAAGTTATCGGATCGGGCTGAAACTTTGGCATCTGGTTGTGACCTCTAGCGCTACCTTTGGGGGGAGAATGAGCGTTCGGCGATGCCTAGTTTATTTTGCGGTAAAAAATACTGTGTAAATTTTCTTTTGTGACACCCTGTACTTGTAATAGTTTTCCTGTGTTTTTCTCCGTAAGTTCGCAGCTTTTCTTGTTGGGTCTCCCTCCGTGATACATTTTGACGGAAAACGAACATTATTATTATTATTGAATAGCATTTCAGCGATCGGCCAATCAACGCGCCGCTGTTCACACAGACTTCATTCAAGACAAATGCGTGACAGGATATATTTTTGAATTTCGTGTTGTTGAGTCGTGGCAGTTCGTCGCATGGGCATACCGGGGGCACTCCATGCAGTATTTTGTCCTTCGGCTTGCGCTTACTGTACGCCGTAGACGGATTGCACCGACGCATTGAGGCCACATGTAAATCGCTAATAGCAACTATCTTAATTGCGGTTCCGCACGACACTCTTTACTCCTGAACTAGCGTGCAGAGCAAGTCGTCTGCTTCTTGCACACGGGTTCCGATGATGTCAGAACGCCCGGCTATAGCCGGCTACTATTGGCCGATTGAAAAAAGACCTCTAGCATTGAGGTCTACCCACTATCCTCGCAATCAAAGCCGATCAGAACTCGGCGTCGTTTTGACGTCACTGCGGAAACACTTTGGGCGACTCCCGAAGCAACAAAAGCGACTGCTTCGTCCCGCGGTTGCAAACAAAGTGCGCTCGTGCGCCACTTTGTCTCGGCCAAAAGACAGTTCCCAACGGAAGCGAGAAGCGGGGCCAACCGCAACTTTTACGAGCTCGCGATTGGACGAGCCGGGCCCAGCGGCTGCTCAGCCCTCCTCTAAATGCCACCTGGGAGCCTAATTTATTGCGGCCGTGCTCCACGACTGCCAAGGAAAGCGAGGACCCCCGAAACAAGAAGGACGCCATCGCCAGCCGTGGCCTTGTTTCTGCGGAAAAGTCCTCTTCCCGGGAACAGCTACTGCCGTCTGCTACCGCGGCGGAGTTCCTCTGGCGGCGGAGGCTGAAAGACATTTTATTATCTCCGGAGGCCCGAAGCGGGTCTTGTCAGGGACCTCCCGCGCGCCTCGCTCCGGGTGTTCCCCGATATCTTGTCTCGTCCGACTTTCGCGGTCTCCGCGCTGATGCACGTCGGTGCCTTCTCGTGCCTGGAAGAACGTACAACCTCGCTGACCAGCGCGTGCCAGTCTTTGGGAGTCTGCTTCAGGCATTTGACCCACTGCGTTCCTCTATGTCTATGACACTCGGTTGCCATAGCAGCCGTCATAAACAATAGTCACAGTCAAATGTCCGAAGCAGCCTTGTAGCCGGCCAATGTAGGAACCGCCGAAATTAATGATCTGTCCGCCACTTAAGCGCTGAAAAGAGCTCGATATTAGACTCGTTCGATTTACTGGCCCTACACCGACTCTGGCAGTGTACTTCCCTGTGCACACTATTAAGGCTCACTGGCGAGCCTAACGAGGTGGCACACATTTTGGGTCATCACGAACGCGGCGCGATCTGTCGGAGAGCGAACTCCGCCCAAAAAATCTCTCTGATGAAATTTCTCCGATGACAACCAGCACTGTAACTGACTGATTGTCCAGCATGTCTGTCGCACTTTTTTGTCATTTTCGGAACTCTTTGGCAGACGGAATTTTGTTTTTGTCGGGTTTTACCCTTTGCGCGTTTGTAGTTTCGCATCTGTACTCTGGGTCAGCCCTTCGCAGCATTTTATGAGAAAAATTCGCTTCACATCTGTGATCGGCGTTCAAGGCGCACGAGCACTTATAGTTCTGGCTTCACAAAAATTTTAAGAAAAATTACCGCAATGTTTTTCTGAGGGAAAAAAAATCGTGCGCACGCCGCTGGGCTGGTTTACTTAGTTGCGACCGCTTACGACAGAGTGCGTTAAAACCTCTTGTGATCTCTGACCGCGAGACTGGCGCCCTTCATCGTGTAGCCGTGGAACACTTGCCATTTCCGTATATTCATTATATAAACGACCATGTTACCTCATAGATGGCGCCAGCGTCTCGTCACAAGTAAGGCCTCTGGTCACAAGAGATGTGCAAACGCAAGTGTGTTCCTTTAGGATGGTTCATTCACTTGGGTGTTTGGACCACCTGTAACCGCTTACTACTAGAGAACGTACTGGCGCCAGTGTGTTTTCTGCAGTTATTCCCAGCAGAACTAGAAGGTGACATAAAATTTACGCCTATGAGAAATGATCGAATTCCGTTGAAAGAATGAAGGAACGCAAATGTGCTTTCCCAAGAACAATGGGCAAAGAATGTCGGTGTTCGCCTCGCAGATCCTCCCCGCTACCGGACGGCCTACGCGTGCGAAGGAAGCCAGCTGCACATCGCCTGCGACGACGGCCACCTGGTGCAGCTGATCCGGGCCAACTACGGCCGCTTCTCCATATCCATCTGCAACGAGCACGGCACCCTCGACTGGAGCGTGGACTGCATGTCGCACCGCTCCTTCAGGGTCATGCAGCAGAGGTACCCCTTCCTTCACATCTAGCTCGCAAACAGCGCCTCTGGCGAGCAAAATAGGATATTTTAGAGGCGCCGCTCTTAGGCGCCCGTTTCCGGCTTGAGTGGCGTCGCCGTCGGCGTAACTGCGCGTTGCATTATGGGTCGTTTCCCATAATGACGTCACATGTGACGTCACGTGTGACGTCACGGGGGTCACGAGGGAGGAGGAGGAGGGAATTTTTTCCACTAAATTTAGCGGGAAATGTAGCGAACTTCTCCCGCTAAATGGGAGGGGAGGGTACGGAGGGGCATACCCTCCCCTCCTCCTCCTCAAGAGCTGCGCTCTAATTCGGCATTACAGGGGGTTGTAAACGTCTTTCATTTTTTAGGTTGCGTTTTCGTTGTGCGTCGCGTCCTTTGAAACGCTTCATTAGAGAGCGTGGAAAGATTCTAAGAGATGGCCTTGGATCGTGCACGATATAAATAGTCGCGTCTCGCGGACGCTACAGCGCCCCCTGGCCGAAAGAAACAGGCCTTTAGGGAGCATTCCTAGTCCTAGATAAGGAAGCGCGGAAAACTTCCTAATGTAATCCCCAAATCGGAATGCTTTTGTGCGGTCTGTGTGCAGCCGATTGTGTTGAACCTCGGTGCTCGCCTCAGTGTAATTGGAGGACACTGCAAAGAACCGACCATTGTTTTAAATCAGGGGATGTGTTGCCTGGGGAGCCGGATTGGGGACCTCTTGCTGTCTCGAGGGCCGGAAATTAGATAAACGAGGAAATACTAAGTCTATAAGCCTAAATAAGCATTTAAATGCAAAAGTTTAAAGAAGTATGAAATAAATATGAGGTGGACGAATACATATATTTATTTTTAAGTGCAATATCTTACTATTTAGGACATTATAAAATAATTGTGGCCTGGAAAACTCATCGGACAGAAGTCAAAGCGCATAGGAACTTGTCATATTTACACAGGGCAGATAACTAATGAAAATGATAGATCAGACGTAAAGGAATGTTTTCATACTTATGTACAATAAATAATACCGCTAGAGAACTGGCATTTTGATGCAGTTTTCTAGACATGTGCGAATAGTGGATTTTGGGTTGGAAGCGAATAGTGATCTTGGCCGAATATTTTCAAATGGACTATCGAATAGTTGCTCTAAGCTATTCACTATTGTACCATGCCTAAATTAAAACCCGTCGGGACTGCTAAAGGTTGTTCCCAAGCGTGTCCATATTTAAGCAAATTTTAAATTTTCATCTATATTTATGGACTGAGACCTCAGAAAGTCCATTGTATACAGAGAAGGGCAAGTAAACAATGTATTTGACATGGAATTAAACCTATAGGGATGCCCAGCTCTACCTAAGGGGGGGATTTATAAATATTTTTGCTACATGCAAATATCTTTTATTAAATCTATAATTTGAGGGAAAAAAAAAGAATGATGAGTGATGAGCGTAGGTTGTCAGGACGTCTCTGCCTAAAGGGCCAAAGTGACGTCACATTGTCGAAGAGCCGACACTCTACAGTCGGCGGCGCTTCGGCGTCGCCAAATATAAGGCCTTAGCCAAATAGGTCTCGCTCTATTTCGCGCCAGGCTAGCCCAAAGAGATGCTCCGCGCGCGCTCGCCTGGCTCGCCGCACTTGCGCAGTAGCAACCGGAGCCTGGGAGCGATAGCGGCGGACTGTAAGAGAGGAGCATTTCTGGCGCGCCGGGGCTAGCCTAGCTAGCGCCGACCACCGCTGGCGGCCGCACCCAAGACACGTACTCTCGCATAATAGCCATCTTTAAAATTTTACTCTAGTGTAGATTGCAACATTCCCAAGGTTTCCGTTTCTTTTTACATACACCACGCGAGCGCGTGCACCGTCCCGCTTTGAAAGTGGGCTTTCCTCTGAAAGGAGTAACTGCAATATCTGTACTCTTCGAAGTTGATCGCAGCGGGTGAGCCCCGTTGAGCGCGCTTCTTACCGAGCACCGCCGCACTGCGGAGAAGCAACACCCGCGGAAGCGAGCTCCGCAGGTGGTGCTGCTCTGCAGTGCACCGGTGCTCGGTAGGAAGCGCTCTCAACGGGGCTCACCCGCCGCTGCACAATGTTCCGTAATTTTTGTGCAGTGACGTCTCAAGCTTCTTTTCCAATGTGCCTATGCGCGGCGATTCGGCTTTGATCATTTACGAATTTCGCTCTCTGCCATGTTGAATTAACCTGAGCCTGGGGCAGAGAAGAAACATCAAAACATAGAAGAGACAGAAAATAGACAGGACGATGTCTCAAACTCAGCTAACTCGTTTATTTATTCCACCTCCTTATATAGTCTCAATCTCAAGGTCATCACTTGGTGGTGATGACCTTGAGATTGAAACTATATAAGGAGGCGGACTAAATAAGCGAGTTAACTAAGTTTGAGACATCCTCCTGTCTGTTTTCTGTCTCTTCTATGTTTCTTTTCTACCCCAGGCTCAGATTAATTCAACATGGTTAATATTCACCAGGTTGCCTGCACCCTTACCATATTTGCTTTCAAGAATATTCACCGGGCAAAACATTTCTTGATTAAAAGTGGTGTTTTATGATTCCTCGCCAGGAGGAATCATTAATTGGCATCAAAAAATGTCAACATTTTTTTTTCACATTGTAATATTGGCGAAGCTCAGGTCCTCACGAAAATTAAGTCGTGTACAGTATTTTCAAAATATAAAGTGAAAAGCTGTATGTGTCTCATTGAGTGTGCTTCTCCCATCGCGGAGTCACATAGTGGTGAAGCCACACTTGCAGCGGCAGTGTTGCAAGGGTTGCTTTCCTGCAGTGCAGAACTAAGCAAACGGGGAATCACCTCCAAGCAACGTTGCACACCAGGTGCACACTTCTGCTCTACACTTACAGTAACACACTTTTATGACACATATTTTTGAAGCTACATGGACATCTATTTCACCGTTTAAAGGGAAGCTAAATTGGTTTTCAGAATTTGTAAATAAATGTAAAGGCTCGAATGTAGGCACTGTTCGAGGCGGGGCTTAGGCCGCACGTCCGGGAGCTTCCTGGCTCGTGACGACGACCATTCCCCGAAGTGAAGAACCCAGGGGTCCAGTGGAGGTGGGAGAATTGGTAACGTAACGAACGGTTTAATTACATGGTAGCGATACAGTCGTCAAATCCAAGAGAACAAATGGAGCTCTCACGCCCCGCCTTATATAGGGGTCCGTTTTCTCCCTCTCTCTCCGCCAGGGCAGCAGGTGCGACAGCCACGTGCCTTGCAGCTGGGTCCGCCGCGTCGCAGTCAGAAATGAGTCATAGCCAAGGTTCTCCGCAGTTAGGCCAGGCCTCTCTCCCCTTCCGGAGCGCACGAACCCACACGCACACACACACACGTCCCGTTGACGTCACGGACGCGTTGAGACACGTTTTGGGCAGCCTTCGACAGGTGGGCGTCAGTCCTGAACACGTCGGGACTCGTTTTGGGACTAGTTTCCGTAGCGTTGAAACTCGGAAGAAGGTTGCCGAAGGTTCCATTCTTAACAGCCCCTCCGGGGCCAGGGAAACCTCGAATGGCCGGTGGTACAATCGCTGGCCTGAAGAGGTGGGCTTGGAGTAGGCCTTGAGAAGACGCTGCAAGCACCAAACAAACTCCCAAACCTCTCACAACGGAGGCATCAGCGGAAACGTCCCCCACAGCACCACGCCACACCGCAGTCAAACGCTCGGAATTCGCCAAAGACCCGCCAGACTGGATTACGGATTACCAAAATTTGGTACAATTCCGGGTATCGAGACCCCCTGTCGCCAAAAAAACTCATTTTTCCAACGAGGTCACTAAGAACAAAAGACAAAAGACAAAAACTTTTCGCAATTTGTGAGGTCATTTTGGGGTATCAACGAAGTGCCCCCACTTAGATCCTCATTCCCGTGGATGACGAAGACCTCTGAGATCATCCCTACTATTTTTCGTGATGTCAGAAAAATCTGCTCAACCCATCGGCATTGCCGTTAAATTTGCCTTTCCTTTTTCTTACGCTGAAGTCATAGTGATCGATTTTCACGTGATTTCTAGACGTGAAAATGCGGTCCTTATAGCGCCGATAAAACAATCCGCCTTTTTCATTCCCCGTCACATTGGTCCTAGCAATCTCCTGAGCTGTACAGCGAAACCCTGACACACTAGGGTCGCTCTTCTGCTCGACTGTCAAAGACACTCTGTCTACTCGTAGCAGAGGACCAAAGTTACGCGACGCCGGAGCTACGAGAGATCTTTCACTGATCCCGTCTTCCTCCGCCTTTTTCGCCGGCTCGTTGGGACGGCGTACGCTTTCTAGCGCTGCGAGGTCAGGCTGTTCTACAACCTGGTCCCTCTCATCCCGGTTTTCTGCCTCCAACTCTGGGAGTGCTTGCTCCCCGTCAGCTGCCTCTGGCTCTGGATTCCTCGTCAACAAAGGGGCGACCTGACGCGATTTGGACCTCGTACACGACTGAACTAGCCCTTTTCCCAGTTGTTGACCCCTTTCGCGCAGCAGGAAATCTGACCGGTTAGAAAACAAATAAGGATACTCCAACGGGACTGTCTGCGAGACAGCCGCCTCTGTCACTAGCTCTCCGAACGGGCCAGTTATCCTTACTCTCGCCATAGGCAGACAGACACTGTGCTTTTCGAGCAGCTGCTTGATCCAAACTACCTTTCCCGTAAAATCGGATGGCGTTACATACGACGGATGGACAACGTCCATCGTCGCTGCACTGTCCCGAAGCACCCTGCACGGCTTTCCGTTTACATGGAGCTCGTGAAGATAGGGACGAAGAAGCTTCAGGTCCTCGTCACTACCGTTCACGTACGAGAACACCACCCGCGGTTTCTTACATCTGGCCGCTGTGTGTCCCGGCTCCTGACAGTTGTAGCACAGGAACGGCTTCCTTGCCTCGAACTGCCCTGTTGGGCTTTTCCGCGCCTCGTCTCCGTTCGAGTGTTCTGCGCTCTTTTCTGGGACCTTTTGTCCTGCTTCGGGCTTCTCGGGCCCGTTTTCTCGCGAGCCGTTACCCTGTCGGAAGGTCTTGCGCTGATCGCTTCGGCCGGATTCACTTTCCTCTCCGCTCAGCTTTCTACGCGTTGCGTACTCTTCGGCTAGCTCAGCGGCCCTTTCGACAGAGTCAACTCCCACCCTGTCCTGCACCCAGAGCTTGACTGACTGCGGAATGCTACGAAAGAACTGTTCGAGGCACACACACTCGACTACCTTGTCTCGGCTTTCGTACACTTCCTCGCTCTTCAACCATTCTATCAGGTTGGTTTTAAGCCCGTACGCGAATTCCGAGTAGCCCTCGCTGCTCTTTTTGGATGCGTTTCTAAACCTTTGACGGAACGCCTCGGCAGAAAGGCGGTACCGCTTCAAAAGGCTGGACTTCACCTTGTCGTAGTCGTCCGCGTCTCCAGCACTAAGGCGCGCGACAACCTCTGCAGCCTCACAGGGCAACAAAGTCAAAAGCCGTTGCGGCCACGTTTCTGGGGCGAAGCTCAACTTCTCACATGTCCTCTCAAAGTTAACTAAGAATAGGCCCACGTCTTCCCCAACTTTAAACGGCTGCATGAGCTTCTTCATTTGATACGACTCGGTCTCACTTGCTCGTACCGGAGCCCCAACTCTACTGTTCTGCGAGTTTAATCGCTGTTGTTCGATTTCGAGCTCTAGCCTTCTCAGCGCTCGCTCCTCTGTCGCTGCAGTCTGTGCTCGTTCCTCTTTCGCTGCAGCCTGTTCTCGCTCCCGTTCCTCTCTAGCTGCAGCCTGTTCCTCTTTCGCTGCAGCCTGTTCTCGCTCTCGTTCCTCTCTAGCTGCAGCTTCACTCTTAGCGTTCTGAAGCAGTTCCCACGTATTTTTAATTTCCTCTGCTTCCGCGCTCTCTGAAATCGCTTTACTGATCTCAGATTTCTTCATCTTTTGCTCCACCTCCACACCCAATTCTTCACATAAACAGAGTAAATCTGTTCTCAGTAACCTCATCAGATCCATGATCGCTGCTCTTTAGCTTTGGCTTTGCTATAAAACTTGTCGCGAGGTTGTACACAAACCTAGCGCACGAGTCAAACACTAAGGATTCCCAGCAGTTCAAAATTAATTACCCATAATCTGAAGCCTGGCGAATCCCAAAGCAAAGTCCAAACGCTCACCCGCAGATGTAGCACGATGTCGCATGGTCCGATCCCAACCGCTGCCAACCAGTTGTTCGAGGCGGGGCTTAGGCCGCACGTCCGGGAGCTTCCTGGCTCGTGACGACGACCATTCCCCGAAGTGAAGAACCCAGGGGTCCAGTGGAGGTGGGAGAATTGGTAACGTAACGAACGGTTTAATTACATGGTAGCGATACAGTCGTCAAATCCAAGAGAACAAATGGAGCTCTCACGCCCCGCCTTATATAGGGGTCCGTTTTCTCCCTCTCTCTCCGCCAGGGCAGCAGGTGCGACAGCCACGTGCCTTGCAGCTGGGTCCGCCGCGTCGCAGTCAGAAATGAGTCATAGCCAAGGTTCTCCGCAGTTAGGCCAGGCCTCTCTCCCCTTCCGGAGCGCACAAACCCACACGCACACACACACACGTCCCGTTGACGTCACGGACGCGTTGAGACACGTTTTGGGCAGCCTTCGACAGGTGGGCGTCAGTCCTGAACACGTCGGGACTCGTTTTGGGACTAGTTTCCGTAGCGTTGAAACTCGGAAGAAGGTTGCCGAAGGTTCCATTCTTAACAGCACCTTAAAAATGATGTGTGCACAGTTCTTTTGTACTTCCATTAATAGGAGCGGCGCAATTGCCAAGTAAAAGTTTTCCGTAGCTCCACCCGCATGCTGTGCACCAAGCGCAGGAGACGACGTGAGCAGAAAGTGACATCGTCGGCAGTGTTGGGTTCCTTGCCTCTAAACTGGCTCGGATATTCCGACAATGATGTTGCGACGTTTAACAGGCGGCAGAGAGACTCTCCGCATTCCCTGCGCCAACCCCTGCATGTTTTCCCAGTAGAAAGGCGGCTTACGTTTACTTCTGCCCCATTTAAGGGCGACAATCGATTTGATGGGGCAAAAAGTTAAAGAAAGGCTGCTTCAGCTTCCCTTTAACTTTAAAAGCATTTTTTTCTTGATTTGCGAGATGAAAGTTGAGACCAAAAACTTGTCATCCTGTTTTCAAGATTAGTGAAATGTATAATTATTTTTATGTGGTTTTGTTACGGTATTTTTATTGCTCGATGCACTTCTGTTGTGGTCGCATTAGAGCAGGGCTGCACAACTCAAAAATGTCGCCGGCCAAAAAATTGTTTATTGGGAACTACGCAGTTTTTTATTAACTGGCAGACAGGTTTTAAATATCTGGCATCATCACACTGGTTGCCGTCTTGAGCATATCTAGCAGTGTCATGTCCACGGCCCGCACAAGAAGTGCCCGCAAGCCAGACGCGGCCCGCGGGCCGCATGTTGTGCACCCCTGCATTAGAGTGTATTTGTTATTGGACCCCAGACTAGCCGTCATGGCTATGGGTCTCTGATTGTGTATTGTTATGAGCAGTGTTGGGAAGTACTTTAAGTATGTTGTACTTAAAGGGAAGCTTGAAAAAAAAAACGAGTTAGAGGAGAATTCTAAAGTATGTTTATCCCATGAATCTGAATATCATGTTCATTATCCCCAAAGATGTAACTAAACGCTAGAAAACACGAAAAACCTCCTACCAGTCGTTACGTCGTACTAGGATCTTTCGGCTACCAAGCGCCTGTCGTCCGTGTGGGCAGCGCGTGTAATTGCAAGCTTGCCAGGTATAATCCCCCGGCACTGACGGCGGTTGTGACGTCTTTTTTTTTACCTTTTTGGAAATAGCAAGAGTGTGTGTGCATAGGCACTCTTGGCACTGAAGATGGGTGAGAGCGGATATTCCAAAAACTCCTAATATGACGTCACGCTCCGGGAAGGAGGGGCTTCAGTGGTACTTTGAAAATGATTTTCTGCAGCCTCCGTGCACCAAATTGAAAAAAATATTCTCGATATTTGTGACCCTGTAGGCCAAATGAAGACGATTTAAGTGTCTTTCCTCAAATACAGAACTGCTTCAGTTTCCATTTAAAGTACTACTTCAAGTGGGTTTAGAAAGCTTGTACTTTACTTGAAGGGTACATTCCCTGAGTATGTACTTGTACTTTACTTAAAATACTTTTCTTAAAGTACTTTTTTAGTGCTTTCCGAGAAAAGTACAACTCCCGACTATAAAGTACATTCCCAAACGTTGGTTTTGTTAAATTTGTATCAAAAAACGATGCTTTGTCAACTCTGAAGAAATGCTGGAATGGATATTCTACCCTCATCATAAACGCGAGCAGACGACGCATAGCTCTATTTGTACTGGGGGCAGCTTTCCCACAGCATTTCAAACTCTCGCTACTTCTCGTTCAGTCAGCAAAAGCGAGGAGATTAAAATCATTAGGAGAGGCCACTCCTCCATAAGAGGATTATTTGCGGAACCTACGGGTCTGACGTCATGCTTGTTCATCCAATATTTGTCGCCATTTCCGAAAATAACTGATGCATCCCCGATTACCCCTGGGGCAATACATATCAGAAAAAGGGAAAAAGAAAAACACTGTATAGGGGAATGAAAAGGCATCATAGGAGATTGTATTAAAAAGTATTTGTAATTTACTTTGAAACTACATTGTATTTATAGTACTTTACTTCAAGTACATTGCACCTGGTGTACTTCCATAATCTCTCATTTACTTTGTACTTTACTTCAGGTACTTTTTAGATGTACCCAACACTGGTTATGAGACATAATAAAAAAAGAAATGAATGAACTGAATTTTATGGTGACCGGAATTTTCTCATTCAAGGGATTGTGCAGGTGTGCCATTAGTGTCTTTCTGTCCTAGTTGTGACCTGAAGAAAGGCTGCACGCTACCAGCATCCACTGTGGTCTTTGGAGACCCGTGCCCAGGCACACTCAAGTACCTGGAGGCTCACTACCAATGCATTCCCGGTGAGTTCCGCACCCCTCTTGGCCACGTCTGCATTAAATTGGCTCTCTTGGGAGAAGAGCACTTCTGGCAGCCCCGTTATCTTTTGTTGTGGAACATTCATACCCTTATCATGACTTACGAGCTTCTGTGTGTTAGGTCGAGGACCCTTATCAGGCATGAATGGTAGATTGCACAGGGAGAGTTGCCGAGCTATTCTGAGGTACAGAAGCACTGAAGAAAGAAGACAAAAATTGGGAACCCAGGAGCAGGGGAAAAGAGGGGTTGTCCATCCAATTTTCGTCCTGCTCCTGGGTTGACATGTCTGTCTTAAACCAGCTCGCCTGTTCTCTCACTTCGGTTCTTATGCCTGCAGTTGGCAATGGTAGTCTCACTTAACTGGAGCACTGATTAGGCCCGATTATGTCAGTTTTCGGGCATGTACGCTTCTAGTTAATGTTGGGGCGGTTCTCGCCTGCCTGGCCCCTTCGCTGCATATGTAGAGGATGTCCCAGAAAAAAATTATAAACTTTTTGCACCGCCAAAAAACTATGCATCGCTTAATGCTGGTTTTTCGCCCAAAAGTAGCGCTAGAGGTCTGAACCAGATGCGAAAGTTTCAGTACAAACTAATATTTTATTTAAAAGTTATAAGCGATTTTCTGTAAATATTAATGGGAAAATGGGGCCCATTTTCGGACGTTTTTAGTTTATGGTGCAAATAAAGCTCCATGTTTTTGAGAGATTCCTCGGCCACCCTTTTCGCATTGAAATTTTCAGAAAAGGACTTATAACTTTTGAATAAAATATTGGTTTGTGCTGAAACCTTGGCATCTGGTTCGGACCCTTGGGCTGAAAATGACCAATCGACAATGCATTGTTTTTTCTTTTTGTGGTAGAAAAAAGGCTGTAAATTTGTTTTTTGGGACAGCCTGTATATGTCCTCATCGGTTGTAAGCTTTATTTTTTGATGGGGAGGGGGCAGGATGGGCAAGAAGCAGTCCTATACTTTGGTTAAGTTTGATCGGGACTGTGCATTCACTTTTAAGTCAGAGCTTCGTGACTCCAGTTGCACCTGCCATCGAAACAAGTGAGATGGACAAAAGTTTTAAAGAACCCCTGAAAAGAAAAAAATACTTTTTTTAAACAGTCTGGTTGGGACACGCGTGTCAAAAAACAAAACTTTACGCAAAAGTTTTTTTTAGAGTAGTATTGGCAGCGAGAGTTTTATTTGAGATTTTGCGCGCAAAGTCCACGACGTCACGGAATGGTCATTCGCTCAACGAGATGGTCATTTGCCCTTTTCACCTCAACGTGAAGGCGAAGCCCATCCCGCTCTCCTCCATGCGCCCGAAATGCCGAGAGAGAAAACAAAGGAAAAGGAGGTGACTACCGAATAAATCGCGTATCGCGCCAACAATATTGCTCTAAAATATTTTTTTTTCATGTAAACTTAATTTTTTGACACGCATGTCCCATTAAATTGGTTAAAATTTTTGTTTTCTTCTTTTCAGGGTTTTTTTAAGCTCCTTGACCTGAAAATTGCAATGATACTGTCGCTAACCAATTTTTCCGGCGCCGATTATTCGGACTTGTTCGATATTTTGGACCTAAAGGAGGAACCATAACCTACCCTATAGAAATAGTGCACATTTACGATCTATGTTTCGGACAGCTTGAAGTCTGAAAGTGTGATTTTCTTGCAAAATCGTCGCAAACGATCAGCGAGAAGCACCACCGAGGAGTCGTAGCACAGGCGACACTATGCTAGGGCGTTTTTTTCTCTAGCTGCGCGTCATTATCATCATCATTGTTACCATCTTGCTTTGTTCATTCGCCGTTCTGCAGTCATGGACTTGCACCTCTCATTTCGATCTCGTCTGGGCGAATCGTGTTTTCGGACTATGCTGCCTCGGACACGTCATGGCCCCATCTGTTCTTTCGCCGCCGCAAAGTATCGCTAAGAAGCGCGGAAAGCACTCGACCGTAATGCTAGAAAAGAAGGCAGCGATTCTCGAGCTAATAGAGAGTAGCCAAATGCAAGCGGAGGCATAACCTCAAGCGAGGCACTAGTGATGGCATTTTTAAGTCCGCTCAGACATTTTAAAGGCAAGTATTTTTATCTGCCGATTTTTCGGACCGCTCTATTATTTTGACGTTCTTTCGGTCCCTGCGAAGTCCACAAGATCAGTCGGCGACTCTACGCCTATAAGCAATTCGATGCAACCAAAGCGATAAAGAGAACAAACAAAATATAAAAGCTCAGCAATGTGCTAGTACCTCCCGAGGTAATGCTCCTGTAGGCTCTGGAGGTATGCGCATTAATTATAATATTAATAGTTATACTAAGAGGGACAACATGGTTGTCACCACCACCAACCTCAGACATTCTGCTGTAATCACTGAGAGAATGGGAAGGGCATGTGTGTCTTTGGAATGCCCGGCCTCAAGCTCCATGCCTTCTGCCGAGTTGTGGCTGCGCGTGCACGCTCAAGGTGTGCAAGTGTCGGGGACTATAGGTGTCAGTGCTTGATGTAGACCAAGGGGTTAGCCATTACAATGTAAACAGCTTAGTCCTACGTATAAACTCAGAAATAAACGGACTGAGCAATGTGGTATATTTCCGCTAAATTTAGTGGGAAAGCTTCGTGCTAGATTCAGCATGTAATGTTTTTGCAACGCACATAAAGCTCAAAAGATCAAAACCTGCCCTATAAAACACATTCTGCATTAAAAATGCTGACTAGGTGCAGGTCGCCACCAGATGAAAGGGGTTCAGTTGTACGCATCCATCTACAGAGCCACTAAACAAGCTGCGCTTAGAGCATCAACGCTACTCTCCAGTTGTCAGCTACACTTGCAGCATCAGCACTCTACTCCCTGATTGTCAGCTAATCTCAATGCTGTACTCCCTAGTTGTCAGCTAAGCTTACAGCATCAACACTACTCCCCGATTGTCAGCGACACTTAGAGCATCAACACTCTACTCCCCGATTGTCAGATAAGCTTAGAGCATCGACACCATACTCCCTGATTGTCAGCTAAGCTTAGAGCATGAACACCCTACTCCCTGATTATCAGCTAAGCTTAGAGCATCAACACCACACTCCCTGATTATCAGCTAAGCTTAGCATCAACACTGTACTCCCTGATTATCAGCTAAGCTTAGAGCATCAACACTGTACTCCCCAATTGTCAGATAAGCTTAGAGCATCAACACTCTAATCTCTGATTGTCAGCTTATCTTAGAGTATTGATACTCTATTCTCCAGTCATGTTGCGGACAGCACCATTTTGTTGCCTAGTGCTGAGCGGGCGCAATTGGCAATGGTTAGGATTAAAAAATGCAACTTCCCGAGTTCTAGATAGGGTTTGAGGAAGCTGGGCGGAATTGTCTTGCTCTGTCGCTAACTCTTTTAGCGCTTCTGAAAGACTGAAAAGCATTTTCTGCGGTTTCGGGCAAAGCTTAAGGCAGAGCTTAAGCTTAATGATGACTTTAAAGAATGAGATGGCTGAAGTTTTTTTCCTCCAAAGCATAGCCCCGACTCACCCAGTGCTGCTGCTTACGAAGTGGTTGATCGTTGAAACGCCGGTTGTACTATGCCTCTGAGGTTTGGTGCTGTGCCGCATTGTACGAGGTTTGAGCCACGGGCTGATTCCCGACGGACAAAAAAAGCTACATCTGGGATACACAAAAGAGAGTCGGGGAAAGAGGAGAATCTTCCTATCCAGGTGCTAGAATTGCTCCTTTACCTCGCACAACACAGCACCCAAACGACGAGAGAATTGACCCACCCCCCCTCTACTCAGCAGCGGAGTCGACAACCTCGAGCAGTCCCAAGCAGCTCTCTCTGGGGTCCCTGGCGCCCCCCCTGGTGCTGCAGGACCTTCCCAAGGGCACCCCGGGGGGGACCTGGTGCCTCCCCTGCCGGGCACAGTGCCCGCTGCCGCGCCCCCGGCCGTCGTGCAGGCGGACAATGCGCGCACTCCGCCGCCCCCGAGTCCGGAGCACGTGCTGGACATCGGCTTCCCCTTCCGCACCACCACCACGGGTCAGTGGGAAAGAGTTTGGATTTGCAACTTTCGACACTTCCTATACTAACCGGGCATTCAAGACTGGCTCGATAGGGAGCACCATCTTACGCGGAATCGTCGCGACTCTAATTACAACCCGCAGCCGCAGTCATTGGATCCGACCTCGAACGTCCGAGTGCCTGATTGTGACACCCTAGTACCACCATTGCTGAAAGTGGCAAATAATAAAAAAAAAAGATGTGCCATTTTAGATGCATTCTTAGGGCCACCATACGGTGAGGTGGTGCGCATCCGTCTGTAAGTGGCCTGGCAGTTGTGGTCTGTAATTATTCACCGATCTGTTTTCCCACTAAACTTAGTGGTTTCCCCGCTATATAGTATCTAGCTGGAAAACCTGAATATTTATACACCAATTGAATTAAGTGGGAAAACTTGAATTGGTGTATATAATTATATGCACGCGCAATTAAATTTGGAAAAATAAAAAAAAACATTAGTAATTAACGCATCTGTTTTCAAAACTGCCATTGAAGATTATTTTTTCTCCCAGGAACCAGCATTTGTCGTATTTTTCGACACTTTTACGTATCTTTGTTATTGCCCACTCCTTTCTGTAATGCCCCGTGGGACTCGAAAGTGTCAGAGTAAATGTAAATCGATCTAATTGAACCAATTTAACCCACGGTCATCACTAGTACTTCTTCGGACAACGCACGCAGGCAGGCGTGTTTTTCAAACCTGGCCCGTAGCCTGTTGCAGGTTAAGAAAGGTGCCGCGAAGCTCTCTGGCCACCCTGGTTTCCTCGTCTCCGGCGTCTCGAGTGGAAAGAGGGCTTTGCGACGGAGCTTGTCCCGGTTTTCTTGACCCGCGACGGGCATGCCCCGGCCGCTGGACAGCTTCTCGAGCTTCGCCGCAATTTCTCCGACAGAGGAAACGACAGAAGCGCCATCCACGGAGGCGGCGACGCAGGAAGTGTCAACATCGCTGGACCTGCTGACGGACTTCTGCCAGCCCGTAACGGTGCGAGAGATCTCTTGGAACTGGACGCGAGCTGGAGAGGTGGCCGTGTACCCATGTCCGGGAGGGGCCAGAGGTGAGTCGCGCTCTTGCCCCGCACTTCCTCCAGTTCAGGCCGATTCGGTGGCATAACTTGCGGGGCTTGTGCCAGATTTTTTTTCTTATGGAAGGCATCTTTGGATGTCCCGGGGGACATCCCTGGGTGACTGGGCGTTCCAACCAATGGGCGCAGGAGTGGGCATTCTGGCTAGGCTATGGTCCAAATGGAAGTCTCAACTGCCCCCCCTAATTTGTTTCCCAAAATGGAATATCTTGTACTTCCTCAATTACGCTTCGAATCCTCAAAATGAGACTTTTTCGTGTGAAAGGCCGATGGTCATGAAAGCGGAACTGCAAGACGCTCGGTTACAAAAGACGGCACGCAAAGGAGGATACAATTTTTGATGTTATTAATAGTGCAACAGATGAATACCAAAACAATAAATTTCGAAATAGAAGTAAAAAAGAAAAAAAAGCTTGCAACCGCACGCAGTTGCATCTAGTTCTGTCAACTAAGCTGAACCAAGCCTAATGCCGTTGGCTGGTTATACTCGGCCGTATAGACACTCGTTTTAATTTGTGGTCTGGAGCAAAAAATTGTTCTCGGGTGATATAACATTAATTTAACGGTAGGAAAAATGTGGCCCATTGTCCCCTTTGAAGGAGGATTGCAGCCAGAAGCAAAAGGGTGAAAACATGCTGGGGGCTGTGCCTCTCTGCTGCAGGGGATGCTCGTTGGCAGTGTGGAGTGAATCCGGTCAAGTGGCTGTCGGAACGACCCGATCTCAGTGGCTGCAACTCCTTTTGGGTTGGGGACCTGGAGAGGAGGGTGAGTGGACACTGTCTATTGCTCTCCGTTTCCATAGCTCCGCTGCTCTTTGCTCCACAGAAAGTATACTAAATTCACACTTTTATGAAACACTATGTAAAGTAATCTATATGTTTAGTTCACTGATAGTAAACATATACTTTTCTTACGTACTCCTCAGTTGCCAGAATGAGTTGACATGCATACTGCGCAGATAAAATTTGAAGTATGCTAGAGGTATGGTAAAAGTATACTATTGAAAATGTACTGTTTTATAAAAGTAGTCTAGTTTTAGTGTTCTGCATTTTGCCACGAGGCGACGATAGAAGTGGGCGTTGCAATAACCGCCTGCCGTATGGCAGGAGCCACCCTAACAGCAACTTCTGTCGTGACGTATCACGTAACATCAGCCCCTGCCTGTTCAAACCTTGGCGCTATTATTAGTTAGCGCCGATTTAGCTGATGCAGTGCTGATGGGGCACTGTATTAGTGATACTATATAGTGCCACATCAGTGCTACACTAGAGTCAGCGTTGCTCCTAATGTCTTAGTGTGCAGCTTTAGGGTGACATCAACAGACACATTTCAGTTGTGGCTCGTAGATTGTGACGCCATTCTGGTTGTGGGAAACCCTGGAGGCGGCAGAGTAGAACCTCTGGCTAGCTGGTTGTCTGCAAGGCGAAGGGTGCCTGAACGGAGGGGACGGTGGCGACAGATCCACGACGGGGTGTCGGTGGTGAACCTGGCGAGCGAGCTGGCACAGAAGACGCGGGTGAAGGTGCTGTACGGCGGGGACCTGCTGCACACGACGAGCATCGTTCAGCAGCTGCTGTCCAAGATGGAGGACAAGCTGGACCAGGCGCTGGACAGCTACCAGCGTCAGCAGGTCGTCGAGGAGCTCATGAACGTGAGTCCAACTCTGTCACCGGAGTTTGGCTGCCACTTCTGGACGCGCAGAAAAAGGCCCAGGCCTGTCTCTTTGGTTTATCCCGGGACGTCGCATGACGTCGCGGTGTGACGCGACATCATGGTCTTGCGCGAATTTCAGTGTCACGTGACCACTAGTAAGACATGTGGTCGTGTGACGTCACATCACAGTGTCGCATAACGATGCGACATCGCGATTTTTCGTCGTGGTGTCGCCTGACGTCACGGGATGTCATATCACGCGAGGGAATTCTAGATCACCTCGCAGTGTCACGGAACTTTGTCACAGGAGAAAACGTCAGTGGGAACAGCATTTTGACGTCGTGGTGTTACGTGACGACTGTCTTGGAAGGTACGTCCCAGGCATGTAAACGAAAGTGCCAACAGCTGGTGCTTTTAAAAGACGGCTGCTGTTGGTTCTGTCCTCACGAGCTGACCTGTCCGAGGCTGCAACCCGTTGCCTTCTCCGCCTGCAGTACGTGGTGGACTTCAGCAGCAACCTGCTGGAAGAACACCAGCGCAGCTCGTGGGGAGACCTGCCTCCGATGGAGCAGCGAGCGGCTGCCTCGTCACTCCTCGAGGGCCTGGAGCGCAACGCCATGCTCCTGGTGAAGAGCCACAGCGCCAACATGAACTACAGCCGCCTGCAGAGCAACATCAGTGAGCACCCTTCACCCACTCTCGTGGATTCTTTTTTCACTTCTACCACTGCAGTGAAAAAAGACTTGCGGAGCATTGTTCCCCCTCTGCCTGGTAAACACTTGTATACTATACAGCGAGGCATTAAGTTCCGCTACAGTCTAAGCTCGTTATAACAGACCTTGATTTTGAAAAAGATTTCCGTCTGTTGTAAAAGGAGTTTGTTGTATGTAGATATGAAGTTGAGTCAATTCTATATAGAGAAAAAACAACCAAACTTCACAAATCGGTATGTTATATCCAAATGTCTGTTGTAACCAGGTCTGATGTAATGAGCTTAGACTGTAGTTGGTACATAATAATAATAACAACATGGTAAAACAGCGCTAAAACGACTAAGAACACAATGAAGAGACAGTACACTTTGGATCTGTTATTTTTTTCTTTATGAGTAAAGACTTTCCGACAACCTTTTAAGAACTGCTTTGCAGCTTATGAGCTACTATGCACAAAATTTGTTTCTTTCGAGGTGCCTTAGAGTATGGTGTGCAAGTTTTAGGGGAGAGTGTGACAGGTTTAGTGGCACTTTTTCTACCTATATATTATAATAGAATCAAGCTGGTTGTTCAATTATTAGGTGACATCTGGTACATGACACTAACTAATGAGTAGCCAGTTAGCTCTAATACCTGCAAAATCAGATACACCATACTGAATGCTCTGGTAAGGGAAGAGGAAGGGTAAAAGTCGCGGAAGTATCAAAAATTCTAGTACGAAACTTCCGAGGTGTTAGATTTTGCATTCGTTATAACATGCAAAAATAAGATGAGAAACAACATACGATCGAGTAAAGTAACTAGATGAGGGAGCATTTTTATTTAAGTAATTAATTCAATGAGTTGTACATGTTGTCAAGCGGTGAAGCATAAGCAACAAACAATATGCTACTAAATACCAAAATATTAGACATTGAAATCATTAAAACACGCGCACAAATAGAACAAGCCACAATGTTAATTGAAACGGTAATTCTTACTTTCAAATGAATAAGCTAGCCGAGTTTTCTTTTTTTTTTTTTTGAGTACGAAAGCATATACAGGGTGTCACATAAGAAAATTTACGCGGTCTTTTTTACCGAAAAAATAAACTAGGCATCGCCGAACGCTCATTCTCCGCCCAAATGTAGCGCTAGAGGTCACAACCAGATGCCAAAGTTTCAGCCCGATCCGATAACTTAATCAAAAGTTATAACTGATTTTCTGAAAATTTCAATGGGAAAATGGCGGCCGACGGAGTTTTCGAACACATGGGGCTCTATGGCACCAGAAACCGAAAACGGGCAAAAATGGGCTCCATTTTCCCATTGAAACTTTCAGAAAATCACTTATAACTTTTGATTAAGTTATCGGATCGGGCTGAAACTTTGGCATCTGGTTGTGACCTCTAGCTTTACCTTTGGGCGGAGAATGGGCGTTCGGCGATGCCTAGTTTATTTTTGCGGTAAAAAAGACCGTGTAAATTTTTTTTTGTGACACCCTGTACAATAAAAATTCTGCTATAAACTCAAGTTACGGTATAAATGTTGCATTTATTCAAATGTTTGCTCATACAAGATAAATCACGGTGATATTGTGTGATTCAAAGAAGTAACTGCAAGAGTAATTGTTACTTCTCAAGATTGTTGTGAGAGTTTTTTTCCATTACGTAACGAATCAATGTAAACCAAACACATTTTGACTAAGTGTAATTGTAACCTACTTTATTCTACTTCTTCCACTAGTAATGTGCACAGGGCTGGCAGGCACCCCCAGAGGAACTAACTGTTTTTAGTGTGAAACACACGAGCGACGAAAACCGGCGTCACGGGATGGTTACCATAGCAATGGTCGCTGATGCTGTGATGTGGCCCACGCCACAAGTCAGTGGCGGTTGCTATGGTAACCGTTGCACGGTGCCCGTTCTTGTCGCTCGTGTGTGTGGCACTTTAGTCTTGCCTCACTGGGATGGAGTGTTGTTCTTAAAGAATGTTTTCAATACGGTGACGAGAAAAATGTCAATTACAAGCCTATTTCGATAGCGAGTCAGTGTTGTAAGCTATTAGAGCATGTAACGTCTAGACATATTTATGACTTTGTAGCAAAGGGAGATATCTTGGTAGTTTGTCAGCATGGACTTAGAAAAAGCTTGTCCACAGTGACCCAGCTACTTGAAGCAACCCATGATTTTGGTCAAATCATCAACAGCAAAAGACAAGTTGGCATATTGTTCCTGGATCTATCTGAGACATTCAATAAAGGTCCCCACACTAAGCTTCTTTTAAAAGTGGACGCAGTTCTTAACTTACACGAACTACTGAAATGATTTGTTTTGCACCTGGAATGGAAAGAACAGTATGTGTATTTCAAAAGCTATGAATATGACTTGATGCATGACTCTGGGGTGCCCCAGGGCTCTGTGTTGGGATTGTTGCCTTTTCTACTTTACATCAATGATATCTAACTAAGAACATAGATGTCAAAAGCTAGATTATTCGCGGACGATTGTGTTTTATACAATAATATATTCTGAGCAGTTTAAACAATTGCTTAGAAAAAAATACTCACCTGGTTCTGGGACTGTCAAATGGAATTAAATACCTAGCTCAAGAACAGCGTCAATGTCAATCACCCAAAAAAACCTCCCGAGGAGTTTTCATACATCAATGATGGACAATTAGTTGAAAAGTTGAAGAAGGGCTAAGCTTGAGATTATATTTTAACAATAAACTATCTTTTATGGGATAAGCACATTAGGGAGTTTAAGAATAACATACGCAATTTTAGCGCACACACTAAATTTAGCGTTTGCACACGTTACGCAAGAGAGCTTTAAAATAGCGTTTCTTCGCCGCGACACAAAACCCAGGCATCTCGCGCTTGCAACACCACCAAGATACAATAACAATTCTTATTTCACACGCGAAATGCTGTAACTTGAGGTAAAAAAAAGTAACATTTTAAACTCGTTTAAATATGAAAATAGGATACAAGCGGTTGACCGGTCGAGGTTGCGTCCGTCGCCTCGGCACGAAAGGTCTCGTTTACCGACCTTCCACACACCGTACCTTTGCCGAAAGCCGCGTCCCAAGCAGCAGGTGTCCGATGATCGTTGCCTGCCTTGTGGGTCTTCCAAGCCGTTTGTGATGCGCACCTGTCGTAGGAGTGCAGTGTCGTCCTGTATTGAGAATCGCAGTCGCGAGGAGGCCACCGACGTCGTGCTCAGGACAAAACCCACAAGGTGGCTGCGGTCATGGTGGTCCTGGGAGCTGCCATTTTCTAACTGCGCTCGTCTTGGCTTTAACCGACCTCTCGCACATCACGAATCCTTCTTGGAGGAACGCAAAGACTCTGCACATGCACGGAGTTTCTTAAAAATAGCGCCTGAAAAGCACAAAACCCGGTTAGCATTCGGTGGAAGCGCAGTGGCGACGACACACTCCCTATCAACTGTTGTGACGAAAGTGACCCAGTGGCTTTAGTCTTTGAAACGTCTCCTGATGTTTTCTTCATCTAACTCAAAACTGACTGTTTAGAAAGCTTTATTACATTTTTTTTTTAGAATATGTCCATGAATTGTGTTGGACTCATTGACGAAAATCAATGCCAATAAGATAGAAAATATACAAAAAAAAAGTGGTTCATTTTCAACAAATATGGCATGCTGAGTTCAGCATTACTGTGGCAGAGACAACTGCTCAAGTTGAGTGAAAGAGTGTGGGTACATAGATTGAAGGAATATTACAAGATATATGAGCTTTTCAGGCCGCCTAAACACCTGTTCTTGCCATGCGCATTCATTACTAGAGTATCCTGTTCGACTCTACACATTCGAGTATTAATTTTTTTCTTTGATTCATCGTTGAATAGAATGCCTGCATCCCTAACAAATTCAGACTCAGTTGACTGATACTTCATTGATGGAATCGCCGCTTTATTTAATTTAATTGTATAATTTGGTTGTAAGTGTAAACATGTGTTCTTATTGCATTGCAAATAGGATAGAGACACATGATTCGAGACATGTGTCTTGAATCATGTTGCCACGCATATTTCATTGATGTTACGTTGTGCCTCCCCCCCCTGACCCTAATTGGGACAGGTGGTATGATAAGAAATTAAAGGAAGATCTATGGTGGATTCTTAGGGAATGCGTTAGCGTGACCCTTGGGAAACGCCACACACGTCCCCCTTCACTTTTCTGGCTTTCTCTTTTGCTTCCTTTACTTTTTTCTGCCTCTTTTTGGCTTCGTTGCGGGCTCAGTGTTAGCGTTTCCCAAAGGGGGACCTGTGTGTGGCATTTCTTAAGGGTCATGCGAACGCATTCTCTAAGGATCCACCAATGGACCTTCCTTTAATTTTTTTCCGGCCTTGCACACTTCGCAGCATCATCTGTTGCCTGGCACTGCTTTCGCAGTTCACAGGTTTCGGCAGCCCGTCTCCTTCATTCACAATCCGTCTTCTTTTGCCTCCTCCTTGGCCCAGCGCTAATACTTGGTTCACAGCTCCATTTTGTAGCACCTGCAAGTTCAGACTTGCCCCAGCATCCGCTCGCGCACATATTCTGCCCCGTGACGTTGCCTCCCTCTCTCCTTTATCCTTCCCTATACTCTCCTCTTCCCTATGTGGGGCGCTTCCCATTTCACTGTTTTGTCCAAAGACGGATGCCGTCAGCTTTTCCCCGTCATGTGGGTACTAATGCTAAAGCATTATTAAATAAAACATTAGCCGTGGCCCTGAGGACCTCCCCATTGATCCGCAGTGGTGGCAGTGCGGGTGCTGGGCCTCCAGAGTGTGACGGACCTGTCCTTTCCCGACCCCAAGATGGTCCGCGGCACTCCGTGGGCCGACTTGGGAGACTCCATCTACCTCCCCTACAAAACCTTGCTGGAAAGCGCTCGGAACGGTAGGTCACTCTCTGTGCAAGACGTCTAGGACGATGCTCGTCTATTATGCGTCGTAATTATGTTAATAATATTAACAATTATCTGTACATAATGGTAGCCCACATAAGCACACAAGCGCTTTGGGATCATCAGTAATGATCAGCGAGGAAAGAACGCATATTGTGTCGCCTACTAATAATTCAAACTCGACGGGGACTCCAAATGACCGAGCACTTCGAAAAAAATTAATTTGGTGAACATTTTTGTAATGCATACTAAATGACTAGAAATGGGGCAATGTTTCCCTTTCGCGCGATCAGATCGCCTTGCACTTCAGCATTCCGTGTTACACGGCCACGCAATGGCTAGCATGGAGGGGACTGTTCTTCGTCGTTTATACTAAATGACTGGGAGGTTTTTTCTTCATGTTTTGTAGGAATGTACATTCTGATATTAATTGTTTGGTGGGCTTAAACTTTTTATGTTTTCTGTGGCTGCGTTCGAAATGAGTGGATTGCTTGTTCGAGAATTCACTAAACTTTGTTGTTGTTAGCACTTATCGTGTTGTTTGTGTCATTTCTTCTTTGTCCCTGTTTTTTTCTTGTGAATTTTAGTACCATATTTATTGGTTTGCGTTTAGTGCCGTTGTATAAGTCGCACCCCCCTAAAAAGAGACATTTTCGCAACAAGGTTGATATAATATCTAAATCACACCCTGATCTAAGCCGCATTTCTTTGTATGGTCGGCACAGCGAAAGTACCTACATTGGTAAGACCGCAGGTGGGTACACTCGCTGACCAATTTTTTGGTCTTCGCAGGGACCAATAAAACATCCGAATAATGGAACAATCCGAAAAATTAGCAATTAAAAAACTTGCACTTATTACGTTGAAGCGTGCTTCAAAACGCCGTCAATATTGCCTTGCTTCAGGTTACGCCTGCACCTCTTGTTTCAGGTTATGCCTCCATTTGCGTTTGGCCACTTATTAGTTTGAGAATTGCTGCCTTCTTTTCTAACGTTATAGTCAAGTACTTTCAGCGCTTTTTAGCGATTTAAGGATAGTTGAGGCCATGACATCCAAGCCAGCGTAGTTCGAAAACATGATTCACCGTGACGAGTTGAGAGGCGCAGGTCCACAGCTGCAATGGCAAATGAACAAAGCAGAATGGTAACATGGATGATGATAATGAAGCGCAGCTCGAGAAAAAAAGCCGTATAGCGTCACCTAGCGGTAGCACTTGGAAGTACTCGAGTAGCACTGCCAAACCAAGCCAATCCATGCACAGCCAACATAGAATCTAAAATGGCGGCTTCTCTGTGGTGTTTCCCGCTGATCGCTCGCGACAATTTCGCCAGACAAATCAAACTTTCGAACTTCAAGTTGTCCGAAACATTGGTCGTGTATATGCATTATTTCTAACGGGTAGGTCGGTTCTTCTTTTAGCTCCGAAATATCGAACAAGTCCTAATTACTGTCGTCCGAAAAATCGGTCGGTGACTGTATTGTGATTCCGGTATAGCCAGTGTTGGGAAGTTCTTTAAGTACATTGTACTTGAGGTACTACTTCAAGGAAGTTTAGAATATAGTACTTTACTTGAAGTACAGGGAGTTCCCGAGAAAAGAGAACCGTGTTTCTCGGCCGGGATAAACAAACTCTGCATTGGAGTAAGCTCAAACTCCATAAGAATGTGAAGCTAGCGGTTGGGATGGAACGCGAAAGTTTGAGAACATGACGTTTCCTGGATCGGAAGATAATGGAAAAAAACAAAATTTTTCTAGGAGCAGACGTCCACCTCAGCCTAATGTCGTCAAAACAAGAAATGACATTGTGAACATTTGTGGTATGTATTTATATAAGGGAAAAATACATGTCAGCAAGAAAAAGAATATTGTTTTCTTTCTTGCTGACAAATTTGTTTCACTGAAATTGATTCTACAATATCATTTCTTGCTTTGATGACATTAAGCTTAGGTGGACCTCAGCTCGTAGACAAATTTAGTTTTTCTCAATTATCTTTTGATCCAGGTAACGTCATGTTTTCAATCTTTCGCGTTCTATCCCCACCGCTAGCGTCACATTCTCACGGAGCTTGAGCGTTCTGCGATGCATAGTTTATTCACCCGGGCCGAAGAACACGGAATTCGTTTTTCTCGGGAACCCCCCGTACATTCTCTGATTATGTACTTGTACTTCGCTAAAAGTATTTTTTTTTCTGATAGTTTCCGAGGAAAGTACCACTCCCGACTTCAATGAACATTTCTCGAATTTGGTCTCGTTAAATTTGTTACCCAAAATGATGCTTTGTCAGCTCTGAAGCCACTTGACGATATACCAATATTCGCTGTCATTTCTGATGCATCCCTGATTACCCCTGTGGCAATGCATACCAGTTAAAATGTGCTTGTACTTTACTTTGAAAGTACATTGTAATTATAGTACTTTACTTCGGGCATATTGCACCCGGTGTACTTAGTGCTACTTTACTTGAACGACAAAACCTCTCATTTACTTTCTACTTCAAGTACTTTTTAGATGTACTTTACCCAACACAGGATATATAGCGTAGGCAAGCGGTAGCCAGTTCGGTTTACAGTTGAACAAAAATTATATCCCCCGCAGGAAATTTTCACAGTTGCCATCGATACTTACATACAAAAATGTGTACGAGTCTCACCGTTGTGTAGGGCGCACGGGCATGAATTTGTGAACCGCGACTTGTACACCGGAAAATACGGTGCCCTGTTGAGTGGGAATGGATGATGAAGTGTGTTTCCCCTGTCTGCAGGTGTGGTCAAGGTGGCCTTCTTCTCCTACCGCCAGATGGAGGCCATCTTGTCCGCCCCAAGTCCCCCAGGGGGCGACGGGGTGGGCGGAAACATGACACGACTGGTCAACTCGAGGGTCATGGCCGCCGCACTGGGTCGCCGCCGTGTGCTGGGACTGTCCCAGCCCGTGCTGGTCACCCTCAGGCACAATAAGGTGCACATTTTATCGGTCACCAAGATGTTTGGGAATGGCGTTACATGATGGGGAGTGAATGTAGAAAAAAGAAAAACTGCACTGCACAAAAGAAATGATTTAGAAATCAAACATTTCCAGAATCAAGTAAGAGTAATTTTTAATTCAAATTTTTGTTTTTCTAAATATCGAGTTCAAATATTCGGAGAAAAATCTGATTAGGTCCCGAGTATATAAAAATAAGCTAAGTCAACTAGAACATTTCGACGAACGTGAATCAGATTTGAAGACAATTTAAATTTAAATAAAAGTCGGAGGTACATAGCCGATGTCGCAAATTCTTTTCGATCTGCGCATAAAATTACGAATACTTGCGTGGCATCAGAAATTAAAGCCTCTAGATCTGATAGTTTTAATGGTTTTATGCATCTTCTACGAAGCAGTTATGCGAGTCCCTCTTTTATGCATGTATAGCCATCTATTGTGATTGTCGCCTAAGTGAAATAATCTTTTGTTTTCAGGAGGAGAATGTGAGCGACCCCGAGTGTGTATTTTGGGACTTTAGCAAAAGGTAGGTTTCTTGCCATACTGAATTTCATTGTCACCCAGAAATGAAGGCAGTTTTGTTGGGGAACAACCGTTGACTGCCCTCAAGAACAGCATGAGTTTTGGAGATTCAGTCAACTTTGAATAATTTGGAGCTCACAAAGACAGCGAAAGGCTTCAAATTAAGTGAACTCCGAATTAAAATAACACTGAAACCGTGAGATCTTTTTGTTTTTCATGTAGTGCTTACCTGGGAGAACACTGTTTTGGGGTGAGCGCATTGGAATTGGATAAAAGCTTTGGAAAGAATTACACATAGAAGGACAGAACACGGACAGCACAGGCTGTCCACAGGCGCCAGAATTTGTTTTTAGGTCTGGGCCAAAATAATTTCTCGCACTGAAGGGGCTCTTTCCAGCCCCTGCGTAATATATGGTATGCATTGTATTCGGACCTATTTAGGTCCAGTTCTCATTATTGAAGTGTTTCTGTAAAATTTATGATAGATCATCCCGTATGCCTCATTGTAATTGCTTTTTCTACAAGCGCACGCACTAACTGTAAAAAAGATTTTTTTTTTTTCACGAGTTTCCAGTTTTTTTACTTGACAATAGATAAACCATGTATCAAATCATAACAACCAAAAACAAATGAATCTGCAGTTATTCGACGCATACCTTTGGCACTTTAGACAAGCAGCTTGTCAACATGAGCGTTGATTCTTGCCGCTTGCTGACCCCATTGCCGGCTCCATCTTCGTTCACGGCCCCATTGTCGGAATGTTTTACTTTACCTCGCGGATCATATCATAGCCACGTGAAGGCACCCTAGTCAAGATTGTCGCACCACTCACTTCGCAATTTTGCTGCTTTGCAAGAGGAGTCTATTTTGAAAACTGAAACTGGGCTCACGAAAGGAATAGGACTTTGGGGAAGGAGGATGAGAGAATTAGCGACTTGTCTCGAAGGTAGCGAAAGATCACGCTGGCGACCTTTAAACACACGTGCGTACCCTCACCCCACAGAGAGGACTGCGCCATTTACAAACAAGACCCACGGGGGACCGTGTATACAGCTTGTTTTGGGGATTTTGGTAACTTTTGCCTCTGTTGCGTTATGTCATAGAGTGCACGCTGTACTCCTTTGGACGTTTTCCTTCGACCTTGTGGCGGAGGACGAAGATTAGCTCGTTGGTGTGTGCTGCTAACGTGCAATTTCTTTCACTATATCCTTTCTTTTTAGAGGGGGGGGCCATGATCCAACTGAATTTTATTTCGGGGGGGACCCGGGCCCAGAGACCCCCCCCCCTCCCCCCCCCCCCCTCTTGCTACGTGCCTGGCTTTCCGTGTTCTGTGCTTCTATGTGTAATTCTTCCGTAGGTCTTTACTTAGGAGAAGTTTATTTTTGCTTGCCTCCGCCCACAGAGACGCACTGTGTTTACAATGCTCCGCAAATTGAGAACCTGTCTTAGGGTGCCTTCAACAATTTCTTTGCCAAAGAAAATGCAAGAAAGTACTCGGTGTTGCTGCAAGCAGGTTCTGTGTTAGCGGCACAATTGCCTCGTAAAGAGACGTAATCGTTCCTAGGCCTCACCACTTGCACGATTTCACTGTCCGAAAGCGGACCACAGACCACAGCAGGTTTTCTGACATCAATGCGGTACAAATGTATCTAAGGGCCGCTCTTTTTTTTTAACGCTTTGGGGTTACTTTGTTAGGTTAAGCCTATAAATGGATAAAAACAAAATGGTTCAAAAATAGACGACATTGCGATCGCACGCAGTGGTTTAGAACAGCTTTATTTCTTTCTTGATCATTGTACGGTGTCCTCAGCTCCTTTTCAAGGTTGTCGCGGATGAGGGATGATGGGGCGAACTTGCATTGAGAAAACAAAAGAGAAATAGTTGCGTTGAAGTCGGCAGAACCGCAGGGGTCGAGCACCGAAGCAAGACTGACCTCGGACCGCCACGAGCACCTTCTGTACCCACGTGGGTTTCTGGAACATTTGGCGTAGAACGTTCGGCACGTAGAACATTCGCAACTCGATCGGACGACAAGGTTCCCAAACTTACGAGAACGCTAAATTGAATGAACAAAAAGAGGCGTCCGCTTCCCAGGAATCGAACCTAGGGCCTCCGCGTTAAAGCCAAAGACCGTAACCATTCGGCCACGCACTCGCTCGCTCATCGGCGCGCGAGGCAATAGTGATGTTGAGCAGGCCGCAGCATACCACTGAGCCCACCCAGGACCGCACACTTTCTCCCACAAACTTCAAATCATTGCTAAGTCGGCACCAAGTCAAGTTTGAGTCAGTGCTCAGTAGGTACTAATTTATGTTCAAGTCATCGCTAACTTAGTGAGTTATGAATGTTCAAATCAACATTAAGTGGATGATAAGTCACTACTAAATAAGTGCAAAGTCATGGCTTGCACTAAGTCATATTGAAGTGATTGCAAGTTGAGCGCCATTTCGAGAGCTGGTTCAGCTTTAATTATGTGGGAACCGGTTGTAAGCGTTGCATGCAGCTCCTTCCCGTAGCATGGCACTCTGGTGAAGCAGTATTTGACCAGCTGTCCGCACTCTGCCCTCTCCCAGGGACTGGTCCGAGCGGGGCTGCTGGGTGGAGTCGAGCAACCAGACCCACACCACCTGCGCCTGCAACCACCTGACAAACTTTGCAGTGCTCATGGACGTCAGGGCCGTGCAGGTGGGACCCTCCTTCCAACCCTTTTCAATATTCAGAGCCACCTGGTGACTCAAATAGCAGTTGCCGTACTAGCGGCAGTCGTGAAAGTGTACCTTGTCGGTCACCATCACTTTTGCACGTGGATGGCGGATAAGGATGTGTCCTTTGCCTCGTAGTTCTTTCTCGGTTTGTTTCTGCTCCTCTCTGCACAAAGTCGGCTCTAAAGCGACTTTGTGCCGAGAGATTGATTGGACCAGAGTCAAAAATAAAGGCTGACGCTGCGCTTGGATCTAAGTCGTACGTTGCATGGTGCTACTGTCTCGAATGTACACGCCTTGTATCCTTGGGAGCATCTTCAACATCTTCCTTTAACAGTCACTAGAGGGCTGCCATTACTATGGCACAAACGTCATACCCTCGCACGATGATAGTAATCAACGGGTCCGGACTGAAGAAGGGTCTAATACAGCATGGCACGTCAGCATTCAACTCTTCACTCGATACTATTCACTCCCTACAATTCTGGCGTAACATTGCGCAACTGTGTCCTCTCCACACATTTTATCATAATGTCTCTCTAGTCTGATTGTGCTATTGAACCTTTAAGGGCTTTTAAGGTGTATAATAATTAAAAAAATGAACGAGTTAATAGATAAATAACTGTCCAGTTAACTAATGTCAGTTCCACATGGTTTTCACACTTTGGTGATTTTTCGTGCAAATTAATTTACATTTTCTTTAGAATTTTGGAAATATTGATTCATGTGCAGTGTGTCCTGGTGTCAGTCAAGCGTATTTCGAAGTGCTGTTGCGTTCGGATGGTTCCGAGTGTTGCGGGTCTTGAAACTTGTCCCCAAACTGTTTAGTATACAGCACTATTTACTTATACTGATGACACCTTTAGCAGGGTATTGTTAAGATGCTAACAAAAGTATCGAATTTTATAAAGGCACACGAATTGTATTTCATTTTTGCATATATTGTTACACCGCTTCATTACTGTCCAAACTTAGTTATTGTATGAATTCTTGCGCATTAACTTGAATTCTTGCGCACCAACTTTAAAAAGAGGACAGCATTTCTTATTAACGCAGAATGTGTTTATAAGCTGGATTTTATGGAAAAGTGTAACGTTCAAGTGTGACGAAAAAGCGTTGCACACGGGCCAAGGCAACATGGAGGATGCATAGCCCATTGCAGGCAATGCATAAGCATTCGAACCATATAAGCCCCACCTCTACTTTTGCTACGATTCGCATTTTTCTCAAAAACACCAAAAGATAGCCTACTTCTAGTATAAATGCAGTGCCTGGGCCAATGGCGACATTGGCGAAAGTGGGGTTAGTTAGCTACTGCGGCAGATGAGCGAACATTTGCGACTGGAGTGGACGGTCATCTAGGCTTCATCGTCAGAGCTGAGATAACGAGTCTAGCGTGTCGCATGATCTAGAAATGTCACTTTTCTAACGTTTGTTGATCGCACACAGAGAGTTAGCTCTTATTTTCACTCGATTTGCTCTCAATTTTAGGTTGGATATATCTCTCGGGGTATTATGGTAGTCCTCTGTCAACGGTCGGCGCTGAGTCATACTTGGTAAAGCATGCTTAGTCCGCAGACGACTGTTGGCAGTGATTCATACTCTGTCCAGGGTACTTAGTCCGCAGGCGAGTCATACCTATCTCCAACCTAAATCCGATTACACCGTACGATCCGATGGAGTCAGTCAAGCAGAGTGACTGTTCGTGCTATCACCGGCAAAACCAATCACGTAAGCAAACAGCGTCTTTCATTGTGCAGGATTGGTTTAGTGACCCAGGGGGCGGCAACTTTTTGCTGCAGCAGGCCAAATCGCATATAACTCGGGACGGAAAGGGGGGGGGTTGCAAATTATAAAAACGTTTCCCAAGCTTAAAGTGACATACAAAATGTTTTCTTGATTTAGGCACACATAACTTAAGATTGGTTCGGTTACGTCGCTGTCTCCTGCAGCTTAAAGCACAATGCAAACTACAAGGTAAGAAATGCCACTATGCGCAATTTGCACCCAAGTCGAGCGGCACTCAGTCTCGTAAGGTTTCGCTTCGAGGCTTTCAAAATATATGGTTTATTTGACTAAGGCTTATTTGTATCCTCCGAGCACTCGTTGGTTGAACCTCTACTCCTGTATCTTTATAAAGGGCTCGGGGAAACACGAGTAAAAAAAGAAACATTAGACACAAAAATGCAGTCTGTGGGCACGTACGAAACGTCACGTTTAGCGTTGCCCGAAATATTTTCTAGGCTTTGCGACTCGCTAGCTCCCTTCCGTAGACTGCGATGAACGCTCGGTGGGAATATTGAGATATCTATCGGGCTGTCTCGAGAGATATATTCTGACCTTTTGTCGTTTTGACGATGCAGCTGTCCTACTCCAACGAAGTGGCCCTTCAAGTGATCACATACATCGGCTGCTTCATCTCAATCATCTGCATGGCGCTCACTATCATCACCTTTCATTTCTTCAGGTGAGCATACATATGCCGTGGCTAAGCTGCATTGTTCCTACGTCATCAGTAGGTATGTTGCGAGTCTGGTGTGTGTCGATCATCCAAATTGTATGAAGGAGCGTTCTTGAATGAGTCCAGTGTCTCGTTTATATGCGACACTGTCTAGGTTCGTTCGGGATGATGAGAAACGAGATGAGGAGACTGAGACCGCGATATACGCATGTATGTAAAACAAACAGAGACAAGCGAAGAGAGGAAAGAAATAATCCTCCAAGAGCAAAATCACTGGTCACTCAAAAGGTTAGTGCTACGCATAGTCACCAGCGGGCCGTGACTTGCGTTGCTGGCCCATGATGCCGAGACAGAGCCAGGTATGTTAGTGCCTAGTTCCTTAATGCCGGAGCGGAGCCGGCGAATACTTGAAACCAGGTGCGTTGACGCCAGAGCGGAGCCAGTGTGCGCGCCACTGAAGTCACCCATTGCTCGGCTTCGAATTTTGTCACACCCGCAATATCCCGATCTTCTCGCGCTTCTTCTTTTCTTTTTTTTCCAGTTGTGACTCGGAGAACGTGACAGACACACCGTTTTGCCTGATTGCGTTGATGTATTAAATCAGTAGCATGCTGTAACATCCCGATTCCCTTTAGAAATCTGGGCAAGAAAGCTTTTCCCTTCGACTTTCCACGACTGTGGAACTCGTGGCATAGTCTAGGCAGGGCTGCATAACTCAAGAATGGCGTGGGTCAAGCCAAATTTTATTTGGAACCTCTGGCCACTTCCTGGCCCAAATAACCACCTTGCTGCAGTACAAAATGCCTTATGTTGTTGACAGTCGGACAATACCTAGAATCTTCTCTGTTTTCTTAAGGCATTGCTGAATGTCATATCTACCAAGATATACTATAAAGTGGTTTTGTATTTTTTAATAAATTCTAAAAGGTGGCACACTCGAGAGGATGTTTCTTATTATTTGTATTTTTCCGAGAACCTTTTTTATTTCGGACTGGAGGTGTGCTCCTTCTGCAATGAGACTTGGCTGGCTTTTGCAAGGGCTTAGCCTTTCCTTATGAGGAAAAGTGGAGGAATATTCTGGCTTGGCGCAATGTCTTTTACACTTTTCTTGGGGGGTCCTTGTGGCGACCACCATCCTTGCTCGCTACAAGGACGTATTTCCCCGCAAGGTCAGAACATGCATGTTTTGAAGTGGCCAAGCAGGTAAAAAATTGTGTAAATTTGGAAGGTAGAGCTTCTGCGTCAGCTCAAGTGAAAACTTGCTCTACTCTGTTTGGCAGAGTGAAACCATATCTTCAGCTTGTTCACGGCGGTGATAGACGAAAGCGCACTGAAGCTATATTTTTGCGTTGCTAGTAAATGACAGTGATGGAAGTGCTGCGCCATTTGCGCCAAATTGCACCATTAACAAAAGTCTGCTACATCTTGCACCAAAATGCCATTTTTGGCTCAGAACTGCGCCACACCTGCGCCAAAATAAGCTTAATGCAATTTTTTTATATATAATTGGTCGATTTTATTGTTTAGAGATGTAGAAGGAAAGGAAAACTCTACAAATATGAAGACGGCGTTTCTACTCGCCGTATAGTTTGTTTCGTCTTAGGTCGGATCACAGTCAAAGGCTCAAACAACACGCACACTAAAAGCGCAAGTCACGAGGCATTCGCTGCACTTGATTGGTTTAGCCGATGAAAGAACTCGTGCAAGGAGATGACGAATGCCACAATGTCACACTTTGATGCTGGGCATCAACCGCTCTGGTCGGTTGTTGCGCTGGCTGGTTGATCGCTGACATCTAAATCTGCAGACGATGTCGTCGATGTAAGGAACTAAGCGTCCCGAGAAAACTTTGCAAAATAGCAGGATTGCTGATCGCGGCTACCGTGATAAGACAGAACCAGGGTCTTGTACTCCTGATAAGATCGCTTGATTATCATGTCTGCCACATGCCTTCGTTCCATGGCTGCAGAGTGCCGTGGCACTTGCGCCGCTCGCGTGAAACTTCACCCCCTCTCACCAGAGCGTCAAGCTTCACCGCTTTGCACCAGAGTGCTAGGAGCAGCGGCTGACCTGGTGGAGCGCCTGGCTTAGCGCGATAGGCACGCAAATTATGCTCAGGATTATTACAAATCAAACTTTTTTGTCCTAATTGTGAGTTGATCTCAAATTAAAAAAAAGAGAAAACCAAAAACAGCAGAAACAGAGAGAAGAAAACAAGGGTCTCTATATATTTCAATAAATACGGTAATCACGGTAGTTCCCACATAGCTGTCGATCGAAAGAGCAGCTAACTGTGACGCAACGCTGGTTCCTGCGCCGCTAAAGAGCTGTGTCACCTTTAAAGTGTGAGTGTAGGCAATTATGATGTTTTTGGGTGGTTATTTTTGCAGTTTATGATATAAGAATTTTGAGTTTGCTGGGTTCACTAAACTTGCGGGACGCATTGTTATTGGTAGTCATGTTAGCGGATATGCTGGTACTTGCTGGCATTTTACAGAAATTATATTGACAGGCTAGAGAAAGTACCGAGTGTAAAATGGAGAGGGGAGAGAGGATTTATCTCAATGAAGTGTTGTGCTTTTCAACCATTTTTTAATGCCCATTGTAGATGAATCCTACTTTGACTAGGGCCTTATATAAGAAGACTGTTCCTTTTATGCCCTAACTATTCTTTTCACAAACGGTAATCAGTAATATGCTCGAGTATCGAAGGCAGCCCTTGATCACTATCATAAACCAACTCGATGCAATCACTTTTTCATTCTCAAGTGATGTGCGAACAGATGTTCGCCTCTGCTCCAAAAGTGTCAGGGGGTGCTCCAAACCAATATTTTACCTGCTACAGAACCTGCTACAAAAAGCCAAATGCTGCTTCTACCACTGAAATGATCATGAACTACTTTATAATGTGCAATGGCATATGTTTATCTCTTTCCAAATAAATTTAGTCTCAGATTGTAGTGAAATCGGGTTCGACGTTTTTTGGGCTAGTGACCTAAAGCTTTTTTAGGGACGTTGCGGTAGTGGCCAAATTTTGCAACTATTGACCCCGCTTGCAGGAGCTTGGAAAGCGACCGCACGGTGATCCACAAGAACCTGTGCACCTGCCTCCTGGTGGCGGAGATTGTATTTGTGGCAGGCATCACGCAGACGAGCCAGCGCGTGGTCTGCGGCGTGGTGGCTGGGCTGCTCCACTATTTCTTCCTGGCGGCCTTCCTGTGGATGTTTGTAGAGGGCTTCCAGCTGTACGTCATGCTCATAGAGGTCTTTGACTCGGAGAAGTCGCGGCTCGGCTGGTACTACGTGCTGGCATACGGCGCACCCGCCGTCGTGGTCACCGTAGCTGCCTGCGTGGATCCGACCAGCTATGGGACGGAGCGGTACTGCTGGCTGCGCGCCGACAACTACTTCATCCTCAGCTTCGTGGGTCCCGTCGTAGCCATCTTGTTGGTGAGCAGACCTTGGTTGCCTCTTCCGGTGGGCTCTTTTGGTTGCTTTATCGGGCCAACCAACCCTAGGAGTCGGTTAAGCATGAAATATGGAGGTCGGTCAGTCCATAACTGCTAAATGATTTTGAAATGAAACGGCAAACGGTGCCTGGGATCAAACCCCGATCGCCGGCGTGGAAGCAGAGTGCACAGCTGACTGAGCTACAGACCCAGCATGCAGGAACGGGAGGAGCAGAAGCAGGTGGTGTGAAAAAGTGTGCAGAGCAGAGAGAGCAAGAAAGAGAGGAGTAGAAACAGGTAGTGTAGAAAGCGTGCGGAAAGAGGAAGAGTGGAAAGGGCAAAAAGATGTGCTTCCCCTCTCCTGATGATCCAGACAATTCAACGCAAAGACTTTGTTTCCGGGTGGGGATGAAGGGAGGCACCCGTCACAAAGAGACAATGGTATGACATGGTCTGTTTCTATACAAAACCCTGCCCTAGGCACCCCCTGTACTAAGAGCAGCACCCACCCTAGGCACTGAAAGACTAAGGGTCATCGTGCCCTAGGCACCACCCGAACTAAGAGCACCATTTACCCTATAAAGCATTTAAACGCGTTTGGTAAAATGAGCAAACATGCAGCCAATTTTTTACTCTCGCTCTTGTTTTGCCCTCGTGATTGCTCCAAGAGGAGGTATGATGTTCACCAAACGTGTATGGAACACGCAACCTTTGTGCTTTTTCATGGAAGCTGAACCATGGCTTCTTGACATCGCACTTTAGGATGGTTTGTTGAGTGCTACGTCGTGAAACCGTTGCTCGGTTTCATGATGAAATTTGAGACCAAATATCGCAAAATGCCCCTTTTCTAAGATATACAGATATAAAGAAGAACATGTCGCGGTGTTAGGTCGTGCTTTTTACAATAAAAAAAAAGGCACGCGTGGCTGTGACTTTGGGTTTTTTGTGACGCTTAGGGTAGATAGATTATATTTGTGCCATAAAATTGGATCTTTAGTGTCCAACGTCCATCACCAGCTGCTTTTCTTTTTATTATCCTTTTTTTGCACCATAATTTTTATACATTTTAGCTTTTGTTCCGTACAAGATGCATATTCTACACCAGGTGTGTACTCTGCAGATATAATAGTATACTCATTCGCAACACTTTGAAAAATTCCTACAAATAAAATCACTATTTCGATATTTGATTCGATATTTGGCTTTTTTTACTTAATTCGATTCGGTATTAGATTTGATAACTACTATTCGGTATTCGCACACCCCTAAAGATTACGCATGAACAGTTTTTAAAAAAAAATGCACTTAAATTATAACAAATTACAATACAAAGCATACACACGACATGCTGCATGATTGTGACATTACTGTAACAAATACAACAGTGACTATGCATTTGGTGAGAGAAAGTACATCGGGAGATTTAAAAAAGTCTGATAATCCTGTGCAACGGCATAACCAGCATTACTATTCGTAGCTCCCTTTTTCGTGTCTGTGAAACTATGATCTGTGTTGTAACTCTCGCATATTGTCATCATCAGATTTATCATTCTGATTAGTCTTCTTCTGCCCCCTGTTAATATGTCAAAGATGCACTTTGATTTATGCCTGGCGTATTCTCTGGGTCACAATTATTTCGTAATCTCGTAACTAGCAACATATTGCACTTAAATATAAAGTATATGCATTCATTCATCCTGCACTTTTGTAATTTTCTCTCTAGTTTAAATTTTTGTATTTAGAGTTTTATTCGGGCTTATTTATTTGGTAGTTCCTCATTTATGTTGCCTCATCTATTTTCCGGCCCTCGAGACTACAGGTCCTCAGTCCGGCCCCTTAACCAAAACGTTTGGAGAACCCTGATCAAGGCGGTGAAATTGGCACTCTACATCGACTTCTCAATGGTGATAGTTAGCATGCTTAGATCCATCCTGCTAACCTTTGTCCACTAGCACTAAGGAAAACAAAACACGAATTTGACTAAGTTTATGGCTCAGCTCCAGAGCAGCCAAAGGGCAATTTGGCAAGTACAGTAGAACTGCTAACTTTGGGCTTTTCATGGGCGCATCATGCAACTTTTACACGAATGCATGCCGGCTACATTAATAGGAAACTGCACGACTCTAAACTTATGTACGTGATGCTCCAAAGCTGTTTCAAAACGCTAGTTTCCTGATACAAAGCTGCTTCCAAACTACATTTTTTTTTCTGCTACAAAAATTGCTCCTAGCTCAAAACTGGCCGGACCACTCCTGTGATTGGTCAACGACGAGGAGCAGAAGTGAGGACACGCTGTGGTTTAGTAACTAGTCAAAGACGAGGGACAAAAGTTAGGACATGCTGTTCAGTGATTGGTTGAAGAGGAGGTACAAAAGTGAGGACATACTGTGGTTTAGTGATTGGTCGAAGACGAGAGACAAAAGCGTGGGTGATCAATGCTTCCACCATCGCGTTGGTTTGTCTCTTAGTTTTATGACAAATAGACTTAGTGGTGCGCAATATATTTTTCTCTTTGACTCGATAACCAGATGATCACAGACATGCTAAATGTCCACTGTCCAATTATGCCTCTGTAAAACAAAACACTTGCGGTGTCAAGAAACCAACCTATATGGTCCACCGAATTAATGATGCGACGAGTCGAAGGACCCTGTGCATATAATGTCTCGATGCTTCTCTGGTTTACTGTTCCTTGTGCTCCTGGTGCAGGCCAACCTGGTGTTTCTGAGCATCGCCATCTACATGATGTGTCGCCACGCCAGCCTGGCCAGTTCGGTCAAGAACAAGGAGCAGTCCAAGATGGCCAATCTTAGGTGAGTCTCTTCTGGCACTATTGTTTTATTTCTACAACTTCCACTTTCTTTAGCCTCACTTAAGCCTCGCGCTTAATGTCGCCGACATTACATACACTTGCTCCTTCCAGAGTTTTTTCACCTTTTTTGTTTGCCATGCTCTTTGAGTTTCTCCACTGCTACCCTTTAAGAGGAGAAAACTTTGAGGATTTTCTGCATTGCAAGAAGATAAGTGGTTCATTGGCCTTTAACATACTTCTAACAAACGCAGAAAACCTGTCGAGTAGCTACCAAATATTGAGTATGGCTTAATAATAATACTGATTGCAATTTTTATTTCCACTTTTGTAGCACTTTTGTGGAGCAAGGAAGGACGGGAAAATTTACCCGCAAACAATTGGTGATACAGAGGCCATTTGTAAACCAACCAGTCTTGATTTCTGGATGCGCAACCTTCACAAACTTCTAGGATCGACAATGGCCTCGAGTATGCACGATTGACATCAGGTCATCAGTTTTTTTTATAAAGTCTGCCTGCCAATCGAGATGTTTCTCACAGACCAAACAGGATTTTATGTTAGCCGAGGGCAATTTTTAGAAAGGAAGAAAGCAGCGATACTTTCGAATGGTCTGTGTGAACACTACAGCAGCCACACAAAACTCGCAGCAACTGCCTAATTGCTAACAATGTTTCCCGTCTTCCAACGGAACACAATCATTTTCCTCTCTGCATGTTCAAGTCACGTAACAGATGTACATCTGGAACCGTAGTAAAAATGTGGGCCAGAAAAGCTAAAGAATGTTTTTCTGCTTTCGTGCTCTAAAAGTGTTCTGTTGTCTGTTAACGCTGCTCGCTCCAGCAAGGAGGATACAGGAAGTCCGCTCCGCCTGACGTAAGCCTAATTTCTTTTCATCTTAATCTAATCTGAAAAAGGAATGAATGCTCTTTTTAGTGTCTCAGCTGGGGTGATGTGTCCCGGTGAACGAGTCAATGTGGTGAATTATGCTGCAGAGAGGTCGCAAGGGGCCGGGTCATTCCAAGCCCTCCAAGCGGGGGGAGTGGGCTGCATTTGCTTCTTTAGCATTTTTTTAGTTTGTCCATCTGTTACGGAGGCCACGGCGCTGAAACTTCACCCAACGCAGGCGGATTTCCTCCTCTCCCCCTTCGTATGCGTCGTCCGCTCCCCTTGAATTTCGTGAGCCGTGTGAGCTAACTCGCGCTCGTGTGACTGCGTTTCATGGCGCACCGTGGATTCGTGAGGGCGCCCATCAAACCACTTGGGCATCTTTGCCGCGAGGTGGCTATGTAGTTGCCTCGCCTCAGACGCGATCACACAGCCGCGTCGCCGCTTGTCCATCGGGATCCCGAATCCGGCTCCCGACGTACCGCTTGCTCTCCTAGCCACTGGATGGCGCTGTAGGTGCCCCAGGGTGGGCGAGGGGGATCTCCGAAGGCAAATGTTTTTTTGATAGAGCTCTCGTGCAGTTACGGAGCCGTTAGGCCTAGTTTGGAAATACATATTGCTTTGCGTACGGGAGGACTGCGTATTGTGGGGTGTATTGTAGGGTGCACCGATGAACCCGTTTCTCTCTCTCGTTTTCAGGATTTGGATCCGCAGTGCCACGGTGCTTGTGTTCCTGCTGGGCCTTACGTGGGCCTTTGGGCTGCTCTACCTGAACGCAGAGTCTGTGGTGATGGCCTATCTGTTCACCTTCCTCAACAGCCTGCAGGGGCTCTTCATCTTCGTCTTCCACTGCCTCAGGAACGACAAGGTGACCACTCCGACCTTGTCTCCCTTGGGCCATTTTCGCATGGTGTGCGAGACAGTTAAGGCCAGTTTGCACATACACCACAGCTCTTCCTTGTCGCTATTAGTCAGCAGAGCCTTCTCGGAAGCCAGCCTTGTCTGGTGGCGGCACCTGTGGGTGGTCGTAATTTTCGGTTTTAAGTCGGTGACAAACAGAATCGACAGAATTGCACAATTTCGTGAATTGAAAGCAGATACATGGGCCAGTGCTGGAAACCACATCTCTGTTCCACGGCGCTGAGACAACATCGGTACTACTGCCAGCACTGATTGAACAGCGAGTTTGTTATGAACAGACCGGCCTCGGAACATTGAGCACCCTGAGCAAACTGTGGCTGTGGTGCCCCCCCACCCACAACCTCTTTTTTTATACGCCCATATCTACTAGGTGTACAACATTACGTAGTAATAGACACGCGAGTAGTGACCCAACATGAGCGTTTAATCAGCCAAGGACCGCATTCCAAGAAGGAACGGTGATCGAGCATATAGCGTCGTGTCGTGCGCTGTGTGCATGTAAATTAAAAACCTAAAAAAAAAAAAGGCGGTGGCACCCTACAATTGATGGCGCCCTGCGCGACCGCCCAGGTGGCCCACCCCTAAGGCCGGTACTTGCTATGGACTGAAAATCAGGAGTGCAGATTAGTGTAGAATTTCTCGGAAGCTACATACGCAAATTTATTACAATCACATAAAATGATTGCGATTTAATGAACAAAAAGTTAGGGCGCAAACAATCTGGTGAAAGTTTAACATTTTAGACAAAACCTCGAGACTAAGCGGAAAAAAGGACAACACAACACAAAGTCAGTCTCAAACACAGCTGAAATTTATTGGACAGAATATCGTGGTTTTATAGGGCACAGGTGCCCCGAAAACCAAAAAGAAGGAAAAGGGAGAAGATGAACTTCTTTTTCCCGAACGCACAAGAGAGGGAGGACAAGGTCCAATAGCACACCGGTACTGTTCTAACTGTTTTTTTCGTTTTTGCCCTTTTGTTTAAGTTAGAACAGTACCGGTGTGCTATTGGTCCTTGTCCTCCCTCTCTTGTGCGTTCGGGAAAAAAAAGTTCATCCTCACACTTTTGCTTCCTTTTGGTTTTCCGGGCACCCGTACCCCATAAAACCACTATATTCTGTCCAATAAATTTCAGCTGTGTTTGAGACTTTGCGTTGTGTTGTCCTCTTTTTCCCCCAGTCTCGGGGTTTTGTCTAAAATGCGATTTAGATTGCCAGTGAAATTCAATTTAATTTATGTCAATAACTTTTAGGTCCAATTACGTAAAGTTCATATTGTCATCTTTCTTATGGCTTTTCCCCCCTCTTCTCCCGCCGCTTCCTTGCACAAATTCAAGGATGGCAGTTTTTACCTCGAATGGGGTTAGATGGGAACAACTCCCAATTGGCGTAGTCCGGCGTCTCCATACTTGGGCAGAGAACGTCTTCCCTCGCGCTTTAACAAAGCGAAATCCGGAGTGGAGGTTCTTGTTGCCTTTTACGCCTCTTCGCGGCTCGCCGTCCGGCCCCCTCCATGTCGGCTTTACGACGACTCTGCCCGCAAAAGGTCGCCGACCCCCGCCTTATGTGACCTCCACCCGCACGTTGGTCGAGTGTAATGTGTGGCTTTTCTCGTGGGGAGTTGTCTGGCTTTTCTCTTGGCTTTTCTCATGTGGCTTTTCTCGTGGGGAGTGTAATGCGTGGCTTTTCTCGCGAAATCCCCCCAATCTCGGGGAGTTGATTGTTTGTCCACCGACGGGTGCAGGTGCGCAAGGAGTACAGGCAGCTGGTGCGCCAGTGCCCCTGGGCCCCCCCGTGCGTGCGTCGGGAGGACAAGTGCCCGCCCGCCGAGCGGCCGTCGTACGCCCACTCCAACGGCACCGCCCACTCGGCACCCTCGGGGGCAGCCCTCAGTGTGCGTACCTCCTGCACCTCTACCTTTGCCCACCCCACCCCGGCAGGTAGTAGCCACTCCCCCCTCCCCCGCAATGCCTGGAACGCGTCTCCGCATCGTCCCGGCGGTCGGTCCTAGCAGCGTAGAGCGGGCGTTCAAACTGCCGGAGCTTCGTGAACCGTCGAGGCTGGAGCGCGACCTGCGATAGAACGGGCGTCTACCTCCGCCACTGCGGCGCCTTTGGGATTGTGACGCGCGACTGTTCTACCGCGTCGTTGGGCAAAAATCTAGAGACTAGAAACGAGGCCGACTGCACCGGGCGGAGACGCATTCCAGCCACTGTACCGTACTCCTCTGCATGCTGCACGCCAGATGTCGGCGCATCGACTGAGCAATTCGTTCTTCCGCCAATAGACGACGGGTCGACGGTAGTTCGACTCGACAAAGCTGCAGCCCTGTGGGCTATTTCTTCGGCCCCGCACGCGCGTGTTCGGTACTCCGAAAATCGGGCGTGGCACGCACCGGGTGTACGGTACGGAAGTTAGAAATTGCACCGCCCAGAAGTCCCTCGGAGACCCCTTATGCAATCTTGTGCGCAGCAAGGACGAGGACAAAAGAGAGAACAGGGCACAACGAGGTGCAACTCTCAACTGATTTTTATTGAATACGTGTTCCGGTATTTGTAGTCTGAGCCATCGTCACAAAAAAAAAGAAAAACGACAAAAACAAAGAAACAACCATCACGGAGCATGATTGGGAAAAATATCTCGTTCCCAGGTAAACCAGGAGAAGCAACTGGTTTTCCTGAAAACAAGATAGTGTTTTTTCCAATCATGCTCCGTGATGGTTGTTTCTTTGTTTTTGTCGTTTTTTGTTTTGTGATGATGGTTGAGACTACAAATACCGGAACACGTATTCAATAAAAATCAGTTGAGAGTTGCGCCTCATTGTCTCCTGTTCTCCCTTTTGTCCTCGTCCTTGCTGCGCACAAGATTGCATAAGATGTCAAACCAACTAGCCACAACCACTCTTCTCGTAGACCCCTTTCGAAAGCAAAGTGCGTATTGTTAGGTCTGGACTACTGCAGAATTTCGGAGCAACCGACGACGCAGAATGTGCGAATCTAAAGCTACGTTAAGACGGCAATGCGTCGGAATTAGTTGCGTTTAGAGTTCGAGTATTCCACCCTTAGCGGTGTCTTTTCTGTTTTTCGTCCTGCAATGTCTCCGCAGATTCCAACAGAGGACACACCTTCGAAGGTGGTCTATGCATGGTTCCACTGCTACAAGTTTGCGGCGCAGCCTGATATTTCCTCGGCCAGGCATGCGCGTGTTTGTCGCTTTGAAAATGGAGCGTAGCAGGCGCCATATGCGCGGATTTTGCAAATTGCACTGTCCAGAAGTTCTTTATTGGACCTTTTTGTCCCCAGCCAAGTGGTAGTGAAAGGGTGCTAGGCACACTGACATTCTGGCCATGCAGCGATTTTCTTCAGATTGTTGCATCGGCACTTTTAAATGCTGTTTCTTAAGTTTTTGCGAGTAATGGGCTTGGTCACACACTCCGACAATGTGGAATAACATTTTTATACTTTATTTTCAACTGAAGTAAAACTTTCGCATATACTGTCAAAATGTATGTCCATTACCTGAGCATACCAAACATGCGTGCCCCAAAATACCAGAGGAGCGCCCTCCCTACTTTCACTAAAAACTGGGTTAGCCTAGACATGGCCGCTTGTCTGGTCAAATCAGGCGCTCAACATATAATTTACAGAATTCCCAAGTTTGGGTAATGTTAATAGTGGGCGCTTGAATGAAGTGGGTGGTTCCGCGGTCCTTTACGGTAGATGTATTTGACGTACGCTGCCAGACACGATGGCGACACGATAAATTAATCATCCTGTACTTCAGTTGCGTGGATGGTAATTTGTTGCAAATGCCTGGATGCACAGAAAATGTTTGTAGTTTACATAAATGCAGCTCTGTGGATTCTCAGGATTCTAGCAGAGCAGAAATCATTCTTGCATCAAACAATTTCCTATTTTAGCTTTTGCTGGACTTTTGCAGAGATTGCACCGATTGGCCATATATCGCGGCACTTTTGAAAATCAGATGTTTGTAGATAGGGGTTTCTTCTTTTTCAGGGTTTCAAATTTACTTCTTTAAATCGAAGGTGTGTTTTTTTTTGTTTTTTTTACAGTTTTGAGGTGTTTGGTGTTAATTCTTGGTGTGGGGCAAAAACTGGGCATTTATCGGAGTGAAAGAAAACGGGGGATTCTCTAACCTTTCGAGAACATACTTGGAATATGTCCCAGTAGCGACAGGAGAGGAAAAAGGGACGCTCTCAAATGCACGGACAGCGGGGCTGCGTTCCCGAGAAAATATAGCCGATGGTTGTTTCTCGTGGAGCTGTTTCTTATCCAGCTCCAGTTGGGGCGTTTTCGGTTCTCCCCGACTTTTGTAAAACCTGCTTGGGTGTTACTTTTTGGGGCTTGTCGGTAAACATTGGTGGAACCCTAATTTTTGCTCCCTCGTATCGAGAGCCTTCTGTAATGGTTGCCATAGCATGCCTTGCCCTGCATGTTTTCTCTTTCCGTCTGGGTGATGAGTGCTTGCATTGCGTGTCCAATGGGCCCCCTTCTTGACTCCGTCAGGTGGCAAATCAGTTCTGGAGCCCGGCCAAGAACCAGGAGTCCACCGCCACACAATCATCCTCAACGAGGTCTGCTACACTAGGTATGTGCCACACTAAGGACAGCCCAAAGGCTCCCAAGTTAAACATTAATATATCCACAGTTCTTTCGAGATGAACTGGCATTTACGTGTAATAAGCTTTGCCAGAAGCTTTATGGACTTTCTGTCTGCATCTTATTAGGGATTCTGCACTACCGGGTGTCTCAAATAGCGGCCAGGCTGTTTAAATCGACCGCAAAATTCGGTTTCTTGACCTATTGCACTACGAATTTGTGCAGCGTTGCCCACAGGTGGTGCATTTTTTGTATAAAATTTGCAAAGAGCGAACTTACCCGAGGAAAAAGTAAAAGAAAGAAAAAAACTCAACTCTTATGAAAATCCAGCGAAGTCACCAGTCTTCAATCAATAGGGCGCCCTATTGTTTGAAGACCGGCGACTTCGCTGGATTTCATAGGATTTAAGCCTTTTTCTTTTTTTTACTTTTTACTCGGGTAAATTCGCTCTTTGCAAATTTTATACAAAAAATGCACCACCTGTGGGCAACGCTGCACGAAATCGTAGTGCGATAGGTTAAGAAACCGAATTTTGCGGTCAATTTAAAGAGCCTGTTTGCTATTTGAGACACCCTGTATATGGAGTTTTCTTTCTGTTTATTAATAGAACTGCAGCCCTTTATAATATGGGTTGCTCATAATATAGGATTTCTTTATGTGTTTATTATTAGAATGATGAATTAGAATAATGCAGGCTTTTTTGTTTGTTTATTATTATTATTATTATTATCACAGTGGTATGATACGAGGTTTCTGTAGGTGTTTATATAAGAACAGCGGCCCTTTATAATACAAGTTTTCCGTAAGACGGAACTTCTGTTTGCTTTCAGGATCAGAAATCTACCCTATTATGATTTTCTGTATGGGTATCCTGTAATATAGGATTTCTGTGTGTCATTATTTTTACAAAAGCAGCCCGTCGTAAGTGGGGCTTCTGTTAGCTGGTCAGAATTTGCTGCCGGTGGTATTGCGTCACCCGCTACTTTATGGCAATGGTCCCAGGGGTCGGAAGGCCCGCTATAATTGTTGCGGTTTTTGACGCCACTCAGGGAATTTGAAACGGGGAACTCTGTCTCAAGCTGTCTAGCCTGGGATACTTAGGACTTGCCGTTTTAGAAGGATGATTATTCTCTTAATGGGGCAACAATATTGGGTAGGAATGTTTCTCATAAGGTTACCAGCACTTTATGGAGCCCAAGTATGCTCGCACGGAACACCACTGACCCATAAGTTCCTTTGTCGCCGCGCAATTTCAAAGATAAAAGTGGGCATTTTTTTTTAAATTTCTCTTTCGCTAATCTCTATGACAGAGTTGTGGTGATCGCCTTGTCGGCGTCGTCAACAATGCGATCCCCAGGATTTGGTCGTCAAACTTGGCGATCCCCGCAGTGACAATATTTAATTGCGGCTCGTACAGCGGACACGAACACTGCGCGAGCATTTCATCTGGGCTCTTGATTAATCAATTCCACGCAATCAAGTAGTGGCTCCTGGCCAATCGCTGCCATGACGGGAATGTCTTAACAATGTGTGAAACTCTGCGCATGTCCTGTGCTTTGCCAACCCAAGCGCGTGGCTACGCTAAACATTGGCAGCATATAACCAGCTTCAGATTACGTGGCCGCTTGTTCTGGCTGCCAGTTAAGAAAATGAACGCCGCTCATTTTTTTCAAATATTTTTTTTTGCCGACTGCCGTTCTGCGTGAAAAAGAAAACTAACGCGTGTTTCATAGGTTATGAATGTTAAGGAATCATTCTAAGCAGTATCTACTGAAAGTACAAAAATCGTTGCATCGCACCCCTCCAATGGTCCTGGTCTGTCAGAGAACTGCGAATTTGTAGCGTACCAAACGAGAATTTTAAATCGGAGCCTGGCACGATTGGGACTAATGGCAGTTCCGTCCAGGGTTAAAGAGAGAGGTGTGTGAACAGCGCCGCCTCACATGAGTCAACTGTGTCGAGGGTTCGCTTGCATTTCTCACAAACGCCGTGAGACGTGACTAGGGGCTCGAGGAACCGTCCTTGTCCGCGCCTGCACAGGTGTCCTAGACAGACGGCGCCCCTCCCGGGAGATGAGCGAAGCCCGTGTGAAATTTCGGCCCCCTTCCTGGCCTCATTCCTCTCTCTCCTTCCACCGTGGTTTTGTATCCTCTGGCCTTGCAGTCCTCTTTAGCTGGCGTCAGACCACTCCGTCGTTAGGTTGCAGCCCCTATAACTAGGGTTTACCGCATTAATAACTGTGTTCCGAATCGTTTCTCGACGGCATCCGTGGTGTTCGAGGCGGGGCTTAGGCCGCACGTCCGGGAGCTTCCTGGCTCGTGACGACGACCATTCCCCGAAGTGAAGAACCCAGGGGTCCAGTGGAGGTGGGAGAATTGGTAACGTAACGAACGGTTTAATTACATGGTAGCGATACAGTCGTCAAATCCAAGAGAACAAATGGAGCTCTCACGCCCCGCCTTATATAGGGGTCCGTTTTCTCCCTCTCTCTCCGCCAGGGCAGCAGGTGCGACAGCCACGTGCTTTGCAGCTGGGTCCGTCGCTACGTAGTCAGAAATGAGTCATAGCCAAGGTTCTCCGCAGTTAGGCCAGGCCTCTCTCCCCTTCCGGAGCGCACGAACCCACACGCACACACACACACGTCCCGTTGACGTCACGGACGCGTTGAGACACGTTTTGGGCAGCCTTCGACAGGTGGGCGTCAGTCCTGAACACGTCGGGACTCGTTTTGGGACTCGTTTCCGCAGCGTTGAAACTCGGAAAAGGTTGCCGAAGGTTCCATTCTTAACAGCCCCTCCGGGGCCAGGGAAACCTCGAATGGCCGGTGGTACAATCGCTGGCCTGAAGAGGTGGGCTTGGAGTAGGCCTTGAGAAGACGCTGCAAGCACCAAACAAACTCCCAAACCTCTCACAACGGAGGCATCAGCGGAAACGTCCCCCACAACACCACGCCACACCGCAGTCAAACGCTCGGAATTCGCCAAAGACCCGCCAGACTGGATTACGGATTACCAAAATTTGGTACAATTCCGGGTATCGAGACCCCCTGTCGCCAAAAAAACTCACTTTTCCAACGAGGTCACTAAGAACAAAATACAAAAGACAAAAACTCGAAGTGCCCCCACTTAGATCCTCATTCCCGTGGATGACGAAGACCTCTGAGATCATCCCTACTATTTTTCGTGATGTCAGAAAAATCTGCTCAACCCATCGGCATTGCCGTTAAATTTGCCTTTCCTTTTTCTTACGCTGAAGTCATAGTGATCGATTTTCACGTGATTTCTAGACGTGAAAATGCGGTCCTTATAGCGCCGATAAAACAATCCGCCTCTTTCATTCCCCGTCACATTGGTCCTAGCAATCTCCTGAGCTGTACAGCGAAACCCTGACACACTAGGGTCGCTCTTCTGCTCGACTGTCAAAGACACTCTGTCTACTCGTAGCAGAGGACCAAAGTTACGTGACGCCGGAGCTACGAGAGATCCTTTAATGATCCCGTCTTCCTCCGCCTTTTTCGCCGGCGCGTTGGGACGGCGTACGCTTTCTAGTGCTACGAGGTCAGGCTGTTCTACAACCTGGTCCCTCTCATCCCGGTTTTCTGCCTCCAACTCTGGGAGTGCTTGCTCCCCGTCAGCTGCCTCTGGCTCTGGATCCCTCGTCAACAAAGGGGCAACCTGACGCGATTTGGACCTCGTACATGACTGAACTAGCCCTTCTCCCAGTTGTTGACCCCTTTCGCGCAGCAGGAAATCTGACCGGTTAGAAAACAAATAAGGATATTCCAACGGGACTGTTTGCGAGACAGCCGCCTCTGTCACTAGTTCTCCGAACGGGCCAGTTATCCTTACCGTCGCCATAGGCAGACAGACACTGTGCTTTTCGAGCAGCTGCTTGATCCAAACTACCTTTCCAGTAAAATCGGATGGCGTTACATACGACGGATGAACAACGTCCATCGTCGCTGCACTGTCACGAAGCACCCTGCACGGCTTTCCGTTTACCTGGAGCTCGTGAAGATAGGGACGAAGGAGCTTCAGGTCCTCGTCACTACCGTTCACGTACGAGAACACCACCCGCGGTTTCTTACATCTGGCCGCTGTGTGTCCCGGCTCCTGACAGTTGTAGCACAGGAACGGCTTCCTTGCCTCGAACTGCCCTGTTGGGCTTTTCCGCGCCTCGTCTCCGTTCGAGTGTTCTGCGCTCTTTTCTGGGACCTTTTGTCCTGCTTCGGGCTTCTCGGGCCCGTTTTCTCGCGAGCCGTTACCCTGTCGGAAGGTCTTGCGCTGATCGCTTCCGCCGGATTCGCTTTCCTCTCCGCTCAGCTTTCTACGCGTTGCGTACTCTTCGGCTAGCTCAGCGGCCCTTTCGACAGAGTCGACTCCCACCCTGTCCTGCACCCAGAGCTTGACTGACTGCGGAATGCTACGAAAGAACTGTTCGAGGCACACACACTCGACTACCTTGTCTCGGCTTTCGTACACTTCCTCGCTCTTCAACCATTCTATCAGGTTGGTTTTAAGCCCGTACGCGAATTCCGAGTAGCCCTCGCTGCTCTTTTTGGATGCGTTTCTAAACCTTTGACGGAACGCCTCGGCAGAAAGGCGGTACCGCTTCAAAAGGCTGGACTTCACCTTGTCGTAGTCGTCCGCGTCTCCAGCACTAAGGCGCGCGACAACCTCTGCAGCCTCACAGGGCAACAGAGTCAAAAGCCGTTGCGGCCACGTTTCTGGGGCGAAGCTCAACTTCTCACATGTCCTCTCAAAGTTAACTAAGAATAGGCCCACGTCTTCCCCAACTTTAAACGGCTGCATGAGCTTCTTCATTTGATACGACTCGGCCTCACTTGCTCGTACTGGAGCCCCAACTCTACTGTTCTGCGAGTTTAATCGCTGTTGTTCAATTTCGAGCTCTAGCCTTTTCAGCGCTCGCTCCTGGTCTCGTTCCTCTTTCGCTGCAGTCTGTGCTCGTTCCTCTCTAGCTGCAGCCTGTTCCTCTTTCGCTGCAGCCTGTTCTCGTTCCTCTTTCGCTGCAGTCTGTGCCTCTTTCGCTGCAGCCTGTTCTCGCTCCTCTCTTGCTGCAGCTTCACTCTTAGCGTTCTGAAGCAGTTCCCACGTATTTTTAATTTCCTCTGCTTCCGCGCTCTCTGAAATCGCTTTACTGATCTCAGATTTCTTCATCTTTTGCTCCACCTCCACACCCAATTCTTCACATAAACAGAGTAAATCTGTTCTCAGTAACCTCATCAGATCCATGATCGCTGCTTTTTAGCTTTGGCTTTGTTCTAAAACTTGTCGCGAGGTTGTACACAAACCTAGCGCACGAGTCAAACACTAAGGATTCCCAGCAGTTCAAAATTAATTACCCATAATCTGAAGCCTGGCGAATCCCAAAGCAAAGTCCAAACGCTCACCCGCAGATGTAGCACGATGTCGCATGGTCCGATCCCAACCGCTGCCAACCAGTTGTTCGAGGCGGGGCTTAGGCCGCACGTCCGGGAGCTTCCTGGCTCGTGACGACGACCATTCCCCGAAGTGAAGAACCCAGGGGTCCAGTGGAGGTGGGAGAATTGGTAACGTAACGAACGGTTTAATTACATGGTAGCGATACAGTCGTCAAATCCAAGAGAACAAATGGAGCTCTCACGCCCCGCCTTATATAGGGGTCCGTTTTCTCCCTCTCTCTCCGCCAGGGCAGCAGGTGCGACAGCCACGTGCTTTGCAGCTGGGTCCGTCGCTACGTAGTCAGAAATGAGTCATAGCCAAGGTTCTCCGCAGTTAGGCCAGGCCTCTCTCCCCTTCCGGAGCGCACGAACCCACACGCACACACACACACGTCCCGTTGACGTCACGGACGCGTTGAGACACGTTTTGGGCAGCCTTCGACAGGTGGGCGTCAGTCCTGAACACGTCGGGACTCGTTTTGGGACTCGTTTCCGCAGCGTTGAAACTCGGAAAAGGTTGCCGAAGGTTCCATTCTTAACAGTGGGAAAAGAATTTGAAAAAATCTGATCATTCAGCATCACATTTGTGCAATCCTGCTTGCCTTTCTTTCTTATTTTTAATATGAACTGGACGTCTCATCTGTGTTAAACGGATATTGATATACATCAATAGGCCGACCCGTTCCAACTATGCGCTTGTGATGGTACATTACTTAAGGGAAGACACTTCCTGGTAATGTCAACTTTTGAACCGCCCGCTCAATCGGCGTGAAATTTGGGGGTGGTGTTCGTAGCGATATAGAAGGAAGGCATGCAAAGTTTCAGGCCTGTGATCTCAATTTTATAAGGTAGAATGAAGCGTAGCTTGGCATGGAATCCATTGTTGTTGTTATGTGTTGATAACCACATATTTTCTGGTGGAATGCATACCGGAATATCTGTTGCCGGTTACTATGAAAAAAAGTTTCACAAAATATGCCTTTTTCAACAAAACAAAAATTATTAAAAAAATAATATTTTCCCCCCACATTTACCAAGTTTTGCAAATTACAATTTTTTATAATAAAGGATCATGAAAATGCAAAATTTAAGTTCATTGTAACATTCACTTGACGTCACTGGCTAGGTGCGCTGGCATCAGCCACCACGGTCGCCATCTTCGAGGTCTCCTTCTACCGTATTTACTCGCACAATGAACGCACTCACGTAATAAACGCACCCCCCCAAGTCGGCTCTCGAAATTTCAACTTTTTTTTTTTTTTTCACTCGCGTATTAAACGCACCCCCAACTCGGACGTCAAAATTTTGACCCCCTCCCCCCACGCGCGCGAAATGAAGGCTCTTTTATATCCTGGTGCATCGAGGTCGCGAATGCATGGGCAGCGTAAGCGAACAAAACGCCTTGCAAAAGGCGTTAAAAAATAAAAAAAAATCCAACGGAAGCAAGAAAAAAAAACATGGAGAGGAGCTTTTTTCTTTTTTTTTGCGCAGCTCAGTCTGGACTTTGGTTCGCGCGCCGCGCACAAGGAGATAAGAAAGAGAAGCGGAGAAGCCCTCGCCTAAGCAAAGCGAAACAAAACAACTTGCGAAAGGCGTCAAAAAAAAAAAAAACAATCTACAGAACCAGGAGAAAAAAAAAACAACATAAAGAGGAGATTTTTTTTGTTCTTTTTTGCACAGCGCAGTCCCGGGGTTGCGCGTCGCGCGCAAGGAGATAAGAAAGAAAAACGGAGAAGCCCTCCCCTAAGCAAAGCGCACATAATGAAGGCATCCTGCCCTTGCCTCCTCCTCGCACTTTGGAAAGAGAAGCGAAAAGCCCTCGAAATGAACACACTTTTCTATCCTGGTACAGTGAGGTCGTGAATGCATGGGCAGCGGGCAAACAAAACAACTCTCTGATTTTTCTACTTTGGGGCTTTTGTAGCACGGTGTGATTATTCTCTGTTTTGCTTTGCTAGTTTCCTTATTGTTTTTTTCTCTAGCGGATTTTCTGCACTATGGCCGTGTAACCGTGTTGCTCCATCGCCTCCGCAAAATGCGCCGCATTTTTCATTAGCCCAAACGATTCAAAAACCGCATGCAACCGATTTGGCGAGCGACGAGAAAAGCGACGGCAACCCGCTTCGCTGTCGCTCGGTCACTCGCACGACGAGGCAAACCACATGAAAGCGACGGAAGCAAACGACCAAGGCGATGAGCGCTAAGTTTTCTAGAAATCCAAAAACCGAGCCGCATGTAAGCGATTTAGCGAGCAACGGCGACTGCGACAGGAGTCGGCGACGAGTGACGGAGATTTCTCACGGTCGCTCGTCGCATCGTTCGGTTTTTAGATTTCTAGAATTCGTCGCTCACCGCCTTGGTCGCTTGCTCTTGTCGCTTTCAGGCGGTTTGCCTCGTCGCGCGAGTGACAGCGAAGCAGGTCGTCGTCGCTTGTCTCGTCGCTGTAGCTCGTCTCGTCTCATCGCTCGCTAAATTGCTTACATGCGGTTCAGCCTTTACACACGGTACTCGGCGGCAACAAAGGAATTAAAACAGCCCTCCCCCGAGATAACCTGTTTTCTCTTTTCTGTTTAACGAAGCTTCTTCAACGATATGAAATTAGCACATACTACCAACGGACGACCGCATACCCAAGCCAGTCAAACGTCAAACCGCGACCTTGAAGATGACAGATAGATGGTGGTGCTCTCTGGCAAAGTCGAACCTGCAGACTCAGTGAATACCACCTATATCAGTATATACCGTAAAATCCCGTAAGGACGCCCACCCAAAATGAAGAGATAAATAGTGAAAAAAATTACACCATCTTCCCGAGGGGAACCATGGGGTGATGCGGAGCATCGGGGTGGTGCTGACGCTTGCTTGCGCCAACCCACTAACTGACGGGACTGTTGCTTCCATCACACTTCATCGGAAGAACGGAGTGAAGTGGAGTCAACAGCGGTGAACTGATGTAGCACGAGTAACTTTGAAAGTCTAATCAGACCGCACGGTAAGGCGGCGCAAAATGCCCTAACAGCGCTTGCAGGTTTCCTCGTCGAGACCGGGCTGGCCGGCGAGATCTAGGCCGCAACGGACGCGAGCGGTCGGGAAATGCTAGCAGACGACAGCCGCGGAGTTGCGGGGAAAGCTCACCCCACTAGAAAGGCCTGGCCTGGCGCTGCGACCCGCGCGCCGAAAACTTTCCTCCTTTCCCTCCTCCGGGGAAACACGGTTTCGCCTCAGACCCCGCCCCGGTCACGTGATGGGGAACGCGCGCAGCGCGCAACCGCTCACACTTGAAGAAGAGGAGACTAGAGGAGGAGAGTTGCGCATGCGTAGTGTGAGTGCGGACTACGACGCCGACGCCGCGGGACATAGACCCGAGCAAGAGATGCTCCGCATCTAAAACATGGGGTGGGCTATCTTCGGGGATGCCACAGCAAAACTTTATTAAAAATTAATGATAAGCGCCTGGGCACTGATACCGCAGATCGCGGACACGGCAAATTCGCGTTTCACAATGCGATAAACACGCAAGAATTCGCTACAAAGTCCTGTGTCACGGGAAAGGATACCGCAAGTGGCCGACGCAGCAGATTCGCGTTTCACGGTGCGAAGGACTCGCGGAAACCCGCCGAGAACTCGCATCTCACGGGAACGGATACCGCAGATCGCGGACGCAGCAGATTCAAGTTTCAGGATCTGGGTAGTGTCTGGGTAGTGTCTGCTCTTAAGTGTTCACAACCTAATTTGTTATCCTGACTCTATCGCAGATCGCCCATCTACAAGAGTGCCAGCCTGCCAGGTACTCAACAGCCGCACGACGCCGCGCGCCCGTGACGCCATCTTGGTGGTTCCGCGACATAAGAAGCCGTCCTCGTGCACCGCTCGGTGCTCCGACCCGGACGGCATCCAGGGCTACGACCTCTCCCTCGCTGACTCTTCGGCCGTCGTGTCCGGCTGCCTTCCTGGCTTCGCAGACGGCTTTGTCGAAGGCTTCGCAGAAGGCTTTGCAGACGGCATCCAACATCCTCCTCCCTACGGCCACTTCCGGGGCTCCGAAGCTTCCTCCGTCTACCTAGACCACATCTACGAAACCATCGACCAGGAAGACGCCTTTCCGTTGGGTGCCACGGTCGGCGGCGGCTGCGCACGTTTCGTGCCGATCGATCCCGGGGAGTGCCACATCCGCAGCCGATCCGACGCGAGCCACCAGTCTAACTCCAGTCTCGGCTGCGACCGAAGGCCACTGATCCGGCAGCGGATAGGCGGCAGCGCCCTCTCGGACGCCGGGGAGAGGCCCGTGGATCCGGCGTTGGTGATGGCGGTCTTTGACGGTGACCGCGTCAAGTGCACGCTTCAGGGGACTGCTCCCGGGAGGCCGGGAGGCAAGGCCCTGGTCACCAAACATCCCTGCCAGCCCTCCGCACACCTCAGCACGGACTGCTGACGGACGGTGTGAAGGGCCTACATCGCAACGGACGCTTAGCGACAACGTGCGTGAATTTTAGTTTGAGCAGACGGGCCGACGCGGCCAATCGCTTCCGGCGGAACTCCTTGCTTGGAAACGTCTGTTGTGGTGTGTGTCTGGTTGTTAGAGTGTACATATTGAACTTGGTGTTAAAGAAAGGCTGTGAGGGGGGGACATTTATTTTCTACTGCCACAGACTGCCGCTGGGACTGCCGGCTTCTATGGATGGACTTGCGCTTGAAATTGACTGTTTTATTTCCGAGGTTTTTCTGGGTGTGTGCACGCGGGATGCGGATGCTCAAGAATCCTGGGACGACGTGTGTTCCTCTTTTTTGTCGCCGACTTTTCGGCCCTCGTTTTTCCCGTTGTTTGGAAGAGAATCGACGGACGCTGGCCAAGAACAGTTCCTACGTTTGTAAAAAAAAAAAAAAGGCGGCAACAAACGATAGATTGGGATGTCCAGGTGGGTGTTTTCCACGTCGACTTGCTCACAATGTGCCAGGTTCAAGGGTGGCCACCAGTCCCTTTCCTTTCCCTAGCCCCATTGCCAGTCAAGCACCAAATTTTAGCCCCGCTGTCCTCGAAGCCAACTCGGTCGAGAGCCAAAAGTCGGTTGCCGACATTTGTTTTAAGAGTTTTGACCCGAAAAAAGCGTTTTCCTACCCCTGGACGTTGTCCCCCATCATTCAGTGTTGATTTTGAAACACCCTAGTCGTCTCTCAATCACTAGAAGAAAGAACATGCTGTGATGACTGCCAATGCATTCTCGGATGATCACCGGGATTGTTGCGTGATTCGCACGCATTCCCTCGGCTTTTCTCTTGCACATGATTGCGTGCGTGTGAATGTCTTCAAAAGTCGTGCATGTCGTGACAAGAAATGGCGTGGGAGGAAAAAAGTGCTTTTTTTTTCCCTCGGGCCAAATCTTTTTTTTTTTTTTTTTTCAGAGCTGCATTTGTATCAAAAGATTGCCATAATTTATTGTGTTACTAATTAAATATTTCGTAACAATGTGTGTTTACGTCCTTTCAAGAAGCACACCCTTGACTCTGGTGTTGGAAGTGCTTCCCAGCATGTTGGGGCTAAATGCAGCTCTGTGGTTTCAAGGAAGCTGCTACCACTTAATGGGGATATAAAGGAACATCCCAGTTAAAAATTCCAATTAGGTTCCAATTGGAATTTTCCCATTGGTACCAGTTAGGTTTTCAGGCAACAAATTGGTCACAAGCAATGGGAACCATTGGGAACCCATTCAGGTTCAAAAATACTTCTAATTGGTGGGACCCATTGGCCAGTGTGCTTCCAGTTGGAACCCACTAAAACCAATTAGTTCCAATTAAAACCAGCTAGAATTCCAATTGCACCAAATGTAATTTTAAGCTGGGATATTATGAGTCGTTTACCTCTCATGCACTTTTCAGCTTTGCTTGCTTCATGCTTTGCTTGCTCCATGCTTTTCCCTTCCCGCTTCACCATTCCAATCCCAGCAATCTTCATCTCTTTAGAGCTTTCTAGAGCCGGTTCACAGAGCACCGTTTTCTTACGTTATGTGCAAGTCAACGAAACCTTTGTCTCGAATGTTGCATGCCAGGCTATCTCCATGAACTGATGCCCCGGCGACTTGTGACATAACCAAACGTAAGGTTCCATAACTTAATGTAACGTAAGAAAATGGGGCTGTGTGAACCAGCCTTTACAGCCTCTTCTTTCCTTCTTTCTATCATTTAGGAGAGGAATGCAATTCCCTGTTGAAAACCGTCTACACGTTTAAACCTTTGTTTGGGCATCATCACTGTCCCTCTATCCCAGCAGCAGTAACAATTTTATCTGCATGGTGTCAAGCACACATTCTTATGGAAACTGCACCATGTGAAACATCCTTTCAATAGGTCTGTTTAATTTGCCTGAACTGGTTAAACTAGTTCAGCAGTGCAGGAACTGGTGCATTCGAATCAACCACAAGCAGCACGGTTGCTGCAATGGCGCGTTCGTTTCATCCCAGTCCCTCAAAACCTTGCACCAGCTCCAAAGTCAGTTCAGCGTCCGTGTAGAAGCAGACGACTAGAGCAGACGACACACTTCATACGTTTCTGCTCGCGGTGTCTTTTCTTGGAGCTCTTGCTCGAACACTTGTGATGTCTTGCATACACATAAACGCAGAGACAGAGGTTATATTTTCTCGCATCGATGGAAATAAATTCTCCCTTGTTGGGCGCAAAAGCGAGATCGTAACAAAGGGCATAAATTAGCTCGAATCTGATATTTTGAAAGCGTCTTATGCACCTGCTCACGTCAGTTTGGCTTCCTATGGCAAGTGTTAAAGGATTGGCTTACGTCAAATGTTTTTTACAGCGGAGCTGTTAAGGGCTAGGTTCCCCAGGATCGTGTCCACCAGCAAAGAAATTGGGACACTGAACTCTGGACCCCTACCGCCATCTATGAGCGACGGCAGCAACCAGACAACTTGTTGCCACCATCGCTCATATATGGCGGCAACCTATCTTTGGAGGAAGAAGAGCGGTTCAGAACGAGTGGCGACGTACACAGCAGCGCGAATGGTTCCATGATCGTAGCGAGGCCGCTATAGCCTAAAGTTCCACTGCATCGAGCACTTCAGATTTCTTTGCGAAAGAGCAGATTGCTCGCCTGGAAAGCCACCGCCGAGAACAGAAGCTACAGCTCCGCTGCTCTTTCTTCTTCACCAGAGTGGAAAGGCTGAAAGTTTTTTTTTTATGCTATGTGGACATTTACTATGTTGATATTCTTTTTAAAGGCAGAATTACATTCCTATTGGGATGCAGTCTGGCGAATCCCATACATCGCAGAGGTCGGCTATTCGGTACACTGGCACTCGCGTGTCGACGTCGCAGCCCAATAATGCATGCTTTGTCCGCTCCGCTGGTATCTGTGGCCGCCCACTAACGGGACCTGGGAAAAAACGCCGAGAATCAATTTTGGTCTGGCACTTCCACGTGGATCTTTCTTGAGTCGGAATAAACGGTGACGGTCAATAACTGTTTTGGCCGAGGCTATGCTCTCGTCAGGCCTTCGTCCTCAAAGACCACTGCAGCGTGCTGCCGCCTGTAATTCCCGACGCTGAATCAACCTCGTGTCGTGAACCCATCGTCGAAATGCGACGCTCGAGAGACTTAGAATGAATTTATTATTGCCAAATCAACGTAAATCTTATTGTGGTCCAAGGACACGAATGCTTATGGAAACGATGGAAGCCAGACGGTAACCGTTGAAAAATGCAGATTGGAGCTTTGTTCTGAAAACTTTTTTAGCACTTTCGAATGCAGAAACATTCATAAAAAATATTTTGTCTACATACTTTAAAACAAAATAAAGGTAAATGATACCATCAAGCCACGAAGAAACGTAGCATACTCCATGACGTGCAGACACAAGAGGCAACAGTAGCAGACGACAGCCTGGATGAGCATTGTAGCGGCATGCGGAATACAACATTGAAACTGAATGGACTTCTGAGTGGCATCCACACCAGATAAGAGATGTTAATAAACTCTCCGGAAAACATTTTTTTAAAATGTTTACCGTTAAATCCCGAGAAATGCCCCACCCCTATTTTTGGCTTCATTTGCAATATTTTTTTTAAACACTGAAAGCTAGCCCACTTTTAGTAATAGTAATGTTAGGATCAATGATGGCCTCGGTGTAAATGTGGCTAGCTTGCTATGGTGGGATATAAGCAAATATTGCTGACTTGGAAGTACAGTCATCTTTGCTTCGTCGCTCCCTTGCCTCCATAACAAGCTTGGAAGGGGCACAAACAAAAAAATTTTTTAAACTTTTCTTTATTGTACACTGAAGGTTAGCCCACTACATATTCCCAGCCGATTTGCTCTTGATGTTAGGTGGGCTCTCTCAAGATTTTACTTTTTTTTTTTGTTGTAAATAGCTTATATTCAGAGTCTGTTAGACCCATGCTTGGCAACAAATGTTACCAATGTGTTTTATGCCTCGATTTATAGTACAAAACGTGTGACGCGCGACTGATAGGAAGAACTTTAATTCCTCCTGTCAGGAGTGCTAAACAATCGACGCTATATTATTTCGTGGTGGACGCAAATTTGAAGATATTTCAAATTGTTCCGAGTTATCGTATAGAAAATTCTCAAGCTTAGCAAAAAAAACGGTGACCGTGGATGTTGATCATGTTGAAATTCACCCTCGACTGTGGTAAAAGATGGGAAACATTGTGAAAGAAAAAGGACACACAGGAAGAAGGACGTCTCAAAGTTCAACGAAGTTTCCCACCTTTTACCACAGTCTCGAGTAATTTTCAACATTCTCAAGCTTCTTGCTGTTGGGGCCTTTTCTACACAGATTACCAATAATAAAGCCCACACATTTATAGAAAATGTTGAGAACACCTGTATCGACCCAATGCGTAAACAAGATGTGATGCATTTAGTGTGTAAGAGACACTGGCAAACGAAACATAACGTCGAACGTCTCCAGTTTTCCCGCAGGATGGTGCAGTACTTAACAAAGTCACTTAAGTCATATATCAGTGACTGTAGATAGGTGACCAAGTCTCCAAAATTGTGAAGTGCGAAAAATATCTTTTCTAGCTTAAAAAGTGCTAATTACTGTTAGAGAAAACAAAACAAAAAAAATCTCGCGATTTTGATTGACTGTGCACCAAAATGTCCTTGCAGCAAAAAGTCTGTGCAGCGAAAAGTCTGTATAGCGAAAAGTTCATGAAGCGAAAAGTCTGTGCACCAAAATGTCCGTGCACCAAAATGTCCGCACACCGAAATGTTTGTGCACTGAAATGTCTGTGCACCGAAAAGACTGCACCGAGACGCCCTACACTGAAACGTCCTACACCGAAATGTCTGGATCCCGTAATTACCGTTAATACTGCAATTGTAACATGACCCCTAAAAGCAATAATTAAGTTATTTTAGAAATTCTAGTTCGTTAGCCAACTTACCATGACAATATCCCCACATCCACCGAGCCTGACAAATACATGGTGAAGACGCCCCGTTTTTTATAGAAAATCTGTTGGAATTCAAATCAGACACCCTGTATACAATCTATAAACGGGACGAGACCATTGTTTATACTTATAGTCCCTTCCCCTGGCAAATAGCGAGCGCTTACAGATGTGGGACTCGAAGCATCCAATATCGGTGGTAAAGAGGGGGCACCCTTGATAATAAGAGGTACAGGACAACACAGCCACTTTTAAAAATTTTAATTCTGCAATAAGTGCGACATATTCGAAAGACAAAATGGAATTTAAACACACAATGAAATGAAATCACACAAACGAAGGCCACAGACACTGAAGCACAAACGAAATGAAATTACTACAGCAACAAGATTGTGTGTCGGTGCCATTCTCGAAGCTGGAGCAGGGTTAAAAATATGGCCGAGTAAAAAACTCCGTCGAGGTGTGATCAGCAGAGGCTTGAAAGGCAGGCTGTCAGAGCAGTAAGTAGTGAGATGAGATGTGGTGAAGTTCACAGTGCAACCTTTGCCGGTCTTCCGTCTGCAGGAACTGCCGACCTAAGACGGGAGGTCAAGGAGACAATGGTCACTAGTCGTATCATGGAAGCATGCTACAGTCTAACCCGGATATATCGAATTCAAAGGTGATCGTAAAATAGTTCGATATACTATCAATAATTTGATATACAAAAATAGGTTAAATTAAGCTTGAGGTGAAATTTCCTGGCGTCTCTGCTAATACCGAAGGTCGCGACCAACAGGAGCTTGCCAAATAGAGCATCCAAGAGCAACTAAATACAGTAGAGCAGTGTTGGGAAGTACTTAAAGTACATTGTACTTAAAGTACAGGGTGTCACAAAAGAAAATTTACACGGTCTTCTTTAGCGCAAAAATAAACTAGGCGTCGCCGAACGCTCATTCTCCGCCCAAAGGTAGCGCTAGAGGTCACAACCAGATGCAAAAGTTTCAGCCCGATCCGATAACTTAATCAAAAGTTATAAGTGATTTTCTGAAAATTTCAATGGGAAAATGGCGGCCGACGGAGTTTTCGAACACATGGGGCTCTATGGCACCAGAAACCGAAAACGGGCAAAAATGGGCTCCATTTTCCCATTGAAATTTTCAGAAAATCACTTATAACTTTTGATTAAGTTATCGGATCGGGCTGAAACTTTTGCATCTGGTTGTGACCTCTAGCGCTACCTTTGGGCGGAGATTGAGCGTTCGACGATGCCTAGTTTATTTTTGCGCTAAAAAAGACAGTGTAAATTTTCTTTTGTGACACCCTGTACTACTTCAAGTAGGTTTAGATAACTTTTACTTTACTTGAAGTACATACTCTGAGCAGAAACTTGTACTTTACTTAAAGTATTTTTTCTGGTACTTTCCGAGGAAAGTACCAGAAAAAAACCAGTACTCCTGACTTCAAAGTACATTTTTCCAATTGGCCTTGTTAAATTTGTGTCACAAAAAGATGCTTTGTCAGCTCTGAGGAAATACTGGGAGGGTATCTACTTTCACCAGAAGCGCGAGCATATCGCTCCGTTTGTTCTGGGGGCGACTTTCCCGTAGCTTTGCAAACTTTCGCTTCCTCTCGCTCGGTCAGGGCTAGCGAGGAGGCTAAAATATCAGGAAGGGACAATTAGTCATAATGAAACTTCAGAGACTGTGGTGTGGAGAAATGAAGAAACTTCCAAGTCGAAGAAAAAGATGACAGAGCAGAATGTCTCAATGTTTTAAAATATTCTCCTCTGTTGTCTTTTCCTTCGACTTGAAAGTTTCTTAATTTTTCTGCACCACAGTCTCAGGTGTCATATTATGATTAATTATCACCAGCTCGCCTGTGCAGTCTTTGTTTCTTCCGTTAAGGGAGAGGACACTCCTCTACAAGAGGATTGCTTGCGGAAGCTACAGGGCTGACGTTCTGCTCTCTCCTAGAATGTTTATAGTACAGGCGGCGCCAAACTCGAAAGTCGGAGGGACTTCTGAATTTAACGCCATTCCTGAAAATAAGTACTCTGTGGCCACTTGACTTTATCCAATGTTCGCCGCCATTCTGGAAAGTAAAGGATGCACCCCCGATTACCCCTGGGGCAACGCATGTCAGTTAAAAAAAGCACTGTATAGGGGAATGAAAGGACATCATGAAAGATTGTGTTGATGTGCACTTGTACTTCACTTTGAAAGTACATTCTATTCATACTACTTTTACTTCAAGTATAGGGTGGTTCAAGTCACCAGGCTCGATCTAAAATGGACCGTAAAAAGCGACGCCTGCACGTAGCCATCTAAACTTTTCGTCAAAGGTATAATTCACAGGTCGGTTTTTTTTTTTGTAAAATTACAAAGCGTAGCTCTCTTTCTGTAAAACATAAGGCCAAGAAACTCGCCAGGGTCTTCGGCGGGCAGCAACGCAGATGACAGGGGTCCAGTAGCGGGGTGTGTTTGGCGTTCGTATTGATAGATGGCGCTACCTCGTTATCGCGATGGCTCGCGACCACCGTGGTTTTTTAAAATGAATATAATCCTTTTGAAATGTACCTTCGATTAAAAAATAAACGCGAACAATAAAAGCAAAACTTAAAGTAAAAAAAACGCGTCTGCATAACGGCGGCGCTTTTGCTGCCAACGGATTTCGTCTGAGTGTCGTTTGCTATCTTTCGCTGGTCGGCTGCACCTTCGGACGCTGCTCCCAACGCCATCTATCAATACGAACGCCAAACATACCCCGCTACTTTACTTGGTCGTCTGGGTCGCCGCCCGCCGTAGACCCTGGCAAGTTTCTTGGCCCTATTTTTTACTAGAAGAGAACTACGCTTTGTAAGTTTACAAGAAAAAACCGACCTGTGAAATACACCTTTGACGAAAAGTTTAGATGGCTACGTGCAGGCGTCGATTTTTACGGTCCATTTTAGATCGAGCCTGGTGACTCGAACCACCCTATACATTGCACCCGGTGTACTTACTACTTTACTTGGAGTACATCACCTCTCATTTACTTTGGGCTTTACTCCAAGTACTTTTTAGATATACTTCTTCCAACACTGCAGTAGAGCATAGTTGGCGGAGACTGCAAACACCGCTGCACTTACACGTGAGCCTGGCCGGGACCTCCACACAGCAAAAGCGAATTAAAATGAAAAGATAAAAAAAAAAAAACGAAAGAAAAGCGGAAAAGCGAGACGCATAAAAAAATCTCTCGATCCATCGAAAAAAGTTAAGCAAGCAACAAAAAAGAAAGTTCACTAAATTCAGGCAACAAAAAGGAAAGGCAAAAAAAAAGAAAGAAAAACGAGCAAAGCAATAATGGCAAAAGAAAAAGGTAAACAAAGATAAGGCGTTCAAAGTGTGATTGCACAACCGTTGTTGTCGTCACACTAGACTTGACAAACACTTTTTTTTTTTCTTATTTTATTTTGGGGCTAGGGAGTAGCGCAGCATCAGCAGTATTCGGGGAAAGGGCACAGGCTACCGTCAAATACTTTAGTACTAGGGGGAATACAGGACACACCGCTCATTTGCATTAGACGGAGCGATGGCCGCGCCAATTCCTCCCCTGGTGGCGCGAGATAATTTGGGTCTGTCCCTCTCCCTATTTCCCTCCCCTTCTCTCCCATTTTCTCCTCCCGTCAGAACACGTGACCAATATGCGTTATTTTGGGGCTAGGGAGTAGCGCAGCATCAGCAGTATTCGGAGAAAGGGCACAGGCTACCGTCAAATACTTTAGTACTAGGGGGAATACAGGACACACCGCTCATTTGCATTAGACGGAGCGATGGCCGCGCCAATTCCTCCCCTGGTGGCGCGAGATAATTTGGGTCTGTCCCTCTCCCTATTTCCCTCCCCTTCTCTCCCATTTTCTCCTCCCGTCAGAACACGTGACCAATATGCGTTATTTTGGGGCTAGGGAGTAGCGCAGCATCAGCAGTATTCGTGGAAAGGGCACAGGCTACCGTCAAATACTTTAGTACTAGGGGGAATACAGGACACACCGCTCATTTGCATTAGACGGAGCGATGGCCGCGCCAATTCCTCCCCTGGTGGCGCGAGATAATTTGGGTCTGTCCCTCTCCCTATTTCCCTCCCCTTCTCTCCCATTTTCTCCTCCCGTCAGAACACGTGACCAATATGCGTTATTTTGGGGCTAGGGAGTAGCGCAGCATCAGCAGTATTCGTGGAAAGGGCACAGGCTACCGTCAAATACTTTAGTACTAGGGGGAATACAGGACACACCGCTCATTTGCATTAGACGGAGCGATGGCCGCGCCAATTCCTCCCCTGGTGGCGCGAGATAATTTGGGTCTGTCCCTCTCCCTATTTCCCTCCCCTTCTCTCCCATTTTCTCCTCCCGTCAGAACACGTGACCAATATGCGTCACCGACGATGCCAAACGCGGGCGGGTGATCACGCGGCAGAGCTGGGCAGTATCGCGATACAAATGTATAGCGATACTATCTCAGAGATACTTTTAAGTATTTGTATCTCTGTATCGAAATACATTTCAAAAATATATTTGTATCTCAGTAGTGGAATACACTGGCTATGTATCGGTTGTAACGCGATACTCGGCCAGGCAAAGGTATCTCGTTGCAGTCGGGGGGGGGGGGGGGGGGGGGGGAGGTTGGCAGCGTTTTGAAGACGTCACCAAAAGATTGATGAGATGAAAAGGGCCCAAACAAAAAACCCTTTTTTTTTTTTTTTTGACAATGTCAACCTCGCCTTTTCTGTCCGCTTCATTTTACAGCGGACAGCGGTTTACTGTCCTGAAGGCAATCGTCAGGTTTCCTTCATAGAGAGGATGCTGTGAGACGTCTAGGGTTCACTCCTTTTGTGAAACGATCGTCCTCTTTTGTCCTCTATGGGGTTCCCTGGAGAACATAATGGTTTCTTATACGTAACAGGAAAAGCAACTGTGGAGGAAGAGGAGTTCGAGACGAAGAGAAAGAGGAGATATCGCCTCATCATTTTCAAAAATATAAAATAAACCAGTCAGCCATCACCAGACGCCCGTCTTGCTGATGACGGGCCTGTGGCCACGTCATCTTCCACCCGTTGGAGCACATTGGTGTTGCGCTGTTGTTTTATGCCGATGAAAAAGACACGCGCAAAGATAGGTGCTGACAAGGTTGGTGGTATGTGACGGTGCTCTTTGAAAATGGCGACAGCAGGAAGCAAGAGTATACGCACGCACAGAGGCTTACTGAGTACGCCATGAAGCACGTCCTTTGACTCGAATCCTCAACCTGCCGAGTGTCATAGCATGCCAAAGTGGTATCCGCACAAAGCCCTGTGGAGGGTGAGCGCAAGCAACTCCCTCTTCAGCTTCTCAGAGAGACAACGTGCCTGTGCTCTCTATCTAATGGTTTACACTCCAACATCGCAGCAGAAAAGAGGTTTCTACACTTGACAGCAAAGCTTTTGACGAGGAAATATTGTTTAAAGCAAACGCCCCCCAACTGGGATTGCTTGTATCGCCCAAGAATCCCCCCTGCCACGAAGCTGACGTCGTTTTATCTCAAAAGCATTACGTTTTGTCACATGATACAGGCCACAGGGGTTTCCCCTTCGTGTGAATACCACTTAACTGCAATTTCACTTGAAGGGGTACAGACTTGAAACTTGAAATATCCCCGAAACACTTTGAAACGGGTGAAATATGATCCATGATATCCGTAAATGTTAATCACACACTTGTATTTTCAGCGGATGGCTATATTTTTTGTTCCAACCGACGAAATCTGGGGAGCACTTCAAAATCAGCCATCGAGGCAGCGCGATGCAGCTCGAGATATTTGCCCTAAACGTCACGTTCACAACGTCACTGGCCCATAAACGGCCAAGGACACCGTAATTACAATCATCGTCACTTGGTGGCACCAGCTTTATCGTCGACGCGTTACAATCCCGCAGGGCGGGAATATCCGAAGTACGGTGTACTAGAATTGAGAGGTGTGCCAAGCGCCGCTTGCTCCCGGGTGCCTCCACCGTCCACTGCTGCGCCGTGGTGCTGCTACTAATGGGTCCGTGACGTCAGACATTCCAACAAAGCTCGGCCCCCCAACTTACCAGGTGATATTGGGAAATTGTTTTATTCTTTTTTACAATTGCTTACCTATCTTGCGTGTACAAACGAAATACTGGTATTTCTGAGCTGCAGTCACAAAGGAGACGGCGTCTACACAAAGAAATAGGCGGTAACATTTCACTTCTGAACCCCTTTAAGGTGTGTTCTACTAGTCCAACGGGTGGTACAAGTAACACTCATAGAAATAATGCATTCAAGCAAATTTGAGTCATTAAGAGGGTCTTCAATTTACTTTTTAAACATTTTAGGGTTTATTATTATTATTATTATTATTATTATTATACTTTAATGCCACCATTGTTACACCACCAGATACAGTCATGTTTTCATTTAGGGGAAACCCTAAACTTAAAAAAAGGAAATGAAAAAAAAAATATTTTTTAAAACATTTTTTCATGTATAAGTTACAAACAACCTGTACTGTAAGTATTACACTCAGGAAGTGCACATTTGTATAGCTAGATCGACTCAAAGTTTCATATCCAGGCGGTTTGTAAGCATGTTTTGAGAAGCTTCTCCCGTTTTATCAGAATAAATTTTTTTCCTCGGAACACAAAGTTTTGCCTGCGGTATCTTTGGATCAAGAACTTGGACCTGCATACCTTTTCAGGGTTTAATACTCGCTCATAAATTAGAGAGTGCAACCAGACTACTGTTTCTGAAAAATGTTAACTACAAAATCTTGAAATTAACGCACTCATTTCTAATTAACACTGAAAAAGCTTCAACTGAATCACCTTTTCTATAATGGTGCTAAAATTAATACAATTGTTTTGTTTCACTCTCTGCTGTTTATAGAACATGCTGACATACTTTGTGCCATATTTTTTAAGGGAGTATCGTAAAAACGTTGGGCAGAAACATTTTTGATAAAGTTGAGGTTTTGTTAAAAACTGTAATAGATTGGAAATATTAAGCGCATACGTTTGTACTTAGCACAAGAACTTAAAAGCAGATATGAAAATTTAATATAAATTAGATCAGAAATGAGAGAAAAATGGTTGAGACCAAGGTCTCCCTTTAACTTAGCAAACTGTACTTGAGTTGCAAAAACTAAGATATTAGCACTTTTTATTATTATTATTTTTTTGTACATTCGTTGGTTCTGCCACAGCCTGGACGAGGAGAGCAGCGTCGGTATACTCTCAGTGGCTAATCGGAGATGCGAGCATAGCCTTTACTTGGCTGTCAAAGAGGGGAAACAGTGTGCTCACCGGTAGAGAAAGGAATTGTTCCGTATCATGGGTAGTAGGCGCTCGGAGAAGCGGTGGTAGTTGCGCTCCAGCTCCTTCTGGTAGTCCCTCTGGTCGGCCCCAATCAGCGTCTTGTTCTTGCGTAGGGCGTCATTGCACCTTGGCATTCACAACATTGCATTTGAGACATTGCACCCGTGGATCACCTTAATCAATTCCGACGGTCCTCCCGAGGGGCCGCAGAAATCAGTTTCTAATCATATACATTTCTTACCGAGGTAGCCGTAGGTAGTATGAAAATATCAGCTCACTCGAGTCAAAAGAAAATAATGTCTTTCCTCCGAGCAAACGCTGAGCTAAACTTTTCGTTTTTCGTTAAATTAAAAAAAATGACCGCATCTCCACGTGGTGAATGATGTTGATTGGGGCGAAGCTCTGGTGGTGCTGATGATACTGATTTTATTGTTCATAGGTAGTGCTGATGGTGCTGATTTTTTTCACTGCTCATAGGTAGTGCTGAGTTCCGGGTTGCGTTTCGACTTCATTATTACTGCTTTATGGTCGGTGAAATGCAGAGCCAGTGCTGGTTCTTCTAGCGGATCAGTTTGGATCCGCTAGAAGCCGTGGGAACGCATCTCCACCGCTTAAGTCAACGGTCCATTTCAGAAATAGAATGTGTTCGAACCTGTGCGGGGATTCAAACCTGTGCGGGGAGACCCCAATGGATTTCTAGTCCATCGCCTTAAAGGGCAACTGCGGTCCATATTACGATTTTGGGATTACGAATGTTTTGATGATGACTGTTATGACTGATTATGACTGTTTTTAGTCAGCGTCCCTGAATTGCAAGGTGTAATTTTTTTCTCGTTATTGTGCGTAGTTTTAAAGATATCGACGCCTCGAAGTTTTGTTTGGGGCACGGCCAACAAAACCGAAACTAGCCGCTCGAGGCCCCGGCAACACTGGAAACCAGCCGCTATGTGAACGTGACATCAGGATCGTTCTCGTTCAACGAGTACGCAGGCCGAGCGGCACCTACCTCTGTTGCGCTAGCCGTCTAAAGATAGAAGCTAAGCTGATTTTGTTTTAATTCTGTATACGCGATAGTTATCCAGCATATGTAGCAAGAGTTAGTGCGTATACCCAAAAGCTAGCGACTGGAAAACCCGTGAACTTGTTCGGTGCCGTACTCAGCGGCTCTCGCCGTGTGTGCGGTCTTCCGTACTCGTCGCTAGGCCTAAACTGGCATCGGGGCTCCGTGGATGGAGCGGCGTTGCTCTACGCCGCGCTGCCAGTGACGTACAGTACTGGGGACCATCTCGCTTTTGCGCTGCGGGTCAGTCCCAGACACGAAGCTTTGAGGCTCTCCGGGGCTGCGGCGCCCGAACACACGTGTGCTGGGCTGTACACGTCTGCTTTTTCGTTCTTTTTTTCCTCGGGCGCGTAAAAGCCCAAGTCCAAAGTCCACTCGTCGAACAGCGTTCACCCACACCTTCTTCAATTTCCGGTCCGTTGAAAACTTGTGAAAAAGCACCTCCGGGTTGCGCAGCGGGTTGTTTGAGCAGCCCACAGCGCTACAAATTACACTCGGCATCTTTCAAGAAACAGCTGGGCAGTCATGGGCGCACCGAGTTGCTCGCTAAAACGAGTCTTGGAGTCTTCACAAGCAAATAAACAAAAGGCTATACCGAAGCTACACGGGCTACAGATAAAAGCAACGGCTAAACACGCCAATCACAAGCCGAAGTAGCGGTGGTAGCGGCTCAAAGAAGCGCACTCCGCGCAACGCCCGGACCGGAGGAAAAAAAGAACGATACTGACGTCACGGCCCAATGTTGCTTTAGCGATCGGCAACCCGCTGGCCGCCCGCTAAGGAGCAGCGGCTCGCGGCGGGTCACATTTTTATTATCGGCATTAGTTGAAAATGCGGCGTCCCACTGACGTAATATTTTGGCTGGGGTCGTATTTTGTGTCACTACAGCGATACCAGTAATTTATTTCATTTTGAGTTTTGGCCGGAGTTGCCCTTTAACCACTCGGCCACGACTGCAGGACGAGTAGGGGCGCCGAGATCTGGTAGTAACTCAAGAGCTGGGGTTTCTGTCATGGATAAAACGTTGCACGTAGCCGCTCAACGTCTATACAGGAGAGGGCGCTGCGGTCAAATGCGTATATAATCGCGCTAAACTTTGCATGCATTGACTCAACGATTATGGACGAGAGGGAGCTGCGGTCAAATGCTCAAATGCGTATATAACCACGTTCCATATCACACATTCTCTTTTTGACATGGACCGTTGACTTAAGCGGTGGAGATGCATTCCCACGGCTTCTAGCGGATCCAAGCTGGTTCCTCTAGCGGATCAGCTTGGATCCGCTAGAAGAGCCAGCACTGGCTCTGCATTTCACCGACCATAAAGCAGTAATAATGAAGTCAAAACGCAGCCCGGAACTCAGCACTACCTATGAGCAATAAAACAAATCAGCACCATCAGCACTACCTTTGAACAATAAGATCAGTATCATCAGCACCACCAGAGCTTCACCCCAATCAACATCATTCACCACGTGAAGATGCAGTCATTTGTTTCTTTTTATGTCAGCACGGACGCCGGACGGACAAGGCTAGACCCTAAGAGCTTCGCCCCTAAAAAAATAGAATTGTTAGCCACGTAGAAGGGAAATAAAGCTGGTTTTCATCTTGTCCCCCTCATTTTGCCTCAATAAAGGCCACAGTAGCCCACCGTGACATTTAGGGATTTTGCGAGTGCCAGGCCTTTTCGGGGAAAAATATGTTTCACAGGGACAGCTGTTAGTGGGACACTTCGTGGTTTCGCGCCGTTGGCCGCGCTCCATATTGACGTGGGCCATTTTCGGCACTTTGCCGAACATTCCACAGGCACCTAAAATGACATTCGTGCGCAATGGGGGTGCGCATTACCCCGCATAATGAACGCACCCCCCAAATATGCGTCAACGTTTTGGTAAAAAAAATATGTTCATTATGCGAGCAAATACAGTATGTCACAAAATTGTAAGAAGGCAAGACTGAAATAAAAATGAGCAGTCAATGCACAGTAGAGTCCCAACGACAGCTGCGTCACGTCCCGTCAGGCACCGTTGGGTCTTGTTGGCAAAGTCTCAATTGGCCTCGTTCTCACCAGCGTACACCTTAGAGTTTTCCCTGCAACAAATGGCGTGTCTTTCGGTGTCTCCCAATAAGCGTGACAGTAGCACGCTTATTGAAAGACGTCTGCCGCTTTGCAGCTCAAGCTTGAGTGCATTTTCCGCTCTCAGCCACTCCCACTAACGATGACGTCGCGCGTGGGCCTTGTCTTCGAGGTGGTATACAAATACGGCTGAACCCTTTTAACTGGGCGGCAACTTCCCGGCCGAAGCTTTTAATTTAAACAATTTAATTAAATTTTGATTTAGTTGAGAATAATAGAAAATTTTCTATCCCCAAGACACAGCAACTGTGGCCATCCAGCAGGCACCACACCGGACTTCTGCACTGCAATTCTGCAATGGGGGATTGGTGGCCGAGTGGGCTAGTGCACACCGGCTCGGAGCACGTGGAGTGAAAGCTCGTGCAGCAGAACCCAGAGATCCTGGGTTCTATCCCCACCCCTGTCGATTTCAATGTAGACGAGCATTGTAGCGGTGTGTGGCTATGTATCGCTACTGCGTGGTGCACGTTAGAGACCCCAGGCTAGCGGTTGCACTGCACTGGCTAAATTGCTCATCTACAGCTGAGACACCAGACGCCCATTGAGGCAGACAAACTTCCGGCTTTATGAAACCTACACGCAACATTGTTTTTGTTTATCCGCATTAAAATGTGCTTTTCTCCCTGAATGAGGCCGCAACAAAGAAGCTTCTTGGTCGTTGCCTGCCAGCCTACTTGGGTCCTGTCTGCAAGCTCGCGTGAAGTCGGAAATGTTCGGAACATGGTTGCACGACACCTTTAAGTGTATATGGTGGCTCTAGCGGTGCCTGGAAGGTGTCTTTGACCGGACCTTCTTGTCCGTCCCATGCATCCTAACTGGTCCCCAAGTGGCAACACATAACAGGAGTAAACATGTCACGCCGTCGAATGTCTGTTGGATGGTCGTAGAAACGCCGGCAAAAAAGGAGAGCGGATCCAACTTCCGTCGACAGTGTGGCCTCTGCCAGGTTAAGAGACTGTTGAGACCAGTGGGAGATGCTCACTTGCGGCTGAAGTCCTTGAAGCAGAGGCGCAGCTTGTGCTGCCAGGGCGAGGGTGCCCGGAGTGGGTCCTGTAGGTCCGAGAGGAACACCAGTGCCACCTCCATGGGGCCCTGGTTCACGGTGGGGCCCATGGACCCCTGCAGCACCATCTGCAGGATTTTGGGGTCCGAGGGTTCCTGCTGCGTCGCCAAGGCCAGCTCCAAAGTCTTCTTCTGGATGTCCTCAATGGCTACCTCGATCGGCGTCAGCACCACCTGCACCAAAATTTCACTCTTCCTCGGGCGACCTCGTAGAGTTTCGACCCGACTCTCCGTCCCAAAAACTGGGCCGAGTCGACTTTTTTGAGGGGCTCGCGGACAACATTGTGTTACAAATATTAAAAATAAACAACAAAACAGCAAAATATAAATTTTTCGACTATTTGTACGTATAGGCCTTGAAAAAGCTCTATTAATTTTGAAATATAATATATCGTACGACACGATTGGCCCGTGTCACTCACAGATTCAGACGTAGCGAGCTTTTGAACCGTTCATATTTGAGAGAATGTGTTTAGTATTAGAACATAAACATTGTAGAAAAACAGAACGTTACCGTAAATATTATAATTTCTTTTTTGAAAAAGATGACTCTTCTTGTTACCGGAGGAATTCTCTGCTGGATGAATCCCGGCATTCGATATAACCTTTTTAAAAGCTGGAGCAGCTTTTAAAAAGCCGCTCCAACTTTTAGTGGCAATTTAAAAGCTCTAATATTTATGGAAGAATGAAACCACCTAAAACGAGCACTTTTAAATTTGTTAAACGAAGGCAACATACTAGGACCGATTTGTTTGAATCAATTTCCTGCTTTCTATTCTACGCTTTAGAAGACATTCGCTTCTCCTGTAGAAAAGCCATGTATTGCCACCATTGGTGCATCACGCTTGGTCCTGGGCAAAGTGCACAGACGCATCTTTATGAAGGGTCTATTCAAACCGGAGAAAAGGGGGAATGCGATCACTGAACCAAATTAGCAGAAAACGGGAATCGAGAAGAATAAAAGCAGTTTCAAAGTAGAAACACTTCCCATAACTGCAACCAAACCACCTTTTTGCATCTCTTTCATTTTTTAATGCGCCGCGAGTGATCCCCGACGTACACTTTGCGCTCTCTCCTTTTGCCCGCCTCCTCGTTTCCTAGATCCTACCTACTTTTTACTTGGCCCCCACTTGGCGCCCCTCGCAGCTTAGGAGAGGGGAGCACTAAGAGAATCATCTTCCCTGCAGAAAACCAAGGTTGTACGTCGGCATTTAAAGCGGTGGTTCTCAAATGGGGCTCTGCAGACCCTTTGGAGTCCCCAAATTTCTATTTCTGTTGACTCTGGGGTACCGCAGGGATCTGTTTTCGGGCCCCTAATGTTTCTCGTATTTATTAATGATGTCTTAAACAACATTCCAGTCCAGATTAATCTCTTTGCAGATGACTGCATCCTTTACAAAGAAGTTACTACTCCTGAAGATCATCTCCTTATTGAAAATTCCCTGGAAAAAATTAATCAGTGGTGCAAAACGGGGCAGATGACACTCATTGCAACAAAGTCCGTATGTATGACCATCGCGCAAAAAAAGAAAAACATTTCACAATTTCCCCACAAGATAGATGGCGTACCTTTGCAAAAAGTGAAATCTTTTAAATACTTGGGAGTCATCATATCATCCGATCTCCGGTGGAACAACCACATCGACTACATTGTAAATCACGCGCACCAAAAGCTAGGCTATCTGAGACGGTCCCTGGGTCATTCTAGCATATCAGCAAAATTGATTGCCTACAAAACTTACGTACGGCCTATTCTTGAATACGCTGCCGTGGTATGGAATCCACACACGGAGGTAAACATAACGAAGCTGGACAAAATACAAAGAAAGGCAATTAGATTTATTTACAACACCTACAGCTGGTCAGTATCACCAAGCCAGCTCTTAGCAGATGCTAACCTTGAATGCCTGGAACCAAGACGCCGGAGGGACAGATTAAAATTTTTGTACCTTATTGTCAACGACAGCCTAAAAATCACCAAAAGCAATTATATTTCTTTCTTCCAACCACGGGCACCAAGGAGATCACACCGACTGTCAATCAAAGAATTTTCTGCTAAAAACAATGCATTTCTTCATTCGTTTTTGCCACGCACTATCCGCGAGTGGAATTCATTGCCAGCTGATGTGGTCGAGAGCGTTTCTTTATCACAGTTTCTATCACGAATTGAATAGACAATCTTGTTTTGAACCTTGCTGTGTGCTTTCTTTGTCGGTTTCTTTTTTTTTTTTCTCTCGTCTTGCGAGTCATTGCCAGCCAACGTGGTCGATGGGGTTCGTTGTCATGGTTTTTGTCGCGAACCTAGTAGATATGATTCTGTCAAAACCTTGTTGCACGTTTGCCTTGCTGTTCCTTCAGCCGTGTGACTCCGATCGTGTTCTAATTTTGAAATAACTGCATTTTCACGTTTATCTTTGCACGCTTGTGTTTCTTTTGGTGTGAATTGATGCTTGTATTTAGTGCTGCAGTGCTGTGGGGCACTGCCAACGCTGTTGATTTTATGTAACCGAGCATTGTATATTTGAATTTATGTTGTACCACTCCTGCCAAAGCCTTGAAAAAGGTGAGCAGTATGAATAAATAAATAAATAAATAAGAACTTCTTAGCGTCCCCAAAGCCTTCGACCATCAGTCAAACCGAGCAATAAAAATATTTTTTTAAATTATTGTCGCTGGCTGTCTCACAAAGTAAAATAAACCAAGCCATATGCACCAAGTGAGTAGGGTTCGTTCTTCTTAATTTTAAAGCTTCAAAGTTGGTTTTTCGCATATTTAGTTTCCTCTATTTACCTTTTTGTCATTATAAATGTTTAATCCCCCGCAGTAGATGGGATCCCCGTCCCTCCTGCCGATCCATTAGGGGTCCTTGAAACATCAGTGGTTCAGAACCACTGACTTAGGGGTGCACTTCAATCCCCAGATGACTGGGAAGGAAAGATTGCGAAACAAGGCCACAACAACCAGTTTATCCTGGTTTTTCCAGTGAACATACTATCGGTGGATACAGCTTCATAAGCCGACTTTGGCGCAAAACTGCCAAACCGTCGGCAACAAAAAAAAAAAAAAAGGAAAAGAACTTGCGCTTTTTGGCGTGCAAGATGTACCGCATACGATGCTACAGAAAAGCGCTTTGAGAGAGAATGCTGTCTCTGCGCCCGACCACGTGCTATGTTCTCCGCGCTACTCCACGCCAGATTGGTTGTGCCGGCTCGTGTCATTTGCTACGGTCCATCTCAACGGCGTAGAGGAGCAGACGCATATTTGCGCACGTTCGGCTTTGCAGCAAAGGGCCCGTGTTTCACCGTACGTTGGTGGTTTTTCTGCCGTGGTGCGGTGCAGATGTACCGCATACGATGCTACAGAAAAGCGCTTTGAGAGGGAATGCTGTCTCTGCGCCCGACCACGTGCCATGTTCTCCGCGCTACTCCACGCCAGATTGGTTGTGCCGGCTCGTGTCATTTGCTACGGTCCATCTCAACGGCGTAGAGGAGCAGACGCATATTTGCGCACGTTCGGCTTTGCAGCAAAGGGCTCGTGTTTCACCGTACGTTGGTGGTTTTTCTGCCGTGGTGCCGTGCAGATGTACCGCATACGATGCTACAGAAAAGCGCTTTGAGAGGGAATGCTGTCTCTGCGCCCGACCACGTGCTATGTTCTCCGCGCTACTCCACGCCAGATTGGTTGTGCCGGCTCGTGTCATTTGCTACGGTCCATCTCAACGGCGTAGAGGAGCAGACGCATATTTGCGCACGTTCGGCTTTGCAGCAAGGGCCCGTGTTTCATTGTACATTGGTGGTTTTTCTGCCGTGGTGCCGTGCAGATGTACCACATACGATGCTACAGAAAAGCGCTTTGAGAGGGAATGCTGTCTCTGCGCCCGACCACGTGCTATGTTCTCCGCGCTACTCCACGCCAGATTGGTTGTGCCGGCTCGTGTCATTTGCTACGGTCCATCTCAACGGCGTAGAGGAGCAGACGCATATTTGCGCACGTTCGGCTTTGCAGCAAAGGGCCCGTGTTTCACCGTACGTTGGTGGTTTTTCTGCCGTGGTGCCGTGCAGATGTACCGCATATGATGCTACAGAAAAGCGCTTTGAGAGGGAATGCTGTCTCTGCACCCGACCACGTGCTATGTTCTCCGCGCTACTCCACGCCAGATTGGTTGTGCCGGCTCGTGTCATTTGCTATGGTCCATCTCAACAGCGTAGAGGAGCAGACGCATATTTGCGCACGTTCGGCTTTGCAGCAAAGGGCCCGTGTTTCACCGTACGTTGGTGGTTTTTCTGCCGTGGTGCGGTGCAGATGTACCGCATACGATGCTACAGAAAAGCGCTTTGAGAGGGAATGCTGTCTCTGCGCCCGACCACGTGCTATGTTCTCCGCGCTACTCCACGCCAGATTGGTTGTGCCGGCTCGTGTCATTTGCTACGGTCCATCTCAACGGCGTAGAGGAGCAGACGCATATTTGCGCACGTTCGGCTTTGCAGCAAAGGGCCCGTGTTTCACCGTACGTTGGTGGTTTTTCTGCCGTGGTGCCGTGCAGATGTACCGCATACGATGCTACAGAAAAGCGCTTTGAGAGGGAATGCTGTCTCTGCGCCCGACCACGTGCTATGTTCTCCGCGCTACTCCACGCCAGATTGGTTGTGCCGGCTCGTGTCATTTGCTACGGTCCATCTCAACGGCGTAGAGGAGCAGACGCATATTTGCGCACGTTCGGCTTTGCAGCAAAGGGCCCGTGTTTCACCGTACGTTGGTGGTTTTTCTGCCGTGGTGCCGTGCAGATGTACCGCATACGATGCTACAGAAAAGCGCTTTGAGAGGGAATGCTGTCTCTGCGCCCGACCACGTGCCATGTTCTCCGCGCTACTCCACGCCAGATTGGTTGTGCCGGCTCGTGTCATTTGCTACGGTCCATCTCAACGGCGTAGAGGAGCAGACGCATATTTGCGCACGTTCGGCTTTGCAGCAAAGGGCCCGTGTTTCACCGTACGTTGGTGGTTTTTCTGCCGTGGTGCCGTGCAGATGTACCGCATACGATGCTACAGAAAAGCGCTTTGAGAGGGAATGCTGTCTCTGCGCCCGACCACGTGCTATGTTCTCCGCGCTACTCCACGCCAGATTGGTTGTGCCGGCTCGTGTCATTTGCTACGGTCCATCTCAACGGCGTAGAGGAGCAGACGCATATTTGCGCACGTTCGGCTTTGCAGCAAGGGCCCGTGTTTCACCGTACATTGGTGGTTTTTCTGCCGTGGTGCCGTGCAGATGTACCACATACGATGCTACAGAAAAGCGCTTTGAGAGGGAATGCTGTCTCTGCGCCCGACCACGTGCTATGTTCTCCGCGCTACTCCACGCCAGATTGGTTGTGCCGGCTCGTGTCATTTGCTACGGTCCATCTCAACGGCGTAGAGGAGCAGACGCATATTTGCGCACGTTCGGCTTTGCAGCAAAGGGCCCGTGTTTCACCGTACGTTGGTGGTTTTTCTGCCGTGGTGCCGTGCAGATGTACCGCATACAATGCTACAGAAAAGCGCTTTGAGAGGGAATGCTGTCTCTGCGCCGGACCACATGCTATGTTCTCCGCGCTACTCCACGCCAGATTGGTTGTGACGGCTCGTGTCATTTGCTACGGTCCATCTCAACGGCGTAGAGGAGCAGACGCATATTTGCGCACGTTCGGCTTTGCAGCAAAGGGCCCGTGTTTCACCGTACGTTGGTGGTTTTTCTGCCGTGGTTCCGTGCAGATGTACCGCATACGATGCTACAGAAAAGCACTTTGAGAGGGAATGCTGTCTCTGCGCCCGACCACGTGCTATGTTCTCCGCGCTACTCCACGCCATTTTGGTTGTGCCGGCTCGTGTCATTTGCTACGGTCCATCTCAACGGCGTAGAGGAGCAGACGCATATTTGCGCACGTTCGGCTTTGCAGCAAAGGGCCCGTATTTCACCGTACGTTGGTGGTTTTTCTGCCGTGGTGCCGTGCAGATGTACCGCATACGATGCTACAGAAAAGCGCTTTGAGAGGGAATGCTGTCTCTGCGCCCGACCACGTGCTATGTTCTCCGCGCTACTCCACGCCAGATTGGTTGTGCCGGCTCGTGTCATTTGCTACGGTCCATCTCAACGGCGTAGAGGAACAGACGCATATTTGCGCACGTTCGGCTTTGCAGCAAAGGGCCCGTGTTTCACCGTACGTTGGTGGTTTTTCTGCCGTGGTGCCGTGCAGATGTACCGCATACGATGCTACAGAAAAGCGCTTTGAGAGGGAATGCTGTCTCTGCGCCCGACCACGTGCTATGTTCTCCGCGCTACTCCACGCCAGATTGGTTGTGCCGGCTCGTGTCATTTGCTACGGTCCATCTCAACGGCGTAGAGGAGCAGACGCATATTTGCGCACGTTCGGCTTTGCAGCAAAGGGCCCGTGTTTCACCGTACGTTGGTGGTTTTTCTGCCGTGGTGCCGTGCAGATGTACCGCATACGATGCTACAGAAAAGCGCTTTGAGAGGGAATGCTGTCTCTGCGCCCGACCACGTGCTATGTTCTCCGCGCTACTTCACGCCAGATTGGTTGTGCCGGCTCGTGTCATTTGCTACGGTCCATCTCAACGGCGTAGAGGAGCAGACGCATATTTGCGCACGTTCGGCTTTGCAGCAAAGGGCCCGTGTTTCACCGTACGTTGGTGGTTTTTCTGCCGTGGTGCCGTGCAATGTGAGCCCGCGCGCATTCGCTCGGGACGAATTATTCGATGCAAAGTCTTCCCGAGTTCCAACTATCAAAATTTTCCTCCCATAGAAATGTATGGGCGCTCGCTGGGACTTTTGAACACGAAAAGTAGAATTAACCGAGGTCAAACTAACGAAAGTTTACTGTACTGCAGTCACGCTCCACACGCCCGCTCCAAATGTCCAGCGTGCAACACGAATTGCAATAATTGCAACAAAAAAGTACACTTCGCTGACGTATGCCACACCAAGAAGCTGAACAGGATTGCGGGAATACAGTTACAAGCTGTTCACAGCCTGGCAAAGGCCAGATACATAGACACCACGGTCAACAACTACAAAGGAGCTTTCAAGGTGCACTCGGGAGCAGGAGTCTCAGCTGTCTCGGAGACTTTCCCAAACCTGCCACCATCCCTTTACCGAGTCGATAACGTCCTGTCAGGACCAGGAGAGTAGTCACTCAATGTCCTGGGATCCTTCATGGCCACCTTGTTGTGCAGAGGCAAAACTACACGCCAACGACTGTATGTTGTCAAGTCGCTGACTGTCCCTCTCCTGGGTTTTCCTGCCATCCAGGCACTAGGGTTCGTGAAGTTAATGGACAAGTTCTCCTCTGAGCCCCAGCACCTTCTCCAAGGCCTTGGCGTGCTCCCACAGCAGTACAGGATCCGCTTGAGGCCAGATGCAGTCCCTTTCTCATGCAGCTTTCCACGGCACATTCTCATCCCTCTGCAAGATACTGGATAGGTTACAGAAGGTTGAGCAGCAAGCGGTGATCCGCAGAGTCGACAAGCCCTTGGTGCGCACGGCTGGTCGTGGTCCCCAAGGCCTCTGGTGACTACAGACTGTGCGTCGACTTGACGAAGCTGAATGAAGCTAGCTGTCCTCAGGGGACACCACGACCTGCCGACTGCCGACCACATCGTCGGACTTCTCGGAGGCGCCCCCGTTTTTTCCAAGCTGGACGCAAATACAAGCTTCTACAGTCGACTCTCATTAATTTAAACTCGAGGGGGGCCGAAAATTTGTTTGAATAAAGCAAAGTTTGAATTATCAGGAGTTTCTTCCCATAGAGACGCATAGGATGGGACCTGCATGTTAGTTTGAATTATCAGAAAATTTGAATTAAGAGATTTTGAATTAACGAGAGTCGACTGTACCAGGTGAAGCTCTCGGCAGAGTTCCACGAACTGACAACTTTCGCCTTTTGGGCATTACTGTTTCTGCCGGATGTCCCTCGGAATCAGCTCGGCACCAGAATTCTTTCAGAAGCAGATGTCGCAAATTCTGGAAGGCATCGAAAGCACTGTCTGCATGATAGACGACATACTGGTGTTTCGGCACACCCTGGAAGAGCACGATCACTGTCTGCAACAAGTACCCTGGACCGGCTTTCTAAAGCAGGCACCACCTGAACAAAGAAAAATGCTGTTTTTGCCAAACTGAAGTATTCTTCTTTGGCGTCCGCATATCTGCCAAAGGAATCGACCCAGACGCCAACATGCTTCAGACCATCAAAAACATGAGCCCACCAACTGACGTTGCTGGAGTCAGATGCCTCCTGGGCATGGTCAACCATCTGGGACGCTTCCTTCCACACGTGTTGGACCTCACAGCCCCCATCAGAGCACTCCTCTGCAAGAACACGACTTGGACATGGTCTCATGAGCAAGATTCTGCATTCATCAAAATCAGAACTGCTCACCTCAGAATGCTGCATGGCAGAATACCAACATCCAACGATCGTCTTGGCCGATGCAAGCTCGTTTGAACTTGGAGCTGTAATGCTACAGACCCAGCCTTCGGGGGAGAGGTGCCCAGTGGCATTCGTCTCTTGATCTGGGACAACCACGAAACAATGATATACCCAGACAAAAAAGGAGGTCCTGGCTGCAAGGTGGGCCATACTAAAGTTCGACGAGTTTGTACGCGGCCTAACGTTCAACGTGGATACAGACCACCTACCACTTGTCTCGCTATTCGGCAAGATGGACTTAGACACTCCTACCGCCTCGCATTCAACGGCTGAAAGTGATGCAGTACCGTTTCAGAATGCTGTATGTTCCCGGCAAGCTTCTTGCCAGTCGACACCATGGTTCAAGGCACCTTGTCCCGTGTCCCTACAGGAGCCGCTGTCACATCCGAGCCGCTGGACACAATCGAGCTGTTTGCTGCCCAAGTCCTGCAAAGCTTCATTTAAGGTGAAAGATGTCAAAGAAGGCCCAAGCAACTGATGAAGAATGCAGTGTATTGATTTTTTTTATGCCAGAACAGTTTTCCAGACAAATCCAAGCTTCTCTTGCATCTGACCAGGTACTCCAGTGCCTCGAATGAGCTCTCAGTCTGCAGAGGCCTGTTGCTGAAAGGTTACTGCATCCTTGCGCTTGACAGCTTTGACACCGATCCACGGAGGACATCAAGGTGTCAACAGATGCAAAGCCCAGGCCCACGAGTCAGTGTGGTGGCGAAGTATAAGCAACTACAAATCTAGTCTCTCATCTCTACATGCGAGCAGTGCACTTCTTGCCGGACCAATCCTGCAGAGCCGCTTTGAACCACGCCACTTCCAAGCTGCCCCTGGGAGGTATTCGGCATTTTCTTGTTTCATATGGAAGGCCAGACTTATCTTCTGGTAGATGACTACTACTCTCGCTACCCACAAGTAATCAGCCTCCGAGGCACTACAGCTTGTGCAGTGGTAGAAGAGGTGAAGAACATTTTTGTGAGGCACGGCATCCCAACAAACTCTTCGATCAGACAACAGACCACACTTCTGGTCCAGAGGGTTCTCAAGCTTCATGACAATGTACGGTGTCTCACACGTGACCAGCAGCACTAACTTTTCGCAATCAAACGGGAAAGTAGAGCGTATGGTATGCAAAGCCAAGGGCCTGCTGCGCAAGGGGAAGGACCCCCCACCTCGCCCTCCTCAACTACCGAGACACACCCGGCCCCACAGGTTTGAGCCCAGCGCAGCTGCTGATAAGCAGACAGCTTAGGACCCGGGTGCCCAAGGACGATCGACTGATGCAGCCATCCAGCCGGGTGCACGAGGAAGCAGCCAGCAGAGACGCCCGCTACAAAAGACGGCAAGCATCAGACTTCAACCGCCGAGACTGCATCAGGAACTTCCCTCCTCTTCAAGATGGTACCCGTGTCTGGCTTCAGCCAGAACGAGCGCCAGCCCCAGTCACACGCAACGACCCAGATCCTTCATCGTGGAGGCAGACGAACGGTGTGGTGTTGCAGTGAAACAGGGGCAACTGTTTCTACGGCTGCTGACCTGTCCGGAGAGAGATGGCAGACCAGTCCAGCAAACCGCCGCGATCGTCAAGTCGACGAACCTATGGCCTTTCCTCAGTGGAAGTAACCTAGCAGGGCAAAGCACCCTGGTGCACGCAACGGTGCCCTTTCACCCAAGCAGCGGATGCCAACAGCAAACCCCGATGACCCTTCAAGGCCCATGATGCGGACTCCATATGGTAGACCAGCAGTGCGGCCTAAGCGATTTGACTTGTAACGGTACTCGTGGGGGTGGGTAGGGGCAATACATAGCATAATACTTCTAAGAGGGGAGGTAATTAGGCGCAGCCCTCCGTGATTCAATGGTGCTCTGGCCACCCTGTGCCAGCTTATGTTGATATATGGCAGTAGCCAAATAAACTGGTCTATTGTGTTCCTGGCACTCAGGTGTCACGGCTCGTCCCTCGACATCGTCCTCATTGATTACCCATAAACGTGTTTTCCCGTTGAGAGAGGAGAAAGAGCTGCCTCACCTGAAGTCAGTTTATTTTTTTGGTGCCTGGGTCCAGGCCAGACAATTGCTTATCGCCTCCTCTGTTTCTTATTTTACGCAGACTGTCCCCAGATTTTACTGTACCCGGCGACTCCAGACCAGCCCTGTATCTGAGCACAGTGCCCGGGCGACAACCTTTCCAGTCCCCCAGCAGTCACGGCTACAACGCGGCAGGGACCACATACTCTGCATTCTCATGGACAGCCGAGAAGTGTCGGGGAAAAATGGACGCCTGAAGCTGCCCCCGGGACCGAAATGCAGCCGCTGACTACGCCATGGCTCGAAGCATGAAGATGCTTCTACAGCGACCCCAGCCTGCGTGTGACGTGCCTCCACTGTCGTTGTGCGGACCTCTTCACACACTATTGAGTGGGGGAGTGGGGGTGCCACGATGGCCTCACCGTTCAGTGGCCACCTGGGTGCGCCCTCATGGGCGCAACACAATGCATCACGTGCACAAACTACGTAAAACAAGGGGGAGTCGCCCGGACAAAAGACCACCAGCTCAGGTGGCACGGGGACTTCTGGGTTGAGGGTGGCCGTGGGCAGTCACACACAGACTTCTCCGTTGTCAAACTAACCGTTCCGTCTCTGTAACATTAAATCTAGTTTGTTGTTTTCGAAATCCTGGCTCCGTGTTGTTCCTCTGGGTTGGGCATGCAGCGAGGCAACTTTCCCACAAGCTGGAGGTACTTGCAGCAAAACAGGCATACACCACTGCTTCCATGACACCTCCAAGATTGCAGCTGGCGATAACATTTTTGTGCCGTCATCGGGCGGAAATTGAGGAAAATTGCGGCGTCAATCTGCGTCTGGGGGCGTTCTCATTCATCGAGGCTGTCGCCCGACCGTACCGGGTGAACATACGGATTGCCGCGGCGGCGGTCCATCTCTTCCATGGGTGCTCGACCGTTGGTTGAGTGTACGCCACGTGTCCCGGCAGTCGGATGTCCTCGGCATCGGCCTCTCCAAACAATGGTGCCAAGGGTCGTAGAGTCAATTTCTCCGGCCGGATCTCGAGTTGGGCTCTACGATAGTTCCCTCGAATTATCCTCGCGGAGTTCCCACTTCGTCCTATCGACTCACTGGTGCTGGCCACATTGCTGGGCCATGACGAGTGTGGCAACGAGCCAGTGGAGTTGATTGGCTTCGCCTTGGAGTATGCCTCGAAGCAAACTCCTGCCGTCTACTCGGGGGTAGCAGTCTCGAGCCGAACCCTTCTGCCCGAGGGCTACAAGCTCCGTTCGGACATCGGCGAAATTCTTGCGTGGCACCGACGCGCTTGCCACAGAAGGGGAATCTTGCGAGTGTAGATTTCTAGGAAAAACGCGAGCGGAAAAAAAATGCTCGTTATTTCCCACGCGCGGCAGTAAGACTGAAGCAAATTGTCTGGTTGACGCTTCTTCAAGATGAACACCTGAAAGCAGATCCCAAAGTGTATGGTACCATTTGTGATAGTGTCGTGATGTAGGCGAGTTGGTTCATGGTAAACGGAAATAAACAGCGCGCAAAAATAGACAAGGACGAAAGGAAGCGAACGACACAAGCGCTGAACTCACAACTAAACATTTATTGAAAAAACACCAACGAAGTAAACCGCACTATCACTTCAGCACGCGTCAAGATAGGCAATTTCTTTTTTGTGAAGAAAAACCGATGTTTGGCTGACGCATGCACCTTGCCCCTCTTTTGTTATTGCATACGCTTCCAATAATTCTCTGGTAGTTTTATCTGTGCCCTTACCGATGATGGTGATGTTGTTGAATTTGGGCTGGCATTTACAGGCAGCACAATGCAGAGGCAAGTGACCCTCAGCGGTCGACTGGAGTGACCAGTCATGTTCAGGTGCCCTGTCATTAATGCATCGGCCAGTTTGGCCAATGTACACTCTTCCGCAGCTTAGTGGGATCTTGTATACCACACCAACCACAGAATCAACATATACTTGTTCCTGTGCCTTACGGCACATTGGCTCTTGCCCCCAGCCTTTTCCACAATTCTAGGGCAGAGTTGTGCCGTTGGCGCAACTCTGCCCTAGAATACCCTACCCTAGAATGCCCTAGAAGGTACAGCGGCTGAGAGATGCAGGCTTCCCAGCGTCAGTTATTTTGGCAGTGGCGCAGACATTGTTAAAAAAGATTAAGGGAGGTTTAAGTCAGAAAAAAGAGAGACCCACAACCAGACCCCAGGTACTTACTCCCTTACATGCACAAACTTTCGCACAATTTGAAAAATGTAGCTGGGCGGTTTGACGTCCCTGTTGCTTTTTTGGCACCTCGAAAGTTGGCGCAACTCTGCCCTAGAATTGCGGAAAAGGCTGGGGCAAGGGCCAATGTGCCGTAAAGCACAGGAACAAGTATGTTGATTGTGTGGTTGGTGTGGTATACAAGATCCCACTAAGCTGCGGAAGAGTGTACATCGGCCAAACTGGCCGATGCATTAATGACAGGGCACGTGAACATGACTGGTCACTCCAGTCGAGCGCTGGGGGTCACTTGCCTCTGCATTGTGCTGCCTGTAAATTCCAGCCCAAATTCAACAACATCACCATCATCGGGAGGGGCACAGATAAAACTACCAGAGAATTATTGGAAGCGTATGCAATAACAAAAGAGGGGCAAGATGCATGCGTCAGCCAAACATCAGTTTTTCTTCACAAAAAAGAAATTGCCTATCTTGTGATTAAAAAGCGTGACAGGACAATGGACACAGAAGGAGACACAGACACAGCGCTGTGTCTGTGTCTCCTTCTGTGTCCATTGTCCTGTCGCGCTTTTAGGGGCGAAGCTCCTTAGGGGCTGGCCATGTCCGTCCGCCGTCCGTTGTCCGCCATAGGCCGGCGTCGGGTGCTCGTGCTTCTGCTCGTGAGATCACGTGCTCACGAGCACGTGAGCACATGCTCACGTGCTCGTGTAGGGCAAAAAGAAATTGGAAAAAAAAAGATGAAAAAAATTATGAAAAAAGAAAAAGAAGAAGAAAAAGAAAAAGAAGAAAACCACACATTCTCCTACTGACATGAATGAAAAGGCTCAAAGAAAAAGAAGAAAAAAAAGAGTAGGGGGTTCTGAGATGCCATCCCATCTGTCTGCTTAAAAAAAGAAAAAGAAGAAAACCACACATTCTCCTACTGACATGAATGAAAAGGCTCAAAGAAAAAGAAGAAAAAAAAGAGTAGGGGGTTCTGAGATGCCATCCCATCTGTCTGCTTAAAAAAAGAAAAAGAAGAAAACCACACATTCTCCTACTGACATGAATGAAAAGGCTCGGCATGCTGCGGCTCGGCGTCTACGCAGACAAGCACCACCAGAGCTTCGCCCCAAGCAACATCATTCACCACGTGGAGATGCGGTCAATTTTTGCGCCTTACACCATGCTTCATGACTTTATTTTCTTTTTATCGTGTCCTAAAGTGCGTACAGACGATGCTGTCGCCGTTGCATGTTATGTGAATCTTGCGATGTGCAATTTCGCGCATTTTAATCATTATGAATCACCAACTTGCCCAACTTTCTACCCTTGCCTATCTTGACAGATGCTGAAGCGATAGTGCGAATTACTTCGTTGGTGTTTTTTCAATAAATGTTTAGTTGTGAGTTCAGCGCTTGTGTCGTTCGCACCTTCCTTTCGTCCTTGTCTATTTTTGCGCGCTGTTTATTTCCATTTCCCATTTGTGAGTAACAACGTCTGCCCGACGGTTTGCTTGTTTACCTTCTGCAAAAATAACAAGTCTTTATTTTCTCACATTTTCCCCCAGAAATCAACGCTCACAAAATATGACAAATGCACCACCTAAATAAACCTTTGCACAAAGTTTCACTCCATTCATTAGCTTATTTACATGGCTTTTTCTTATGACTGAAAAACGCTCGAAAACACCCTGTGAATGCGCCACACCTGCAGGGAGATTTCTTTTCGCACTTATCGCATGAGGATCTTAAATGGATTCTGATACCCGAAGCAACGCAATAAAAAACTTTCAGCCTTTCCACTCTGGTGAAGAAGTAAGACCAGCGAAGCTGTAATATGGTGGGACGACCTCAAGGACGACTTCTTGGACGACCTCAAGGACGACGCCTAGAGGACGACCTCAAGGACGACTTCTTGGACGACCTCAAGGACGACGCCTAGAGGACGACCTCAAGGACGACTTCTAGGACGACCTCAAGGACGACTTCTAGGATGACCTCGAGGATGACGCCTAAGACAACCTCAGGGACGACGTCTAGGACGACCTCAAGGACGACGCCTAGGACGACCTCAGGGACGACGTCTAGGACGGCCTCAGGGACGACGTCTAGGACGACCTGAAGGACGACTTCTAGGACGACCTCAAGGACAATGTCTAGGACGACCTCAAGGACTTCTAGGAGGACCTCGAGGACGACTTCTGGACGACCTCAAGGACGACCTCAAGGATGACTTCTAGGACGACCTCGAGGATGACCTCAAGGAAGACCTCGAAGACGACCTCAAGGACGACGTCTAGGACGGCCTCAAAAACGACGCCTAGAGCAATTCAGCCTTTCCACTCTGGTGAAAACCAGAGTAGAAAGGCTGTAAAGGCTGCTGCCATCTATGAGCAACAGTGGCAACCAGATAACCGGCAAGCTGGTTGTCTGGTTGTCACCGTCATTCATAGATGGCGGTAGCTGTCCAGAGTTTTGTGTCGACATTTATTTGGTGACTGACATGAAACTGGGGAAACTAGCCCCTAACAGCTCCGCTGTAAAATTTGTTAACAAAACGAGTAATTTTTTAGAGTATAGGTAACAATGCAAACAGCCTCGTATCTTTCTCAAATAATTTGCCATCCAAAAAACTCAAAAGCATGAGGAAAAAGAGCCGACGACAATGATAGTGCCGCCTGAAGCAGAGCAGAGTTCCATGAGTGCGTTGACCTTGCGTGAGGGGAACAGTCCAAGAGAGGAACGTTCAGTGCTTGACACCACACAAAACTGCTCTCGAGCAGCTCACCCAGGTAGCAGTTTTCTAGGTCAAAATTTGGCTTTTGTCTGTGAATTTTGGGGCCTTAAGAAGCCCAAAGAAGCCAAACTAGAGTCAAACTTGGCCATCCTTGGCCAGAGTCTTGGCCCTAGTTTGCGAAACGAGTGGCAAAGTTTGGCTTCACTGCGGGTAGTTCATCTGGCATCTTTGGGCTGCCAAACAAGTGCCAGATTTAGGCTTCAGTTTGGCTGTCCTCTGGCATCTTCGGCTCAAGTCTGGCACTTTGGCAACTATATGGCGAGCGAAACAAAAGCCATAGAAGCACCAAATACTCTGGCTACAAGCAACGCCTTGGTGCCAAACCATATTAGTCCTAAGTTACGTGTTCCCCCGGTATACCAGCTGCCCCCTGGGACGCACCTGCTTGCGCTCCACGACCTGGATGCGCGTCTTGACGTAGGGGAAGGAGTTGGCCACCGTCACGATGGTCTTGCGCTTGTACTGCTCGTGCAGGTCGCCATGGGCCCGGCCGTCCGGCGTGAAGGGTGTGGCGTACACAAACCGCTCTGTCCAAAGAGACCCGCCGCTGGTGAACGTCCAACGCGCTCAACAACAAAGTCTGTCATGTCAACTTTCGGCCGCTGGAAACCCCCTTCTCAGTGCTCCTGTCTTACACTTTTTATCTTGCGGGCTCTCAGCATTATTGTTATCAAGCCTCCCCACAGTAAAGACTGTCATAGTTAAGAAAAAGTGAAACAAGTCTCGACTATGCTTGTCACGTCAGAACTGGAGCCAGTGCGACAAGTAGAAGATTTTTCCTGACTCGCTCTATTATTAATGTTGTGACTACTATCATTATTACTGCAGTAATCCTTTTTTGTATGAGTACCGTAGCACTATAGGTATGGCGTACTAGAACTGTGCCAAGCCCTGCTCGTTCCTTGGCGTCCCCTTTGGAAACTGCCGCGCAGTGGTGCTGCTAGCCAAGATGCGGGTAGTTGATCGGGGTACAGGACGCGCAGCATTTCACCTTGGATGTGTAGCATTTATTTGTGCAATTACATTAAAAGAGGTTTCTAATTCATCATTTTTAAAACAAATTCATGAGGCAATTAGAGTGCTCTATTTATTTGTTATTTAAAGCAAAATTAATTATTGCCGAGTGTTCTCTTATGTGGAAGCATTCGGCCCGCATATCACTTTCAGCCGAGAAATTTCGTTATTGCAAATTATTGCCGTAACCAACACTTCGCAAAATATAAAGCCAACGAAAATAAAGTTTGCAGTAATTTCAAAACATTGTTTCGTGTTATTTTTTTTGTGCTCCTGTAGTGTTTTTAAAGGTTTTCTCAAATACCTAGTATATAAAAATTGGGCAGTAGCGACCCAAAATAAATTAATATTACCGCAATATTACTTATTTCTACATCCGTCTCCAACTGTTTCAAGAAATCACTGCAAAGGAGGAACCTAACTCCTCCGCCCCGCCCAAGGTCAGATGTGAAACAAATCACAAGAAGTTCATTTGATTTTGACAGGAAAATCTTGTTTCCATCAAAATTAGGCCAGCCTTCATTTTGTCAAACCCGCAGGTGCCCTCATTACACTTTCTTTTCTTCTCTTTTCGGTCTTTCGGCTTTGTCTTTTCTGTCTTGTTTCTGCCCTTTAAGAAGAAGTCCATCCGAGTGATGCAGTAGAACTTCACTACTGACCGGGTGAGACTCTTGCAGAGTCTAGGAATGGTTGCAGCAAAATAATAAAGCGAAATAGTCTATAAAAATTGAATGTGTGGACCCTATTGCATAACTCAAAGGTACTGAATGGAGAAACCAACTGCATGATGCTGTGAATGCACAAATACCGTATAATTGCGTGTAAGGGCCGCACCCCCTTGTTTTTGAGGCGCGCCGACTGTAATGCCATGTTTCTATAAATATATGTCGCTAGGTGGCGCTAGCCACCTAGCGACATATATTCATAGAAACACGCATCCTTGATATAAACACATATATTCATAGAAACACGCAACATGCAGCGGCACGTGTCTGCATCCTTGATATTTGCTCTCCACTCATCCGTATCACCGTATGGCATAATGGCTGTCGACCTTGATCGTGGTTAGCCGCACTGTCGGGATGCATTTATGTTGCGGCAAGGCATTGAGAAAAGATGAACGATATGTCAGGTTCCGTGGCAAGCGCGAGGAATGAGGATTCAGTGGGCTTGGCTCGCGCGTGCACTCAAGTTTCCGAACGCCACTGTACGCTCTGGGGAGGTTTCCTTTTGTTCTTCGATTCGTGTCAAAGCGTAGTGATTTGTCTGCTTTTTCACGCAATCTGAGAGCTACGAGCAAGTACCACTTCAACAGTCATACGCGATTCAAGCCGAAAGTTGCCGCGCATGCTATCAAGTACGGCAAAAAAGAAAAAAAAAAGCGTGTTGCGCAGTATGTAAACTAATTAAATCCGACTGACAATTGAGTCCGGATTCCGGAATGAAGGCTTTTCCGACACCAGTGCAGCCGAGCGCGCTCATATACGTTCATTTACGAATGTGGATACAGATATTTTCTTTTAATCCGTGTATGGGCCGCACCTCGAAAATTCGCCCTCAAATCGGGAAGAAATAGTGCGGCCCTTACACGAGTTTATACGGTATCTATTTTTATTCTTTTGAAGTTTGGCGGTGGTGGCTTGAGAACCGTAGAGCATTCAGAACTTGAGAACCATAGAGCATTCAGAGTGCCAATCAACAATATCTATGAAGCTAGACTGGCAAATGAGAATGAAAATAGGTCCTAAACATGATGTCTGTAATGCAATGCTAGGCGTGACGTTTGACATGCTCATGTGTGCCCAATGTCACACCGCAGACATCATTATTATGTCCAAACGTAATTTCAACCCTCGCAATTCGGCAAAATCCTTCTGCGGATGGCAGTGACTGGCTCCTCAAGAGGTGCTCTGTGGGAAAATATTTTTGAATGCACACAAAACAACAAATTCAAGGCACTTAGTTTGTGAAGGCGCAAGGGGGCACGATCAAGCCTCGTAAAAGGTACTCACTGATGTTGTAGTTCTTGTCGAAGTATGTGTGCCTCTCCCGTAGCTCGTACATGTCGAAGTACGGCTCCACGTAAGTGATCTGGATGTAAGCCTTCGAAAGACAACGACCGAGTTATGCGATCATGCTTTGCACTCGAAATGTGAAGCATTCGTAACTGCCCCAGCTCCAAGTTCCAACTAAAAGCCATCCTCCCTGACCACACTGATTGCACAGTACTGCAAAAGGAAATGCCACCACACTATTCCATTTGTCCATGTTATTTTGTTGTATTTTAGATGTGGTGGCATTTCTTGCAGTCACGGGCCCCCAGGAAAATTCCGTTACATCTGAAACGCCTGCACGTGCACAGCAAACATGCCGTCCTCCTCATTGTACGAATGAGCGGGACGAGGAGCTCACTGGATGTTTATTTAATTATTTATTTGTATACCTACACTGCATAAAAAGGCATTATAGTAGGGGGAAGCACACAAAGAACAGTATACATGATCAAAACATTATAACAAAACAAATATGAAACGTAGTTATACAGATAAAAATGTAGAGCCCTTCCACTTAACGTGTAGATGGAGGACCAGTGAAGCTGTTATTTTTACGACATCTAGGACGACGTCTAGGATGACCTCGACGATGACGCCTAGGACTACCTCTTGGACGACCTCAAGGACGACTTCTAGGATGACTTCTAGGAGGACGTCTAGGATGACCTCAAGGACGACTTCTAGGACAATGCCTAGAGGACGACCTCTCGGACGACCTCAAGGACAACTTGCCACGACCGATGGGGAGTTTTCTGTCGACATTTGACCATGGGCACGATAGTGGGGGAACTAGCCCTTAACAGCTTTGTTGTAAAACACAATTCAAGACTCAGTGACACTAGAATATAATATTCTAGTGTCACTGAGTAATATTCTAGTGTCACTCGTCATTCGTTGCAACATGATATTCTAGTGTCAGTCATTATTTGTGACAATATAAACCAAAAACTGGATTTTGTCAGAGAACAGCTCCGGCATTGTAATTTCTACAATGCCATTGGGTAATTTATTCCAGACATCAATAGACCGTGGAAAAAAAATAATATTTAGAAACCTCAGTTCTACATTTATATGTATAAATCTTCTTTGAATTATCAATTCGAAGTGACACGTAAGCAGGCTGCAGGAGATAGTTGATTTACAGCTACAAGTATTGTCATAAAAAATGTTAAATAAAAGTTTCAAACAGAGGCATTGACGCCTCTGACACAGAGGCCTCCAGCCCAGGGACGACTTAAATTCAGTTACACTTTTACTCTGAAATCATAACTTCCCATAACAAACCTGGTAGCACAATTCCGTATTTTTTTTAATATAATTTTCCAAGTTAAGCCTATAGGGGTCCCAGATTGTACATGCGTAATCAAGAATGGATCGTACATGTAAGAAATGCAAGGTTTCTTTTAGCAACGACGAGGCCAATCTATACTTACGTTTAATGAAACCTAGTGACCTTTGCAGTGATATACACAAACTCAACTCTGTTACGTCACGCCGCGGTGGTGGCGCGTCGGGCGCACTTCCAGTCTGGGGCGGTGGGCGGAAGACACCCTATGAGACACGCATTCCTGTGTTCTTTTGGAAGAAACCAGACAAAAAAACCTGCCTTCTCGTCAAAACACCGCGACGGGGGCTGTACCAAAAGAGTCAGGAAAGGTTTGAAGGTCAGTTTTCGTGTGTTTTCTGCCTGCTCGGTTCGTCCGAGAACGTGGATAGGGGCCGTGAAAAGGGCAAACCGGACACTGTCGCACTACGATTGCTTGTGCGGGCAACACTTTGGGTTGAATTCACAGATAAATGTGGTCACCAGATGCTTTTGTTTTGTTCCAACATGAACGAGGAAATCGCCAAGTTGTCCGGACCGCCCGCGGGTTCAGTGCGTCTTCAAATTCGATTGGCCCCCTGATCGTTCAAACTGTCGTCTGCTCTTTCAAACTTGTCTGCTTTTTGTCGTCTGCTCGTTCAAACAAAAGCGGCCCGTAGGCCAAACTCTGACCCAGTGATTGCGATAAGAAGTAATTGCAGGCCTCAAAAGACTTTTAAGTAGGCTCGGTATAAACAGTACATACAAGATGTTGATCATTAATACCAGTGGCCATCGCAGAGTTGTTATGACTGATTCGCTTGGTTTGTTCCCGCTTCCGATTTTCAGTATCGACGTCGATCATCGCCGCTACTGTCTACACTTTTGCAGCACGAGTGATGTCGCAACCGAAAATAGCTAGAAGAACCTCATCATGATTTTGGTGTCCATTCTGCGGCGTTCACGCAAATGAATCGCCGCACGTCAAACTATTCACGCAAAGTTTAGCGGCGTAACAAGCCTTAATAATTTCGCTCAGGCAACTAAAGTGTAAGACATTGCTATCAGGACGTAGAATCAACAATTTCAACTCGAAAAAGAGTATGCAGACTCACACAGACACCGACAACATGACATTCCAATGGTCTGTTGACGCGGGACGCGGTGCTTCTTACCCACACTCCATTGCGCATGCGTTCGAACCATTGTCTGTTCTTTCAAACGTGTCTGCTTTTTGCCGTCTGCTTGTTCAAACGACAGCGGCCCGTAAATCAAACGTTGACCCCGTAATTGCGATAAGAAGTGCAGGCCTCCAAACACTTTTAAGTTTGAAGGTTGTTTGGGTTAAGCAGGCTCAGTGTAAACAATAGATACAAGGAGATGTTGATCATTGTTACAAGTGGCCATCACCGACTTGTAAGGTCCGATTCTACTTGCGATATTCAGTGTTGACGTCCACCATCTCAGCTACGGTCCACGCTTTTGCAGCCTGAGCGATGTCGCGAATGAAAATAGCAAGCAGAATTTCATCGTGGGAGCTAGGCTTCAGCGCCCATTCTGCGGCGTCGACGTGAAATGAATCGCCGCACGTCACATTATTCACGCGAAGTTTTGCAGTGTATCGAGCCTCATTGATTTTGCTGAAGCCGCTCAAGTAGTCAGACATTGTTAGGAGGACGTAGAATCGACAATTCTAACGCGAAAAAGAGAACGGAGACTCACACCGACGCCGACAACATTGTTTTTTAATGGTTTGTTTATGGGCGACGGCGAGCTTCTTGCCCACCCTCCATCGCGCATGCGCGGCACCGGTGGCGTCCACTAGGGGGCGCTCTGGTTCGTTTGTAAACATGAGTTGGTGCATAGTCAACATGTTCGTTCCAAGTTAAATTTGATGAAAAAATAACTCCTAAATAGTTAGCCTCTGTTAAAAGTTCGACCAGCGACCCACCTATAGTGTATGATGAGGAAAAAAGAGTTAACGCATTTTGATAGATTGAAAAACATGCTCCATTGAAAACACCAAGCCTCAATCTTATCTCAGTCGCTTTGGAGAGCAAACATATCCATGTCACAAGAGACGTCACTGTATAAAACACAGTCGTCAGCATATAATCTTATGCTAGAAAAAACATTTTCAACTGTATCATCAATATAAATTAAAAACAGCACCGATCCATGCTGGACACCGGAAGTAACTTTGACATAAGGGGACCGGATTTTATTAATTACCAATTGGACTGTTTCTGTGAATTCAAATATTCACTTATATGACCTGCTTGTTTTTATCCGAGTAAATGTAGTTACACATGGATTCAACAAGAGATAGCTGAGCAGGAGCGCGCCGAAATATAGCTTTCACAGAAAACAGGCAATGATATCGCATCTCAAGATAGTCTGCAGCAAAGCACCGCAGAAACACAGCCCGGTTTTTGTTTCCGTTTAACTCTGTCCTAGTCCGGGCGCTTGCAGGCCTTCTGATGAAGGCTTTCGGCCTATCTGCTCTTCTTCCAACTCTCCCGAGTCAAATAAACAATACGAAATTAAACAAAAGAAAACAGACCTGCAGAGCTGGTGCTAAACAGCCAAAGGAGAACCAACCTTTTCAGGATGAAGCCTGGACACGTCCACCATGTTCGAGTCCTTGATCACTTCCACGTAGTCTGAGCCAAATCGCTCCGAGTAAAAGCTCTGCGCAAGCAAGGACACGTGCCTCGCTGCAATTCTAAGCACTTTGGCATTTTGAAAAGCTGACCAGCTAAAAACAAATTGGCACCTCATAAACGTGGCTTGCATTGATGCCACATCAGTGGCGATTGCGGTAGCTTCACTGCTGCAGCATTTAACCAGCAAGTCTGCGTTTTTAGGCAACACACGGGGCAATGACATCACGTGCAAGCCACGTATGTGTCCAAAGCACCTGTGACATCCTGATGAAATCTGAACCTGGAAACACCACTGAAAGGCCACCCAGGTCAGTGCTGCGCTTCTCCCCATTCACTTGACGTACACTTCGCACTTTCCCCCTTTCTCCTCTCCCCGTTGCAGCTTAGGAGAGGAGGATGATACAGTCAAACCCGTTTATAACGAACAGCAGGAAACGCTACGATCAGTTCGATATAGCCAGTAATTCGATATAGCAAAAAACATTTACAACAAACTTCCACAATGCGTTCGTTGTGAGGCGAGAGCTTCTCTTTCTCATCTCTTCGCTTCTGCCTTTAAAGGGGTATTCACACGAGAGAGAAATCCCGGGGATTTCTCCCCGGCACACGCATCCCACGACGAAAACGTCAGGCTTTTGGATGTGCAAAAGCCTCGCGTTTTCATCTCGTGAGGCGCGCGTGCCGGGGAGAAATCCCCGGGATTTCTCCCTCGTGTGAATACCCCAGTAACAACGTACTGGAGAGATTTTTTTTTGGCATGCGTGCAGTTTTTTGTTTAGCTTATCTCTTTTTCTGAATCGCTTTTCTTCGTGAGCAACCGTTTTGGGATGAAAAGTTTTTTTTTCTGTGCTTGCATGCAGAGTGTATTTTTCAGCCTTCTCCCCTTTTGAATAGCTTCTCTTCGCTCAATTATGCTCGCAACTTGAGCTTTTGGAATTTTCTTTCCTCCTTTTTTGTGGGGAAGGGACAGGCTAGAAGACGATTGTTTGCGCGTTTTTGGAAACCTTCCCGGGGGAAAAAGTTCGATATAACCAATAAGTTGTTCGTTTTAAAAATTACTTTTTACATGCATTTTTATTTGATTTTTCTGCAAGTTCGATATCGACAATAATTCGCTGTACGTGGGTTCGTTCTAAACGGGTTTCACTGTAGGAGGATTATCTTCTCTGCAGAAGATTGAGGCTGTACGTCCACCTTTAACAGAAAGCTTATTACGATAATTATTGAGTGTTGTCCTCATCATCATTATTAACACACTTATTATAAGGCACGGCAATGTGTAATGGGGGGCCATGACATGCCTCGTAAAAAGCAAACTATAAAAAAAAAAGATCTACGAAATAACAGTGAGTGTGCAGGCAAGCTGGTGATGATTATTCGTAATTATTCAATAATTCGTTAATCAGCACCTGAGACCGCAGGTCTCAGCTGTTACATTAGGATTAGACATATCTGATAGACCAGAAGTGCAAAAATTGTGCGCATAATTTACGCATTTTCATAGAATTTGTTGCGCACTAATCAAAAGATTTTGTGTCGACAGTTGAGAAATTCTCCTAAAGAATGAGGAACGAACAAAAGACACGGAGCAAAGAGGCAGCTTCTTCAGCGCTGTCTCTTGGCGAGGGCTGAGACGCTTTAAAGAGGTTCAAGTTCTTCCCAGCGGTGTCAACCCCCGCCGCATATCGTTTCAACAGACGGGGACGATGCCCGGCATTCGGGATGTTTTGTGAGCTCCTCGATTGTCCCAGCCCCTGTCAAACTCTGTCCCTCTTCAACTTCTTCCTATCTTGACTTTTTGCAGCTGCCCCGCAACTCGGACACGCAACATAGTACAATGTGCACCCAATGGCACGCTGGCTCTTGGAATGGATGGCAGAAATTTGCTTCCTAACTACGCATTTTACTATGAAAGATATGACGAGCTCAGCCGAGTAAAATATTATACAAGCTTGATCATGCTGACAAAGACCGGGGAGCACAGAATGTGTCCTGCACAAAGCACAACTCCGTGTGTTGCTTGTGCCAATTTTTAAATTACTTTTATCTATTTTTTTAAATTTATTCATTTATTTATGATTTTTATTTATTTGTTTTTTTTACTCTTTTTGTTATTTAAAACGAGCCACTCTCACGTGCACGTTTAGGTGCAGATAAAATAATTACCCTTCATGAGTGCTATGCAGCTCAGTGGCTAGATTATTTGACTGCCACCGTATCGACCCAGGTTCTGGCGCCGCATCCTTTTATTTCGATTTTACACGAGCCTTTGTAAGCTCTATACATAACCTTAACGTCGTGTAAAGCTCTTTAATGACATTCATTCCTGACGCTCCTTAACAACGCTTGTCATAAAATACGACTCATAAAACAGACTCTGCAATAAAGTGACAAAGGAAACGTTTTTCTCTCTGGGCTAAGGCTAGCTCGACCACCAAAGAACAACGGCTGGCCAATGGGGCATTTATTCTGGTAATACGAAGGGGATAATAAGCAAGCCAATTCTTATCCTTTTTGCTTCCACTCCTTTTTAGGTCGTAATAAATGCCACTATGCGATCCAATGATTTCGCACAAAAAGAAAAGAAGCTTAGCTGAACGTTTGTTTCTAGGAAAACAAATGTTACTATTTTTTTTCTTGGGACTAAAGTGAGCTAAGAACGTTATACTTCCAAGGTATTAATGCACCACCTGTGTGCACCTGTGTAGCAAGTTGTAGCGCAATACCCCCTCGGAAGGCTGACCCTGAAGAACCACTGGACGGCCCGTTCCCACCCTTGCGTCTGCTTAGGACCAAGCTCTTGCCATTTATGACAACACACTGGCGCCATCTGTATGAGCTGACTATGGAACTGCATTTCACTAGAAGGAATATTTGCAAGATCCAAAGCATGTACTATCTATGAGAAATGGTTGAAGATTGTGAAAAGTTTCTCAAGCCAAGAGAGAGATAGGTGGTGCCGTAAGAGATTTCAAAAAGTGCTGAGAAGTCGCTCAAGTGTGCGCCTTGAGTTGGGCGTCGGGTGACAAGAAATGGGAACGTCGGTCACCTCGAGGCGATGGGAGATCTCGGGCAGCTTGGTCAGGGTCGGCTCCTTGTAGATGAACTCCTCACCGTCCAGGTCGCCAAACCGTGGTCCATAGAATCCCACCCGGAAGTAGGTTCCAAACACACGTTTGCCGGCCTGCCATTGGGACGACCGGTCAAACACCATTTTCTTAGTTATTCTTTCTTCGCATATACTTCATTCGAGCTCATTGCATCAAAGGGGAAACAACAGCTCCCAGTACAGATGAACGAAAATAATGGTAAAACAAAAAAAATAATGATTCGAAACAACCACACATTAAGACAGAGATGCTCTAAAGTCTCGCACCATGTTCCTCAACGACAAAATAGATCCGCAACTTTTTTTTTACCCTTTTGACTTAGAATCTGGCTCCCCATTGAGACTTGTGAAACTTAAGAATGACGCGCTTAATAAATCCGACATTAACTTCTCGACTCATTTTGAAAATTAAAAATAAAAGTATAATACTCGCATTTCCTCGCTAGTTATATTTTTTCTTACCGGCTGTTTGGGGGCACAATAAAAGTTGATAGATTGATAATTGATGGAAGAAAATAAATGTACGCAAGCACAGGCGTTGACAAACTGCTAGCATTGTCACCAGTTCCAAGAGTGTTTGTATGACTTCATACAGTTCCACACGAGCTGCCTTGAAGCATACTCCTCTATGACTCCTTCATGTTTCGTCGGGACAGGGCAGCAAGGTCATTTGGGAGGCACCTCATGAGGGCACAATTCAGGACAACGGCTTCCTGAATGGTGCATGGTTGAAAAAACCCCGAGACTGTGGGTAAACGACACGACACTAAAAAGTGTTGTGTCGTTTACCCGCAGTCTCGGGGTTTTTTCAACCATGTGCAATGTACACCAGCTCGTTTGCGCCCTTACATTTTGTTCTGAATGGTGCCCTCATCAGGTGCCTCCCAAATGACCCTGCTGCCCTGTCCCGACAAAACATGAAGGAGTCATACAATAAACTGAGTCGTGAACAGTCTGCTGGTGGTATCCCAGGCATGTCAAATCTAGTACAATATTGAAGTTCCTTAGGATCCAAATAGAGAGCCGTGAGGAGCGTCTAGGGGAGCCTCAGCGGCTTTCCTCTGAACTTCCGCAAGAGGAACAAAGGAAACTTGCGGCCTGCAGTCACCCAACAATATCAGCCCTCGGTCCTTGCCCTGGAAACTGGAGCAATATTGCCAGAACTCGGATCATGCCCACTCTGTAGCAGTGTGGGACACCAACTGCAGGCCTAGCTGCAAAGCCAACATTGCCTCCAAGACAAAACATAAGAAACTGAGGGCTACGAGGTGCTGTTTCAGATGCGGCCACATTACCGTCTGGCATGACAGACAGGACAGTTAAATGATGTACGTCCACCAGCAGTGGACGTCATTTAACTGTCCTCTGCGACATATGGCGTTTCTCTCAAGACAGGTTAAGAAGCTGCTGTCAATGAATCACATAGGCAGGGGTGAGTTCATCCAGACAGTTACGGGACCAGCACAGGTATGCACGGACGTCTCGTCGATTCTGCTCCAAACTGCGAAGGCCTGAGCAACAGACACCAATGAAAGCAGATTGGTATGAGTTCTCCTGGACGCCGGAAGTCAGCAAACCATAAAATAAGAAATGGTGGAGAGGCTTCAATATCCAGCCATCGGTACTGAAGACCTTCGGACACATAAAACGGCCGAAACATCATTGCCGTTGCCACATAGTTTCGACTCTTCAAAACCAACACACCACAAGCAAGGTTACAATTGAGGCACTGGAGATGCCTGAACTCTGCATGTATTGTGACGACACCGTCCCACGACAGTAATCTTCTAAATTGTTCACACAGAAGCGCTTATAACTGCTGACGTCTATCCCCAGACTTACAGGGCTCTGACGTGTATTGGAAAGTGGTGACTGGATAAATTCGCTGTTTAATGAATCAACCGACAGCTGTACATTCTTTCTTTGGGTGGATGGTGCAGAGACGCTACAACGGTTCAACAGGCATTTAGAGTTCTACCCCTCCAAAATGTTCCCTGTCTTCGGAAAACATACTGACGAAGTCCTACGCTACCACCACACTTCATGTCGCAGCTTCTGCGCCCACTCCCGTGGCGAGCCTGGTTCCAGTCATGACGAACCCGACTGCAGAGAAAATCTTCAACCTCAAAAAAGACGCGCACCAACCGACATTGGTGTAGATGCAGGACAGCGTACGCACACACGACTCCGACTAGAATAGGCTTTCCTCGTCTGTTTCCCGATCTGTGTCAAGCACCTTTCGGCTTGCAAGGTACTTTGCAAGCCCAGCCTGTTGCGACCAAAACTCCCCGAGACCAACGCCTCAGTGGCAGTCCAACCAATGCCTGGCAAGAGTCAAGGTACTGGGAGCATTAGTTGGTTTGATAATGTCAATTTTCATCCACTCAAGGCCGTCATCGAACCAGTTGTGAACACTGACCTCAATTGCGACTGCGTACCACACTGGATGTTCGATCCCTGGTTCAAAAGGAATGTTGCATTCTCTGGGGGAAACAGCTTTTCGTGTTTCAGATCCTTGTGCAGCACCCTGCCCAATGGCTCAAGGTTCTCCTAGACAAGATCCCCGATCAGCGCGAAGAATTCTACTACTATGCGTGCTCTAAGGGGTGGAACAAGAAGTTCACAATGACCACGGAGTTAAAGCAACGAGTGGGCTGCACACGAGGACCGACAAGGTTCAATACCCGCTGGTCTGTGCCGTCGTGAGCGGATCATGTAGCACCTTTGGAAGCGGTGGAAAAGAAAATATATACCAGAGTTGCGCTCTGCACATCACAGCATCAGAGAAGTGCCGACACATATACAACTTGGTGACGTAGTAATCATGTAGAGGACGAAAGCCCGCCTCCTCTGCTGTGGAAACTTGGTCGTGTGTCGAAGGTACTTCCCAGCAGGGATGGTGTCACTCGAGCCTGCGTGCTTCGCCTTTTTGATGGTTACCGTGGAACTATGCCGCCCTGTTCGGCATCTGTATCCGCTCGAGGCAGCTTAGAGGGTTGAGTAAAATTATACGAGCCAGATCATGCCGACAAGGGCTGGTAAGCATGGCAGAATATGTGATAGGCCTTCCAGGGCACCGCATACGCAAGATTCACTCTTATTTCTGAGACGTGCCATGAGAGTCGAGCGAGACAGTGGCTCATTTCCCTTTTGCGTAATTAAAATGTTCCAACCACGAAACCTGCAACCACACCTTTGCGCCGAAAAGTTAGCTTTTGCAAGTTCCAAAGACCAAGCCTGGATATCTCGGTCGGCAAAGCACTCGTCGCACAATCTCGAGGTGGTGAGTTCAAATCCCATGGGGGTCTTTTTATATGCTTCCCTATAGGCGTAACACTTTCCGGTGTCGGTTTTTCGTTACATCCGGCAGTTACAGCCAAACTTTACAGTAAAGCGTTACAGAACTCGATAGAAATCAGCCGATAAAACACATTCTGTAATAAAAAATTGACCGCATCTCCACGTGGTGAATGATGTTGCTTGGGGCGAAGCTCTGGTGGTGCTTGTCTGCGTAGACGCCGAGCCGCAGCATGCCGAGCCTTTTCATTCATGTCAGTAGGAGAATGTGTGGTTTTCTTCTTTTTCTTTTTTTAAGCAGACAGATGGGATGGCATCTCAGAACCCCCTACTCTTTTTTTTCTTCTTTTTCTTTTTTTAAGCAGACAGATGGGATGGCATCTCAGAACCCCCTACTCTTTTTTTTCTTCTTTTTCTTTTTTTATAATTTTTTTCATCTTTTTTTTTCATCTTTTTTTTTTTTTTTTTTTTTGCCCTACACGAGCACGTGAGCATGTGCTCACGCGCTCGTGAGCATGTGATCTCACGAGCAGAAGCACGAGCACCCGACGCCGGGCCTACGGCGGACGGCGGACGGACATGGCTAGCCCCTAAGGAGCTTCGCCCCTAAAAACTAGGAAGATGAGGAGGCAACAGAGACACTGGTCATTCTGTACTTGGACCATAAATGGATGCAGGCAGTAGAGAGTGGTCTTAGTGTTTCTCCCAACAACTGGCTCCCATTTGTACATATAGGGCAGTTTCACGTCATGTACTTCCGGCTCCAAATCTTGCCGGATGCGATGTGGATAAACTTCCGCCGTATGTCCTTCTATGCATAAAAGAGCACCTGAATGTTACGGCGTCGGCGGTACTGGGTTTCTTCTAGTGGGCAAGTGCACACTTATCGCTGGTGGCTTCGTTGCTGGGAGAGGGCGAGTACAGCAACGGCACCCTCGCTCTTTCGCCGATAAGAGTCGGGCACAGTGCGTTCGGCCAACTGCGACTGCGCCGGGGGTTGTTTGAATGCGCTCCTGCCATGTGCTCTTTCTCGTCTTCAGTTGCCTGTTCCCTGGACCCTCTAAACCTTTGTGCGCAAGAATAGGGCGGCCTAAGCGTACGCCACAGTAAGCGGCGGCTGCTCGACGGTGTAAACACGCCCGTGAGAGAGAACGTTGTCGATGTGTAGGCGCCGAAGGTCACACCCTGGGTGTAAGGATGGAACACATTCGACACTGGTGCGACCAAGCAATTTGTGCAGTGCATTCGTGAGAACGTGTTTGGTGCTAGCTGCTCTGTATATGATCGGTTTACGCGAGACAGTGCGCGAGGCAACACCATCGAAATGTCCTATCAATCATTAAGCAATATCGTCGAAACGTCCCAGTAGCGGATGCTGTCCATTCGTGTCACTTCGCATTATCGTCCGCACAATTCTTTTCAGCTTGCTCGAGTTATTTTGCATCATGATCGATTGTGCCAGCCAGAGCAGCTGGGAACATAAAAGAGCACCAGCTAACATTCAATTCTTATACGTACCCTATTTCGTCTTAAGGGAGGAAGCAGTGGTGCGATTCTTCCGAGTTATTTTGGAGCACTTTTTGGAGCAGCTAAAAGTCAATTTTGGCTTCTAGCTCCGTCACCCGTTTGCTTCGTTTTCTTGTATGCCGTTTTCCCAGTTTGCTGTTTGCCTCGGTGGAGAAGGGGAAGGGAACGCAAGGGTCTCCGCGCACCTACGTGTATGCTTGCATGCTTTTGGCACCTCAACCTTCGTAATAAGCGTGGTTCGCCGCGGATACACTTCCAATAATCCGGTTCGAAATACGTGAATTTCGGTCGGGACCACGTTGAGATTCGATAAAAGCGATAATTTGGAAAAAGTGATTTCGTTATAACGAGGAATTACTGCATGTGGTTTTCAAACAAACAAAAATATTGCGATTTTTGTCTATTTCAAGACCCGCATCTCTTCTTAAGGCAATAATCGAAAGTTCCGAAAATTCGGAGAAGCCTACCATAATGTTTCGGCCATACAACGGGGCTCAGATATTATGCTTTATTAATAAAGCGAAATTATGTTTTGGCGCAACATTGGTACAGATTCATCACATTTTGTCAAAATGTAGCAGCACGTAGCAGGGTAAACAATTTGGCGCAGCTTGGCACAAATGGTGCAGCAATCACATTACTGGAGGACAATACCCAAAAGGGTCAATCAACTTTTGAACCCTTTTTAGCTTAATATGAATGATATTTACAATATATATAGGTACTGGCAGCTGCGAGAAATTAGTCGTTTTTTTAGGAACACTTTGACATTGTTTAGGAAAACTGAAACTAACGTAATACCCAACATTTTTCTTCTCTAGATACACAGCAGAATGCCTGGAGAGTGCAACTGTGAAAACAAGATTTCCCAAAAATAATTTACTTTATGCTAACATTGCACTGAAAAATCAACTCAATTTTTTGCTTTTTATGACGTCGACAAAATCTTAACAACTTTTATAAAAAAAAACATCCACAAAGTAAAAAACAATGCCACAGTTGCATCGCCCATTAAATTCCAGTTAGGAAAAGCGATGAGTGAGCCTTTCCTTTTGTCCCGTCGCCGAACGATAGTTTTCCTGAAGTAAAATTTATGCCAAAAAGTGGAACGGAGAAAAACGCGTTCACATTGCTCAATCCTGTAGCATTTCTTTAACATCGATGGACCAAAATTAATTTATAAAAAAAATAACCATGCAGTGTGAACACATGAAACTTTCTGTGAATACTTTCTAGATGTTGGATGTGGCATTTTTCAAAATATTTTTTTTGTAGAAAACTTTTTTCTTGGTAGTGTCTCCTCAAGACGAGCCAGTGACCGAGAAGTCTATGTGTCGGGAGTCCAAATGGCGGCAATATTCGGAAGGAAAAACCGAGCAAGCCAATTGCTTTCTGCGGCCCCAAATACGTTCCTGGTCGTACTTACAGAGTTCTGTGGTCAACGGTGCCACTCGTCATGCTCGTGCGCTTCACAACACCAAAAACGACTCCAACAACTAAGCATCTGCATGCAAACTAATGAAGAGTGTGGCGACGCTGTCCATCAACATGGCAGAATGCGGATATGCGGTTGGAGCTTCCTGCGTAGACTTTCTTTTATTCGAAAAATAGAAAAGGTTTGTTCTTTTATCTCTGTCTCTTTTTCTTTTTCCCCACAAACATTCTCCTTCGATTTACCGGAAGAATGGGCGGTTGTTACACTGACCTTACGATCTGCGGTTGGGGCCCTCCGGGCAAAGACGGACTATTTGTGAACAAAGAAAGCTTCCCTCTGTTATCTTCTTTATTTTTTTCATTGTCCCGAATGTTCTCAGACCGAAGAGTTTGCAGTAACAAAGTTTGGGGAGGACGGGTGTTCGCTCATCTTGTGGCCTGTGGGTCGGGTTTTTGCAAAGGTGGGCGATGCGATGGCGTCTTTTAAAAAATTGCTGTTTCGCCCTAAAAGTGGGGTGGGCGATGTCTCCGGGATGCGTGGTGAGTCGGGATGCTACGGTAGTTATGTTAAAATTAATTGAGCTTAGAAGTAGACAAGTGGAAGGTTGGGACAACCTTCACGAGTTCAGCTGAATTTTCGTTTACGCAGCTGCACAGTCGTGAAAGGTTTGGAGAAACTATTCAATATTCCATTAAAAAATATTCGGCCAAACCAGTATTTGAACTCGAAATTCACGATTCGCACAAGCCTACATAAAATAAAAGAACTGCTTACCTGCTGCACTACCTTTGTGAAGGCCTCGTGCAGTTTGCTGTGGATGTTGGCCAACTTTTTGTAGTCCCGATGGGACTCCGATATGGGGATCAGGATCTTGTAGACCTCGTTAGTGGCCTCGTACATGCCAGCCTGGTCACGAGCAATCGTGAAATGCAACAAATTTGAATTACAACTATGGTACGTGCAGCAGAACTTTTGTTTTTGTACAAGTGGTATTAATACAGCTTGCTTAGGATGGAGGATGCGAGCCCCATGCACTTGTTCAGATTGTTGGGTTTCTTCCATGTGGCTATGCTGCAACATGTGCTACTAAAAGTAGCTCGATTCAAGTATGTTTTGGTGCACATTACTAGCACACTCAAAAGAGGAATATGAGCACTTGTGAGCATGAATAAAATATATTCAGATACTAATGACTGAAAGACAGTCTCAGGTGCAAAATTAAGAAAAGAAAATACTACAGTTTGCTCAAAGATGCCCTGATGGACCCTACATGTTAGCTGATTCAAGCCTAATAGCAACATCTAGAAGACAAGAACAAAGAAAAAGCCATTACAATGCATGACTTCATATGGAGCCTCCCACGTGTTCCAGTTTAAAATTCTTAAACATGACAATTACTTTCCGATCGCTATTTTGTAGGGTTGTGCGAATATTAGAAACTTTCGAATATCGAAGCGAATAATGTTATATTCGATTCTAAGTTTGAATCGAATAGGGCTATTTGGCAACTTGGAATATTTTTGGAAGTATTTCAAAGTCTGAAACGCTGCGTAAAGTAACTCAACTCAGACAAAAAAAAAAAAAAAGAAATGAATGAAAACTGTATCCAGTATGTACTTGAAATGAGTTCACCAAAAAAGGCTGGAACAGAAGCAGCAATAAAAATAGGAGCAACGAGTCTACTCTCTCGAATCTATTGCGGATTGCATTTATAATAGCTAACATCAAGGTGTCTGTGCAAACGAGTCACGGCATTTTTTGCCCTAAATAAACTGCTTTCTTTCGTGGCCATGCTTCTTGTTCATTGTTTGTGATGCGAACCTCGAATATGGACGATTATTTGGGGCAATGGCCATATTAATGAGACACAACTGTATTTAAATAAGAGTAGGTAATAGGCAAGCCGGTGGACGACCAACCCTTCAGATCTTGTCGTCCTTTCTTTTTTTCTTAGTCTCAAAGAACATGACTACCAACAGCCACAAACTATTTGCTTCGCTTCAAAATTATTCATACAAAGAAACTACAGTATTTGCTTCGAATTGAAAAATCACTATTCACACATACCTACTATATTGTAGAGGATGCGTTCATCCTGAACACACTACTACGAACAAAAGCTACGATTGAAGCTGGTTCATGCAGAGATAACACATCCTTACACTAAAGGCGAGTCAAAATTTTTTAATAATTATCTACAAACGTTTTTGTCGAAACCATAAAATAAAAACAAAAAAATTATCTCTGGAGAGTGGGGACAAGGAGGACAAACACGACACAGATCTCCTAACACAGCTAACATATTATTTCACGCTTCTTGACCTTTTATAGGTACGTACAGAAAGAAGGAAACCGAAGGACCGAAAAAGTAACATGAAGACCCGGACACACAAAGCGAAACAACCTTGAACTCGGGTGAGGGGGCGACACTCGAACAATCTGAACAGATTCATACTTAGAACCTGGCGAAGGGCCAACCGCAGCAAAACAGAAAAAAAAAAAAAGCTTCTAGGGGGAAAATTCGCACAATGGGCAAAGATAAGTGACCCAAAAACATAAATGACCAAACACAGATGAAAAAAAAAATTCGCTGGTTTAGGAACGTTCTAATGTGGTTTCCCAGTGAAACAGACACATTGCTAAAACAATCTTTTTGCTTATCTATCATTAATGATTCTTTCATTAGACATTTGCACAAATCTTTTTCTTTGGGACCCTAGTGTTTTGCCACACAACTACGCACTGATTACAAGAAGAAAGGTGTTTTGCCAGTTCTGAAGACTCAGCTTTGTTTTTGACTGCACGTTTATGTTCAGTTAACCTGTCGTTAATACACCTGGCCGTTTGTCCTACATAACAAGCCCCGCATTTGACTGGAGTTTGATAGACAACGAAAACTTAGCACTTTCAATCCGCTTCAGGTATTGACATCGTTAGTTTTCTAAAACTTGCTGAGTATTATTTAGGTTTTAAAGTGAATGAATGAATTTGGGGTTTTCTGGCGCAGCAGCAACGTAGGCCATAGTGCGAGGTTTTAAAGTGACTATGGTTCAAGCTAAGTTATGCTAGCAAAAAAGTGGAATTTGTATCGTTCTCGGATAGCTCGCCTTTTATCAGAGGTCTACCTTCGTGCAATCGATATTGTGGTATCTCAGTCACCTGAAGCGTATGCCGAGGGCTCTGTGATCGTTCGCAGGGATGTGAACGACATTTTGATGTGTTCCTTGGATTCTCTCGTTGGGGAATGTGTTAAGGAAAGCTTTTTGAGAGCGGCTCCAGAGTTAACCTTTTCGGTAGAAAATGCGCAGCGTGTTTGGCTGCAATTCTTAGGCATTAGTTTTCTAGTGGGGAATGGTCTTTGTTGGGAATTTGGTAAGACAGATTCAAAACCTTTGCTTTCCAGGTTAAGTTGCCATTCTAATATTGTAAGGAGGGAAGTAGTCAAGTTTGTATTTAATGAATTCAATCAAATTTTCTTGCATACATCGGTTGGGAGTGGGTCTAGAAAAGCAGATTTGTAGGTTGTCCTCAGGAAAATATAAAAATGATTTTGTTTCCTCCGTCATTCATCGTTGGTTAACCAGTTCTAACGGCAGTAGATACACCAAAGTGGAAAAAGGCAACGTTGTATGTCTACCCTATTTTCATAATGTCTCCCATAATTTAAAGGTGTTGGCTGTGAAGTTCGGTGTGAGAGTTGTGTTTAAACCTGACTTTCGGCTAGATGAATTAACTCCTTTTTCGTTGCAAGAGATTGCTTGTAACAAAAATCACAGGGACTGTTCCGTGGATTGCGATCTGGGTGTTGTCTATCAAACTCCAGTCAAATGCGGGGCTTGTTATGTAGGACAAACGGCCAGGTGTATTAACGACAGGTTAACTGCACATAAGCGTGCAGTCAAAAACAAAGCTGAGTCTTCAGAACTGGCAGAACACCTTTCTTCTTATAAGAAGTGCGTACCGTAAAATCCCGAAAGATAGCCCACCCCTCTTTTTGGCATGATTTGCAATATTTTTTTTAAACACTGAAAGCTAGCCCACTTTTAGTAATCGTAGTGTTGGGATCGATGTGGCTAGTTCGAAATGGTGCGATATAAGCGAACATTGCTGACTTGGAAGTACAGTCATCTTTGCTTCGTTGCCCCTTGCCTCCATAACAAGCTTGGAAGGGACACAACCTAAAAAAAGTAACTTTTAAAAACTTTTCTTGATTGTACACTGAAAGTTAGCCCACTCCATATTTTCAGCCGATTTGCTCTTGATGTTAGGTGGGCACTCCCTCCGGATTTTACGGTAGTTGTGTGGCAGAACACTAGGGTCCTTAACAAAGAAAAAGATTTGTACAAACGTCTACTGAAAGGATCATTAATGATAGAAAAGCAAAAAGATTGTTTTATACTTCGTTTCAGCTTCCATCTGAGCGCAGCCAAAGGCTGAGGGACGGTTCGCCACTTCGAGAAGACCATTCCTACGCACCACAAAGTACTAGTCCGCAAAAGTAATTTTTTTAAAATAACTGTTTTGTGCATAAACATTGCACAAAAATTGACCGCATCTCCACGTGGTGAATGATGTTGATTGGGGCGAAGCTCTGGTGGTGCTTGTCTGCGTAGACGCTGAGCCGAAGCATGCCGAGCCTTTCGTTCGTTTTCGTCCATGTCAGAAAGAAACGTGGTTATATACGCATTCGAGCATTTGACCGCAGCGCCCTCTCGTCTATAAACGCTGAGCCAATGCATGCAAAGTTTAACGCGATTATATACGCATTTGACCACAGCGCCCTCTCCTGTATAGACGTTTAGCGGCTACATGCAACGTTTCATTCATGACATCCCCAGCTCTTGAGTTACTACCACATCTCAGAGCCCCCTACTCGTCCCGCAGTCGTGGCCAAGTGGTTAAGGCGATGGACTAGAAATCCATTGGGGTCTTCCCCAATAGGTTCAAATCCTGTTGACTGTAAAAACATTTTTTAATAATTTTCTTTCGCCATTTTTTTTGCCCTACACGAGAACGTGAGCACGTGCTCACATGCTCGTGAGCACGTGAGCACGTGAGCTCACGAGCAGGAGCATGAGCACCAGACGCAAGACTGACGGACATGGCTAGCCCCTAAGGAGCTTCGCCCCTAATATTCCAGATGTGTACTGCTGAGAATGACTTGTAACTAAAGGAATTAAATATCTGAAGTTTTTGTTTTTATTAATAAATGTAAATGCATGTGGTTTGGTGAAAACCCGTACATCCGCTGGCAACACGGCTGCAGCTCTCAGTTTTTCTGCGTGATTTCGTTCCCGTAATGGCCGAATGATGTGCTTTGCTGCTCTCCTCACCGAGTCCCTTCAAAACGTCCTTTTGCAAAGGCACGTTTGGGCTTAAGGCGCGAGAGGTTGTGACGAATGCTTACTTTCAAATTCGGCAGGAGACTCCGGCTGCGTCGTACCGCGAATGCGTTGTAAACAAGAAAAGTGTCCGGGCCACTACAATTCACTGATACACGGCGAACTCAGGGCACCCCTTTACCTGCCGATCACATTGAACGCCGAGAAGCTGGTGGAAAGGACTGCGCCTCGAGCCCTGGTATATCCAGACAATACGAGGGAACATCAACGGCCGGGTCATCGGGCACCTTGCAATGTGAACTTACATCTCGAAGCTACGCCGAAATGCCGAACAGGTGAGAAACTCAGACACAGACACCAGCAGCCAGCCTACGTACTGACATTCCCTGTGACTAAATTTCAGGACATGAAAGGGCACTTTTTAAACCTACAGCAGATGACATCATTGATACACTCGTGGCAGATGAAATACTCGGCGAGCGCGGGCGGCGCGGACGACCAGCGGAGCAGGGGAGTGATACAAAATTGTAGGCGAGATCGCGTGACCTATTACCGGCGTGTGATTGGCTCCGGCCACGCGTAGCTTTGGCTGCTTTCGGACGGAAGCTGAAACAAAGTATGGCAATATGTCTGTTTCACTGGGAAATCACATTAGAACCTTCCTAAACCAGTTAATTTTTTTTTTTTACATCTACTATGTTTGGTCATTTATGTTTTTCTGGGTCACTTATCTTTGCCCATTGTGTGGATTTTCCCCCCAGAAGCTTTATTTTTCTGTTTTGCTGCGGTTGGCCCTTCGACAGGTTCAAAGTATGAATCTGTTCAGATTGTTCGAGTGTCGCCCCCTCACCCGAGTTCAAGGTTGTTTCGCTTTGTGTGTCCGGGCCTTCATGTTACCTTTCGGTCTTTTGGTTTCCTTCTTTCTGTACGTACCTATAAAAGGTCGTGAAGCTTGAAATAAATGTTAGCTGTGTTTGGAGATCTGTGTCGTGTTTGTCCTCCTTGTCCGCACTCTCGAGAATTAAAATGTCAACCGTATTTACTCGCACAATGAACGCACTTGCCTAATGAACGCACCCCCCAAGTCGGCTCTCAAAATTTCTACTTTTTTTTTCACTAGCGTATTAAAGGGACCATGAAGGCAATTTAATTTTTTTTTAAAAGAAGGTATTTTCAGAAGCATTGGGGTCCTGGCATGCCACACAAGTTTTTCTAGAACTTTGTGACTCTTATTTCTGTACCTGCAAATAAATCTGCGAAACCGAAACAAACATTCAGCTTTCTTCCCTTTTTCGCCTCTGGAAAAAGAAGTGACGTCAGGGAGCACTGTCGGCATCGGTAGGATTTAGTGCACACTCAGTGTGGTTCCCGTGGTTCGCTATAGTGTACGGCGGTCTGTGAAGAAAACCTGGAAGAAATAGGCGACAACGCCGCGCTCGCAAACGAGTTTGAGCTCCCGTTCAGCGACCTCACGCCGACTGAACGGGAGATGCTGGTAAGGACGCAGAACTCTGGATTGGCGCTTTACGAAGGCGCCCCAGACCTACCACCAGCTCCTCGGTCGCCGCCTCAGAGCGACTCCGGCTGACGTGAAGGTGCTGCTCAAAGTCTTCTGATCGAAAATGCAACGAACAAATCCTGACACCGCTGTCCACAGCTCTACGCAAGACGACGGCGCGCGACCAAATGCTGCGCATTGCTGCATCGGTCGGCAGTTTATGCAAACTAACGTCGCCCGATCGACCACACGTCTTTAGCCGACCTTTCGCGCAACCTACTACTGCACATAAACGCGGCATGATTGGTGAGACACCAGCTCGCAAAGCGAACACGAGACGACACACGAAACCAGAACCAAAAGTCCGCCGCCCCCGGCGCTCATACCTTTTTCTTTTTTTTTCCATGGTTGCTCGATGCTTGTTACGCGCCCGAGGTAGCAGTGCGGGATGCGTTCAACCAGTGACAAACGGAGGGATCGCTTCAGATTATGCTTTTATACACGGTATGAAACCTATTAATTCCCAACTACAACTTTAAAAGATTATCCAACGTTCAAATGAACTTTTTTCATCACATCTCACCACCGAAATCGAAACCAAGAGCGCGTCTATCGTTTGAACCAATCGCCAGACGAGGAGCCCGTTGTCGTCACGCTTCAACGGCGCACTTTAGTTCACCTTTCTGCCGCCGCCTCGGTGGGGTCTCAGGCATCGTTCCCGGCGCTATTATTACCGCGCCTGTTTGCTTGATTGGTGCGGCACCCAAACTTCTGTTCGGGCTAGAACTTGGCCAACAGTATCTGAGACGTGCCTGACATCCATTTCAATCGTCGAATAAAACTTCGAAACTGCCTTCATGGTCCCTTTAAACGCACCACCAACTCGGGCGTCAAAATTTTGACCCCCCCCCCCACGCGCGCAAAATGAAGGCACTTTTTTATCCTGGTGCAGCGAGGTCGCGAATGCATGGGCAGAGTCGGCAAACAAAACGCCTTGCAAAAGACGTTAAAAAAAATAAAAAAAGATCCAACGGAAGCAAAAAAAGAAAACATGGAGAGGAGCTTTTTTTTTTCTTCTTGCACAGCGCAGTCTGGACTTTGGGTCGCACGCCGCGCGCAAGGAGATAAGAAAGAGAAGCCGAGAAGCCCTCGCCTAAGCAAAGCGAAACAAAACAACTTGCGAAAGGCGGCAAAAAAAAAAAATCCACAGAACCAGGAGAAAAGAAAAAAACATAAAGAGGAGCTGTTTCTCTTTTTTTTTTTTTTTTGCACAGCGCAGTTTGGTTCCGGGGTTGCGCGTCGCCCGCAAGGAGATAGAAAGAAAAAGAAAAACGGAGAAGCCCTTGCCTAAGTAAAGCGCACATAATGAAGGCATCCTGCCCTCGCCTCCTCCTCGCACATTGGAAAGAGAAGCGAGAAGCCCTCGAAATGAACGCACTTTTCTATCCTGGCACACCGAGGTCGCGAATGCATGGGCAGCATGGGCAAACAAAACAACTTGCGAAAGGCGGGAAAAAGAAAACACGGAAGCAAGGAGAAAAAAAAAAAACATGGAGAGAAGCATTTTTCTTTTTTTTTTGCGCATCGCAGTTTGGTTTTGGAGTCGCGCGGCGCCGCGCGCAAAGAGATAAGAAGTTAAGTCGATTTTTCGGGATAAAAGTACCGTTCATTATGGGAGTAAATACGGACGCAAAAATTTTACTTCGCGTAATGAACGCCCCCCCTAACTTTGCATTGATTTTTCGGGAAAAAACGTGCGTTCATTCTGCGAGTAAATACGGTATATACAAACAGCTCGCCTGCACCCTTGAGTTTAAAATTACCTCGATACTTTGTGTAAAGCCGACCAACGCAGAATGCATTGTGCGTTTGTGTCTCATTCACTAAAAGATTACTCCAAAAGCCTAATGGGCCCAACCGACGAAACAGATCCAAAAACATCTAAGCAGGTCAACACAAGCACTTACCATAAAATACTGGGGGAGTGGCCACCCACTTTCACCGAAAACTGGGTTAATCTAGACACGGGCGCTTGTCCGGTCAAATTAATGTATAATTTGCACACTTCTCAAGTTTGAGAAATGTGGGCACTTGAACCAAGTGGGCGCTTCAGCGGTATTTTAAGGTAATGCATTCCGCGTTAGTTGACGTTAGTCAACTTTGTACAAAGTAGATTATTTTAATCTCGCAGCCTGATATATTTTTATTGAGAGCCGACACCATATAAATGAGGCCACCGCAAATTCCCAACAACTTTTCACGTGAAACATTCTTTGGCTAGGTGTTGGGCATTTGGTGAAGCGCAAAAGTGAAGCCCGGATAATGCGCCGAGCCCCAGAGATGGTGTACCGGGAGAGGAAGAAGTAAGGAGAAAGTGGGGAAAAAAAAGGACGCGGGGAGATGGCGAGGCTCGGCTATATTGGCGATACCGCCGATACCACCGCGCTCGAGCGAGCGGAAGATTAAAGTGTTTTTAGCGAGATTGCTCGCGCGTGAGTCATGACCAAGACAACCAGCAGTGAGGTACGTCATAATGCGTAACCTTAACATCCGTAACGCTCCCAGTCTGTCACTCCTTCTTAACGCTCGTTATGACGCTCTTTCATGATGCTCATCCATGACGCTCGTTGGTGACAATTTTCTAGCAGAAAACGCCTTCTTAAGCACATTCTGCGATAAGATGTAAAAAAAGATAATAATAAAAAAAATACTGCGGTTTGTGCAGGACCCATTGTGAGCATAATCGAGCCTGTATGATATTCACCCTCTGATACTATCAGGTAGCCCTGGAACACTGCCAACCATTCTTTCACCTCGGGCTATTCCGATGCAAGTCAATATTTCTCATTGACAGTGGGCTCATTTCATTTACCTGCACAGAAAAGCACGGGGCAATATGCTTGTGTTTCCAGATATTTCCAGACATAAAAGTGCGGGCAATATACTCGTTTTTCCAGATGGGCTGCACTCCTAAATCGGGACGGTGTGCACCGAGTGCAGCTGGTGCAGGCAAATCGAATGAGCCCGTTGGGTTGCGAGTGCTGCAAAACCTTGGGTCGTACGCGAACGTGTTCCAGGGTGTGCCGGTCTGGCTACGAGAGAGCGGGGGGCGCCCTCACCAGGCAGAAGGAGTTGGCGGCCTGCTCCAGCAGCCCGACGAGCCCGTTCTCGGTGAAGTACTTGCCCGTGCAGACACCCTCCTCGTCGGGGGACAGCACGTCGTCTGACACCGCACTCTCCTCCAGGACGTTGTGGGACACCTTCTGCGCTGGCACACCCAGTCCCTTAGCACAGCTGCAACAGCTACAAATACTCGAAAGGACGAAACATTGAGGACAGGGACGGAAACAAGACTTGTTTCATAAAGAAGTCCCGTTTCCGTCCCCGTCCTTCATGTTCTATCCTCTCAAGCATTCGTATCTATTCACTAACACGCTCATTTTCAATTAATAGTGATAGCTAGACTCCCCTATAATTAGGCTGACCAACCCTTTTAAAGGTTTATTTCTGCCAGCTTTGTGGTCTCATGAAGCCACATGTCCCGTTTTCCTGGGAATGTGCATACCGTAAAATCCCGTAAGGGCGCCCTCCCTCGAGAGATCGCCCATCCCGTTTTTCTGGCTAAATATCTGTAACAAAAAAATTCCGAAACATCGCCCACCCCCCGATTCCCGCTGCACGTCAAGCGATGTCCTACGGCAATCGCGCATCAACGGCGCGATCTGCGGTACCGGTGCGTCCGAGAAGCGAGTTCACTGCGGGTTTCCTGCGTTTTTGTCTGCGATCTGCGCACGATATCGGCTCGCCTAACACGCGAGTTGTTCCCATGTGTATATTGCATCGTGAAATGCGATTCTGCTGCATCCGCGATCTGCGGTATTTGTTTCCGTGATATGAGAGTTTGTAGCGTATTCGCGTATTTTTGTCCGCGATCTGCACGGGCGATATCGGTTTCCGTGACGGCCAAGATTGTAGCGGGTTCCCGCGTCTTTATTGCACCCTGAAACTTGAATCTGCTGCGTCCGTGATCTGCGGTATCAGTTCCCATGAGATGCGAGTTCTTGGCGGGTTTCCGCGAGTCCTTCGCACCATGAAAAGCGAATATGCTGCGTCGGCCACTTGTAGTATCCTTTCCCGTGACACAGGAGTTTGTAGCGAATTCCCGCGTGTTTATCACATCGTGAAACGAGAATTTGCCATTTTCGCGATCTGCGGTATCAGTTCTTGCGTCACGTGGGTTGTAGCAGGTGCCCCGGCGCTTATCATTAATTTTTGATAAAGTTTTGCAGTGGCATCCTTAAAGATAGCCCACCCCATGTTTTTCACCATTTATCTCTTCATTTTGGGTGGGCATCCTTACGGGATTTTACGGTAGTTGCCAAGTCAGTACTGAGCGAGTGGAAGAAAACTGAATGCTTACTACTCGTTACGGATGTAATTTTATACAAAAAAACTTACTATAAAAATGTTACCTCTCCACGGAGTACAATTTTGAGCTCTTTCTGTCGTTACATCTGCTATTTTGCTTGCATTGTCGTCTGCATGAGAGACCTTTGCATATAATTCGCTTGGCAATGTTTCTTCCCCATTGTTTAAAAACACACTCGTGTTCTCAACTTGGGAAAAATTAGCGCTTCTACATTGAAATGAAAGTAGCGGAGATTTTCTGTCTGCCCCCTGCCTCGATAATTGAGGTTAATGGTCACCCTACATATAACAGCTATACTCATAACTTCTATAACAGCAACACTTGTACCTTCTTTGTGACAGCTCCTAACTTCCTTGTGACAGCAAAACATACGACAGCTTTATGGCTACTGTACACCTTTCCAAAAAAATTGAGTACCCTTCCACCTTGCAAAGAGGGAAGTCCAGCGAAGCTGGCGCTCTGGTGGGATTTGCTATGTCGGGTTGGGAGCAGTGGCAACGGCGGTTTCACGTTGGTGGGGTGCCCATTCTCGCTTCTGGGCACGCCCACACTCCTCGTATTCCCACTGCTCCTCTTCGGAACGTACAACACGGGTACGACCCATGTGAGGTCTCAAGTCCAACTGAAAGGTCAGTGGCGCCATCTTTGGCAGGTGGCCGCCGAAGAGTGCGCGGCATGGTGCAATGTCAGGGGGAGAGAGACGCCGCGCGTGGGGAAGGTCTGCAGAAGTAACTGCTCTAAAGCAGACACCTAAAATAAATGGCATCTTGCCCGCGCGTTCGTCAATGCTTTATTTTGGTTATTTATTTTGAATCTTTTATACGGGGAAGGCGCGTGTGTGCGGTGCGGGCGTCTGCAGCATTAACTGTACAACATCGTTGCTCTACGCTCGGTCTGACCCCGGAGACGATCTGCAAGAACCTAGCCATAGACAGCTTCGCTGTAAAAACGCTCCTAGGCTGCCGCCATGTTGCTGATCATGATGCAGCTGCTGCGATTCTCGTGCCCCCTATCAGCTAGAAAGTTTCTGCCACTCTCTTAGACTATGGAAACCCGCTCAGCGCGATTCTCCACCTATGTTTTGTGGTCAAAATTTTCCAGCCTGTCTAGAAAGAATCCACTAATTTTTTTCTCTAGCATGCTGCATACCTTTTTGGTGTTATCTTCATCTCGGAGAAAAAGGGCTGGTAAGTGCCTGCCATTCAAGTGTTTCTGCTCGATATTCACGGAAAACGATGGAAGGAAAGGACGTCGAACAGCCCTCAACACGATTTTGCGAACAACGACAACTGTTCCCCCCCTCCCAGAGATAATTTGTGCAGAGTCATTCACTGTCATAACTAGTGATGGACCGGATCTGCCGAGCTTCAGATTCGGCAAAGTTCGGCAGATGCCAAACTTTTGAAGGAAAGTTCTGCAAAAATTCGGCAAATGTCTGCATACGCGCGAGAATGCGACGGGGCCATGGATTGCAAATGGACGCCGTGCAGTTGTGCGCTTACCACCGTACAGTGTAGTACAACCAGCGGTTACGGCGAGGTGTGCGGTAGGCAACACAGTAACTGTGTGTTTGTGAGCGAGTGTGGTTCTCTTCAATATTTTCTGCCTCAAAAATAGAAGATCGACCAGTAATTTACGCAGTCCACTGCGCAAGTGACAAATGATGCGGTACATTCTGGATAACGTGATTTTCATTTGACCATTCCAGCGATGCAACGAGGTTGTTGAAACATTGACTGACAATTACTTTAAAGGACTCCTCACAATTATAACAATCCTGTTTTCGGCTCCCAAGTAGTTTGTGCCAAAACAAAATAATATTGCTTTTCAATCAGCATTATTTCGTGGTTTTCAAGTATTTGCATAAACCTGAACACAGAACTATCATGCTCGACGTTGCCTAACCTTTCCCATCTTCCTAAACATCCGTGTGTGTCCTAAGACCAAAAGCCGTCATCTCAAAGGTTAAAAACGAGACGTTGCAAATATGGGACACACACTTTCATGCAAAGCTGACACCAAGTGACTAAAATAAAAAAACTTGCCTATTTACAATGATATCCTGATCTCTTCTGGTAAAGGCTCAGCAACCGTTGCATTCGTTTTCGCATACAAACTGGTGACTCCCACAGAAAGTAAGAATGCAGCGTTATTACCTTTATTTTAACAATGTACACGCTCCTGCAGGCTTGCGCTGATGAAGCCTCAAAACCGAAACTCTCATAGCGTGATTCGTGACTGCGCACGCTACTACCCAACCTTGATGTCACGCCACTTCTGCAAGAAGTCACTGTAAAATTGCCAGTAAACATACAGAAACGACACCGATACTATTATCTTGCAGAATATCACCTTATTCAGTTATAACTGTGTCAATATGCATTACATGTTGTATTTAAGTTATGAAAAAAAAAACATAAAACCTTTTTTTGCCAGAAAAAACTAAATACCAACGTAAAGTCTGGTAACAATGTATTTTTGCCGAATCTTTGCCGACTCTTTAGAAACGTTCGGCAAAAGTTCGGCTTTGCCGAATTCCAAGATTCGGAGCCGAATATTTGATTAGGCAAAAGTTTGGCTCACCACTAGTCATAACCAAGAATCATTGCTCAAGATGGGGAACGGCTCAGTCGCGTTCGTTCCTTTGCCTTGGTGCTGGTGTGAAGAAAGGAAGCTCTCCCCACAACATGCTCCAAAACAAAGTCATCTTGGATTCCGACCAATCGTCAAGATGTGACTATCGTCGACTGTGACTGTGTTATTTAAGATATTTTTCAAATAAATTCTTTTTAGATAATGCCATCATGCTCATCCTCTGGGCATTGTCCTAGACGTAAAAATAACAGTTTCGCTAATCCTCCGAAGTGGAAGGGCTCCACAATTTTTTGGGTGTTTATTTCAAATGTAGTACAATGCTTTCTCAATGTTCTCGGGAAAATACATACAGCACATTGCGCAAAATAAAAGAAAAAAGAAAAAAAAACACAGCGGGAAAAGACGAGAATTTAGTTGTCAGCAATGTTTGAAATTGTGCCTACGCAGGCTGCGCTTATCGAAATCACAGTCCACTCGGTTAGGGTTAGCAAAGACGCCAGTAAGAGATTAGTCTCAAACCCCGTGACTGGGCTCGAAAAAAGGTTCTCCTGTCCCAGGGGCCGAGCGTTTCTTGGAAAGATGTATATTCATAGCCCTCTTCTGACAGCTACCGTAATAGACCGAAAGGTGCCCGACCCCCAAAAGATAACCCGCCCCTTATTTATGGCACGATTTGCTATTCTTTCAAAAACACCAAAAGATAGCCCACCTCTTGCAGGGCTCTGGCCCATGGTGACCTCGGCAGAATTGGTGTTACTCAGCCACAGCGAGAGATAAATTAACGTTGCCAACCGGGAAGGACAGTTTTCTATGCTCCATTGCCCCTCAATTAAACGAGCTTGGCAGGTCACAAAATATAAAAGTAGCAGACTTAAAAATTTTCTTGATGGCACACCGAAAGTTAGCCCACTCCTCATTTTGACTCAATTTGCTCTTGCTTTTAGGTGGGCTATCTCTCGGGAGATTACGGTATGCTCATAACTTACTATGCCAGCTAGGCTCGTAATTCCATTATGGCAGCTAGACTTATAACTCTCATACAACGGCTATACCCAAAGCTTTCGTTTCACAGCAACACTTGTAACTTCTTTATGACAGCTATACTTCTAACTCCCTTACAACAGCTCCCTACATATATCTCCCTTATGACAGCCTTATGACTACTATATTCATGGCCCCCTTCTGACAGCTACACTCACAACTCGCCATGATACAGTCGAGCCCGGCTATAACACACCCGGGTATTTCGAATTATTGTTTATATCGAACAATCCAAACATCCCCTTGAAAATCACATGTAATAAAATAGCAGCGTTGTTTTTCTGTATCAAACTCCCACGGTGGGGACACTCGATACAGAGAACGAAGCACGGACAGGGTCGCTTCTCCCGTGGTTGGATTGCGCCGGTGGCGAGCTCATGGCTCGCGTTGCGGGGCTGGCAGATCACCAAGCCAGCATACGCGCACGGGGATACGCAGCAAAAGAGCCGTTGTAAAAAAAAAAAGCAACCGCAAAAAAGAAAAAGTGGAGGATGGCAAAAGCAAGGGTAAAATCTCGAAGTAAAAAAAACTAGCCAACAGCAGTTTGAAAGCAAATTCGACAGCTTAGCTAAAAGGGTTGCACAGATCGAAGTAATGATCCAAGAAACTAAAGAGATTAAAGATCAAGTCGTGCGTCTTGTCGAATTAGTCTTGTTACAGAAAAAGTCGGAGGTTGGATTCTGTACTACACACCCAACGACAGATGCTGTGATAAGTTTCCTACAAAACATCTCCACTAGGGAAGGCTACCCCGAAGTACTGGTGTCCGACCATGGTTCACAGCTCATGTCCTTGCAGTTCAAAAACTTTCTGCAAGACCGAGAATCAAACACTCGAAATCGTCTATCTACTACCCCCAGGAGAATGGACAAGTTGAGCGTTTCAACAGGGTGTTCAAAGACTACAGACAGAGCACCTTGTTGGAGAAAAGCGACATCCAGACTGACCTGGTAGACTTTCTGGGAGTTTATCGGTGTACACAACAAGCACTCTGTCACCCTCCGTGTTGCTACATGAACGACCAATGCGAACGAGACTGGACATCGTGGGGCTCCCGCATTCAGATATTTCAGAAGATGCTCGGAACCCGATAAATGAACTTTGTTGATAGGGTAAAGAAATATCAGAATAACTTCAAAAACTATGCTGACCAACGCCGAGCGGTAAAGAATCCAAAGTTAAGAGGAGGAGACTCCATACGTGTCCGACTTCCAGGACACGCAACAAAAGGTGCTTCACCGTTCAGTTCTGCAGTGAGGATCAAAGAGTCCCTCGGACTGGGTCCCTATCATTTCGTCGAAACTCATTTCGTGGAATTACGTTTCGTGGACACACCTTTCATCGACACTGTGACGTTTCATCGAAAATCGTTTCGTGGACAGCACCACCCTAAAACGTTTCGTCAACAAACGTTTTTTTTTTCTTTTTTTTCCCGCGGTTTCGAAAGGAATGTTGGAAACTCAAGGTACAACCGGTTGTAACAGATGACAAAGACGATGCCTAGCGCAGTTGCTCTTCAAGGAGAGCAACTGCGCTACCCTCTCGCTCTCATCCGTGTCACATGGAATAAGCAAGATCGCGCAGGACTTCGCGCGCGGCCTATTCGGATATTTGCAAGTTCCGATGCCCAATTATGGAACCGAAAGTTACTGGAAGAAGAAAAGTGGTGGAGAAAAATATGCGTAGGCACAAAACAAAACTTCGATCCGATGGTGGGTTGCGGAAAAGGGCGTGGACACTGACTTTTTTTTTATATTGATTATTTTTAAACAAAAATACAGCTTGCAGCCTTTTATTGCTACAGCTACAACCCTAATATTTCAATTTAAATTAAACATGTACATTATCCTCAATTATTCAAAAGGAAAAGTGATGCAGTGTTTTACTGGCTACTGCGACTTAGTATACGCGAAAAAAAACTGTTTAGTCGCACTCGTTTCATCGTCATTTATCCTTAAGGGCCATTTAAAAAGGACATTACATTAGAAGGAGGCTGTAAACAATGTAAAAAAACAACAACAAAAGCATGAAAAACAATGACACTTGCACTCCCGCGAGCACGGTGCCCGCGAGTAAACATAGAAAACTCTACATCGCAGTGCAAAAAAAAAAAAGAAACACGAGAATCGGTAACAGATAAATAAAACATTACCCAAAGTTCAGTCCTATTACACAAAGTAAGCCACAGTTGATATCAAATGTGCAACTTAACGCATTATATAGCTTCGTTTAAGTTACAGTGGGAAACAATATTACGTGTCGTTTTGTTCCCTCAAGGAAAGTGAGAGCACAAAACAGCCATCTTTAGATAATGAGGGAAATTCTGGAACTAAAACGACAGACATACCTCGAAGGAGATGCAACCCACAGGTAGGCAAGGCCTGTCCTCGAGCATGTGCAAGTATTCTGCCACCAGGGCGGCAGAGTGGATGAGACAGTGGGCGGCCTCTGCGTGGTTTCCTCGCTGCAATAGAAAGAAAAATTCATCTTAATTCTACGAATGAAGGCGGCATACACAGAACGTGTTTCCGTCACATTCTTTTACGCTCGTGACAAACTTGGCAGTTATTTTTTTTTCTTCTTTATAATTATACGAATAAAAACTGAAAAAAAAACAATAAAAACTAAGGAGATGAAAGCATGCAAGGACATCAAAGCACCAAACTCCGGTTAAAATGATTGGCGGGTAAACGCAAAACTATCTGCCTTTGTCTCTACTCACAGTTCAAACATGAATGTCAAACGCCGGCATCCAGCTTTCGATGTCCGCGTTCAAACAGTCATAAAGCAAACAGCTTTCGAACAGCAGTAAAATGTCAAGCTCTTAGCCGTGGGGTCACCGGTTTAATTTTTATCGGGTCAAGTTTAGCATTTGTTCTTTCTTCTCAATTACCGTAAGATACCGAGCAAGCGCCCACTCACAATTAGGAGATGATCGTAGAAAATTGGAAGATGGGTGTGTGTTAGGTTCGAGGGTGAAACTGCAGAAGGAGCAGATGGTCGAAAGGGGCCTTGCCCGGTCCGATCAATAAACTCGGAAAGGCTGTCCTTATCGGAGCTACAAAACTTGAAAGTATAAAACAGCGAGGACGAGGACGGGAACAGGACATCTTTCATTTCGCAACAACATGAAATGGCACAAGGATAAAAGCGTCCCCCAAGGGTCTCAACGTTCTCAAAGAGGGAGAGGAGATAATAGTTATAAGGAAAGGGAATACACTAAACATAAAAGATTGAAAAGCGCTGGCGTCACGACGAGGTATCACTAATCTAGCCGAGCTAGCCGAGCACGCCAAAGTGTGAAGACTGTACTTTTATCGTCCTTTTTTGCGTAGGAAAAAGTGCCCTATGACACTCAACACGGTTTTCGCATCGGCAGCACTCGGCATAAAAACTGACGCAACCGTCCCAAGGCCTCATAATTTCGGCGTCCGAAATAGTTCACAGGCCATGGCACGTTCATTGACGTCAATACATCCGACGGACAAAGCGTGTACAAGGACTGGATGATTCCTAAACCCCAGTTTTGTTGGTCATGCGTGCCTCGCAGTTACTCTGTTGATCGCTTCCACAGCTTCCCACTTGCACCCATAACTCGTGCGCTTGTGCTGCCACGCTTGATTTGGCTTGGCTCGGCCCAGCAGCTCAAAGACTTAATTGACTCTGCGAATCCGTGGGAGAAGAAAAAAATTAATACTTACAATTATGCTGTAAAGAGTGCGTTCGTTATGCGAGTAAATACAAAAAATAGTTTAGACTAAAGAAAATCATTCAGCCTTTCCACTCTGGTGAAGAAGGGAGACCAGCGGAGCTGTACTCGATACACTGTGTGCTTCTTCTTCGTCGTCGTCTGTTTTTCGCGCTGTTTCCTACGATGAATTCCCACCAACGCGCCCAACTATCCATTCTTCTATTATAGCTGGAAAGGTTGCCGCCATCTACGATGAACGGCGGAAACCATACTGGTTGTCTGCTTGCCGCCGTCGCTTATAGATGGCGGTAGCTGTCCAGGTAGGTTTGTGTCGACATACACGGACACGATCCTGGGGAACCTAGCCCTTAACAGCGCCGTTGTAAAATGAAAAAGTGACCGATTACGCACATTCTATACTTCGTTTCACGATAACTTTGTGAACAGTGGAGGCTAGGGCCCGGCGACCCAATAAGAGCATCGGAGCGAGGCACTTGACCACTCAATGGTTGACACAAACGCTCCCATGACGTGGTGTCGCGCCCCTCCCTCCGACGCTCTCATTGGGTCGGGGGGCCGTAGCCTCCGCAGTTCGCCAAGTTGTCGTGAAACAGAGTATAGTCGGCGTCACTAAATCCACTTCACCGGTGCGACCAGTGCAATGCCCGTGCAGTTCGCCGGTCGCGGAGATAGTGGCTGTCCACGGCGACTGGGCACGTGATATGTTTTTCGCATATTTTTTAACTCGCTTAGAAGAGGGGTGTAGTCGCTCGATATGTCCTTCGATGATATGTCTCAAAAGTAGGGGGTGGTGTTCAGACATGGGCGCATGCTCAGTATTTTACGCTACTATTTCTCGTCAATTATCTGTTCTTTAGCAGGGATTGTCTTTTAAAGTATGTGTTACACATTTTGTAATGGTTTGTGTGGTGTTTCGTAACACTTTCCTCAGGGAAAGTGTTACGGAACACTACATCTACTAATACCCCAGTCGCCTGCCCCTACAAATACCCCAATGCGAACCTCGCAATCTGCGAACGCTCACCCTCCAGAATGTCACGACTGGGGACCGTACAGTCGGAGAAGGTCCTTGACCAATTAAAATGAAGGAGGGAAAGAAACTTCACTTCGTTTAACCATATTTTCCCCGATTTCCGCATCCCATAGGTTAAAGTACATTCGAGTGAAAGGGAAACTATGAAGATAACAGTATGAAGTATTGTTTACAAAAAAAGTAAGTCCGTTCGGACAAAAATAAAACGCAGGATAGATAACACAAGCAGAAACCCATACAGAGATTGCGAGGTCAGCGAACGCCCAATATTCTGGAATGTGTCCGCGGAATGTAAAGTCAAAAATGCTTTCTTTTGTTCATAACTGAAAGCAACTTGGTTGAGTCCCACTTTACCGAAATAAGATCACCGCGAACAGCCGGTCATCCTTCCGGAACGCCGTGACCGCAGTTAGAAAGCTTGTGCCATGTTTGGGACAAAGGCAACGGTTAAATAAAGATTTGCTGGAATGCCACAGACAATCCTCAGTGAAGCATTCCATATGGAGCCCCGTGTTATGGTGGCGTCTTACCCGCCACGCTGCCTCAACGTGCAATAATGGCAAGGCAAGGACGCGTGCGGGTTGCATGCGGAAGTAGAGCGAGAGTCTTTGCAATTGACGAGGCTCCCGACTTGGCCGAAAGCCAAAGTATTTGCCGATGCCATCGTGGGCTTCCCCTTTCTCACTTCCCCAACATCGCTCTTTGTCGCTTTTGCTCATTCACTCGCTCAAGCATTGTGCCTCATTGTTTTTTTATTTTTTTGTCACTGTTTTTTTACTCTATTTATTTTTTAATGTACGGACCAGCAGAGTCTAACGAAGGAACGTCGCAGTTTTGGAAATGTGCTTTGGCGGAAAAGTGTTTTTGCGCTGTACAAGAATACGAAAGGATGCCGATCGGTAGTGTTCATAGCGCGTACGCAAGCGACGGACCTCGCGGTAGTAAAACACTGTCTCATGAGCCTTTCCAGTACAAAACAATGAGGCTAACTTCAGTTTTCAGTTCAATGCATCTCCTGTGAAGCCACGCTAGACGTGTACAGAGGAATGAATGCTTTTGTTAGCTTTCTATGAACTTTTTGAGCTTACCCACCGAGACATCGCCCACCCCACTTTCTTTATAAATTTCAAGCGGCAGGGGTGGCTGATGGCACAGGATATTATGGTAGGCAAACAAACATTTATACAAACAGGTACAGAGCTGGCCCTTGAACCAATGAAAATACTAAGTAAAACTGTCGATTTTCTGGCATCCCAATATTATTGCATAATATTAGCAACCTGAACAGTTGCAAATTTTGAGACATTGTCCGACTGACTGCTTTCCCCGTCTCTTCTACTTTTGGTTGTTTCAAGATTTTCTCACCCAGTTTCGGGTGTTTTAACAAAATGGTAAACTTACACCAGCTCGCCTGCACGCTCACTATGTTTTGGTGTATTATCACATTGCAAGCTGGTGGAATTAGTAACTCCAAAGTTACTAACTCCTAGTTCAGAACCAACTGTGCCGCAAACTATTTCATAAAATGGTGCAAAAAGAAAAAAAATTTGCAGTAGTATTTGGATGTATCGATCTATGTCATATGCAGAATTGAGTTTTACGAGGTGGACGCCAACATTGCCTCGGCTTTCCTGGAATGCGACGTGGTATCCTTTAGCGTTGCCACATCTTCCATCTGATGTTAGTTTGGAAGTGCAGCTGGCTTTCTCCAAGTCATACGTGTGCTCCAAGCCGACCAACTCTCATGGCGGCACGAGACCCAAGCGCTGGGAAACCCAAGTTCTCTATGAGTAAGAGAGAGCGTCCCCACCTCAGTGTGTTTCTGGGCCATGTTGGCGAGCCAGGTGAGCCTCAGGTCGGGCGAGTTCTGGTATCCCTTGGCGATGCGGTACATCAGGTCCAGCAGCATCTCGGGGTCCTCCTGGAACTCCTTCATCTTGACAGTGTCCGACAGGATCATGTGCAGGTTGAACACCAGGTCCCGAACCTGGCCATTCATTCAGTCATTCCTTCGTTCCGAGCTCGTGAATGTGCCTCGCTAATGACGCGCATGATTACAAATTAGTCAGAAACAACTTTAAACAATTGGAGCATCAATATCTGTAGCTTCGAGGGTGTTATGCGAGTGATGTATGCCTGCCATGGGGTTAATTCGGACCATTTGATTAACCAAGAAAGTAGAAGAGACTCGCAAAACTCGCCTCATAACGTGAACCGAAACAGATGATGCGAGAAACTGTTCATAAAAGGATATTCACGAGGGGGGCGCTTTTCGGGGAGAAATGCGCAGGACGTGACTGATGGGCGGAACCAGCGGGACTCCATCCCCGACTCAACCTTAACATGAATGGCTTGGAGCTGAAAGGGATATCGGTGTTATCAGATGCATTTAGCGGCCGCATCCTCGGTAACAGTGCCCGGTGCGTGCTGAACAGAGTAGGTGGAGGCGAAACAGGAAACGGCGATACATGATTATGGCAGCAGCGCTGTAAGATGTGGATGACAACAAACTACTTCCTGCTAAAAAAAGATGCTTCTCAAATGGGTGGATGCAACACGGAGAATGTGAAATCCAAAACCAGTTGTGTACGAGGAGTGCCTCGAGGACAGCATCAATGAATATCAAAGACTTCTTCGGATGCCTCGGGCGACACGAGCAACAGCGCGAGCCTCAGCAAGTTAGGCGATCTTGATGCCACAGCTGGTATCCCGCAGAGAAAAATCTGCGAAGCTGCCAGATGCGGGAACAAAATAGTGCCAATCGCAAAGTGCTCCCTCGCCAAGGCGGGGACGGTTTGTGCGGCCCGAGCAAAAGCTCTCCCCTGCCCAGAAATGTCTAAGTTGGCTCCCCGCAAAGGCGTGACATTACCACGTGATGCGCATCCTGGGAGCAAAGGGAGGAATTTCTCCCCGTGTGAATGCCCCTTAAGGAACAGTTTACGAGGAACACGGACCTTGTCTGTTGCTCGTGAATGCGGCAAAAACTCGCCTGCTCGGGAAAAGTGGTCTCCTGGAGTTCGACATCCTCTTCCGCGTAGACCAGGATCGTCTTGAGGGATTTGCGCAAGAACTCCTCGTTGAAGCTCTGGCTCGTGCCCACCAGTGAGCTCAGGGACATGGTCACCTGCATCTTCACCCTGGCAAAGTTCTGCACACACACCGCCCCCAGTCAACAAGATCTCTCTCTAGCGCCGTTTGTGGCTTCACTCTTTCGCACCGTCTGGAACCGATATTCAAGCTGGCAGTGGGGAACTATGCGGAGCGCAAGTTCATCTGCTTCTGGAACCAGGGTTGCAACAATGTCAGAATGCCAAGCTCTTATTGGCTGATTGAGAAAAATGGTATGTAGACCTCGAGGCATCTAGCATCGAGGTCTACCACTATCCTTTCGATCAGTCAATCAGAGCTCGGCGTCGTCCTGACGTCACTGGGACTTTTGAGCAAGAAGCAGACAACTCGTACTCTGCATAGAAACCTCCCTCCTAAAATTAGAGATTGAGTCTTTGCAGCTTCAAATTTCTAAAGCTTTCATTTTCATTTCTTACAGGAACAGAGCTACGTTTTTAAACTTGAGTATTACGGTTCACTCATCCGCATATTTTGCGGACAAATTTGTTTGTGTGCCAAACTGGCCAACAAATACCAGATGTGAATCCTGGCTTGCTAGGAATGCGGTGCCTGGAACGCGTCTCCGACTGGTGTGTTTACCGCGTCCAAAAAAACTGGTCCCTCAATGTCTGTATGATGACGTCATAGAAGTGTCATGCTGTCGCAGGTCGCAATCCTGGTGGCGTCCCAACAGTTGTGGTGTCCATGGCAGACGCCTGCTCTGCTGTAGGTCGCTCTCCACTGCGACAGTCCATGGAAGATGGGACGCCTGGGATGCCGTGATGACAGCGACACTCGTGTTTGCTCGTACTTTTCGCCAGCATTTCTACGGCCAACCGGCAGGATCGCGACAGGCAACAGCATGACACTCCGGCTTCTGTAATATCATTTGTTGCCACTTCGGGACCACTATTTATATATGGGCAGGAAGGGACACAAAACACACCAGTGGGAGACACGATCCAGGCACCATACTAGGAGGAGGCAGCGAATTTTCCAGCTCAAAGTTTTGCCGCCCGAGCGGGTAGAGGGACGTCTGACATGGATTGAGCCGGCATCTTTTCGCCTGCTCCTAGCATTTGGCCGGTCCAGATACTGACATTTCCAATCTCGAAGTTCTGTCGCATGAGCAGGTAGAGGGAGGCCGAGGCCTGGGAGCGCACGCTGCGGATGGCCGAGCTGCAGTGGCGCAGCAGAAGCAGGCACAGGTCCGCACACTGCTCCGTCTCCTCTTCAAACAGCAGCTCCGGAAACTGCACCCACCAACACACCTCTAAGAGCTGCCACAGAGCATCCCTCAGAATCCACACGCTCCACTCTTTGGACCATAACTGAAGCTTATCAGTCTGTGAGGAACGACTAACCCAAATAAAAAAGTCTATAGTGAAGTCAGTTTTGCAGGAAAATATATCTCTACATCAGCACTTCAAATGCCTGGGGTAGCACATATCCGTCTTTACCGAAGAAACTTCTAGTGTACTAAGGAGTGAGTGCGCTTATATATATCTATTTGTTCATTCGGATTCTCCCACAGTCCCCAAAAGGGCATTGTCGAGAGAGAGGGATCACAATCGATTTGTAGAAAATATATTCCAAAAATACGCACAAACAAACTTGATTGCCAGGGAAATACAAACATATCGCATAAGCAAAAAAGCATTAAGGGGAGATGCAAGTAAAAAAAAGGCAATTTTTTTTCAAAAATATGTTTTTGGGATATTAGGGTGCTTTATTATCTTGATCCTTCACCTTAAATGTATACAAAACATCAGGACCAAATATAATCGAGAGATTAGTCAAATACGCATTTGAGGTACCATAATATCTCGAGAGATGGCCCACCTAAAATCGAGAGCAAATTGGGTAAAAATAAGGAGTGGGCTAACATTCGGTTTGCAATCGAGAAAAGAATTGAAAAAAGGCTATTTTAGTACCTATGTGTGTCCCTGCCAAACTTGTTGGGTGGAAATACCTTGTCGTGATAACTCCAGCTTGCTGACTGGCACATTTTACTTCCTGCCAAACCTTGACGTCACTAGCTTTTCTGAAAATATGAACCTGCTTTCTGATAAACTCAATGTACAGAACTACCGTATTCTTATTCTTGGAGATTTTAATGCACCCGATATAAACTGGGATTTAAAACACACATCATCATCTTCTAGTCATGTCACACTAAAGGCAAATACTTTCCTCGATTCTATTAAACTTTACAGGGTTGAAGCAATTAAATAGTTTCAAAAACACCGTGGGAAACATGCTAGATCTCGCGTTCATAAACTTTAACAGTTGACAGCCTCATTCAATCTTCCAATCCTCTCGTTCCACCTGATGGGTGGCACATTCTTTTTTTAATTTCTTTCCAGGTTTTTTGTAAGAATACAAATATTTTGAGCTACGGCTCTTTTGCCCTAAATAAGGGTGACTATCTTAGCCTCTTTAAATTTTTAGACACTACCGATTGGTCAGCTATAAATGAAACAACAGATGTATATTGCACCACTGAATTACTTACAAACTGTATTATAAGCCCGCTTGAACGTTTCCTTCCAGAAAAGTCTCGTCACTCATCCCGCTATCCTCGTTGGTTCTCACACGAGCTTAGGTGTGTGCTTAGGAAAAAAACTGCTCTATCATAAAAAATACGAGCTTACGCGAGCGCAATTTTGGTAGAATATATTTCCAGAATCACAAGCATCAGCTAAATTGTTGATCAAGCGGGACAAGAAATCTTATCACGAATCGGTTGAACGCAGCTTAAAACGTGACCTCAAGTTTTTCTGGCGGTATGTCACGGATCGCATGACCACATCTTCCTCCGCGATAAACCTACGTGAAACATCGGATAAAGTGCTGAGTGAACCTGCATGTGTGTCAAACACTTTCGCTGACTATCTTCAGTCAGTCCTCTCCTTAAATCAAGCTGTGTGGAACGACGGCTGTCAAACTTTTTCTTTGTGCAGCGATAGTCTTTTGTTCAACATACATTTATGTTTGAGAAACAAAAGATCTAAATAAAGTCATTAGAAACGAGATCACTGCTTTCACTTTGATGTCAAACAAGAACAAACATGGCTGCTGGAATTTGCAACAAGTAGTTTCATAATAATAACAATAATAATATAATAATTCTTTAGTTTCTGTGCCCACAAAAACTTTTCAGTCTCCACTGTGATGCACTAAAATACTAAATACAAATACCGTATTTACTCGCATAATGAACGCACTTTTTTTTCCGAAAAATCGATGCAAAGTTGGGGGGGGCGTTCATTACGCGAAGTAAAATTTTTGCGTCCGTATTTACTCGGATAATGAATGGACCTTTTATGGGAAAGATCGACGTAACTTCTTACCTCTTTGAGCGCGGCGCGCGACTCCAAAACCAAACTGCGATGCGCAAAAAAAAAAATATTCCTCTCCTTTTTTTTTCTTGCTTCCGTGTTTTCTTTTTTGTTGTTTTTTCCGCCTTTCGTAAGTTGTTTTGTTTGCCCATGCATTCGCGACCTCGCTGCATAGGATAGAAAAGTGGGTTCATTTCGAGGGCTTCTCGCTTCTCTTTCCAAAGTGCGAGGAGGAGGGGAGGGCAGGATGGCTTCATTATGTGCGCTTTGCTTAGGCGAGGGCTTCTCCACTTTTCTTTCTAATCTCCTTGCGCGCGGCGCGCGACGCACGACCCCGGAACCAAACTGCGCTGTGCAAAAAAAAAAAAAAAGCTTCTCTTTGTTTTTTTTTCTCTTGGTTCCTTGGATTGTTTTTCTTTTTTTTTCCCTTTCGCAAGCTGAGGGCTTCTCTTTCTTATCTCCTTGCGCGCGGCGCGCGACCCAAAGTCCAGACCGCGCTGTGCAAAGAAAAAGAAAAAGAAAAAAACTCCTTTGTTTTTTTTTCTCTTGCTTCCGTGGATTCTTTTTTTTCCCGCCTTTCGCAAGCTGTTTCGTTTCGCTTTGCTTAGGCGAGGGCTTCTCCGCTTCTCTTTCTTATCTCCTTGCGCGCGGCGCGCGACCCAAAGTCCAGACTGCGCTGTGCAAGAAAAAGAAAGCTCCTCTTCGTTTTTTTTCTTTTCTCTTGGTTCCGTGGATTGCAAATAAAAAAAAGCTCCTCTCCATGTTTTTTTTTTTTTTGGTTCCGTTGGATCTTTTATTTTTTAACGCCTTTTACAAGGCGTTTTGTTCGCCCACGCATTCGCGACCTCTCTGTACCAGGATAGAAAAGTGCGTTCATTTCGTGCGCGTGGGGGGAGGGGGTCAAATTTTTGACGTCCGAGTTGGGGGTGCGTTTATTACGCGAGGGAAAAAAAAGTCCAAATTTTGAGAGCCGACTTGGGGGGTGCGTTCATTACGCGAGTGCGTTCATTCGTGCGAGTAAATACGGTACCACAAAAAATCTCATTAAGATATCTAGGCGCAAGACATCCATTCGCGAACAGGCAAGGTAAATTCTCGAAGACACATGAAAATATCCAGGTGATGTTCCTTATTGAAGGCCAATTGAATCCGCGACAAAGGAGATACAGGGGACGTGCAAGATGGATAAAACGTTAATACATTCCGGCTGGCCCTTGATGGAACATGAAAGTCAATGGATCGTAGTAAATTCATTGACCTGACGTGACCATGAACAACTTTATAAAGAGAAACAAAATCTCTAAACCGCCTCCTCACGGCAAGTTTATATAATTCAAAACCGTGAAGTAGTGTTTCATAATGATAAAAGACCTCCTTCCAATGTAGCGGTCATACACAATTTTTATCACCCGCTTTTGTACATTTTCCATTTCTGTTGCCTGACCAAGAGATAATGAATTCCAGATTACCGATCCAAATCAGGGGCGGATCCGGAACTCCGTTTTGGGGGGGGAGGGGGAGGGGGGGGCAGAAAATTTGAAAGGATACTATTCTCCCATTTTTTCTTGTGCACCGGGGGGTCCACCCATGGCAAATTGCCCTCCGAGAAGTGGGAAGGGGGGGGGGGGGGGGCGGCCGCCACTGTCGCCCCCCCCCCCCCCCCCCCCTTGGATTCACCCTGAGTCAAATTCTAACTGTGATCTAGTAACTAGTGACTTAAACAAATGCAACAAACAAGAGGGTGATGAGAACCGCCGACATAACCTAGAAATAATGCCTAACACTCTTGACGCAGCATTAACAGTTATAGACACGTGTTCTTTGAAATAAAGTGAACTGTCCATACGGACACCAAGATCCCTTACAAAAGATACCCGGGGTATCAAGGCGCCTTCAAGGTTGTAAGAAAAAGAAATGAATTCATGTTTTCCAGATAGTACAATATGTTTACTTTTCTCGGGATTAAATGACAAATGGTTTTTGAAGTATCAATTTGAAACATGTTCTATGTCTGCTTGAAGACGAGTGCAGTCCAATACTGACCTCACACTTAAAAATAGTTTAACATCATCGGCAAAGAGAAGAATTTTTGCGTCACTAACGCAGGAAACAATATCATCTATAAACAAAATAAACAAAAGTGGTCCCAGGATTTCTAAACCTGGGGCACCCCAGATTTAGAAACAAACTCGTCGGAGTAGCTTTCTTCAACACGAACAGAGTTTTGACGACCTCTTAAATAACTAGAAAACCATGCGCACAGATGTGGGCTGAAACCATGCAGAGCGAGCTTTTGTAGAAGTAAATCATGACTAACACGGTCTAACGCTTTCGACGTGTCGAAATAAATCGCATCCACCTCTCCCCTACTCGACACAATTGGCGCTGAGAAATTTAAAAATGCGCATAAGTTAGATTCTACCAATCTCCCCTTTAAAAATCCGTGCTGAGCTTCAGTTATTACCGGGCTCAGGTAAAAGTAAAGGCTCTTATGGACTAGTTTTTCAAATACTTTTGCAAATCCACATAAAAGTGACACCGGCTGGTAATTGTCTACCAATGTAGAATCACCGGATTTAAAAATAGACACAACTGCAGAGAATTTCCAGAGTTTGGGGAAATAACCCTGTGCAAGAGACAAGTTGAAAGTATGCATTAAAACTGGAGCAAAAATAGAACAACGACCTTTTATAATAAAACTAGGTATGCCGTCAATGCCGGTTGATAGTTTGGGTTTCAGTTCTTTTATAGCTCCTAAAATGTCTTCAATGCAAACAGTAAATGTAGACAGATAATCGGAACACTCAACATCAACGGAACTAAAAGAGCTGCTCGTGGGAAAAGAAAAATAGCGGGAGTTGCAATACATACACCACATACTTTTTGAGCCTCGCTTCTTTTCATGAGTGCGAGTCATTTCACAACCACTAAAATGTTTAGAGGAAAATCTCCTCAACCGACGTAGAGTAGGCTCGCGATAATTCGAACTCGGATATTTTGTACTTACGGTTAATTCAAATAAAATTCGAAATTTCGGTTGTCCCGATATGTTTTTAATGTATTTATAAGCCGCTAAACTCGAACGGCATTTTCGTGTAATACATAATTCTTGTTCTCGCGGCCCCATAGGCAACCGGTAATGCAGTTTGGCACTACACGTTGCGCCATCTAGCGGCTGCAAAATAAAGGAACTGGGTAGGCCAGGACGACGTGGGTCGCGGGGGCTGCGGGCGGGCGCATTCAGAAACCATGTGTGAACGTTGCACTTCGGATCGGCGTAAGCTTTTTTGGAACCGTTTTTCGTAAAAGCAAGTCTCAACTTCACGTTTCTATATGACCTCACCGGGTTCCTGTAACATGTCGCCTACTCCTAGAGTTCCCCCCAAAAAAATAAACGTTGCTACATGCTGCGTGAAAGAACTGCCACAGTCGCGAAGGTGACTCAAGCGTCAAACTTACCGCTTCCCTTCGAGATCTTGGGAAGCGACAAGGCGACAGAAATGGATTACTGCAGTGTGATGCATCACGTAAGTGAATTTTACAGAAACTGTTGAAGTGAACGAAGATATATGTGCAGGCTTGGAAAGCAGTCTGACAAACTCGTTTTGCAGACTACTCAGCAAAATAACATATTTATACAAGTTGTATTACGAGTCGCTTAGACAGCCCCATAGAGAAACACGGTGGGAACAATCAGGCCGATTGTTGCTTCGCTGTGACGTCGAGAATCGGGCGATCAGGTCTTCAAGCGAGAGGCCCGTCGGCCCGTTCTGGCACTCCGTTCGGCACGCGCGGTCGCAACCAAAACCTTCCAATCCTGCGAGTTTTCAAATAGTGGATTTTCGTAGCACAAAGTTTTGTTTGTTTCAGCAACCAAATTTAATGCTGAGTCTGGTAACAAATGAGACGGCGTGCAGAAAGCAGGATGCTACAGTTTTTCTTTAGAAAAAGCTAGTGCGAAACGTAAATATCCTTCTTACATATACACTTCGTTGCCTGTCGCTTCTTTACACCAGGCTTTGCAATGTGCATACGGTTCTCTAGCATGCAGAGGTTGGTTCTAATTACCCAAATTTTATTCTAGTGTGTGTGAGCGTCGGGAGGAGAGGACGGTTGGGTGAAACGCGAGCGGGGGCCAGCCGGCGAGGAAAGAGGAAGAGCGTGCTACACAAGGCTGGGGCCGGGCAGGGCCCATGGCAATTCGGGGATAGAGCCGTTCTGGCAGGGCCCATGGCAATTCCTGGGAGAATTCCACCAGCGAGGTTCGGATCAGGACTGGCGGAAACGGCGAGCCCTGGCCATACCGGCCTAGGCTATGACCATCCCGGAGCGGCTCCGCAGCGAGACCCTGCCTGTGATAGCCCGGAGCAGCACTGGCGTACGGGAAGGACGATCCGCAGGTCTGGGGACCCTATGTGGCGCTTTTTGGAACTCCCACGGCGACTAGGGAGAAGGAAGTGACATCAACAACGAAGCAAACGCAGATTGGATGTTGATTGGTGCGAGTCGCTGATGACGAATTTCCGCAGAAGAAAACAAAGCTCACTTTTTCTTTGTTTTCTTCTGCGGAAATTCGTCATCAGCGACTCTCACTAATCAACATCCAACCTGCGTTTGCTGCGTTGCTGACGTCACTTCCTTCTCCCTAGTCACCGTGGGAGTCCAAAAAAAGCGCAACATAGGTCTCCTGGACATGGACTCCGACTGCGAGCTCAGAACGACGGGCGACAACCATAGGGTCGGCAGGTCCGGACTGCCGGCTCTCGAAGATGGGCAACTGGGTAGTACAGTAAACCGATGCGCTGCCTTGTCATTGTGTTGTGTCCCTTCCTGGGAGACGAGCGAAGCACATACCGATCGGGCGCCGATTATTATATAGTGGTGAAGACAACTCAAACTGGTGTCCAAATGACAACTCTAGAATATGCTCTAAACACTTGTACCTATCAAGGCTCCTGATGGTCTTAAAAAAAAAACGCATAAAAGAACCAGGGACACGGCGTGCACATACACACGAGGACTGCTGAAATCGGGGTGGCCGCCACTCGCCACGGCCCGACGGGCAGACTGGCCTCCCCAGTAACACACACGCCTCCGCTCGTGGCGCTGAATGCAGCACTCTCGTGGCACCGCCTGGCCATTGCCGGCTGGCTATTGAGCGCGCTTCTTACCGAGCACCGAGGAAAAGAAAGACCCGTGGAGCTCGGTTGAGCGGGCGTTGCTCGGTAGGAAGCCGAAGCTCTCGCCTGGCCGTCATCAGTAACAATGGTAAGCTGAGCAGCTAAAAGCAGACTCAACAAGCAGGCCGTTGAGAGCACCCACCTTAAAGACCAGAGACCGCTGGGTGGCAAAGAGGCTTTGGAGCACCAGGGTGCTCTGGCTGCAATCCAGGGCATGCAGGAGCACTCGCAGCACTGTGCCCAAAACACTCTGCTGGGAGTCCGACTGGGACACCACCTGGGAACACGTTGGCCCACTTCGTTTCCTGCCCATCTGCTTGTGCATCGGACATCCTTCGATATACTCCTCCGCTAGTACTAATCTCTCTTATGAACCGCCCAACCACGAGCTTGGCTCGTGTTTCGGCTGCGGAGCTTGTTTTGTGCGCTCTACGGCAATGGCAGCACTTCCACTGTTGCTCCGCCCCCTTCAGATTTTTTTGTTGTTTGCTTCGAATAACCAAAGATGACTGTTTTTTCCCCGGGAAAAAGATATTTGACGTCTGCAAGTGCCATTGATCACTAAGACAATTTGTTGGATCGCACTGGACTGTGAGTGCCTAAGTTACAAATATTGGCGTTGAAGTAAAGTAAAACGCTGCTCCATGTGTGCATACACACCTTCAAGTCCGTTGCACTCGCAAATTTTTCACAAAGGGTTAACACAGAGTCGGTTCTTGATCGGTATCCGAGCGTGTGAAGGTACAGAAATGCAGCACTTCGTTGTCCCTAGGCATGTCCTTTCATCACATCGCCTGACAGTGGCACTTGCGTTAAACAAGTTTTGCCTTTTTCCTCTGTGTTTTCCTAGAAATTTCTACGGGTTCTCAAAGGCAGCTATGACCATTTACACAGGGTTTTCCAAAACCTCTTCTGCGAATGACGGCGTACGAGCAGAAAACGTGTCTTTAAGCACCCAGCCGCCCAGCCACTGCAACGCTTCACCCGGCAGATTTACACGGGCCCAAAATGGCCGATTCGGAACTTCCAGTGGCCGCACTTGCGTCGCAGCGACGAAGTGGGGATGCGCGATCCAGCAAATTATCGTAGAGGTCAGTGGCAAGTGTGCGGAAAGGCTGCATGGCCACATCTCTTCGACTCAAAGGTCCGTTTTAGCCGAAAACAAATACACAAACATTTATTTGAAAGTGACGAGTGCTCTGCCATTTCTGAGGATGAGTCATACCGCCTCTCCAACGACTCGGAAATTTAATTTAAAATAGAAAATTTGCGCGAAAATGAAAGGAAACATGCACTTGACCTCAAGATGTTGTTTGTTGCTCTTCACCTTCCTGTTTCCAAAAGTAGCACAAAGTAAAGGACTACAGACTGGACCCATTGGAGGGCCAGAAATAGCAAGAGCAACATACAATATTTGGAGGCTAAGGAAATGTCTGCTTTCACTTCCGTGCAAAGTGCCGAACTTGAAGAAATTGTTGCGGTATGTTTTATTATAATAAATAAATAAATATGATAATAAATAAAATGTGTAACCACATTTTATCTGTGTGTCTCTTGGGTGTGTGCCTTGTGCTGTTGTTGTTATGTATGGGTTAATCCTGCAGATAAAGTTGGGAAAACATTCAGCATGTTTTGAGCTACACTGGGTGTTTATTTAACAGCGTTTGCGAGCTCAAAAGTCATGCAATATCCTGCCAAATTTAGGCAAATTTTTTCTCGCTAAATTCAGGAAGTCCACTAAATTTGATGGTCTTTCAGGACTGTTTTAGGGGCGAAGCTCCTTAGGGGCTAGCCATGTCCCTAGGTGTCAGTAGCTCCGGCGTCCGGTGCTGATGCTCCTGCTCGTGAGCTCGTGTAGGGCAAAAAAAAAAAAAAAGATGAAAAAAAAAAATAATAATAAAAAATGATAAAAAAAAAAGATAAAAAAAATCTGTTTGCGCAGTCGACAGGATTCGAACCTGTGCTAGGGATACCCCAATGGATTTCTAGTCCATCGCCTTAACCACTCGGCCACGAGTGCCGGGACGAGTAGGGGGCTCTGAGATGTAGTGGTAACTAGAGAGCTGGGGATGTCGGGGATAAAATGTTGCATGTAGTCGCTCAACGTCTATACAGGAGAGGGCGCTGCGGTCAAATGCGCATATAATCGCGTTAAACTTTGCATGCATTGGCTCAACGTTTATAGACGAGAGGGCGCTACAGTCAAATGCTCAAATGCGTATATAACCATGTTCAATACCATACATTCTTTTTCTGACATGGATGAAAACGAACGAAAGGCTCGGCATGCTGCGGCTCAGCGTCTACGCAGACAAGCACCACCAGAGCTTTGCCCCAATCAACATCATTCACCACGTGGAGATGCGGTCAATTTTTTCATGGCAGTTTTTCGTGGCGGTCTTTCGTGGGATCATGTCAAAATTTCCTCGAGGATACAAGCTCTTCAGATTCTGTTTTAGAGCCAAGTGTTCTCCCCAAATTAGAAATTAAAAGTGATCTGCAAGCGCAAGAAAGGACAGTTTGCCTCTACATTTCAAAACATGCCACAAGACCATATTTTAGACATAATGAAAGTGATAGTTAGTCATGTGCCTTGTACTTTTTTTACCATGGCCATGTACTGCATCCTCATGTGACCCATCCATGATTAGGTGACCATATGACCGGAAGTCTTATGAAACATTGTCTACATCACCCATAGTTATGATCTTCCGTTAATTACCCCTAGTCACCTGACTAAGGCCAGGCAACGCTTTGTTGCGCAACTCATAATCATGCGACTAGAATCTCATAATGTGCATTCACGTGACCCACGACCATGCTACTCACGGTCCCGCTATTTTTTGTAATGTGACAGAGAGTCAGCTGACCCTTGCCAACTAATGTTTTGCCACGGGACATTATACATTGTGCCTGTGTAGACTAGACTACCACAAGACGCAATAACTGCGAAAAACTTTTAGGAACTAAAGCAATTATAATTTATTTGTAATAGACTTTAGTAGATTCATATAAAATGGCATGCACTGATAGCAGGACTAACACAAAAAGGATGTGAAACAATGAGAAAAAACAAAACAACGGAAAAGCACACTTCCTTACTAACAGTGGTCAGTACCAAATTTGTTTACGAGCAAAATGTCTGTAGACATTTATGAACAAACAAATGTGGGTGCACAATGTGTGGGCCACACGTAGTGCAACCACATTTGTGACCCACGATCTTACGATTTGCCTGCCACAAATCATAGTTAATACTACTACTACCGTAAAATCCTGAGCAAGCGCCCACTAAAAATTGAGGATAACCACATAGAACTGAGGGATGGGCACTAATTAGGTCAACAATATGTAAAGATATGTCCTTCGTGTATTCTCCGAATATTACAAAATTGAGGGCTGGGCTCTTCTTCTAGAATGGGCGGATGCTCGGTATTTTAAGGTAGTCGTATCGATAATACTCGCGCTTCCATGACAATTTGTCAAGAAGCCACTTGTTCTTGCGACCGAGTCCCTAACCTTTAAAGTTGACCTAAACACCAGTGACCAGGTGCGGAGTACGGTGAGGGGCCGAGAAAAACGGAGAGAGGAGGGAGGAGTTCCAGACCTGGACGATGAGCTCGAGGACGTCCAGAACGGTGGCAGTCACCTCGGTGGCCAGGTTGCCCTCCATGTGAGCCTCCACCTCCACCTCCACTTTGGGCCTGGAGGGAACACCTTCATCTGCACCCAGAGCAAGCTCCCTCTCTAATTTACAGGGTGTCCCCCCAAAAAAGATTTATGCCGCTGTTTTCACCGCTAAACTGAACTACGAATTGCCCACAGCTCATTCTCCTCACAAATGTAGCGCTAGCATACCAGATGCCAGAGTTGCAGGAGTATGCTAATGTTATCTCATTCAAAAGTTGGAAGTGATGTTCTCAAAATTTAAATGGGAAAATGTGGCCCGTTTCCAGTAACTGGCGCCATTCAGCTCCGTGTATTCGAGAACACCGTCAGCCGCCATTTTCCGATTGAAAATTCCAGAAAGTCACTTATAACTTTTGAATAGGATAATCTGAAACTTTGGCATCTGGTACAGACCGCTAGCACTATATTTGGGCAGAGAATGAGCATTCCGCGATGCACAGTATTGCAATGAAAAACCCTCTATTCTTTTTTGGGGGGGGGGACACCTCTACTATATTACAGCGGTAGCTGTTACGGACCAAGCCCCCCAGTTTTGCGACGGCGTGAGCGTAAATGAATTCAGTTTCCCCGCTAAATTTAACGGACAAATTGACCTCTTGTGACCTATGCACCAATTCAGTTTCCCCGCTAAATTTGGTGGGAAAATTGATGTCACGTAACCTGACGTCACGTGACCTACGGACGAATTCAGGTTTCCCGCTAAGCTGTCATCAGGAGTGGAGGGAATTACTAGCTTGACAATCAAAGGTTGCGCTAAATTGCTTTGTCAAGGGTTGCTTCACATATTTACCTTATCACCTGAATCTGGAATTACTTTTATTTAGTGCATGGAAATGCCCTGTTGTAGTGTCGCTGCATGAATCGGGTGCCAGTGTTAACAATTATAGACCTGTCTCTCTGCTCTGTAGCCTAAGGTTTTTGAAATCCTCTTGCAAACCCACCTCGAAGCATATTTTTCACGAAAGATTATTCCTGACCAACATGGTTTTGTGAAAGGTTAAGGAAACATACACATATGCTCCTTCTTGAGTCGTGTCGTACCATTTGTGCATGACCGAGAAAAAGTGGATGTAGTGTACTTGGATATGACCAATGCATTTGATAAGGTCAATTATAAACTACTTTTGAGTAAACTTTGCAACTACGCTCTATCTCCTATGCACTGTCGTGTAGTTTACAGTTATTTATCCAAACAAGTGAACTTTGCACAAGTTGATTTAACCTGAGACTGGGGTAGAGAAGAAGCATCAAAATGTAGAAGGGACAAAAAATAGACAGGACGACGTCTCTAACTCAGCTAACTGGTTTATTTAGTCCACCTCCTTATATAGTCTCAATCTCAAGGTCATCTCCACCAACACAAAAGGACGAAGTCTATACAGTTCAAGCGCCACAGTCTTCACCACACAATGCAAGAACGTTGACAACCTTTACAGGTCGACGCGATAAGGCAACATCTATTGACCTTCAAACTTGAACAAAAGGATCTCTTTCCCTACTATTCCAGACACAGTTCATACTTCTGAATCATAACTCGCCCTCTCCACAAAAAAAAAAAGAAAAAAGTTCAGAAGTATGAACTGTGTCTGGAATAGTAGGGAAAGAGATCCTTTTGTTCAAGTTTGAAGGTCAATAGATGTTGCCTTATCGCGTCGACCTGTAAAGGTTGTAAACGTTCTTGCATTGTGTGGTGAAGACTGTGGCGCTTGAACTGTATAGACTTCGTCCTTTTGTGTTGGTGGAGATGACCTTGAGATTGAGACTGTATAAGGAGGTGGACTAAATAAACCAGTTAGCTGAGTTTGAGACGTCGTCCTGTCTATTTTCTGTCCCTTCTACGTTTTGATGCTTCTTCTCTACCCCAGGCTCAGGTTAAATCAACATGGTTAATATTCACCAGCTCGCCTGCACCCTTACGATTTTTTGTACAAGTGTCCGGTCGCTTTTCTGCTCCTTTTGTATCTACTTCTGGTATAGGGCCTTGGCCCTCTATTATTTCTGATTTTTGCGAATGATATTGCTTTATGTATTTAGTATATGCAATTGCCTGTCAACTGCTAACAATATTAAGCAGTTTACAGCGGTGAATACGGTAGAGAACTGTGAGCGTCTTCAGCGAGATATAAATTGTATTTCAGCGTGGTGCTCTTCGAATGGCCTTCTGAATGAAGCAAAGATGAAAGTTACGTTGTTTGCTAGAAAGCGTGATGTTTTTAGCCGTTGCTACGCATTGGAAGTTATTACTCACGTAAATATTGTCCACAATCTAATAGTTCCCGTGGATGCTGCAATTAATTTTAGTCAGCACGTAACTTCAGTTACGAATGCATAATTTAGAGTTCTCGGTGCCATCAGGCGTGTTACAGATAGTTTTGCGGAACCATATTGTTTTTTTGCCTATTTTGTTCCATCACATGTTTCCACATTGAATACGGCTTGGCTGTCTGGAACTGTATTGGATCAACTGATTCGAGAGTAACTGAGCAGATACAGAGCACATTCTTTTGCACGTCATATGGCAGATCCCTTCAACCTAAGAATTACTTGAGATACAAAAATATATGCGCAGACTAGTGAAGTTAGAAACGTTGCACAACGGGAGAACGGTGCAGGATTTGATGTTCCTGTCTTGAACGGTGTTTTTGATTCGCCTTTGCTGCTCAGCTACATCTGCTTATGTGTTGCATGGAGGTATTCTAGAGTGCATTTATTGTTTTATCCTCCCGATTTGCATCACGCTTATAACCGACATATAACCGTACAAAACAGTGCTGCAAGTAGCACCTCCTGACATTTTGAATGACACGCGTAGCTTTTCCTTCCAATGTTTTGTCTTTGTTTCTATTGTGTTTTTATATTAGTTTAAGAGGAGTGGGAAAGTGCACCCCTAAACAGCATGAAGCTGTTTGTGGACACTGAAAATTAGTGAAGGAGTGAATGAAAAAAGGGGGCAGCCAGAAGTCGGTAGCGACATGTGTTGAAGAAAGCCAAGCGTAAGTGGCGTAGCTTTGCAATATACACTGCTATTTGGGCTCAAGGTACACCATTACTTTGTGTGACTTGCGGTAAATTGGATCACCTCCAAGAAGAATACAGCGGTAAATTGGAATCACCTCCAAGAATCTAAAGTATGTGTTACACATTTCTTAATGTTTTCCCTGGTGTTTCCTTAAACACATTCCGCGTTAAAAGAAATGATTTAAACGTAAGAAAGAAATATACAGTCGACTCTCGATAATTAAAAGTCGCTTTACTCAAATTTGCGGTTAGTTCGAAGCAGGGATGCGGTCCCGGCAATACACGTACGAATCTATGGGAAAAAAAAGTGTGGTTCTTTAAAGTTTAACCTCTGGGTCTGGTTTAATTGAAGGATTTTTTTATGCGCTCGAGAAGCCCGGCAACTCGGAGAGTATGAAAAAAATTCGCGATTATGCTGACCACACTTAAACCACCCCCGTGAGTGAGTGAGAGAATTGCAGAAGGAAATACAAAGGAAGTGAAGCCTTGCCGCCCCAGTGCACACTTTGTCGCTTTTATTTACTGCGTGCACGGCCGAAAAAAAAGAGAATGAGCGTGACTTGCAAACAGGCTGCTAGGCGGCTAAGCCAATTAAGCGGCCAAGCCAAGCCAAGCCAGACTGGCTGTGGGCCATGGAGGTAGGAATAAGAGGAGGCAACATACCGGCTCAAGCTAGCCAAATGAGAAAATCCCAAAGGAAGCCGGAAGTAGAAGGGGTGGTTGGTGGGAACGCCCCCAAGGGTGCCCAGGCAAAAATCAGCCCACTTCCAGCTGGATTATGACACTGGTCCCAGCTGGAAATGAGGCAGTCCAGCTGGATTCCAGCTGGACCCAACTGGAATCCAGCTGAACTGCCTCATTTCCAGCTGGAACCAGTTCCATAATCCAGCTGGAAGTGGGCTGATTTTCGCCTGGGCGCCCAAGTTCGTCCAGTAACGTCTTTTGGTATTGGTCATCGTTGGGGGCGTGTCACTCCACACCGGAAGTCTCCCCCGGCTTCACCTCTGGTGGAGTCGTGTTACCTCCAGAAGCTTCCTACCTCCATGCTGCGGGCATTGGGCTGCCATTGCCAGAGCAATTACGAAAGTGGTCACGGTTGCGCGGCGCGTACGGCCAACAAAGCTTGGTTCGAAGCATTACCCAGTCCTACGAGAGGTTTTGTCCATGAAATATATTGAGGTACCCACACACATGCCATGGTCCGTATTCCACTTCCAAACAGTGACAAGCGGTTAGGCGTAGGAACGTCACTTTCCATGCACCACAGAGTAGAATTAGGCATTTTCTTAGACAAAAAGAAACGGCTCAAGGTGCCCTAAGAGAGGTTGGCAATTTCCAGAGCGTAGTTAATACTGCGCGCCTTTGCTAGCAGAATACTGCACATCTCCGTTAGCGAAGGCAAGCAAAAAATCTACTTCTCCCGGCGAGTACCGAATAAAAAACAAACGGTTCGAGTGTGTTTTTTTTAATTCAAAGTATGTTTAATTTCCAGCATTTTGCTGACCCCGTAGGCTTTGGATTATCGAGAGTGTACTGCAGATGTATAAAACATCAGTTACGAGTCAGCATTCGTCTACTTCTTCTAATGCTAGTCCTTTACACCATATTTGTTTTCAGGAATGAAGCGTCATTTTGGGCACATACTTTAAAAAACTGCTAGTCCAGATACAGTTGAACCCTGTTATAAAAATGCAGTTTTCCACTCGATAACTGGTTCACGCTCTACAACAACCATTTTTCGAGACTTGGGAGCTTGTTATGTAGAGCACGGCACTAGACAGTCAATGTTATGATCTTGAGGTCTCGTGCAGTCGGAACGTCCCCCCCGTCCTCACCTGTCAAAACTGTCCGAACCGTGGCGCCACTGCGTCTGGTCCTTCCGCCACCTGAGACGGTCTCCTTGCGTTGGTGTCTGCAGCTGCGCACTGCGCTCTGGAAGGAACCGACGGCACTGAACAAACCAGTGCCACAAACGCAGCAAGCTCACTCTACTACATTTCATAATAAATAATCCATTCATTCTGCTGCAAAAATAAAAAAATAAAAGTAGAAAATAGAAACCACAGTGGGAATTATCTATGAATGCGATAACATTTATCCTTAAACACACGGGCAAGTGTTCGGTCTCGACGACCAAGAACTGGTGCATAGGTCGTGACGTCAATTTTTCCGTTAAATTTAGTGGGGAGCCTGAATTGGAGCATAGGTCATGACGGTAATTTTCCTGACAGTGCGCATAGGCCATTGATCACCAGCGCCGTCAAAAAATTAAATTTAATGCGGAGAATTTTGCTCTACAATCTCTTGGATAGCCGAAAAACTGTAGTTTCGGTTTCAACCTAGGTTTGAGCTTGATTACAAGCTGGTGTGCTGTCAAAAAAAGCTCCAGGTACACCTAAGCACTTCTTATGAGTTGTGAATGCGAAAGCATGCAAGCCGCTCGTCTGCTTCCTTTTTCGTCTGCTGCATACTTTTTGTCGCCGGTCAGCGCGCGTGCTCCCCTGGTGACCTTGGACGCTCCGTGTTAACGGTGCACTGATGGACACGCAGCGCCATGGGGTGAGCGGTCATGGAAACTGACGAACGCAGCGGCCAATGGGAGCCCCGTCGACGTGCGCCAGCCAATGGAACCGAAGGCGAAATTCATCAGCTTTGCTTCGCTCCTTTGGGATCGGGGAAACTAGGTGCCATTTTCGCGCTTCAAACTAATCACGTCAGTTCGCTCCATGGGACAGTTAATGCTTTCGCATTAATAGTCCTGAAAATGGTGGTTGTACTTGTCTAACATGGATAACTGCTTTCATGAGCCTTCATAACAAAGATGGCATCTTTTACATAGTTCAACTGTGTAGTGGCATATATTTTAGACCTCGAGAGCTCTGGGGACACTTTAAATGGCATTATAGACATCTCTTCACAGATGGTTGTCGCTAAGCATCCAATATAATTTCCAATGCTGTCCTGAGAAGGCGTGCACGTTGTATGTCACCAACAAGGTGGACAAAAATGCTAAGTACGAAGGAACTGCAATCGAAGTTATGACAAGACCAAGGTAAAAAAATTGACCGCATCTCCACGTGGTGAATGATGTTGCTTGGGGCGAAGCTCTGGTGGTGCTTGTCTGCGTAGACGCCGAGCCGCAGCATGCCGAGCCTTTTCATTCATGTCAGTAGGAGAATGTGTGGTTTTCTTCTTTAGGACGACGAAAAGGACCTGTAGGGGGGACTCCGGGCCGAATAAAACGACAGTGTCCCCACGAAGCCTAGCCGTACGTCTGAATTCCGGCGTACTTCGATTTTTAGGAGAGGGGAGTATGGCGCACCGTGCATTCACGAGGGCGCTTATCAAATCAACCTGGCATAGGTGCCGCGGGGCAGCTAAGCAGTTGCCTCGCCTCAGACACGATCACATCGTCGTGTCGCTGCGGGGTCGATCGGGATCTCGATCTCGGCTCCCGACGTGCCGCTTTCTCTCCTAGCCACTGGATGGCGCTGCAGGCGCCCCATGGCGGGCGAGGAGAAAACCTCCTCGCCCCTCGGTCGAGATGGTCGGGTAACCGGGAGGCAAGAGTCTCTTAGGATTCCGATCGGGCTCAAGATAGGCAAGTGCAAGCAACTGCTCTCAGGGCAATAGCGGGACACGAGGCCTAGGGGCTCTTTTTGTGTTTAGCCTTGGGCTTAACGTACGTTTGTAAATATTTGAGTAATGTCGCGTGTATTTGTAGTATAGATTGAGTGTTTTGTAGCGTTGTGTTTTATGTACCAATAAACGGGGAGCGGAATCCCGCTCCCATGAAAGAACCAGGCTGGACTCGGGTTGTTGACGGACCACGTGGGAAACGGCGTATCGGCGGCGGTACGCGAATTCCTACAATTCGTAGCACCAAAGCGCGACATCGTGGCATTCGTCATGTACATGTACATGTTCTTTCATCGACCAATCAAGCGCAGCAAATGTCCCGTGACTTGCAGTTTTAGTATGCGTGTTTGTGGTTGTATCTCTTCGAGCCTTCGACTCTGCTCTGACCTAAGACGAAACAAACTATACAGTGAGTAGAGACGTCGTGAAATTCGTATTTGTACAATTTTTATTTCATTCTACTTTTCCGAATATTGCGGTCAACCAACGTTACTAAAACACTCAGTTGGGAAACTCACCCTCGAAACCTAGGCCGATGGCATCCACCGAGACCAAGCTAAATACGATAACAGCGCCACCCTTTAGCGACGAGTTGAAACATAAAAGTTGCTTTACGTAGCTACTGCGTGATGGCCCTGCGAGATGGCACCACCGGCCCTTGTCCGACTCGACCTGAACCAATACATGCAGCCGTGCAGTTCCCGGAGTAGATGCTGCGGGAGAAATGGCGGCGATCGCCACTAGCTCGGTTCTCGAGTATGGATCGGAGCCACTTTTTTAAAGCAGGTTCTATGGCAGTTTCCCAACTGAGTGGTTCTAGTAACGTTGGGGTTGACCAATAAAATATTAGATTTTTTGCTTTAAGCTCATCTTGGCGCGGGTGTGGTGCAATTCTTAGCAAAAGTAGCATTTTTCCGCAAGATGCAGCGAAGTTTCTTTCATGGTGCGATTTGGCACAAATGGCGCGACGCTTCCATCGCCGAGAAGGGGCAGATGGCATAAAACAAACGTCGCGGTACGTTACCTGGTCCACCGCCCGAGCCGGCATTGTTTCCGCGCCGCCGCATCATCATCTCGCTTCTGGCGCTAGAATGACCCAAAATGGCATCCTCCAGCTTCGACTTGATGTCAGAGGTCTTCCGCAGCGTCTGCTGGGCAAACCTCCGCATCGTCTTCTTTCCCTGCGGTAGAACGAAGGCGCAACCTGAGGCACACAGTGGCGAAGGAACAGCTGGAGTGGGATGCATATCGACTCTCATGGAATGCAAAATGACACCAGCAATTCTCACGGTGGAGGCTCGTACGCCACTGAAGCAATGCGGGAGAGCGACAGAAATAAAACTCGGGCCCTCGGAGGGATGCACCCAGAGGATGCCACAATTGGAACCATGTCACGGCGAGGAGATCCGTGGTCAAGTGCATTAACCCACCACAGCTTGGAGGACGTGGAGCTCGTGCCTCCACAGTTATGGTGCTTCGCGGAAATTCTATGACGACCGTTTACATTTGCTCAGCATCTGTGCACTTGAATAAAGCCGACTACCTTCTCATTTTGCACATTTTACATCCTTTTGCTGCAAAACACTTTATTGCCCCCGCCAGACAGCGAGAAATGCCCAAAGCACGGCACTGTCTGGCAGGGGCAATCGAGTGTTTTGCGGCAAAAGGACGTAAAACATGCAAAATGAGAAGTTAGTCGGCTTTGTTCGAGAGTACACATGCTGAACAAACAAAAGTTTAATGTGCCAGACACTCGTGAACCAAGCTTTGGATCACTATGCCTAGCCTAGGCCAAGTCACGAAGACACGAGCATCAATGCGCAGGCAGATAGATAAATCTCGACACAATTCTTTCGGTGCCGCTAAAAGATCGGCTAGCCGCAATCCTTCCTTTGACATGTAGCAACACAGTTGAAGCATGGAAGGGAAAAACTGCTAATCAAACAGAAACTAAGAGAGACATGAGAAAAATTTCTGCAATGCATATAAGTCGCATCGTTGTATAAACACACACAAAGAAAAATGGCTAAAAAAAAACCGCGACCTATACACTGAAAAATACTATACAGTGCAACCCATTTATAACGATAATGAGAAAACCTGAAATTTCAATCGTTATAACCGATTATCGTTGTGTCCGGACTAGAAACTGATCCCCTCCAGTCTAGAAACTCTAGAAACTGATCGTTATAAGCGGCACATCGTTATATTGTCACGAATGACGAGGTGAAGAAACAAAGAATAACTAAGGAAACTGAAACGCTTAATGGGGCAAACTTGCGCTCAAAACAAAAAGGGAACAGAAGCTAACAACGGAGCGTCGCAAGCGTCCAAGTCGGCATAACAGCAGGATTGAACGCTGGGGCGAGACTGACTCCGGCTTGCCATGCAGAACACCTTTCGTAGCCGCGTGGGTTTCTGCAACATTCGGCCTAGAACGTTCAGCGCACCACTAAAGCCTTCGAAGCATGCTTTTAAGCGCGTACCCCCTGGTCACAGTGTCGCCCGGGCGTGCACTTCAATGCATGCTTCAAAGGCTCCGGTAGTGCGATACGCAGACCACGGTAACGGTTTGCTAAAAGTTCCTATTGGGAGGACTGCGAGCCGGACTCGACCCATGGGCTGGGTTTTGGAGACCCTTGCCCTCGACCATTGCATCGACTTCGCAAACGCACAGGTGATTGACGCAGAGTCAAATATCCCAAGAAGGCTTTCGTCGGAGTCATGGCAAATCCAGCACACACCAGGAAACCTAAACAGGTCTGTGGGAGCCTTGCCCTCCGTGTACGCACATGGCCCCCATGACATGACGAGAAAGCCGAAGAGATGACTGTCTCCATATCTAAACAATTTTTATTAAATTTTTCGTAATGTTTTATTAATTTTTATTTTGAAGACGCCGAGGTTAGGAGCTGCTGCTGCTCCCTGTGCTTTCAGTCACCCTTGAAGAGGAAACCAAGCTGGTTTCGAAACGTCGGGTTTCCTTTCGAGATTTGGTTGGAGCTATATTTCTCGGACTTTAATTCTTCTCCAAACAGAACAGTTTTCTGCCGAATATGTTTACTTTCAAGAATGACAAGTGTGTTAGTGTGGCATCGATAGTGCACATAGCAAGAAACTTGCATTCTTATAGCGAGTTCGTTTCACTGCACTCGTGCCCACGCGTGCCCACTCGTAGCGTGGAGCGGGTTCGTTTCGGCCGGTACTCCACGAATGGTTGCACTCTCCGAGTTTGTTTCATCGCTGACACCCCACGCGTGCATGCACTCGCTGCACCGAGAAAATCGGGAGTGCGCGAAAAATGCCATCCCGTCTGTTACGATGTGTCGTGGAACCGAAAGAAAAAAAAAAGTAGATTTTCTGATAGAAATCGCGTCCCGCGAGCAACGGAATCAAACGCGAGCTTGAATTGTGAGCGTCTGCTATTTTATAAAGGAAGCAATTGACAAACCGTGCTTTATTTGGAGGTTTTAAGTTGCTCTGTTGCCGTACAAACGCTGAAATATACCGGGTGGATCAAGGAGACGGCAGGCTCTTTAAATCGACCGCAAAATTCGGTTTCTTAACCTATCGCGCTACGACTTTGTGCAGCGCTGCCCACAGATGGTGCATTTTTTTTGTAAAATTTGCAAAGAGCAAACTTACCCGAGGAAAAAGTAAAGAAAGAAAAAGGCTTAGCTCCTATGGAAACGCAGCGACGCCACCGGTCTTCAAAGAGCACGGCGCCGTTTCGCACGGGACACAAGAGATGGCGCAACGAACGCCGCCAACGAACGAGCATACGGCGTCGAGAGCCAGCGCAAGGCCAGCATCTTTAGCAGACAATCTTTTCGACTCAAAAGCAGCGCGCGTTCCGCAGGCGGCGACAGTCGCAGAAACAATTACAGGCGCGGTAACAACAAACAACTGCAGTTCCTTGTCTGCTAAATACGCCGGCTCTCGGCGTCGTCTGCCCGTTCGTTGGCAGCAGTTGGCGTCGTGACCGCTTGCGTAGTCGTGGATTATACCTGAGTGTACGGTCGTGAATTGGACTTCGTACGAGTTCTTATACGCGTAGTCGTGGATTATACCTGAGCGTGCGGTCGAGAATTGAACTTCGTACGAGTTCTTATACGCGTAGTCGTGGATTATACCTGAGTGTGCGGTCGTGAATTGGACTTCGTACGAGTTCTTATACGCGTAGTCGTGGATTATACCTGAGTGTGCGGTCGTGAATTGGGCTTCGTACGAGTTCTTATACGCGTAGTCGTGGACTATACCTGAGTGTGCGGTCGGGAATTGGACTTCGTACGAGTTCTTATATGCGTAGTCGTGGATTATACCTGAGTGTGCGGTCGTGAATTGGGCTTCGTACGAGTTCTTATACGCGTAGTCGTGGATTATACCTGAGCGTGCGGTCGGGAATTGGACTTCGTACGAGTTCTTATATGCGTAGTCATGGATTATACCTGAGTGTGCGGTCGTGAATTGGGCTTCGTACGAGTTCTTATACGCGTAGTCGAGGATTATACCTGAGTGTGCGGTCGAGAATTGGACTTCGTACGAGTTCTTATACGCGTAGTCCTGGATCATACCTGAGTGTGCGGTCAGGAATTGGACTTCGTACGAGTTCTTATACGCGTAGTCGTGGATTATACCTGAGTGTGCGGTCGTGAATTGGACTTCGTACGAGTTCTTATACGCGTAGTCGTGGATTATACCTGAGTGTGCGGTTGGGAATTGGACTTCGTACGAGTTCTTATACGCGTAGTCGCCCAGGCGAAAATCAGTCCACTTCCAGCTGGGTTATGGAACTGGAAATGAGGCAGTCCAGCTGGATTCCAGCTGGACTGCCTCATTTCCAGTTCCATAACCCAGCTGAAAGTGGACTGATTTTCACCTGGGCGTGGATTATACCTGAGTGTGCGGTCGCGAATCGGACGTCGTTCGAGTTCTTATACGCATAGTTGTGGATTATACCTGAGTGTGCGGTCGTGAATTGGACTTCGTACGAGTTCTTATACGCGTAGTCGTGGATTATACCTGAGTGAGCGGTCGGGAATTGGACTTCGTACGAGTTCTTATACGTGTAGTTGTGAATTATACCTGAGTGGGCGGTCGGGAATTGGACTTCGTACGAGTCCTTATACGCGTAGTCGTGGATTATACCTGAGTGTGCGGTCGTGAATTGGACTTCGTACGAGTTCTTAAACGCGTAGTCGTGGATTATACCTGAGTGTGCGGTCAAGAATTGGACTTCGTACGAGTTCTTATACGCGTAGTCGTGGATTATACCTGAGTGTGCGGTCGAAAATTGGACTTCGTACGAGTTCTTATACGCGTAGTCGTGGATTATACCTGAGTGTGCGGTCGAAAATTGGACTTCGTACGAGTTCTTATACGCGTAGTCGTGGATTATACCTGAGTGTGCGGTCGTGAATTGGACTTCGTACGAGTTCTTACACGCGTAGTCGTGGATTATACCTGAGTGTGCGGTCGAGAATTGGACTTCGTACGAGTTCTTATACGCATAGTCGTGGATTATACCTGAGCGTGCGGTCGGGAATTGGACTTCGTACGAGTTCTTATACGCATAGTCGTGGATTATACCTGAGCGTGCGGTCGAGAATTGGACTTCGTACGAGTTCTTATACGCGTAGTCGTGGATTATACCTGAGCGTGCGGTCGGGAATTGGACTTCGTACGAGTTCTTATATGCGTAGTCGTGGATTATACCTGAGTGTGCGGTCATGAATTGGGCTTCGTACGAGTTCTTTTACGCGTAGTCGTGGATTATACCTGAGTGTGCGGTCGAGAATTGGACTTCGTACGAGTTCTTATACGCATAGTCGTGGATTATACCTGAGTGTGCGGTCGGGAATTGGACTTCGTACGAGTTCTTATACGCGTAGTCGTGGATTATACCTGAGTGTGCGATCGTGAATTGGACTTCGTACGAGTTCTTATACGCGTAGTCGTGGATTATACCTGAGTGTGCGGTCGTGAAAATGGGCTTCGTACGAGTTCTTATACGCGTAGTCGTGGATTATACCTGAGTGTGCGGTCGAGAATTGGACTTCGTACGAGTTCTTATACGCGTAGTCGTGGATTATACCTGAGTGTGCGGTCGGGAATTGGACTTCGTACGAGTTCTTACACGCGTAGTCGTGGATTATACCTGAGTGTGCGGTCGCGAATCGGACTTCGTACGAGTTCTTATACGCGTAGTCGTGGATTATACCTGAGTGTGCGGTCGTGAATTGGACTTCGTACGAGTTCTTATACGCGTAGTCGTGGATTATACCTGAGTGTGCGGTCGTGAATTGGACTTCGTACGAGTTCTTATACGCATAGTCGTGGATTATACCTGAGTGTGCGGTCGCGAATCGGACTTCGTACGAGTTCTTATACGCATAGTCGTGGATTATACCTGAGTGTGCGGTCGTGAATTGGACTTCGTACGAGTTCTTATACGCGTAGTCGTAGATTATACCTGAGTGTGCGGTCGGGAATTGGACTTCGTACGAGTTCTTATACGCGTAGTTGTGGATTATACCTGAGTGGGCAGTCGTGAATTGGACTTCGTACGAGTTCTTATACGCGTAGTCGTGGATTATACCTGAGTGTGCGGTCGGGAATTGGACTTCGTACGAGTTCTTATACGCGTAGTCGTGGATTATACCTGAGTGTGCGGTCGGGAATTGACTTCATACGAGTTCTTATACGCGTAGTCGTGGATTATACCTGAGTGTGCGGTCGGGAATTGGACTTCGTACGAGTTCTTATACGCGTAGTCGTGGATTATACCTGAGTGTGCGGTCGTGAATTGGACTTCGTACGAGTTCTTATACGCGTTGTCGTGGATTATACCTGAGTGTGCGGTCGGGAATTGGACTTCGTACGAGTTCTTATACGCGTAGTCGTGGATTATACCTGAGTGTGCGGTCGGGAATTTGACTTCATACGAGTTCTTATACGCATAGTCGTGGAATATACCTGAGTGTGCGGTCGGGAATTGGACTTCGTACGAGTTCTTATACGCGTAGTCGTGGATTATACCTGAGTGTACGGTCGTGAATTGGACTTCGTACGAGTTCTTATACGCGTTGTCGTGGATTATACCTGAGTGTGCGGTCGAGAATTGGACTTCGTACGAGTTCTTATACGCGTAGTCGTGGATTATACCTGAGTGTGCGGTCGAGAATTGGACTTCGTACGAGTTCTTATACGTGTAGTCGTGGATTATACCTGAGTGTGCGGTCGGGAACTGGACTTCGTACGAGTTCTTATACGCGTAGTCGTGGATTATACCTGAGTGTGCGGTCGGGAATTGGACTTCGTACGAGTTCTTATACGCGTAGTCGTGGATTATACCTGAGCGTGCCCGCCGGATACTAGCAATATATAAAGCTTAAGAACGGTTGTGGTTGTGTTGCTTTACGTGCTGAGTGAGCTTCGTAGGGCGCTTTTCCTTCGGCAAAAGGTACCCCGAAAGCGCCCTAAAAAGGTTTGCAATTTATAAATCATGGTTATTTTGGCGAGCCCCCGACCAGCCATGGGTGCGCCACAGTAGCTTGCCGTGTCATATTGGCACCTAAATGACATTCGCACGAAGTGTGTAAATGCAAAAATTTTACCCCGTGTGATGAACGCCCCCCCCAAATATGTGTCAATTTTTCGGGAATAAAAGCGTGTTAATTATGTGAGTAAATACGGTATTGTCCTATTTCTTCACTTCGATGTACGTGATTTCCTAATAAATCAGTTGAAAGTCCCGGTGGCAGAGTGGTCTAACGCACACCAGCTCGGAGCAAGTGGAGTGAAAGCTCGTGTTGCAGAACCCAGGATCCTGGGTTTAATCCCCGCCCCTGCCCGTTTCGATCTGGATGAGCATCGCACCGGCGTGCGTTCGTGTATCACTACTGCGTGGTGCAGGTTGAAGACCCCAGGTTAGCGGTTGTACCGCACTGGCTAAATTGCTCATCTACAGCTGAGACACCAGACGCCCACTGAGGCAGACTAAGTTCCGGCTGTATAAACATACACACAACAATTTGTTGCCCGGTCCTTTGTCTTGCTTGCACTATTTTTAGTTTCTAAATATGAAGCTTGTCCGGCAAACCACGGTGAGAGAGAGTTGTTCGGCTGCCAAACACTTGTGCCATGAGCTCTGCTGGCTACACAAAAAAGAAAAAAAAAAAGAAAAAAAGAAAACAGAAGTGGCAGATGACTTTGTCAGCTGCAAAAGCTTCGAAAACAAAAACAAGAAGAAGCAATACAAAAGGAGGATGGGCAAAAGCACGGGGATAAGCAGGTACGCTAGACACAACGTCGAGTGCCTGGAAGGCCAAGACCAGAGTTACCGTCCACTGCATTTCTCATAAAATGCAATTCTGCATATGACGGTTTGATCAAGAAATCAATATACGACAGCCAAGTTTTTTACAGCGGAGCTGTTAAGGGCTAGGTTCCCCAGGATCGTGTCCGCCAGCAAAAAAATGATGACACCGAACTTTGGACAGCTACCGCCGTCTATGAGCGACGGCGGCAATGAGACAACTGGTTGCCGCCGTCGCTCATAGATGGCGGCAGCGGGAGCGGAACGAGCGGCGATGTGTGCAGCAGCGCGAATGGTTCCGTAACCGCTGCGAGGCCGCTATCGCCTAAAATTCCACTGGCATAAAGTTCCACTGCGTCGAGCCCTTCAGATTCCCTTGCGAAAGAAGAGCAGATCGCTCGCCTGGAAAGTCACCATTGAGAACAGAAGCTACAGCTCCGCTGCTCTTCCTTCTTCACCAGCGTGGAAAGGCTGAAAGTTTTTGCTTCGTTCTTTAACTTTCGTCCGAGGTTGATAAAGAACAGCCTCGCTACAAGTGACTGACCTTGTACTCGAAGCAGGAGATGCAGATGTAGAGGATGTCGAGGAGCTGGTTGAGCCGCTGGGGGGGCCAGTCAGCCCACCAGTGGCGCAGAGTGCGCTGATCGGCGTTCTTCAGCACCCAGAGGAAGCAGGCAAGCAGGTGCTTGGTGGCCTCTTCCTTCAGCTGGCTCTGGGGACATCCCAAAAACAGGGCCTATATTAAAAATCATGGCACCGGCTCGTCCAGACATTTGCGCTCCAGTGTGAAAGAGAAAAGGGAAGAGAGAGGATTTCCAGACGCTTTGAAAAGAATTTGCCAGCAGCAAAAATTTTAAAAGCAAGAACAAGAAAAAAGAAAAGAAACATTACAAAAGGAGGAAGTGGAAGGCTAAGGCTGGAGTTAGTGTCTGCTGCATCCCTTATAAAATGCAATTCCATAGATAAAAATAAAATTGAAAATTTTTTATACTTCTACTATTGCAAAGTTTGACGAAGGTTAGACAGAAGCTCAACTACAGGGTGAGTCAAAGGGATTGATGGCTGTTTGAAGGAACGGTATGCATCAGTTTCTGAACGTATCGAGCCAAGATTTTACACAGAAGTGGCCGAAGAACATGCATTGTTCTTCGGCCACTTCTAGCGAGAAAAATGCCTTGTCCTTGCTAGCTTCGGACAAGGAAGGAGGGTTTTGCGTTCTTCCAGTAGAACTCTATAAAAGTGAGGCTCTTAAAGCCATAACATCTGTTTTCCAGACTGTAAGGTATGCCGCCCTATCTAAGAAAACTCCGAGGCAAAAAAGCTCTGTAGAAAGCAAAACCTCGAACAGTTAGGTAAAAAGATTGGGGTGGGGCAAGAACTTAGCTGTGATCTATTTTTCACGGCTAAGACGCACAAGATAGAATGCCCGTTTCGTGTCATTGTCTCGGAGGCTGGCACGTGGCAAAAACCTATTGCTCTGTTTCTGCAAAAAATTGACCGCATCTCCACATGGTGAATGATGTTGATTGGGACGAAGCTCTGGTGGTGCTTGTCTGCATAGACGCTGAGCCGCAGCATGCCGAGCCTTTCGTTCGTTTTCATCCATGTCAGAAAGAGAATGTGTGGTATGGAACGTACGCATTCGAGCATTTGACCGCAGCGCCCTCTCGTCTATAAACGCTGAGCCAATGCATGCAAAGTTTAACGCGATTATATACGCATTTGACCACAGCGCCCTCTCCTGTATAGACGTTGAGCGGCTACATGCAACGTTTCATTCATGACATCCCCAGCTCTTGAGTTACTACTACATCTCAGAGCCCCCTACTCGTGCCGCAGTCATGGCCGAGTGGTTAAAGAAATGGACTAGAAATCCATTGGGGTCTCCCCGCACAGGTTCGAATCCTGTCGACTGTGCAAACATATTTTTTTTCGTCATTATTTTCATCTTTTTTTTTTCCATCATTTTCTTTTGCCCTACACGAGCACGTGAGCACGTGAGCTCACGAGCACGAGCACGAGCACCGAGCACGAGCACCGAGCACGAGCACCGAGCACGAGAACCCGACGCCGGACGCTGGACGGACATAGGGACATGGCTAGCCCCTAAGGAGCTTCGCCCCTAAAATGTTTGAACCTGTTAGAGACTGACGATCCTTTCCTTGTGGGGAAGTCGGATGAAGTTAATTCTTTATAATGCAATTAAATGCAAAGGTGCAAGCGAGCTGGACAAGAATGACAAAAATAATTCTTTTCTCAAGGACAACCAGCACACGGGGTACATTGCCTGCTCTGTGCACATTAAGGACTTGTACAACTCGTTACCCCACAAAGAGCTTTTTACCTGCATTAGTGATTGCATTGACAAATTTGGTCCTGTCGCATATCAGAATGCTGCGGCAATAACCGCTGAAGGCCTTTTGGAACTCCTTGACATTTACCTGAGCTCAACCTTCGTGGTTTGGGAGGGCAATATTTACTTGCAGCAGCAGGGGGTCTGCAGAGGATCATGCATTGCTGCTGTGCTCAGTGATTTATTTTTAGCAAGCCGAGATCACATTATCTTGACACACTTGGAAGGAAACGAGGTCGCAAAGGTACCTATTTCATTATGTTGACGACTTTTTGATATTGTTAGAGACCGATGCCACGTCCTTCCAGTCATCTTTGACTGAAGTGTTGGGCATCTTTGGCAACTGCCTTGTGCCGCTTGTTATTACCCACGAAGTGTCTCTTGCGGGATGCATTAGGTTTTTGAATTTGATGTTAACTATGTGCCCAAATCACGTTCGTTGGGCATACGAGCTAAGCGCCGGCATTACTACCCTTCGACTCGGCTCAGTCAAAGATTGCAAAAAAAGAAATACCAAAGGCTTGCTATATGAATGCCTTGCGAAAGTCCTGCCTTCATCAAATTCGGTCAAGTTTCAAAAAACAAATCAAACGCCTCATGGCAGCTGGGTTTCCTTCCCACTTGTTGGTAGCGGTTGCTGAGACTATCCACAAAGAAATTAAAAGACACATACAAAGAAAAAAAAAACATTTTTTTTAACATCCTGGTTGGGAAAAGGAAGTCATAAAACGAATTTACAACGAAAAAGAAAAATGTTTAGAGCTATATTTATGGCGCGATACAAATTTGTATTTGGCACACGCGGGTGTTGCGGAAAAGTGGTCTCTATTTGTCACGTGACTGGTCCCTATTTGTCACGTGGTGCTTGCGCTCTTTCAGAAGCTTCCTATGGCCTCTAGAAGTAACTTATTCATCTTTGCTTGAAGTATAACAAAAAACTAAGATTAATAAGTAACTTTTAGAGCCCAAAGGAAACTCCCGAAAAAGCGCAAGCAGATGTGATAGACCTGTGCGCCGATTAGATGATGGCGGCGGCGCCCCGAAGCAGACGACCTTGTGCAACGATGGCGGTGTGGAGAAACTCGTTGAAGCGGTGTCGCACAACGCTCAGCGTGCGGCGGCGGCGTGACTTTGCGGCGGTGGCGCAGAAGCCTACCACGTGACTAGCAGTGGCTCCCGCGGGCGCCAACTATTTGTTTTGCGCCGTAAATATAGCTCTAATTTTTTTTATTCGTTGTAAATTTGTTTTATAATATTCTTTTTCCATCTAGCCTGTTTAAAAAAAAAAAGCTTTTTCCCTTGCGTGTGTTCTTTAAGAGTGGGGACAATGCCAGGCAAAAAAGATGCATGGGAAAAACAAAAATTTGCCATTATTCCATATTTCTATGGGTTGTCTCGCAATCTAAAAAGAATAGCAGGCAAAAGTGAAGCGGATGTGCTCCAGAAAAACTGTCAAGGTTATGCAGAGCCATAAACCCTTTCTCTAGGGAGGCCAAGGGCTGTGTGACTAAGCATCGAAATTGTTTTGTCACTCGCGCCGTAGGGGCTGTGTATTCCATCCCTTTGTCCTGTGGGCGGCGTTATGTAGGCCAGGCTGGCCGCTGCCTCAATGAAAGATTAAGGGAACATACCTATAATGCGACCTCTGCAGTATCTGGCCACCTTGGCATTCATTTCCGCGATTGTGGCCTGTCATCCAGATTTCCAGCAATGTAAAATCGTGAAACGCCATTACGACCAACTAACACGTGAAATAATCGAGACGTTGGAGATATCTAGATTAGGCGCCGAGTGTGTCAGCTGCCCGTCTATTGCCCCATCTAACAGAGAAATAGATTATCTTACTCGTCACTAGTGTAAAATACGCGCTTGCGATATGGTGGTTTTGTAGTGTTAGTGCATGACTGTTTTATCTTTTTTATGGTCTTGACCCAACAAGTATTTATTGTGCGGTCACGATGAATAAAAATTCAGTTAGGAGTCAGCGCTGTGTATGTGTCCTGCTTCTCGTCCCTGGTCGTTTGTGCTGTTTGAACCTTTTACAAATGTCACACCAACTAGCCCAAGCTTCAACCTTAAACATGCATTAGGCTTGACTCGCTCGTTGGGGGCTAAGCACACCTGAAGATGACTTGTACCCCAAAAACAGCACGGATGGAACTTGCAGACAAGATTAGAGACGCTGTAACAACCAGAGAGTGCAAAGCAAATGGCAATATGTAGCCGAAAAAAAAAAAACAGATTTGTTTTGCTGCTCTCGTTTTATCATCATTTTGTATGTTTTATTGGTAGAATAAAATAATCCCGCATATCTGGCTCAAAAACGTCGTCTGCTATTGCTGAGGTCGAGGGAAGCACCTGTCGTGTTAGCCTGCAACCTTACGTGCCACCATCTATCAGACAAGCGAACGTCGTAGGTTCTCATGTTCTTGACTTCTAACTTTTTACTCAGGTAAGCTTGTGAGGATAGCAGCTTGGGCAAGTTGGTTAAGCATCATAGCAACAACAGCCAAGCCAACAAAACACACGCAGGACACACACTTCAGAGACACACAGCACTGACTTACAACTCAATTGTGTTTTTGGGTTCTTCTGCGCGAGAAACAGAAAGGACAGCAAAACTGCTTCGTATTCTTCCTCTCCTCAAGAGGGCTCAACAATATTTTCCGTATCTCACTCTTACTCTTACCCGCAAAGTGATCTCTGGACATTTAGGTCTACACTGTCGCGATTGCAAGTGTGAGGATGTCTTTATGTGGTGTTCTGTTATAGGTAGAAGTAGCCAGAAGCTCACTAGAGAGATCACTGAGGCAGCAAGGATTGCATGGCTTAAAGATGCATATGTCAGCACCCCATCGAAACAAAGAGCTAGGAGTTTTGGTCCATGGAGGGATGAGACGCCTGTGTTATGGTTCCACAGGTAAGTTTGTTCAGTAAAAGTTTTACACCCTTAATGCACATTCTTCGGCCGCCTTTGTACAAAATCTTAGCTCAATACGTTCCCAAACCAATTTATGCGGTCCCTTCAAACAGCCATCGATCCCTTTGCTTTGTGCTCTACCATGTTTGAAATAGTTAAAAAACCACAGAAATTGGAAAAGGAGCTGATGCGTCCTAGCAGAGAAGTGCAATATTTGTTGAGAAAAGTATGTAGTATGTTCTACCGTATTTTGGCGCGTATTAGGTACCCATCCCTGCATATAACCTGCAGCCCCAACTTACTGCTGGCAGGAAAAAACAAAAAATACCTCGCATATACAGTCGCCGACCTATTATTCGGACTTCGCAGGGACCGAAAAAATGTCCGAATAATAGAGCAGTCCGAAAAATCAGCAGATTGAAAAACTTGCCTTTATTACTTCCAAGTGGGCTTAAAAAAGCCGTAAATAGTGCCTTGTTTCAGGTTACGCCTCCGTTTGCGTTCGGCAACTTTCTGTTAGCTTGAGAATCGCTGCCTTCTTTTCTAGCGTTATGGTCAAGTACTTTCTGCACTTCTTAATGACACATCGCTTCGGCAGAAGAACAGATGGGGCCATGACGTCCAACCAGCGCTGTCCGAACGAGATAAGAAGTGCAAATCCACGAGCGCAAAATGGCGACTGGCGACACGAAGGAACGAAAAAATAAAACTAAAAAATGATAATGATGATGATGATGACCTGCAGCTAAATGAAAAAAAAGGGCTAGCATAGCGTCACCTAGCGGTAGGACTCAGGAGTACTCAAGTAGCGCTGCCAAACCAAGCCAATCCGTTTGCAGCCAACATAGAATTCAAAATGGCCGCTTCTCGACGGTGTTTCCGCTGATCGCTCGCGACGATTTTGTCCGAATAATCGAACTTTCGGACTTGAAGCTGTCCGAAACATTGGTCGTGAATATGCACTATTTCTATGGGGTAAGTCACGGTTCCGCCTTTAGGTCCGAAATATCGAACAAGTCCGAATTATCGGAGTCCGAAAAAACGGTCGGCGACTGTACCACGCAAAGTCATGTCTTGAGCTCGCTAGAAACCTTCCTTTGGAGTACACTCAGTCGCTCCATTCGCTGCAAGCTATCATCAGAGGCTCCTTCGTTGTCGCAGACAACGTCGTCATCCATGCAGTCAAGGCGATTGCTAAGGCAGCACCTTTTGAAATTGTTCCATCTCGTCTAGAGAAGTTGCGGTAACGCCGGATCTCTGTCGTCACAGCGTGACCACGACCTCTTCTCAATGAACTTTACGAGCGCTTTCTTTGAACGATCCCTTTAACGATCTTCGGTTGCGGTTTGCAGGTTTTCCTTCGAGTACCCTCATCAACAGCGTAGCGGTCCTAGTTCCAGCCTGCCACTTGGTATTTCTACAGCAACGGATCTGACGACGACGCGGCGATCGACGTCCTTGGAGCCCGCAAAAAGAAAGCAAAGATGGCGAAAAAAGACGAAGAAGAGGAGGGACTCGAGGGAATCTATCCCCACGGCTTCGCATGCATTGCCGTCAAGGCAATGCCGTCAAGGCCTGCCATAACCCGTACCACTCCTTTTCATTTGATTTTCTATCAATTTTGAAGCGGGTCATATGCGAGAAAATACAGTATGTGAAAATTAGTTCTCCCAAAACTCAAACTTTTTGTGTAGAAGTCGAACAACACTGTCGATAGGTTGAAATCGGTCAAATTTTGATAAAAGTGCTAAGTTTCGACATCAAACCTTCTGCCGGACAAAAGTTTGCGACATCCCTAGTTACGACCGCTTTTGACTGCTGCGGTGCATTGCGGGTGGTTGTAAAGCAGTTTGTCACAATCAGACACACATGTCTGAATCACCCTTCATTCGATGAAAGCAGTCTAGAAATCCAGCTTCTTTTTAAGCAGGGTTCCCTGTTTTCAGTACATACGATAGACCCTGAAAACTACCCTCCGAGACAGTTTTATTACAATTGGGAAAAACCGGAAAAAACCCAATTGGAACTGTCCTTCAAAAAAAAATTACATAACCTTCGCAGGAAGAAATCTTCATCAACAGCTTCATTTTGTGTTGATTCAGAGCACAGCTCGCACTGTCCCAAGGCTGCTTCTTTAATTGCTACCAGGATGTTTTTCAAGTATTATGGACGTGTGCATGCCTTCAACAGAATTAAGCCCCAATAAACGCCAAGTTTTTGTCCAATACTGAAAATTGACACCAAATTTGTAAAAAAATTATACCCGGAAAAAAACAAAAAGATATTTAAAGGATAACAAACTCCAAAAACATTGAGCCTGATTTATAAGCAGGCTTTTCAAGTTTCTCGATTTTATCCAGGAACCTTGCATTTGTCTCTGTTACTGTTAACCCAGAACATGAAATTTTTTTGCACTGCTTCTTGCAGTTTCAAGTGTAACTTTTAATACTATGGCTTACCGTGCATTCACGACGGCGCCCATCAAACCCCTCTGGCATCGTTGCCGCGAGGCGGCTATGCAGTTGCCTCGCCTCAGACACAATCACATGGTCGTGTCGCCGCGGGGTCGATTGGAATCTTGAATTCGGCTCCCGACAATGACGCTTTCTCTCCTAGCCACTGGATGGCGCTGCAGGGACCCCCGGGGTGGGCGAGGAGAAACCTCCTTACTCATCAAGATATAGACGAGGGGACTGGGGCACGAGCCTCTTAGGACTCCGGGCGGTACCGAGAGCAGGCAAGTGTGTGCGGGTAATCGCGGGACACGAGGCCTGGGGGCCCTCTTTCTGTTTAGCGTTGGCTTAACGGGCGAGTGTGAAGATGTGTGTAATGTCGCGTGTCTTTGTAGTTTAGTTTGAGTGCTTTGAGCGTTGTGTTTTATAAATCAATAATAGGAGCGGAATTCCGCTCCCGTAAAAGAACCAGGCTGGACTCGGGTTGTTTGACGGACCACGTGGGATCTGGCGTATCGGCGGCGGTACGCAATTTCCTACAATACTTGTAACAGAGACAATACTTTGTAAGTAATCGGAGAAGCTTACATGGGGAGGAGCATCGTAGGGTTCGGGTTCCGAGCGGCACAGAACGCTGGACCCAGCTATTGCCATGGCAACAGACTGGTGAATGGACGCAGGTCTCCGTCGAGAGTTGTTCTCCGAGTTGTCTGCAAAGCGCACTGGGAAAGGACATGCAAGGAGGTGATATAGGACGGCGCAGCTGACAACATGACTGTCCCATCACATTACTAATTTTTAGGGCGCAACTCTTAGGCACCTGTTTCCGGCTTCAGCGGCGTAATTATGCACATTGCATTATAAGAATAATGCAAGCGGGCGTAACTGCACGTTGCACTATGGGAAAATTTCCAAGCTAAATTTAGCGAAAAAACTTCCCGGCTAAGTTTAGCGGAAAAATTTCCCCACTAAATTTAGCGAAAATTTTACGCTAAATGGGAGGGAAGCAGAAAAGGAGGAGGGGAGGGGGAGGAGGGGCATACCCTACCTTCCTCCTTCTCAAGAGTTGCGCTCTAATTTGGAATTACAAACAATCGTAAACGTCTCTCATTTCTTTGTTACATCGTCTTGTAAGAGAAATTCGAGGAAGCTTGCACTATGGTTAAATATTTGCAGCACTGCAGTATTGCACTAATGAGTGCCATTGTGAGATATTGCTATTGAGCAATTATTCTTCACCAGTACAAGAGCAAAATATTTTGATGTGGTGCAATGAAAATATTTTTGGGAAAATATTATGCAGCATGCCCTGTTTCCTAAGTGAACAAAGAAACATAATTTTTAGAAAAAGAAAAAGTAACTGTGCAGCTATGAAATGAGCACATCAACCAAGCATTCTTTTTTTCAATCTTCTGAATTGCACCATTCTCGGAAAAGCGCACAACCGTAATATCCCGATAGATGCGCTGCCCCTGAAAGATAACCATACAATCACACAATTCTTACAGTCACAAGTTTCGCAGGTCACAAAGTAGCTAAAACTACAATTTTAATGCGAAAGCATTATCTGTCCCATGCAGCGAAGCCGGCGTTGTCTGTAGCAGTGAAAAACGAACCTTAAATTTCCATTGGCTGCGACGCGTCATTGTGGCTCCATAGCAACGGCGTCATCGTTGCTAAGGAGCCAGCCAAACTGCTGGTGGTGCAGCGGGAGGGGGGGACGTGGGTATGCGCTGGACTGACGTCAGGCCTAACGTTAGGCCTATCATTACGCTTCGAGGTGTTTGACATGAGAGGGGGACGCGGGAATCTGCTGGCCTGACGTTTGGCCTGACGTTAGGCCTAACGTTACGCGTTGAGGTCCTAACGTCATCAACCGGAGTTAGGGCGATGATGATGAGGAGAGGACACGTGATGAGCACAAGCCGCGCCAAGCTTTGCACTCCCACCGCTGCCTCACCCAGCCTCACCCAGCGGCGCAGCAGTCACCAGTGAGCCAGGGCAGTCTGCGCGGCGAACCACAGCATACCCTGCCGACGCTGCGGCAGCTGCTGCTCCTCTCGGCACACAACTCTTAAAAAGTGCTTAGGCGAACTCGAAATGTTTTTCAACTTCTTTTGATCGCACACCGAAAGTTAGCCTACTCCTTATTTTTACCTGATCTGCTTTCGATTTTAGGTGGGCTATATCTCGGGATATTGTCACAAATGACGAGGTGACGAAACAAAGAATAACTGAGGAAACTTAAACGTGTGGCGAACTTGTGCCAAACCAAAAAAAGGAAACAGAGGATAACAACAGAGCGTCGTGGGTGTCGAAGTTGGCGTAGCAGCAGGAACGAGACCGATTCTTACTCGCAACGCGGAGCCCCTGTGTACATGCGTGGATTTCTGGAACAATCGGCGTAAAAGGTTCGGCGCGTAGAACATTTGGACCTCGAATAAGCAACAGAATTCTCGAATACACCAGAACGCGACATTTACAGAAATAACAAAAAGGTGCGGCTGCTCCCAAGCATCGAACCAAATCAAATCAAATCAAAGTTTATTCAGACAACTGTCGAAGAATACAGTTGTCTGGGGGGCCGCCACAAAAGGCATCAGCATGCCTGACAAAGCGACAGCGCCCCCCCCCCCCCCCCGCCACCCCTCTCCACGGCCAGACGAAATGAAAGTCTCAGAGGACGAAAACTACTTGATCATGAAAGATCAAACACAAAATCCCATAAGCAGTACAAAACACTGTATACAAAGAAAAAACCAATGAACTAAAACCAGATTGTCCCCCACGTTGGGTTGGACAAACAACAACGGCCCTCTGCCTGGGAGCCAAGCACGATAACCATCTGGCCACGGGCATGCTGCATACTTGGCTAGCTGCGCGCGCGGCATTACTCTCCCCTTTAAAAAGTGCATTGCCCCGATGCAACCGAAAACAAAAGTAACAGTGCATTGAAGAGAAACCTGGAGCACGAAACGCCAACAGTTTTATCGCGTAGAACGGCTTGAGACGAATGATGTGAACCATCTCGGGTTGCAAACGGCGGCGTGAAGAAAGCTGGGTTCCGTCAAGATTCCGTCAGGTGCCGTCAGGTGCGTAGTTCAAGTCCCCTTGGCGGCAAAGAACCTTGTAGGGTCCAATATTTCGCTTTAACAGCTTCTCGCTCGGGCCGCAACGACGGATCGGTGTCCACACCCATATCCTGTCTCTGGGCTGGAAGTGGACGTCCCGACGACGGGTTGTAGCGGCCAGCGTCGAAACGTTGCTTGTCTTGAATCCTGAGCCGGGCGAGCTGTTGTACCTCTTCTGCCGTTGAGCAACCATCTGTGCATCGTCTCTCCTGTCGGGTCATGGGGTAGCATTGCATCGAGCATCGTCGTTACTTTGCGACCGCGAACCAGCTGAAATGGTGTAACTCCAGTGGTCTCTTGAACAGCTATGTTGTAGGCGAACGTAACACACGGCAAAACTTCGTACCACGTCTTGTGTTCCACGTCAGCATACGTTGACACCATGTCGGCGATGGTCTCGTTTAGCCGTTCCGCCAGACCGTTTGTCTGTGGATGGTATGCTGCATTTCGACGGTGGATGGTGTGGCTGAAACAAAGGATCTCTTGCGTCAGCTGTGCCATGAACGATGATCCTCGGTCTGTATTCAGGACCTCGGGGGCACCGTGCCAGAAGACAATGCATCCAACGAAAAACTTTCAGCCTTTCCACTCTGGCGAAGAAGGAAGAGCAGCGGAGCTGTAGCTTCTGTTCTCGACGGTGGCTTTCCAGGCGAGCGATCTGCTCTTCTTTCACAAGGGAATGTGAAGCGCTCAACACAGTTGAGCTTTAGGTGATAGCGGCTTCGCGGCAGTTGCGGAACCATTTGCGCTGCTGCGCATGTCACCGCTCCTTCCGCTCCCGCTCTTCTTCCTCCGAAGAAAGAGCACGCAGCCGACCCATCATGAGTCTAAACGGCAACTGATAACAATGTGCGAAACAAAAAAGACGAGGACGAAGAAGAATATAATGGCTGGCCAAAAGTCGGCAAGCCAGAGTGGAAAGGCCTGGAAAGGTTGCCGCCATCTACCGTATTTACTCGCATAATGAACGCACTTTTGTTTCCGAAAAATCGATGCAAAGTTGGGGGGGGGGCGTTCAATACGCGAAGTAAAATTTTTGCGTCCGTATTTACTCGGATAATGAACGGACCTTTTATCGGAAAGATCGACGTAACTTCTTACCTCTTTGAGCGCGGCGCGCGACTCCAAAACCAAACTGCGATGCGCAAAAAAAAAAATATTCCTCTCCTTTTTTTTTTCTTGCTTCCGTGTTTTCTTTTTTGTTGTTTTTTCCGCCTTTCGTAAGTTGTTTTGTTTGCCCATGCATTCGCGACCTCGCTGCATAGGATAGAAAAGTGGGTTCATTTCGAGGGCTTCTCGCTTCTCTTTCCAAAGTGCGAGGAGGAGGCGAGGGCAGGATGGCTTCATTATGTGCGCTTTGCTTAGGCGAGGGCTTCTCCACTTTTCTTTCTAATCTCCTTGCGCGCGGCGCGCGACGCACGACCCCGGAACCAAACTGCGCTGTGCAAAAAAAAAAAAAGCTTTTCTTTGTTTTTTTTTTCTCTTGGTTCCTTGGATTGTTTTTCTTTTTCTTTTCCCCTTTCGCAAGCTGAGGGCTTCTCTTTCTTATCTCCTTGCGCGCGACGCGCGACCCAAAGTCCAGACCGCGCTGTGCAAAGAAAAAGAAAAAAAAAAAACTCCTTTGTTTTTTTTTCTCTTGCTTCCGTGGATTCTTTTTTTTCCCGCCTTTCGCAAGCTGTTTCGTTTCGCTTTGCTTAGGCGAGGGCTTCTCCGCTTCTCTTTCTTATCTCCTTGCGCGCTGCGCGCGACCCAAAGTCCAGACTGCGCTGTGCAAGAAAAAGAAAGCTCCTCTTTGTTTTTTTTTCTTTTCTCTTGGTTCCGTGGATTGCAAATAAAAAAAAAAGCTCCTCTCCATGTTTTTTTTCTTGGTTCCGTTGGATCTTTTATTTTTTAACGCCTTTTACAAGGCGTTTTGTTCGCCCACGCATTCGCGACCTCTCTGTACCAGGATAGAAAAGTGCGTTCATTTCGTGCGCGTGGGGGGAGGGGGTCAAATTTTTGACGTCCGAGTTGGGGGTGCGTTTATTACGCGAGGGAAAAAAAAAGTCCAAATTTTGAGAGCCGACTTGGGGGTGCGTTCATTACGCGAGTGCGTTCATTGTGCGAGTAAATACGGTATGAGCGACGGCGGCTTGCCGGTTGTCTGGTTGCTACTGTCGCTCATAGATGGCGGTAGCTGTCCAGAGTTTTGTGTCGAGATTTATTCGTTCACGGACACGAAACTGTAGAAACTAGCCCTTTACAGCGCCACTGTAAAAACTTAGTGACTTCCACGGCAGTTTCCGATCGAAGGGCTTTCGTTTGGGCGTATCGTGTTCGGTAATCAGTTGCGACAATTATCTACCGGTTGTCTCGCGTTGATTGCAGGAATGGGCCGAGCAAATCTATTATGATCTGCTGGAATGGGATGGTCGGCGACGCAATCAAGTGCAAGAGTCCTGCCGGTTTCGTCGGCGGTTTTTTCCATCGTTGGCATTCGTGACAGGACCTCGTGTAGTTATGTACAGTCTTTGAAAGTCTGGGCCAGTAATACTTCTCACGAATCCTGGCTAGTGTCCCGCTATAGCCAAGGTGCACAGCCGTCGGGTCGTCATGGCATCCTTGGAAGACTTCTTTGCGAAGGTTGGTAGGAACTACCAACAGCCACGCCGTGTTGCTGTCGCCAAAGTTCCCTTTGAACAGCACACATTGTCGAATGACAAAGGTTGGCAGGGCTCGTAAGAAGACCTGAGGAACTGTAGTCCCTGGTCCCTCTAGGTGTTCGATGAGTGCTCACAGTTCAGGATCAGCTCGCTGAAGTGCTGCCAGGTCGCTGACATTTACTGCGTCGAGAAAACACTCGTCATCGTCGTCGGTGCAAGCGGGTTCGGCTTCGATGTGGGCCCTTGACAGACAGTCGGCGTCACTGTGCCTCCAGCCAGACTTGTACACCACGGTCATGTCAAATTCCTGCAGGTGTAAACACCACCAAGTGGGGCGTCCCGATGGGTCTTTCAGATTGGCGAGCCAGCACAGCGAGTGGTGACCTCTGACCACGCGGAATGAACTTCTGTTCAAGTATGGGCGGAACTTCGTTATCACCTAGACGACAGCAAGCCACTCTTTTTCAGTCGTTGAGTAGTTGCCCTCCGCCTTAGACAAAGTCAGGCTTGCGTAAGCCATCGCTGCATCTGTGCCCTCCTGCCTTTGGACCAGTACCGCGCCAAGTCCGGTATCACTTGATGTCGGTGTGGATTTCCGTTTCTGCAAACTGGTCAAAATGGCCGGGGATCGGTGGTGTCTGGAGTCTCCTCTTGAGCTCGTCGAGTGCCCGCTGTTGTTCTCCCCACTGAAACAATTCACAGCATCCTTTGCGAGATCCGTGAGCGACGCAAAGCTTGGCAAAGTCTCGAACGAAGCGCCTGTAGTAAGCGCAGAGACCCAATAACCTTCGTACTTCCTTCTTGTCTGACGGTGGAGGAAAGGCAGCCATGGTGCGCGCCTTCTCGGGGTCAGAACAAGCACCCTCGTTGTTCCCGACGTGGCCCAAGAGCTTCAGTTCGTCATAAGCGAAACGTCATTTCATCGGTTTGAGGGTGAGTCCGGCTGTTTCGATTGCCTGGAGCATGGCTGAGAGGCGTTTCAAGTGTTCGTTGAAATTGTGTGAAAATACTATTGGTGTGGGAATACCAAATAGTAGCTATCAAATCGAATACCGAATCGAATTATCGAATTAAGAAAAAAAAAAAGCCGAATATCGAATCGAATAGTGATTTTATTTGTAAGAATTTTTCAATGTGTGCTGCAAATGAGATTATTATATGTGCAGAGTATGCGCCTGGTGCAGAATATGCATCTTGTACAAAACGAAAGACCAAATGTATAAACATTCTGACAAAGAAAACAAAAAAGCAGCTGCTGATGGATGTCGGGCACTAAAGATCCAATTTTATTGTGCAATCATAATCTATCTACCCTGAGCGTCACAAAAAACCCAAAGTTACAGCCACGCGTGCCTTTTTCTCCTTAAAAGCACGACCTAACACTGCGACGTGTCTTTTTTTTTATTTATATTTCTCATAAAAGGAGCATTTGCGATATTTGTCTCAATTTTAAGGGAAAAAAAGGGCACCTGGGATTTTATTTTACCTAAATAAACAGATAGCTGCTAAATTGAAGTAAGAAAAAAAAACATGTGGTTAGGTGGCGCAAGTCACCCTCCAACTGCCGCTATGCATCCATTCCTCCGTCCATCTATCCTGCTATAGAGAGCCTAGATTTAAAAGAGGGAGCAAGCGAAACTGCAACCGCGGAGACGGCTCCTGCACAGATTGGTCGCAAGTGTGCGTGTGTTGCGTTGCCACGTGGAAAGAAGGCGAGCAAACGGAAGAGCGACGACGCCTGCCCGATTGACGCTTTCTTCTTTTTGTCACCTCCTCGCAGTTCATAATTCAAACGCGGCTATCGAACGGATGGAAACCCTCTCAAATCTAGGCACACTATTTTTCCGTTCCGTTTCGTTCCGAATCAGAACTTGCGGCTTGCGGCTCCAAAAGGACGACAACTCAGCTGGTTTCATCGGCGTCATTAACGTGGTTTTCTTTTTGTGATATTGCAGTCGCCGATTTCTGCGAGTGTGGCAAGTGTGCTCTACATCGACGCTTCAATTTGAAACGAGGTGCTTTACTGGTGAAAAGAATTGGGCACGGCGCGGAATTCTGGCCTCCCAACAATTTCGCTCTGAAAGCGGTGCAAACGGGATGTTTTGCTTGGGATTAAAGGTTGGAATGCGTCACAATCATGAGTAAATCTGAGTGCTATAAAGTTTGTGATGTTTGTTACTTTTCTTTTTCTAGCCTGTGCATTAGATTTTTGTGGAATGGGAGAACCAAGAGGTGTTTCTCGCATGGTCTGTCTAACATCACGGCACTAACATCGGGAGAAAAAACGGCTCTTTTGTCAGCTCCGCGCCGACCGCGCGTCTTTGGCCGAATATATTGACTATTCGAGTGACCGAATACTAGGAATTCGATTTGCGAATCAAATTATTCGGGAGCTATCTATTCTATTCGAATTCGTATATTCGAGTATTCCCACACCCCTAGAAAATACTATTACTACGTCGCCTACGTAAACGAGACAACTCTGCCATTTCAGACCTGTCAACACAGTGTCCATGACATGCTGGAAGGTGGCTGGTGCTGAACAAAGAGCGAAAGGCATCAGTTTGAACTCGTAGAGTCTGTCGGGCGTGACGAAGGCAGTTTTCTCACAGTCCTGTAAGGATCAGAGCGTATGTTTTCCTTAAATAGTTGTTTTGTTTATCTTTCATCGCTTGCCGGCATTGCCGAGAGGGTCACCTCTTCGAGAGGAGGGGGGGCTGGCGGTGTGCGGGAACAAACAAATGGGCCCTCCGCGAGCGCGCGCGGCGCTGCCGCGCAGAGGGAATGTGTCCCCTTGGGGGACCCCCGGAGGAGTGGGATCGGGAGAGTTTGGGCGGGAGAGGTGCTGAAGTCGGTCGCGAAGATGTGTCGTCCGCCGGCCCTTTGTTAATAAATGTATGTTAATAAAAGCATCAAATCGTCGTCGCTGCCACTGCCTCGCCATCGAAGTCACCAGCCGCGATCGGGGAGAGGATCTTCGACAGCTGACGCCTCTCCCCACCACAACAAGAGCTTTACTGGCGCGTTCGTCGACTTCAATCTGCCAGTAGCCACCCTTCAAATCCATCTACGAAAATATTGGGTCTGGCGCAGGCGGTCCAATGTGTCGTAGATGCGGGGAGGTGGATAGACGACTGTTCCGTCCTTCCTGACAAGCACAACTGGAGAGGCCCAAGGGCTGCTCGAAGACTGGACGATGTTGTTGTTTGTGCATTTCCTGAACTTGCTCTCTTTTAAAGAGACTCGGTATGGGGATTGGTAGACAGGAAGCGCATCGTCATTGGTAACAATGCGGTGCTTCCCTACCGTCGTTTGTCGCATCCTTCAGGACGTGGCGAAGCACTCGCTGAACTCGCCGAGAAGCTCGAGCAGCTCTTGTCGCTGAACAGAAGGGAGCTTTGGGTCAATGTCAGGCTGCAGGGACGGCGCTGTATTGCTGCGATGAACTCGGGTCCTCCGAGAGGGCGGTGATTGCGGCTGAGTCTCGGAGTCCTTCAATGTGGCCCACGGTTGTACCTTCTGTAAAATGTTGCGGCTCTTGTCGGAAGTTAGTAACAAGGACTGTGACACGCCCGTCTTTTAGCTTCATTACACCTCTTACGACGCCGATTCCACTTCCTAGAAGCAACTGAACACTTCACTCGAGCAGAACGTCGCCGCGAGTAGCGTCATTAGTCCCGACGGGTAAAAACACACTCGATTGCGGCGGCAGGTTCACGTGGTTAGTGATGACTTGGACTGCGGATGATGTGGCGTTGAGTTCCTCCAGCGTTGGGACAGGTTTTCGCAGCGTGAACCGGTTCACTCCCAGATCAATGATGGCACCAGATTCGCGCAAGAAATCCATTGCGAGAATAATGTCTCTTGCACGTTCTTGGAGAACGACAAACTTCACGGTACAGGTGTCCATATGAATGTCGACCTTCCCATCGGCGTTATGAGGCGGCCTCCAGCGGTTCGTATATGCGTGCCATCCCATGGTGTCCTCACTTTCTGAAGGCAGCGAGGGAGCCTCCCACTCAAGACTGAGTAGTCTGCTACGGTGTCCACGAGTTCCGAAGCGTTGTGGCCGTCAATAACAACATTTAGGTTGTTGGGCACCGTTGCAGGAGCATTGTTGTGATGCGTGGCGTCGGAAGAGTGGGAGTACTCTGGCATATTCTTGGAGGCTCTTCACTTTGCTCTTTACTTTTCGACTTCGGCAAAACTACCTCCAGGTGTTGCTGCACTTAGTTTTCCCGGTGACGCAAGGGAGACAGGCTCAATCAGCAGTCGTGGCGCTGGAGAGCGGGGTTCACAGTGGAAGACAGCGCTGAGGATGGCGGGCGTCGGAGATACTCCTCGATGTTGCGAGGACGTTCACCATACTTTGGGCGTAAGTCGTTCGGGTGGAACCCACGCAGCCCAAAAATCTTTATAATATTTTACTTAGGAAAAGAGTGTACGAAGCATCGGGAGTCTCCCTCTTGCGTTACGAAATCACTGTGTACGGAACCTGGGGCATCCACGATAGGTGAGGTTGGCTTTCCCGCAGTGGTAGCAGAGCGGGCGTCGATCGGCCGTCCTCCACATGTCAGTCTTTCTTGTCGCGGCTTGTTCTGGGCGGAAAAGCGCCCGATGTTCCTGGCGACGGGAATACTGCGGCGCTAGAAGTTCCCGTCGGGGAGGCGCCATGTACGGACGTGGGGCTGGTGGAGCTCGTCAGACCATTGCGGCGTAGCTTAGAGCGGGCTCCTTCGGTGCTGCTACGGTGACGGGAGCCTCAGGCTGGAAGGCTCGGTAAACCTTCTCTCAAACGAACTCGGCGAGCGAGGGAGATAACAGGTGATCAGCAGCGGGTAGCAGCTTGTGAAACTCTTCCCGGACGATGTCACGGACGATCTCCCGAAGGCTGTCGACACCGGTGGTGCTCAGGTCCAGTCGGGAAGATGCGACAGTTGGAGGAGCAGGTACGCCGGCGAGTCGGTGCTAAGGCTCGCTCAGACCGACAGTGCGCGCTCGATGTTGGTACGAAAGCGACGACGGTCATCGGGAGATCACTGACTAGGCCTCAAAAAAATTTCACTCTTCACGCCACGCATGAGGGCGTTAAGTCTTTTCTCATCGGCGGCCTCTGGATCAGCCCGGGCACTTAGGCGCAGGACATCCTCAACAAAGCTGGTCACAGTTTCGTTGGGGCTTGCATCCATGCTTGAAGAAGGTCCTCCGCTTGCTGCCGACGATGATAGTTGATGGACGTCCACTTTAATTCGGCAGCGCAGGACTCTCACAAAGTAAAGGAGGCTTCACGGTTCTCAAACCAGTGCCTCGCAGTGCCTTCAAGCGAGAAGTAGAAGTTCCGGAGGCGCTGCTCAGCCGTCCATCCGTTGTGGCAGGCTACACGTTCATAATGCTGCAGCCAGTCTCCTCGTGGGCTTTTTATTTATTTATTTGTTTTTACCCTAAAGACCCTTTTGGGCATTACAGAGGGGGGGAGGGTCATAAACACAATAATAATAATCTACGAAAGTAAAAGGACACAAAATGCAGTTGGCAGATAAGAAAACAAAGAAACAAGAAATCACACACATAAAACTAGTTAACAATAAGACGCAACAATATACGTTATTATACATTAGTTATTAAGTGGTGAACATTTGGGCAGAGGTGATTGACACAATATCGTTGGGTAGGCTGTTCCATTCGGAGATGGCGAAAAGTGGAAAGTTTTTTAATAGGTTGGTGCAGGCAAGGATGGGACATACTATGAAGGGATGGTCGACTGCAAGATGCAACACGATAAGGTAGATGAACGTATAAGTGATTGAAAGGAGATGAGCTGTGATAGAGCTTGTGAAAGCAATGCGTCTTCGACAGTAAAGGGACGGGAGGTTTGAGGAACACTTTTATGTTAGTTGCGCTTGAAGTACAAGAATAATTCTTAGCAATGAACCTGGCAGCTTTATTTCGAAGTGCCTCGATATCATAGGTTAGATACATCCGATGAGGGTGCCAAACAATGGATGCATAATCCAACTGCGCACTTACGAGGGAGGTATAGGCTAGAAGCTTGGTTTCTTTGTGGCCGCCATGAAAGGGCGCTGGAGTGCGGGGAGTGACGGGCAGAATGATGATGGGTGTTTTCAGCCCCAACTTCGATGGCGCTGAAAACAGCACCGGGACGTTATGAAGAAAGTGGCGCAGAGACGAAATGTCCCGGTGGTGTTTTCAGCCCCATCGAAGTTGGGAAGGCTATGTGCGAGAGTAGATCGGGGTAAACAGAAAGGTCATGCATGAATAGTTTTTTTTTTTTTTTGGTCCTTTTGTGTTTGGGTTTGTGTTCTTTTGTGCATTGGGCTTGTATGTTTTTGTGATTCAGGTTTGCATGTGGCTATCGGTAGAGGTTGAAAGGTGGGGCACACTGTGTAGTGGGCGACGAGGTCGTTTGAATTGTGAAAGAGGTCTGGGACATGTATATAAGGCGATGGTTGCTCAATAAATTTCAAGCTGTGTTAGAGACTTCTATGTTCTGTCCGTTTTTTTATTGCTCCTACGTCTCAGGGTTACTATGAGAGTCATGCATGTACAAAGACACACGTAGAAAACAGTTTGTACAGTGTAGAGGGGTGTCGTTCATGAGATACCCCTTTCATGTAATAGGGTGTACATCGGTCAGACAAGCCGATGTATAAATGATAGGCTAAGAGAACACGCGCTCTCAATGAAGTCATCACCCCCGAGCAATCTTGCCATTCGTTGTGACAGATGTGGATGTGACCCGATGTTAGAAGACACAGTCATCCTGGGGGGTATAGACAGCAAACAAGGAGGGAGATTGCCAAAGCGTACAACATATCTCGAAGTGGAAATGATGTGTAAGTGCACCCTCGATCGCTCTATTTGATAAAGAACTGGCGTTTTGGGGGGCATGTGTATGATAGACACAGTACATGACAAGATGACAAGGTGATAAGGACTGCGTCCTATTTATTCACGGTGATTTTTATGCGTTGCTTTCCAATAAAACTCAGTTGAGAGTCAGGGCTCTGTCTGTCTACATCTCCTCTTGTCCTTCCTCTTGTCTGAGCTGTTTTCAATTTTTCAATACTAAAGAACCTAACGTTTTCCCATGAAAGCAAGAATTACGACATTCCCTCCGACAAAGCCAAATTGAATTAGTGCATCCGGAAGTCACGCGACCTAAAATGGGAACCGGTGGCCGAGATCCCCGCAAAACCCGTAGACAGCGCCAATCAGGCACCGTGCTAACCAGGGACCACTTCAAATGTCTCATCAATTTGTGATACACTCAAACCCACACATAACGACCTATCGGTTATAACGACCAACTTTCAGAAGATATACGAAGTCAAGGCACAACCCATTAAAATTGGTCCAGATAAAACAACCGTTTTTCAAAGCACCATACTGTTACACAAACACAAAGTCCGCTTTCGGAAGGAAAAAAAACTCCCGTGCGCAAAAACACACACGCAAAAAAAAACGCATAAAAAAAAGATAAAAAGAGCTACATTCTGGGCACAGCGCTCCCGGAGACGCTCACAGTGCGGCAGGGGAGAAACAAAACTACAAAAGCAAGAACGCCCTCCCGGGTCACGTAGTCTGCCAATTGTGCGTACGCAGGAAGGAGAAGGGAAGGAGAAAGTCAGTTCAAACACGCCGTGCTGCGTCACGCATTCATTAAAACTCAATGCTCGGTATCCGTATCATGCACATTCTTTCGCGTCTACGGGCTCGTGTCTGTCGTTTTAAGATAGGAAAAAAACAAATCCACCACGAGGCTTTATTTAAAAGAAAGGGCATCACGCTGGCAGAAAAAGATAACAACGGAGCAGCACTGCGTGGCCTCGCAATCCCAGCCACCTGACGAGCTCGCAAAGTGTTGTTTGAAAGACGACCCTGCCAGAGGCGACGGCCGCGCACTCGTACATGCGCAGGAAGCGCAGCACTTAAAACACTTCAGACCAAAGCAAGTATTAATTACCTCTGTGGACAGCAAAGAACCATCGTCGGACTAGTGCGCGGCATTTATAGTTTTGTGTTGGCGTGCGTTTCATAAAATCTGTTCTATGAGGTATCTGGTCTATCTTCATTATTTTACTTGCGCGGTAGAATCGGCAGCAATTTACCTTTTGATGATCTGAAAGCTAAATCTGCATGCGCGTTAGTATTGGGGGCGCATTAGAATCGTGCAAACAGTTTCTTTAAATAAAGAGCTGGCAGAGTGTGTACTACCAGATACCAGCTTCATTATCCCTATTTATAATGTTTTAAAGGTAAGTCCAGATATAACGAACTAGTGATAAAACGACCACTTTTCGCGGAACTATCACGTTTGTTATAAGTGGGTTTGACTGTATATTACCGTTTTTGATGCTGAATGGTCTAAAGGGGGAGCAAGTGAAACCCTCGAAATTTAATGGCTTCCACGCAGACTGGCTTCATGCGTGCGTGTGGCAAGGAACGAAAGGAAGCTTGGAGGCAGCCCAAGTTCTCTTCGTACAATTGCAAATGAACAATGTAAACCAAATTACACCGCCCAGAATGCTGGTGCGTTCAAATGCGGTCCATCAATTTCTGCCCGACGACACCATACAAGTGCCACGCTGTTGCCTGCTGCGATCCTGGCGGCAGCACAACAGCGGAAGCAGATGCAGTAATTCTGCTGTAAGTCGCTCTTCAGCCTCACGCTCCACGGTCTGCAGTCAGGAGTTGTATTGCCGCGACGACAGCGACAGCTGCGTTCACTGTCATTGCGAGTGTTGCTGTCAGCACTCGTGGACCACTGTGAATGCACGGGCGGCACTAGACACATCAATCGGAGATGTGGCACCCAGATGGGGGGAACCACCTCGAGCGTTCCCTCCAACCACGCTTAACGGAAAGAAAGGGCAGGCACGCACCCCTGTTGTCAGCCCTCCAGTCGTACAGGCAAGGCAAGGCGTCCACGACCACCGCCACCAGGGGCAGGTACAACGTGGCAACCCTGGGGCGCACTGCATCCAGGTCCGTGAAGCGGGGGTCCCAGTCGTGCGAGGTGAGCAGGTTCCTCACCGCATTCACGGCCTTCCCTTGCAGGGTGGGGTTGCTGCACAAGACACCCCGAGGCTTCCACTTCACCGCTTGCTAGAACCACTAAGTCCGCTACCTTAACATGACGGCTTTTTTTTTAGCGAGCCTTCACACTCTGCTTGGTCACGGCGAGCCTCGCGTGTCCGCTCTTCGGGACGTTTCCCAACTTTACGTGGACTCCCCACGAGTTCCCGCTGAAATCCAGGCTGGCGTGATGCGACGTGTCTCCTCCTTTAAGAACATCCCGAGGCAGGCGGTAGCCTTGCCGGTGATGATTGATGACTATTTGTGGCTCTTTCCTTCGAATAGGGAGCAGCGCTCGGGACCTAGTTTGTGGGGTTTTCTGCTTTGCTGCACCAGCAACCACCCATTTTCTAGACTTCTCTCGGTAGTTTTTGTTAATTCCCTCCACTTTCCATCGACCATCGGAGTAGGATCGGTGCATAGATTAGGCCCAAAGACAAGTGCTTTTGCCAGCATGCAATCACAGGTCCCCCAGTCAAGACATGGCAAGCCCACAAGCACGTCACCTCTCGACTGAGGAGTGAACTAGAGCAGTGGTTCTCAGCCGCTGATGTTTTGGGGACACCTTCTGGATTGGTGGAAGCGATGGGGGTCTGCCGGGGGTATTCCAGGATTGCAATGAAAAAACAAAGTGCACGCAAACCAACTTTGCAGCCCCGAGGATAATCAAGCCTACTCACTCGGTGCAGATGGTTTCGTCTATTTAGCTTTGTGGGGCAGCCAGCATGAATTAGGGTTAGCAACTGTCCCGGATTTTGCGGGACTGTCCCGACTCTTTATTAAGCGTCCCGAGACCCACATCGTCCCTGTCGGGACAGCTATATGTCCTGCATTTGGTCCAGACCGTCCCGTTAAAAATTTTATGTGCGATCCAACGCACACCTAACAATGCGCATCACGCTGCAAAGCACGAATCGCACGAAGCAATGCTACGGTGGCCAGCGTTGGCTGCGAGAAGCTTTAGCCACTTTAGTGTGTAATCCACGGCAAGCCGGAAATCGGGGAGACACTGGTGCCGGACAGCACCTGTTACCATCATCATCGTTTGTATTTTTGTGTCTCCCTTCTCCTCCCCCACGCTATCCTCCCCCCCCTTCCCCCCGACTTCCTTCATTGAAAAATGGGTAACCCTAGCATCAATCAAAAAAAAAAAGTTTCAGTTGACTTCAGGGACCCCAAAAAGGCCTTTAGGGAACCCAAAAGACCCCCATTTTTGGAGAACCACTCAACTAGAGTTTTCTGCCTGGCACAACACCGATGTCACGAATACAGCTGGGAAGTCCAGGCCTATAACGGCTCTTGCTGTAAAGGCTACTTGTTAAGGCTAAAGTCTGGGCTAGCTGGTGAAGCACGCTTTCAGAGGGTGAGAACAGAGCACACAGGAGACGACAGATAGAAGCTGCTTATTAGGTAACTAGAAAAAGTGTGACGTTTCTGCCGACAACCAGTTGGCACATCAGACTTTGATTGCTGCGAGCGTGTGCTCTTGTCATGCAAGCTGGGTGCATGTCTCGTGATATAAACAGAACAAGCCAGAAGCTCATAAACACTGTCTGGTTATTTGCCTATCTCGGACAATGTAACACTGGCGACGAAGTAGGAACAAACAATGCAGTCCAAGGAACTACAATACCTGCAATATTTTGCCTATGATTCTTTTAGAGCGCAGTTCTTAGGCGCCCGTTTCCAGCTTGAGCGGCGTAGCCATCGCCGTAACCGCGCGTTGCATAATGGGACGTTTCCCATAATGACGTCACACGTGATGTCACTAAGGTCACTAGGGTCACGAGCGGCATCATGAAGGTCACTCGTGAAGGTCGCGACAAAGGTCACGACCTTCACAGTGACCTTCGCGAGTGAAGGGAGGAGGAAGTAGGAGGAGGGAGGAGAGAAGGAGGAGGAGTAAGAGGAGGATGGAGGAGGAGGAGGGAAAGGAGGAGGAGGGAGGAGTAAAAAGGCAGAGGAGGAGGAGGGAGGATGGAAGAGAAGGAGGGGAGGAGGATGAAGAAGAGGGGAGGAGAAAAAAGGAGGAGGAGGAGGAGAGGAGAAGGAAGAGAGGAGAAGGGGGAGGGAGGAGGAGGGGAGATGCCAGCTACCAGTTGTGGAGGCAAGTGATATCACTAGGGGTGTGTCAATACTCGAATATATGAATTCGAATTGAATAGAAAGTTCCCGAATAATTCGATTCGTGAATCGAATTCCTAGTATTCGGTCACTCGAATATCGATATATTCGGTCAAAGACGCACGGTCGGCGCGGAGCTGACAAAAAAGCAGTTTTTTCTCCCGATGTTAGCGCCGTGATGTTAGACAAACCATGCGAGAAACACCACAAAGATCTAACGCACTGGTTAGATAAAAGAACAGTAACGAACACCACAAACTTTATAGCATGCAGATTTACTCGTGATCGTGACACAATCTACCCTTGAATCGCAACCGAAACATCCCGTTTGCACCGCTTCAAGAGAGGGATTGTTGGGAGGCCGGAATTCCGCGCCATGCCTAATTCTTTTCACGAGTAAAACTCCTCGTTTCAAATTAAAGCGCCGACGTAGAACACACTTGCCGCACTCACAGAAATTGGCGACTGCACGATAACAGAAAGAAAACCACTTTAACCACGCCGATGAAACCAGCCGAGTTATCGTCGTCATTCTTTTGGAACCGCAAGCCGCAAATTCTGATTCGAAATGAAATGGAACGGAAAAATAGTGTGCCTAGATTTGAGAGGGTTTCCTACCGTTCGATAGCCGCGTTTGAATTGGGAAAAAGTGATGAAAAGACGAAAGCGTCGATCGGGCAGGCATCGTCGCTCTTCCGTTTGCTCGCCTTCTTTCCACGTGGCAACGCAACACACGCACACTTGCGACCAATCTGTGCAGGAGCCGTCTCCGTGGTTGCAGTTTCGCTTGGTCCCTCTTTTAAATCTAGGCTCTCTATAGCAGGATAGATGGACGGAGGAATGGATGCATAGCGGCAGTTGGACGGTGACTTGCGCCACCTGACCTCTTACTTCAGATTATATTGTTTAGGCCTGTTTACTCAGATGTAACCCCTATCTCTTTATTTATGCGAAATAAAATTCCGGGCGCCCTTTTTCTTTCTTAAAATTCAGAGCAAATATCGCAAAATGCCTTTTCTGAGATATATAAAATTATAAATATAAAAAAAGGACATGTCGCGGTGTTAGGTCGTGCTTTTAACGAGACAAAAAGGCAGGCGTGGCTGTAACTTTGGGTTTTTGTGACGTTTAGGGTAGATAGACTATGTTTGCGCCATAAAATTGGATCTTTAGTGTCCAACGTCCATCAGCAACTGCTTTTTTTTTTTTTACCAGAATTTTTATACATTTGGTCTTTCGTTTTGTACAAGATGCATATTCTGCACCAGGCGCATACTCTGCACATATAATATAATCTCATTCGCAGCACACTTTGAAAAATTCCTACAAATAAAATCACTATTCGATATTCGATTCGATATTCGGCTTTTTTTTTCTTAATTTGATTCGGTATTCGATTCGAAAACTACTATTCGGTATTCGCACACCCCTAGATATCATCATTCATAAATCACAGGGATGCACATATGAAAACATGGTGTACTCGTTATCCAAGTGGCCATCTACATGGATGTGGGTCTGTGCTGTACCCATCGATCCCTGTGACACATCGGACGAAGTTGGTAAATTGTGTGCTGCCAAGGTTGACAGTGGCTCGCTCGTGGTAGCTCCGTATCGCCTACAGCACTCACCAAATATTTCGTGCAAGACAAAAAAAACAACTTCATACCAGTCATGCAGGAAAGCATCCCACTGGCCCCGAGGGACGTGCACTCACTGTTCTGCTGTGCCACCTCGGGGGAGCACGCTCGAGAAGAGGAAATAAAAAAATGCCGAGCAGTCTTCGAAGGATGACGTCGAGAGTATCACGTGCTTCGTCAAAGTGTTGACTCTAACGCTGCCTCGTTCTCCCACCTTGCTCCTGCTGTCCTGTTTCCTGACACCGATAGAACTTAGACGGAGTGGAGCCTCCAGATGTGAGAACTATATTTCCTTTCTCCAAAGAAGAGGTGACCGAGAAGACTACAATAGATATATATGTATATATCCTTCTCAGATTGTTTAGCACGGTATACCACAAAATCCAAATACCTCAAGAGAGGAGGAGGAGCAAAGGAGGAGGGGAGAAGGAAAGGGTACGGATCTACATAAACGATCTACCTTGTTTGCCGATGACTGCGTGGATTTTGGTGAAACAACTTGTGAGACGACGATATAACTATCCTTCAGTCAGACCCTTAACACCATCTCTGAATGGTGCATAGCATGGTACAGTACAGCCCGCTTATAACGAACGCCGCGGGAATCTAAAATTAGTTCGCTATATCCATTTTCCGCTAAATGTGGATTTCAAAAAAAAAAAAAAAGTGAGAAATCAGCTGTTTTAGCACGCGATTTAATGATTTCCAAAATTGCCGTTGATTCGCGATTGTACGTACCGCGTAAGGGACGTCTTCACGATCGCCTGCTCGATTGCGTCGAAGTGCGGGATATGGCGCACCGTGCATTCACGAGGGCGCCTATCAAACCACTCTGCCACCTTGGCCGCGAGGCAGCTGCCTCGCCTCAGACACAATCACATGGTCGTGTCGCCGCGGGGTCGATCGGGATCTCGAATTCGGCTCCCGACGTGCCCTTTCTCTCCTAGCCACGGGATGGTGCTGCAGGCGCCCCATGGCGGGCGAGGAGAAACCTCCTCGCCCATCGATCGGATATACTCGGTGTACCAGGGGGCGAAGGGCCTCTGAGGATTCGAGACGGCATTGAAACCAGCAGGCAAGTGCGGGCGACCGGATCTAGGGTAATCGTGGGACACGAGGCCTGGGGGCCCTCTTTGTGTTTAGCTTTGGGCTTAACGTGCGTTTGTAAATATTTGTGTAATGTCGCGTGTATTTGTAGTGTAGATTGAGTGTTTTGTAGCGTTGTGTTTTTATAGCAATAAACGGAGAGCGGAATCCCGCTCCCGTGAAAGAACCAGGCTGGACTCGGGTTGTTGACGGACCACGTGGGAAATGGCGAATCGGCAGCGGCACGCGATTTCCTACAGGGAAAAGGTTTTGTCCAAGTCCGACCCGCTCGGCACCAGCGAAGTAGTCTCGGAGGGTCTCCACCGCGGCGAGAGCCGTTCTGGCGGACACCGACTTCTTCGCAGAGTCGTCGCCACTGTCATCACTTTCGCTACCTGCCTCCGCATTGACAGGGTCAGAGTTCGCGAGGGCTTCATCGAGAGGGCTTCATCAGAGGAAACTCTCCACAACCCGGCGACGATAAGTTGGCAATAATGCCCTGGTCCATCGGCTAAAGCTTGGCCGTGGTGTTTGGCGGCAGGAAGAGGACTTCCACGGCGTTAAGCAGCGGATTGATGTGATGCACGCTACAGCTATCAAGCAGAAGCAGAACTTTCCGTTCCTTGCCCGCCATGTCGTTGGCGAAGTCGGTCACGGTCGGCAGCGGTAGGTTCACTCAGGTAGGGTTTCGTGAAATCCGTGTACTTTCGCAACGAGGCGTTGACTTTCGGGTAGGTTCGTAGCCAGATGTCAAAACGGAGGAGAAAGACGCGGAGCAGAAGACGGAAACAGCCGAAAACCTGAAATTTCCCGCACGACTTGCGCGACGGTGCACGTCACGCGTACTGCGGAGAAGACAACTTACAGAACAGCACGAATTCCTCCCTCAATCGGACGAAACGTGGCGGTCGCCTTAGTTGCGTTATCGCTACGCAGTTGTTTGTTTTTGCGGCTATTTTCTAGAATTATACCGTAAATAGCTTTTTTCGCTCTTAATTTGAGTATGTTTTTGTAGCTTTTTTCGCTATATCCGTGGCGGGCCTCCCGTTGTTTTTCGTTAAAAGCGGGCTCGTATCTCATTGAAGGTATAGAAACGGTAACGGGAAATTAAAATCCATTCGCTATATCCATTATTTCATTATTTCCGTGTTCGTTATAAGCGGGCTGTACTGTATATGAACCTAAACGTTAATAAATGCAAATATATGCGCGTATCTAAAAAAGCTAATAGTTTTCCCACCTTCTCTCTAAATCACCAGCCCCTTGATGCCGTCACCTCTTACAAATACCTTAGTATTCACATTACAGCCAATCTCATCTGGACCGCTCACATCTCGTACGTTATTAACAACGCTAACACAATGCTTGGAAATATCCGAATGTAACTTCTCAAAAGCCCTTTTGTCCCTAAAACTTTTGTTATATAAAACACTAATCCGTTCAAAACTTGAATATGCTTCATCTGTGTGGGATCCTTACCAAGAAACCTTAACAGGTTCACTCGAAATGGTTCAAAGTAATTCAGTTTGTTTTATCCTATCTAACTACAACAGAACTGCCAACATAAGCTCAATGAAATCTAGCCTCAACCTGCCAACCCTAGCATCTCGCCGTAAATTATTTCGACTATGTTTATTTCAGAAGCTCTTTCATCACCCATATCTGCACCACGATTTTATTTTACCACTACCATATATCTTGTCCAGATTGGATCATGCTCTTAAGGTTGGAATTCCACTCTGCAAAACTAACGCTTTTTTTCAGTCCTTTTTCCCACGCACATCAGATGAGTGGAATCACCTTCCCGCACCAACGGCAGCCATCGAAGATCTCAATCTTTTCAAGAATGCCTTCGCTATTAGTATCGTATAATTAGGAGCCTCTTATTTGTCTATACTAATAACTGTACAATGCTGTACTATTTCATGAAATGTAACCACACCCCTCTATAATGCCTCGGGCCTTGAGGGTAAACAAATAAATAAATAAATAAAATACCCCTTTCCGTACCCTCCCCTCCTCCTCCTCCTCAAGAGCTGCACTCTAATTTGGCATTATAGGGACTTGTAAACGTCTCATTTTTAGTGTGTTTTTTTTACAATTTCTATTATTTGTTATTTGGGACCATTTTATAAAAGCTACATTAGCATCATTTTTCCTGAGAAGTATTTTGTCTTTTTTTGTCTTGTTTTCAGTCGTAATTTTTCACCTTGTCCTTTCATCAAAACATTGGTTGAAAGTGTTCCGTCCACCCGCCGTCTAAACAACTGTCCTTATTGAGGAAGAGGCAGGCACCTGGTGTGGAGCACAGTGGCCAGGTCAGACAGCAGGAGCCCCAGGAGGAAGTGCTGCTGCCGGTACTCCGGGGAGAGCTCGGCAAAGGCGGACCGGTCCGTGAGGGTGGAGCCGGACACGGCCGAGCCCTGGGAGGAGGCGATGCTGGGGACACGGGGAGGCGGGAGGCGACGGGCTCAGCGGAGTGCCAAAGGGCAGGTTCAGGGTCACAAAGTGCTCGTGGCTGCACACCACCCGCAACAGGTCCAGCTTCAGCGAGGCCAGGCTGCTCCCCTCCGGCAGGGCCTGCATCTTGGCCGACACCTGTTTGCAGAACGTCTGGGGCCGAACGGGGGTCTCAATCAACCACCAGCCTCCTCAAAAGCAAACCCCGCGCACTTTCGCGTTCGTGCCTAAGATCGTAACCAACCAAGTGGGCAGCACGCATCTATGGATGGACGCGCTGGCTACGAGCGAGTCGCCATTTTCCGACACAGAGTGTGGGCACTGCACGTGCGCAAAAACCAGATTCGCACGAGGCGTGTGTGCATGCGCCGCAACGTTGCAGCTGCGCGTTGATCTAGGGGGGCGCACAAATACTCAAAATTTCAAAAAGATACCGAATATTTTTAAAATTTACTCCGCGTTTGATTAGAAAGCTTGCATTTGGGCACCTCGCAAATATTAGGTCACGGTCGTGACCAAGTAACGAATATTCGGGCAAAGAACGAATAAGCACCACACAGAGTGTGCCGCGAGAATGCGCAAATTGTAAAAACAATATTTCACGCGCCAGCTTGACCTATCCGGCAACCTCGAGCAAAAAAACCCGCCTATACTCGTTGTCGCGTCGAGACAAAAGCAAGTTTTATTCGTGCGCAGCATGCAGTGCCTCTTACAAGATTCCGTTGACGAAAGAAGAAACTATGCTTTTGATGTATGAAACGTGTACGTCTTAATAAAATAATTGCGAGCTCACCTAAAATTCACCCGCATATATCTTAAATCACCACGTAAAGGAGTCCCATCGGTAATGTGAGAAGCAAGATTTTCTTACTACGGTTCTTGAGGCAAATACGAGCGCAGACGTTGGCGAGTGGGTTTCCGGCATAGAGGGAGAGGCGCCCTCCAGCCAGGGCATCTGCTTCCTGCCCGTGCGCATTGCATGCTGCCCAACAATGCAGGTGGGGGTCGCTACGGTCTCGGAAGTCGCCGAGAATGCATTTTTCGTGCAAATTGCTCGGTTGTGGTGACAGTCTAGTCGCAATGGTAAACCAGCAGGCCCAAGCAAAAACATATCTGCCCATGAGCATCATGATGTGGCTTCCAAACTGCTGTTTACCTCATCTACGCTGGTGCTTTTCGAGCGTCTATAGCTTCAAACGTCGCAAGCTCTTTATGTGTGCGCTCGTGTCCAAGTCATTACTAATGCTAATTGTTCGCACATTTGTTCGCGCACACGTGCGTCTCCAAGGAGCGCGAATTTTTGCTGTGTCCGGATATTTCATCCAACAGTTTAGGCCTAGCATTCCCGAACGTTTACTCAATCTGCATGATTTCGAAAGCATATCGCTCTGCCGCTGTTTCTTGGAGAAAATGACATCTGCTTCCATCATTGCGGTGGAAGAACATGGCAAGACTTGCAGTCGTGGTAAGATTGTGTAGCGTTGAAGTCGACGTTGTCTCAGGATGGCATATCATTATACCTTTCTATTCTGACCTGCGAGTCTGATATCTGGAAAATAAAAATAAACGAAGCTTGCACCTATCAAAGTTGCCTGTCCACTTACTTTTATGCCAGAGAACTACAACGTGACCCATGTTTTGGAGCCGTGGCAAAAACAGCCGACGGCAGTGGAGAAGTATCGCGATACCAACAGCCATTTGTGTTGGGAGTCCCAGCAATCGTCGTAGGACCGTGTATGTACTGTACGCAGGGATCGTTGTAGCCGCAAATGATGCCGCCATAGCTAAAGCACTCGACATAAATGTTTCGATCGGCCGCAAGTGAGCAACAAGGAGCTGATTTTATGTGCGTGGAAATTCCATTTTGCAATCCAAGCAAGACCAGATGCCAGCGCTTCTTAACTCGCGACGTAAAATCAGGCTTTTTTTGTTGACCCTGACTAGGTGGTGCAAGCTTCCGCCTGCTATAAAGGGTACAGCTGTTACAATCTATCCGTCCAGTCATCCTTTTACTCAAAGCTTCTCACTTCTGTCTATCACGGTGGGCACATTAAGGCCACACTCCGAGTTTCATACTCCGAGCGCAGCAACTAAATGGAGCATAGCGTACAAAAGAGCAACACGCCGAAACTATCGATGAGTTCCATGAGCCACTTCCGACCCCGCAGTTATGACAAACTCGGCATCTCGCGGATACTAATGGCAGAAGACAAAATTCTTTCGAAGATAAATTAATTAAGACCGCTGTGGAGCAGCACGGTGCAATTCTTAAAAAAAGACGGTGACTTCAGAAAGTTTCAACGAATGTTTTAATATTTATGAAAAGTTCCAAGACTCGCTTTGAGCACATATGCGGAAAGTTACCTTCACCGATCTATTTATTGGCCATGTGCGCTGTTCACATTTAAATAAATGACAATGTTCTCAAATCCGCTTGTCGACGCAGGAAACTGTCAAACTTGTCCGAGGTTCCGTGGTTCCGTCTTGCAGTGCGAGACGGAACCCGTCGATGTGCTACGTTGATACTGCCACGCCACCATTCAACAGATGGCTTGTCAATTCGTTTTCAGTAAAGGTGCGTGAACCTTTTCTGCAATGCAAACTGATGTTTCGGTTTTCCAATCAAAGTATCTTTGAAAACATTGTAAGGGTGCAGGCGGGCTGGTGAATATTAACCATGTTGATTTAACCCGAGACTGGCGTAGAGAAGAAGCATCAAAAGGTAGAAGGGACAAAAAATAGACGACGTCTCCACCTCAGCTGAGGATGAGACGTCGTCTATATTCTGTCCCTTCTACGTTTTGATGTTTCTTCTCTGGCTCAGTCTCAGGTTAAATCAACATGGTTCAAGTTCGCTGGGCTAAGCATTCTAAAATGGGCAACGGCCTCATCTCGACAACTTTTCTGTCGCTTTGGGCAGGCTACCGTTCGATGGACGAATTCCTTTTCAGGCGAGATGCACGAATCAGCCTTTTCTGAAACCCTAATTGCTGTCTTGGCTCTCCAATGAAATCGTTTTTACCTGCTGGATTCAGCACTATTCAACTGAAAAGGGGTCCAGGAGCGCCCTTCGTCTCGACAATGTTTCAATTAGCACAGCCATCTTGTTTGTGGGCATGACGTTATGGAGCGCAAAGAAATCATTCACGCTCCGAGAAATACTCGGTGCACGAAGAGACCGCTCGAGTGTCAGTCTCCGGTGGCGCTCGTGTCCGTTTAATGAATGGAGCACAAAACTCTCGCGCTCCGGAGCACGGACTTAACGCACCCAATAAAGGATGCCCTTTTCCCCCTGCAATTAGTTGTCTGATTTCCTACCCCTACCCCCCCCCCCCCCCCCCCTTCCCTAGGGGTCCCCGACACATCCATGCTTGAGAACCACCGGAATAATGATTGCCAAGACTACTTGGGACGGCTTACGAGGGAAGTTCCGGAACCCTTCCCGAGTCGAGGTTTTGCACCGGAGATAAATTCTCCGTCTTTTAGAAGATGTATTTCAAGCTCAGGGTGAAAGAAAATATATGCAGCTCAAAAAAGTTTCGGGGCTAGCCAATAGATGGCGTCAGCTCTTTGAGAGTGGTCACAAGTGGTCGTAGCGATCACAGTACGACTCTAAGGCGCAAATGGGTGTGCGACGGCATGCCACAAGCTCCTGGCGTTCTTTGCAGGATGGGGCAAGTAGAGAATGTGCAGGCACCTTGATGAGCTGGAAGACGTATCCCCTGTCCATGATGGAGAGCAGGTCGTACAGGAAGAACGCCAGGCTCGTGTTGAGGTTCTGAACCGTCCGAAAGTCACGCACCTCCTGGTGGCACCGGCTGATGATGTCCGACGTCATCGTCGTCACCTGGACGAGAGTGAGTGAGTGAGCGATTTATTTGCACTTAAATTGGTGCGCACATGGCGGCGTGCCAAACAAAGCAAATAGGTAAAAACCCTTACGCGCGTGTGCCTGCTAGCCTACCGCCGTAAGCATTAGGAGTTATAGTACTACCTTAGCTTTAGAAGCATTAAAATTATGATGGCAGTGATGATGATGGTGGGGATGACAATGATGTTGATGACAATGGCAATGGTGATGATTATAATTCGAGAGGAAGAGGGGTTGAGGGAGTGAAGATCAGGATGATGGCAGGCAGACGCGAAGGCATTCGTCTCGCAAATACCTTGCAAAGTTCCCGGGATTCATCGTGTGATGTGGGCAGAGGGCTACGGGAAGCTAATGGGATGGTCAAAAAGTCTCTAATGGCGGCAGGCAGCAGGGATTCACTCTGACAAAGAGCCCTGCCGCAAAGAAGTTCGGGATGACATGATCGTCTACCGAGGTGTACAGTGGCCGATAGCCGGGTCCCCGAAAGAGTTCCTTCGAGCAATCGGCACAGCACGCGAATTCGAGAGATCCTTCGTCTCTGATCGAGGGGCCCCCAGCCAAGGGTTCTGAGCCTGCCTGGTGCGACACGTCGGTCGTGCCAGGGGACCAGGTGCAGATTTCGCAGGTTGTGCGGTGCTGCACACTCTCCAGTCTCTCGATTAGGTGTTGTTGAGGGGGAGACCAAAGTGCGGAGCAGTATTCCAACAAAGGCAGGACTAAGGATGCATAGAGTGCCTGCAGGACCGCCAGCCCACCTGGCCTTGCGATGCAAGTGGGAAAACGTGAAACCCAAAATGGACGGGTGGTCTGATGCGGGTAATGAAGTGCCTTCTAGAACACGACACGCCACTCAGTTCCTTTGCTCAACAACACATGTGCCTGGTGGCCCGTAAGGCCATCCTAAACATGCTTTCAGAAGCAGCATGGTACATACGCTAAGAGCTTCCCAGATTTCGGTCGAGATTTATACCTGTTTTCACCTCAAGAAAAAAGCAAGTTTTGCTCAATGTTCATATGCTGCGTGAAGTAGTTCTTCTGACATTATCACAACCCTTGTGCAAGAAGCAGACAAACTTGCGCTCCGCACAGCATTAAGGAGCTTGTGTCGCAGAAAAGCCGGCCTCGGTAACGTGATGCGAAAATCTAGACTGGTCGATAGGGTCATGATGTCGCAGCCACATGACCTCGTGCGGGAATTTCAAACAACCGACAACGCTTACGTGAAACGTGACATCACACGTGGAATGGAAGCGATTAAAAATTATGACATATAATGTGTATTAAAGGTCGTCGCATGTCTCGCATGATTCCACTTCATAAAGTAATTCCTTCGCCTTAAAGGGCCCGTGATGACACAAAAATTACCGAATAGATTATTCGATCGAACACACACCGCTTCCAGCTTGAACGAGTGGCTCGGAACTTTCATGGCACAAAAAACATCGGCCACTTCTCGGATCCCTGGGACCACGAACAATGCCACGGCGATTTGTTCCCAGGTGTGCCATTTTGCAAACTAGCCGTGCGGGCCGTCCCCTTTACCAAAGATGACAATTTTGTTGAAGTCGTAGCGAACGAGTTTGTAAGTTCACTAAGTTGTTATGCCAGCCATCCCGGCCACGATAAGCTGGGCATTTGGGCTTGTTTAAATCAAGATAGTGCCAACATCTCCCTGCATGGACACGATGATCAAATAAACGATGCTGAAAGGACCTATGTTTGTTGCGATCCATACCATCGTGCTTCGAAACATGCCGAGCTCTCCCATTGACTGTTCGCGTTGCCGAAGACGCTGTTGCCATAGCAACAGCCCGCTCTCGCGGTAACCGGGAACTTGCGGGACACCGGCAAATTTGTTTTTTCGGCGTTTTCCTCCCCTCACTTAGGAATAAGTTTGGGGATACCGATGTCAAAACTCGTTACGATGTGGAGCTGACAGAAAAGGATGCAAATGAGGTAAAACAAACTTATTCTCTTATTTATAAAGGTGCTGCTCACCCTCCAAAATAATATCGCGTTTCGTTCGTCTTCTTGCCCCAGAATGAATTCTGAATACCGGCAACAAACTTGAGAGTCGCGAGTAGCGCCATCAAGTAGAGGCACAGCAAACCCGTACACTCAGTTGCCTGGCACTTTTATGCTTGCAAAAGCTTAATTTTGTTTGAAAACAAATGAAAAAAACCTTATTTCGAGGTTTTTGTTATTAGAGACGAATAAAGTGTGACCGGTGATTGTATACCATGAGCAATTACAGGCATAAAAAATTGTTGGTGCACAAGAAATCGCCTTTTGCAAGACTGCTTGTAATCGCAAATCTGGGGCGACTCACTGAGAGAGGGGTAGCCAAACGACAATGCCCCCTCCAGGACTCTGTGTTTGACCTTGTCCTAAACTTTGGTAGAAGTTTCATGACCAGTAGTGTATCGAAGAACTCTAGCAAAAGTATACGCAGAAATTATACTACTTTGCATATCCGCATATTTGCAAGTCAGGCGTCACCTTGGAGCGACCACCAAAGCCAGCGAAGGTCCGTCCATGTAGGCAGGAGAGAAAATTAAACTCCGAATGTCAAAGCCTGCAGCACACACTTGGCTCCAAGGGCCACCAAGCTGTGTGAAGCATTGAAACGCTCAAACAGGTACATAAAGGCTAGGGTGCCTTGAACGAGTCCCTGGCTGGTGCATTTACCGCGGCCTCATTTGCGATCTCTCGGCTTCTGCCTGTCCCACAATGCTGGCTGCCACGATCCTGAATGGAGGCGGCCCTCCAACCTGACAGTACCCAGAAGCCTCAGTAGTCGAGAACCGTGAAGCTGACGGCGACGCATTGCCGGAATTCACACGATCAATCGCCGGGATTATCCGACAGCTTGACACCGCAGTCCCGCATTTTGCTACCACTTTGAGAGAACTTTCCCACGCAAGGGCGGCAGCTATAATTGCACCGGCCTAAGACGCGTTCGAGGCGCCGTAAAAGGAAGGTAAACTTGCGCGGGATGCCGCCACGTACCAGCGTCGTCACGTCGTCCGCAAACCGGCTGCTGAATCGCACCTTGCGCGGCACGTGGAGTCGCCCCGTGGCGGCGAGGTGCTGAGTCATGCTCTTCACGACCAGCTCCAGCAAGAACCAGGCGTTGGCGAGCGCCAGTTCTCGTGCCGTGCCGCTCGACACCACCCACTGGAGGACCAGCTCCTCGTGCACCAGCTTCCGCGAGGGTCCGCCACGGAGGGGTGAGGAGGCCGTGCCGTTGGCCGGTCGCATGCTGGCCGTGCGGTCCAGGGGACGCGGTGGACCTCCCACGAGTGCACTCGGCTCTGAGTCCGGATCGTGTGTCGGTGATGAGCACGAGCTCGCCAGGTCCGGGTTGCTGCTGCTTCGGCCGTGCGGAGACTTCTGCGAGCGGGAGCCATTTTGGCACCGGTCAACTCTTTGAAAGCTCGGTGAGAGTGCCTGCTAATGCGACCGGATAACCACGCGAGGTATCGTCGGGTCACGCGACGTTGCGTTGCAATTACCGTAGCAGCAACGCAACGTTGCGTTGCTGCTACGGTAATTGCAATACATTGCAATTACCGTAGCAGCTGTCTCCCAAAAATGGTGGTGCATCGAACGACGGAAGGCGTGCCGGGAGTCATGAGGGGGGCCCTGCACATGCAAGCAGTGTCTTGGGCTGTTACGTAATTGAGCTAATCTAGTAACGTTGTTAGTGTGTCACATGACGTTAGTGTGTCAAGTTACAATGTCAGATGATGTCACAAGTCACAGTGTCGTGTGCCACGCGACGTCACATGGAGAAAATCTAGTGGGAAAACTCGTGGAATCATTCTCGATTTGGTAACTCCCTTTGATTGAACTGCAGACTCGTGGAATCATTCTCAATTTGGTAACTCCCTTTGATTCAACTGCGGAATATTTACATATTGGGCTCATTCAATTTACCTGCATTAGCTCGCACTAGTGCAGAAAAGTGCAGCGCAGTGCCAAAAAGTACAGTGCAGTGCACTTCCGGTTGTGTTTTGCATAGAGTTAAAACATACCGTAAAATACCATTGAAGCGCCACTTTGTTCAAATGCCCACTATTAACATATCTAAAACTTGGGAATTATGAAAATTATACGTTAAGCGCCCGATTTGACTGGAGAAGCGCCCATGTCTAGATTAACCCAGTTTCCAGTGAAAGTGAAGTGGGCACTCCCCCGGTATTTTAGGGTATGGTCCGCTAAAAATTCAAGAGGTGCTAGTGTATATGAGACTTCCGGTTTATTACTGAAGCAGACAGCAACCAGTTCACTTTTACGGTGCTCCGTGCACCCCTATAGGAAAATGCCCATGCATTTTCTCTCTTCATTGGAGAATAGCAGGAATTATTGTTGTTGCTTGGGTCGTGTCGAATATTAGGTAACTTTAGTAACACCATAAAAGCGTAATCGCTTTAGTTACAGTATTTTTTTACCAGTGAGCGATGTTTAACTGCCCCTTATTCCGGACCCAATCCTACGTTCCACCGCCCTCTGCGACCCGAAGGTGATTCACGTCGTCCGACTCGAACTGAACTATGCTCGATAGGACTGTGAAAATCTGTGTTTTAGGTGACTCTGTAGTTTGCCTTTCTCTTGTATTGAGTTGTCAGTTTCATTTGGTGCTGCATCGAGACAATGCGTTTTTTCAAGAGGGGAGTAATGCCGCGTGCAATTTGCAATTATTGCAAATTATCACGCAAGAAAATTAATTGTTCCACATGTTCAGTATATAAGCCCTTCCTTTTCGCAGCTGCTCTTGCAGCAGAAATAATAAGGTTGCTAGAAAAGTGACTCACAAAGCAGACTTGACATAACAAAAATCAAAACTGCTCCTTTGTTGAATACATACCTGTTTGCACAAGTCTAATTGCACACTTCATTTCGCCAAAATCGGTGCCCAAAAATACATGCGCGTAACAATCGAAACCAAAAACAGCAACTCCAAAGAAAACAACAAGGCATGTAGTTGGGCTAGTTGGTGGTACATACAGTTTGGTGGAACAGCGCAAAAAAGACGTGGGACCAGGACAAAGAAACAAACAGACAGGGCGCTGACTTACAACTGAAAGTTTATTGCTCCGCAAAAAGAGAAATAAACACAGAAAGGAGGAAGGGAAGAGAACAAACAAAGCAACCCGATAACATTAAAACTTGGGTTTGGGCTAGTTGGTCCATTACTGAATAAAAGGTTTAAAAAGCGCAAACAAACGGGGACAATAAAGAAACACGGACAACAGGACAGGCACTTCACTTTTATCAACACCGTGGTCACCTATATATATACACATTGCCCAAACCACATCGGATTCAATTGCCACAATCAGAGCCGACCTTCCAGAAACACCATCTCACTCTGAAGCAAATACAAAGACGGAGTGCAGACGCAATTGTTTTCTTTCTTTTTTAGGTAGAATGCCTCTATAATCTCTCTTTGCGTTTCTTTTCTTTTGCCGTTCTTAAAAACTTTGTGCCAGTCAAAAAGCTTTTTAAGAACAAAAAAAAAGTTTTTAAGAACGGCAAAAGAAAAATTGACCGCATCTCCACTGTGGTGAATGATGTTGCTTGGGGCGAAGCTCTGGTGGTGCTTGTCTGCGTAGACGCCGAGCCGCAGCATGCCGAGCCTTTTCATTCATGTCAGTAGGAGAATGTGTGGTTTTCTTCTTTTTCTTTTTTTAAGCAGACAGATGGGATGGCATCTCAGAACCCCCTACTCTTTTTTTCTTCTTTTTCTTTGAGCCTTTTCATTCATGTCAGTAGGAGAATGTGTGGTTTTCTTCTTTTCCTTGTTTTAAGCAGACAGATGGGATGGCATCTCAGAACCCCCTACTCTTTTTTTTCTTCTTTTTCTTTGAGCCTTTTCATTCATGTCAGTAGGAGAATGTGTGGTTTTCTTCTTTTTCTTTTTTGAAGCAGACAGATGGGATGGCATCTCAGAACCCCCTACTCTTTTTTTTCTTCTTTTTCTTTGAGCCTTTTCATTCATGTCAGTAGGAGAATGTGTGGTTTTCTTCTTTTTCTTTTTTTAAGCAGACAAATGGGATGGCATTTCAGAACCCCCTACTCTTTTTTTTCTTCTTTTTCTTTAAGCCTTTTCATTCATGTCAGTAGGAGAATGTGTGGTTTTCTTCTCTTTCTTTTTTTAAGCAGACAGATGGGATGGCATCTCAGAACCCCCTACTCTTTTTTTTCTTCTTTTTCTTTTTTCATCTTTTTTTTTCCAATTTCTTTTTTGCCCTACACGAGCACGTGAGCATGCTCGTGAGCACGTGATCTCACGAGCAGAAGCACGAGTACCCGACGCCGGCCTACGGCGGACAACGGACGGCGGACGGACATGGCCAGCCCCTAAGGAGCTTCGCCCCTAAAAGAAACGCAAAGAGAGATTATAGAGGCATTCTACCTAAAAAAGAAAGAAAACAATTGCGTCTGCACTCCATCTTTGTATTTGCTTCAGAGTGAGATGGTGTTTCTGGAAGGTCGGCTCTGATTGTGGCAATTGAATCCGATGTGGTTTGGGCAATGTGTATATATATAGGTGACCACGGTGTTGATAAAAGTGAAGTGCCTGTCCTGTTGTCCGTGTTTCTTTATTGTCCCCGTTTGTTTGCGCTTTTTAAACCTTTTATTCAACCCAATAACATTCGGCATCAGCTACGCCCACACGCTGTCACACGAACCTGCCACACTTTCTTACAAAATCTACCTCGTCGTCTGCAAAGGAAACAGAAGGAGCGCTCACACGCGTGTCAGCTCCGACAGACGCCATAAAATATGTTTCGTCTCTCCTCCTCGCAGTCTTGTTTTTGTGATGAGACAAAATCTTTGTGTCAAGAAATGACAGGCGAGCAGCCAGTCAAGCGAGCAGCCAAAGTCAACCTACGTTGCCTACGAAAAGTGATACCTTTTTGCAAAAGAGTGGCATGTGTATAGGGTCAAGCGTAGCGCCAGTGCTTAGTGATATTTATCTGGCAAAGTGTGATAGAGGCATTGCTGGGAGACTGGACGGACGCATTTTAAATGTTCTAAGATCTGTAGATGATTATCTTATTGTCCTTAGACCCAGCCTTGACCATGACTGTGTTCAAGTGGCTAAAGAGATTGTAGACATTTTTACTGAATGTTCCCAGGGCCAAAGGTTTAAGCTCGAGGTCCCGACAGAAGGGGGTCTTTGCAATTTTTGGACATTAATCTCCGCCTTGGGACATCACACGTGTGCTGGTCCTATGATCCCAGATCGAAGAAAGGGTTAGTTCCCTATAACCTCAAAATTGGTGAAAAGGGCTATTGCTGGGTCTTGCCTTTAGGGCGTCTTTGTTGAAATCCTGTCATCATAGGTGTGGGTTAAGTTTTGTGACTCAGGTTGAAAGGCTTGCCTCTGCGGGCTTCCCTTCGGTGGCTGTTGTAGGTGTTGCTGAGTCCCTTGTGAGAATGTTTAGGGGGTACATCAGTCCTAGAAAAAAAAAGATCAAGGAACACCTAAGCATTCCTTATGAGTTGTGAATGCGAAAGCATGCAAGCCGCTCGTCCACTCCCTTTTTCGTCTGCTGCGTACGCACCATGGGGTGAGCGGTCGTGGAAACTGACGAGCGCCGAGGCCAATGGGAACCCTGTCGACGCACGCCAGCCAATGGAACCGAAGGAAACGGGAAACTAGGTGCCATTTTTGTGCTTCAAACTGATGACGTCAGCTCGCTTCATGAGACAGTTAATGCTTTCGCATTAAAACCAAGGCCATCCACCAGACCCGTTGCACTCCCGTATCTCCTTGCCTTATCCCACCGAATCAAGCACGTTGCCAGTACGTTTGAGGTGTCTGTTGTCTTCTCGGCGCCATCTCAGCTGTCCCCCCTTTGTGTCGCTGTGAGTAGAGAGAAACACCCTTTCGTTCAGTGTGACGTCAAGCATCGCACCCCGTACGTCGCCTGCGCAAGCGGGATCGCGTACCAGATGCCCCTGTCCTGCAGCCGGGTGTACCGTAAAATACCGCGGAAGCGCCCATTACCGGACAAGCGCCCACTATTAAGATTACCAGAACTTGGAAATCGTGCAAAGTACAGGTTAAGCGCCCACCCTCTCGGGAACGCCGGCGGCACACGCGGCGACCGCCAGCGGGGCGGGGATGTCCACTTTCTTGCAGTGGAAAGGAGGAAACTAGTGGACACGAGGAAGTGAACTTTATTATCTAGGTCACCCAGGCACTGTGTGGGGTTTCCACAACACTGGAGATGTTGAACTGATAGCAATGTCAGGACAAATAGGAGTGTAGATAACGCAGACGAACCCCAAGACAAACCCACTTAGCCTCGGAGCTTTTGTTAGAAAAAGCTTGGATAAACGCTTCCTATTCCGACTCACTGCCGCTGGACCCTCATTCCTCGTGCGGCAAGCAAGTGGATACGTGCCATGCATTCGTACACGATATCCAGGAAGGTTGAAGTCATCGACTGGCATCGGGCGTCGGGCAAGAACGTGAGTCGCACCTCTCGACACTTCAAAATCGATCGTAAACGCATCCGCGAGTGGGACTCAAAGTATGACATGCTGAAGCATCAGGATTACGGCAAACAGAAGATGAAGCGGAAGCTGACTGACGGCGGTCCAGTCTTTAGTGAAGAGTTAGACGACGCGCTCTTCGAGTACCTGCAGACTCAGCGAGATGCCGGCCATGCCGCGAGTAACCGGCTTCTAGCAGAAGAAGCGCTCCGCATTGCTGTAAACCTCAACCTCGGAAACTTCAAGGCGTCTAGTCAATATATCAAGCGTTGGAAAAAGCGGTTTGGGGTAACTATGCGCGTGTCGACCAACGACAGTCAGAAAGCCCCTGCCGACTGCGCAGAAGCCGTCAATGCGTTTCGCGCCAGGATTACAAGCTTGCGAACGTGCCACGACTACACGCCTTACAACATTGCCAACATGGATCAAACGATGGTCCGCATGGATAACCCTGCGACGCGTACCAACAATGTGGCAGGAGAAAGCAGTATTCGGATTGCTAACACCGGCTGCGCCCGTCGTGGTTTCACGGTGGCCCTGGCAGCCCGAGCATCGGGTTCGAAACTTCCGGCGTTCGTCGTCCTAAAGGAACCGACTGGGAGGATTCCTCCACGATCATACATGGGCCTTCGGATACCAGGTATGAATGTTTAGCTATCATAGTTTGGGGTACTGTTTCGTTGTGGTCGTGGGTGGTGCATGACGCTCGCGAGTCCTTAGATAGCCTAGATCGAAGAGAGGGAGCAACTCAAACCATGGAGAGCGATTGCAATTTAATGGCGGAGGCCTTCTGCGCAGATTGGCTGCAGTTCGCATGCGTCACGTTGTCGTGTGGCGATGAGAAAAGCGGGCAGAGATCCACTCTTCCGACATCTCGCAGCTCCTATTGCAAACGCGCCCCGTAAACGATGCGACCTCGATCGAGCAGTTGGAAGCATTCTACAATCTAGGCACACTGAGTGGCTCACTGGCGCAGTGACTCTGACTATCAATTATTAGACTCTGCCCACCCTCGAGTTGTGATGACGACATGACTCGCGTTCGTTCGTTCGGCAGCAGTTTCCAGAGCTCGCTCACTCATGACGTAACCGTAACTCTCACGACGCAGTGAATCGTTAACTGCGTCACTCATTTTTATGTTCATCTATTTTTGTTTCTGCAGCGAATGTTCGCTTAACATCATCAAAAAACGGGTGGATGACGACCGAGAAGTGCCTCGAGTGGCTCAACCGTGTCTGGGGTCCTGACACCGACGATGCTCGCCGTTTGCTGGTGATTGATCAAGCGCCGATCCACAAGACCAAGGCCGTTGTGGACGCAGCTGAAGCGGCTGCCACAGACATCGCGTATATTCCCGGAGGGTGCACAGGAATTCTTCAACCCGCAGATGTCTACTGGAATAAGTCCTTCAAGAGCTCCCTCCGCTCATCGTGGGCGGAGTTTATGAGGAAGGGTGAGAAGACTGCAAAAGGCAACCTCAAGAAGCCTTCAAGGCAGGACGTTTTGAACTTTGTGTCGGCAGCTTGGGCTGCAGTACCTGAAGAGATTATCACCCGGTCATTCAAGGGATGCGGCATCAGCGGTGCACTCGATGGCGGCGAGGACGGACACCTGCACGACCGCCTTGCGGGCATTGGAGAGCCCGCGATCGCGATCCCCTCGAGTCGCGAGAGCGTTAACGACGAAGGCGTCAACCTGCTCTTTTGCAGCGACTCGGAAGATTCGTTCTCTGGATTCAGCGAGGACGAGTAAGTGTCTAGTCAGTGGCCGTTTATAGTTCGGAAATAAACATGTCAGCATGGTTTCTTTGGTTCCGTTTGCGTACATACAACTGCGCGGCTCATCGCGGGCCGCCATCTTGGTTTTTAGCACCTGGACCGCGCAAGCGCCCATGTTTAGCTTTAGCCGTTTTTCGGCGAAATTGGGGTGGGCGCTTCTCCGGTATTTTACGGTATATTGGTCAGATTGGGCGGTGTGTAAACATTAGGGGAAGGGATCATTTGCTTCCTTTGCATTCCTCGCCCTCTGGGAACTTAGCAGTCCATTGTGATAGGTGTGGCTGCTCGCCGTCATTTCATGACACAAAGGTTTTGTCTCGCCACAAAAACAAGACTGCGAGGAAGAGAGACGAAACATAATTTATGGCGTCTATCGGAGCTGACACGCGTGTGAGCGCTCCTTCTGTTGCCCTTGCAGACGACGAGGTAGATTTCCTTAAAAAGTGTGGCAGGTTTGTGTGACAGCGTGTGGGCGTGGCTGACGCCGAATGTTATCGGGTTGCTTTGTTTGTTCTCTTCCCTTCCTTCTTTCCGCGTTTATTTCTCTTTTAGAAAAGCAATAAACTTTCAGTTGTAAGTCAGCGCTCTGTCTGTTTGTTTCTTCGTCCTGGTCCTACGTCTTTTTTGCGCTGTTCCCACCAATCAAAAGAAAACGCAGTACTCGGTATAAGGTGACTAGCCCCATCGCCATGGTGACCGTTTGTTTACATCCGGTTCCCACTTGGCAGGTTATTTTTTGGGTGGGATGCAACTGATGTGAAGCTAGGGGAATGCAAAGGAGGCGGATTGGGAGTGCTAGTGAAAGAACAGGGCTGGGAAAGGGTGAGGAAAGGCTACAGAGAACATATGTGGTTGAGAGGTAATAGCGAATGTTGAGACACGCTCCTAGGATTTGTATATCTGAAAACAGGAACTGATTCAAGAGAGGAGTATATCAAAACTATGTTGGAGAAATTGGCACTTAATGTGGAAATAATTACCTTAGGAGGTATGGATGCACACTTAAAAGACTTCGACGGATATACAATGAGTTATTGCAGCGAGTTCAATGTATTTCGCTGTGACCATACGTACAGAATGGGTGGTGATGTCTTGATACGGTCAGAGTGTTCAGCAGTGTTCCCGTCTACCTTAATTAAAGGCTGCTGTTATCGCTTATGTCAAATTTTTCTGCCGTCCCGTTGACTTCGTTATAACGAGGGATTACTGTACTTAAGAACATTGCGGATGCAATTCGGATGCGGATACAAAGTCTGCAGATGCAGATCGGATGCGGATAATCAAAGTGTTTTTCGTGCAGGGCTTTACTTATATCTTATACAGGATAATACGGGACTTATTTAAAAGGTGGTGTCGGTAGGATGTCAACAGGTTTTGTCTCGCACTGCAAGATGGTACCACGGAACATCTCTGACAAGTTTGACAGTTTCCTGCGTCGACAAGCGAGTTCAAGAATGTTGTCTTTCATTTAAATCTTATGCATGGTCAATAAATGCATCCAAAGGTCAAGCTAAGTTTCTGCATATAAGCTCAAAGCGTGTCTCTAAACCTTTCAGGAGCATTAAAACACTCGAAGAAACTCGATAACATCACCGTCTCGTTCACTTTGAAGTCTGTCATTCCACAGATGCCTTAATTTATTTCCCCTGGCGGAGCGGCTTCTGCCAACCATCTCCACGAGATGCCATCATAACTGTGTGGTTGGAAGTGGCTCATGCGGCTCCTCGACAGTTCCTCTACGCTCTGTTTAGTTGCTGCGCTCGTAGATAGGAGTAAAAGAGCACAGATGCAAGGTGCCCATTGAGACCCCGGGTGTAATACTGGCGCCCCCTGGGAAGTGTGATAGGCAGTGAGACGTACCAGAATGGGGACGGCGCTCGAGGCCCTCCCGATGGTGCCGTACACATTGGCGGCAAGAAGCGGGGAGTCGCCGGAGGGAGAAGGCAGGTACGGGTCCGGGTGGGGCAGGGTGCACTGGTACTGGACGTAGGTCGCCAGCAGGGCATTCCTCCCGTGCTGGTCGTTCTGGTCCTCCAGGAGCTTCTGCAACCAACAACCAAACTCAGACCGGCACAGTATGCTTCCCAGTGTTGCACTTCTAGGCTTTGGTGCACCGCCAATCCACTCTAAATTCATCGGTATTCCAGCATTCCTCTTTGTGGTCCCCGATTTGTCTCAAAATTGTCTAGACATATTTATTGAATTTTCAATTTTTGACCTTGCCAGTTTTTTTAAAACTGGTAAGGTCTCTAGTGGCCACAATGAAAAAGTGATGCCAGTGGCAGGCAGGGATTCACTCTTTGGGCAGTGGAATTTGTTCCAATCTGATTACGATATATAGGATGCGCGAAATAAACAAAGGTGCGAAATACTCCGTTTTCTAGACTGGCAGCTCAACCTGCAGGCCTGCCTGCCCGTGACGTCGTGGTACTGATAAGTGTGAGTATATTTGAATGTTGGTTTTGGCACCACCTCCACTTGGCGATTTCACAAAACCTATTCTGAATTTAGATACTTAATGTCGAAAAGGATAAAGGCGGGGTATTCAGAAAAGATAGTTAGTATGGATAGCTTAGAAAGTCGCCAGATTGCACCTTTACGGGACCCCCGTGGTATGAGAGAGGACGAACAAAAACAATAAAAAAGGGCAATGAGAATGAGAAAAAAAAGTAATATAATAAACACGCATACTTTTAGAAGTAGAAAGAAAACATACACTAAAAGTGTCTCTATTGCAGCGGTACTCCAGCGGTTTCTTCATGGTCCCTGATTTGTCGAAACATTTCCTAAATAGACCAACACACATTGCTGAAATAGTGTCCCAAATATTAAGCCAAAATAATTTTTTTTGGCTAAGCTATCGAATTTCCAATTTCGAACCTCATCATGTTTTTCAAAGTGAAAGCCTCAATTGGCAACAATGAAAAAATGATGTCAGCAGAAGGCAGGGCTTCACTCTTTGGACTGTAGGATCTGTTCCCAACTGATTCCAAGCAGTCTCACAATGTCTAATGAATGCTTTGAAAGTTTCCTCCAACACCCACGCAGCAGCAAGAAGCAAATGCTCAGCAAAGTCCACTTTTAGACTGCCTGCTCGATTGGCAAGCCTGCGTGGTACTCATGGCACGGCACTGATTTAAATGTTGGCTTTGGCATCACTCTCATTTGCCGATTTCACAATACCTACCTATTCTGAATTTCCCAATACAAAATAGCGTACATGAAAGGGTAAATCCAGGGATTCAAAAAATATAGTTGGTTGGGGTAGCTCAAAATAATTGCCAGAGTAAGAAAGTATACAATCTGACGACACTACATTTCCCCCTTGACTTTTAAAAAGAAAATGGCTTCAGCCGAGTAAGTAATCTGCCAGCCTTGTTGGATTATTTCCGCGAGTTTGACGTTTTGGATGATGCCTGCTTTCTGCTTCTGGTGCAGCCTGGGTATCACCAGTTGGGGCGTCCCCAATTGGTCCTGCTTCTGGAGGGTCTTGGTCGCCAGTTTCTCGAGAGTCAGTTGCAGGAGGGTCCTCGTCAGTGTTCTGGGGCAGCCTCGTCGAGGTGTCGTAGGCACTCCAATTTTCCATGTCCCGGGTCTGCTGATCCTGCCGCGGAATTCGCTCAAAAGAACAAGCGTTCCTGATGATCCTTCTGTTTCCCCGTTCGGCAGCGATTGCTTTCCCCTGTACTCTTGTCACGCTGTACGGTTGGGGTTCGTAAGCAGATTCGCGAGATGGATGTGCTGGTCGCTTCAATAACACGGTGCCTCTTGGTCGAAGTCCGTGCAGCACTGCATGGCGTTTCTCATCAGCATAGGTTTTACAGCGAAGCTGTTTATGGCTAGGGTTCCGTGTATTTTTCGTGTGCATGACCATAAACTCCACGCTCGTACCGCCGTGGGCGCACCCCTTTCCCGTATAAAAGATTCGAAGTAAATAACCAAAATAAAGCGTCGACGAATGCGCGTGCACGATGCCATTTGTTTTAGGCTTGGAACGTCATTCCCTGCACACGTGGAACACCATTCCCTGCATTATCCTTGATGCTTGGGTCATTTACCGATAGGTCTATTCGGTAGATTAGTTATCAATAGGCACTATTTTCAGGATCAGTAGACTCTCAGGTAGATAAGAAAGGTTTCTACAGAGATTTGCCGCTGTGCGACCCGCGTCGGCCATGTCTACGCTCGCACCGCCCTCTCCTTGTCGTCGTTCCAAGCGCTTGCGTGCCTAGTTTCCTTTCTTTTCGCTCTCCCGGGGTGGCGGTTCGGTCGCGCAAGTCTACTTTCCGCCGGGTGGCAGTCCCTTTGCGCGTGTCTAGTTTCCTCCAGCTCCTCGGGGCGGGTCTGTGTCATGTGCTAAATAGCTTCGCTGGTCATCCTCCTTCACAAAGTAGAATGGCTCATGATTTTATTTTCTTTCTCTTCGCAATTCGATGCGTGCTTCAAAATTTGAAAATGTTTTGTTGTTTTTTTCTGACGGGCACAGCCGATTGCGCTTGTAACTTGCCCATTGCCGGTTCTCTTTAAATCAAATTAACAAATATTTTATATTTCAATATTGAAATAAAGAGTTTTTTGGGGTTTTTTTTCTGTAGAAGTGTATGGGCTTTTGCCAGGACGTCTGGACAGGGTCAAATGAAATGATAAGTCAAATTAATGCGAGTCGACTGTATAGATAGCTTGCATGTGTCGCCATTGCTGGTTACTGATGGTTATTTCGATTTACTGGTTTCCTCGAGCTACTACTTCTGCAGTGTGAAACTAAGACAGCAAACCGAACGCCCGTGGCACATAAAACACCAGCAAGGCCAGAAACGACAACATGGGCGAGCTACGTACGGGCCATAGGTTTGTACAATCCTCGGATTTTACTGCTAGGCAAGATTGCCTGGCGTTGACGCCACCAAGCGGCAGGGCTCGCAACTACAGTACCCTCGACCGTACATAAACTGTTGACGTCCTGAGCGCGACACGCATTGCGCTTCTTGGTGAACGACTTTGAAACGAGGGGCAGAGAGCTCATGCTCATGTCGTTTCCATACCCCTTTAAGAGAAGCTGTGCCGCACCGTGCAGGGTCTGTCCCGCCCCAGCGCTCGATCCCGCTACTTTGCCGCCTTCGACGCTGTCCCTTTTCTTCGTCTTTGTTGAGGCACAAGTTTGACGCATTAAACATTCAGTTTCTGTCTGTTCATTCGTCGCCTCATCCATTGTCATTCGTGACAACATCACAAGCTGACATCACGGAGTCACTGAACATCACAAACTTAGGGTCATATCGCGAAGTCACTCAATAGTAACTCATAAAACTCAGAGTCAAATCACGGAGTCACTCGAATTCCCTCGGAATCACGCGGCGGGTGTGAGCGAGTCTGAGCAAACGAGTTTGCCGAGGTGTGCGTGGCATATGTCAGCGAGAGATAACTAAGGACTCTGGGACCTCCGGTTCGCCGTGGGACCGAGAGGTCCGGACTCACGGCGACGGTGTCAGGCGACGGCAGCCAGGGCGTGGAATGCGGCCTGGCCCAGGTTGAAGGGCTGGCCGGCCAGGCGGGGGGGCTGCACCAAGCATCCGCACGAGCGCGTCCAGCACGGTGGGCAGGAAGCGGACCAGGGGACCGGGCCGGCACCGGACCAGCTCCAGGAGGCTGGCCCTTAGCTCCGTCTCGGCCGTCTCCCCATTGAGCAGGCGGGGCGGCACGTGGCCTCCCTCCACCGCCTGTGCACAGCTGCAGGAAGCGGTCCAGGTACGGGTCCTGGCCACCCAACACCGGGGTCAGGGCGCGCACTAGGCCACTTTTGACGCCGCACCTTAGGGCTGGCTTCCAGGTTTACAGCATCGCGAAAAACACGGACAGAGGCAAATAACGTCCCACAGACCGACACTCGAGCCCCTCACTACCCGCCGAGAAAAGCATTATTTCGGCGGCTATAAAAAGCCACGGCCGCAAAGGTGGCACCGGTCGGAGGCAGTTGCACGTTGCAGGCGGTCGACAGACTGCAACGGCTCGTCGTCGCACGCCTAGGAACATACCGCGAGCGTAGGAAGGTGAAAAGGACGATAAAGAGGAAGACGAGAACAAAGTGCGAGACAAACGAAAAAGATGCGAAAGAAAAAATACAACTCGCGCTATTACCTCGTGTAAAACCGACCGACACAAATTACGTAGTGCGCTCGTGTCTCATTCCCTAAAAGATTACCACAAAAGCGTATCGGGCCAAACACATCCAAACAAATCGAAAGGGGTCAGCGCAAACACTCGACACATTCTGCGTTAGTCAACTTTATGCGAAATATAGACATACATTTTTTTTTTAAATTAACCGGTTAACTAAGTTTCAAGTTAACAAAAAGCAATCCATGCGTGGGTCTCGGATAACAGCGAGCATAAAGTTAAGGCTTTCATTCCATTCATTCATTGAATGCAGGTATCATTTCGATGAAAGTTCTTGGTCAGCATTGTTAGAACTTTTAATTTAATTAATTAGCGAGACTCACTCTCTATACTACGTGTCACTAGCTGTGTGCAGTGCAAGCAACGCCAGGCAAAGAGAGAAAGGGCGAGCACTAGGAAGGTGGGATGGGAGAAGGGGGGAAAGGGAGAGGAGCTTTCTCTCCTCCTCCTCCCCAGCCTTCCTAGTGCTTGCCCTTTCTCCCCGCGCCTGGCGTTGCCTTCGCCTGTACTGCACGCAACTAGTGACGCGGAGTATAACTAGATTTCTAATCAATAAAAGGCAATCCGCACATGGGTCCTCATTACTAGCAAGCATAAGGTTAAGCAACTTATAAATGGAGTTGTCACTCAATCTGTATTACATTGTTAAAGGGTAATTCCACTACATTTTTTCGACTTTGGGGGTTATCACTGTTTTTATGTAGTGCACAAAATATTCCTAAACCATGAGGTTTCTTGTTTTTCCAGTGCCTCGAGTACTTTCGTAGATATCTTGCCTCAAAAGTTTGTTTAGGGGTTCTAAGGCGGAAACAAAACTGCCGGCCTGAGAAACTGCAACCTTGCATGCTCATACCACGATACAGAGTCTGGCCCAATCGCAGGAGCATTTTCAATAAGTCAGAGAACAAGCTACAGCTGCTTTACTGCTTTTACGCACACCCTACTACGCCAACTATAACAACGGATGTCATTTCACTTTTATGGGCATTGCTGTAAAAGTAAGTATATGGTGCCAGTGCAAAACACTCGCTGAAACAAGCTCCACAGGTGTTGCTTCTCCACAGTGCACAGGTGCTCAGCAAGAAGAGTGCTCAAAGGGGGCTAACCAACCGCGATTAACACTTAAACAGTATGGATATTGCAGTTCACTTCGAAGCAAATATTGAATAGTGTATTATTGAAAACCACTATTAAAAAATTTGAATACAGCATGTGCAAAATCCTAATTTTGATGTATCGGTCATATGCCACATGCCAGAGTTCCATTGTATGAAAAACGCAGCTGGCACTCAAGTTTAATATCCGTCTTCCTGGCACGGACCGCCATGTCTTTTGGAGACATCGCCTCACAGACCTTTAAACGCAGAATGTGTTTATGAGTTATTTTCTACGAGAAAATCACCACGAACGAGTGTCCTAACAAGTGGCATACAAACATCATGAACAAGTGAAACACTGGAAGAGTTACAGATGTTAAGGTTAGATATAAAGATATAAAGTTTGAGTCCCGGCAGTGCTCAAACTTTATTCGCGACTTCAGCAAAATGGACGCCAATAGGGGGGAAATGTTTCTGCCCATCCCTCCTGGCTTCCGTGATTCCATGCTGTTGGCTGTTGTCCCCGCGACTCTGTCGTTACTGTTCCCTGGGTCGCTCTCAACGCAACCTACGCTACCACGTGGAGCGGACATTGTGTATTTATCAACGGCAGTCCTTCCATCCCCAAAGAAGGTCGAACCTTTGAAGCTTGCCAACACATCGCCGCAGGTTTGAAATGCAGCGAATAAAGATTGGGTCAAACCATTTTGAGTCCAACGCTTGACCGCTGAAACCCGAGAGTTGTGCGTTGAGCTGGCACATGGCGCGGCACGACCTCTTTTAGACCGCCATATTTGCACAATAGGTCGCTGGAGGCACAAATATATAAACATATATAAATAAGATTCTGTTTTAAAAGGTTAAAAAGCGCAAACAAAACAAGGACAATATAGACACAAAGACGCCCGTCCTGTCGTCTTTGTGTCTATATTGTCCTTGTTTTGTTTGCGCTTTTTAACCTTTTAAATCAGTATGAACCAACTCGCCCAAACACAAGTTTTAATTTAAGATTCTGTGTTTTCTGGGTTCCTTTTTCGTGAAGTTCGGAGGGTGTTTTTAGGAGTTTGTTTTTTGCTAAAAATTCAGAATTTATCAGAGTTTATACTCGTTAGATTCGCAATTGTTTGAAATTCGGAGTTTACCTCTACTGTGGTGCCAATTTTTCAAAATTCAAAATAAAGATAACTGAGATCGGGACAGAGACATACCCTAAGTTGATAAAAGTTAGTACTCCCAATTGCCCTTGCGACTGGGAGTACTGACTTTGAATCGCTAGTGTCGACCGTGCCACGCTCACGAAATGGGCAGCAAGGAAGGACGGAAAAGGCGGCACCTGGGGGTGGACGGTGGAGGCCGCATGGAGGGAGACGTCGAAGAGCCCCTTGTGCCCGTCCACCCACTTGGTGTTGGGGATCTGAACGCTGGGCGTCAGGAAGGAGTAGCTGGCCGGTGGATGCTCCAGCATCACGGGCAGCACGTGGTCCCCCGTCTGCAGGTGCCCGTCATGGTACAGCGGGAACCACTGGGGAGCAAACCGTTCTTCTTTTCACGCTGCCCGGAGCACGACTGCTCAGCTCAAAAGTGCTCCCTTCCATTTACGCCCATCAAGTCATAAGGGTGGCACGCCGTCGCCGACCCTGGCAGCGTCCCAGCACCGGTGCTGGACGGGGCAGATACCCTGTCAGCTGCAGGTCCAGCTTGGCAGTGCACGGAAGCTACGACAGCCACGAGCTGGGACGCTGCGGGGACAGCAATGCTTCTGTTCACTAGCGCTTTTTTTGGAACACCCTATGCCTCCAGGATGGCAACACCCGACAGCGTGACACTCCGGCATCTGCGATATTACTTGTTGCCACTTCGGAACCACTTCCGATGCATGGGCGGAATGGGAGGCTAAGCACACTGGTTGGAGACACATTCTAGGCATCCTAGTTCTTTCGGGAGAAAGAATTTTCTTCTGAGAGATCCTCGGTGCTTTGTTTTGTGAGAGAGATGCTTTGTTTTGGTCCTCGCAAGAAAGGCTAGAGTAGGGCTCTGTTTTGATTTCTGGCAGGTTTTTCTTTTCTTCTAGAGTGCATGAAGTAGTCTGCATAAATTTAAGGCACTGTTAAGTTAGTTTAGGCCGCTGGCAGGCACTAGTAAGGGAAGCTAGCGTGGGGCTTTAGCTTTATTTTAATTTTGAACAGTTTCATTTTCTTAACACTGTTTGAGGTAAATAGGCGCAATGGTTCGGCGCAGGAAACCCTACAATGGGGGTGTTGACCTAGTGTCGTGTAGTGAGTGCATGAGGCGGGTGCATCTAGATGAGACAGATTTTGAGAGCTTAGCGGAGGCGGAGGACGGTCGATTGGTTTGCCGAATCTGCGAGAGGGTTGAGGAGGGGTTCAAGTCGATAGAAGGGGAGTGCGCAGCTAGGGTCGAGGAGGCCAAGCCGGAGCTTAAAGTAGAGCGAGAGAGGCGGGTGGTCGTGGAGACGCAGGTCGAGGGGTGAGCTAAGAGGGAGGAACTCAAGGTAGAGTTTCAGGAGCTCATTAGTGAATGAGAAAGAAAGCTGGAGCGCATGGTAGGCGAGCTTAGTGAGGTGCTGGAGAAGTGGGTTGAGCTTGAGAGACACGGGGAGGAGCTCAAGAAGGGGGAAACATGGAAGGCTGCATTAGAGCAGCGTAAAGGGGAGGACAGGGTGGAGAGCATCGGAAGCGAGCTTCATCGAGGAGCGTGAGAAGCAGGCTGACCTTGAGAGGCAGGTGGAAGAGCTCAAGGAGGGGGAAGCATGGAAGGCAGAGTTGGGGCGGCGTAAGAGGGAGTGGGAGGCTGGGTTGGAGCAGCTGAGGAGGGAGGCGACAGTGAACGTGGCGGGAATGAGTCTCAGAGGAGGGAAGCACTAGTGAACAGATGGAAGTCAGAGCGACGGGAGTGGCTCCTCGACCCTACAGTGTCGTAGTGGTACAGGTTACCAGTGGGTCAGTAAAAGACGCTGTGGTAGACCGACCGACACAAAGTGAGATAGCGCAGATAGCTGGAGGGAGTCAGCCGCAGGGTATGGACGGAGGGAAAGGGAGTGAAAACAGGCAGTTGGAAGCTAACAGGGTACTGGTGGTAGGAGATTTGAATGTTTAAAGGGGTCTACTAGCCGGGGTGAAAGGGGACGGAAGGGTGGCCCGGTCAGGAAAGTGTGTCGTAGACGCTATGGCCAAAGCTAAGGAAGAGCTCTGGGGTAACATGGAGGGAGAGAACCTAGTAGGAGACCATGTGGGACTCAATGATGCGTGGAAGGGAAGAAGCCAGAACCTCGGCAGGCACACAGAGGTTGGGGTACGTAAGCTGAGGGAGGTCTCTGAGAGGGTGCATGCGCAAATACGCCTGTCCTAGATGTCTGCCTTTTCAGACAGAGCTGCAGGTGGTGGAAGCTAACTGGAGATTAGGAAGATGAGCCGAACACTTCAGTACGGCGTATTGGAAGTAAGCAGGCTGGTGTGTGAGGCTCGCTTCGACCCTTTTGCATGGGGCATCCACTACAGTGGAGCCACAGGTAACACGGTAGAAGATAGGGTCGGACACCATGTCGTAGATTTTTTGGGGGTCCCGAAGCTCCGAGGGAGCCGGTGTAGATGAACTAGGAAAAGTGCCAAAGAGTAAGCGACATAGAACATGCAGGAAGAAGAGACTTAGGTAGAGCACACATGCAGGAAGGTAGGAACAGGTTGAAATGGGAGAAGAACAACTAAGACAGGAGGATTATGGACACAAAACGGCGCTAACGACGAGCACTAGTAGAACAACCAACTAGCCCAACAGTTCATTTTGTTAAGACAGGAGGATTTAATCAGCATCCCTAGCAAACTATTATTTTGAAATTCCCCAACTTTTCCAGGTTTTTTCTGACAATTTCAAGTGAAATTCCCTGCCCACTTTAGAGGCGGTTAAATATATAAGACCATCACAAAACAAGGCATTGAGCATTAAGCACTGTGAGGATCATTTTGCATGGGCTTAATCCTACTTGCGTATTCCGAAATATCTGAGTTCAACTGGTCCGAATTAAACAAGCACTTTCTCGCCGTTAAAGGGGTACTCCGGCGATTTCTTCATGGTCCCCGATTTGCTTGAAATTTTGCTAAACTCGCCAAACAACATAGCTAAAATAGTATCCCAAATATTAGGTGAAAATAATTTGTTTTCACAAAGTTATTGAATTTGCAATTATGGTCCTCATCGTGTTTTTTAAACTGAAAGTTTCTACTGGCAACAACGAAAAAGTGACGTCAGTGGAAGGCAGGGGTTCAGTCTTTGGACTGTAGAATTTGTTCCCAACTGATTACAAGCAGTTTAATGATGTCAAATGAATGCTTTGGAAGCTCGCTCCAGTACGCACGCACCAGCACAGAACAAATGATTGGCATAGTCTATTTTTAGACTGCTTGCTCGACTGGCAAGCGTGCCTGCCACTGACGTCACGGCACTGAAAAGTGCGGGTATATTTGAATGTTGGTTTTTGCATCATTTTCATTTGCCGATTTCGCAATAACTATAATGAATTTCGCGATACTAAATAGCAGACCGGAAAGAGTAAAGGCCGGAGAGCCATAAAATATAGTTAGTTGAGGTAGCTCAAAAAATCGCTGAGTACCCCTCATCGTCAGTGAAGAGGCCCGTTATCGTTGAGAAATCATAGGAGAATTTATGGTATGTACGCGATTTAATGCACGCAGTATTTCAAATACACGTGGCCATGCCCAGTGCCACAGTCAAAAAAAAAAAAGTTAGTAAATGAATTGATTTTCAGTGCTTCTGAAAAAGCCACCTATGCATGCCCATTTTCAGAGATCGGACACCTACACGCCATTGACACGACCACGTCCGTATGGTGGTTCCATAACACAGGATAAGAATTATCTAAACGAACACGACACAGTAAATCACTGTGGCCAGTAAAGAAAAATACTCCAATAAATAAGGCTTAAAAAAAAATTTCCGGCTAGGTAGTTTTAGCGCAACATTTGCGCTTCGGAGCACTGAAAGTGATTGGCACACAGTGGCGCAATTGGCACAGCACTTCCACCCCTGGTGTTTTTCGGAGTTCATCTTTAATGCGAAAGCATTAACTGTCCCATGGAGCGAACAGATGTCATCAGCAATGAAACCACGCCAAACGTTGACCGAATGGCACCTAAAATCCCCTTTCCCGAGTGAAGCCGATTTCTGATGGATTATGCTCCCATTGGCTGGCATGCGTCATCAATGAAAGAGGCTGCCATTGGCTTTGGTGCGGCGTAATTAAAAAAAAAAAGCCACCAGAGAAGCCCTCTCCGTAACGGCGCAGCGCACGCAGCGGCACAGCCACCGGTAAGAGGAGGGAGCGGTGGTGGCAGAACCAGAGCCCGCCCGGGCAGACTCTAGAGAAGCTGCACGGCCAAGCGCGACACGGCGCGGCCACTTCACGGAAGCGCACGCTCGACTGTCCACAGGCGAAACATGGCCGTCCACGCCACTATGCCACAAACGAACTAAGGGAGTGGAAGAACGACATTCATGCTTTTGCATTCACAACTCATAAGAAGTGCTTAGGTGTCCTCAGACGTTTTTCAGATTTCCGATTCTCCAAAATTTAAAGATTATTTCTAATGTTTCCAAATTTTAAGTATTAAAAACGAAAAATAAAAATATCCGGACAAAAACATACATTGAATTCGTAAGAACTCACCTGTATCGAATGACACTCCTGCAGCTGCATTTGGCATTGGCAGTCTTTCCATTGGCAATACTAACTGTCCCACGACAAATCTTGCAAAGATGTGTTGCTTCAATTAAGGTGAATACTACTGAATTAACTAAACACCTGGACGTAGGTGCTGGGAAGCAAGGAAGCTCCAGCTGACCTGACTTCTTACTATAAAATTTACAGGTTCCTAGCTTTCATTATTATCAAAACACAACCCCTCCTTTATCCAAGAAGCGCACATAGTATGCACCAAACTGGAAAACGGAACAGTGGCTTTTGTCGTGATTCAGAAGTACAATGACCCGTTGTCTCGAACGAAGCTTGACAAGATAAACGGCAAACTCTCTTTTGTCAATAATCCTATAATTCAAATGAAAATGAAGTTGCCTCTCCTCAGGACCACCGACCCTGTGCTCTCGCGCAATTTATTAAAAAAACAGAGTATTTTCTCACTTTATATTGCGCCATCGTGACCTGAAAATTCCGAGCTTATTGGAGAAATCCGAATTGACGAAAATTTTACCGGCGAGTGGTTTTTTTTTTAGTCTTGGGAATTTCTCAAAAAAAAGGAGACCCTAGTTGTAACTACTTCTTACTAACGGCCACTCCCCTGCGTAATGCCCGTGAGGGCATTTGAGATAAATGAACACAGCAGCCAGACATTGTAGTTAGGGACACTAAACAAGCTATGCCTCGAATATCAACGCTCTATTCCTTTTCTCGTGGGGGTCACCATTTCGATGCTCAGTGCAGAGCGCAAGTGACCATTGTTACAAGTAGAATAAAATGCGACCCACCGAGCTCGGGACACGGTGTGGGGAAGCTCGAGCGATATTGTTTTGCTTCAGTTTCAGACCAAGCTTGGGATAACTGACAACGAGGACTTCCAGCCCCTAGGTGGCATCGCGACTCTGAAGCTCATGGAGTCAGCTGGAAGTGAGGTGGTCCGACTGACCGTGTAGCCAATGGGCGTCTCGGTGGGCGTCTGCTCCATCTTGCGCTGGCAGCTGATGTGGTAGAAGGTGAAGAAGAGGTGGTGGCGGTCGGTCAGCCTGGCCGGCAGCTTCACCTTCACCTCGTCCTGGAAGTCGGGGGACCTGGCAACGGACAGGCGCTGCTTCAGTCCCTCGTAAGACGCTGCTCTCTTTTTTTATTTCTTTTCTCCCTCTTCTCACCTTCTCGCTTATTTTTATTTGTGACATCACAAATTATGAAATTTAGAAGCTTTGTAAGCGACATTTCTTTAGTATTCAATAATGGAATTCGTTAAACACGTTTTTTAAAGCAATTGCGAATGCACTTCATCCCTTATTTTTGAAATACCATTGAAAATTTTGAAATACCAAAAATCAGAGTGTACACTGATGTTGCCTCCTGGCTTTTTAACCTTCCTCGGAAAACACGGCGGCACTAGCGGCTCTTGGCGCTCTTGGCACATGTAGCACTGAGGATGATCGGTGAGTCGGGGAACCGGACGAAGTCCTTTTTTAGGTCCCCAACGATTTCTCAGACTTTGAAAAGGAAATGGTGAAACGGTCAAAACAACTGGGTTTGGTGTCTGTGTACCGTAGTTTCGGTTGTGACTCCGCTGGGCAGCGTTTCCCGCAGAACCAATGCGACGTGGCCCCTCCCGTCGCTCATAAAATTCAACTGCACCTTCTCTTCGGCCTCACACCGTTTCAAAGAATTTGAGATCGCTGAAAAAGCCTTAAAAGAACTTCAAACTCAAAAATAGGTGTCGTCTGCGCACAGCGATAGGTGGCAGGCACCGGGAAGAGCGGTTGATTGCGGGACGCGGAGGAACACGACACTCTGGGTCAGGACGGTTCGGAGGCGGGAGAGAAAATCGAGTAGCAGGACGACTCAATCTTTGACGTCACTGCACTGGTGCGGATTGCGCGGGAACTTCAAATTTGGCTTTGGGAAATTGTTTTTTTTTTACTTCACAAATACTGAGTTCTCAAGTTTTGAATTTTGAGGGTAATGTCCAAGCATCGTTTTCAATTGTTTCGGATAATAAAAAAAAAAATTTTGACCTGTCAGTGCCCCCTAATTATTGAATCCCAATGCGACACTTTGATGGACAACAATTGCTGATGAATAATACAGTGCATGTGCATAGGAAACTGATCCCTTACCGTTTCAGGGTCTATTACACCATGTTTGGAACCAAGCATAATTCTTGCGCCATTAGTCTTGGAGTGTGAGGGCGATGTTGTTACGGAACTAGGCCAGGGGCCTCGCAGGCTCCCAGTTGTCGACCTCGTCTCTACGGTCAAAGGGCCTTTCTAAAGGAAGTGTCGTTTGTCCTTGATATTTAAGATATAGTTTCTCGTTTGTTGTTTGTTTTTTTTGGCGCTCGATCATTTAATACGACACGAGCCAATATTTTAGTTCATAATTTTCGCGTCGCCCGCCAGACATGGTCCTTTCTTCTGCCTCGGTCACTCATCGCTCATTCGAAAGAGATACAGCGATTTCGAGATATGTCTGCTGATGAACTGTCATACAGGACAAGCGAGCACCTTATGTGGGAGTCGAGTCAAGCCAGCCGTCCAGCTGCAAAGCTAGGCAAGCTGATCCTCAAAGGGTTCCGGCTGTCGGTTCGCGAGACGATTGGCCGGCACTACACCTGAAGCTTCCGGATAAGCTGCGCCTAAATATGCCGAAGCGACAGGGCCTGTCTTAGCTAAATCCCCACGAACGCACATATTTACGCCGACCTCGATGCACTGAGGAAGCACAGAACTCGATGCTGTACGTCGAGATTACGCACGCCAAGAATACGCCCCATGTGGTTTGGCTTTTGTGGTACCAGGCCATATGCAAAATTCCTGCCAGCTATCATCATCGTGCCGAGCCGCCCTATTGGAGGGTTTTTGTCATCTCCTGTCTCTAGATGCAGCTGCAATCAACTCGGTTTTCATATCATTTGTACCTTCAACCAGTCGCCATTGAGTTTTGCTGCAACGGAAAAAAGAGAGATGGCTGCGAGATTCATAAAAAGAAATGTCAGCAACGAGGTCGCAACACTCGTCACTGAACCAATGAACTGGGCCGTCCGGGTAAGTGGACAGTCTTTATCAAAAGCGCCGTGTCAAGGATTCGGACTGGACTGCCAGTAACATGATCGTATTTTAGATCTACCACTCCCACATTGCCAGGACCAATGTCTCTTGGGCAAAACTATCGGTACAGGACCTTCCAGTACTGAGGAAACTTGACTCGATAATTCATTATAATTACACTAGATGGAGCTTTTTTGCGTCCATTGTTGGCTTCACATCATTCGCATAAGTCCTAAAACTACTTTTGCCTAAATAACCACCTTTTTTAAAAACTTCACTCATATAATAAGTTTAAATTTTACAAGCATACTAATAATATATTTTACTCGTATCAAACCATTACGTGAGATATTTATTTACTAGATATTTTTCACTTTTCTAAGTCTCTTTTTTTTTAATTTTCGCGTGATATTTTTATCTTGATGAAATACAGTCTAAGCTCGTTATAACAGACTTTGATTTTGACCAAGATTACGGTCTGTTGTAAAAGGAGTATGTTGTATGCAGATATGAAGTTGAGTGAACGGTATGTAGAGGAAAACCAACTGAACTTCACAAATCGGTATGTTTTATCCAAATGTCTGTTGTAAACAGGTCTGTTCTAATGATTTCTGACTGTAAAACAAGTTTCGAGTTCTTTAGCTGGACTGACGAAGGACCGCCCAGGTTACGAAATATATTCGTGTATTTTATTTATTCATAGCGCAGGCCCTTGCAGGTGAGGGGTACAGATCCAAGATGCATAAAATACAACAAAACACATTTCAACCATCGTCAGAGAGATTAGCGGTACATCATACAATGACTGTCAGAATAAACAATCAACGCCCAAATACAAATTGTAATAATACCGTATATACCGCGAAATTGCCCCCTAAGCTGAGACCATTAGTAAAATAAGGGTTCTAACATTCTTTGTTCACAAGGGTAGTTCACTGAGCCATTGAAAAATGAAATTCCTCGACAAATCAGATGGTCTAGTTGTTGGGGATGGGTCGTCTCTCGGATATTAACGTTAACAAAATGCCCGAGAAGAAAAAAAAATCAAAAGTCAGAGGAGATAAAAATATTGTAAGGCAGGGCCCTCCAATTCAATATAGGGCGTGGAAAGAATTAAAACTTAAAAATGTTAACTTGAGCAAGTATTGGCTGAAGGGAAAACTCACGGTGACTTCTAGTTCACCTGGAAAATAGTTGGGCTAAATATAAGCTTGATTCAATATAGAGTTTGAGTAAATACGCACATTTTAATCTTGCAATAATTCTAGGTTGTTTGAGAGACATTATGTTATTTGTAGACATCAACAAGGTTGGGGAGTCTGACCATTTACACTTCCCATAAATAAATTAGTGTAGGGGTTCCAAATGATATTAGCATATTCCATTTTTGATCTTACCAATGAGTTATATGCTTGCAGTCTACCGGAGATTGGAGCATCCTTTAGTTTGCGCCATAGAAATCCTAATTTTCTGAAAGCGGAGGAGCGGGTATTTTGAATGTGTCGTGATCAGCGAAGATCATTCGTTAAAGTTAGTCCGAGATATTTGAACTCATTGATCTCAGTTATCGTGACATTATTTATTTGATAAGTGAACTTTAAGGGTTTAGTTGTTCTAGCTATACGTAAACAAACTATCTTCGCAGAATTCAGTTGCATTTCCTCTCCTGCTACACCACTCTTCAAAAGATGAAAGAAAAGAATATATTAACTGTTTGGTCAACAGCAGTGGATATCTTCTTGAAACAAATACAATCATCCGCAAAAATGTGAATATTCACATTAGTGCCCACCATAGAGACAATCTTGTTTATATAAACCAAAAATAATGACGGATCGGGCACACTACCCTGGGGTAAACCAGAGGAGAGACCCAGGGTACCGAAAGAATGGTCACCGACTTGTGAACAAACCAACTATGGTTAGACAAATATGACCCTATTCATATTGACAACCTCTACTGGTATACCGAGTCGCTATAATTTATAAATAAGTTTACAGTCGAACCCGGATATGTTGAATTGAAAGGGGATCGTAAAACAGTTAGATATATGATAACTTGATATAGTACAAAAGTATGTTAACTTAAGCTCCAGTTGAAATTTCCGCGTGTCTGCTAATACCGAAGGTCGCGTCAAACGGATGCGTACCAAATAGAGTGAGTCGCTAAATACAGTAGAGTGTAGCTGGCAGAGACTGCGAACACCACTCCACGACCTCCACACAGCACAAACGACAAAACATAAAAATAATAATAACAAAAAAAAAATTAAAGAAAATACGGAAAAAGTGAGATGCATAAAAAAAATCTTTTGATCCATAGCAAAAATTGACCGCATCTCCCCGTGGTGAATGATGTTGATTGGGGCGAAGCTCTGGTGGTGCTTGTCTCCGTAGACACTGAGCCACAGCATGCCGAGCCTTTCGTTCGTTTTCATCCATGTCAGAAAGAGAATGTGTGGTATGGAACGTGGTCTTATACGCATTTGAGCATTTGACCGCAGTGCCCTCTCCTGTATAGACGTTGAGCGGCTACATGCAACGTTTCATCCATGACATCCCCAGCTCTTGAGTTAGTACCACATCTCGGAGCCCCCTACTCGTCCCGCAGTCGTGGCCGAGTGGTTAAGGCGATGGACTAGAAATCCATTGGGGTCTCCCCGCACAGGTTCGAATCCTGTCGACTGCGCAAAAATTTTTTCATCATTTTCATCTTTTTTTTTTCTTTTTTTTTATCTTTTTTTTTTGCCCTACATGAGCACATGAGCTCACAAGCAGGAGCACGAGCACTGGACGCCAGACAGATGGACGGACGGACGGACATGGCTAGCCCCTAAGGAGCTTCGCCCCTAAAAGTTAGTAAGTAAGCAACAACAAAGAAAGCTCACTAAAGTCAGGTGGCAAAAAAAAGAAAAGCAAAACAAAGCTGGCAAAGCAATAACGGAAAGATACAAGTAAATAAAGACAAACAAGGCATTCAAAGTGCGATTGCACAACTGTTGTCGTCGACACACTCGACATGTCAGAGACTTTTTTTTGCTTATTGTATTTTGGGGCTAAGGAATCTAACAGCGATAGCAGCATTTGGGGAAAGAGCGCACACTAGGGTTTCAACAGCGGGCACTCCCAGCACTCCCTGCCCTCCCTAAGCACGTGCGCGTGCCCTTTGCCTCGCTCTTGCCATCCTCCACATTTTGTTACGATTGCCCTTCTCTCCTCTTTCCCACAACTGCTCTTTAGCTGCGTGTCCCCGAGCGTGTACCCACGCATGCGTGTGTGCTGGCTTAGCGCTCTGCCAGCCACGCAACGCAAGCTATGTGCTATGTGCTCGCCACTGGCGCAATCAGGGTGCAATCGGATCACAAGAGCTGCAAATGGCTACAAACTGCGGATTCGCTCCAGTTCCATCTTCCGTCCACTCCAATCCGCTTTAAGAGCAGGTGGGACGCAACAAGGCACTCACCAGACTTTGCACGGCTGAAACGTGCACAAAACCACGTTCGTCGAGGGGCCGAGATTAACCGCTGTTGCCGATCGGTTCTCGCTTCTCTTTGCCGCCTTTTGAAAGTCTTTCATTCGAAGGTTGTTAAGTCGTCAGCTCTATCCGGGAGTGAAGACTTTACGGAGTAAGACGTAGAAGGATCCTCCTCCGACGGTTCTAGGAATGTCCAACCGCAGCGTGACTGTGACGCTGGCGGGTCTGACGCTATCGACTCCGAAGCTTCCGAGCGCTTGCGGGCAACACAACCTCTCGGTTTCGCAAAACGAGAGCGCCTGCCAAAGCTTTGATGAGCATTAGATGTAAAACAATATCGTAGCAAAACACAATGAAGTGGAAAGAGATCAGCGCAAAAAAGTGTTCTTGATGCGTCTCAAGCCTTCCTACGCGCCAAGTATCGCGTGACACGAAAACAGCCAATCGCAGCACGAGTTTCATTATCTCAGCCAATAAAAGTCTGTCGTAAAATACCGGCATGTTTTTTAAAACTGGGACGAGAATGTTCTACGGGGCACTCCCCGTGCACGAAGATGTAAGCAAATAAATAAAAAGCTACTTAGAAAGCCCGCAAAATAATGTTTCGAACGAGAGTGCGCGCACCACGCCATGCCTAGCAACCGCGGAGCTATCGGGTTTCCAAACTGACACTTGTAGCGGTTCTCTTCGTGCTCGCGCAAGCGCGACGCGCCTTGCATAAGTCGTCGACGTGTCAATAATAATTATTTCTGGCTTTGTTTTTCGACGCATATCGAAAAAAAACCTTGCGAGAATGTTTATTATTAATCGGACGTGACACTTGGCGCATAGGAAGGCCGAAGACGCATCAAGAACACGTTAATCGGAGAAAGAAAGTTAAGTTTCGAAAGTGCATTTTTTGCGGAAAATTGGTAATTCGAGGCTGTGTTAGAGAAATGCCAATGTTTTAAAGGGAACTTCTAAGCTGTGACATCTAGTGCAAGGTAAATCCAAGACAGAGTATATACTCACGGGCCCTTCAAAGTACAAGGATGCGAAAGCATGAACAATTTGGAAAGTCTCCGAGTGACACTTCATTTGGTCCAATGGTCCCAAAAACACATCTCGTTTTTATAGTTTTCTCCATTATCAGAGTCATGAAACCAACGATGCCTTCAACGGGGTTATTCAAATTTAAATCTAGAAACAAAAATGCACCAACCATGATATCCTATCAATGACCCTAGCGAGTCTTTTAGAACTCTTTTCTGTTAGAAGTTAAAAGTGATGCAACCGCACAACGGCGGTCGTTGACTGAAACTATCGGCCAGCTTGTTGCGAGAACAAAGAGAAGCGGACGGACAATTACGAGGAATAAGGGCAAAAAAAGAGTGAGGCTAGCTCCTGAGACCACAAAAGTATGTGCTCAGTCACCAGAATAGGGCTTGCCATGGGGGCAGTAGCAGAGGGGACAGTCCTACTCACTTGCTGTGGTAAGTGACCGAAGTGTACACCTCCGTGACAAGCTCTGGGCAGCTCGATTTTCCAAACAGCACCTGGAACCACAATTGGAATGGGTCACAAAACCAAAGCTTCAACTGAAAGTAACAAGGCAGGTGAGCTGATGCAGGTTCATGATTTGGAGATCAAAAGATGAAAGTCTCATGTGCGTTCTTTAATCTTTTTTTGAGATCTGAAATAAAACTCTCGGAAAATTTGCAAACTTTAGGGGGTGCGAATATTTCAACTGTCGGCAGAGGTCAGCCTTTAGAATTGGCGAAATGTAACGGTCGCCAATATGACCCCACTGCCCGCAAAAAATGAAGAGCTTTACGGTAGGCTCGGTCCATTTCCCAGCACTGGTGCAGAAAAGTGCAGGCCACCTCATAATACACACACCGGAAGTACACTGCCATAGACGTTTCTGGACCGGAGCAAGGGGTCCAGGTAAATAAAACATTTTAGGGGCGAAGCTCCTTAGGGGCTAGCCATGTCCGTATGGCCGTCCGCCGTAGGCCGGCGTCGGGTGCTCGTGCTTCTGCTCGTGAGATCACGTGCTCGTGTAGGGCAAAAAAAAATTGGAAAAAAAAAGATGAAAAAAATTATGAAAAAAGAAAAAGAAGAAAAAAAAGAGTAGGGGGTTCTGAGATGCCATCCCATCTGTCTGCTTAAAAAGAAAAAGAAGAAAACCACACATTCTCCTACTGCCATGAATGAAAAGGACCGAAAAGCTCGGCATGCAGCGCCTCAGCGTCTACGTAGACAGCAAGCTGCTCCGGAGACCAGGGCGCGAGAAGCTGCTGCACAGCGTCAAAAACGCCAAGCGGACCCGGAGTTGAGAGCTCGGGAAGCGGCGGCAAAGCGTCAACGCCGACAGCAAGCAGCAATACCTATGACCAAAATCAGTATCATCAGCACCACCCGAGCTTCGCCCCAATCAACATCATTTTTATAGAGCTTTTCTAAACAAAAATAGCCTTTTTTAGAGAACCAACAAACTGCAACCGCCCGCAACGGACATTTTGTTGGCTTCTCTCACTCGGATCCAGGTTCATAAATAAACTACCGTAATATCTCGAGAGATGCCCCATCACCGAAAGATAACCCGCCCCCTATCTTTTGGCCCGATTTGCTATTTTTTCAAGAACACGAATAGCCCACTTGTAATAATTGCAGAACCCTGGCCACCTCGGCAGAAATGGTGGTACTTAGCCAAGACGGGAGATAAGCAAACATTGCTGACTGGGAAGGACAGTCGTCTTTGGCTCATCGCCCCTCCCCGCAATCGCAAGTTTTGCAGGTCACACACACACACCGAAAGTTGGCCCACTCCTTAGTTTCACCCAACTGGCTTTCGATTTTCTGTGAGCTATCCTCAAGACATTACAGTATGCCTGTTTCCTGATGGTCGACAGACCTATATCAATCTTCCTACATGCTTTTCTAGGCCTAAACCAAGAGAAATGAGTTGCCTCAACCCCCAATAAAAGAAGAAAAAAAGAAAGTGAAGTCTTTTTTAGTCTTTATTTGTTCTGGCATGCATGGGATAGTAATGCTGACAGCGATAAATAGCAATAGGGTGTTAGGATAGCTTTTCAAATTAGGTTGCTCTGTTTAGCTTAGCATTACGACAGTTTGATTAGTGGGGACACGCGACGAGCTTCGTTCAAAAGCTCGGTCGCTTTCCGGAGTAGTTTGCGGCAACCGGAACCAATAGGTTTTGTTTCCTTACGTTGCCCCCAGTTAGGTAAAACGTAACAAGTCCGACTAGTCCTTGACGGACTGGAGCATGTGAACTTACCGCGCAGGGCAGTTAAGCGGTTGGTTTGGAGGGAGATAAAGAGGGGCTTTCTGGGGCCATTTTATCCGTTATATATAGGCTAGATGAAGCGGAGGTGGTACATTTAATTAGCGGTAGAGAAAGGTCAGGGGGGGTTAGGAAGCGTAGATCGGGGGCAGTGACCACGAGGTAGAATTCCTGCACCATGTGGCTTTATTCGAGCGTATTTCCGGGGTAGGGTTATCGAGGAGGCTCTGTGGGTGCCAGGCACTCCGCGAGGCTAGTGCGGTCCGGGAAATTTAGCGCAAGAAAGACGGTGGGAGGGAACTACCGCTAGGTTAACCCCAACATGTTTTTCTCCAAGTGGGCAGGCCCCTGAGGCCTAAAGGTAGGGTAGAGGATGCTGGAAGGCCCGTGCCGAGGGGGTCGGCCGTCATCGAAGGGGACAAAGGGGTGGAGCGGACGAGGAGCTGGTAGAGCTACTTGGACCAGACAGGGTTCGCAAACAGCCCTTCCAGTGCCAGCTGAGGCAATGGGAGCAAAGGAAAGTGAAACTGCGAGAAAAAATCTCAGCCAGAGGAATTGATGTTGCAGATAAAGAGGGAGGGAGAGAGGCTTTGTGGCCGACTGGAGGAACTGGAAGGGGAGGTGGTACAGGACTGCGAAATGAAGAGGACGGTACTAGACAGACACTACCGCCAGAGCAGTCGACACACAAAGCGACCATCTCGCACGCATCACGTGGGCCAAGCAATTAGTTTCAAAACTATGAAGAGCCCCATCAAAGCGAAACATTGCGCAAATATAACATTTCTAGTTTGCCAGACATAGCAAAGATAAACACCTATTGCGGCACGCATGGTTTTGCAACACGTACGATGACGACCATCCATCCACTCTTCGAGAGGTCGGCGTCCCTCGGTGAGAACGACGTTGAAAGGAGCGTGCGCCATGTTGGAGAAGATAGTTCATCAGCCCCTGACGTCAAAGAATGAGTGGAAGCGATTGGATGGCAGAGTGGATCCAAGGTGGCCAACTGTGCTTTGGCTGGTCCAAGTAGCTTTGGAGGAAGAGGTAGAAACCAGGCAGGTGGAGACGTACGGGAACCTCATGCAGTGGTGGAGGGATCACCTGGAAAAACTAAAACGACCGACACAAAGGAAGAGGAGGAGAAGACGATAGTGGGATGTGGAGGTGAGGAAGGCCATTACAAGAAGACAACTGGCAAACAGAACTCTGCGAGGGACCATCAGGAAACGAAAGGAGGAGAAAAAAGCCCCCCTACAGAAGGATTCAAGAGAGTGGAGGGAGTACCAGAGCAGGAAAATAGAGGTGACAGCTCTAATTCAAAGCAAAATGGGCAAGGTAGATAAGAGATTCCTGGAAGAACTGAGGGAGGCAGGAAGTGAGGCCCCACTGAAGTTCTGGCGACATGTACAGGACCAAACAGGCCGACCCAGGGAGGATGCGGTAATCCAAGACGATGCGACGGGAAAGGAGTTGGATCCTGGAGAGACCAACCGCTACATTGAGAGGTGGATTGAGGACATGTTCACAGGGAACAGCCGACAGATGGACAGTGAGGAGGGGGAGACGGAGGACGAACTGCAGCAGCAACCGAGCAGAGAGGAAATCACGGAGAAGGAGTTAAAGAGAGCAGTCAATAGAATGGGAGGAACCACAGCCACAGGAATGGATGGAATCCCAATGAGGCTGGTGAAGGAACTGGGGCCAGAGACGAGAGCCCTGCTGCGAGAGATCCTCAACCAGATCCTGAAGGAGGGATGGGTGCCGGTGGAGTGGCGAACATCAAGACTCCGACTCATCTACAAGGGGAAAGGGCAGAAATCAACGCTCGGCAACTATTGCCCCATAGCCATCACATCGGTACTCTACCGCGTGTTCACACAGATACTGCGAGACCGACTGCAGGCATGGGCAGAGGCAGAAGGAGTCCTGGGGAAGCTACAGAACGGTTTCCGGTGGGGGAGACACCTTGAGGACAATTTATTCGTGCTGACGCAGGCCATAGAGATCGCCCAGAGGGAGAGGCGTCCACTTTACCTCCGTTTCCTCGACATCAGCAGGGCCTACGACTTGGTCGACCATGAGAAACTGTGGAGGCAGCTAGCAAAGCGGGGGCTCGGAGGGGAATGGATCAACCTGTTGAAGGAAATCTACAAGGAGACGACTGTGGTGGCACAGTGGCAAGAAGAGATGACTCATCCAGTAGCCATCACCAAGGGTCTGAGACAGGGATGCCCACTGTCGCCACTGCTGTTTATGCTCTACATAGCGGGCTTCGAAAAGAGACTGTAGGACTGCGCCGAGGGCTTCACCCTGGAATATACGGAGACGGGAACCGGTGGGGGAGGAAAAATCCCTGGGCTAATCTATGCCGACGATATCGTCCTGATGGCAGACTCCCTGGAGGGCCTGCAGGCCCTTATGAATGAGTGTAACACAATCGGGCGGCACTGGGGCTGAGTTTCAATGCTAAGAAGTCGGCACTGATGGGCTTCGGGGACAGAGGAGACACCGAGGCAGATGTCCTGAAAATCCAGGGGGAACAAGTACCGTGGGTATCACAATACAAGTACCTGGGAATCCACATCCAGGAGGGCCACAACTACCTCGAAGACCATGAGACCAGGCTCCAGGCTAAGAGCAGGAGGTCCAAGGGGATATCGACTGCCAGAGACCTCTGGGGTTACAACCACTTTGAGATCTCCCGGGCGGTGTGGAAGATGGTGGCAGTGCCGGGCCTCACTTTTGGAAATGGAGTCTTGTGTCTGTCGTCCCGCACGCGTGAGTGCCTAGAGGTGCGCCAGAGAGAAGTGGGACGGGCGGCACTGGGAGCCAGCCGAGGAACACCTAACGAGGCAGTGCAGGGGGACATGGGGTGGTCCAGCTTCGATGCCAGAGAGGCCCGGGCCAAACTGGGCCTCGAACAACGCCTCTGCCAAATGCGAGAAGGGCGGTGGGCAAGACAGGCTTTCAAGTACATCCACCTCAAGAGCCTCTCGACTCGGTGGGTGTGACGGACACGCCAGCTGGCCCTCCGGTACCGGATAAACAGCCCTCTCCTCTACCCGACTCCAGAGCAACAACTGGAAAACATCCGCACGAGAGTCACCGAGACCGAGACACAGCGGTGGGCGGAGAAGGCAGGACAGAAGCTGGCACTTGCACTGTACGCCAGGGAAAAACTGGAAGTGAGGAAGGTGGAATTCATAGACAACGGCAGGGGCAGCGGACTTCTGTTCGACGCCCGAGGAGGCATGCTGCGAACGCGCGTGCTTCGAGCCAAGTGCACAGACACCGATGTGCGATGCACCCTGTGCACACAGTGGGCTGAAGAAACACTGCAGCACGTCATACTGGAGTGCACGGGCATGCAGCCGGAGGTGCCGTGCGGCAGGGACATGGCAGTGGCGTTGGGCTTCCGGGAAATCGACGAGGAGGGCAGCGACCATAGCAGCGACAGAGGTGCCGACAGCACCGACAGCACTGGGGGCAGGGGCCCGCGGCCCATACCGGTGGGAGAATGGACAAAAAGAAGATTGGACCACTGGTGGAAGGAAAACCAAGAAGAAAATAACAGATAAATTTGGCTAGATCCAGTACGCTGGGATCCCCCGTTACAAAAGGGTTAGCCGCATATCCAAATCCAAAATCCAAAACCAATCCTTCAGTATTACGTTCTGGCCAAGTTTATCTGTACTAGTGAGCGTATATCCCATATAGTGGCACTGCCAATCGGAGCCCGATGCCGTCATGACATTCCATTGAAGCTTCATTACCAACAACCAGGTAGTTTTGGGTTATCATTGAATGCACTTTAACATATTTTTTGTCGCATTTTCAATAAAATATTGATGTTCTTGCGGTTTTACTGGTATCTACGTCAAGAGCTCATTTCTTTGCATTAAAGCAAAGAAATGAGCTCCAGAATTTCGTTTCCATACCCTTTAGGATATATTTTTGAGCGTCATAAATATTGCACAATACTAAAAGTATGTCATATGCGGGATATGCACTATGTGCACTTGAAGAAGCCAAGTCCCTCGGCAAACTCATATTTCCATGAGGTTCTTTTCAAGTTCTTCCTGGCAGGTTCGCTTCCTTTTACTCCATAAGCGGGCAAATGCAACGTTCGACGAGACGCCCTACATCTGGCTCGTCATATCATTTCGTCTTCTGCAGCTGATTTGACCGTTTTACTAGCCATCGGACAAATTTCGGCAAAAGGCACGCGAGAAGATACGAGAGCCGTTTTTTTTCCAGAGCTCAGAGAAACTGCGTGTAGATACGTCCTCTGGCTACTTGCTCGCACAGAGAGCGTACGGACTAAGGCAGTTATTGTCACGTGGCTTTTGAACGTCCTCCCCAAAGAGGGTCACAACTGATGTTCTCGGTCCTTCCGTCGCTCGCCGTAGACGTGAACAGAGAGGGAAACTTGGGGAAGGACCGTCCTCCCCGAAGGAACGGTCTCATTGAACTCGCGAAGGAACGACCGAGAGCCCAGGCGGCAACCTTTTTTGGCGAAATCATCCAAAAGCTAGCGACACATCGCTGCCTAAATCTGCGTGGTGGTTATGTAGCAAAGTAGCTAGAGTATGCATCAAGATCCTGGGTATACTAGAAGACTTTTCATCACTCATTTCCTGACCCAGTTGATCCCAACTTGAAAAAGAAAACAGCCCTCATACACTTCATCCCCCCGTGCGCTGCATCGAGTACTAGCAAAATGGACAATTGGGCGAGTTGGTAAGAGTTCATCATAACTTACAGCGTGACTGGGACAAGGACAGACAGAAGAGAAAACACAAGACAAGCGCCGAACTAGCACTGATCAGCAACTGATTCTTTTCCCTTTCACCAACACGACAGTGATGTTCCGACGCAAGCACAAACTACACCGAGAAATGATGGAGACGTACCACATAACACAAAACAGATCCTCGTGTGTGAAGCAGCCCACAGTGACTTTGACGAGCAGTGAGATCGGCTTCTTGGATCTTGGATAACTCGGCCACTTTCATGTTGAGTGAAAGAAGAAGCGCCATGGGCCACGGAGGGGCATGACTACACTAGCAGCAGCAGCATCACGTGTATTTTTTTATTTTCAATAGAATCAGTTGCTAGTTCAGTGCTTGTCTTGTGTTTTCTCTTCTGTCTGTCCTTCTCCCAGTCACGCTGGAAGTTATGATGAGCATCGAGTACTACTGACATGCAATGAGTCCAGCTTATAAACACACTCTGGGCAATCAAATTGCACCAAAGCGCTATCTTCATGTGCCTGCCCCGAGAGACACCAGAGTGCGGGCAATTTTGAGGAAATAACGCGAAAAACAATTTAGTGACACAATGCCTGAGACGCCAACAGTCTCCGAGTGCCCTATGGCCCCTAGGCTGCTGGGCTTAACCCTAAGGCTTGGGCTTCACTCCGAGGCAGCAATAGGTTCTAGAGAAGCGAGCTTATTGGCTAGCCTAGGCAATGGCAGAGGAGGGAAAGAAGAGACTGACGGGGAGCGCGCAGGTGGCCTCCTCCCCGCACATGAACTGGATGCGGCAGGCGATGTTCCTGGCCGAGCCCGGCCTGCCCGCAAAGTTCAGGGCCCGGGGGTAGACGTACAGGAGGTTGCGGTACACATAGTCCGGCCTGAGCACCTCCCGCGGCGGGAACTCCAGCGCTTCTTTGGTGGGGCGCCCCTTCTCGTCCGGGTATGGGAGCAGGCGCGCCAGTTCGGGGCTCAGGCAGTAGCGCACCTCCTCGGGGCATGGCGAGATGTCCAGGCGCAGGCTCCCTGGCGGGGAGCCCAACAACGTTTCCACCCTGTCCAACAAACTTCCAGATGCGCGCTACCAATGACCCAAGCACGTGCTGTATGTGTGTGCATTATGTCACGAGGTCCGCGACGTTAGGACATGACGCGACGTGACGGTCACGTGGCCTCATGATGTCACGGTGTCGCGTGACGTCACAATTTTTCTACTAAATTTAATGGGAAATGTCAATGATGACCCCTGGGGCCAGATTGCTTATACAGTACACCTCATTAATAACTAGGATTCCGTGTTTTAGGGGCGAAGCTCCTTAGGGGCTAGCCATGTCCGTATGTCCGTCCGCCGTAGGCCGGCGTCGGGTGCTCGTGCTTCTGCTCGCGAGATCACGTGCTCACGAGCACGTGAGCACATGCTCACGTGCTCGTGTAGAGCAAAAAAAAATTGGAAAAAAAAAAGATGAAAAAAGTTATGAAAAAAGAAAAAGAAGAAAAAAAAGAGTAGGGGGTTCTGAGATGCCATCCCATCTGTCTGCTTAAAAAAAGAAAAAGAAGAAAACCACACATTCTCCTACTGCCATGAATGAAAGGGACCGAAAAGCTCGGCATGCAGCGCCTCAGCGTCTACGTAGACAGCAAGCTGCTCCGGAGACCAGGGCGCGAGAAGCTGCTGCACAGCGTTAAAAACGCCAAGCGGACCCGGAGTTGAGAGCTCGGGAAGCGGCGGCAAAGCGTCAATGCCGACAGCAAGCAGCAATACCTATGACCAAAATCAGTATCATCAGCACCACCCGAGCTTCGCCCCAATCAACATCATTCACCACGTGGAGATGCGGTCATTTTTTTGGAGTTTATTTTTCCTTAAATTCCGAGGGTGTTTTTCGGAGTTAATTTTTCGCTAAAAATTCGGGGTTTAGCGGAGTTCATTTTTTACAACGGAGCTGTTAAGGGCTAGGTTCCCCAGGATCGTGTCTGGTACCAAAGAAATGTTGACACAAAACTCTGGACAGCTACCACCATCCACGAGCAACGGCGGCAACCAGACAACTGGTTGCCGCCGTTGCTCATAGATGGCGGCAACCTTTCTTCAAAGGAAGAAGAGCGGTTCGGAATGAGCGGCGATGTGCACAGCAGCACGAATAGTTTCACAAGCGCCGCGAGGCCACTATCGCCTCTAGTTCCACTGTGTCAAGCGCTTCGGATTCCCTTGCGAAAGAAGAGCAGATCGCTCGCCTGGTAAGCCACCGCCGAGAACAGAAGCTACAGCTCCACTGCTTTTCCTTCTTCACCAGAGTGGAAAGGCTCAAAGCTTTTTTGATTCCCAATTCTCCAAAATTCAGACATGAATCTTACAGCTCCCAAATTTTCAGTACTAAAAAAAAATATCCGGACAAAAACATACACTGAATTCGTAACAACTCACCTGTATCGTATGACATGCCTGAAGCTCCATTTGGGATTGGCACTCTTTTCATTGGCAATACTAACTGTCCCACGACACATCTTGCAAAAAAAAAGTGTTGCTTCAATAAAGGTGAATACTTCTGAATTAACTAAACACCTGGACGTAGACGCTGGGAAGCAAGGAAGCTCCAGCTGACCTGCTCCCTTACTATAAAATGTACAGGTTCCTAGCTTTCATTATTATCAAAACACAACCCCTCCTTCCTCCAAGAAGCGCACATAGTATGCACCAAACTGGAAACCGGAAAAGTGGCTTTTGTCGTGATCCAGAAGTAGAATGACCCCTTGTTCCGAATGAAGCTGGACGAGGTAAATGGTGAGCTCCAATTTGCCAATAGTTCTATATTTCAAATGAAGATAAGGTGGCCTCTCCTCAGGACCACACACCTTGTGCCTTCGCACAATTTATCCGAAAATACCGTCCTTTGTATATTTATTTTTCAATCGTGACATCGAAATTCTGAGTTTTCCAGATAAATCCGAACTGACAAAAGCTTTAAAGGGGCACTCGATTGGACCTTGAGATTGTCTATTTATTGTCATAACTCAATCTAGGGGCTCTAAGCATCCTAAAAAAACCCAAAATCACATTCAAGAGCGGCCAATTTTCCTATTAAAAGTCTAATCAAACATTGTGCCGCGCCCCTCTTTCTGCGTCATGGCGCAGAACACCAGAGAGCGCCACCAGATGGGAAGGCAGCAGGGGAGGGCACGCGACAGCCAATCATGGGTGATGGCTTCCCGGCTGACTGATGTTTCGAATACGCACGCCTTCCAAAAATCAGCCCGCCGGGAAACGGTCACCCGTGATTGGCTAACGCGTGCCCTCCCCTGCTGCCTTCCCGTCCGGTGGTGCCGCCTGGTGTTCTGCGCCACGGCGCAGAAAGGGAGGTGTGGCATGATCTTTGATCGAACTTTTATTAGGCAAAATTGGCCGCCCTTGAACGTAATTTTGGGTTTTTTAGGGTGCTTAGAACCCATAGATTGAGTTCTGACGGTAAATAGACAATCTCAGAATCCAGTTGAGTGCCCCTCTAACGGCGAGTGCTTTTCCAAGGTTTTTCGGATAAATCTGGAACACAGAACCCTACTTATAACCAACGCAGAAATAGGGAGATAACAGATATAAGAAACGGATTTCAATTTCCCGTTACCATATGTACTCCTGCAATGGGGAATACAAGCCCACTTTTATGGAAAGCTCGCCACATATATAAAGCGAAAAACAAAAAAACGATAAAGAGGTACTGAGATTACAGCAAACCCTCATTAACTCGAGTGAAGTCTCGAGATAAGCCAGGTCGCAAATATTCATTGCAAGGATCATGCATTGTGCGGATGCGATCATCGACTTGACACTCGCACTGCGCCGTGGGGAGAACAAAACAATTTTAACAAAATTATCTACAAGCAACACTCGTAAGATGAGACAGTGAGACGGGGAAGCAAGAAAGCGAAATAAAAATAAAAACCGAAAGAACCCCCAAAAGAAGGAACAAAAGAAAAAGAGGAAGAGTGGAAGATAACGTTGAGCGCGAGGGAACGGAACAGTGGCACCAACCGCCAAGCCGTACCGGGTGAGAAAATAAAAGTAAGAAAACAAACGTCCATGAGGCGCAATTTGCTCCGCGCGCTTCCGCACTCATGAAACGGGTTTTTCTTTTATGATCCTCGTTTGTTTTCGGATTGCTGCTTTTTTGCCAACCAATGTTGCCCCGACTGTTGGTTTTTTTTTTTCCTTTTTTTTTGTCAAGACTGAGATATTTGAGGTTGGTTTTGAAAACTTTTTCGAGAAAAGCGATGAGTAAATGCATTGTGCCTATGGAAGCAGCGCTGCGTGAGTGTTTTGTCTGCTGTGATTCTGTCACTATGTGTGATTGTTTTTTGTGGCCGGTGGTGACTCGTGTTTGTGCATAACTCCATACTTGCGCTGTTATTTTGAGATATGAGAGTTCATTCCATGACAAGGAAATCTTTTGACTTAACTGATATTTTGTAGGGATGTGCGAATAGTGAATTTTCACTTCGAAGCGAATAATTAATTTCAACGAATTGTTTCGAATCGAAGCGAATAATTTCGAAGCGAATATTTTGCAATTCTTAATTTAAAAGTGAGAAAATTGACAAAAATAGAACTTGAATAATTTGCACATCGACATGGCTTAGCTAGCCATGTCGTCTTCAACGTGTTTTCTAGGCTACTGGAAAAACAGTCGGGAACACATTCAAGGGAGCAAACTTTCCCCAAGTTTATTGACGCCTGTGCATTACGTCGTGAGCATTACTCTATATTGCTGTGGATAAACACACGCTCTTTAAACACTTCAGGATGAAGCTTCAGGTGATTGACCAGAGTCGTAGTTGTAGCCGTCGGTGTTTTGAGACACATCTAGCACGTGTGACCTTTCGCGCCTTTAGGTCCTTGATCGAAAAACTCCCAGATCGCGCTGCGGCACATCGCCCATTGCGTTTGGTAGTCCATGACTTGTCTGGGAACGCACGCATAAGCTGCATTCACAGCTCGCTTAAAGCGAAAGTGATAGAAGTAGCGAAAGCAAGAAGAATCAACAAAAGCAGAACCGAGCAGAAAGCAGAACAAGGAGAACAAGGAAATGATCAACGATGGTAGGGCTGGTATGGCGGCTAAAAATTGACCGCATCTCCACGTGGTGAATGATGTTGCTTGGGGCGAAGCTCTGGTGGTGCTTGTCTGCGTAGACACCGAGCCGCAGCATGCCGAGCCTTTTCATTCATGTCAGTAGGAGAATGTGTGGTTTTCTTCTTTTTCTTTTTTTAAGCAGACAGATGGGATGGCATCTCAGAACCCCCTACTCTTTTTTTTCTTTGAGCCTTTTCATTCATGTCAGTAGGAGAATGTGTGGTTTTCTTCTTTTTCTTTTTTTAAACAGACAGATGGGATGGCATCTCAGAACCCCTACTCTTTTTTTTTCTTCTTTTTCTTTGAGCCTTTTCATTCATGTCAGTAGGAGAATGTGTGTTTTCTTCTTTTTCTTTTTTTAAGCAGACAGATGGGATGGCATCTCAGAACCCCCTACTCTTTTTTTTCTTCTTTTCTTTGAGCCTTTTCATTCATGTCAGTAGGAGAATGTGTGGTTTTCTTCTTTTTCTTTTGTTAAGCAGACAGATGGGATGGCATCTCAGAACCCCCTACTCTTTTTTTTCTTCTTTTTCTTTAAGCCTTTTCATTCATGTCAGTAGGAGAATGTGTGGTTTTCTTCTTTTTCTTTTTTTAAGCAGACAGATGGGATGGCATCTCAGAACCCCCTACTCTTTTTTTTCTTCTTTTTCTTTAAGCCTTTTCATTCATGTCAGTAGGAGAATGTGTGGTTTTCTTCTTTTTCTTTTTTCATAATTTTTTTCATCTTTTTTTTCAAACTTTTTTTTTTGCCCTACACGAGCACGTGAGCATGTGCTCACGTGCTCGTGAGCACGTGATCTCACGAGCAGAAGCACGAGCACCCGACGCGGGCCTACGGCGGACGGGACATACGGACATGGCAAGCCCCTAAGGAGCTTCGCCCCTAAAATGGTGGGAATCATACATGCATACGTGGGGATACACGCCACAGTTGGAGTCATAGGTTGTAGCCCGCGCCACCTAGAAATCTGCACCGAATATCAATGCCAAGATTTGAAATTTGTCACTGTTTAAAAGCATGGTGATTTCGACTATTGAACGACACTTCAAAACCATCTCAGACTAATTCCAAGAAAACAATTACGGTATTCGAAAAGGTATCGTAACTATGGAAATGAGGATATGTTCAAATCGGAGGAACTATCGGTATCACTATCATTGTTTTCTACGCGGGGCGGCCACTGCGCACGCAATAGACGTGCAGCACGGGTGAATTGAAATTAGTTTAAGTGTACTCGGAGGCAAGGAAAGGATAAAATAAGCCAGGAGCTAGCTTTGGCATCCGTAGCACACGGTCACCGGTTTTTGACGAGAATGTCATCTTTTGTGAGTTGTCTTAGCTTCCCTCTTTTCGAATAAGGTCGTAGTTTGCACCGTGTTCAAACTTCGAAATACTTCGAAAATATTCAAAGTTTCCGAATAGTACTATCGATTCGAAGTCTGAATCGAATATGGCATTATTCGCTTCGATATTCGAAACTTTCGAATATTCGCACAACCCTAATATTTTGAGATAGCCGAGTTCGAGTAACGAGGGAAACTGTAAATGAAAAATTACACCATCTTCCCGAGGGGAACCATGGGGTGATGCGAAGCATCGTGTTGGTTCCGAGGAAAGAGTCAGTTGCGTGCTGACGTCGAGAGATGGCGCCACCGACTGCCCTAGCGTTACCCCCTACGCGAGCCTTCGTCGCGGCTCGCGGCAGAGAACTTGGAACGCTCGCCGCTCGCCGTTTATTTTTTTTCACACTTGAAGGAGAGGAGACTAGAGGAGGAGAGTTGCGCGTGCACGCGCGGTGTGAGGAGAAGTGAACGCACGCGCAGTGCACGCAGCTGGTAGAGAGAGAGAGCGAGCGGAGAGAGTAACGCGCAGCTGTTGGAGAGAGGGAAGGAGGAGAGTTGCGCGTGCGTAGTTCGAGTGCCGACTACAACGCCGACGCCGCGGGACATAGACCCGAGCAAGAGATGCTCCGCATCTAAAAGAAAATATTTGTGGTATATTTCTAGAAACTAAGCGCAAAAACAAGCAGCTGCGTACTGATAACGCAACTAACGCACCTGTCACAATTTGTCCGAGCGAGGAAGGAACTCCCGCTGCTCGGCAAGTTTGCCTTCTCCACAGCATGCACAATGCACAGGTCACGCAGGGCACTGGGGGTTTTGGGCGTTTCGATTCCGTGTTTTCCTGTCTTCCGGCCCACCATCTTGCGATGCGGGGGCGTATCCCCATTTCCCTTCCGCTTCTCGCTCACTACAGACGCCTCTCAAATTGCTCACCGCACTATCCGAACTTGACCCCCTTGCTCGCTTCTCTCTCTGACCTACACTAAAGTTTCTCTTGGCAAAGGCGCAGGCCCGCCATACGCTAGGACTGCGGAACTCTACTTGTCTGAATCTATCGCTGCCGACCTTGACTATCTGTCGTTCAGGTCAACCGTGAGTGAAATAGGGAGCGCACGATCGACGGTATTCGCGACTCCAACTAACTATATGGCATCTCAGAACCCCCTACTCTTTTTTTTCTCTTTTTCTTTAAGCCTTTTCATTATGTCAGTAGGAGAATGTGTGGTTTTCTTCTTTTTCTTTTTTTAAGCAGACAGATGGATGGCATCTCAGAACCCCCTACTCTTTTTTTTCTTCTTTTTCTTTAAGCCTTTTCATTCATGTCAGTAGGAGAATGTGTGTTTTCTTCTTTTTCTTTTTTTAAGCAGACAGATGGGATGGCATCTCAGAACCCCCTACTCTTTTTTTTCTTCTTTTTCTTTAAGCCTTTTCATTCATGTCAGTAGGAGAATGTGTGGTTTTCTTCTTTTTCTTTTTTTAAGCAGACAGATGGGATGGCATCTCAGAACCCCCTACTCTTTTTTTTCTTCTTTTTTTTAAGCCTTTTCATTCATGTCAGTAGGAGAATGTGTGGTTTTCTTCTTTTTCTTTTTTCATAATTTTTTTCATCTTTTTTTTCAAACTTTTTTTTTGCCCTACACGAGCACGTGAGCATGTGCTCACGTGCTCGTGAGCACGTGATCTCACGAGCAGAAGCACGAGCACCTGACGCGGGCCTACGGCGAACGGACATACGGACACGGCTAGCCCTTAAAGAGCTTCGCCCCTAAAATGGTGGGAATGATACATGCATACGTGGGGATACACTCCACAGTTGGAGTCATAGGTTGTAGCCCGCGCCACCTAGAAATCTGCACCGATATCAATGCCAAGATTTGAAATTTGTCACTGTTTAAAAGCATGGTGATTTCGACTACTGAATGACACTTCAAAACCATCTCAGACTAATTCCAAGAAAACAATTACGGTATTCGAGAGGTATCGTAACTATGTAAATGAGTATATGTTCAAATCGGAGGAACTATCGGTATCACTATCATTGTTTTCTACGCGGGGCGGCCACTGCGCACGCAATAGACGTGCAGCACGGGTGAAATTAGTTTAAGTGTACTCGGAGGCAAGGAAAGGACAAAAATAAGCCAGGAGCTAGCTTTGGCAACCGTAGCACACGGTCACACGGTTTTTGACGAGAATGTCATCTTTTGTGAGTTGTCTTAGCTTCCCTCTTTTCGAATAAGGTCGTAGTTTGCACCGTGTTCAAACTTCGAAATACTTCGAAAATATTCAAAGTTTCCGAATAGTACTATTCGATTCGAAGTCAGAATTGAATATGGCATTATTCGCTTCGATATTCGAAACTTTCGAATATTCGCACAACCCTAATATTTTGAGATAGCCGAGTTCGAGTTAACGAGGGAAACTGTAAATGAAAAAGAAAATATTTGTGGTATATTTCTAGAAACTAAGCGCAAAAACAAGCAGCTGCGTACTGATAACGCAACTAACGCACCTGTCACAATTTGTCCGAGCGAGGAAGGAACTCCCGCTGCTCGGCAAGTTTGCCTTCTCCACAGTACGCACAATGCACACGTCACGCAGGGCACTGGGGGTTTCGGGCGTTTCAATTCCGTGTTTTCCTGTCTTCCGGCCCACCATCTTGCGATGCGGGGGCGTATCCCCATTTCCCTTCCGCTTCTCGCTCACTACAGACTCCTCTCAAATTGCTCACCGCACTATCCGGACTTGACCTCCCTTGCTCGCTTCTCTCTCTGACCTACACTAAAGTTTCTCTTGGCAAAGGCGCAGGCCCGCCATACGCTAGGACTGCGGAACTCTACTTGCCTGAATCTATCGCTGCCGACCTTGATTATCTGTCGTTCAGGTCAACCGTGAGTGAAATAGGAGAGCGCACGATCGACGGTCTACAGTCGCCGACCGATTTTTCGGACTTCGCAGGGACCGAAAAAATGTCAGAATAATAGAGCAGTCCGAAAAATCATTAGATTAAAAAACTTGGCTTTATTGCGGGGTTAAAGAAGCCATCACTAATGCCTCGCTTCAGGTTATGCCTCTGCTTGCGTTCAGCCACTCTCGGTTAGCTTGAGAACCGCTGCCTTCTTTTCTAGCGTTATGGTCGAGTACTTTCTGCGCTTCTTAGCGACACTTTGCGGCGGCGGGAAAACAGATGGGGCCATGACGTGCCCGAGGCAGCATAGTCTGAAAACACGATTCACCGAGACGAGATGAGACGCGCAAGTCCACGACTGCAGAATGGCAAATGAACGAAGCAAAATGGTAACAATGATGATGATAATGATGCGCAGTTAGAGAAGAAAAAGTAGCAGCATAGCGTCACCAAGCGGTAGGACTTGGCAGTACTCAAGTAGCACTGCCAAACCAAGTCAATCCATGTGAAGCCAACATAGAATCCAAAATGGTGGCTTTTCGGTGGTGTTTCCAGCTGATCGCTCGTGACAATTTTGTCCAAAAAAATCAAACTTTTAGACTTTACGCTGTCCGAAACATAGATCGTAAATGTGCACTATTTCGACCGTGTAGGTCACGGTTCCTCCTTTAGGTCCAAAATATCGAACAAGTCCGAATTATCTGCGTCCGAAAAATTGGTCGGTGACTGTAAATAAATTTATATTAAACAGCGATATGCGTATATAGAAAAGATTATTATTGCCTAGATTTTACACACGCACATTAAGAAACGTTCTCAAAGTCTCTTGTCTCTCGTCAGGCTGCCGTCATCAGAGCTGGGCCTGGTGATGTGCGTCACAAACGTCCATTGAGACCCAATGAGGATTTCTTGACGGAGGCAGTCGCCTAGTACCAGGGGTCGAGGTATCTTCGAGCTCAGTTGGAGGTGGTCCAGATTACGACCAGATCTCAGCCACTGGGTACCAGGGGTCGTCGCCTTGATACCTTTAGATCACTGCAGAGGGCTGCAGGTCCGAGTCACGGTCGAATTGGCTTGCATCTGCACGTCATGGCCGAGGTATGCAGCTTCTTCGGGGCACCACCGAACCCGTCCCCTGCTCAAACCCAAAAATCTTCCCAAGCCTCCTTTTTTTTTCCTCTCCTCTTCTTTTTACCGCATGACACGGTACCCTTTCTCTTCCTCTCTTCTCGACTGCGTAATGTGACACTGTCCATGAATTTTGTGAATGATTCTATCTCCTCAAAGATGGAATCTCAGGACGGAGCCCATCTAGTACATTTCTGTTCATGTCGAGGAAACGGAGTGAACCTTTTTGGTTGACTCCAGCAAGTGCTGCAACAGCTCACTGAGGCAGGCGTCAAACTGAACAAAAAGGAGTGCAGTTTCGCTGCCTCACCAGTCAAGTTTCTCGGCGTGTTGGTCAGTGCGAGAAAAATATGCCCGAATACAGAAAACATGGAGGCCCCGGAGAAGTTGCCGACACCCTCGGACGTCAGCGGGGTACGAAGACTACCGGGAATGGCGAACCCTATACAGTGATGTGATTGGCCTAAGCCATTATGGAGCATCTTTCGGAGCAGCCAAAACAGAGTTTTGGAGCAGTAAAAGTGACTTTTGGAGCAGATATTCTTATAGAAATAAAAATACTCGTTTTAAGTGCTGCACGAACGAAGGGCTCTTTGCGCTGTACCGTGTTCTGATGTGACTTGTGACAGAATTCGCTGTTTGTGTTTTTACCGCTGAGACATCCCACAAGTGTACAGTGCTGTAGGCATTTCCGAAAAACCGCTTGCCACTGTTTTACTGGTCCCCGACGTGCCAGATTTTCGTCAAAGGTAAGCAAACGTAAAACAATGGATTGCAAGCGTCCCGGCTGGTGCCTCTGTCGTGCAATCGTGTTCGCATGCATGTGAGGGAAACTTCGGCAGGCTTGCAGTTGCGCGTGCCTCGTCGCGCGAGCGGAGACAACGGATGTTCGATCGAAACCGAAACCATGCCCCTCCGCTCCGTCGCCAACTGATTCCCAAAATTGTATGCAAAATGTAACTGTCGAGAATACGACAAAAAACGGTCCAGCGGCGCACTTGCCAGGCCGGCAAACAAAGTACAAGCTAAACACCCACACACAAAACAAAGAGCCTGAGCACACCGATGCAAGACATCGCAAGTCAGGATCACAAAGTTCTTGGAGCACTTTGTGCAACGACTGAACTCGAGACGAACAAGCGTGCAGTGCGGGTTCATCGTGCAGGCATTGCCTTGTTTGCTTTAGCTCACTTCTCTTCAACAACTGTCTTTCGAGGCAAATTTTTCACGTACCGGGGTCCCTCTCGAAAGAGAGCATACCGAGAGAAACTAGGTAATCAATACTTCGACACAGCAGTCTTTCAGTTAAAGAGAGATTTTCGTTGTAATGTATGATTTAAAGAACAGGAATGTTGATGAACATGCGGCGGTACTTAGTTTCATTTTAGAAAGCGCCATATCTGCAGCGACGTGGGGAAGGCAACACCTGACGTCGCGCGACAACGGTGAATGGAAGAAAGGAACCAAATATAGTTTTCCCACGGTTGTTACTTTCAGGAGCGAGTGCTTCAGCTCAGAAGGTAACTCCCGTCGCGCAAAAACGTGGTTCCGTTTCACAGCATGACTGCATGGCTGGTACCCGGCACGCTAGCTTCGGAGCGTCCGCAGACACCTGCGTCTATCGTTTAAAACATATAAAAAAAAATAAACGACGCGAGACGAGACCAACGAGACGACGAGAGCGCGAAACGCGAGACGGCGGGAAAACCATGCAAGACCGGATGTAGTACAATTGATGCAGGGTATTTCGTGTCGGGCGGCCGCTTGCACCACATAACACACGCATGCTCAATTACGGTAGTCAGTTTAGGTTTCTGTTTCGAAAGACGACCGAAAATTGGTTTTTTGGCGCACGCTTGGCGCAAATTAATCATATTTTGGCACAGTGTAGCAGGATGTAGCAGGGTTAGCCCCTTGGCGCAGTTTGGCGCAATTGGCGCAGCCATCACATCACTGCATATAGGGCGCTTCACCCCCACCCCCTCTCAGAAGTCACAGCACCAATCGGAGCATTGCTGCAACAGTGCAACTCGTGGTACTGGGGACCAAGCCGACAAGCTGCTTTGAGAACCTGAAAAGCATGCTTAGCTGTCATATCTGCTCTCATATCTGCTGTATGACCCGTCCTACATGACAGTAGTTTCAGCTGATCCAAGTTTTTACAGGCTCGGGGCCGTCATGCTTCAAGATCAGCCCTCTGGCGAGAGATGGGCAGTGGCCTATGCATCGAGGGCTCCCACGACCACAGAAAATCGCTACAGCCTGACCGAAAAAGAAGCCCTGGCCGTAACGTGGGCGGTCCAGCACCTCGATCAGTTTTTGAGAGTCATCGCCTTTTATGTTGAAATGCATCACCACTTTCTCGTCACGCTCTTGGGATCTGCGGAGTTGGATCTGATGCCACCTTGAATTAAGCGACTATGCATCCGCCTCATGCGCAATCAGTTCACCGTCCTTTATGTCCCCGGCAAACGTTTAGCCACGGCGGACACTCTGTCAACGTTGGGTGCACTGCCAACGTTGGATGGACTCAATAGAACTTTACGTCGGCAAAGTTGTTTCAGCAGCTACTCACTTCGTGTCATCCAACCTGGAAGCCCTACGAAAGCACCAAGCAGAAGACGGCATCTGCTCGGGCTTGCAACGCTTCTGCGAAAAGGGGTGGCCAGAACATGTGTCCAGAGTTCCTGTGCACCTAAGAGACTATTGGAAGGAACGAGGCAACATCACCGTGTGTGATGGCTTATTGCTCAAGGATCACCGCATCATTATTCCGCAATCGCTGCGACACGCAATACTGCAACTGATACATGAAAGCTCAGGGCATCGGACTGCAGCGAGGCAAGAGCAAGGGACGCGGTTTGCTAGCCTACTCTAAACAGCGAAATGGAGCAACTTGTGACAGCCTGCAAGCAGTGCGCCCAAACGAGAGTACAGCAGCTTCGAGCCGCTCATCAGCACACCGACTCCCAGTCGTCCATGGCACAGAGTCGGTGCAGATCTGTTCGAGCTCGAAGGGAGACACTATGTGCTCGTCGTGGACTATTACTCCCGCTTCCAAGAGGTCATCAGCTTGACGTCGACGACATCAATGTCTGTCGTCGCAGCAGTCAAGAGCACATTCGCCCGGTTTGGAATCCCCAACCTGCTGGTGTCGGACAATGGGCTGCAGTTCTCTTCGAAAGAGTTCGCCGAGTTCACTCAGAACCATGGTTTCCGCCACGTCACGAGCAGCCCACACTACCCACAGGCGAATGGGGAAGCGGAACGTATGGTGCAGACCATGAAAGAGTTGCTCTACGAGTCAAGGGACCCACACATGGCCCTCCTGGTGTACCGAGACACTCCTGGAGTGACCGGCTACAGCCCGTCACAACTGCTCATGGGCCGACGGTTGCAGACTAAGGTACCGAAGATGCCAGAAGCCGCGCTTACATGAATACGACTTTAGCGCATCGACTCCAATCGTCGTCCGAAGGAAGCCGACGCGGCAAGGTTTACATAAATGCGCACCAAGCCCTACGCGAAGGTGGCGCCACGCCGTGTTCAAGCTCAAAGTTAAAGCTGCGTTTCCGGCACCGGTCGCACCACGTGACCATGTTTTTCGGTGCATTGCATGTGAAGTGCGTGAAGGCCTTTCGACGCTTTCAGCGAGCGTAAACTGAGGATCATGCCCGCTGTCTTCGATGCTGTGCAAGGAGTTATGAGATGGAAGAAACATCAAAACCCAAATGTCTTGGGCTCCGGGTCGGGCCGCTGGGCCACTCCGGATCAGAGGCGACATGCGTGCACACGGTTCGGCGAGCGAGATCGTTTCCTACCGCTCTGTGGACGCCACCGCGCTTTGCCTCACCATACCTTGCCAACCGCGGCCGGCCACCTCGAGGCCGAAAGGCTCCGGCGCAGCTAGGAACGGCACCGAGGTAGGAGCTGCTCGTTCTGCGCTACCGTGCAGTGCACGGAGCTCTCGGCGTCGTTCGTGCTTGCGCCGAAGCCTCTAGGCAATCCCTTGGACGCCCAAATCGTATTTCGCAAGGCTTGGATGGGGGCCGCCCTCTCCGAGCAGCTTAGTGATATTCCGCTCATTTAGTTTGGCAATGAAAGCTCGCATTTCTTCTCGGGAGGAACTGCGGGCGACCACACGGAACCGCTCTCCGCCGCCGCCGCCGACAAAGTTTGCCGCCGCCATGTTCTCAGCTGTTCACCCACTCCCGCAGCGAGCGCCTTCCCATAATCCTCCCCGTTCCAAAATGCGATGCAACCTCCGTTTACATGGGTTGAATGAATGCGTATTCGCCGTCTCGATCCTCCTTTGTCTGGCGACTTGAATGCGATGCCCTTCTCTAGCGCATTATGCCGTTTACATGACCGCATCGAATGCGACAACTGGATTCGATGCGACTAGGTCGCATTCATGGAAACGTGGCTAGAGACGTTGCAGCCGGGATGGCCATCCAACGGGATTTCAAAGAAAAAAAAACTTTCAGCCTTTCCACTCTGGTGAAGAAAAAAGACCAGCGAAGCTGTACTATGGTCAGACGACCTCAAGGACGACTTCTTGGACGACCTCAAGGACAACGTGTAACGACGACGTCTAGGACGACCTCAAAGATGACGCCTAGAGGACGACCTAGGGGACGACATCTAGACAACCTCAAGGACGACACCTTGGACAACCTCAGGAACGACGTCTAAGACGACCTCAAGGACGACTTCTAGGACGATTTCAAAGACAATGTCTAGGACGACCTCAAGGATGACTTCTAGGACGATTTCAAAGACAATGTCTAGGACGACCTCAAGGACAACTTCGGGACAACCTTGAGGACGACCTCGAGGACGACGTCAAGGACAACCTCAGTAATGACTTCTAGGACGACCTTGAGGACAACCTCTCGGACGAAATCAAGGACGGCCTCAAGGACGACCTCAAGGACAACTTCTAGGATGACCTCGAGGACAACCTCTCGGACAACCTGAAGGACGACCTCAAGGACGACGTTTAGGACGACAGCTAGAGGAAGCCAGTTTTTCCACTCTGGTGAAAACCAGAGTGGAAAGGCTGGAAAGGTTGTTGCCATCTATGAGCAAGGCCGGCAAGCCGATTGTCTGGTTGCCGCCGTTGCTCATAGATGGCGGTAGCTGTCCAGAGTTTTGTGTCGACATTTCTTTGCGGGGGACACGATCCTGGGGAAACTAGCCCTTAACAGCTCCGCTGAAAAAGATGGCGAGGCCTGAAGGCGCCAGCGGAAGGACTTCAATCGCCATCACGCCGCTCGCCAAATTCGCCCGCTGTTCGTAGGAGGACGTGTGGGTACAAGATGTGAGGTGCCGAGCAACAGATCTCAGTCCAGCGAAGTGGCCGTGCTCCTAGATAGCTGAGACCGAAACAGGAGTCCTGTAACACATCCGCTGGCATCTGGTACCATTCGATGCGTCTCCGGCAGTCTCCGACGGTCAGAGTCCCAGCGGTTTGACCAACGAGACTACGTCTCCAGCCAGTCCGGCAGTCTCAACGGCGAGAACAAGTCGGGGTGCGGGGAGTCAACAACAGCCAACTGCAGCTGAGCCCGCATTAACAGCGGTGCTGGTTGGGCCTGCGCCAACAGCGGCGCCCACGAGCTTGACGAACTCCCCGTCAACATCAACATCGACGGACACGTCGATGGCAGACAATATGCCGATAAGAGTGACTCTGTAGGGCCGCCAAGTTAGGCGCAACCGGTACGTCTGAACTTGTAAGAACTTAGAAGAGGGGGATGTAGTAATGACTCAACAGTTGCCACTTGCTTACCCCACGGCGCATGCGCATGTACTTCCATCCCCGCGAGTGTGCATGCTCTTAGTTATCTTGAGTTGGTTGAAAGTGATAATTAGACACTTGGGTTCCGGGTTCCGGTGTGGCTGGTCGCTCCTTCCCCGCGAGACAATTACCCTACCTTTCCTACTTGAGGTTATTTCAAAGAGGTTATTTCAGTGGTTTACTGTCACCAACTTCCTCTTCTTTTTTAATGCGAAAGCATTAACTGTCCCATGGAGCGGGCCTACGTCATCAGCTTTGAAGCCGCGCCAGACGGCTCCTTCCCCTGTCTCAGTGTCGTCTGTGACCGAAATCTGAAACATAAACTCCCATTGACTGGCGCACGTCATCAAGGAACGAGGCTTCCATTGGCTCTCGTGCGGCGGTTCGGGCCTGGCAAGAGGTGTGGCGGTGCCTGTCTGGCCTTCGCCCGGGTGCGCGGCGCCGGGGCTGAGCTGCTGGGGCGAGGCGTGTAGTGCGTCGGACACCCGCCAGGCGGCTACGACTGCCCGAGAGGCTTTCCCCTGCTCCCGCTGGCTGCACCCGCTCTGCCTGCCGACGGTGGGTTCTCGGAGCATCTGGGCATAACACCCCCCACACTACGAAAAGGAAGAACGACATTCATGCTTTTGCATTCACAACTCATAAGTGTTTAGGTGTCTTTTTCTGCTATTTCTCAATTTTCTTGAATGTAACATCCTCCTCTTTCTTTTTATAATATTTCTCAGTTCTGAAAGAAGAGAAACAAACACTACCTCTTTCTCGTCTTATGCGCGAGTATTAAAAAAACAGTTGCGAATTAGCGCTTGTTCCGTCAGTCTGTACTTGACCTTGGCGCTACCGTATTTACTCGCACAATGAACGCACTCGCGTAATGAACGCACCCCCCAAGTCGGCTCTCAAAATTTGGACTTTTTTTTTCCCTCGCGTAATAAACGCACCCCCAACTCGGACGTCAAAAATTTGACCCCCTCCCCCCACGCGCGCGAAATGAACGCACTTTTCTATCCTGGTACAGAGAGGTCGCGAATGCGTGGGCAAACAAAACGCCTTGTAAAAGGCGTTAAAAAATAAAAGATCCAACGGAACCAAGAAAAAAAACATGGAGAGGAGCTTTTTTTTTATTTGCAATCCACGGAACCAAGAGAAAGTAAAAAAAAACAAAGAGGAGCTTTCTTTTTCTTGCACAGCGCAGTCTGGACTTCGGGTCGCGCGCCGCGCGCAAGGAGATAAGAAAGAGAAGCCGAGAAGCCCTCGCCTAAGCAAAGCGAAACGAAACAGCTTGCGAAAGGCGGGAAAAAAAAGAATCCACGAAAGCAAGAGAAAAAAAAAACAAAGGTTTTTTTTTTTCTCTTTCTTTGCACAGCGCGGTCTGGACTTTGGGTCGCGCGCCGCGCGCAAGGAGATAAGAAAGAGAAGCCCTCAGCTTGCGAAAGGGGAAAAAAAAAAAAAAAACAAGCCAAGGAACCAAGAAAAAAAAAAAAAACAAAGAAAAGCTTTTTTTTTTTTTTTGCACAGCACAGTTTGGTTCCGGGGTCGTGCGTCCCGCGCAAGATTAGAAAGAAAAGGGGAGAAGCCCTCACCTAAGCAAAGCGCACATAATGAAGCCATCCTGCCCTCGCCTCCTCCTCGCACTTTGGAAAGAGAAGCGAGAAGCCCTCGAAATGAACGCACTTTTCTATCCTATGCAGCGAGGTCGCGAATGCATGGGCAAACAAAACTACTTACGAAAGGCGGAAAAAACAACAAAAAAGAAAACACGGAAGCAAGAAAAAAAAAAGGAGAGGAATATTTTTTTTTTGCGCATCGCAGTTTGGTTTTGGAGTCGCGCGCCGCGCTCAAAGAGGTAAGAAGTTACGTCAATCTTTCCGATAAAAGGTCCGTTCATTATCCGAGTAAATACGGACGCAAAAATTTTACCTCGCGTAATGAACGCCCCCCCCAACTTTGCATCGATTTTTCGGGAAAAAAAGTGCGTTCATTATGCGAGTAAATACGGTATTTATTTGTAATATGCATATTCAACTAGTCCACCTTAACATTTTAGTAGTCCGGAGTTAGTTAAAAAATTTGCGCACCTGTTCGACAGAACGCTCGATACTGCGAAGGGGTTCGCTAACGAGGTGAAGACGTGTCAGGAAGACCAGCCAGTGTCTGCCAAGTTTCAATGACTTCCTTTCGCTGTTAGAAACAAGGTCTTGGAAGATGCCATGGTTCTGCGGCTCCATGACATAATGAGAGGAAGTAGACCGCAAAAGACAGCTGGAGGGTAGAAGAAAAAGAAGAGAGGATGGCCAGCGAAACCTGAGGTTCGGTTGGAGGAGGAGCTCGGCAAGGAGGTCTATGGCTATGGTCCAGGACTTGCCCAACTCTTGCTAATCCCAAGCTGCAGCGGCAACTCTTTACTTCACAAGCCCAGGATTCCAGGTGACTACGGTGAGCTGCATCTCTTCGCGGTTCGTCCACGCAACAAACTATCAGGGGCACTCGATGTGAGGGACTGAGGGAAGCCTCTTTGCCTGTCGTTGAACTACGTACTGTATTTACCCGAAAATATGTCGACCACGAAAGTAGGTCCATCCCTCTTTATTGAACCCACCGAGAATAAAAAAAAAATAATTCAAATATAGGTCTACCTTTTTTTTTTTTTTTTGTAAGAACAGGGGAAAGTTAGGGCAAAAGAAAGAAACAAACCTTTATTTACAGCACTCTCGGCTAAATCGCAGGGCGATGTCAAAAACTTAATGATCGTCCAAACTTCCGGATATGTCATCGTCGTCCGAAGCTTCGTCAGCTTGGTAGACATCCTCGCAAATTCACAACAATACCTCACTGACACCGTCCGTTGTAAAATAAATTGTAAAATGGCGACAATAAGAAATGAAAGAAGGTGGAGAAGGGCGAAGCGACGAAAGACCAAATGCAAATACGCGAGCAACGCCGGAGTCGCTGTGAGCAACACACAAGCCGCCGCAAGGAACAAGCTAAAGTAACCTCCGTTGTTTTTTCTTTTTCTTTTTTTTGTGGGCATTTGCAAGGGAGAGGCATGGAGGGCAAAGTGCATGGCCATGGCGCATCGCGTTCCTCTCCCTCCCCTTCCCCAGCAAGGGGAACGCTACAGGCGCGATTTTGAAACCCGATGCCCGAGGGATGTGCGATGTGCGCGAGCGGCGGCCAAGGGGGGGGGGACTGTCGTTTGTTGCTGTTGCTTTCGTGCACCAAAAGCTTTTCGAAACAAAAAGCAGCGCGGCTCTACGGCAATGCCGGCTCGGTGGTTCGATAGCTCTATGCCCTCGGTAGTGTCACAAAAATTGGTTGCGAATGTAGATCGAAATTTTTTGGTCACGATTATAGGTCGACCCTTAATTTTTGACAACATTTCCGAAAAAAAAAAGGTAGACTTATATTCGAATAAATACGGTAGTTAAACCTATTTCTTTTTGTATATTTTGTCGTAATTATTTTCGTGACTTGGCTTTTGTTTGTATTTGTACTTCGTAAATAAAATGTAGCGATTCTCTCTACCACATGATGTTCTCTTCATTCCACTTGCGACCTGTCTCAAGCAACCCGTGACACAAGAGCTCTTATGATTGTCACAGGAGGGGATCATCGAGCGACGTATCGGAATGGGTGTCGCCAATCATCGCAATGAAAGAATGTAAAAGTGTGACTCTACATCAATTTGAGAGAGGTGAACGTCATTACCGACAGTTTTCCATTACTTCACACGGCTTCGCTAAATTCCCCCACTAAATTTAGCAGGAAAAGTTCCCCGCTAAACTTAGCGGGAAATTTAGCAAAAATTCTCCCGCTAAATTTAGCGTGTGAAACTAAATTGGTGTTGAGGTCGCGTGCCTAAATTTCCCCACTAAATTTAGCGGGAAAATTTACCACAATGCAACGCACGCGGTTACGTTGATGCCGAATAATAGAGCAGTCCGAAAAATCGGCAGATTGAAAAACTTGCCTTTATTACTTCCAAGTGGGCTTAAAAAAGTTGTAAATGGTGTCTCGTTTCAGGTTACACCTCCGTTTCCGTTCGGCAACTTTCTGTTAGCTTGAGAATCGCTGCCTTCTTTTCTAGCGTTATGGTCGAGTACTTTCCGCGCTTCTTAACGACAGATCGCGGTCCAAGCCAGCGTTGTCCGAACAAGATGAGAGGCGCAAATCCACGAGCGCAAAATGGCGACTGGCGACGCGAAGTAACGGAAAAACAAAGCAAAACGATAATGATGATGATGATGACGTGCAGCTAAATGGAAAAAAGGCCTAGCATAGTGTCACCTAGCGGTAAAACTCAAGAGTACTGAAGTAGCGCTGCCAAGCCAAGCCAATCCATTTGCAGCCAACAACATATAATACAAAATGGCCGCTTCTCGATGGTGTTTTCCGCCGATCGCTTGCAATGATTTTGTCCGAATAATCGAACTTTCGGACTTCAAGCTGTCCGAAACATTGGTCGTGAATATACACTATTTCTATGGGGTAAGTCACGGTTCCGCCTTTAGGTCCGAAATATCGAACAAGTCCGAATTATCGGAGTCCGAAAAATCGGTCGGCGACTGTAGTACGATCAAGGATTCACATCATTTGACGTGAAAAAAGGCAACAATTCGTAACCAAGCAGGACCGACCGAGCGTGCTAACGAAATGGGAACCATGTGCGAGCCCATTCCTATAAAACAGTGTCACGTGTCTGAACATGAGCATGCAGAAAAGAAAAAACTACTTGCACTTGCTAATTTTCAGTATAGTGTGCTTCGAAATGCAACTAAAACTGTTAGAACTGCGCTGCGTTAGGTATGTCGGTAAAATTAGTGTAATACCTGCGAAACAATGCCGGAAACCTGGATTGGATTTTGATGGCCTAACCCCACTGGATTCCCACAGTTGCCAGATGAAAACAAAAACTCTTCCAAAAACCATTTCGTTTGCATATTTGTTCCCTTTGGCACAATTTTTCCCTTTGGACGCAGCACGGCGCAGGCAAGAGGGAATTTATCAAAATGGCGCAACTGGATGACCCCAGACAATGGCAAAAATGGAGGGAAATCTACCTCGAAAATGTTTGACTGTTGCGATACAAGCAATGCAAGATGTTGGATGGCAAGGTAGGAGCGTGACTGCATCGTATCAAGACTTTGCAATGCGGAAACACGGCCGGGCACCTTTCTTTACACAATCTTCTTTCATCTCGCACGAATCTGAAAGGGCGATTCAATCGTCGCAAGCAAGTGGCCAAGAGGCAGCTGAAGCGTTCCCCACAGAACTACACTATACAGTCTAGTCCACTTATAACAATATCCAAGTGCCAAGAAAATACCATCGTTATAACCGATAATTGTTATAAGCGGGTTGAGAAAAAAAAAGGCAAAAGAGAGATCAAAACATTTTATTTGCAGGCAAGTAAGGTAGTGCAATTACTTGTTTGCAGAAAAGCCATAGTCTGTGAGCTTTGATTGCTTCACGCGAAGCTGGCGCACATCTTTTTCTAGAGCATCTAGGTGCTCCACGTAGCTTAGCGGGAGGTCCTTCGCGAAAACAAAGTCCCGGAGGGACTGTATCATCCGCTGGGCCTCCTGCGATGACAGTACCTGCGTAGGCTCCTCAACCGCGTCGTCGGAGTCGTCGCTCTCACCGTTGTCCGCAGCACGTACACGCGCGACGATCGCCTCATCACTGAGGCACTCGGACGTTTCCACAACATCGTCTGCATGAAGGAAGTCGTCCAGACCCGACGCATCTTCGTTAAGCGCCGCCCACAACTCCGGCACCCCTTCATCGTCGGGCACTTCGCAGGCCTCTACTGGCATCTCTTCCTCCTCGCCTACTTCGCTCATGTGACGCCGTCGAACGAAGCCCGCCTGCCTGAAGCAGTTTTGCACCGTGGAGACGCATACTCCACACCACGCTCCAAAAATAAATTGCACGGCCATCAGCAGTGTTATTTTCATGTCTGGTTCCCGGCCTCCCCGTGCGGCGTTGTCCATATTCAACAGAAGCCTGTCCAGGACGCGGCGGCGATAGAGCACCTTAAAGTTGGCGATCACGCCGGCGTCCATGGGCTGCAAGCCTGCCGTGGTGTTAGGCAAGAGGAAGAACACTTCCACGCTTGACATATCCGGCATGGAGTGGTGCGCACTGCAATTGTCTAAGACAAGAGCTACCTTCCTCTTTTGCCGCTCCATGCGCTCGTTGAATTCCACGAGCCACTCGTGAAACAGCGCCCGCGTCATCCACGCCTTCCCATTGTGGCGGTACCGCACCGGGATCCTTGCAGCACCGCAAAAGCAGCGCAGGCTCTTCGACTTCCTGATCATGAAAGCCGGACACTTGTCGCTGCCGTCCATGTTGCCGCACAGGAAGACGGTAACGCGCACCTTGCTGTTCTTCCCACCCTTACACGGGTCTCCCTTGACCGCGTGGGTCTTCAAGGGAAGCAACTGGAAAAAAAGACCAGTTTCATCCCCGTTGTAGACGTCCTGGTCAGCATACTTTTCCAAGATGCTTGGTAGCATCCCCTCTTCCCAACGGCGTTTTGCCTCCACGTCGAGGGATGCTGCCTCGCCCGTAATGGCCTTGTACACGATCCCGTGCCTCTCCTTAAATCGTTGTAGCCAGCCGCCACCTGGCTCGAAGTCGGTCTTGTGAAGCATGTAGGCGAACTGCTTCGCCTTCGCGGCAAAAATTGGCCCGCTGATGGGCATTGTTCATGGCACGAGCGCCCAAGAACCACTCAAACAAGGTGTCTTCAACTTCTTTGTGGGCGCCCTGTCGAACCCTCTTGCGGTTCCCGCTGTCCATCCCATTGCAGCCACTCTCAGTCACCTTGGTAGCGGAGCGTATTGTTGATACAATCGATTGTGACAGTCCGTACTTGACCACGAGGGCTGACACTTTTTGGCCGTTACTGTGGTCCTTTAAAAGGCTCTTCTTCACTTCCAGTGTGATTGCCGTGCGCTTTTTTTTCTGTTGCGACGGTGCGCAATCTTGCGTAGAATGCGCCGCAGGCGGATCGGCCATGACGCCCCGTCCGCAGTGAAACGTAAAACAAAGTCGGAGAAAGATGGTCAAAAAAGCAGACAACAGGCGAGTGAGCGAACGAGTGGCGCGAGTCACTACCGGGCGCGCGGACGAGGCCAAAGCTGCGGCTCCGGGAGGGGAGTCAGGGGGAGTTCGGAAGGAAAGCTAAGGACCTTAAAGGGCAACTCCGCTCAATACCGAAGATTTCGGGATAATGAGTGATTTTGAATTAAAAACCCCTAGTAAAAGACACTACGTCGTTTGCTTCGCGAAAAATGGAATATATCTTTTTAAATCTAATTTTAAACACGAGCGGAAATCGAAACCGAAACTTCGGCTCCGCCCGGCAACATTAACCTTGGGCCGCCAAGTACATGGCCATCACGTGGTACAAGATGTCACGTGATCCTCGGCCCAACGACGCGCGGGATTGAGGCGTGCGTGTGGCAGGCGCGAGTGTCGTCTGCACCGCTCTCTTCATCACGTTTTGGTGTCTACGGCATTCGACGACGTCTGCACAACTGCGGGCATAAGTCTGCGCACGTGGTGTCCATAGTATGGACGAAACTCCGAGAGACAATAATCACAAACGGTGAGACGACGACGGTGGTTGTGATGCGGAAGACGACGGTAACGGCGGGACCACGGCGGGCGGCCGGACGGCTCCCAAGAAGCGCTCTGCGCATCCGCGTTACGCCAATCACATGGACACCGCTGAGCGCCGAGAGGCAACATTGCTGACGTCATGCGCTACGCTCGCCCGGAGGAGTAAAAACAAGCAAAAGGGGGCCGTGATGATGACGTTTAGCTCAATGTTGGCTCCGCCCATGCCGTAGCCTTGACTGCGCTCTTGGTTGCGCCCGAATTCGCCCGCTCGAGTCAGCCGATTTCGGCAACTTGGCGAGTTGCAAAGTTTGCCGGACCGTTCAAGAAACATTTAGACGGAACAGCGTCGTAATATTTGACATGTGGTCTTCCTAGGTGATACTGAAGAGGACTGCATTGTTTTTTCAAAACCAAAAATGAAGCGGAGTTGCCCTTTAAGGAAAGCTGCTCCTCCTCTCGCTTCCTAGTAAGCGGCGGAGTCGACTCGTTTTCTGAGGGGTGGGAGGGATGCGTGGCGCGGGGCGCCGCGTGCCGCGGAGAGCCGGCGGCGGCTGGCATTTTCGGCGCGCTATAACCAGAATCAATCGCTATATCCGATATTGCAGCCCTGGAGCATCGTAATAAGCGGTTTATTTTACCATTGAAAGCATATGAAAGTGGACGGTGCCATCGGTGTTTATCGTTATAACCGATATATTGTTATAAACAGTATCGTTATAAGTGGACTCGACTGTACTACCTTCGATCCGGAAATGTGAACGTCATCGAACATATCATTCATTTCTATTCTCCAAGTCTTTGACAATAAAGAATGGTCAGCCTCCCATTTTGTGCCGTGTTTCATTGTTGCTGGAGTTGGCACCAGCGGTGACTGGGACCAACTCCAGCTGAGACCAATTCCAACTGGGACCAATTCCAGCTGGTATTAACTCCAACTGGGACCAGTTGCAACTGAGACTCGCTTAAACTGAGACCAGCTGCAACTGGGAATTGTTCCGTAAACCAGTTGGACTGGGACCAGATGGGTCCCAGTTGGAGATGTTCACTGGGATGCATGACCCAACAATGCTTAAACTATGTTGAAACTAGGAAAGCACTTCCCTCCGAGTAGGGCAATCGTGGAAACCTGGGTGTTCAAGGATTGCTCCAGCAAACCCTCAGAGGGTGCACCCAGCTCCGAGGGGCACGTTAAAGCACAGCCCACCTGGAATGCTCTTGAGCCTCTTGAGGACGGAGCCCGGACGCTTCAGGTCTGCCAGAAATTTGTACAGGTCGTCGTCCCTGAGCTTGTCACTTTCCTGCAAGACACGGACAACAGGTTCGTCGCCGTCATTCACTTCCATGCAGAGAGACAAAAGAGTGAAATGAATGACTCTCTACAGTACAGAACTTTTACAACACAGCGTTGTACGTTTTGAAACATTGACCCCCTCACATTTAGGGATTTTTTTTTATCGTAATTTAAACCCTACCAGACAGACCTCTATCAAAGATGCATTTTCTTAAGTAATTATAGCGCACTTCTGCCATAAAAGGACACCGACGGGGTATTAATGCTCGCCGAGATTCCTGTGCATGTGTTGCTGTTTCAGAATTGGCCGCTTTGATTTTTGCATTCCTTTTATTCTCAGTTAGTCTATCATCAGTCTATCATTCAAATACCTGGAAGCTTGCCCCACATACTTAAACCCACACGCTAAAGGTACCTCGTACACGAGTCCTTCCTCACAGGGTACCGATTTCTCTCTCTGGGCTTTTTGGCACCCCTTGTAATAAAATTGCGGTGGCTTAGCTCGGCTTTGCCAGGACATACGTAGCGTGAGCTTATGCGCACAAAATGAGAGGAGCAATCAAGCGGCTCCGGTGCAGCGTCAGACTTGGCTACTGTGCAACGGAGGCGCACAGCTGGGCACGCAGCGGTGCCAGTGCGTCTGCCGCGGCTATGACATCACTCCTCTGGAATGCGCAGACCGGCGAGGCGCGCGCGGCGGCGGCTCCAGCGCACCAGCTGTGCGCCGTGTGACGTCACTGCTCCTCGCGCTTCCGCAGCACGGCTCTTTGACAGCCACGCGAAACTGCTCAACCTCGGCCAGTGTAGCTCACGCTACAAAAGGCAACCTGTAATGTTGTCACACAAACTGGTAGTGACCTTTTTTCAAGAAAATAATTGAAATTGCCCTTGACTAGCCATGCTTGGAAGAAGAGCGTGTTGGTTCAAGTGATGGATGAAGAAAGCATAAAAATTTAACACTGGGACAACACAACCACATCTTTCATGTGGTTGTGTTGCCATGACTAGCCAGTAAGTCAGATATCAGCTGAAATGCAATTATTGCAAATTATCATGCAAGGAAATTGATTGTTCTACATGTTGAGTACACAAGCGCTCCCTTCTCGCAGTGACAACCGCTCTTGAAGTAGAAAATATCCTTGCTCCCGGAGCAGAAAATATTGGCGCGGGCGCAGCTGGCCAAGTAGGCAGCGTGCCCGTGGCCTAGCGGTGATCGTGCCTGACTCCCACGCAAAGAGCCGAGGTTCGATTCCTGGCTGCGGATGCACATTTTGCTGTTTCTGTAAATGTCCTATTCTGGCATATTCGAGAAACCTGTTGCTTATTCGAGGTTAGAATGTTCTATGCGCCGAACCTTCTACGCCGATTGTTCTAGGAGCCCACGCATGTACATAAGGGGCTTTGCGTGACGAGCCAGAGTCAGTTTCGCCCTAGCGCTCGATCCTGCTGTTTTGCCGACATTGACGCCTGCAACCCTAACCTTCTTCTCTATTGTTTTGGGCACAAGTTTGCCCCATGAAACGTTCCGTTTCTTCAGCTATTCGCCGCCTCATCATTTGTCATTCGTGACAATATAAGGTTGCTACAAAAGCGCCTCACAATGCAGGTGGCGAAACAAAAACCATAACTGCTCCTTTGTCGTGAGCTAATACATAGGTAGTTCTAGTTATAAGGTAAATGGCTTGGGTTTATAAAAAAAATGGCTACAAGACCCGCAATTTTAGGCGACTAAACACTACTTTAAGGAAGCTCTGAATGTTCAGGGCATGCCCCGTGCGCGGAGTATTCGCTACTTCCCCAAATATTCGTGCATTGCCCGAATATTCGACCATAACCGAAGGTTTGGAAATTTCTGAATGTGCAATTCTCGAATCGAATATGAATCAAATAAGAAAAATATTCTATTCGTATTCGAAATCTCGAATATTCGCACACTCTAGTGCGGGGGTTCTCAAATTGTTTCATCCCAGGAAACCCCAGCATGCCTCAAAATGTCCCAAGGAACCCCCCATTCCCCCCTGTTGACATGAGACAGACGGGCAGCTGTATAAATATAAGGGCGAGGGAATATTCCTTTTCCCTTTGTTCTTCCCCCCTCTGGCCATCTCGCAATTCACTGTATCCGATGCGGCTGTGAGCCACGTTTCCATGATATCACAATTTTAACCCGCCACAGAAACAAAACCGTGAGGGAGATTGATGAAGAATTTTTTATATCTGTGAAAGGAGAAAAAGCGTGCGTCAGTGCGCTGCCCTTGGCTCTGAGGAAGGACGAAGTGAACTTTATCATGGCATGTGGCAAGTTCGTGTGAATGCAGATAAGCGTGTGCGCGAAACCATTTTGACGGGTTGTTTGTGTGTTTTCTTCCCGTTTATTTCGTGTTTTGTGCACAAATAAACTTTCAGTTGCTAGTCAGCGCCGTGTTTGTCACTACCTCTTCTTCTCGTCCCTCGTTTATTTTTGCGCTGTTCCCCTTTCATTATAAATGTTACCTGTTGACCGTTTTTTGCGGGGAGCTAGCGCACTTGGGGCAAAACCAATTGTTTTAGGTAATGCCGAAAGCCCTAGCGCCGTCCGCGCAAAAGAGAACATTGTCTCTTTGTGGACATCTCATTGGCACGAGGAATTTGAGGAGCCTATGTGAATCACCACTTCTGTATCTTCAGAATGCTCCTTTCCCTCGCATTGTGAACCCTGAGCAGAGTGTCTTTCACCCCTTTCCAAAGTTTGTTGGACACTGTGGAATCCCTGGCCAATGGTGCGGACAAACTGCGCCTCCACCGCCCTCGTGTGGCCGGAGCAAAACTCTAAGCTAGCCGCTTGTGCCCATGTTTGGCCGTGTCGACTGGCGAGAGGAACGGTAGCGAAATGCAAAGACCTTGGCAAGTCACCCCTTGGCACAGTGGTCGAGCGTCGGGCTCACAATCTCTGGGTCATTCACTCCATTACAATTCTTTTTTGTCAATTTACTAGGGGTGTGCGAATATTCGAAACTTCAATTACTTCACGAATAATGCTTGCTATTCAATTCGATTCGCTTCACACTTTCGCTGTTCGAACTATTCGAATTCTTCGAATACTTCAAAAACTATGAATAAAGTGGAACTCAGTGATTAGTGTCAAGTTACGGTCGAGTTCCCCGTTTTGTTTTTGGACTCAGATCCACTCGAGCAAGACGTTTGGCTGCCCGAAGAGACGAGCACCACATCGGCGCAGTATGGTTTCCAGCTTGGCAAACACAAAAACCAACCTACCGTAAAATTCCGAGCGAACGCCCACGTTTGAAGGATCGCCCACCCCCCTCTTTTTGTCCAACATCTGTTGGGAACGGTATTCCGATACGTCGCCCTCCCCCCGCTTCCCGCCGGACGTCACGCGATGTCCGACGGGAATCGCGCGGGTTCAACGTGACAATATAAGGTTGCTAGAAAATTGCCTCACAATGCAGGCTTGGCGAAACAAAAACCATAACTGCTCCTTTGTTGTGAGCTAATACATAGGTAGTTCTACTTATAAGGTAAATGGCATGGGTTTATAAAAAAAATAGCAACAAGACCCACAATTTTAGGTGACTAAACACTACTTTTAAGGAAGCTCTGAATATTCAGGGCATGCCCCGCGCACAGAGCACTTGCTACTTGCCCAAATATTCGTGCATTGCCCGAATATTCGACCATAACCGAATATTTGGAAATTTCTGAATATGCAATTCTCAAATCGAATACGAATCGAATAAGAAAAATATTCTATTCGTATTCGAAATCTTAAATATTCGCACACTCTAGTGCAGGGGTTCACAAATTGTTTGATCCCAGGAAACCCCAGCAAGCCTCAAAATGTCCCAAGGAACCCCCCATTCCCCCCTGTTGGCATGGGACAGACGGGCAGCTGTATAAATGTAAGGGCGAGGGAACATTCCTTTTCCCTTCGTTCTTCCCCCCTCTGGTCATCTCGCAATTCATCGTATCCGATGCGGCTGTGAGCCACGTTTCCATGATATCACAATTTTAACCCGCCACAGAAACAAAACCGTGAGGGAAATTGATGAAGCTTTTTTTTATATCTGCGAAAGGAGAGGAAGCGCGCGTCAGTGCGCCATCCTTGGCTCTGAGGAAGGACGAAGTGAACTTTATCATGGCATGTGGCAAGTTCGTTGGATTGCAGATAAGCGTGTGCGTGGAACCATTTTGATGGGTTGTTTGTGCGTTTTCTTCCCGTTTATTTCGTGTTTTGTGCACAAATAAACTTTCAGTTGCTAGTCGGCACCGTGTCTGTCATTACCTCTTCTTCCCGTCTCTCGTTTTTGCCCTGTTCCCCTTTCATTATAAATGTTACCCGCTGAACATTTTCTGCGGGGAGCTAGTGCACTTGGGGCAAAAACAATTGTTTTAGGTAATGCCCAAAGCCCTAGCGCCGTCCGTGCAAAAGAGAACATTGTGTCTTTGTGGACATCTCATTGGCACGAGGAATTTGAGGAGCCTATGTGAACCGCCGCTTCAGTTCAACAATCTTCAGAAAGCTCCTTTCCCTCGCATTGTGAGTACCCCGAGCAGAGGGTCTCTCACCCCTTTCCAAAGTCTGTTGGAAGCTGTGGAATCCCCGGCCAATGGTGCGGACAAACTGCGCCTCCACCGCCCTCGTGTGGCCGGAGCAAAACTCTAAGCTACCCGCTCGTGCCCATGTTTGGCAGTGTCGATTGGCGAGAGGAACGGTAGCGAAATGTAAAGACCTTGGCAAGTCACCCCATGCCACAGTGGTCGAGCGTCGGGCTCACAATCTCTGGGTCATTCGCTCCATTACAATTCTTTTTTCTCAATTTACTAGGGGTGTGCGAATATTCAAAACGTTCAGGAATAATGCTTGCTATTCGATTCGATTTGTTTCACACTTTTGCTGTTCGAAGTATTCGAGTTCTTCGAATACTTCAAAAACTACGAATAATGTGGAACTCACTGATTAGTGTCAACTCGCAGTCGAGTTCCCCGTTTCGTTTTTGGACTGCGCAGTATGGTTTTGAGCTTGGCAAACACAAAAACCAACCTAAGTGCCTTTTTTTTGTATAAAGGGCTGGAAAGTTATTCGCACACGGTAGCACATTCTGTCCTTTGCTTGCCATGATGTCTGGATTGCGGAGTTGGCGGAGTTGCGAAATGGTCGTGGCGCAAATGCTGTAATAAATTTGATGAAGGACTACGATTTGCAATGGCACGTGCATCGTCGTGAGCACGAACGTGACAGACCACACTCACTACAAACCTTTCTACAGTCACTACAGTAGCCGAGGTGCTATGGATTCGGATATGGATTTGCGGCTGACCTCAGCTATCGATGATATCTGGTTCATGTTATTTTCTTCTTGATTTTCTGGTTCATCAGTTTGCCAGTATTCCTTTCGTTATTTATTTCTACCTGTTTTCACTGGTAAAAGTGAGACTTCCTCCCCCTGTCAAATAAAAAAAAAACTATTTTTAATTTGTTGCTTCTTTGTAGCGCCCTCTGTCGAACTATTGCACACAGAAAGAGATTGTGCAAGGTCAGTGCGGCTGTGCAGAGCCATCACACAAACTCCAACTCTGCTGTGACCTGCCGACCCGCCTCCACTTGCGTACTTTCATTTACACTCTGTAGCTCCACTCCTTGAATGGTGTTTCACTGACCGATCTTTTATTTCACCTGTTTTGTATCAGTCACATGTGTCACATTTTTTTTATTGCAATAAAATTAATCTTTTCATAAATGTTCGTTGGAAAAATTTTTTCCAGTTGTGTTTTGATTGGGCATTCTGGTTTAATTCGCATCAAATAAAAAATATTCGTTTTCAAGAATGTTCTCATTCAAAACTACTATTCAGGGCCCCTGATTTAGGGATCGGTCGGTCGTCATATTTTAATAATTATTTCCTCCAACCAGACAGACTTCTGTCTAATGTTTACTTTCAAGAAACTACTATTCGTATTCGAAAATATTCCATTCGATTCGTAACCTTTATTATTTGATTCGATTCGCTTCGAAAGATTGTGATATTCGCACACCTCTACAATTTACCCTATTTACTTATGACTCTCCCACGCGTTCCTTTCGCATTACAAATCCCAATTTTCCGGGGAGGCTGACGAAAGAAATGCGTGTCTCCTAACGAGCGTTGGGCAAAAGCCCGGAGCTCGCTCGTTCGGCGCGTGCTAGGAGCAACGCGCCTTGCGGGTGCCACTCTGCGTTTCGTCGCCCGAAGCGACCCACGAGAGTAGCTCGGATCCACTCGAGCGAGACGTTTGGCTGCCCGAAGAGACGAGCACCACGTCGGCGTTCGGCTGGCACTCGCAATACCTCGTCCCGTCGCTGGAAAAGTCAAATTTGGTAGTTTTACGTGCCAAACCAACGAAAGTCATCTGGCACGCCCCGGCAGATGAAAGAGTATTAATTTCAACCGCCCACTGATCTTTTGACGTACAACCGAAAGCTCGGTTACGCGTTCCCGCAACGAGCCCCCGTCGAATGGGGGGCACCTCAGCCGGGATTCGAACCTGCTGCCCGGGGATCCGTAGGCCGGCGTCCTCCGAGCCACTGAGGCGGCCGTTCTGTTGCCGGAGTGAGAACCGGAGACCGCTAGGAGCCAGCCGCACATTGAGATTTGGATAGGCGACCGACTACGAGGAAACAGAGAGGAATTGTGCGATACCTGCTTGAAGAAGCTGGTGACGGTGAGGGTGACGGGTCGGAAGGTGTCCAGGCCGTTTGCGAAGTCGTCCGGAGACCAGCTTCGCCTCTTCTCCGACCCGCTGCGACGCTCCAGGGAGCCCCTCCTCCCTGGGTGCGGGTCAAGAAATGTGACCGCACTGACGCACCTCGCCTCTAGGGGCGGCACAACTGGGCAGCGACGCGCAGAAATTCATGGGTCAAGGAACCTTTTGACGGAGATCGTGACCCGTATTTGCCAAGATTCTGCGAGACTTTACTCTTGAATTTTGACTTTTCTTACTAAATTACTCCAGAAAGGTTGCATAGGATGGCGGCGAAGCAAAACCAAACATAAATGCATTCCAAGATCCTCTACCCGGTACGGACAGAGGTGATGTAATATATATATTTTTTTATTTCACCGGGTGATACCAGCGTGCGAAGTAAGCAAGCTCCAAATTGTATGTGCACTCGCAAACAATCTTGAACACCCAGAATGGTGAGTTCAGTGGCGGCTGCACCCAACCCGACCGAGTTAACTTACTCAAATTCTTAAAACTGTCCGAAAACCTTTACCCAAATATGCTGACTGGTATGCCGATACTTCCGTGCATTCCAAGCTTTTGTTCTTATTGTTGCATGAATCCCTGATCATACGGCACTCTCGAGTGATAGTGTGCGATTCTATGCGGAGCGCAAGTTTGTTTGCTTCTTGCGCGGGAGTTGCACTGACGTCAGAACACCGAGCTCTGATTGGCTCTTCTGATTGAAGGATAGTGGGTAGACCTCGATGCTATCTGCCTAGGGGTCTACCCATTATCCTTCCAGTCGGAACCAATCAGAGCTCCGCGTTTTGTTCGAATTCAAATTCAAACCTCTATTTTCCAGATATACACCGGTGGAAGCCCCGAACAAAAAGCTGCTAACAAGCAGCTTGTTGGGGTCTGGGGTCGCGGGGGCTGGGGTTCCCCAGCTCGAGAAGCAGACAAACTTGCGTTCCACATAGACCTTTTCATCTCAGTAGTTGTCTGACCGAGTATAGAGGGTGCTGGTGCACCCACCGCCATTGGGTTGCTTCAATTTGGTTAGTTTGGTTTCAGCATGCACGCGGCTGTGTTGCTGTTTCACCTTGTTTTCACTTAATTTCGTGATAAAAATGTGTCCCTTGTAGCCCACAACCAGTAAAACAGTGGTACTGAGAGACTTTGAAAACTACGAAGTGGTCTTGAACCTCGATTGCGGGCACTCTTACGAACACCTTTGGGTCATCTGATTACATTCATCTTTAATTTCGGCTAGGTTCGGCGAAGAAACAACTTTAGCATCGTCTATGGTCATACCCAATGACGATAGTCTGCAGAGAAATCAACGAATGAAGAGGCTAATGGGTGAATGTATAGTGATGAAGCAGGATCGCAAACAGATTAACAATATGCTGAATCGCGAAGAACAGATAGACTCACAAATTTACCTCTCAATATTAATTTTCGTCGACATCAACTTTTTGTGAACTTCGCAGACTGGAAAGTCTCCTATAAGGACGCAGAGAATCTATAAAAAGAAGCGATATATTCTCGGCCTATTTTCTTTAAGGATACTCATCAACAGCATTTCAGGTTATTGGCCTTAGGAACTATATTTTTTATGCTGACATTTGCTAATGGCATCCTCAAGGTAATACATAGGGGATAGACCCGTCAAATTAAGCCTGACATTTGGCTCCCGTAAGGTTGCCGAATAAAATGAAAGAGCGCGAGAGAAGAGACCTCAGAAAGTTTGGATAAAGTCAAATGCCAGGCGTCACTTCAGGGACCTGTGTAGAGAGATATTTATTTGTTTGAACGGATGCGCTTCATATAGATTTCGGCATTGCCAGCCACCGAAAGTAGGTAAATCTCTATTTGCCATCGACAATGCCAAGCTCGAGTGATTTTATTTTATTTATTTATTTATTCCCTACTTCACCCAGTGGACATTAAAGTAGGGGGGAATAGTACATGAGAAATAGCGCAGAACAGCAAAATATACAGAAAATGCAATACAAAACAAAAAACAATAGCCTCAGTACAGTGCTAACAACAAAACATTGATACTTCAAAGGATGATGGGCACCTTACATCAACATGATAGTGTCAAAAAAGGAGCAAACAGAAGAAAGTTCTACTAAGGCCTCCGGGAGCATATTCCATTCGTGGATCGTCTGGGGAAAAAACGAATACTTTAGGACATCAGTCCTCGCGCAGAATTCTCTAATTGTTTTAGAATTATCTACCCTGCGGAAAACGTAGGAAGGCGTTATACAATATTTTGACTTATCTAGACCTGTGTTCCCATAATAAAGATTGTGCAACAACTTTAAACGTAGACATTTCCTTCAAAACTGCAAAGATTTCCATCCCAGTGGGCACTTTATTTCCGAGGCGCTTTACCGGAAGTTATAATTATCTGAAACAAACCTAGCTGCTTGGTTTTGAATCCTTTCTACTTGATTAATGCATGTTTGTGTATGCGAGTCCCGCACAATACACGCATATTCTAAAATCGGTCGAACGTAAGAGAAATAAAGAGCCTCTTTCAGGGCTGCAGAAATTTGCCGGAAGTTGCGACGGAGGAAATGTAACATGTCGCTAGCTTTAGAACATAAACCCATGACGCGATTATTCCATCTCAAATTATTGGACAACTGCACTCCGAGATATTTTGCCTCGGTAGCACGCGGCTTTTTTTTGCCGTCACATATTGCGGACGCGGGGCACTCTCAAGGTGTCTGTGACAGTTGCTTACATGGAAGTTCCGAACCTTCGTATTTAAATAAATTAATTAAACTGAACTGATCATCTTTAGCAAATCATTAAAACAATTGAAAGGCTGCAGACGTGGACTGAGCATGGTATAGAATTGTTTAAATTAATAATAATAGAAAAATCTAGCGAATGTTTACATTGCAAAGTCAATTAAGAATGCCAGGCACATGTGGGTGTGATATTATGAAAAGAACAAATTGAGTGATGTTGACATACCATGATGCGTAGCATAAAATAAAATGTACGATAAACGTTTGTTTCCTATCTTCTGCATGTGTTACCCATATAACTAAAAGCAACCGTCTTTGATCCGCTATAAATACAAAGGACGACGCTTTCAGGAAATACACATACTAGTGGCTCTTTACACCGATTGTTTCTGTTACATTTCTTGGCGTCTTATCGCGAATGTTCCGCCACTATTAGACGAGCGAGCCTCAAATGTCGTAAGTAATTGGTCTTTGAATCCTAGTGCTAGTTTAGATATATACTCAATGTGCATCAGCGCTAACACGAATTCCCACACATCATATGCCCTTATCGCCGGTATCCGGAAGGGTGACGGTAAAAATAGTCAAAATGTGCTACAAAATGAACTGCAGAGGTTGGGCACGTAATGATGCAATGCAATTAAGTAGCAAGTAGCAAACAACACTCGCCAGTGTAAGAAAAAAAATGTGGTGAAACGCAACGAAAAAATTGAGTACACCTCAGCACTTGTTATGAGTTGCGAATGCGAAAGCATGAATCTGGTTCTTCCACTCCCTTAGTTGGTCTACGGTGTAGTGGCATGGACGGCCAGGTTTCGCTGCTGCCGAGGTTTCGGCCGCCGACGATATGGATGCTTCAGACGCCGAAAGAGCAGGAGCGGCCGCAGCACCGCCATTGCGTGACACGAGAGCGGCGGCCAAGCGCGAGCCACGCGTGACACGGAGCCAGTGGGAATTTATCCATCAATTCGCCGCTACAGACTACAGGCTTCGCTCCATGGGACAGGGGAATATAGGTGCCGTTGGGCGTGGCTTCAAAAGGCAAGAACGCCGGTTCGCTCCATGGGACAGTTAATGCTTTCGCAATAAAACACGAACGACGCATCTGCCAAGGTGCAGAGGGGAGGGCGGAGCGACGAGTTGAAGCAACCTAATGGCAGCCGCATCACGCGATTCCAAGATGGCAGCGTCCATGCGAGGGCGAATGAAAAGGTCTATAGGCATCTACAGTATGAAAACAAGGACGAACAAACACGATCATCATGAGCCCAAATGTTCAGTGCAGGTGGCTCTCGAGTTGGGGAATTACCATTTGTTGCAGTAAAAACACCGACCGTTTGTACGACGACACGCTAGTGCCACGCGGCGAAGCTAGTTGAGAAATAAAATATTCCCGTTAAAGCGGGAATGCAAACAACGTACGAGGCACCGATTTAATGAGGAGTCGTATGAACACTCACCGATTCCAAGATTCACTTTGAAGCGTAAGGAAGAAAAAAGAAAGAACGGCTCCAGTACGACGTAAATTTAACGATTATATTACCGTAACATTTATTTCCCTGGGACGAGCAGCATCCACTCGGATGTTTCTATGTTGAGGCTCCCAAGCAGAATGGTAGGATGCCTGGAGCACATCTCTCCCACCCAAAGGTGGTCCCCAAACGGCAACAAATGACCTCGCACAAGTGTCCTGCCGTCGGATGTTGCCGAGAAACCCGGCCAAAACACGAGCGTCGCTGCCAAGTTTCCGTCCACTGTCCGACTGAAGGACGACCAGCAGCCAAGCAGGCGTCTGCGACGTCTACCACCGCTGCCGTGACAGGGGTCACGGCCGGGCGGAAATCGAGCGATCCCTTTTTAGAATGCGCAAAACACACCGGTCGGAGGCAATGTAGTGCTACAGAGTCGGCTTCCTCCCAGTACAGGTGCGCGCTGCCAGGAAGCAAGATCTAATCACTCAGTCACTGTTCTCATCCAATTCTTTTTTTTTTTTCATTCTGCTTTCGAGTAATGTTTTCATCCTTTTAGGCTACTCCAAAACTTCCCCCACCCGGCAGCGGCAAAAACGAAATGTGACAGCGACCCCTCGCCCCTTTCCCTCCACTCAAATTATCGTCACTATTTTTCTTTTACCAGTACAATATCGACGCGTCGTCGCTAGATGTGGCACTGCGAGCCCTGGCAGTATGGTCGGCTTGCCTTTCGGCAGTGCTGCAGGTCTCCCGAGTTAGAATAAATATCAACATCAATATCGAGAGGTTACTCGACAGCCGGGCAACGTTCCAACGGGCTAATTTACCGCCGGCATACGACGCTTCTCCGCAACTGTATAAAATGTGAACGTAATGGCCTTAGAATTGCTCATCGCTACGTAATCTAATAAAAATAACGGTATTATACGCGCAGGTTTATTGTAGAAACATACTTCCCAAAGTGCGCATTTATCCCCAGCTTAATTTTGTCCAACTGTTTTCAACTCGTAAAACTCCGAAACTCGAGATTGCCGCAGTGCCATTTCCAACGCGTACCCTCCGCCGTCTTCCGACGGAGAGTGGACAGGGAGTGCACTGGGGCGAGGTCCTCACCTAGGGTGCCTGAACCGACGCTGTCGCCGTCCCGATCGAGGCTGTTGACGCCCGTCAGCACGTTGAGGAGGTAGACGGCCGTCCAGGCAAATGGCATGCGGTACTTGCCCAGGCGCTCGCAGGTTGCAACCGCGTTGCCTCGCACCTTGTCCTTGTTCTGCGCCCCGAGAGGACCCCCAGCAATGTACCAACCGGGACGGAAGAAGCACGCAGGACGAGCGCTTAACTTTCCTCTAAGTAAACAACCAAATCCCCATTGTATCCACACAAGTGGGCTATCCCTTTTTTGTGCAACTAAACAAAAACTTGGCTTACACAGTTGTTTACGCCCCGCTTATTTATTTTACGTGCTTCTAACGTTGAAAAGAGGACGACACGGACAAGTGCCGCGGGGGTGCATGACCCCCTGGCGATCTATCATAATACGTTTGAGGTAAACCCTCCCTAAGCTGAATGGAATCTTATAGCACATTGCACATACTTGTTTCTGTGTTTTATGGCACAATGATTCCTACCTCCACTGTTCCGGGCGATTCTAGGGCAGTGCCAACTTACGATGTGCCAAGACACAACGGGTACCTCAATGCCGTTGCCACGGCTGCACGCACCTTTTGTGACTGCCACAATGCCATCGCCACGACGGCCACGGGCATAAAATGTAAGGTATTGCACGTTTCTACACTCAAAATGAGTCGGCACTATTCGGCAGATCCTGCAATTTGAATGCAAAATTTGTCATAGGACTCGTTTCCACGAGATGAGAAGAATGTTACGAAAAAGCGTCTCGAAAAACCGCCACATGGCTGCTAAATCTAGCGGGCGTATGTCTCCCTAAATTTGGCAGACACTGCCCACCAAATTTAGTCGAATCAATTCATTATTATTACCGAATAATTACGAGGAAAGGATGCCCCTGCTTCACATTCAGCCTCTCCCAGCTTTATTCGTGAGACTAAGATTGACTTTATTTATTTAAAATTATTTCGAAGCATTCGAATGCTCCATTTCAGAAACAAGCTTCTATCTTCGTATCTTCCTACTGCCATCTAGCTATTGCGGTCATGCGAGGAAGGTTCATTTTTACGCGCGTATCTTTTACTCCACGTTTCCAATCAAGCTAGCTAGTTTGTCTCTCTAGCTTGAACCTAAAATTATTGAGACATTTAGGCCCTTTTACTTTATATGAATATAATTTCGTTTTAATATTTTTTTTATTATAATTTTTATCTTCTAACAGTAAACTGATAAAGTATGGATATACAGGGGGCACACCCAAAATATTTACGGGTTTTTTTCTACCGCAAAAAAAGAATATGCCTCACCAAACGCTCCTCCGTCGCCCAAATGCAGCCCTATCGGTCCAAACCAGATGCCGAAGTTGCAAAAGTAATTGTTGTTTTATTCAAAAGATATATCCAATCTTCTCTAATCTTCAATGGGAAAATGACGGCCTATGGACCTCTTTTAAGGTATAAGACAGGGAGCTCAATGGCACCAGCATGCCGCGCACAAACGCATGCATGCATGCACCAAATAAAAAAGTTGCGCAAGAACCTGCTCTTTGTGATTGACAAGGCGCCCAATTTACCCCGACGTTAAAGTATTTGCCAACGCGATTGCCGGCTTTCTCACTTTCCCAGCATCGCTGTTCGTTGGTTCTTTCACTCACTCTCTCGCTGATTGCGCCTGGAGAATTTTTCTATTTTGTTGTTGACTTTTTTTTTTATTATTAACGAAGAGAACATAGCAGTTTTCACTGTATGCCGGTCGGCAGTTTTCATCGTGAGATGCAAGTAATGGACTTCACGATAGTAAAACATGCTTCCATGAGCATATCATTTATAAAGCAATAAAACTAATCCGAGTTTTGAGCTTAGTGTATCACCTGTGTAGCCGTGTTAGATACATATAAAATAATTGGCATTTTTTTAGCTTTTTCTAAACATTTTGTGCTTGCCCACCGAGACATGGCCCACCCAATTTTTTTTTTTTTAAATTTCACGCGGCAGGGGATGGGTGATGACTGCGGATATTACGGTATAGTATTTTTCAAAATGACGTTTTCTCTTATACCACAGAGATAATCATCAACTGCGACAGACTACAGTGCAGTCCACTTATAACGATACCACTTGTAACGATATATCGGTTATAACGATCGATTTTATAGAAGCATCAATTTTTGCATTGGTTCTATGTAAAAATAAACCATATATAGCGATGCATTTTTCCCGGCATATCGGATATAATGATCAATAAATGATTGTGTAGAATGTGTTTACTACGAAAATTAAATTTGAGATAAAAATTGTGAAATTCCGCGAAGAAACGACCGAGATCGGCGGACGCGATCATCGCCGATGGGCCCCGACCGAATACTCCGTGAGTAGGCGCTGCGCGCGGCCTTAAAACTTCGGCGCTATCATCATCATCATACCCGTAACCTTGTAACCCCTCCCCGCCCTCCTCTTCCCCGCGTCGCTGGCGTGAAAGATGGCTCCGACGAAGCGAAAAGCTATCTCCTTCGAGGAGAAAAAGCAAATCCTACGTGATTGGCGGCAAGGATTCAAGGTCGGAAGTCTCGTCCGGAAGTATGAGCACTCTCAGTCGACGATATCGACCATCCTGAAATCCGGGGACGTCGAAATGAAGAAGGCTGGAACAAGCGGCTTTGACGACCAGCGGAAAAGGCTTAGGGAAGCCTTGTAGGAAGCAAGCGGAGATCTTGGATTCTTTTGAGCGTGTTCAACACCATTTCATTGCGTGCTTGCTGATGACCCTACAATAAAACTTTGTTATATTGCGGCGCTTCTTCTATGATGTGATTCAGTGAACACTGGTGAGTAACCTTCTGCTTGGGGGAACCATTTTGGGCGGTTTTCAGGGTCAGTTCGGATACAACGATAATCGGTTATAACGATCGGATTTTCCGCATTTAATAATATCGTTATAAGTGGACTGCACTGTAGTGACACTGAGATAATTACTTTTAGAAAGCACAATTGACTTTGACAGGAAAAAAATCCTCCTTACCACCTTTTCGTCTTTCATGTAGGGCTCTGCACATTCATTGATATCTCCCTGCAGAACTTTCTCCAGCTGAAATATAGACCATTTTGGAATGAGATGCAGAAAAGCAAACAACGATTACCAGAGAAAGTACTACTTCCTGCACCAAGCAGTGATCATTATAGTTTCTTTAGATGCAAAGAGAATCCTACGAAACAGTCTAGTGTGCAATGCATAAGTCAGTACAAACTGACAAATGTCACGGCATCCATGGCACTAGCTATGACACTATCCACACTTAGTATGCATTTCGTTTATTCCCGCTTTAAAGGCCAGGGCATTACATAAGGGGGGTTTAGTATAATTAGGAATACAATAGCAGATGCGTTAGTACAACAAAAATGGAACACTAAAATAAGAACAGGAGATACCATAGATAATGGGCTAGTAAGAGACCATAAAATGCTGTTGCAACAGTGGTGCTAATGACGGAGGATGGCAACAGGTTCCATTCTGTGATGGCACATGGGAGGAATGGTTTGTTCAACGCGTTAGCTTTGCCGGAGATTTGTTTAATTGCGCGAGAGTTATTCAGGCAGGATGATATTCTATCGGGGGGTAAGAGCGAAACGTTCTTTAGTTCTGGACAATGGTAATAAACTTGATGAAGAAGGCAAAGACGAGAGAGTTTCCTTCGGGTGAGTAAGGGTATAAATCCAAGCTGACTTTTTAGAGAAGAGACACTGGAGAAGTTGTCGTACGATTAAAAGATGAATCGGGCGCCGCGGTTTTGTGCTGACTCTAGGAGGTTGATTAGGTGGACTCGATGAGGGCTCCAGATCACGGATGCATATTCGAATTTTGGTCTTACGTAAGTTTCATAGCCCATCTTTCGGACATGGGGGAGAGGCATCTAGCAGATTACATCTGATGAATTCGAGGGTCTGGGAAGCCTCTGCAGAAATGGCTTCGATGTGAGGTTTCCACGAGAGGTTCGATGTTAGTCTAAGGCCAAGAGATTTATATGTACATTGATACTGATTCGATTACGTCTTCGTCAAGAGTATATTGGAAGGGTAAAAGAGACATTTTACGGGTGAAATGGATTAGTTTACACTTAAATTTGTTAAGCAACATCAGCCATTTTCTGCACCCGTTGCTAATTTTTATGAGATCACTTTGAAGCAAAAGATTATTAGTGTCTGATGTGATGGTGCCGTAAATAATGCAGTCATCAGCGAAAAGTCTTATTTTGCGAAGATGTTATACGGAGGGTCGTCTATGAAGATAAGAAAAGCAGGGGTCCAAGGACGGAACATTTGAAAGTTCCCACCATAATATTTATACCGCCTTGTGAAACGTGTGAGTATATCCTTGATTTTAGAAATCGTTCCTTACTGATTTTTAGACAGTAAACAAACTTGCGACTGTGAGTTTGCCAAAACTTCGAAAAGCGCGACAGCACGGGGCGGCGTGCCGTTGCGGCCCCGATGGCACCGCGCCCCGTAGAGAAATAGTGCAATCAACCTCTGCTACACTGTCCTCCCGTAACGCAGCAGAGGATGTTTACACTATTTCTTCACAAGACGGGGTGCCGTCGGGGCCGAGATGTGCTCCGATTGCAAACCGAAAGCTTAACAACCCGTCGAATTTGTGCAGTTTTTCAGAAAGCCGTAAAATGCTTCGCGTGCCTTCTATCGCCCTGCAATTTGTTGATTTAGTGTTTTTCGATGATGCTGAGCAATTTTCTAATTGAAACCATGCCTTTAAACACAATATTAAGAAAGTTAATTACGCAAAAATAATTAACAATCTAATTATCCCGGACTTTAATAATTTTCCTAAATAGGCCCCTGGCCCAGGACCAAAACGACACGAGCCTTTTTTGTGTTGCGACGCATAGTTTTCGCAATATCGAATTTGTCCACCTTTCGTGAACCACCCTGAATAAAACAACACTACAGAAAAAATTAAATTGCTCGTTAGAACAGCCACAAAAAACAGTCTTCCCGAAAAATAAGCGTTTTTCCGCGCAATATTTAAGTCGCGCGATTCATTTCGAGATTTATGACGCGCTTCTATTTTGGGACAAGGTGTCAAAATAAAAGCACATTTCGAAATTGCTCGTCGATCAAAATGATTCTCACAAATCAAAAATTGGGATAAAAAAAACTTTTTTTGGACGAAAGTTTGTCTCGCGATGGGCCCTTAAAAAAACTCAGAATCACCGCTAAATCAATGCGTCTCACGACGTAAATATTGCGCTAGAAATGTTTCTTTCAGGAAAAAGCTTTTTTCACGGAGTACGCATCCTATCCGAGCACCCGACGTAAAAAGTATTTTCTAAACTCTCGGGCTCACCTTAACGACGAGAAAGAGGTCAGTCGAAGGGTATGTGACGTTGAAGATGCAGGCTCGGCTGAGTGTCGAGACGTCGTGGTAAGGGACGTGGCTCGACAGCATGCGCTTCAGCGGTTCCGGGTTCATGTCGAAGTAGAAGTTCTCCGAGACCTGCGCGCGGCAGAGACGCCGTCCGCGTATCCTTCGCTTACAACGAGAGTCGAGCCAGAACGCAATATTTGAGGGACGGCAAAGGTATAGGCTTTTCGTAAGCGGAGAATATATGGTACGACAGGCAGAGATCATTTTGTTCTCACACTATCGCGGCAAAGGCGGTGGCCAACACTACGGGGACTAGGTTACGCTCGGGGCCGACGTCCCGCCGACGTTCCCACTGTACGCCGGCGCACCACCGAGAGAGCAGTTGACATGCCGGCTTCGTCCGCTGACTGTAGCGAGTACGGGTAATAATGCCACGCCGGACGACCATCCAGATCCATCGGCGCTTGTCGGGAAAAGGGTTCCCTAAATACGGTGCGGCCGATCGTGTGGCGCCAGTCACAGCACGCGCCGCTTCTGCGTCACTTGCTCCGGGCGGAGCACGTAACGAGCGTAAACGTTCGGCCCGGACTCGATGAATCGGCGCACAAGTCCGACACCGACGCAGCACGTGCGCGACTCTCTTCCGTTACGGGAGCGTGCTACGTGAAGTGGCCGGGAGCCAGCCGTACGACAGATTCTGTGCCAAATTTCTGCGTGAAGCGAACTGCCTCCGAGACACCGCACGTGCGTGCATGGAGCTGAGATCGTTCGAAACAAACTCTGAAATGCTACTATGGCGAAACATGCACAAAAAAAAAGAGCGAACCTTTTTTTTCTCTTTGGCGTCGTAAAGGGCCATGCTTCCGAAGATGGGCTCGATCTCAAGTTCCAACCTGCAATATGTGACGGGCACTCTTTGACACCAATACGGTAAAGAGTTTGTTGCGGGATGAGACACTTTTTAAGAACAGCAGGCACCCGTGAAAAATAATTTTTGGGACCAAATGGAATCTGGAGGTACGCCTTTAGGAGAATTTCTAATTCAATTAGTAGACATTTTTCTCAAAGTACAAGACCTCCGTTAGAAAAAAAAATTCCGATTCAGTTAGTGCGAAGTAAACTTTATTCATTGAGGGTGCAGTTGAGTAATAGTTTGCATGTTCCAATTATCATTGCCTTTTTAATAATTTCTCAAATGACAGTAGAAGCAAAGTTATAAAAGCCATTCCCAGGTTTCAAAATAATTTTTTTTAATAGAATACATTGCATTTTGCATCTGCATCCGAAAAACTAATTTGCCATATAGAGACAATTAAAATCTAAATTAAAATCTTCTATGTATAAGTGAACTTGACAATGCAAACCTTATCAAGTTCATAATGCAAAAGGGCACTGGGTCTCTGACACATTTTGATAATAGCTGCCTTGCAGTTCTTAGCTTTGAAAGACAAAATTTTACATAAGATACATAAAACCCTGACGTCACAGGTGTCACTTCCCTGCAGAGTGCCTCTTTTGTGGAGAAAACGCTCAAATAAGCCAAATTAGTACCAATTAACAAATCTTGAGAGAACTGGGACATGATTCCAAATTATTAAAAACATTTTAATATTTACTCCTATTTCAATTGCAGTCAAAACAAAAAGCTCTTTAATTGGTGTTTCAAAGTGAAGATTTCTGTGTCCACACAGACCAGCAAATGCAGTTCATGACAGGACAGAGGTTCTCAAAGTGTTCTGTGCAATGCAAGCTCCATGAGCCCATGTCCATGAAGCAGCTGAGCTAAGAACTCATAGAACAATTCTCTTCTTAATTAATAAATTATCTCAAGAGTTAGCGAACATTAAATCCCTCGCCACAAGAATGTGGGATGGGTTACAGATGACCACTCCCTCGTGTCATAATGCCTTTGAACCAGCAAACAAGATTCGAAAGTTAGCAAATTCCTTTGGGTTTAGGCTCAGGCTTCCATGATGTGCCATGTTCAAGAAAAAAAAACAAATCTCCTACTTCATGGTTAAGGGCATTGTAGTCACAAATTATTAGCAATTTAAGACAAATATACAAAAAAAAAAGGTGCAGAAAAAAGGCTTACTTGAGAGCAAGACATCGAACGAGGATGCGGTGACCCAAATGTTCCCGTGGTAAGTCAGCTGGCAACCTCCGCTCGACAATTTCTTCCTGAAATTTCGTCCAAAGTCAGTACCTTTTTATTCAAAATACCTCAAGGCCTTCCGACCTTTAAGGTATTTAAGTAAGAATTACTGAAACAAAATTTAAATTAGTATGCACGAAGCAAAAATTGAAAAGCAAATACTGCAGAACGTATTGACAAAAGAACTTATATGTACGTATAAAAAAAATTCAAGTTTTTAACGCGAGTAAATATAATGCAAGCAGATAGACACGAAATAAATTGGACTCTCAGATATTTCATATCACAACCTAAAACATTTTGTCTATTAAAACAGACGATTGTTAATTATGTAATAAAAATGTTTGCTAATTCTGAGTGGAAATTTTCTGGATCTGAAATAGGAACAAAGGCATTGGGAAGATTGTTTCATGGCAAGGGAGAATTATTGACTGCTAATGTGGACCCGAAAATACCTTTGAAGCTCTTATTAATAACGGGTCTAATGGGGAGCGAGATACTGCGCGAGTGGGGTTGTTACATAATCTGCAAATTAAGCATATGAGTGAAATTGTACGCCACGTTCCTAGCGAAGAAATGGAAACATTTTGTTTTATTAATGATATACTGTCGAAACATGAATATGATGACGAAGAAAAAACGGGTGCAGCTCCAATTCGAATAGCAGATTCAATTTGGTTAATCAAGTAGGTTTGATGAGGAGACCAGATAGCGGATGCGTATTCTAATTTCAGGCAGACGCACGTTTCGTACAATTGTTTGCGGAGGCAAGTGTAGTGATGGGATTTTGTTGATAGATTGGGGACGAAGAGGAACAGGAAAAAAAGGTGGAGAACAGGGATGGTTGCCATTGCTTGGCTCCAGTCTCCGCCGTTTTTCTGACCTTTATTCACCACTTTAACAACTCTACATTGGCGACGAGGATGGGAACACAACATTTTCATCTCTCTTTTTATGGCAACGTATTCCTCCTTCGCACAGACAAAAACCACTTTTGTCTATCCTCACCAATCCACGAGCTTCTCCATCTGCACCAACGGAGCATCTCGCTTTAAGGAGTATAATTTTAGAGTGGAACACACACGTGGAATTAGCAATCCTTCAGACTACCTGTCTCGCCACCCCCTGCCGAACTGCCCTGCTGAAGCTAATCTGGCTCGCACCACCGATGCATATGTCAACTTCATTGCCAAACACCAATCCAAAAGCCACGACTAGTGCTGTCGATCCACATCTACAGCAAGTAATTGCTGCCCTCAAGAATCCTGCCAACTGGAGCAACCCAGCGCTGAGAAATTTTACATCAACACAACACGAGCTGTGTCTGACAAAACGCGGTCTACTTCTGAAAGGTAATTGCCTCGTCTTACCTGCCGCTCTCCAACAACGGCAATATCCCTTGCACATTCTGGCCACCGGGGGACAACCAAATGAAAGCTCTAATGAAGCAAAAAGTTTGGTTTCCACACCTAGACAGCGTGGTGTCGGCAACTCTAAAGAACTGCATGGCATGCCATGCTACTCTCAAGCATCGACAAGCTGAACCCGTCGCTGTTCCAGCAAAACCCAACCAGGCTTGAAAAGCTCTCTTACTTGATTTTGGAGGGCCATTCCCTAACGGAAAATACTTAATGATCCTAATAGATGATGCTTCGCGATATCCTATTGTGAAGATACCGTAATATTGTTACTCGCCTCCCCAACAGTAATTAACGATCTTATGAAGATCTTCAGCATTTTTGGAATCCTGAAAATCATCAAGACGGACAACGCACCTCCATTCCAGAGCCACGATTTCAAAACTTTCGCTCATTCATTAGGATTCCGCCATCACCGCATTACGCCATGCTGGCCACAAGCTAATGATGAAGTTGAACGGTTTAAGCGCATGCTTGAGAGAGTCATACACTGGAAAACAACACTCGGACCATCGAGTTCAGTAAGTTCTTATTGGCTTATAGGGCAACTCCTCACTCGACAACAGAACAAACACCCTTTGCATTACTTTTCGGACGACCCATGGGCTACCTGCTTCCAGATTCAGCGGACAACAATAACGCTGAACAGCAGATATGGCGACACACAGATCTTACAAATTGCAAAAGACACAAGGTCTAGGCAGACGAGCACAGACACGCAAGAACTCACAAAATCAAGATCGGGGATTTTGTTATCTGCAAGCAAAACCAGACGAATAAGGTGACTCCTCCGTATGACCCCGAGCCATACACGATCACCGAGATCAATGAAGCACGAATCACTGCACGAAGGGGTCAAACAACAATCACTAGGAACTCTAGCTTCTTTAAACCTCTTCCTGCTAGCACAAATCCAAGGAGAAATGAAGAAACTGATGACACAGATGCCACATGGTTCACCACCGATCCGTACAAAATTAACGCTGACAACACGCCTCAAAACCACCAAGCTCCTGAACCTGATGAAGGCCTTGACGTGTTTGTGGGAGAAAGAGAGCAACTGCCCGCTGAAGCATCAGTCCCTCAGGGGCGGGACGACCAGTTCGTACCAGACAGACTCAGAGGCTATGTGGGTATCTACCGTATTTACTCGCACAATAAACGCACTCGCATAATGAACGCACCCCCAAGTCGGCTCTCAAAATTTCGACTTTTTTTTCACTCGCTTATTAAACGTACCCCCAACTCGGGCGTCAAAATTTTGACCCTTTCCCCCCACGCGCGCGAAATGAAGGCACTTTTCTATCCTGGTGCAGCGAGGTCGCGAATGCATGGGCAGCTTGAGCGAACAAAACGCCTTGCAAAAGGCGTTAAAAAAATAAAAAAAAGATCCACCGGAAGCAAGAAAAAAACAAAGAGGAGCTTTTTTTTTCTTTTTTCGCAGCGCAGTCTGGACTTTGGGTCACGCGCCGCGCGCAAGGAGATAAAAAAGAGAAGCGGAGAAGCCCTCGCCTAAGCAAAGCGAAACAAAACAACTTGCGAAAGGCGGCAAAAAAAAAAAACAATCCACAGAACCAGGAGAAAAGAAAAAAACATAAAGAGGAGCTTTTTTTTTCTTTTCTTTTTTTTTTTTTGCACAGCGCAGTTTGGTTCCGGGGTTGCGCGTCGCCCGCAAGGAGATAGAAAGAAAAAGAAAAACGGAGAAGCCCTTGCCTAAGCAAAGCGCACATAATGAAGGCATCCTGCCCTCGCCTCCTCCTCGCACATTGGAAAGAGAAGCGAGAAGCCCTCGAAATGAACGCACTTTTCTATCCTGGTACACCGAGGTCGCGAATGCATGGGCAGTGTGGGCAAACAAAAGATCTTGCGAAAGGCGGGAAAAAAATAAAACACGGAAGCAAGAAGAAAAAAAAAACATGGAAAGAAGCATTTTTCTTTTTTTTTTTTTTTTTTTGCGCATCGCAGTTTGGTTTTGGAGTCGCGCGGCGCTGCGCGCAAAGAGAAAAGAAGTTAAGTCGATTTTTCGGGATAAAAGGTCCGTTCATTATGGGAGTAAATACCCACGCAAAAATTTTACTTTGCGTAATGAACGCCCCCCCCCCTAACTTTGCATCGATTTTTCGGGAAAAAAAGGGCGTTCATTCTGCGAGTAAATACCTACGGTAAGTAGAATTAATTTCTACCTAAATTTATTTCTCTGTTTGGGGGGGAGTGATGAAATGATGGGATTTTATTGATAGATTGGGGACAAAGAGGAACAGGAAATAAAGGTGGAGAACAGGGATGGTTGCCTTTGCTTGGCTCCAGTCTCTGCTGCTTTTCTGGCCTTCATTTACCACTTTAACAACTCTACAGCTAGGGGGGTGCAGACTTTAGACTTCGCTTCAAGTAGCTGAGGGTATGGGATGCTTTAGCAGTTATGGTGTTAAGTCCGAGAGACCCAAGGAAGGTTTTAGGTTAGTTCGACACACTGCATAGACAGCGGAGATGGGTGAATTGTTGAGTGAATAAACAAGTTCTGAGTTAGTCCATTTACGGGTGAAAGAAACTAGTTTCCAATTTGCAGTGTTAAGGGTCATTTGTGGCACCAATGAATTACCTGGCCAATATCGTTTTGGAGTTGTAAGTGATCGTCAGGATTGTTAATTTTTCCATAAATTCATTGCCAAAGAGAGGTGATTTTATTGACTGTGGAAGATGGTTAATGTAGATTACGAATAGAAGAGGACCAAGCACCTTGAGGCACCCCGGAGGTTATGTCAGTAAGATTAGATTTAAAATCACCCGTAGCTGTGAACTGCTGTCTTAGGAAGAGGAAGTTACGGACCCAGGAAAGGGTTAAGTCGTCAACGTGAACCGAGTAAAATTTAGATATTAAACGGCAATGGGGCACACAGTCAAAGCTTCGAAGAAATAAAAAAAATAAGGCATCTGTCTGGATGTTAAGGTCCCTGTTACTACCGTAAAATACCGGTGGAGTGCCCACCTCGCTTCCACTGGAAACTGGGTTAATCTAGACATGGGCGCTTGTCCGGTCAAGTCGGGCACTTAACATATAATTTCCCAAGTTTGGAAAATGTTGAAGGGTAACTGCAAAGAAAAAAAAGTAGATTCTTAAACAGCCTAATTGGGACAAGCTTGTCACAAAACAAGTTTTCCGCCAAAAACAAATTTTTTTACAGCAATATTTATTGCGCGAGACTGATTTTAGTTTGCGGCTATTTCGTCCGTTTTAAATCGCGCGCCACAAAGTTGGTATTATACGTCACGCAGTGGCTGCTATACGTCATGGAGTGACGTATAACAGCCACTCCGCGCGCGTCGAAAGAGCGGGAGTTTTAAATGTGGAGAAGTTGTGACTCCGACTAAATTACGTCCTGTGGCGTAAATATTGTTAGAAAGAATTTGTTTTTTCGCGGAAGATTTGTTTTGTGACATGCTTGTCCCATATAGGCTGTTTAAAAAAACAATTTTTTTTCTTTGCAGTTACCCTTTAAGAGTGGGCGCTTGAACGAAGCAGGCGCTTCCGTGGTATTTTACGGTATGCATGTCATGAGTGAATCCAAGCAGTTGATGGTCGCAAGTAAATCCTTCGCTAAATTGGTACTTGTATGTATTTGAAAAAATTTTCAATATGACACACGACATTTGAAAGAATAACTTGTTCTTGCAATTTTGACACAACACAGTTAATGATATAGGACGATAATTGTTAGGTGAGCTTTTATCGCCCCTTTTAAAAACCGGAACAATCTTCTCCACCTTCCAGTTGGGAGGTAGGTTCAGTGATAAATCAGCTGCGTTTCGAAGTATCTTAGACTTAATATTATCGGTGCCTGTGGATGTTGAAATTTTAAGATTGTTGATTATTTTGTTTATGTGGGTGGGCTCCATAAAAGAGTAGTCAACTACTGGTACAAACGGAATGTTACTTAGGTCCTCAGTTGTAAAAACAGATCTGAAGAAATCATTGAGGACTGTAGGGCAGTTAGCATCGGACACGGGTTGGCCAGTATGGCTGATTACGGATATGTTACCACGAGAATCGGTTGGCAATAAATTTTTGCACAATGTCTTTGGGTTATTGATACGTGAAGCAGGTAGGTCTCAATCAAAGGGCTTTTTCTTCAAATTTTCCAGAGAGGTACAGTAATCCCTCGTTATAACCAAGTCAATGGGATGACAAAGAAATTCGATATATAAGCGGTAATTCGATAAAAGCGATAGAACCAAAAAAATAAGTCTTCTTTATGAACATCTCGCAGCAGCTTCGCCGAGTAAAAAAATAATTAAGTGGAGTTTGCTAATAATGTCATCTGGGAATCAGTCCTCCTCGAACTGCTCCAGGCATCGCGAGAACACTGTCACCACGGCTGCACTCCACTTTGTTTCGAAGCAGCCGTAGGATGTTTCGCGTCTCCGCAGTTGTCGGCGTTTTCCGAGGTGCCTTTCCGACGTTGCTTCTGTTTACCCTGGCCGCATGCAAGGTCTACGATCGCAGCGTCCGTGGCAGGAGCAGCAACGGGAACATTCGCATCGACAAGCGCAAAAGAATCAAAGTTATCCTCGGTGGCTTCGCCAACATGTTTTCACGCACTCTCGTAGAGATCCTTGCAGTTATGGAAATCGTGCGCCGGCTCGGCAAGCACGCTCGCGAGAGAAAACCCGATGTGCGCAAAGCAGTTGGCGATCTTTCATCTTCGGGCCACGGACGCGCTTTCTGCTGCACAAGAAACTTCTCGAACCCGTCCAATATGCCTCGCTTGTTCCGCAAAAATGGTGGACAATGTCCAACACCCGACGACGGAATGTCGAATTCTTTGGCGATTTCGGACTTGGCCTGGCCACTTTTCTCAAAATGGCAGATCTAAGCGACTTTCGGTAAACACTCCCAATCTCCCATATGGCACACGTGTGCGTGTAGTACGCCGCTGGCGCAAGCCTCGGGGGCTCCCGAAAGGATGATCTCCTCAGGGCTCCATTGTTCCCTTGAGCTGATTCCCACAGGAGTCGGGCAGCATTGGAACGTTGACGGTGCTCCCAGCCCGCGCCGGTGCATCGGCATCGGAAGCAGTGCTCTGCCAGCTTTGCCCTCCGTCACCCGCTCACTTCGTTTTCCCGGTTGGCCATTTTCCTCGGTGGAGAAGGGGGGGATGAGGGATGCAAGGGTCTTCATGCGCCTCCGTGTAGGCTCGCGTGCTTTCGGCACCTCGGCCTTTGTAATAAGCGTGGTCGGCTGCCAATACACTTCCAAGGATCCGGTTAAAAATGCTTGCATTTCGGTCGGGACCACTTTGATAAAAGCAATAATTCGAAAAAAGCAATTTCATTATAACGAGGGATTACTGTATTTTACTCTTTTTGGCAACTAGAGTACTTTGTCCACATTGCATCAAAATTAGATTGTTTAGCGTTTTGAATAAGTATTTTTGCTTCTTACAGAGTGCTTTTAATGCTTCATTGAACCAGAGTTGACTGCTGTCGTGACAAATTAAAATTGTTTATACAGTCGGGGACTGATTTTTCAGACTTCGCAGGGACCGAAAAAACGTCCGAAATATAGAGCAGCTTCGAAAATCAGCAGACTAAAAAACTTGCCTTTATTACGTCAAAGCGGGCTTTACAAAGCCATAAATAGGGCCTTGCTTCAGGTTACGCCTGTGCGCCTTGTTTTAGGTTACGCCTCCGTTTGCTTTCGGCAACTTTCTGTTAGCTTGAGAATCGCTGCCTTCTTTTCTAGCGTTATGGTCGAGTACTTTCTGCGCTTCTTAGCAACAGATTAAAGTGGCGGAAGAACAGATGGGACAATGATGTCAGGCAAGCGTAGTCCGAAAACACGATTCACCGAGTCGAGATGAGAGGCGCAAGTCCATGACTGCAGAATGGCGAATGAACAAAGCAAAATGGTAACAACAATGATGACGATAATGAAGCGCGGCTAGAGAAAAAAAAAAGCCGTGCAGCGCCACCTAGCAGTAGGACTTAGCAGTATTTAAGTAGCGCTGCCAAACCAAGCCAACCCATGTGCAGCCAACATAAAGTCCAAAATGGCCGCATCTCGGTGGTGTTTCCCGGTGATCATTCGTGACGATTTCGTCCGAAAAATCAAACTTTCGGACTTCAAGCCGTCCGAAACATTGGTCGTGAATATGCACTATTTCTATCGGGTAGGTCACGGTTCCTCCTTTAGGTCCTAAATATAGAACAAGTCGGAATTATCGGCGTCAGAAAAATCTGTCGGAGACTGTATGTTTTTTTGTTTTTTTTTTACAAACTTAAAACTTGACAGAAAGCTTGCAAGAGTTCAAAGTAATGGAATAAGTGATCTTTTTTGATGTTGCGTATCAACTTGTTTTATAAAGAAGCTTGCATTGTGAATGCATGCTTTTGAACTGAGCTAATACAATCCAGCAAAAGAGGGTAGAAAGTGCAAGAGCACAAAATTTTGCGTATTTCAGGGAAATGTCCTAGGGAGCCAGGGAATGCCTCGCCAGCTAGATGGCTTCGAGGAAAAGTGTCGGCCTACTACGCCCCAGTTCAAATTTCAGCTGAGGTGCTCACGTTTCATTGAACGCACCGTGTAACCGAGATCTAAGTAAAATGTGGTCAAACTCGAGACACTAATACCATTAACTGCAAAAACAACCACCCACAAATATTATGAAAGCCTTCACTCGCGCTTTAAAGGTGACGCCGCTCTTTAGCGGCATTGGAACCAGAGTTAAGTCAAAATTTGCCGCCCTTCCCATCGACAGCTACGCGGGAACTACAATGACTACCATATTTACTCAACTATAAACCCACATTTTTTTTCTTCTTTCCCTTTTTTTGGCTGAATATTTTTTTATTTCTTAAATTAGATATTAATCTGGAATCGAGACAAAGAAGGTCGACCTCTAATAATCTTGAGCACAAATTCCTAGCACTCCGACGCAAGGCGGCGAAGCTCAACGCTTGCACGCCGGTGAGATGCGATGAAGGTTGATGGCGAGTACCGTGGCAAGTGCCACGGTACTCGCAGATACAGCAGGAAGGTATTTGGCAGACACGATAATCGAGCAGTGTCATCGGCAGTACGAGACCCTGGTTCTGTCTAATCACAGTAGCCACCACCCCGCTATTTTGCAAAGTTTCTCGCAACTTTTAGTTCCTAGCGTCGCAGACATCATCTGGGAATTTAGACAATGTCGGCGATCAGCCGGCCAGTGCGGTATCTTTATACTTGGTTTCACCTGAAGTCGACGCTACATCCGACTGTACGAGCCCATGGGACCAATCAAACAGCGTCAAAGCGCAACATCGTGGCATTCGTCATCTCCCCGTACGTGCTCTTTCATCGGCTAAACCACTCAAGTGCAGCGAATGACTTGCACTTTTATTACGAGTGTTCCAGGTTGTATGTGTTTGAGCCTTCGACAGTGCTCTGACCGAAGATGAAACAAACTACATGGTAAAAGAATTTTTATTTTTTGCTTTTAAGGCCATCTTGGTGCAAGTGTGGCACAATTTTGAGCAAAAATGACATACTGGCGCGAGATGTGGCAGACTTTCGTTCGTGGCGCAATTTGGCTCAAGTGGTACGGTAAAGAGGAAAATAGCGCGTTGCAGATTCTGGTAAGCAATGCGAGGGGTAACCCAAACTTCTCAATCACTCAACTACTGCTCTCTCCGAGTCCGAGAAAATATCCGGCACCGAACAAAACCCGTCCCCGACTTCCCAATCATCCCCGTCCCTCTCGACACCCTCGACACTGCCGCCAGGAACCACCATTTTGGGCGAAAGAAACAAAACGGGGGACGGCTGAGTCACTAAGGCCCGCTTCAGACGGGACAACTTTTCCAGCAATTTCGGGGTTGCTGGCGGGTTGTTCCCTAGGTTTCCCTAGATCGACACGAATTGCTGAGATCAGGTCCGGCTCGAAACGAACGAGCAACTCGAACAACTCGGAGACGTTTGAAGCGGCAGCAGCCAATCAGGGACGTGATATTTTCACGTGACACCCTTGTGGAGGCGATGATGACAGCTAAGTACCTAGTTCTGGTTTGAAATGGGTCGTTTTTGGAAATAAACCTTTTCAGATAGATAAGTTAGTAATCTCAACGCCATTCAAAGATATAAAAACATGTTTTAATGTGTAGCTGTGCGTCTGAATAGTGCAAGAAAAATAAAGTTTCATGATGATGATGGCAAGTCATAGCGATTCGGTTGCTGCGTTTGAACGCGGGCGGCCCGTAGTTGCTCGTGTTGCGACATCAAGCTGCTGGGTGAAAATTGCCTCGTCTGAAGCGGGCCTAACACTTCTGGGCTCAGAGTTTTTATATTTGCGAGCCAGCGGTGTAGCGCATGTGCAATCGTCAGAAAAAACATATTTGATGAATGTGATTAACAATTGTAACACATGCAACTTGCGACATCTCCAAATTAAAAAAAAAAATGCCCATTACTTCATCAAAAAAGAAGCGAGGGGGAGCCTGGAGAACAGCCTGTCGAGATTTTTCATGGAACAAGTCCCGCGAAGCCACTAGAAAGCCAGCCTCCTTGTCAGATGTAACAAGTTTTACGTCGTGGTCCTTAAAGTAGTCAACGATGTGCATCATTTTTTGGCACTTCACAGCTTGCCCCGATGTACGCAAGAGCACATCAATTGACCTTTTTCATAGTTTGGCCACGATCGTGGCGGGCCCTCGCGGGAATCGCTCGAAACACTTTTGGGGGCTCCGGGACCGTCTCTCCGTCGTCCGCGCCAGGCGCCTGGCGTGTCTCCCGGTTCATGTCTTTGCGTGTGTTCTCTGGTGGCGTTGTTCCGTCTTTCACCATTCTGAACGTGTATTTCTGTCCTCGTTTCGCGTGCATATTTTCTTCGAAATGGCTGAGGACGACCTGGGGCCCTGATCTGAACACTTGGCGAAAAAGTCGGCGAAAAAGTCGGCGAGAAATACGGCAGCTGTGATTGGCAGGTGCCAAAGTCAAGTGCGACATCGGCCAATCGCAGCCGCCGATTTTCTCGCCGACTTTTTCGCCAAGTGTCCAGATTAGGGCCCCTGGAGGATTAACAAAAGTCACTGCTTATGATACAAAGGATCTCGTTCGTTTTTATACCTTCAAGGATGAACAGACCGCCGACGTCGCATCGGTTCACCATCGACTCGGAGTCACTTAATCGTCACTTCGGTGTCGCGTCTTTTCAAGCAACTAAAGAAGGAGTCGGCTTTCAAGACAGAGTCGCAGAGTGTTATGTGAGGAAAGTAATGGTGACCAGTTTCGATACCGACTCAACCATTCCCCTTTTGCGGAGCTTGTGAGCTCCATTTATGAGGCCAGGCCACTACAAACAGCTGATTTTGCTCTCCTTGATCGCTTAATTAAGTTATTGAAGCTTATTGCGTCCGTCAGTTCGCCGTCCCGTGTACCGCGCGAGCGCGCGGAATATCGCCATATTCGGGAATGTCTAAACAAACTCGGACGGTGTGAAATCCGGGCGGTCTTGATATTGCTAAGGCTTGCCTGCACCGTCAAAAAGTAAGGAAGGATATGTTAGAAACAATCTCTTTTCGAATTCGGCACGTTTACGAACCTTCGACAAAGTGGGTCTAGCAAACAGGGGAGTTTACGGTTGGTTGCCAAGGCATTCCATCGGGGTTCTGTCTCCGCAAGGCTTAAATTTTGTTTCGCAGGCTTCAAATGCTGTGCCAGTGACTGATATCTTTTGTGTTTTCTCTTCACTTTTAACGTGGCAAGACGCGAATGTGTATAGCGCACGCTTGAAGAACGGAAAGCTTTATCTTGTTATTCTTTACTTGAGAACCGGCTATGGCATGATTACGTCACACAACCGCGTGTGCACATTCACTGTTAACGGAAATATAGTCAGAGTGCAGGCGAGCTGGTGTAAGTTGAACATGATGGTAAACTTGAATACATGGAAGGAGAGAACATTGAGGACGGGGCGGAAACAGGACTTCTTTCAAGAAGTGCTTCCTTGATGTTTTATCCTTTCATGTATTCGTATCTATTCATCAACACACTTGTTTTCAGTTATTAAACCTGAGACTGGGGTAGCAAAATGAAAACGCAAAGGAAGAACAGGCAACGTCTCAAGAGACGTTGCCTGTTCTTTTTCTGTCTCCTTTTACATTTTCGTTTTCCTAACCAGTTTCAGGTTTGCCATCATGTTCACATTTACTGTATTTTAGTTAAAAGCAGAATGTCCCGCCATCACACTGATGACCCAGCCACCCAACACGAAAGATTCGCGTCCTAGGCTTTTGAAAGAGGGGGCAAAAAGGGCGGGGTGTTTGACATCGGGTGCTTTCGTGCACCACCCGCAAAAGGCTGCTGAAACTCTATAAAATCTTGCGTTTGAACCATTTTTGCTGTTATTTGTGCAACCTATAGCTGCATGGTGGTGAGGCATGACGACTATGAAGCCTAGCCGCGAGAAAAGCGGAGGAGTCGAGCCTAACTAAGCACTGTCTGAGCGACTGAGCGGACGAGAGAGCCTCCAAAAATGGCGCCTTTCCCTTTCCTCCCCTCTCCCAGAGTCGGCGCATGCGCCTAGCGATCTCTGAAAAAGGTCAATTTCTTCGGCCACACATTTCCTTGTCTCCAGGGCTTGCTATTTCCGCTATCCATCTTACGAGGGCCAGTTTGGCAACAGGTCGCAGCTTGGGCTCTAGGCAGAACTTGCCTTGAGCCCAAGCTGCAATGTACACGGAATGTACATGGAACCACTGACTTGCGATTTCATGTACATTGGTAGGACGGGTAGGCGTGTCAATGACCGTGCAAGTGAACGTGCGGCATCCATGAGAGCCAGCCCTTCTGGTTATCTTGCCATCCATCGTAGTTGTTGCCCATGCTCACCAGTTCTGCATGATGTTAAGATTCTAGCGAAATATAAAAAAAGAGTGTGCCGAGAAGTTCACGAGGCATTCGAGATTAGGGCAAAAGGAATTGAGTGCGTCAGCGAGTCCTCCCTTGCCCTCTCGGGGAAAGAGTTTGATTTCATCGAGGGGTTTGATCGATTGTTGCGACGAATAAGCTTTCTACAACGGCCTATATTATGTGTTTTTCTTAAATAAACTTCATTTGCGAGTGAGCCTTGTGCTGTTTCCACTCTTCTTTGTCCCTGTCCTTTCTGCCGCTTTTATATATCTGACTATGAACCAACTTGTCCAACTTTCCACTTCATTGTGTAACTAGGCACTGAAAGAATCTAAACAATCATAATTATTCTAAAAATGACTGATCGTGATAAAATATTGAGCGTATTTCTATTATTTATTTATTGTACATACCCTCAAGTGCCAAAGCATTGTAGGAGGGAGGGATAAAGCGAACAGAAATGAAAATACGACAAAACAAAAGATGCCGCGAGAAATACAAACATTGAAAATACACTCTGATTGGCAAAAGCTGAAAGCAACATCTGCTAGGAACAAAATATATAAAAGCAAATGACTCATGTTGGCTCATCAAACAGAAATATAAACAGAGATTGGCAAAAAAGAAAACAATCGGGTATACCGTAGTTGCGATATTTGCTGAAATGTGGGTCCAGTCGTTCGATGTATGCGAGATAAATTTTTAAAAGAAGGTGTTCATTTGGCAACGTGTTAATCCAACTTTATTCTGATGGTCCAGACAGGAAGAGTAATAGTTGGGCAATGTAAAGAAATGGTCTAGTAACGATGGATGATAATACACTTTATGAAACAGGCAAAGTAAAAAAAACTTTCTAAGCAATGACAAACGAGGTAACAACAAACTGGATTCGATTGATGATATGCTGGCTCTTCTATTATACTTAGAATGAAACAAACGGCATTATTTTGAACTAGTTGGGAAGTGTAGAGATAAAATATTGAGTGTCCTGGCCTTGACAGTTGCTCAGCTCTGTGCCAATGGTTGACACCCAGTCTTGTCTTTTTCAAAGCACCACAAGTTAAGGTCTACGAGGCAGAAGAATTCCATCAGCCACTCCACAAAACAAAGTCCAAACGTGACAAATACTTTGAAAAAGGTAGTTGTTACTGTAACACTTACCAAGGCCATAAAGCAGTGAAATTATAATACAATTACTTTCCCTTAAAAGTAATTAAATTACAGTAATTAAATTACTTTTCAAGTATAATCCTGAAAGCATTATTTGCAATTTTCGAACAAATAAAAAAGTTGAATACTGTGAATGGTAAAAGCGTGCTACGAATCGAGTCGGAACAGCCAACACTATTCGCGAATCATCCCAAGTTTGGACTATTTGAGGACCTTCTTTGTGAGAGCCCAATCTGGTAAGGAGCACCTGTCGGGGTGCAAGAACAGTGGCAAACAAAGAAAAGAGGGAGAGCGCAGACCTCGTCCTGGCACGGGTAGAGCTCGAAGAGGGCGTCGTGGCGGCTCTCCTGGCGGAGCAGCGCGTTCCTCCGGTCCAGCTCTTCCGGGGGAGTGCGCTCCAGCAGCGAGGGCAGCAGCGGGTCTGCCTCCGAGTTGCGCAGGTCGAACACGCTGCTCGCCCAGCTGCCTCGGGGCGTCTCCGAGGGGGCTCCGCCCTGGCTGTCCGCCCGACACACCTGCCCGTCCCAGTAAAAACTTGACACAACCGCCTCGAAGCCCATGCAGAAGGCACCGGTCGCCCAGCTACAGGGATGCGGCGAGAAAATCAAACACGGCGGCCCGCATAGAGCTACTATGCATCGCGCAAAGCTCAAGGTCTATGAGAATGTGACGCTAGCGGATAAAATGCGTCTGAGCACATGGCGTTACCTGGATCAAAAAACCCGAAAGAAAAACAAAATTTCTCTACGTTCACATAAGCCTAATATTCAACAAACCGAAATTTGAGATTGTAGGTGCCTGTAGCGTTTCTTTCGGTAAAAAAAACTTGTCAACAAGAAAGAGAACAATATCATCATACTTTTTCACGAAACAAAATGCTACAGGCGACCACAATCTTTTGGTTTCACGAGGTGGGCTCATAAAGATACTTTTGATCCAGGTTGTACGCTCAGACTCGCGCATTTTATTACCGCCGCTAGCGTGTCACCGAGTTTCAACTTTCTGCCATGCATTTGTGCGGGCTCGAAAACCAAATTTCCTATTCTCCATCGATCTCTGTAGTACTCGAGAGACCAAACCTGGTTAGCTTTCGGTCCTTACCAACAAACCCCAAACCACCGAGCAAATTTTATTCAAATCAGGGGAAAACTGAGAAACCCCCAAAGCGTAACGCCTTCAGCTCTTATATGTTCAGACGGAACACAGCCCCCACTTCTTCTTTCCTCAACCATGCCCACTGTCATGTTTCCTCGACATGGAGGACCGTTTTACCTAACAAAGAAATATGTCTACTTTTTTTTTTTAAAGTGACGCGTGTTAGGACATTTCTGAGAACAATTTGTACGACCTTTCCGATCGCTCGGGCACTTAGTTTCAAATTGGCACTTTGCGCGCAATTTGCGCGTAAATTAGACGCCGTTTGTTGCTCTCGACGTTCCCGAACGTTCTTAACGGTACCAGACAGAAAAGAAGTTGGATGGATGACTGCGAAGTGAGGGCAACAAACGACGTCGGGAGGCCGAGCGAATGTCGAAGGGGTTAGAGCCCACCGGGACGTCCTCTCCCGGGGGCGGCTGGCGGCAGGGGGCCTCTCCCAGGTCGACCTCGAACTCCCGGCGGGGCGTGGTGCGCACCACCGCGGCCCGCTCCAGGGGGCCGTCGTGCACCGCCACGCTCGAGCTGTGGCCCTGGTAGCACCGGTTCACCACCACCCAGTCACAGGTGTGCGTGTGCAGGCACTGCCGCACGTGCGGCTCCAGCTCCTCCCTGGCAACGGTGTCGACGCCTTTTTTACCAACTCCCATCGGTGTCCCGCCCGTGCATTCGAACAAATGATGTCGCAAAAGCCGTCCCTGTCACCATCTCAGCACGCGGAGCAACGAGTTCTGGAGAGACATACGACGTCTCGGCGTCCCGACTCCCGGCTGCCCGAGCTTGCGTCCACTGCCTGTCTTCCATTGCTGCAACCGGGCCGATGGAGAGGCAACAATAGTGCACGCGGCAGACGCCCATTCTGTTGCAGGTCGCTCTTTCGCTTTACGGTCCTCGGAAGCTTCGACAACTGGGAGTCGGAACGCCGGGACAAGTGCTCGCTCCTCTTCTTGGCCACCACTTTGGATACACGCGTGGTGTATGACACACACACCGGTAGGAGACGCGTTCCAGGCATCCTAGTTTCCTGGACGCAGCTCCCTCTGTGTTCTCGTCTTTCCAATTTGAAACACATAGCGACACGCCTGGAACCACCCAACTGTAGTTGCAAACCTTTCTTCTAATGTTTCCACGTTTGTGAGGAGGCTTACGTGGCAGTACCTCGTTTTAGAAAACTATATTTATCTGTTCTAAAAAAAGTGTAGCTCGTATAAAGAAAAAAAGCTTCGCTATATTGTTATTTTTATTCAATAACTGTCGAGCTATTCATTGCAAAATTATAGAGCAAAAGGCTACGACAGAAAGGAACATTCTGACCGGACAGAGCGCTACTCGCGACTGATTATTTAATGCTCGTATCATGAAAGAGGTGAACAAAGAGAACCAAGTGAATAGATGCGATAAATCACGAAAAAGAGAAAAAGAAACGCTAAGAAATAAAAAAAAAAAAGACTAACATTTACGAGAATGCTACCAATGCTCAAGAAGCTAATAGACCTAGGTCTATTGAGGAATGCATGGACGTTATACTGAAGGCAGGGTCTCCAAACGCAAGGGGAATCATTGATCATTTTCGACAACATGAATTTTGTCTGCCAATATCGGATAAGGAAGGTGGATTTGTTCTGTCATCTAGAGACGTATACTTTGAAAAAGCTCACAAGTCTATTGAAAAGAATTTCAACTGCCTCCAGGGGTATAAGGCCAAAACGGTGAAGGTGAGGGCTTTCCAATTGTGCCGTCGGATGGACTTGGATCAGTTAAGGAAACCAATCACATCTGCCAAATGGGAGCAGTTGGAAATGTTTTTCGCAGCAAAAATGCACAGGGAAGGATGCTCTTTCCACGCGGTTGTAAGTGAAAAGGAATCATGGCAGGAGGCTATGTCTCGATATCTTTTACGTAACACGACCTCCCTCAGGTTAAATGATCCTTGCTCTATACCCAATACGGAGGAAATGATTCAACATCTGACACAGAAGGCAAAGTCAGTAAAGTTTGAACTTTCTCTAGACGTAGAGGACCTGTTCTGCTCTGTCCCACATCAGGCATTGTATGAGGCGGTCAGCGGCAGCATCCAGGCTAATGGCAGTGTGGCCTTCTAAAACCTAAGTGGCATACCGGTAGAGTCTTTTCCGGAACTTCCGAGATTTTATCTCCCATCCACAGTTCAACAGCCATTCCTATATACAAAAGTGAGGAATATGCGTCGGATCACAGCATAGCACCGGTACTATGTGACTTATTCCTATCCCAGTGTGACTCCGAAATAGCCCGGGACCCTCCGACCAACCAGGTGTCACGTGTCTTTAAATACACAAATGACTAGCTCGTTCTCCTCCACGAAGGACCCGACCAACATCACTCAACAACATTCAACAGCATCCACACCACTTACGCCAGAGAAGCTAAGGGATTGAAATTCGCGCATGAACTACCAACCAACAGGCTTCAGTTCCTGGCCCTTCTCTTTGGAGATAACCATACATGTTGGACATATTTAGCATGATCTAAGAAGCAACTTGTTCCATTTGATTCGGAAAAAAACGAGGAATGCTGCAAAGCTGCCTAAAAGCAGCCTCGCAAAAGTCCCGCGAGCATACAGCTAGAAAGAGCTTCGAGGCGCAGGTTCTCGATATCCCGGTTCCCTAGTGTTTGATGTGTCTGAATGCTTGGCAACACCAAATGCAAGAAGAAGGAACCGGCCAGCGTGGTCCCAGACACGCATAAAATATCTCGCAACTTGAAGCAGCAAAATATGAAATACAGGTGGTCCCTCTCAGCTCCGGACAAACTCAAGAAGATGTGTCCAAAGATCAATAGACCACAAAAATGTCCCAGTCCATGCACTGCTCAACATAAACGCCTCGTCGACGTCGTCTATGAAATACCGCGCTCCTGTGGGAAAGCGTGTGTAGGTCAAACTGGCCGTTGCGTTAATGTGTGATTACGAGAACATGCCCTATGTCTTCGATCATCATCCACGTCAGAGACTCTGCATGCACCCCCGTGTTCCCTCAAACTCAAATCCTCAAGCGCAGCCACAGCAAGAGAGCCAGAGAGATTCATGAAGCCAAATCTATCATGAGTCAAGGGGACAAGGGCAGAAGTGCACCTTCTGCAGCACTGTCTCAAAAAGACCACCATTATCCAGAATTTTTTTTAAATCTACCGGGTACCTTCTCTTTTTTTTTTTTTGTTTATTTCTTAGCGTTTCTTTTTTCAGTGATCCGTCGCATCTATACACTTAGTTCACTTTGTTCACCTCTTTCATGATGCAAGCAGTAAATATTCAGTTGTCAGTAGCGCTCTGTCCCGTTTCATTGTTCCTTCCTGTCCTAGTCCTTTTGCGCAATAATTTTGCAATCGCTATTTTTTATTGGAGCAACCGCTGTCACAGCATCGAAGTTTAAAAAAATATGAGTCATTTTCATCTTCGACTGCCTCAATTAAATAGGTGTAAACAGGAGTACAAAAAGCAAACAAGAACTAAACGTGAGCGGAAGTAAAAATTAAGTACTCTAAATTACTTTATTTTCGCAAGCTCGATATTCCACGATTATTTGCAAGTACAAATTTCGGGAATATATTGCGGGCACAAAATTTTGCGACTGAGACTGGTACGTTATCCATTCTTGCCCATAGGCTGGTATATTTGTACGATCAAGTTTTTGCTACATTTTCCAAGTTGCAAAATTTTCTATATTTTGGACCTCGCAAAAATTAAGTCGTTCACGGTAAACACGAGCGCAAGAAGTAAACGAGCAGCGAACAGCACTACAAGTAGTCGATGACGAGTCAATGTGAGCGGGAGTAAAAAAGGAGAAAACAAGGAGCGAAGAAATGTGAACCCAAGGAGTGGAGAGGGAGCAAACCAGGAGCCAAAACGAGAAGGTCCTCACGGGTTTTCCTCGGGCACGATGGGCTCGACGGTGCGACACTTGCGGGGCAGCACTCCGACCTCCAGGTCGTCGTGGGGAAACTCCAGGAGGTCGCTGATCGGATCTCGATCCGCAAGGTCCCGGTGCTGCTCCAGGAAGTCCTCAAAGTCCACGGGCTCCACCACATCGCTCAGCGGCACCTGCGGCCGGACGGGACCTTCAGCACCCCCTAGAAATGCTACGCGAGCTGCGCTTGGGAGCAGAAATGCTCCGGCCATCTTGGTGCTTGCAATCCCCGTTGCCAGTTATCGGAAGCTTTATCGGGAATTGCAGGAATCCCATTTCCAACTTGAAATGTTAGAACAGTCTGCGACAGAGCAAAACGATACCGCTTGAGCGTCCCTACACGCTGCATGCTGGGCAACAAAATGGCGGCTCCCACGACACAATCGGGGAATGGACTGTCGATACTCTTACCATAGCTTGTTTGGTATTACGCATCCAAGCCCCATGACAACTATTTGTTTCTTTAGTCTTTTCTTGCGCTCGCGGCAGCCCTCAGTGACCAATCAGAAGTCAACTTTTTTTTTTTTTTTTTTACCGAGTATACGGAGTTACCTTTGCAGGAATGCATCTGGTCAGGATTTTTGCACTTTATTTATTACAATTTATGATTTATATCAATTACAATTAAACAAAAAGGGGCGAAAAAAAAAACGATTAATTTTCAGAATGTTTCATAACGCATAAGCGGGTACTGCAAAAAACACTTCATTTCCTGAGGACCCAATTTTCGTAAAATTTCCCGACTTGAAAATAATTACGAAAATTTATAAGGCCAATATTTCACCCCATGGTAACGAATACATAGCATACCCCTTCGAATCATAAAATTTTGTGCCCGCAAATTATTCCTGGAACGCAAGCTTCGCTAAATATTTGGCCCATAAAAATAAAATTCTGTACGCTAGTTGAAGACCAACCATTCTTTTGTATTACTGGTCAAAGAGCCTAACTAGAAGTTACCACCGACTAATTCCAAAACGGAAAGTGATGACCGCCACTTTTTGAAATAATGGTTTCTAGATCATCAAGTGAGTGGCGCACAAGTCCCCAATGCTTTTTATGGGACTTCAGTACACTTCAGAAAATTTTATTTTGCATTTGGTACAAAGTGTGTAACATACAGTACTCAATCGACACGACTAATTTCTAAGTTAAAAAAAAAATAGAGAGATGGGCTGATAACAGTTAGCTACATTTTAAATGAAGCCAGAGAGATATGAATGCTGAAGCACGTGAGCAACGTAAGAGAGCACAACACAAAAAGTGATAAAAGGGTATAACTATGTTCAATTGTCACAATTAACATTTGTCCGCGCAAGTTTTAATGCACTTGAGCTTTCATCTGTTGCTACTGCAATGTCCACACAAGGCTACCTGTGCCAGGAGAAGCAGCACAGACCAAAAATAAGGTCCCGCTCCATTTCTATTTTTTAATGGTTTGAAATTAATAGGGGCGAGCAAATAGTGATTCGAATCGATCAGCATGTCTAAGAGAAGCGGTTGGCGCATTTTTTTTTACGCACTGTGAAAGATACAAATGAACATTCGACTCTAACCACTATTTTCATATCTTTAGAAATTAAGCTTCTAAAAATATTCATTTTAAAAAGCAGATAGTGCCGGCAAGCTAAATGCCTCGAACTAAGAAAACAAAAATATCTCCCTGTCATTTTAAAGATAACAAAATGACACTGTCCTTTTTTGTTTTTTTTTCTGGCATGCCTGATAAAACTTTTAGAGCTTCAGCTGCTCTTTTTTTCTATACTACACCATGTACACTAACGCTTTCAACACACTTTAGATGGTCCGCAAAAATCAGTTTCTAAATGCATCGCATTGCAATTTAGTACAGAGGTGCGCCTAGGTGGTGGAAGCTTGGAGTGAAAATATCAAAAGGGACGAATTTCCCTCGTTCCAAAAAGAAAAAGCAAAAATGTAGGGCAGCATTCGCAGACGGCGTCATGACCGTGCTCGCCTAGTTGCATGTGCCACCCACAGATGTCGGAAGCATCGAGGGTGCGCAGGCACCCAGCTCAATTTTCCGAGAGCTTTCACTAAGCGTCTCTCTAAGGTACAATTCTTAAAGTATTTCTTCATTTTTAAAAAAAAACTGAATAGGAAAAGGGGAATTTAATTCCCTTTTTGATACGGGGATGATCGGTCGAGGCGCCACATGCTCTCGAGTCTCACGTTGTGCCATCTGTCGGCAGCACATACAACTAGGCGAGCACGGTCGTGATACCTAGAGCCACTAAATGAGCAGCGCTTAGAGTATCGGCGCTCTATTCCCCGACATTGCTGTGGGCGCCGCCATTTTGGTGCTTGTGCAGAGCAGACGCAACTGCCAATCGTCATGATTCAGAAGTGCGACTTTCTCAGCATTAGATTCGGTGTTAGGAAGCTCATGTAATATTGCTTTGCTTTGTCGCGAACCGTTTATACAATTGTGGAGGACGGAAAAGCATTTCTTGTGATTTCAGATAAAGCTTCAGATAACTGGCAACCACGACTTTAAGCCACAATATGGCCAAGTGTCGTTACTCTAAAGCGTAGCTTATTTAGTGGCACTAGCGATACCGTCTGCGAATGCTACCGCAGATTGTCCCAAACAGGTTTTTCTCAGCGAGGTAACCGAAGAAACCCCCAAGCTTCTACCCCCGTAAACCTAATGTTCATTTTTTTTTTTATTTATTTTATGAAATACTACAAACCACCCATGCTTCTAGCAGGGAGAGGAGAAAATCAATGCCAAAGTTCTTGCAAATCATGTACGAAACAAAGAAAATAATAGTCAGTCAAAGTTCCCGTGTTCTAAGAACAGGCACATTGCTGCTGAAGGACCTGAAATGAGGGATGGTAAAAACGAGGAAATAAAGGAAGAACCCAGGGCGCCGCAGTTTCAGCTCAAAATAGAAAGAACAAAGTGGACGCAGAAACGCAAATAATCATTTGGATAGGTACAAACCTATCTTCCGAAAATAAATGATGTAACGCTTTACCGAAACACGTAGAAGAAATAACGACGCAAGAAAGAAAATTCCAATCAATTGTACGAGGAAAGAAGGAATACTTTAACAGACTAGTGTTTGCGTAAAACGGTGTTAAGGAATGCTGGTGATGGTGACGAGTACGGCGTGTTGAAACTAATTTCAGGAAGGTCTGCGGATTAAGAGCTAGCTTCTGATAATAGAGGAAATGCAAAAGTTTAAGGCGGGTTTTCCTACGACAGAGCTCCAGAGTTTCTATATTATTGGTCTTCAACATGTCAGGTGGTGAATCTGTTTTATGAAATTTTCCACAAATAAACCTCACAGCTCGCCTTTGCACCTTTTCTAACTGGGCAGAATCCCAGACAATGCTACCATATTCCAAGTTTAGCCTAACGGGAGAGTTGTACGCCAACAATCTAATAGGTGGAGGACCACGTTTTATTTGTGCCTTACAAAACCCAGTTGTCTGAAAGCTGCCGAAGGAATATTGTTTATGTGTGGATACCAATTCAAATTCTTACTTATAGTTAAACCGAGGTACACTTGTATTCTTCAACCTGAGTAACGGGCAATTCAAATTGGAATGGATTTTTCTTGGTTGTGATCGGGAGAAAAACTGCTTTTTCAAGGTTTAACCTGATATCTGAAGTGTCACACCAACACTGTACATCACTTAGGCTCGAATTGATCACCGAGTTAGCAATTTGGTTAGCAATCATACGTTCTAACAGCTTACAAGATGGGCATGCTAAAGAAATGGCCCGGAAGTTACTTATTGACATGCGGTCACCTTTCCTAACACACAGGTACAATCATTCGGTAGAGTACTCGATGAATAGGAAACGCGAAGAATGACCGTTAAAAAACGCGCTTAGCATGTCAGCAGATCGATGTAGAAATGCGTGAGGAATCCTATCAGGGCCGCAGGAAGGTTTCACTTTTAAATTTAATAGCGGAGAAAATACTCGCTCGCAAGATATAAAATCTGCAGGGAAACAGGATGATGTGTCTCGAGCGAAGTTAGGCTTGTCGCGGCGAGAGAAAACTGACTGAGAGTAAGCATTAAAGTGTTGAGCGATTTCGCTCGCATCTGAAACTATCTACCTCGATGTGATCAATAGGCCTCTCCCAATCATGGAGATAATCCCAAAATTTTTGCGAGTCCTTTTTCGAGGAATTCGTAAGAGCATGAAAAAAGGAAAACTCTGTTGCATGATGTTGTTGTGCAGTAAGAAGGGTCTGCAACTTCTCAATCTGATCAGCATTAGTACAGCTTTTCTTTTTTCTGAGGCACTTAATCCATCGGTCAAGAAAAATAATTCCTCCACTTACCCGAGGGTTGGATCAGCGAATGGGATTTCTCCTGCCGGGGATCAAGTTTTCCAGACAAGGAGCACAGATTGCCTTAAATTTGTTCCACGGAACATTGACATCAGGGTCTTTGAAGTCATCGAGACAAAGTTCTAAATATTTAAGAATACTTTCATCATTAGCCATTGTAAAACATTTAACGGTGGTAAATAAACATATATTTTTGTGGCAAATTTGGAGACAGGGTACAACTGAAATACACAAGCTTATGGTCAGAGAGTCCCCGATAAACAGGTACGGAGAAATCATTCATGCAGCGACTAAGAAAAATAAGGTTGAAAAGGAATGACTTGGACCTTATTCTCGTGTGACCTCATTCACGACTTGAACAAGGTCATAAGCAAACACTGTGTCAAATAAAGCTACGGCATTTTGACAGGAACTGGAAGACGGTTTATACCAGTCGACATTTGGAAGATAAAAATCGCCAATTATAAGAGATGAGAATCTTAGAATTCCAATGCATCCTATACAAATATTCTGGTGGAGAGTTAGGAGGCCTGTATGCAGCCAAAATAAGATTGTTACAAGAGCAGTCAATTTTCAAACATAGGCTTTCATTATCATCGAGTTGGTTTAAAATCACAGTGTTATTACCACCCCCCCCCCACGAGAGGGACGTCTTTCCGGAATATTTTATAAGTCAGAAATGACATGGTCATCACTAATATGATCCTCTAGCCAAGTCTCAGTAATCACAGCAATATGTGGATCATAGCTCAAGAGTACCTGTTCAAGTTTGTCAAGGCCCGTTCACACTCTTGTGACCTCTTAAACCTGGATTCCTTAAAACTTCTTAAACCAGAGGACACACTGGCGCCATCTATTGGGTAGCAGTGTAAACTCGGCGGTCCGGCAGTTTATCATTAATAAGCAACACCTTTTTTTCCTGCTCTCTAGTCAGCTTTGGCCGTCTCCCATAAAATCTTTTGTTTTGTTAAAGTACTTGGGAAAAAAATCATTCCGGATAAAAATCTTAGTGTGGTATCTCGCAGAACAACCCGTTTTTCGGTGAAATTCTGAAAGCACATAATAATTGGCCGTTTACCAGCAGTCTTGCCAAGTCTGCGCAGCCCTGCAATGGATGTGGATGGCGCACCCAATCGATTGGCTAGCATATCAGTGATAATTGTACTTAACTGCTGCCCAGTTTCATCAGCAGCATAGACTAAGAGGTTAGGACGTCGGCTACGGTCTTGGAGAGCAATGGTCTTCTCAAATGCAGAGAGGGTCTGCTCGATAGTATCAATTTTATCAGTTTTAAACTTTTGTTCCTTCAAAAGCTCATCTATTTTAGTTAACTTCTTGTTTAGATCGGGAATCACATTATCAGTCTTAGCCTGAAGTGATTTCAGATCACCACGCTCACTGCTTAGAGACTTTTGACCATCTAATGCAGGGGTGGCCGGGCTGACCCGGCCCGAGAGCCGCAAACGAAACCACGAAACTTCCAAGAGCCGCAGAAGGGGGGGGGGGGGGTCAAACTTTTGTTCAGAGCAATAAACGAAACTCGAACTACTTTCAATCTATCCGAGTCAAAAGCAGTCCAACTGCACGTAAGATAGCAGTGACGCAAGACTACCAAACCGCAACCTGTCTTTCAATTTAAAACGCGCTCCATTTCCCCTTTTGGGGAAGTGCTCGTGCGACCGGGAGGGAGGCGAGGGAGGGGGGGGGGGGGGGAGGGAGGGAGTCGCGAGCCGCACTTTAACACGTGAAGAGCCACAGCTTGACCATCTCTGGTCTAATATTTGTAAAAGCATTTCTTCCGAGGTGACACCAGGATTACTTTTGACATCTCCCCAGACAGTGATTTACCCAGATTGATGCAGTCATAAACAATACTAAGACACGTCTGTGGGCACGGTACAAAGAAAAGAAATAGGTCGTTATTGGATGACTAGACTGAACGAAAAGGAACAAGGATTTAACAAACATGCTAACGGTCAGCCTTATCGTGTCATACGAAGATGAAACATTGCTTTCCTAGCTGTCCGAAGAGACCACGTCGCAGTGCCGCCATCAATTGTAGGGTGCTGCCACTCGGCACGGGAGACAGAAGGTGCACCGTCGTCCTTGGCGCGTGATGGGTGAGTGGCAACGTTGGTTGCAGCACCAGTCGGGAGCTCCAACCAAGGGAAACACAAGGATCGATGATCTTAGTGGCGCTGGACAGAATGGTGCCCAGCAGTCGCTGATGTACGGTAGTTTGCACCCACGTTCTTTGGCAGGGAAAAGTACCGAGACAATGAAATTCTCCCCCCCTTGCAATGTGTGGTTACGAAACCGGAGCCAACAGTCGTAGGCCCGAGTGGGGAAGACGTTGGTGCTGACCAGTAGGGCGATGTTGTTGGAAATCCAGGCCAGGAACAGATAAAGACATACAATTATGCCCATCGCCGGAACGATGACGGCGAATGATGGGGGATGAACAAATGTAGTGAACGGAATCACAGGGATCTCGAAGTTGCTCGGTCAAAAGCCATAAATCAGAAGTCTCACCCATTATCGGCGAAGACATAGCGTCTAAGGCTTCGAACTAGCACCCAGTAGGCAAGGTACGGAGTCGGGAAAATGGGTTGCACAGCCAAATCCTGAGAGTAAACGGAACACGCGAATGAAATCCAGTTCTTCTTCTTCGGACCGTCTAAAGTGGGTTCCAAGCATTAGTGTACACGATGTGTATACAGGGAATGAACAGAGCGTATTTTCACAAAGGTGCCCTTAGGTGGTGTATTCAACATACTCAAATTTTACGAGCGTGGGTTTCAGGAAAAACTTATCAGCCTGAACAATTTCAGCTTTCAGGAAGACAATACAGATCGCACCACGCACGCTCGAATCTGCTTTCACGTGCTCATCTCAAAGAATTTTTCACGCTTCTGCTTTATGTTGTGCCATCTGCGTGCAACCAAATGTTTTACCATTTTTCTCCTCGTGCATTAGGAGAAACATAATTTTTGAGGCTTTTTCCCTGAAACCTCTCGGGATAAATGCATTGTTTAAAGACGCTGTTGTGGAAAGTTTAATTGCACTCAATTCATTTATACTTTACGTCCATACAGCACTCTCAAACAGCCCGTAAATACCTCGCGTAAAGGGCAATGCTATATGCACGACATCGTGCACCGCGACCATAAATGGCTTTTGGTGCAAAACTATTTGCCTCCCGCCTGGGGCACAAAAGGAGAAGTCGTAAGGCTCGGGTAAACAGGCCCCAGTGAATCACGCTAGCCATTAGCAGCTACCAGATTTGATTATGCATTTAGTCACCGTATATAAAACATGAACCAATCAATGAAAGGTATGGTTGTGTTCTCCTCGTCTTACATCTTTCTTCAACCCTGACTCGCACCAACAGGCTCTTCGTCCATCGATACTATATAGAGCTTTCCGAAAAGCGCCTTCTGCGCGCTGCCATCTTTGTCTGCTGAGCTGTGGAACGCCTTCTGAGCATGCGCTGTTGGTCTGCTGTGCGGTATATCGGATGCTGCGCATGCGTCCACAGCTCAGTGACTCAGCGTTTTCCGCCCGGGCGCTTCGTTCGAGACTGCCACTGGAAAGGTCTATACAAAACGTGTATAAAACGGATTGCCAAAGCTCTGGTGTAGCTCTGTGGTAATGCGCACGCTTTACACACATTGGACCCAGGATCGAATCCTGAGGGCGGTAGACCCGGGAAAAATACTGAGGGATTTTTTAGAGGCCGAAATCTGCCACTAAATTAACGAAATGGCGCGAGCTCTCCACGGTCGTGCGTATAGCCATTTCCGGTCAAGGTGCAGGACGTCGTGCGCATGGCATCACTCAAAGGGCATTGTTAAGGGCGGCAATCGGTCGCCAGAGAATAAATCTGGTTCGTACACTTCCTTGGGCACCGCTCACGCTTCGGAAGAAGTCCCGTTCCGAGCCGGTCGACGCAATCTGGCGTCGCACGTCAGCATTGGCTTGCCTGCAGTATCAATAAATGGGGGAATCATTGGTACAGTTTGTGCGGTTCGTGCCGCACCGAAATAATAAAGCCTCTCCTAAAGAGTGGACAAAAAGTTTATTATTTTCCTTTTTTTCTCAGATCTAGAAAAGAATCATTATCAGAACCAATAGCTTAGAAAGTTTGTATAGCGTTCCCTCGAAACAAATGTTTGTTTCACAACAAAAGTGAAGGACGCATCGCCCAACGGTCAGTCACCGTCCAAATGTAGCGCTATAGGCCCGGAAGCCAAAGTTTCAGAATTCACCGGTACCTTATTTGGCGATCAATAAGAAATAAACCTTACATGGGGCCTGATCCTGGTAAGCCATACATCTCCATACAGGGCGAGTCAAAGGGATCGATGGCTGCTCAAATAAACCGACTTGTGATCGCGTTGAGCTCAATCTCTTTTAGAGAGGTGGCCAAAGAGCCTGCATTGAGGGTGTGAAAATTTCACTGAACAAACTTATCCGAGTAAAAAGTTAGAAACACAAAAACGAAACAAAAAGCTCGAGGTACACCTAAGCACTTCTTATGAGTTGTGAATGCGAAAGCATGCAAGCCGCTCGTCCGCTCCCTTTTTCGTCTACTGCATACTTTTCGTCGCCGGTCAGCGCGCGTGCTCCCCTGGTGACCTTGGACGCTCCGTGTTAACGGTGCGCTGATGGACACGCAGTGCCATGGGGTGAGCGCTCGTGGAAACTGACGAGCGCAGCGGCCAATAGGAGCCCCGTCGACGCGCGCCAGCCAATGGAATTGAAGGCCATATCCATCAGCCTTACTTCGCTCCTATTGGGATCGCGGAAACTAGGTGCCGTTTTCGTGCTTCAAACTGATGACGTCAGCTCGCTCCATGGGACAGTTAATGCTTTCGCATTAAAAACGTGAAATCTTTATGTACGGCGGCCGTCTGCTAAAGGAAGGGGTCTGATTGGTGCAACAGCTCACAGAAGGCGGCACTTTAGACGGCACTGCGCAGGTGGTATGCTCGGGCCGTGCGACAGTTGCAGACAATAACAGGGCACATGTTGAGGTTCCGAGGATATTAAAGACAATATGTTTCGGTGGCATGCTCTTAGGCTGCAGTCACACTGCTAACACATCATTCAAAAGACCATCTTCAGACACTGTCCGAGGCACATTCCTTCCTTGTATTCCTCTACGTCGGCAATAGCAGACGACCTTTCCGAGACAGAAGCAACACACTCTTTTTCTGCACTAACTGTCGGCGCATCGTTATTTTATTCTACCAATAAAACATAAAAAAAAGTGAAAGCCGCTTACTACTCCCTGTAACGCCGAATTAGAGCGCAGCTCTTGAGGGGGAGGAGGGAAGGGTACTGGGAGGGTGGGTCAAGTGACCGCGGGAGGGGGGGGGGGTCACGTGACCGGGGGGGGGGGGGGGGGGTCACGTGACGATGACGATGACGATGACGTCACTGATGGTGTCATCGATGGCGATGACAATGCGGATGCCGATGACGTCATCAGTGATGATGACGATGACGATGCGGATGCCGATGATGTCATCAGTGACGATGCCGATGCCAATGACGTCATCAGTGACGTCACGCATCCCATAATGCACCGCGCGGTTACGCCGACGCCGCTCAAGCCAGAAACGACCGCCTAAGAGCTGCGCTCTAAAAATGAACATAAAACAAGAAGAACAAAACGAATATCTCGTTTTTTTTTTTTCTCCAATTATTTTTGGCTCTATGTTGCTGTCTGCTTCGCACTCTTTGTTTTTCATCCGTGCTGTTTTAGGGTGCAAGTCCCCTTCATGGTAGTTCTCAAGGAGCGAGTGGAGATCTGTCAAGGGAGGTGCCAGAGGACCTCGGAGGTAACCTTTGGGCTCCCCTACCCTGGCTCGGGCGCCTCGAGCAGGAGTCTCCAAGACGAGCCACTGACAAGAGACCCAAGCTAAAACAGCCATGGTGCCTTCACAGCCCACCTCCACTTGTCCACACGGAGAGCACTGCCGACATCTATTGGCTGTTGCGCCAATCAGGCGCCCTTGGTGAGCACATGGCCCCTGTATTTAAGCTTTTCATTTCTAACATTTTACTCAGTTTTTGTTCGGTGATTTTTATATCCTTAATTCACATTCTCCGGCCACCTCCGTAAACATTTTTAGCTTAATACGTTCAGAAATTAATTTATGCCATCCCTCCAAACAGCCATCGATCCCTTTGACTCACCCCGTGCGTTCGCGGGCTTCGTCGGCCGCCATTTTTCAATTTAAAGTCGCCGAAACTTTTAAATCGTACAACAGCAAGCTGTGAAACTTTGTATCTGGTTCAGACCGCTAGCGCCAAATTTGGGCAGGAAGAGAGAGGAGGGTTCATTAAGGAAGGACAGAGAGGGTAACTGGTTGGCTACTCTGTACTGGTATGACGATGAGGAAGAAAGATGAGGTGAAGTTGTCAATGAGGGCGGCCAATGGTAAAAATGTTCAAAATCTCGCAGGTATTTTTAAACAGCCTACAAAGTGGCTGATAACGCCGCATTCATGAGGAACACTACCAAGGCCTTCGTGGCCTTCATGAATTGGTCAGCTGTGTTCCAGGCACCAAGCACTTTTGATGTACTGAATGGCCGCGAGTCCAACGCCATTAAACACTTAAGTGCCCCTTTTTTTTTAGGGAAGTAACCTAAAAGTGCCATATTTTTTTTTATTTAGAAGTTTTATTTCTTCTCTACAGTCTAAGCTCATTACAACAGACCTGGTTATAACAGACATTTGGATATAACATACCGGTTTGTGAAGTTCGGTATGTCTCTGCATACCATTGACTCAACTTCATATCTGCATACAGCATACTCCTCTTACAACAGACCGAAATCTTGGTCAAAATCAAGGTCTATTATAAGGAGCTTAGACTGTACTAATACAGATAAAATTTCAAAAGTTTATTACGCAAAAATCAGCGGCAGCGAAAAAACAAATGCCCCAACTAAAACGAGTGCTGCCATCTATGATCAGTGCCGCAAACTACTCGGACGAGCTTAGCTCGTCCATGGAATTGATGGCTACCGAAAAAAACACTGGACGAGCTGAGCTCGAACCATAGCATTTTTAGCCAAAAAGTGGCCGACGAGCTCAGCTCGTCCAAGTCACTTAAAGGGTTAAAGGGATACTACAACGAAATTTTGGCACTTATTTCTTGGTCTCTTTGTGTTTAAGGGAGCAGAATCCCATCAGACACACCAATTTCTCGTTTAAAAGACACGAAAAGGAATTTTAGAACGAATGAAACAATTAGCAAACAGCACCTGGTAGATGTCGCTAATGCCTCGTTTGTAATGCCCGTCTAAGAATCTTGAAAGGTAAAGAGGATAACTGTCTTGCCTCCGGCCACCACGAGAGAAGAGGGAAAGGAGGAACTCCTCTTTCCCCGAGACTCTCTTTTGTGTGTCCCAGACATCGCTACTGTCCATCGACAAGATTATAAAAGATAACCAGTCACTCGAAATTTGTACAAAAGCAGCTTTGGGGTTAGTTGCGGTGGCCCGATCGCTGGCGTGCTTCGGCCACTTTGGTGGCTGGAACGGCTAGGACATCCTCTCAACAACAGCCTCGCCGCAGCTTTGCTTGTCCCGAGACAATCTATGTCACGATTGCGCCAAATGTCATATGCTCTCCGCTGGCTGCTCTCCAAGCGCTTGCTAGAGTGGGCCGTTTATAACGACAAATACCGCCATCAGGCTCCGAATGAGTAAAGCCATACGCACAACATTGTGCACCTCAATCGGAAATGGCTATATGCACGACGCCAAACTTGTTTAGTCTCGTATAAAACGAATTGTCAAAACGAGTTTTTGAAGCTGTAGCGTAGCTTAGTGGAAAGGTGTCTGCTTCATATGCAGCAGGCCCAAGTTTGATTCAAAGAGTGGGCATACTTTTTTTTTGGTCTAACATTTTTTTTGTTGAACATTTGGCGATATTTACGACATTCCTTCTTTACAAATATCACCAAAAAAAAATGTTGCCGACGAAACTTTGCTGAACTTAACGGTATGGGGCTCCCTTTCCGGAGGTGAAATGGGGGACAGCTGGGCTCGTACGATGGGGACAAGTGAGTTAATAGTTTTGTAATGGGCAGCCGCAGACTGTCGCCACAAAGCAGCTTGAACGCAGGCTGGGGGGTGGGTTTAACACAGAGCACTATATAGCTCCTTCGGAGCAGAGTAGCGCAATCTAGAACGCCATCTCTCGGCGACTAGCGGCGAACGCCCGGAGGTTCCAACTCCGATCAGAAATGCATGGGGAACGTGAGAAAATTCTTGTTTCTCCAATATTGTGGTGATGTTCGGAACGTCAATCATTTTTGACATAATAAAGGAACATTTTAGAATAATTTGTGCTAAGTTGCGTGCCATGTAAGGACGTTTAAAAAAAATTGCCTGAGCGGCATCATGCAGCAGACGATGCGTCAACGTCACGGTGACGTCGCACCGTTTACGTGACCCGCTCCGGCCAACTAAGAAAGTAAATCTCCGCTGCGCACAAAAATCGTCTGCTTCAAACGCCATTGCCTTGGAAATTGTCTTCTCAAAATTTTCACAAGCATCCAATATTGTGAAAACTTTGATAAAGTGTTTAGTGCTTTACCAAATTCACGACAGACTAGTTTCGAAAAGTGTGAACTTGGCGCTTATTTTTTAATCAGCCGTGTTGAGTCTATCTCCATGTATTCTCCCATAGGGCGAGCCGCCTCCTGGAACCCTGAGTACCACGTGACTCACGCCAAGCTGCTCTGTCGGCCATGTTGTCGGCGAAACACGCGGATCAAAGGATTGCGCTGCTCTGCTCCGTAAGAGCTATATAGTGCTCTAGGTTAACACGCTCCCCAGTGATACACGTGCTGTCCGAAAAGGGTAACCCAATGGCATGAGTTCTCCATGTCGTGCGTATAGCCATTTACGGTCAAGGTGCACAACGTCGTGCGTATAACTTTACTCGCTCCAAATAGAAACAAGCGATTGTCACTATGGATATCGAGGATCATACTTTAGCCTCTTTCCGAGCGCCGACGGGTATATTTCAAATTTCATTGACGTATCCTTGTCGATCCTCGTTGAACTTAGGTAGTGTATATTCTCCCGGCATGCCGGGAGAATAATTTCCCGAGATTCTACTGGCAGTTTCCTCCCATTGCCCATCGACAGCTCAGATTAGCCTTTCCCTAATGAGCCGCCCCAGACTGTCGCCTCAAAGCGGCGTGTACGGGTGGGCCCAGGTGGGTGAACTTTTTTGTAATGCCCCATTACGCATCCCCGTTGAAACGTCGCTGTTTGCTAAAACGTCATTGCCGCTTTGCGACGAATGATGTTTTAGCGAACGTGTCTATGAAATGTGTTTAGCGTCTATGCAAACGTGTTTCCACGAAATACCGGGAGAATGAGAAAGTCAATATTCTACCGGCAGTTGACACATTAATAATTGAAAATTACTGTGTTGGTGAATAGATACGAATACTTTAAAGGACAAAACATTGAGGACGGGGACGGAAACCACTGACTCAAAGAATACAACCTGGAAGCATCAAAGGCTTCAAGTGAGTCTTTTCACCCAATCCTTGGTCACAGCCGTAGGTGCAGGTGCGATGACTTATTTCTCTGACACTAGAATACTGGGCGGGCACATCAACAGATTTGGGAGAGAAATCATTGAATCATTCGCCATGGGGACTGCCAACAACATTTCTTTATCTTCATTATCACTGACAAAGACAGCGGTTGAATTCCGAACACCAGAGATGACTAGATTACTGATACCTCGTCGTGACCCTAGTGCTTTTTAAAACTTGTAAATTTATAGCCCATTTCACTTTGGGACTATCAAACATTATTTCTGCGCCTTCATTATCACTGACAATGACAGAAGTCAATTCCTTGCACTAGAGATAACTAGATTAGTGATAGCTCATCGTGACGCCAGCGCTTTAACTTTTTTATATATAGTAAATTCTTCTTTCCTTTTTAACAATTTTCTCCTCTCCTTCTTCGAGAACGTTGAAACCTTTGGGGGCGGTGTTTATATTTTGTGCCATTGTATGTTGTTGCTCAATGAAAAAAGTCGCTTCCGTTCCCACCCTTGATGTTTTATTCTTTCAAGTATTCGAAGTTGTCACATGATTTGAGACAGCCAATGGGAGGCCAATGCCGGTAGAGTTTCGGGAAATTATTGTCCCGGCTGCCGATAGAATAGACACAGCCTTGGATTTATCGTATTCACACGGGATATGTGAACTGAGCTTTATCGCATTCACGCAAGATGTGAGATTGAGCTGTGGGCGATGCGTAGTTTATTGTTGCAATACTGCTTTCTTTTTTTTTTCTTCTTTTTTTGTAGAAGTAGTGAATTACGGTTTTAACTGGGCAAGAGTGAGTTATGATACGATATGAAGGCCAGTTTTTGTAACGATTAAGCCAGTTTCCTGTAATCGTATGACAAGGACGCCTGACAGCCTCGCACAAGGCGTTTGGGTTTGACGTTATATTCCAAAAAGTAAAGAAAAAAAACAATAGGAACCGGCGTAAATGACATAAACTGGCATGTCAAATAACCGCTTTTTTTTTTTTTATCTTGCTAGTTTGAACAAGCTATCAACAAAGCAATTATTGGTGCCACATAGCCAATAGCGAAATGCAAATTTTTGGACTAGAAAGAGAATACATAATATTCAACTTTGCAAACGTTAAAAGCAGGAAGAGCATCGAGCAACATTTATATTTCATCTTACTTGCTGAGCTTCTGTACGAAGGCCCGCTGACTAGACGCCATTACGGCGTGTTTTAAAGACCCGCACTTATTTCAAATATAAAGTAACACTTATTTTAAATACTACAATTATTATTATTTATAAGGTAAAACTATATAAACATTTTTAGTTTACATACTATAACTCTTCATTTGTTATTATTTAACAAATAGATAATTTAGTGCAGTCTATGTAGCTCTCCAGTGTTGTGCGACTACGTGCGACGCCGCGACGTGAATGTTGGTGACAGTCGTGACAGTGGTCAGGTGGTGGTCAGCCTAGTGAGCCCCTAGCCCATCGCTGCTTTACCTGGCTTTACTGCTTTACTGCACTGTCGTGTAAATCGCAATGTGACGACGTTTGGACATCCTACATTCACTCTTACAGCACTTTCTTGCCAACGTTCACTTTCTTATCGTGCGATGATAAGAAGCACTGTAGGAGCATCGATGAACTACTAAGTCATCCACATGTGCAGAAGCTTAGGTATACCCAGCATTTCGTTTTGATCGGCTCTGATGGTTTGCCAAAACTTTGTCGCGTAATGGTGCTGCTTTTTTCCCTCGGAAAGATTGATATTAATATTTCTTTGAGCTCAGGAGAGCCGCGGCGCCGCAGAAGGGCAAGTCGCCCATACCGTGGTGGCCTGCCGCATCTAATCTTTCACAGAAAACGCAGAGTGAGAGTGAATCGATGCGCGTGTTGGGTAATTTATTTGTGTTCTGGGACGGTCGGAAAGCTGCGCATACCTCGCGAATGTTGTATCGCTTCGTATGCTTCCACGATTAGCTATTTGAACTCGTCAGCTACAAACAAGTGACGTTGGCTACAAAGTCGATGCAACGTTTACCCGATCTTGCTCCAGGGTAAGGGACCTTGGCGTTCTAAAACCGACCCGCGTCCAGCGTTTTTCAATGTGTGTTGTCGCGCCGGAGTAGCTCGGATCCATTTGGGTAAGGTCTGGAACACAGCCCCGATGTAATCTTGACGTGACGGACGGTGTCTTTTAAAATGTCGCAGATCCCTCAAAACAACCATGGACCTTGCCGAGAAACTTCGGAGAGTCAAACGGCTCTTTGATAGCTACCTGTCGTGAGTACACACGCGTTGTGCACGCCTGCATGCTCACCTGGTGCGACGCTTCGTCTAAAGCCCCTGGTTTACTTTCTTGTAGGCATGCACATTACCACCCGAACCTCGTGCTTAAGAGGTATACTATCCCCGCAGATTTCTTTCCGATCATTTTCTTTTTTTGTTTCCTGCCTGGTGCAAACGCCCGCATGAAATGCTTTGAATTTGCTAGCCCCATTCTTTTGTGGACAGTCGACAACTACGAATCACTTCAAAACAAATTTCGTCTGTGCTGAAAGAATGCTGCTGTTTGAAGGGTTGATCCACCCCTTCAAACGATTCTTTCAACTTGTGTGTTCCGATAAAAAGTGTGCGAGAGCACAGCTCTGCACAGTGCTTTGTTTGTGCAAGGTTGTTGCTCAAAGGAAAGGCCTGAACTCTGCTGCCTGTTCCTCTCATAAGACTGTAGTACTCTTGAGGCAAAGTGTACTTACAGTCGATTTGCCCAATTTAAGTGACTCGTAAGCTAGCCCAGCTGTTGGGAGGATCTTGGTCTTGGGCACACCTGAAAGGCACACCTTCCTTCCGTCGTATGCATAGCTTGCATGTGTTGTCACACCGGGACACTCTGCCCCCTAGTGCCATCCTGCCGTAACGAAAGGAGAGCCTGCCAAGATTCCTCTATAGCCAGCTTCATTTGGTTGATTCCAGCGCAGTTTGATCGCTGCGAGTCTTATTTAGGTATTTATTTTGCTTCCCATAATGTTTAAGCTCGTATAGCTTCCAGACAACTCTTCTAACTCTATCTAACGAGTCCTCTGAGGTGAAACAATGCCATGTTTAGAAGAACGGACGATACTACTTTGCGATGCTCATTTCGGCGGGCATCCCACAGAACCAGATGGGAGAAAAGTTAGAGCTTTGCAGCGGTGAGGACTCTTACCAGCATCGCGTTGGTGTAGCCACGATGACCGAACCACGCACAAACATTGCCCATGGCATCCTTCCGAGTAGAGGGGCGTGACTCGGAGCCGAGCGATGCCTTTCGTCTGGGTATGCAGACTTTCGACTAGGTGCCCGATCAATTAAAATTTATGTCAAACTAGTTAAAAGGAGCGCTTTAAAAAGAAATATGGCAATTGGTCGATGCATACTCGCAAACCCTTCCACGGGACTATGGGCGCAGGAGCACAGCAATTGCATTTGTTTACATTGCATTTCAGCAGGGACCGGGCTTCACTTCCGAACGCATCCTTCCAAAAAACTCGATAGGAAATCTACTGTGTGTCCCAAGGAGCGGTCAGGCTCTCTCAATCGACCGCAAAATTCGGTTTCTTAACCCTATCGCGCTATGACTTTGTGCAGCGTTGCCCACTGATGGTGCATTTTTTTTGTAAAATCTGCAAAGAGTGAACTTACCTGAGGAAAAAGTAAGGAAAGAAAAAGGCTTAGCTCCTATGGAAACGTAGCGAAGCCACCGGTCTTCAAACAATACGGCGCCGTTTCGCACGGGAGACGAGATGGCGCAAGCGGTCGCGATGCCGACTGCCGCCAACGAACGAGCATACGGCACCGAGAGCCGGCGTCATTAGCAGACAATCTTTTAGACTCAAAAGCGGCGCACGTTCCGCAGGCGGCGTCAGTTGCAGAACCAGAAACAGGCGCGGTAACAACAAGGAACTGCAAAGCAGACGGCATAAGTACCCCTATCAAAAAAGTCAAAATATCCCGACACACCATTTTTTTAATCGATTATGTGTCCATTCAATGTGTTTTATTAGTAAGGATGATAAAATAATGCATTAGCAACTGATATGAAAAAAGCTCGCGCCGCTTTTGAGTCGAAAAAATTGTCTGCTAATACGCTGGCTCTCGGCGCCGTATGCTCATTCGTTGGCGGCAGCTGGCGTCGCGGCCGCTTGCGCCATCTCTTGTCTCTCGTGCGAAACGGTGCCGTATTGGTTGAAGGCAGGTGGCTTCGCTGCGTTTCCATAGGAGTTAAGCCTTTTTCTTTTTTTACTTTTTCCTCAGGTAAATTTGCTCTTTGCAAATTTTACAAAAAAAATGCACCATCTGTGGGCAACGCTGCACAAAGTTGTGGCGCGATAGGTTAAGAAACCAAATTTTGGCGGTCGATTTAAAGAGCCTGGCCGCTCCTTGGGACACCCAGTATTTTGTTTTTCATTCGGGCTATGCATGCATTGACACTGCGCACACGCATGTGGTCGAATCCGGGTCAGACCCAATTTAGTTTTTCGGCAGTTGGTACAACTCTCCGTCACCCGCAGAAGCATGCGCCGCTCGATCGAGACAGTCGCTGGGCATGTTGAAACACGCACTTATACAGCCAGATGTTCACACTCGCACAGCCTGGCACAATGACGCTTGGCCGACGCCGTGTGGTACACTAGCCCCATTGGGGAGATGGTGATATTGTACGGAAATATGGTGACAGCTGTTCCTGAACGCTATCTGGGTGATGTAGGTGCAAGCTGTGTATAAAAACGAACATCAGATTTTGGTATTTTATTTGGTAGTCGTCGTGTCTTTCCACTGTATGTATTTTTTACTCATCAGTAGACAAAAGGACGGATCCCATAGAGAAAACATTAGGCAACAAGCTTTGCTCGGGAAGGTGACAAAAGCACCTTGTTTGCATTCTGTGACGCTCCAGCTTCACAAACCTCCTCTAAACAAAGATGTTCCTCAACGAGCGCTGTACTCATTTACACGCCAAAGAATAAAGACAGAACTAGGACATGTTTCAACTAGCAACGAACAAGAATCGAAAAGAACCTACCCCGAAATGCATCAACAAATCGGGGAAGGAGATATATAAAAATTGTTGAAGGAAAGAAAAAAGTAAGAAGGGAAAAGAGAGGAAACATACATGAATTCTGCATTTGTCTGGAGAATGAAATTAAAAGCTTTAAAACACTAGCATCACGTCAATGTATGACGCAGTCTGGAAAGTTCAGGTATAAGGAATTACTACTTCTGTCTTCGTCGGTGAGAGTGGTGAGGCAAAAATATCGTTGCAAACCGCACCCATAGCAAATGACTATAATTTCCCTCCCCAATCTGTTCTTGCGCCTCCTTCCTTCCAAAATTTTGCGACGCCTTTAGGGTACGGTTCTTTTCCATTCTTGTCCGTTGCTAGTTGAAAGATGTCGTGTTGTGTGCTCTGTCCTATGCGTTTATTGTTTTGCGCGTAAATGAACCTTGTCACAATTCTGCTGTAGACTCTATTTTACGTTAGGACTGACTGCTGTGGACGCTACGAGTCATTCTACTCACTTGAGCACTGTGGACGTATCGTGTGACTGCGCACCCCACTGTCTGCAAGGTCGCATAACACTCGTATTGCGTTGGACTGGCTCCGATGGGTCGTAGCATTCGCTTGGTTCCTTGAATAGTGAAACTGAGCACACCGCTTAATGATCGCTGGGTTGGAGACTAATTGTTGTTGTCATGTTTGTGAGCAAACTTGGTTGGCTAGCGGGGCTCAGTTCTAATACGCTATTACAACCCTTCTGGATCGGCGGAAGTGATGGAGGGGATATTGAACGATTACAATGACTCACTCAAAACATATGATTTGGCCTATTTAACTTTGTGGGACAGCCAACACGAATAAAAAGATCTTGCTCAGGTTTACTGACAGTCCAGGGCTTTGGAGACCCCAAGAGGGGTGCGGACCCCCTTGAAAACCAGTGACGTAGATGATGGGGCTCGTTGGTTAATTCTTAAAAGTACAGAGGAAAGGAAAACTGACAAACAACATGAGCATTGTTCTCGTTGCACTGTTTGCACTTTTATTGTAGTGAGGCACATTGTGGGAGTGGTTTGCGGTTGCCGTAGAAACACTTTGGCGATAAGCCTTTTTTGTTTTCTATTACTTTAGTTATTGGGAGGTTAAGCTGGATCTTATAGGGAGTTTGTTTCACTGCACTCGTGCCCACACGTGCCCACTGGCAGCGTGGAGTGAGTTTGTTTGCACACATGCTTGCACCTGCTGCACCCAAAGAATCTGGTTTTGCGCCAGAATGCAATCCCATCATGCATCGCTCAGGCGACAAGTGAGAGAGGCGATTCTAAGTAGGGGAGTTTTTCTGCCACAAGGTGTCATTCACACCTAGTGGATTATCTTTTCTATTTATTTATTTGGGAATACTATCAGCTCCATTCAACGAGCTATTGTATGAGTGGTTAAGAAAACAACAAAAAACAGTGGCGCACCAACAGAATTCAATAGCATCTTCAAAGTGCTTGAAAGCTGTCAAAATCGCAATGTCATTAGTTAAGTTATTCCACTCTCGAATGTGGAATATTGCTAGAAATTTTACCCCACGAACGACGGGATCGATTGCAATCTTGAATTGCGAGCGTGTGCTATATCGTAAAGGAAGCAATCAATAACCCGTGCTTCCTTTGAAAATTTTTAGTAGTTTTGTTTTTCTGTATAGATGCTCAAAACTATTTCTTGGCAAAGAAAGGCTCGGAACAAACGCACGAACGGCCGCAAAATCTCTGATCAGCTGAAAAGTTATGGCCATAATACTGCCCGATTGTGAACTCCTGAGCAGTCGACACTTGTTGACAAAGCTTGCCTAGCAGAAAGTGAATGAAACATATTGCGAGGGATTACGCAGGGTGCGGGTGACCCGGTGCGAAGCGGTGGCTTTCTATGGCGTGACTTCTGCGTCCCGTGCAGTGTCCTGTGAGAAGGAGAGCGAGGACACAGGCTCCTCGACACAAAGTTAAGGAGTCAGGTCCATAAGTTACCGGCCGGGTGAACTCAGTCCGCGTAGGTCGGTGGCTTTTTGTCGTCGGGTAGGGCGGTCCAGGCAGCTTGACGATGTGTGGTCAGCGTGTCTGGTTCCAGACATCGTTGGCAACGGGAATCCGGCGTAATGTAGTGTGGATCGAGGCGTTTGTTTGGTGGGGTCTCGAAGCAGCGTAGAACGTATGGAGTAATGGCACCGCTGGTACGTATGCGGCGGAGCAGTGCCATCTGGGCTCCCTTGAAGACGCGGGAACTGCTCAGGAACCCTTGAGTTCGCGATGCGTCGCTTCCAGTCTCCCTGTGGAGGTTGGAGGCCGGGATGCAGAGGGAGCTTGAGGCTTATTCAAATCTTGCATCGCAGCTTCGTGAGCCTTCACGTTGCCCGGGATGTCCGCGTGCCCGGGAGCGGATGCACAATTTGATGGCGTGGTTCCGGACTAGGCACAGTGTCGTCATGAAGATGTCTGCGATGGTGGGGCTGGGCGTGTGATGGGGGTTCTTGAGTGCGTGTATTGTGCAAGTCCGTGTAGATTGTTAGTGTGCCCCTGTGAAGTGGGGCTTGTTTCTTGGCGTGTTTTTCGTGGGTCTGAAGAGTCGGTAGCACAGCACGGGCCTCGGCAAGGTCAGGTGAGGAGGGCGCTGAGTAGACCGCAGCGTAGACTACGGGGTCGGTTTCATGAGAGGGCACGACTGCAGTTTGTGTAGGCGATTACGTTCGTATTGTCTAGAAGAAGGGCAGTTAGCGCAGTGTTAACGTGCGTAGTGCTCCCTTCGTTTCTTGTGGGGTTTATATTGGGTGGTGTGGGGCCGGCTTGCTGGGTAGGGTCAATTAGGTCCCACGGTGACTTGGGTGGAGGGAGTGCGCTCTGGTTTGTTAATCTGGCACTAAGGTAGGGGACAATGGCTCGGTCCTGAGGGGCGTGTCCCAAGCGAGCAAGGTGCACATTTTTCTGTTTCTTTAGAGGGTTTTGTATGTCAACGTGGTGTATGCTATTCTGCAGCTTTCCGTTGCATGTGAAAGCTGCGACACGCCAGCAGCCGAGGAAGCTTAACCTGGTGATTTTACCCGAGGCTTGGCTAAAATCACCATGTTTAAGATTTTCCTATAGTATCAGCTATCTTGCACCCTCGTTAAAGCTCTCTTTTTCGCCGCTTTCACCAGGGATAAAATCTTACCCAGCTGTATGTGGCCAAAGATCGAGATCGAAAGGGCCACGAAACACATTACTGGAGATTCCAACGGACTAGTTTGAAGCCGTATTCTTTCAGTGGTTCACGCTTAAAACTGATGAAGTTTCTACCCGAACAGAATCAACAGTTTTCTCCAGCGTAGGTTGTTACGAGAATCGATAGATTGCTCACCTTTCGTTACTGCCCACGGCTGTTCTGTTGCCAGCTTGTGGCATAAACTTCCGTTGTCTGTAAATATCTCTACGACAGTCAATTTGTTTGCAGTCATTGCGAGTATAGACTACGCACTGCGGCGACTGCACTGCCGCAGCACTTGTTTTAGACTTTAAGATCTGTACTCTTACTACAACGTAGATGGTGACAGCATCAGATTGGACTCAGCGTTCGGGACTGGTTCTCTTTGCAGCACACTGCGAGTGCCATGCATTGTGGGAGAGAATTCGCACGGTGTCAGTGCGTGTGAAATGAACCCGCTATTAGTCACAGTTGCGTAAAAGTGGAATAAGAAAGCAAGTGCCCTTTCCACACACTAACAAAATGACATTCGCTTCGCAGACTAACCTTATCTAACAATAATATTATCCCACCACTCCGCCAATTTTTCTTAATCATGCAGCACAAAATTTTTTTTTGTCTTTCGTCTCGGTGTTGCAGCAAGTCCAAAAATATCGGTCCCCCTTGTGAGAATTTCTAAACACAGTGACAAAGTGCTTCGCTCGAAATCCCTTTTTTTTTTTAATACGCAATGCTTCGTATATTTTGAGACCGCTGCAAGGGCAGGGTTTTACGGCGGTACCCCCAAAGAAGGGGCATCCCAAGAAGTTTGGAATGGCAGCAGGCATTTTGCTAAGAGCCTCGTCAGGGGCCCCGAGTGCTTGACTAGACAGGTTCATTATTCATCGACCCGAAAATGGGGTGAAGGCAAGGACAGCTGCGCGAAACACCTGCCTGATTGAGACCTGCCGCAAACAAACTAGCGGCTGTTTTCTTTTTTAGAATTCTCGTTTTTATTTTTGTGTGTGTTTGCATGTGAGGAACGGGAGTAATCTCGTGGAGGTCTTTCACGATAGGATTAAAAGCGTGGTATGAGAATGGAGTGGCTCTGTTATACTCCGACGTTGAGCGCAGCGAACATAGCGTAGCGCAGAACCTGGGCCTTTGATTGGCCGGCGAGCAGGAACTCGATATCTGCTAACAATCAGTAGCAGTGTCTGCTGCGCTACGCCGCGTTTGCTACGTTCGACGTTGTAGTGTAACAGAGCCTTAAGTCTGTTTCTCTTTGTTCGGTCGCTAATGGCCCTACCAGCACTGGTTTCTCTCCGCATTTTTAGCTGGGTCGAGGTCTTTTACTTATCTTCGAAGCGATAGCTTTAAGGAGCTCGTGTTGCAGAAAAACCAGCGTCGGTGGAACGGGAGAATCCTGATTGGTCGATAAGTAATTCATTGGCCTCTAAGAAAAAATTTGAAGAATTTTAGACGGAGGCAGGATTTAAACCGACGACCCTTCGGTTTGCGAGCCAGGTGCGCCGCCGACTGGGCACGCTTGCACGGCTTGGAAACGAGCGGGGGTTTATGTTTAGCTACCGCGTTCCACTCTTAAAGGCGAAGCTTAAGCATCCTCCTGTAATTTTTTTTCTCAATAATTCTACGAGAGAAAATCAAAAGGATGAACTAACCAAAAGAACCCATTGGCTCTTTTAATGTGAGAATGGAATGGGAAATGGGAATTCGAAAGTGACACCACGTCAATTCGTGGTGGATTTGAAAAATGCTATCCTTCCTTCTGATTATGTGACAAAGGACTACTGGTTCTTACAGGTTTCCGCAGTTTTTCTTGTCACATTTTCTGTCTCCTATGTGTTTGTTAGCTCGACTATTTACATTGATAGTTTGCTGTTCTTATTATTAGTATCAGGCTGTGTTCTTGAACCCTGCCCTTCATTTGTTTTTGTATTTTGTGCCAGTGCATTTACGTGGTTTGTGTATTCTTTTTCTTTCCTGCTTCTATGTATAATGAAATGCCAATTGCCAGTCAGTGCGTGCCCTGTTTTGTCATCACTTTATTTGTTGGTTTCTTTAGAACCCTCGTTTTCTTTTCAACTTTGTTTACTTTGACTCATGCACAACCAGCACACTCATTTGAGCTTCTGATGGTGGGCGTGCAGTTTGAAAGATGCACTTAGCAAAGGTGAGGGGGGGTACAGCCTGGCACACTGGCTCGCTTGAGGTACCTGTGAGAGGACGCCGCTTTCTCTGCAGGTCGAGGAAGGCACTGCTCCTCATTATGATGGTTCTGGGACTGGTCCTCTACCTGGGACCGTCCTTGTTCCGCTGGGTCCGGCACAAGACGCCCATCATGATAGGTAAAAGAAGACCCATGTTTCCTACAGTCGCACACCAGAAGATTCATTTGACTCCTGCAGAGCCCACATTATCACCTAGGGCAAGCAACGAGAAAAATAACATGTTGGCATTTGCGACACAATCCATAACTTCGTCAAGTGCACCCAAATACTTTAATGTCTTTACAAAAAAAAAAAAGTTTGGAGCTTTGTCCTGATCCGGTGTTTTCAGATTTTGTGCATATGACCTTTGCAATGAGAAAGTAGTCTGGTGTTAAAAGGTAAGGTGAGCCGTTAATAGCAGTGGCTTTGTGATAAATGCTATAAAAAGATATCAAACATAAGTTCTTACACCGAATTGTGTCTAGCGAGGCTGCACAAGAAATACATTAAACTCAAATTAATTTAATTTTTTTATACGAGAAAGGCTTATGAAAAAATGTTTAGTATAGTGAAGTTCGTTGCTGTGCAATGAACATAGCCGATGGGCATAAAGCGCGGACGCTTGTGCCGTGAAAGCATGTTTCTAAAACTGCTACCGCAAAGTTCCTTTCGTTAGTAAAAAAAAAGAGTCGACAAGAAAATAAAACCTTAACCAGGTACAAGGAGCTAGCGAGAGAGCGGGCTAAAGAAGCAATGAATGCGAGGGAAGCGGGATAGTCTGCAATTACGTGACATCAATTACATGGCGTCGAGTCGGGTGCCTTGTCAATCGCAAGGAGCAGGCTCTTGCGCAACTTTCTTGTTTGGTGCATACATGCGTGCGTCCGTGCGCAGCATGCTATGAAAGCAGGTTGAGACAACGTTGCTGCTTGGCGTGGACGGCACCACAAACACGAAGCTCAAAATAGTATGCTTTACAAACGTCTGTGTGGCGTTCCAGCACATCTTTATTTGCCCGTTGGCTCCTCTCAAACACCGCACAGCCTTACCAACCGCGCTCACGACGTTCAGGGGGAAGGATTGCCTATTTGCGGTGACCTTATTTCGGTGTCAAAAGACTTTGACCTTACATCTTTGAGCTTGCACTCTGCCGTTACATTCCAGGGTGTGGGGCGTGCACTGAACTCGTGATCCCTGAATGGGTTACTGCTTGTGTTATCTTTCCGATATTGTTTCTCTGAAAACATTTTTTTGTAATTAAAGTGAAGTATCATTTTGTTATCTCTATCGTTTCCCTTTCGCACAAATGTACTCCGACTTGGGGGTCGCGGAAATCGGGGAGGAAATGCGTAAACAAAGTGAAGTGTCTTTCCCTCCTTCGTTTTACTTTGACACGGACGATCCGTCAATCGTAACATCCGTGGCCTCGTCATTCGGGTAGGATGGATGATTGCGGAGTCAGCGTTGGGGTGTTTGTAGGGCTAGGCAATCACTCCAGGTTTTTTCGGGAAATCAATATTCGCCCAAAAAGTGGGCTGGGTGATGACTCGGAGTGTTACGGTAGTAATTCTTTTTATATTAGTGATATTTTTTATATTGAAAATAGGCCGTACTGGCTGAGGACAAAGGGAGTGGCAGGATTGTGTAGTTTTTCCGAAAGATTTGGTAAGGGTCCCTCCCAGACACTTTGCTTGGGTGTCTGGTGAGCCGCGAGCGTGCACGCGCGGTCAAAGCCTGGTGAAGAACAACCACTGCGTGCTGGAGGCTTCCCTGTTGGTGGGAACAGTGCGTGCAACGAGCATTGTCTGCTTTCCATTTGGCACCAGGAGCGAATGATAATGCGAGTTTTTGAAAAACCTTTTTTGTTTGTGCGTGTGTCAAGACCCCTAGCTACCATATAATTCATTTGTTGCTGTAGGCTCTGTTGTAATTTATGTAACTTAGTCCCTCCGGTAATACTGCTGACCCCGAAGGTGACTAAATAAATATGAACAAACAGGCGCGCACGACCTTACAATGTTTAAAGTCTTGCAGCACGATACCTTGTTATCTGGCATTACCAAGAATACCGCACATCCGCCCATTCCCAAATTTGTAAGATCTGAGAAAATACTCCGTACATTTTGATGTAAAATTGATGACCAGACAGGTGCCTATCCCTCATGTTTTTGCGATTATTTCTAAATCTTGAGCGGGCACTTGCCCGGTATTTTACGGTAAATCTCGTTCGTCCTCTGTACGAGAAAATTTGTGAACGTTGCCTACGGCTTCGACTCGCGAAGGTCTCGACAGTGCGTACATTATCGTACCTCTACCTTTTTTAGTTTGCCTGTTTGTACCATTGGTGGTGATTTGGAAAAAGAGAACTTTAACGGTGGCACCGGCATTCCTCCGATTCCTGCCAATGACGGTGTCCCTTGCAGATCCGAGCATCGGTTGCGTCGCTCTCAACGTCGACCCATTTCTTAGCGACGTGGGCAACTTTGATGCCAACCTGTACCGCAGTTACGAAAGCTCCACCGACAAGCGACTCCTCTCCTTCGTGGGTAAGTTACACCGCACCGAGTCGCGCGGCGCCACGTGCCGCATCGAGATGCGGGCGACGCAGCGGCACTGTTGGGCCACAATACGTGTCGCATGTCATTATATGAAGGGAGAGAGGTGCGTTGTAGAGGGGGAGAGGGAACATGGTAGCTTGGGAAGGGGGACACGCACAACTTTAAAGCGGTTTCGACGGGAACCCTGCACAAACCTTGCTAGTGTTGGTGTCGGTCACGCCGTAGCGAGGCCGTGGGATCGAGTCTGCAGGGGAGAGGAAGATGAAATGAAAGAACTTGCTTTCCGGCGGGATGCCAAATTTCTGGTGTCCTTCAGTGGATTTGACACGCCACAGTATAGTTGTGGGGGTGCTAAGCAAATATCGAGGATCTAAGACAATTGGACAACCAGGATCCTCGCCCGGGCCAGCAGGACTTAGTGTGGCGCGATGGCTGCCCATGCAGGCTTCACATGGCTCTGTCCCCTCCTCTGTTTTGTAATGTACCTACGCCTGAGATCTTCGTTCCTCGCTGTGGCTCCGCAATATGAATGTATTGGGTGCCCGCAGAGTGACTGCCTACCTGACCACCGACAACTTCCCGCACAACTGGCAAGTCACTAGGCCTAAAAGCGTCTCCCAGTCCGCTCGTCCCCACGTCACCTGGTTGCTGCTCATTGTTGGCGACGTCTCCCAAAATCCTGGTGTCCCCATTGTGTGCGGGGTGTCACAATCGACGAGTGTAACCAGTGGGTGCATCAAAAGTGCAAACTCATTTCGCATCTCCTGAGAAGTGGTATTGCGGTGCATGCCAGCTCCCACTCTTTTCCCAATCCTTAGTGTCGGGCGTAACCCGGTGCCTTCCACTGCCCCTTCGCAGTCGTCCACTCTGCCAGCCACCTCCGTCCCAAGTGCCCGAGGAAACAACAAATGCTCCCGTAACCTAAATTTCTGGCCTGCAAACCTTCAATCAAAAACAGGCTCCTAGATTTTGCCACCCTGAAACCATTTTCTCGCCGTGCGAGACCTGGCTAGACTCGTCAACAAGTGATAGACAAATCGCAGGCGCGGCTCGGTTCCATATCTTCCGCGACGATCGGACCGGATCCCGGGGGGGGGGAGTCATGGTTATGGTCCCCACTTGCATCATCCCGTGTCGCCGACGTAGTGACCTTCAACACTGCTCGTTTGAGGCCGTCTTTGTCGAGATCAAAAACAACCAGAACCATTTCTTGGTCTCCAGTGTCTACTTTCCCCCACCACGCGTGAGGCAGTCTATGGCTGCTTGGGACAAACCTTTGACCTCATTTCCGATAACCGCGTGTCTTAAGGTCTATTCACACGATGTATCTTGTTGGTGAATCTTGTGTCACGAAACTAGGTTTCGGGAAACAGATTCCCTGTCTGAACGCAACCGAAAAAGTGGCGCGTGTTCCTCGCTTCTGGAGCAATTTTTCGCTGAAACCCCACCGAGGCCTGTCAATCACCCGAAGGAGAAACGCGGACGCTGCCAATGGCCGCTCGACTTTGCTATGACGTCTGACCTTCGAGGAGGAGCAAGCTTTTGGAGGAGTCTGATTTTTGGCCGATTCCGTGTCCGATCCAAAGCCGAAAGAAAAAAAAAACATGGCGAGTAACAAGCGGAGGAGGGGCGCGTACGGGCGATGAGTCTTGGTCCTATTCGGTTGCAGGTGTGTGATCGGCACTTTAGCAGTACGGGTTGGTGTCGCGGTGCAGATTCATCAACAGTCACGACGAGTGCAAGCACCGCATATAAACATGATGGCTGGGGATAACTTTCTTTTAGCGGTGCAAAAATGTCCGAAATGCTTCGAGATCATCCACCTGTTTTTTGACGTTCACTGTCTTTTCCGGGTTCGGCAGGACTAGTAAACCCAGTGAGCCGAATCTGACGAAGTTCATATAGTGGCATTAATAAAACAAACTGTCTCTTCACACTGTTCATACTTCATATCATTTTGGTGCGAGACACTTGATATTCCCGGTGCAGATGACAAATTTTGGCGAAATTCTCGTGAGTCAATACGTCGCAGGTTTCGCACGTCAAACTCCACGTGTGAACAGACCGATTTCGCGAAATCTCGGTTTCGCTAAACTGTGGTTCGTTGAAAAGATACATCGTGTGAATAAGCCTTTACTCCAACATCTACCTCGTGGGTGACTTCAACGCCCACGTGAACTGGTGTGACCCGACTTGCCCCTTCGGCCTAGACAGTTCTTCAGAGTGCTTACTCGAGGCAGTTGAATCCGCTGGCTTGCGCAAGTGTGTCTCGAGCCCACATTCGCATTGCCTTCCGGCACGATGTCGCAGCTTGACCTCGTGTTTCTACTTAATACTTCTCTAGTAGTGGAGTGCGATGTTGTAGAGAACCTCCGAAAGTGCGACCACAAAACTGTGTTTCGCAAACCTACATGTCCCTTCCGCTACCTGGGTCCTGTATATCAATATAGCAAAGTGGATAACTCGCACCTGCAAAATTGCTTACACTTCCTCCCTCGGTATATGATCTTCACTGCAGCAACCATCGACGACATGTACGAGACCTGGGTAGACCTTATGTCTGCCATCCAAGTCAAATGTGTACCGCAGGTCCGTGCTCACCAAAATTGGAAAAGCCCATGGATTATGAAGGAGATCATTGAACTTTCGAGGCGGAGGATGTTTAAGAAGGCTAAGAACAAAAACTGCCCGACTCGCCTCCCTGCGGCCAAACACCTCGAGAAGGAAATAAAGAATCTAGTTCATATTGCACACCAGAAATATGTTGCGGACATTGCAGCCCTGGTATCTAAGTGACCTAAGCGCTTTTGGGCCTACTTCAGATGCCAGAGGAAAACATTGTTCAGCCCATCCTTCATTCGTGACATCGACCCACTGAGATAGCTTAACTTTTCAGCTCTCATTTTGTCAGTCTGGTCCAACCGCAATAAACGCCTCCCTACTTCATCAGCCTTAGTGGAAATGCTAGAAACAGACCCAAGCAAAGACGCAGAAGACAACTCGGAAGGTGCCCTCTCGAGGCTCCGCCCTTTCCATGCTGTGCACTCTTCATTCCTCTAGCTCGCCAGTCCCATCCTCCACCCTATATTACGGAAGATGTTCCAGAGGATCGTTGATGCTGGCTCTGTTCCCTCGTCATGGAAACGGGCCCTTATCATTCCTGTCCACAAGGGAAGTGTATCACGCGCTGACCAAATAGCGTCCTACCGGCCTATCGCCATTACATCGGCGGTTTGCAGGACTCTAGAGTGCAATATTAACAGAAAGATCCCGCGTCATCTCGAAGAAAAGAGTGTGCAGTCGAATGCCCAACATAGATTTTGCCCTGGATGGAGCTGCACAACAGCACTGGGTGCCATGGTACATGCGGCAAGCGCGTCCCTCAACAACCGCACACCTTGCGAGCTAGTTTAGTTTGACTTTGCGAAAACTTTGACCGCATTGATCACCGCCTCCTGTTGGAGGTATTGGGGCCCCTGCTTTACGACCTATTTACTGGAAAGACACAAGGGCTCGACTATATTGCGCTCCCTTATGAGGGCGGTAAAAGCTAGCGTTCTTTTCGGTGGGAAACTGCGGGCGACCACGCGGGACCGCTCTCCACCGACGAGGTTGGCCGCCGCGTTTTCAGCTGTTCACTCTCTCCCGCAGCGAGTGCCTCCGCACCTTCCCATAATCCTGCCCTTTCCGAAATGCGATGCGAGCTCCGTTTACATAGGCTGAATAAATGTGCATTTGCCGAGCACTAGGGAAACGGCATAATGCGCATCCTTAGCGAATTATGCCGTTTACATGACCGCATTGGATGCAGCAACTGGATTTGATACGACTAAACCCTTAAAAAAGAAATGCGTGGATGTAGAAGAGATGTGCTTTATACATCCACGCATCACATTGCATATTACTCAGATAGCGAGTGCCGCTCGTTTAAAACCTCACGAGGTGCGCACCTTAATTGCATTTGACGGAACGTCTTGGCCAAGCAGTTTTTGTGGATACATTTGGTTGACTCTGCGTTTTGTTTTTCATGTAGGCAACGGAAAGGTTGGCTTCTCGGTGGACAATGACAACACGCTCTATGTTCACAACAACCGGACGTTGTCACTGGCACTGCCCTTTCATCCCGGAGTGGAAATTATTTATCCGGATGCATCGCATCAAGGTGAGGGCAAGGCGCTCCGTCGTTCGAGCAACCCTGCTTGTCCAAGCGGGACCTTTTCAAAGTGTTGATCCGAGATGATCCTCTTTGCCCTCGCAATTAACCGGACTTGAGAATTGTCGGTCTCGGCTTGCGTGCAGTTCTGGTCGCACGTCCGCATTCAGGCTCTGTCTTACGGTCGAGTTTGCCATTTTGTGCTCTCTTTCGAGCTTGGAAAATTAAACTGGCACGTTTTTATTTCAGAGGGCACTGTGGTTCACTTTGTGAAGGGAACCGTGTTCAGGTACCAGTGCTTTAACAAGGTGAGAACCATTAATGAGTCACTGATCCCACGGTCGTTCAAATATTGTTTTAGGGTAAAGGGTCTCGTTTAGACCGTAAAGGAATACAATCCAGCCCGGTTATATCGCACTCGGGTATTTCGAATTATTGTTTATATCAAACAATCCAAACATCCCCTTCAAAATCAGGCGTAAAAGTATCGAAGTGTTGTCTTCCTGTATCCAACTCCCATGGCAGGGACACTCGATATAGCGAACGAATCCCGACCACCCATAGCTTTTCCCGTGATCCGATTGCGCCGGTGGCAAGCACATCGCTTGCATTGCGTGGCTGGCAGACCGCCAAGCCAGCATACGCGCATGGGGATACGCAGCAAAAGAACGGTTGTGAAAAAGAGACACAATGAACCTTAAAAATAAAAAGTGAAGGTTGGCAAAAGCAAGGGTAAGGGAACGCGCGCGTGCGTGTAGGGAGAGCAGGGAGTGTCCGCTGTTGGAACGATAGCCCGCGCCCTTTTCCCGAACACTGCTGATGCTGCGCGACTCCCTAGCCCCAGAATATAAGCAAAAAGAAAGTCTTCAGCAAGTTGAGTGTGTCGACAACTGTTGTGCAATCGCACTTTGAACGCCTTATCTTTGTTTACCTTTTTCTTTTGCTGTTATTGCTTTGCCCATTTTTTTTACAGCGAAGCTGTTTGGCGAGGGTTCTGTGGATTATTCGTGCACGTGACCGAAAACTATGTTCGCACCGCACCCACGCGCCACACGTGCCGGCGTCTGCAGCAGTAACTGTTCTAAAGCAAAAGCCTAAAACAAATGGCGTCTTGCACGCGTGTTCGTCAGCGCTTTATTTTAGTTATTTACTTTGAATCTTTTATACGGGAAGGCGTGTGGCGCGTGAAACACCATTCCCCGCATTGTCGTTGAAGGTGGCAGGCGGCATGTGTGTGCGTACCTTTCGTCAAGATGACCACCGATCGAGGCGATAAATGTGTTTGTATCTTTGGTCAAAATTCTGTCGCGTCTGTGTTGTGTGCTAAACAGCTTTGCTGGTCATCCACCTGCACAGAGTGAAGGTGCTCCCAATCTTTTTTTTTTTTTCAGTTTAGTGAGCCTTCTTTTTTGTCGCTTGCTTAACTTTTTTTCATAGATCAAGAAAGTTTTTTGTGCGTCTTGCTTTTCCATCTTTTCTTTATTTTTTATTTTATTTTTTGTGTTTCATTGTTTATGCTGTGTGGAGGTCCCGGCCAGGGGCACGTGTAAGCGTGGCAGTATTTGCAGTCTCCACCAACTATGCTCTACTGTATTAATGCGAAAGCATTAACTGTCCCATGGAGCGAACCAACGTCATCAGCTTTGGAACCACGCCAAATGTTGGCCAAACGGCACCTAAAATCCCCTTTCCCAATGGAGCAAAGTGAAGCCGATTCCTGATGGATTATGCTCCCATTGGCTGTCGCACGGTGTAGTTCCAAGGAACGCCACCAGAGAAGCCCTGTCTATGGCGGTGGAGCGCACGCAGCGGCCCAGCGGCCTGCAAGAGCGGTGCAACGATGCGGGCACCGTGAAAGGCGAATCTGCCGCATCGGCGATATCAGTTCTCGTGACTGAGTATGTAATGCATTCTCGCGTGGTTATCGCGCCCTAAAGCGCGAATCTGCTGAGTCTATGTTCTGCGGTATCCTTTTGTGTGATGGGATATTTTGTAGCAAATTCTCGTGCGTTTCTCCGACTGTGGAACGCAAATTCGCCATGTCTGTCGTGATCTGTGGTATCAGTTCTTGTTTCACGTGGTTTGTAGCGGGTGTCCCGGTACTTATCACTAATTTTTGGTAAAATTTTGCTGCCGCACCCTTAAAGATTTCTTGCCCCATATTTTTCACCATTTCTCTTTATTTTGGGTAGGCGTCCTTACGATTTTACGGTAGTTTCGATTTGGTCTTTTTGCTTGAGAAAGAAACTACCGTAAAATCCCGTAAGGGCGCCCTCCCCCGAGAGATCGCCCATCCTGTTTTTCTGGCTAAATATCTGAACAAAAAAAATTCCGAAACATCGCCCACCCCCGATGTCCGACGGGAATCGTGCATCAACGGCGCGATCGGCGGTACTGGTGTGTCCGAGAAGAGAGTTCATAGCGGGTTCCTGCGTTTTTGTCTGCGATCTGCGCACAATATCGGCTCGCGTAACACGCTAGTTGTTTCCGCGTGTGTATTGCATCGTGAAATGCGAATCTGCTGCGCTCGCGATTCGCGGTATCCGTTCCTGAGTTCGTGGCGGATTCCCGTGTTTTCGTCCGCGATCTGCGCGAGCGATATCGGTTTCCGTGACAGGCAAAATTGTAGCGGGTTCCCGCATCTTTACTGAACCATGAAACATGAGTCTGCTGCTTCCGCGATCTGCGGTATCCGTTCCCGTGAGTTGCGAGTTCTCGGCGGGTTTCCGCGAGTCCTTCGCACCGTGAAACGCGAATCTGCTGCGTCGGCCACTTGCAGTATCCTTTCCCGTGACACAGGAGTTTGTAGCGAATTCCCGCGTATTTATCGCATCGTGAAACGCGAATTTGCCGTGTCCGCGATCTGCGGTATCAGTTCCCGCGTCACGTGGTTTGTAGCGAGTGCCCAGGCGCTTATCATTAATTTTTAATAAAGTTTTGCTGTGGCATCCCCAAAGATAGCGCACCCCATGTTTTTCACCATTTATCTCTTCATTTTGGGTAGGCGGTCCTTACAGGAGTTTACGGTATGCGGTTTTGAAGTAAAAAATTTATTGGCTAGTATCCTGACACAATCAATTGCCCCGCATAAAAAAAAAATTATTTTTGTTTTTGGCGCGTTAGCGGCTCGTCAAGGGCCAAAGCTGCTTCTAGAGCTTTTTTTCATATAACTCGAAATTCAATTAAAATGAAATTTACCTAGCTTATCTGCCACTACAATTTGGCTACAAATATGTAATTGGTTTTGATGTAGCCTAATTAGTTTTGATAATATTGAAAATTTTATTTGCAAATATGGGAAATATTAAGACAAATTCAAATACTGAAATCAGAAAATAAACATATATCAGTAAACTACTAAAAGGTTTGGAATCCCGTAAGGCACAGCTGAAAGCTCTAGGATGATTTATAGGCTTTTTAGGACACTTGAGTTTTCCGATTTGACAATGATTTATTTCAGGACGCCTAAAAGGCACCTAAAAAAAGCCTGACGCAACATTTAATATATTTATATGCCTTATGGCATATGTCACGCATACACCTAGCAGAGAAAGAAAAAATGGTGAAGATTCGACGTATGCAAGTGGAGGTATGGCTTCCACAAAATAGCAAAGTGTGTAAATAGTTCAGTCGGAAATAATAGCAAAAAAACATCCACAGACCCATTTTACTTTGTTTCCAATACAATAATATAAGATACTTATTTTGCGACTATCCTTCGGCACAAAATGATAAGTGCCTGCCAATCTTCAGAAACATGTTTTTTTTGCGTATTTTTGCCTCGAAGAGCAGTCTCTTCCCTTAATGTACTCCTACATGGTACTGCAGCATCCTCGGATATGATTCTGGTGAAGGAAGGTAACTAGATGTTAGATAACAGTTGAGGAGGCAGCTTATCCCGGATATATTTAAGGAGGAGTCGTACGCGATACTTTGTAGGGGCAAAAACTCGATAAGCGTGTTGCCCGTCTGATAGATTGATGGGTCCTTAGAGTTGACCATGTTTTTGCAGAGGAGAAAGACGATCAGCGTGAGCCACACGTACTACGCCCACCGAACCATTCCGTCCCTGCTCGTCCAAAACATCAAGATCGTCAACCCCTTGGTGAGCACTTGGCACGTCAACAACATTCAGTCGCATCGAGTAAAGGGTCGAGGAACAGCTGGTATGATGCATGTACTACCAGTTATGCTGTGGGGGGTTATTGTAATAGACCGATCTCACCAGGAGTTGTGCAACTATGCCGCGCTGCAGTCTGGTACCTATAGTTCTCCCCAGCTTTCTGGCTGCGTCAATACGCGTTGTACAACCTGTGTTGGGAAAGTTTTGGGTTAGCGAGAGACATTTAATCTAGGGGTGTGCAAATACTTGAATATACGAATCGAATAGCAAGTTCCCGAATAATTCGATTCGCGAACCAAATTTCTAGTATTCGGTCACTCGAATATTAAATATATGCGGCCAAAGACGCGCGGTCAACGCGGAACTGACAAAGGAGCCGTTTTTTCTCCCGATATTATCGCCGTGATGTTAGACAGATCATGTGAGAAACACCTCTTGGTCCTACCATTCCATAAAAATTGAACGCGCAGTTTAGAAAAAAGAAAAGTGACGAACGCCACAAACTTTATAGCACGCGGATTCAATCGCGATCGTGACATAATCTAACCTCGAATCACGACCGAAACATCCCATTTGCGCCACTTGCAGAGAGGAATTGTTGGGAGGCCGGAATTCCACGCCGTGCCCAATTCTTTTTACCAGTAAAGCACCTCGTTTCAAATTGAAGCGTCGATGTAGAACACACTTGCCACACTCCCAGAAATCGGGGACTGCAAGATCACAATAAGAAAACCACGTTAACCACGCCGATGAAACCAGCCGAGTTGTCGTCGTCATTCTTTCGGAACTGCAAGCCGCAAGTTCAGATTCAGAACGATTACAGTGTTGCCAGATGGTCCCACCAAAAAACCGCCAAACGACTGGGAGGAATAGCCCAAATATAGCCAGTAAAAATATTATAGCCCAAAATAGCCAAGACTAAAAACAATGATCTTTAAGCCTTATATTGACAATTTCTCACACTCGTACAAGACACGTTACAATCTCTGTTTCAACCCTCTGATCCACCACATCTTGTGTTTATTATGATACTTGCGAATTAAAAAAGGAAAAGAAAAAAAGCTTCGGAAGGATGAAAGTTTGTACATCACTGACGCTTCCTACGTAGGTTTTCAGAAGTACAAAACACACACAGAGACAGCTTTATTGGGAAGCCTGGGAGATATGATCATTCAGTAAAAGAACAAAATACAGAAGCAGAGCAGTCAGAACATTGGGTGTTTCAAACCAGAACCTCAATATCTCAGGTCCTTACCAACATCCCACCCGTCTCTTTTTCTTAGCAAAGAATATAAGTGTCACCCATTCCAGTTAACGCTATTTCTGATTGTGTTGTCTTTTGTTGGGGTGGGCAACGACTGGAAGGTGAAACTGCGGACTTCTCATTTTTACAAACTTGGGTGCTTAAGGATTCTCACAATGGGTACCAAAGCAGCATTTGGAGAGTTCAGTCAACGTCCGGGCGGAGTCATATGCGTCCGGGTTGAAGATGCGCTACCGGGCCTGTGGTAATGGTGCAATCTATTTGGTTTGCTCCACTGCGCTGTAGGGAGACCGCTTGAACTCTGCAAGCATTGCTTCACTGCACATTGAGAAAACCCCGAAGTTTGTAGAAGTTTGAAGCCTTTCTCTTTCCTCTCTCTCCTTTCAACTAGCCAAAAGAGAAAAAAAATTGCTGTGGCTTAGCTCGGCTATGCCAGGATATACGTAGCGTGAGCTTATGCGCACAAAATGAGAGGCGCTATCAAGCGGCTCCGGTGCAACGTCAGACTTGGCTACTGCGCAACGGAGGCGCACAGCTGGGTACGCGGCGGTGCCAGTGCGTCTGCCGCGGCTATGACGTCACTCCTCTGGAATGCGCAGACCGGCGAGGCGGGCGATGCGGCGGCAGCTGCGCGTGGCTCTCATAATGAGCCGTGCTCATTATGCGAAGCGCGCGGAGCCGCCGTGCGCTTATTATGCGGAGCGCGCTGCGCCGCCGCCGCCACGCGCTCCGCATAATGAGCACGGCTCGCATAATGAGCACGGCTCATTATGAGGGCCACGCGAAACTGCTCAACCTCATCCAGTGTAGCTAACGCTACAAAAAAATTTTTTCGAAACTGATTAAAAGTTTGAAGATTAACTATCCGAACCTTAAAGTTCGGCATCGAACCTGAGGTTCGACAAAAGTTCGCCGCATTCTTAGAAATAGCCCAAAATAGCCACATAGCCAACCACAAAATTTTGACGCCAAACAGAAAAAAAAGTAGCCCAATTGGGCTATATATAGCCCAATCTGACAACACTGGGAACGAAACATGACGGAAAAAGAGTGTGCCTAGATTCGATAAAAACAAAACAGCGCAAAGACAAGAACGAAGTAGAAGAAACCACAGGACACAGCGCTGTGTCCTGCGGTTTCTTCTACTTCGTCCTTGTCTTTGCGCTGTTTTGTTTTTATCATGTCTACTTACCAGCTAGCCCAAACTTCTACGTTAATCAACTACATTGCCTAGATTTGAGAGTGTTTCCAACCGTTCGATCGCCGCGTTTGAAATAAGAACTGCGAGAAGGCGACGAAAAGACAAAAGCGTCGATCGGGCAGTATTTGGGGCAGGCGTCGCTGCTCTTCCGTTTGCTTGCCTTCTTTCCACGCGACAATCATAACACATGCGCACTTCTGACCAATCTCTGGAACTAACTCGCCCCCACCAAAGGAGTGGCCAACATGTTCCGGCTTTCCGCTACTACTACTCTGACCAATCTGTGCAGGAGCCGTCTCCATTGTTTCAGTTTCACTGGCTCCCTCTTTTAAATCTAAGCTCTCTAAAACAGGATAGATGGACGAAGGAATGGATGCGTAGCGGCTATTGGACGGTGACTTGCGCCACCTAACCACACATTCTTTTTTTTACTTCAAATTATATTGTTTAAGCCTGTTTATTCAGACTTAACCAAATATAAAATAAAATCCCAAGGATGCCCGTTTTCGCCCTTAAAATTGAAACCAAACATAGCAAAATGCCCCTTTTCTGAGATATACAGATATAAAAAAGCACTGTGTCGCGGTGTTAGGTCGTGCTTTTAACGAGAAAGAAAAAAGGAATGCGTGGCTGTAACTTTGGGTCTTTTGTGACGCTTAGGGTAGATAGATTAAGTTTGCGCCATAAAATTGGATCTTTAGTGCCCCACCTCCATCACCAGCTGCTTTTCTTTTTTGTTCTTTTTTTTTGCACCAGAATTTTTATATATTTTAGCTTTTGTTTTGTACGAGATGCACATTCTGCACCAGGCGCATACTCTGCACATATAATATACTCATTCGCAGCACACTTTGAAAAATTCCTACAAATAAAATCACTATTCAGTATTCGATCCAATATTCTGCTTTTTTTTTTAATTCAATTCGGTATTCGATTTGAAAACTACTATTCGGTATTCGCACACCCCTAATTTAATCGGGTGTTTACTCACGGCTGTCAGTGGGTGGCTTCAAAAGGTGCTACAATAACAGCACCAGGCAAAAAGGCGTGGGATTTTGTTTTCCCGAAAGAAAGCAGCCTCCGAAAAGAGTGGTAAAAGAAAGGTAAATAGATCCAGGTAAATAGAGCTGCTATATAATTTGTATCCACCCCATTGCACGATAGCCAAAGAGTAAGATTACAGGGCATTGTAGGGCGTGCCAAGGTGTTCTGCACATTGGAATCTCCCCGAGCACTCTCTGTAACGGTTTATCTCATTCGGGACCTCCGCACTGCTTTGCAGCGGCCGTTTTAGGGGCGAAGCTCCTTAGGGGCTAGCCATGTCCGTCCGCCGTTCGCCGTAGGCCCGGCGTCGGGTGCTCGTGCTTCTGCTCGTGAGATCACGTGCTCACGAGCACGTGAGCACATGCTCACGTGCTCGTGTAGGGAAAAAAAAAAAATTGGGAAAAAAAAGATGAAAAAAATTATGAAAAAAGAAAAAGAAGAAAAAAAAGAGTAGGGGGTTCCGAGATGCCATCCCATCTGTCTGCTTAGAAAAAGAAGAAAACCACACATTCTCCTACTGACATGAATGAAAAGGCTCAAAGAAAAAGAAAAAAAAGAGTAGGGGGTTCTGAGATGCCATCCCATCTGTCTGCTTAAAAAAAGAAAAAGAAGAAAACCACACATTCTCCTACTGACATGAATGAAAAGGCTCAAGAAAAAGAAGAAAAAAAAGAGTAGGGGGTTCTGAGATGCCATCCCATCTGTCTGCTTAAAAAAAGAAAAAGAAGAAAAACCACACATTCTCCTACTGACATGAATGAAAAGACTCAAAGAAAAAGAAGAAAAAAAAAGAGTAGGGGGTGCTGAGATGCCATCCCATCTGTCTGCTTAAAAAAAGAAAAAAAAGAAAACCACACATTCTCCTACTGACATGAATGAAAAGGCTCAAAGAAAAAGAAAAAAAAGAGTAGGGGGTTCTGAGATGCCATCCCATCTGTCTGCTTAAAAAAAGAAAAAGAAGAAAACCACACATTCTCCGACTGACATGAATGAAAAGGCTCAAAGAAAAAGAAGAAAAAAAGAGTAGGGGGTTCTGAGATGCCATCCCATCTGTCTTGCTCAATGTATATTGGTGGTTATAACTGTTATTGTGACATGTTTCAAGCTCAGCTGTGCTTTAAAAGGTCGGGACAATCACTAAGAAAAGAGCAGCGATTCCCAGTATGCATCACTTGAATTGAAACAACTTTTTCGAAAGCAGTCTATTTTTTCAAACAAAAGAAAACAAAAATGCGGTATCATGCCGCATCTTAATTTTGTCTGGCGTTACTGATCCGTTCTGCATTAACACCAATCGAGACCGCAGGAAAAGGCGGCCACCGTCGTTGCGGCTGTGAGTGTTCGAAGCTAGCGCAAACAAAATAAAATTGAACGGAAGTTGTACACGAAAACCCATCTCCACCTAAAGTTTTTAGGTATCTGGCATGGTGGCTTCTTTCTGACAGATGCGAGTTCTTATGGCACGTCAGGCATGGTCTTTTAGATTGTTTCTTGTTTGTGTGCAGGCATCTGCCTGCATTTCATCTGCATTTGAGAAAAATGATAGCCAGCTAGAATGAAATGACTTTAAGAAAACTATCGCTTCTTCAGAAAGTTTATTTCGCTCTTCTTACTTTATTGTCGATTAAACGTTATGCACAAACTTGAGCACTACTAAGCTCAGTTTTCCTTCGACGCACTTGATACTGCTCCGCGGTGCTACACGGACCCGATGTTCCCTCAAATTTTCGTATTCTTTGCCATTAAACTAGACGTTCACTTGTCTCCAAGTTCATTCCGACATCCGAGCAGCCCAAGTGCTCGAGTAGTGGCGTCATTGTTTTTCTTGCGGTCGCGGTGGGACCACCACGTGAACGCTGTGGGTTCATGCATTCATGAAGACGACGGAGCAGACAACGATGAAGCAGACAAAGCGATTCTAAAGCGATTAGACGAATGCAACTGCTTTTCTCTGCTTGCCGACATACTGAAACATCACAAACAACGCAATCTTACGAAGCACAGACATGCGGGAGAATCCAAATTAAATCAATACCGGAGCATTCCAAATGACGATGGACTATCGCGGAAAAATGAAATGGGAACAGAGGAGCTCGTGGTACAGGCTGCGCCGCCTGGAAGGGAACCTAGGGACGAGCGTGCGTGGCCTACTCCGATGTGTTTATGCCCTTCGCACGGCGTTCCCCAATCTTCGGCAGTGCGCCTCTTAGTGCGCTGAAAGCTATCACCGCTATCTTTGCTTGCTCGGCGCGTGTGGCGCGAGGAAGCTCGCCGCTAGTAGCAGCTAAAACGCGCGCTCCTTTTCTTTCTTTTTTTTTTTCGTTGGGGGGGGGGGGGGGGGGGGTTAGTTCAGCGTGCGCTTTAGCTGCTACTAGCGGCGAGCTTCCTCGCGCCACACGCGCCGAGCGAGCAAAGATAGCGGTGATAGCTTTCAGCGCACTAAGAGGCGGATACCTATGGGCGAGGGCGGGCACCCTCGTCCATAGGTTCCCTTCCAGGCGGCGCAGCCTGTACCGCAAACCACGCGCTCCTTTGTTCGCATTTAATTTTTCCCCGCTAGTACACTGATGTATACGCACCACAGCCCTTTGCAGCCGGGAAGCCGGAGAGCAATGACTACAAGTGGCATGGCGGCGGTACCACTTACGGAATGCGCGCGCCTGCACAGTTTGCTTGGTGACATCGGTCTATTGGTGCGCAGAAATTCATGCGGTAGTTGGCCGTGTGGTGCAGAAAAATGTACATTACGTGCAATGAGTGTGGCATTGTTAATGTTGTTTTAGTTTACTCCGATATTTTATTGATGTGGGCTCATCGTTGCTGGAGATCAATATGAGAATCTAGATAGATGTTTCACGTGCATCGGACCAAGTTTTGGTTCCTATCAAATGTTAAATTAGTGTCTGTTCGAAAGGCTATTACGATTCAATAGCGTGTGGTCTTTGGCAAACCATTTGATGTTGAACCTGCGTTACGGGCGCCACAATATTGGTGTCATTGAATCGAGGCTAGTGGTGTGCAAAGTGTGGGAGTCAGCTCTCAGGGAGAATTATTGCAGAAGTGTAGTAAGCTGGGCGAGCTGGTACAATCACATGGTGTGCACTGTACTGTTCACCAAAGAAATTATTTTTCTTCTATCTCTGGGCTCACTCTACAAGCTCTGTGATGCTTGCCGGCTGAGGGCGGCGCTAGGAATAAAACAAACAGTTTGAGCACCGTAGAGCTTGGACATCAATTGCCACAAACTGGCGATCCGGAATCCCAAGGCCCCCCGCCGCCTCCTACAGCAACCACAGCCAGCATGCAGAACGGAAGGCAGTGCTGCTTGGCGAGGGCGCACCTCTCGGTTCTCTCGACGCTGCCCTTGTGGCCATCCAGCTCCGCCCTTTTGGCAGAGTCTGGATAACGCAAGTCGAGGCTCAAGGCCCGTTCACACTCTTGCGACCTCTTAAACCTGGGTTCCTTAAAACTTGTTAAACCAGAGGACACACTGGCATTGTGGCGCCATCTATGCGGGGACCCTGGAACTGCATTTCACAAGAGCGAAGGTTTTGCGGGATTTCCGAGGTCAAATGTGCGTAATACCCATAGAAATGCTCGTTTATAACATTGACAAAAGTTTTTCGAGCCAAGAAAGAAAGGATAATGCGCGAGAGAAATAAAAAAATATGCCGGACCGCCGAGTTTACACTGCTACCCAATAGATGGCGCCAGTGTGTCCTCTGGTTTAAGAAGTTTTAAGCAACCCAGGTTTAAGAGGTCGCAATGAGTGTGAACGGGCCTTCAGTTTCACTTTCACCGTATGGCATCCCAGCCTCCTCGGTTCTACCACGGCGTCGCTTCTCCGGCCGTTACGGACAAGCTGGATGACCTTTTGCTTCGGCCTCCCCCTGAGGACGCCTACGACCTCTTTAGACGCGTCCTCCTCGGGCGGACGACGGAGTGCACGAGGATCCTGCAGGTGCTCACAGCCCAGGAGCTTGGAGATTGCCGCCCATCTCAACTTCTTCGCCAGATGTGGCTCCTATTGTGCAGAAGCTATTCCTACAGAAACTTCCACGAGGAATACGCATGGTTCTGGCAGCAGCGGACGACGTGCTGCTAGTCCGTCTGGCGATGCTGATGGACCGCTGAGTACGCTTCGCCGTCCATTACGACGGTCGCACCGCCACCCACCTAGAACCTTTGCAAGACTCGTGCATGGAACAGCTATCCTGCGCTGTTGCCGGTGTGAGGCTGTCGCGCGAGACATCTTTCTGACGAACGAGGCGAGATACGTCTCGGACCCGTCCATCCCTCACGACACGCCTTACGGTCGGCCGACAGATCGCTGTGCTGGTACCACTGGCAGTATGCAGAACATGCCCCGCTGCCAACAACCATGTTCCTAATCGGGAAACACCACAGCCCATCACTAACGGCGGCGAGTGACTTCGGCCATCACCTGAGCCACTTGTTCTACGTCGTTGATAAGATGTCTGGCCAACAATTTTAGGGGCGAAGCTCCTTAGGGGCTAGCCATGTCCGTATGTCCGTCCACCGTCCGCCGTAGGCCGGCGTCGGGTGCTCGTGCTTCTGCTCGTGAGATACCATCCCATCTGTCTGCTTAAAAAAAGAAAAAGAAGAAAACCACACATTCTCCTACTGACATGAATGAAAAGGCTCAAAGAAAAAGAAGAAAAAAAAAGAGTAGGGGGTTCTGAGATGCCATCCCATCTGTCTGCTTAAAAAAAAAGAAAAAGAAGAAAACGACACATTCTCCTACTGACATGAATGAAAAGGCTCAAAGAAAAACAAGAAAAAAAGAGTAGGGGGTTCCGAGATGCCATCCCATCTGTCTGCTTAAAGAAGAAAACGACACATTCTCCTACTGACATGAATGAAAAGGCTCAAAGAAAAAGAAGAGAAAAAAGAGTAGGGGGTTCTGAGATGCCATCCCATCTGTCTGCTTAAAAAAAGAAAAAGAAGAAAACCACACATTCTCCTACTGCCATGAATGAAAAGGACCGAAAAGCTCGGCATGCAGCGCCTCAGCGTCCACGTAGACAGCAAGCTGCTCCGGAGACCAGGGCGCGAGAAGCTGCTGCACAGCGTCAAAAACACCAAGCGGACCCAGAGTTGAGATCTCGGGAAGCGGCGGCAAAGCGTCAACGCCGACAGCAAGCAGCATGACCAAAATCACTATCATCAGCACCACCCGAGCTTCGCCCCAATCAACATCATTCACCACGTGGAGATGCGGTCATTTTTTTTTTGGTGGACACGGGGCTGAGGTTAGCGTCCTGCCAGCGTCACGACTAGGACCGTCGGGTGGCGCAGCACACCAGACCCCTACGAGCAGTCAACGGCTCCGCCGTCACCACTTTTGGCTAGCCATTTCTTACCGTCGACATGGACGGCAACGACTTTTCCGCCGGGTTTGTTTATTGTTGCGGATCTTCGAGAGGGGGGAGCGGACTTCCTGGCAAACTTTGGCTTGGCCGTCGACATGCGTGGCAGAAGCCTCACCGACGCTACGACGGCGTTCCTGTTCACGGTATCTCAGCCGGGAAGCCGGAGAGCAATGACTACAAGTAGCATGGCGGCGGTACCACTTACGGAATGCGCGCGCCTGCACAGTTTGCTTGGTGACATCGGTCTATTGGTGCGCAGAAATTCATGCGGTAGTTGGCCGTGTGGTGCAGAAAAATGTACATTACGTGCAATGAGTGTGGCATTGTTAATGTTGTTTTAGTTTACTCCGATATTTTATTGATGTGGGCTCATCGTTGCTGGAGATCAATTAGAGAATCTAGATAGATGTTTCACGTGCCTCGGACCAAGTTTTGGTTCCTATCAAATGTTAAATTAGTGTCTGTTCGAAAGGCTATTACGATTCAATAGCGTGTTGTCTTTGGCAAACCATTTGATGTTGAACCTGCGTTACGGGCGCCACAATTTTGGTGTCATTGAATCGAGGCTAGTGGTGTGCAAAGTGTGGGAGTCAGCCCTCGGGGAGAATTATTGCAGAAGTGTGATAAGCTGGGCGAGTTGGTACGATCACATGGTGTGCACTGTACTGTTCACCAAAGAAATTAGTTTTCTTCTATCTCGGAGCTCACTCTACGAGCTTTGTGATGCTCACCGGTTGAGGGCGGCGCTAGGCATAAAAATAACAGTTTGAGCACCTTGGAGCTTGGACGTCAATTTCCACAAACTGGCAATTCGGAATCCCAGAGCCCACCGCCACCTCGTGCAGCAACCACAGCCAACATGCAGGACGTAAGGCAGTGCTGCTACCAGCGACGGCGCACCTCTCGGTTCTCTCGACGCTTCCCTCGTGGCCATCCAGCTCCGCCCTTTTGGCCGAGTCTGGATAACGCAAGTCGAGGCTCAGTTTCACCTTCACCATATAACATCCCAGCCTTCTTGGTTCTACCATGACGTCGCTTCTCCGGCCGTCGCCGACAAGCTGGATGACATTTTGCTTCGGCCTCCCCCTGAGGACGCCTAAAACCTCTTTAGACGCGTCCTCCTCGGGCGGACGACGGAGTGCATGAGGATCCTGCAGGTGTTCACAGCCCAGGAGCTTGGAGATTGCTGCCCATCTCAACTTCTTCGCCAGATGCGGCCCCTATTGTGCAGAAGCTATTCCTACAGAAACTTCCACGAGGAATACGCATGGTTCTGGCAGCAGCGGACGACAGGCTGCTAGTTTGTCTGGCGATGCTCGTGGACCGCTGAGTATGCATCGCGACTGTCGCATTGCCGCCCGCCTGGAACCTTTGCAAGACTCGCGCACGGAACAGCTATCCTGCGCTGTTGCCGGTGTGAGCCATGGTGTAACATCATCGGGCATCCTACCACTCTGAGAAAAAGTTTGGGCAATCCGCGAGTTCCCTCAACATATGATGCTTCGCAAGTTTCTCGGGCTTCCACCATAGATTTATTAACCAGTACGCCAAAATTCTACAGCCCGTGACAGACCTGCTGAAGACCAAGAAAAGGCCATTATCGTCACTTTAATGGACAGATGAAATTGGGTCAGCTTTTTTTGCCATGAAAGAAGCCTTTTCCAACGCAACCCTGCTTGTTTTCTAGTGCAGCTCTAGGTTCTGTACGACAGCAGCTTCTCGACGGCAAGTGGTGGACGTTTCTCCTCGGAGAAACTGTGGAGACGTGATATGATACGTTGGGACGTGAACTCCTTACCATCTAGCTTGCCGTAAGGAAGGTCACGAGTTCCATGTCGTGACAAACCCCTTGGTGGCAATCACACTGCCTGCTGCTCCCGAGAAATCCGAAAAGCCTCGCAGGATCTCCGTCGTGTCGAGGGAACTCGGGAGCGGATGCTCTTTTTCGTCTCGAAGCTCTCGCGGCGCTCTCTGGAGGCGTAGACTTAGAGCAAGGTTGCTGCCTCGCAACGAGACGACCCCGAGTCGATTAACCATCTTGAGGCGCTGGAGTCTTTGGTGTTGAAGCAGATTCCCCTCCCTCGCTGCACCGGTACCATCCTCCGCGACGTGACCGTGGGACATCCTCGACCTTTCATCCAGCTGGCACTTTGTCCGCAGGTTTTCGACCACCTCCGCTACATTAGCCACCCGAACATCCGAGCCATGCGGCGACTGGATGTCCATCCACGGTGACTGCGGACTATGGACCGGGGGTGCCAATTTGAATGCTCGTTGTTTGCTGCCTTAGCCCAGCTCATCGGCACGGTAGAAAGGTTGCACCGACAGCTTGAGGCAGCAATCACTGCACGAGACGGACGACTTAATTGGGACCGTCATCTCCCATTCGTCCTCCTCGGCATATGATCTGCTTTCAAGCAAGACCTGGAATGCACTTATTTCGGCGGAATTGGTGTATGGCTTGTCACTCCGGTTTCCTGGAGAGACGTCACCAAAAGTGCCCCAACGGTTCCACACTAAGCGTGCTTAGACGACTTAAGGCGGTTCATTCAAGAACTGCAGCCTAGACCACCTCGGATGCCCCGTTCTCAGAAGGTCTTCGTTGGTCAAGAACTGAAAACTTGCACGCATGCATTCGTCCCAAAAGAATTTAAGAAGATTCTCGCGCCGCCATACGATGGACCTATTAAGATACTTGGACCACCGAGAAAACCATGACTCTTGACATTCACGGACACCAAGAAACCATTGCAATGCATTAAAACTTGGCGCTAGTTGGTCCATTACTGAATGGACACCAAGAAACCATCGCAATAGACCCTTTCCGGAATTCAGTGCCATCTGGTGACTCAAATGGCAGTTTATCTTTTACTATACTAATGACGGCAATGAACCTGTGGTCTGCAGTATTTAATGGGGCATCGTCACTTTTAAAGGTCAACGGTAAACGAGAATGTGCACTTCACTACAATTATTTTTCAATCTCTTTTAGTGTCGATGGCGAAACAAATGCAGCCAGTCGGAAAAAAGCGCCAACCCACATAGACGCCTTGATAGAGTTCTGTACATCAAGGGGGTTTGAAGCCGAGTGTGTGCTACTAACAGATTGACTGGGACCGAGTTAGAAATGAACGCTTACGCAGCTCTTGCGTCCAATTCCTGCTCATGCCGCGCTAACATCTAGAATGTATAGGCCTCGAATCATCTGCTTAGGAGCCATCTTCAACTTCTTCCTTCATCAGTAAACAGAAGACCGCCATTAGTATAGCACATATGCCGTTTTCAGATGATGATGATAGTGATCATAGTGGCCAGACTGAATTCCGGAAAGGGTCTATAGACCGCACCAAACCCACACTTCAGGACTCAACTTGTCATCCTTCATACACGGAGCAACTTTCAGCTCTCCTGGGAACCAAGAAACCACCTGGAGAAAAACATGCTTTAGGGTCCACGTAACTTGACACATGGTTTTTGTTTTTTATATTGCCACCATTGGATCTACTACAATTCTCTTTTTATTTCCGCAATCCACGTTGCCAGGGGGTAGCTTCGTAAGGGATATATTTTTCTGAGCTCGCTGCACGAGTTCTGCGATGCGTGCCAGTTGAGGGTGGTGCGGGGAATAAATTTAACAGTTGGAGCCAGAACGCCGTGGAGCGTGGACGTCAACTCCCACACAATGAGATTTTTGATTGAAAGGTTCCTACTTTGTGTGGATTTTTCACATGGGGATTTTGTTTTTCAGAGTGACCCAATCACGTTTGGCGTCGAGCAGAAAGGTTCGACCACCGAAAACCTCCAGGCAAAGCCTCTTGGGTGCGTAAGCTCTTCCCAGCTGCTCGCGTTTGTTAGCCAATTCTATTCAGTTTTTCGAAAGACATTTTTTCACGCGGAAAAACCCCAGTGGTTGGGTTTTGATGATAGAGAAAAAGGCTCGAGGTACACCTAAGCACTTCTTACGAGTTGCGAATGTGAAAGCATGCACGCCGCTCTTGGCTCCCTTCTTTAATCTGCGGCGTAACAACGCTCTGACCTTGGGCGTGGAGCCGTGGAGCCGCTGCCTTGCGGACACGCAGCGCCATCGAGTGAGCGATCGTTCAAACTGTCGTGTGCCTTGCGGCGTTAGGAAGGAACAGACTAAGCAATGTAGTTCCAAGCAGAACAAACCCCTTGGTTTATTCCATGCGCCGTATATATTGCCACGTGCCGTACAACCAATAAGAGACGAGCAAACGCGGTGATCAGTGATAATGCAACAGTGTGATAACACAGTCAGGATGACACCACACAAACTGATGCGCAGTGGCCAATGGGAGCCTCGTCGACACGCGCCAGCCAATGGGACCGAAGCCAAAAATCCATCAGCTTAACTCCGCTGAAACTAGGTGTCGTTTTCGCGCTTCAAACTGATCACGTCGGCTCACTCCATGGGACAGTTAATGTTTTTGCATTAATAATTGGGAGTGCTGGTGCCTAACTGGAGTACAGTGCTGGCAAAATACCCAGCCTGAGAAGCATTGAATGTTTGAGAGCAAGAAGTTGTTTCTGCCATACGGTTTCCTTTTGCCGCTCGCACGACGCTCCGGCGGCCTCTGGATCTTAATTGTCCGGTCGAAACCGGAAGTACTTAAGTTTTTGCGCTGGTTTCGTCGTGGGGGCCTTCAAAACGTCATTTTTATTTTGATACGTGATCTCCCCTTATTAATTAAACCTGTCATGAGCGTATGTACAAAACATCACCCCGAATTTCGCTAGTGTCAATGGCTTACATCCGTAGCTGCCGCGCGACGTCGCAAAACCCAAAGGTTTGTCGGATGGTCGGGATAAGAAGCGTTTGATGGATGTCTTGTGTTTTGTTTCGAATTATATAGTCTCCTAGGCTGTACGCTACTGAAATACGTTCCTTTTAATGCAGTTCCCAAGCGTGTGCAAAAAAAGTCACTCCTTTTAGCAGGACATTACTCGAAAACAGCCATAAGCTTTGAGCAAACGTATGCCATTTCGCGCAAACACAACTACGACGGCCACCGATCCAACTAGGAGCGCTTGCAAAGCAACGGATGCAGATTTCGCCTCTGAAGCGGCACCTAGGTATACGAAGTGGCATCTGGGTGCACATATCGGTGAATCTACTGGATCGGTGATGAGGCTGTGGGCCGTCGGAAGCGATGTCCGCGGGTCAAAGGCAAACGGCGAATCGTTCCAATGCATGTCGTCACTTGATTTGGACGAGCTTAATGAATCGTAGCCACGCTCCTTTTTCACATGCGGGTCAAACAAAATCTGACTGCACGCGTGCTAAATACAACTTTTGGCATCGTTTCCAGATGGCCTAGCTGTTGGTTTTGCTGCATAATCAAACCGGTTGATCCGATTTGGGCGAGGAGTGGGTGGGCATAGTTGAATATCGTTGGCACAGCATCAAAACCTCAGCTTAGATTTCAGCTCGTAGCTCTCTTCTGTGAGATGATTGCTGCATAAGCGGAATCTCTAGCTTGATGGGAACCCAGTCCCTACGCACGGCGACCATCCATTTTGCTCGTTACTGCATGTCTCGCGGAAAAGTGAGCAACGTCACGTCTTGGCTCGCATGTGCTGCCCGGTAACTGTGGCACCCAACCGCGCAACAGAAATCTCACCCATCCACGAAACAAATCGAGCGCAACAACAAAAACTAAGCGCGCTGCGGCGTTTACTCGCAGGCAAACGACGAGGCGGAAATGCTCGCTTTGCATTGTGGGACGTCAGAGTTCCAATGTTGCTAACAAAAGGAGTGTTTACTGCTAGGATGCGATCGGAGCAGTATAAATTCAATTACTCATGCAGAGGGGCATATAAAATTCAGATATTGCACGTACAACGCGTCTCGAGGCAATAACAATGATATCAATTGTTTTCTCAAATGCAAAATTCGACCGGACAATCCCTTTAACTGGACGACCAGCTCGCTCCCCCTGAATCCGCATTTGATGTCAGAATCAGCAGGGCTCTGATTGCCACCACTGCCAGAGCATCAGACACGCGAGGTGGTTATGTACGACATGCACGGAACGTCTCATTTTGGAATTAACCGAAGCGTAAATGGACGGCAGCACCATCCAGTATGCCAGTGGTTCCGTGTTATGGACACATCGCAGCTGAGCGAAATTCAATGAGATATCTTGCGCTATAGGGACAGCATGGCACTGGTGCCATACGCTGGTACGAAGCGCAGCAGGTCGTCAGCACAGCTGCTGCTTCTCCGCCGCCGTCGGACGTTTCCGCGGTATCTCTAAAAAGAAGGGGACGCGCTGTCACTCACTGGCGTAGCAGGAGATGCGCAGAGTTTTCTATGGGCTCCAGCTTTACTAACTTTTATTTTGTCAGGATAGGCTCGCAGGGCAGAGTGGATGAAAAGAGAAAAGAAAAAGATGCAGTATGCCGTCTTAGACGATCACGACTTTAAAACACGACTTTGCTGATACTACGAATCTCGCCACACGCCTTTTCTACCATTGCAAAAGACAATGTAATCTTAGCAGAGATATAGCAACGTAGAAATATGATTTCATGATCACATAGAACTGCAATCGTTCAAGAATGCTAACACTAATAACTTCTCTCGGGTGATGAAAACGCACAAAAATTTGCATCCTTCATACGTGCCTCTGAATACAGCATGCACCAGTCATACCTTCAACTTGAACAGACGCATGGAATGCGCACAATAAGAAATCCGGGTGATGTTCGAGGACACAAATGCTAAGAAAGCACCGCTGTAGTCAAAGCAAACAAAGACGACGGCACGAGCGTTTCTGCTGTCAGGAGGGTGCCACTACAACATCGCCGCACAAGTAGAATGACCTTCCCTTCTAGGACGTGCTGGGTTATCATCGCGACACGCGAGGAGAATTCAGTCAAGGATAGCGCTCAACGTGGAGCGATGAGCTTCCACCACTCCGACCATCACCACCGACGCCATGTTGTTCAGCACACATGCGGCTATGCGCAGGCCCAGTCTGATCTTTCTCTTGCTTCCTTTACCATACGATAGATGGCGCATAGCTCCAAGCATTATAAAAATCTGCGATTTCCGTCACATCGCTAATTATTCGACAAAATGTGGGTCAGAATATTCTTTAACAAAACTTTGAAGAAACATTCGCCGGCTATTTATTGTTTATGATCGGGGTGCTGGGGAGTTAGGCTCTGATCCAATAGGCGACGTGGATTTGGCTGACGTGCCGTGGCACTGCTGATGCATCGCAGTGAAAAGGCAGAGAGCTTTCGAAGGAAAGAAGGTACAAAACGCTCCGCTTCTCTTTTAAAAGTTCTATAGCGAAAAGCTTTTTTGGCTCTCTTGTTTTGTGTTTTGGCTTTTTTTTCACGCCTTTTACGACGTGCGGTGGATGAAATTCGATTTCAAGATCGTTTCATGGTCCCTTTAATTGCTCATTTAGACTTTGTGGTTCGTGGGCAGATTTGTGCAGGCGGAAAGTGCATTTTGGAGCCAGTTACCACATACAAATTTTCAGCCAGCAACGAGTCGATTTCGCCACTCGGCTCCAAAATGCACTTTCCGCTTGCGCGGATCCCCCCGTGAATCCGCAAGTGTAAACGCACCATGAGAGTGAATTATCGATCGATCCGTCGATCCATCGGTTTCATTTATAGCCTCAAAGCCAACGGAGCACCAGACAAATAGCTGCTAGAGGCAGCTTGACATGGTCTGGGGACCGTCTCAAATTTGTCTGCGGGACAACCATTCAAAAATAGAAAATCAAACTACATATAAAAAACATACGCCGAGTAACTGAATAATAAATAATAAAATCCGAGGACACCTGAGCACTTCTTATGAGTTGTGGATGCGAAAGGATGAATGGCCAATTGAATGCCGCGGAGTGTTCCGCGGAGTTTTGCGGCCGCCAATGATGTAGATGCTTGAGGCGGCACCATGTTCGTTGCACCCAGAGGAGCAGAATCGGCCAAGCGCGCGCCACCGTGTTCCTTTTACCAGTGCTGGGGCCCGCAGCTCCATGGAGTGGCGTTCCTTGAAACTAGGGTGCATGCCAGGCAAGGGGAGTTTATTAATGCGAAAGCATTAACTGTCTCATGGAGCGAGCTGGCGTCATCAGCTTTGAAACCACGCCAAACAGCTCTTAAATCCTTCTCCAAGTCAAGCCAGTTCACATTCGCCGGTTAGCCACGGCATCTTTTACACCGCTTAGATCCCATTGGTTAGCGCTCGTCGACCAAGGTCCCATTCGCCGGACACTCAGCGCCATGGGGTGGCCAGTCGTTGAAACTGACGCTGTGCGTCAGTTTCAACGACGGGCCACCTTATGGCGTGTCCGTCAGCGCTAGAGTTTTTGTATAGGCTCCCTACGGGAGCCAGAGTTGCGCGTCTGTTTCCACGTGCCGCCGCGCCGCTATTCGCCGAGATCCGATCACTTGAGGAGCTGGATTAAGTGCTGTGCAGAAAAGTAGGCACTGCGTGCGCCCCGGTGTACGTTCCCCTGCTTTTGAGCGTGCTGCACGCCTCGAACGTGCCGCGCCACTATTTGCCGAATTCAGTCATGTGAGGAGCAGACCCCGACTGCCGTGCAGGAAAGCCGGCGCTATGGGGATGAACGCGCAACTCTGGCTCCCGTAGGGAGCCTTTACAGGAACTCTAGTCAGCGCCAGGTCAGCACCAGTCAGCGCGCCAACATGCGTGTAGCAAAAATGATGTACATGCTTTCGCATTCACAACTCATAAGAAGCGCTTAGGTGTACCTCAATCTTTTCTCCGTTTAGCTGCTATAGGCTTCGCTCCATGGGACCGGAAACTTTTAGTGCCGTTTGGCGTGGCTTCAAGAGCTGATTACGCCGGTTCGCTTCATGGGACAGTTAATACTTTCGCATTAAAATACTAAAGAGTCTAATACTTTCTACTTTTAACAGCATAATATGAAGCAGAACAAAATCCCATACACGCAACTTCAACAAAATAAGCAATAAACGAAGAGAAGATTATGTGAAACAAAGTTGTATACACAACAGCAACATAAAAAATGTAAAAGTATATAAAAAAGTACAACTATATACGAGATGAAAATTACACTGAACAAAAGTTGCACACTAACAACAATTCTAGCACCAATATACAAAATCCAGATAAATTTTTAAAAAGTAAGATAAAAAAAAAAAATTTGCTCCTTTTCTTTTTTTTTTTTTTTTTTTAATTAGAATTAATCTGGCAAAGCTATAAGTGACCATTTCCCAAAGAAAGTGCGTATCTTGAAAATACTGCGAAACCTGCCATCTAGCTCGGAACCGGAAGTGTTTAGGGGGCATACTAGAGCCACCATGTTTCAACTCGCAGAAGAAAGAGCCCCCGAGTTGCATAGCAGAGCTGTGCTGGAAGACAATTTTACTGGTACCAAAAAAACATGCCGGCGAGAGGTTTCGAATGAAAATAATAAATGAAATAATATTAATAAATAAAAAAGTAAAAGGTAAAAAATAAAATAATTACAAAATAATATTTAAAAAATCATGAGCCATTCCACTCTGTGAAGGCGCATAACCGGCGAAGCTGTTTAGCACACGACACAGACACGCCCCGAGGAGCCGGAGGAAACTAGACACATGCAAAAGGACCGCCACCCCGGGAGAGCGGAAGGAAGCTAGGCACGCAAGCGCTTGGAACGACAACAAAGAGGGACTGGTGCGAGCGTAGACATGGCCGACACGGGTCGCACAGCGGCAAATCTTTGACAAACCTTTATTATCTACCTGAGAGTCTACTGATATTGAAAATGGTGCCTATTGATAACTAATCTACCGAATAGACCTATCGGTAAATGACCCAAGCATCAAGGAGAATGCAGGGAATGGTGTTCCACGCACCGCACGTGCCGGCGTCTGCAGCAGTAACTGTTCCAAAGCAAGAGCCTAAAACAAATGGCATCTTGCACGCGCGTTTGTCAACGCTTTATTTTGGTTATTCACTACGAGTCTTTTATACGGGCAAGGCATGCATGTCCGGCGGTGGAACACCATTCCTTGAAGCAGGAACTGCAAGAAAACCATTGCCAAGATGCGGATGACTGCGGGAAAAAGAAAAATGACGGTTCTCAAAGACTGTTGTGCAAATTAATGGGGCATATTAGCTTTTGGTTTGGGTGACCGCAAGATTAGGGGCACGTGTAATTCAGTATTTTCTCATTCCAAGCTTCCACAACGCAGGGAGAAGGACACTTGTCGTCTTCTTTTCGAATGGGGAGGTAACCGGTGATGCTCTAGTCGGGTCACAATTTTCTGAAAAAAGTCTTCGCTATTTCGATAACCACCTTAGCGGTATTACGGACATTCTTCAAGTTGGCTTGGCTATGCCTCTATCCTGGGTTTAGTGTTCACTATAAAGATGATCTACCAGGTTCCATTCAAACTTCTATTCGGGTGCCCCCGGCAGAATGAAGCCCGATTTTTTCCCACTTTGCTATAGAAGGAAAAGGGAAGCGCATTTTCATGCCTCGGTCTAACGCTTGACTCTAGAGAGGTGAAGTACTGACGAGTTTCTTCTGGCCTCAGGATCAAGGACCGGTACGGCCAGGACAACATTGTCTGGCATGGGAAAGTGCCGGCAAGGGCATCCAAGGACAGCTTCGTCGTGTTTGCACTGGTCACCCCGAAGCTGCCAAACACCATCACGGTCGAAGCAAAGAGGTACGCAACAACGCTGCTTGTCCGCACAAGGACAGTTTCCCTCCGCGTTCCGATTGCCCTTAAAGGGGCCCTGCAATCATATTTAAGCGTCTACCTTTTTTGCGGTTTCCACGTCCCTCGGGGTTCGGGCAAGCCAGCGGGCACGGAGAGAGTAACTAAATATCAGTGCGTCGTATTTTAACCGGACGACGCGGAAACCTCCTCCACCTACGGGGGCGACCCGCGGTGGCGAAAGCGCGCGATATGTGACGTCTTTGGTCCTGGTCTTACCACTGGTCAGAGCTGCTAAAAGCTTCTTTTTAGTCTAAAGTACAAAATATAACTGGTGCGAACCGTTTCAATTATTTATCAGAGTAGTTTTTGTTCACTATTTTAGATCAGAAAAGAAACAAATGCAGTTTGGAAAGTACAGAAACAAGAAATGACCCGTCAACATACCTTTCACCAAGCGGTGGAAAAGGCGGCGCATACTAGAAAGGTGTAGTGGGATCAGGTGCCTGCGAGTGGCGAGCGTAGAAAGGTCCCGGATGTACGCGGCGGTGCAGCAGTCGTACGGACTGGAGGATCTGACCGGTTCCGAGTATTCCGAAGGCCTTCGACGAGCAACTTTGGCTTGCGGTTTGGCCTTTTGGCGGTATGGCAGCGCAAAGTGGCTCCCGTTCTGAACCGGTCTTTACCCCGTGTTTGCTGTCGTTTGTGGCCAATGAAGTGTTATGCCGAATTAGTCTTTAATCGCGCAGCAAGCGCAATGCGAGCCACCCTGGCTGCTCGCTTCATACAGCCTATCCAGAACATGCTTTAGTGGTGCCCTCTCGAGCCGTCGACGCGGAGTGCGGCAGCCGTGAGCGATCGCTGAGCTCACTACCCCTCGTCTAGTTCACGGCCACTCAAGCAACCAAGGACGTCATGAAGGAGGTTATTTTTTGCTTGTTTTTGTAATTTTAATTGCCTATAACTTTTAAAATAAAGCGAAATTCGAGAAAAGAAAAGTTTCATTAAGTTACTACTTTCAGTGCACTCAGGTTCGGTGCAAATTAAAAACCAGTAAAAAAAGTCCTTGCAGGGCCCCTTTAATGTAGCCGAGGCTGCAGCCACAACTCCTCCCTTGGAAGAACGTTTCCGAGGTCTCACGCTTGTAGCTCTGGATGGCTGAGGGATGAAACAGGTTTGAGGGCCATGCCATGGGAACAGATCCTCAAGTTAATGGGAGTTTTTTAATGCTTGCGTATATTTGGAAACCAACGTAGCACTTTGCACAGTGCAACAGAATTATGCGTTGAATTACAGTCTTAAAACTGGGAGAAGGATGTGTTGGGAGAGCGGATGGATCGCTTGCCGAGTGTCTTAAAGGGATGGTGAACCGAAATTTGGATCTCAGAAAACAATGCAGGAGCTGTAGGCGGACGTTACAATCCCTACAGCACTACTCGTCAGGCGATATCTCGAATGGACAACCATATTTTTTGAAAAAAAAAAAAGGTTGAGATTGAACGGGCTGATGAAATGCGTGACGTCAAGATATCTCATTTCCTCCTCTCTTCGCTTCGCCCCCTCAAGGCGGCGAGGTGGAGAAGACGTGAGGCCGTTCCCTCTCCTTCTCGGAGGAAAAAGACGTGAACATACCCGTAAATGTGTCTCCTTTTTTTGAAAAATACGGTCATCCGTTCGAGATATCGCTGTATGAATGATATTTTGGTGTTTATGGCATCCCGTTTCACGCTTTTGCCGCCGTGCTTTGTGGAATCCAGATTTCGGTTCAGCATCCCTTTAACGCACCACAGCTTGGAGCGTGTGGACCGAAACCCAGAGATTCTGGGTTCAGTCTCCACCTCTGCCTGTTTCTATCTGAATGAGCATGTGAGCATTGTATTGGCATGTAGCGCTACTGCACTGGCCGATGTACAGTTGAGACACCAGGCGCCCACTGAGGCTGACCAACGCTGTCTGAACACGTTTCTTATTTATTAGGAGAGGGTGCACCAAGTAAATATGTAATCGTGAGTAAAAATACACCGACGACTTATATCACGTGAGAAGAGAACGTGTGCAGGCACAAAAACAGGCACATATCCGTTGGCCATCAATTACCCGTGATCTATGGTTTCCACTAAAATTTGGACTTGGCACGCAGCAACACGTTGCGGCATATCGTGGATAGCCGAAGGACTACAGCTTCGGTTTCGTTTTGCGCTTTCTTCCAAGCTGGTGAACTGTCGAAAATAAATCTCCGCACGACGGTGGCACTTGTCAAACATGGCATCCTGCTGACATCGGGGACCGCTACAAGGGTAGCCTCAATCGTGCGACTTGACTGCTTTTGCTGCTTGGTTTTTGGATTACTGCAGCAGCGATAACTGGATGATATTGCATCATCTGACTTCATTTCCTACAGCGACTTTTCATCTCCGAGTCGGAGAATATTGGCAGGTGTTTGTTGGAACTTTTTGTGCTGTCCCAGGCCTGGACAGACATTTTGTGTGCCACAAACCATAAAAACACCAGCAGAGGAGAAGTTAGAGCAGTGCTATCGCCGTGTGCATGACCGAGAAGGAACACTTCTCCATACATCTAGAAGATTACGGTTTTTTCTTATCCCGCATGTAAAAGATAAGGAGGCCAGAATGACCTTGCCTAGTCAGTCTCGCCCTAACTCACTCGCAAAATTTCTAGGTCGACTGTTCGAGAGACTGAGTGAGCTAGGGCGAGGCTGACTAGGCAAGGTCATTCTGGCCTCCTTATCTTTTACGCTCGAGGTAAGAATAAACACAAATTTCTGAGATGTACGGAGAAGCGTTGCTTCACGGTCATGCACACGGCACTATGACAAACCAAAATTTTGTGCAAGATCAAAAATTCTTGGAGGACATGCACCTCCACATGCAACAGCATCTCTGAATGGCATGACACCATGTAAGCACAGATGCCGACAGACCAAGAAAAGACGGTATCAGCTAGAGCTCTCTCACAGAAATGATATTGGTGTGTATGGGGCACACTTTTAGATTTAGGATCGTTAAAAATCGTAGTATGATTTAGTATACTGTGGCGTCTGTTTATAATGAAGCCAGTTGTAATGAAATAGTGGCTATAGCGAAGCGATGACCATTTCCTATTCCTTCGCCAACGTGGCGCCACTCGCATACCGCAAAGTTACGAGAGCCTACGTAAAGTGCGTTCTGCCGGCAAGCCAGATGGTGCCGCATTTCAAACTACAACCTCCCCCCCCCCCCCCCCCACTGCCCGCCACCACTCGCATGGTGGTTATGTCCACCCCTAAAAAATTCCCTGCCTGTCGTAGAGGCCAAATGATGATACTTTACCTCGTTTTCCTTCCAACTGCCAGCTCGACAGTGCTCAGAATCCAGACCCTGGTTGAGTACTCGGCACCTGTGAAGTCGGACCAGTATCCAGCCACAATCACACAACTGAAGACATTCCTCAAGGATGTGAGTGGTTTGCTGGTTTCTGGCCAAACTCATGCCGAAAGTAATGCTCCAAAAATTGATCCTCTGGGTGCAACTGAATCAAAGTAGTAAGGCAGGCAAGTTGAGTGGACGAAAGACAAATGAAACGAAGTAGACTGGACGTGATCCAGTTGTGAGGGAGGAATGCCACAGCTTGTCGGTTAAGTCGGGCTTTTCTTTCGTTTCTCTCGTGTCCCGTTGCTTTGCTTGTTTCTGGCAAAAAAAAAAAAAAAATGAGACGTTTACAACTCCCTGTAATGTCGAGTTAGAGCACAGCTCTTGAGGAGGAGGAGGGGAGGGTATAGAGGGGACGGTATGCCTCTCTTCCTCCTTCCTCATCTACTCCTCGCCTCCTCCTCCTCGCTCTTCCTCCTCCCTTTTTCTCTTCTTCCTCCCCCCTCCTGCCCCTCCTCCCTCTCGCGCGATGCAATATGGGAAACGTCCCATAATGCACCGCATGCGTCACCACAGTGCATTATGTGACATTTCCCATAATGCACCACGCGATTACGCCGATGACGGCGCATCACGCTGACGCGTTACGGCTACGGCGATCGCGTCACAAAAAAACGTTACGCCGGTGCGTTACGGCAACGCGTCATGAAAAAGTGTTACGCCGATGCGTTACGGCTACGGTGACGCGTCACGAAAAAGCGTTACGCCGATGCCTTACGGTGACGCTGAGGTGTCACAAAAAAGCGTTACGCCGATGCATTATGACTACGGCGACGCGTCACGAAAAAGCATTACGCCGATGCGTTACGATGACGCTGACGCGTCACGGAAAAGCGTTATGCCGATGCGTTGGCGACGCGTCAGGAAAAACTGTTACGCCGATGCCGACGTGTGACGAAAAGCGTTACTATTATGGCGACGCTGCTCAAGCGGGAAACGGGCACCTAAGATCTGCACTCTAAAACAACAAAGAAACAAAACTGCCTTTAAGATTTAGCTCTTTTCTTGTACGCTCATGTCTCGTTAATATGGATACCTTCATTCCCCCCAAAAAGCGTCCATGATATGAGTTGTCCATATAATACCGAGGCAAAAATTCATTTATTTGCCAAGTTTTTCCTCAAACATTTTGTTTACATTATGGGGTATTCATATTAACTGGGTTTACAAGACATGATTGTACTGGGTGTATCGAGCGCTCCAAAAGCGCTCCATTTGGAGCGCGCATATTCCGCTCGCAAATCTGGCTCGAGCTGGTCATCTTCCCCTCGTAGATCTCTGGCAACGCCCGCTCCACGGAGCGCCTCAAACTCCGCCGAACTTGCTCTGTGGGATTTCACAGATCTCTCCGGATGTTGACAAAGCGGCCCACGTGATTTCCTTCGAAATCGGCAGTGCGCATGCGCGGCGAGGTCGCGAGGTCGGCGGGCCGGACGGGTCGTCGAGTTGGATCTGTTCGGGTGCATCGGTTGTTTACGTGGGATTGTGACGGCTCGAACGCTTCTACCTCTCGTAGATCAGGGATACAAAGCCGGGACTGTGGAGCGTGGTAAATCGTAAGCGCTGACAGCTGTGATCGTGAGAGGAAGAACGACAGGAAAGCCGGAGGCAGACGCAAGGTTAGGCCTGTTCATTCCGCAGCCAATGATTGTTTACCTTTTTACACGGCATTCCGCCGGCGTTTTCCCGTGCAATAAAGCAAGAAAAGATTAGGCAACGACCTTGCAAGTGATGGTTTGTTACCTCTGTGTTTATTAAAGTCGTATCAGAAATCTGAACTCCACCGCTGGCAATCGCTGTCCGTGCCCCGCCGCTTCGACGCGGCCGAAAGGTATGTGACGGTGCCGAACGCGGACTGCGCGGACGTCTTCGTTATTTGTGACATGAGTGCCGTGGTACGTATAATTTCGCACGGCCTGTGTCGCGTGTTATTTCTGCGTCGGAAAGGTCAGTCGTCTCAGGCGTTGGTGGGCTTGTCAAGTTCGAGCAGCGACCATTTTGAATGGCGGAGGGGGAAGTGATGGGGAGGAGTGTGGGGGAGGTCGCTCCAAAAAGGCGAGTTTATCTTCCCCTCGTCGAATCGGAGCGGGTCCCACGGAGCGGAATTTTGCCTCCCTCGCGGATTTTGGAAAGCGCTCCGGATCTACGAGTGGAATTCACCATAACAGATAACAGGAATGTGGGTTTTCCGTGATTTTACATTTGTTGCTTGAAAGAATACTGCCACCTATATGTTTGTATCGTGATGCCAGGGCTTGATGTGTCTCCAGTAAAAGCTTTTTTATTGTTCTAAGTTCTTGCCTCTCTACAGCGTGGTAGTACCGTAAAATCCCGTAGAACGCTCTGCCCCGAGAGATAGCCCATGTCGTTTTTCTAGCTAAGTATCCATAGGCTAAATATCCCGCACCCGATTCCTTCCGGACGTCACGCAACGTTTGACGGGAATCACGTTAACTGCGTAATATGCAGTACCGGTGCATGTGAGGAGCGAGTTCGAACAGGTTTTCGCGTGTTTATCGCACAAAGTAACCCAAGTTTGCTGTGTCGGCAATCTTCACGCACAATGTTGGTTTCCGCGATACGACAATTCTCAGCGCGTTCTTGCATGTCTATCTCGCCGTGTAACGCAAATCTGTCATGTCCGTGATCTGCAGTAGCAGTTCCTGTGTCGTGTGGTTGGTACCGGGTGCCCCGGTGTTTGTTGGTCATTTTATGGCAATAGCTGTTACGGGTTGTTCCCACCTCTGGAAATTGCATACGTTGTAGCTGTAGTTGTTGATGTAGCTGTAGTAGAGCGTAGTGTGTCCGTCATCAATCTTTGCAAATCCTCGAAAAAGGTTGCCCTGCCGTCCACGGGATTCGATCCTGGGTCGGACATGGTGTAGGTGTAACAGCGCGTAACAACGAGGACTCGGAAAAGGAGCATACATCACAGGACGAGTGCTGACTCGCAGCGAAGTGTTTAATAATAAAAACAAAAAAAAAAGGGAAAAGATAAAAGGTGCACTCAACCACACATGCAACCACCCAAACTGTCTCGTCACAAAGGGCTTTGGCTCTCAACTCATCACTTGACCCCCATTCATAGTCAAGAAAAGCATTTCTTTCTCCGATTATGCCACCGATGGCTCGCTGACAGGTTGCACTCGGTGATTACTAATGTGAAAGCCCTCTGCCGCTTCTCTCGTCACCTCATCTCGGTGCCTTCGTAACATTGTGGTCTCATCGAGGGATGGTCTGCACTTGCATGTCCCACAGCGCACCCACCGTTAGATGACAGCCTACCGACGCTCTCGGGGAATAGGCGTGCTCCCTGAGCCCATCGTTTAAGCATCTACCGGTTTGTCCCAGATAGACCTTGCCGCAACAGAGGGGTGTCCTGTGTACAACACCCAAAGTACAAGACACAAACGGTATGGCATTTTTTTTGCTACACCCGTTTTTTGGTAGCCCTTCCACCTTCGAGTTGACCCTCGAACCTACTTCGCTGATTCTCTATAGGGGGTGGAAAACATTACCGGGATGCCGTACCGGACTCCTACTTTTTCAAATTACGAGATACCTTGTGCAGGTAGGGAATGACAACAGTCCCCTGCTGCGTGTGAAGCAGGCATGTTATCAGTGAGCTAGGCCACAACTTTGACTAGGGTGCCTCAGTCTTCGTAGTACCCGATGCCGACGGCACACGCTCTCCAGAAAAATGCGAAGAAATAGCGGACAATAAGATGCTGCCGTAGCGCTGTCAATGCCAAAAGCTCGTGTTAAAGAAAGCACTTTCAGGCGCTCCGGGAAAAAAAAAAAAAAAAAAAAATGAGCAGTCTCGTGTTAATCCAAAGTACAGTCCCGGCGAAGTGGTTGGCCATCAGCGTCGTGCACTGTGGAGTCTTGAGGGCCAAGTCTCAGTTGGCTTTGTTCTCAAGACCACACACCTCACGTGCCACGAATGGCAACCGCTGGTGCGTCCTTGAGCTCTCGCAACAAGTGCGACAGAAGCACGTGGCAACGCCAAGACGGATGTGTCTGCCGGTTTGCGTGATTCTCTCGTGAAGCTCGAGCGCATTTGCCACTTGTGGCGGGATCCACTAACGATGACGTAATGCATGAACCCTCGTAATCGGGAGGCGGCTTGCGTCACCCAGATCAAGTTCTTTTAATTTTAACTCCGCTTAAATTGAACTTGGCACCAACTATAGCCACAGCTCAGTCTCGTGCGGCGGGCAGTGCACGAGACTCACATTTTCGTTCCACAAATGTCGTATGAAGAGGATCGTCAAAGCTAGGGTGCATTCCTGCGCGCTTTGCTTGGGGTGATGACATCTGACCATTTTGTTTCTCTCTTATTCCGGAGCGCGTGAAGGCGGGTCCTCCAGCAGGAGCTCTTGGCATTGACGGTGCTACTGCGGCATTTTGTTATCGGATATTTCTCTGTATTTTTCCGGAGAGTGCGCGCTGTCGGCATGGGGTACTCCAAAGAATGGCATCAGCCTAAACAAAAGAACATTGAGGCACCCTTGTCAAAGCTGTGGCTTAGCTCAGTGGTAACACGCCCGCTTCCCATGCGCGGACCCAGGATGGAATCCCGCGGGCGACGGGCAATCTTTTTCCGAAGGCAACATCGATGATGGACACCTTACGCCCTGCTGCGACAGCTACACGAACAACTAAAGCTACAATGGACGTCATTTTCAGCGGTGGGAAGGACGCAATTCAGCTATCGCTGTAAGAAGCATGAAGACGCCCTAGCTTTGACAATCCTCTTTGTATACGATATGTAGTGGAACCAAAATGAGCGTATGATTCTCGTGCAGTGCCTGCTAGATGGCCACAGCTGCTGCCAAGTCGCGATAGAAAATCCCTCGTCATTCTTAATTATTTATAAATTTAACCGAAATTAAAAACTCGAGCTGTGTGGTGCAAGCCGCCGCCCAATTCAAACAGCCGTATCAAATACCTCGTATACCTGGTTCCACCTTGAGTACAGACGCAGCCGATGCTACGAGCTGACGGGACCAATCGTACAGCATCAAAAGCGCATCATGTTTCTGTACTATCATCGCTGGACCAGTTATGACCAGAAAAGAGAGATTTGCGCCTTTGATGCCACTAGATCGGTCCTCGTAGCATCACCCGCATCTCGACGTAAGCCGAAATTAAGTATAGAAGTGGGGCATTATTTCCCGAGTCGCCCCAAACGGCAGACACTCCCGAGCTAGATGAGTGCGGTGCAAACCGGCAGACACGTGCCTCTTGGGCGTCGCTCTTGTTGCGAGACGCTGAAAGTCGTGCTGGCCCTCGGTTGCTGGTAGAACATTGAGGTGCCTGAAAATGAAGCCTAAACGGTGCGGGAACGAGAAACGACTTGGGCATCACGTGTTGCACCTATCGCTCGGACTGTGCTGTGCATTTCTGCAGGAGTGCTCATTTTTAGGGGCAAAGCTCCTTAGGGGCTAGCCATGTCCATATGTCCGGCGTCCGGTGCTTGTGCTCCTGCTCGTGAGCTCACGTGCTCGTGTAGGGCAAAAAAAATGTGAAAAAATGAAAAAAAAAATGAAACAAATGATGAAAAAAAATGTTTGTGCAGTCGACAGGATTCGAACCTGTGCGGGGAGACCCCGATGGATTTCTAGTCCATCGCCTTAACCACTCGGCCACGACTGCGGGACGAGTAGGGGGCTCCGAGATGTGGCAGTAACTCGAGAGCTGGGGATGTCATGGATGAAACGTTGCATGTAGCCGCTCAACGTCTATACAGGAGAGGGCGCTGCGGTCAAATGCGTATATAATCGCGTTAAACTTTGCATGCATTGGCTCTACGTTTATAGACGAGAGGGCGCTGTAGTCAAATGCTCAAATGCGTATATAACCACGTTTCTTTCTGACATGGATGAAAACGAACGAAAGGCTCGGCATGCTGCGGCTCAGCGTCTACGCAGACAAGCACCACCAGAGCTTCGCCCCAATCAACATCATTCACCACGTGGAGATGCGGTCAAATTTTGTTAATAAGCTTTTATTTTTCCCAATATTTTTTATTAATTATCTCTCAAAAATGGGCGGGCGTTCGTTCGGGATTTTGCTGTAGGTATTCGATGCGGCACCCGGACTCGGGTACTGCCAAAGTTCCGGTGCCGTGCCGCCGCATTCTGTTGTGCCCGGTGCCACGTGACAAATTGGTTGCACCTAGAGCCACTAAATGAGCTGCGCTTAGAGTATCGGCACTCCGTTCCCCGACATTGTTGCGGGCGCCGCCATATTGGGGCTTGTGCAGAGCAGACGCGACTGCAGATCGTCATGATTCAAAAGTGCGACTTCCTCAGCATTCGATTGGGTGTTAGGAAGCTCATGCATAATTGCTTCGCTCTGTCGCAGACTGTTTAAACATTTGTGGAGGACAGAAAAGCGTTTCCTGTGATTTCAGATAAAGCTTCAGATAACTGGCAACCATGATTTTAAGCCACAATATGGCCAAGTGTCGTTACTCTGAAGCGTAGCTTATTTAGTGGCACTAGTTGCACCCACTGCTGGCAGGCACGGCGGAAAAAAAAGCGCACCTCGCTCGAGCGTGGGTTACGTTATGTGGGGATCTAGCCGGGTCGTTGCCATTTTCTGGAACTGTGTCGGTCAAGCGTCGTGAGTGTCCCCTGTACGAGCGATGTGCATCTTCTGGCAGGAGATGCAGAGGGTGGTGAGCCTGGAGAGTCACGTGCTCCGCAACATGCACGTCGATGCCTGGAATCAGGTATGTGCACCTCGTCTGGCAAGGAGAGGGGCTCGCAGCGAGCTGAAACGTTGCGGAGCGTTTCTAGAACGGTCACCGCACCGAATTTGCCAATGCCACGCCAACTACGATGATCCCGGTATCCAACAGCGTTTATTGAGAACCAGGGGTCCCCAACAAGACACAGCAGTGAAGTGAGCCGTGGACACAGGGTGCCCACAGCGCTCACCAACTTGAGAGCCAAAGGGGATCGCAAACGGGGTCATCGCTGCTGGGCCGAGCTCACGCCGCTGCCCACCGTCGCAGGAGATCGAGCCAGAGCTCTCAGCAGACGGACATCCACTCGGAGGAGTGGATGCCAACCGTCCCGCGCAATTTGTCGCGGCTGGGAGCCACTGGTTTCCCTCCCCCGATGAAGGCGTAGGCCGCGGTCGTCCCGACCGGAGTCGTCTGGCTTCGAGCCTGCTCATTTCGTATCGTGTCGGGGAGAGTATGCCATCCTGCTGGCCTACTCTCTCGCACTCCTCCGTGCATCTCCCATTTTCAAGGGGACCCGTGCCAGATTGCGTGGGACAGTCGGGTGTCGCCTCCTCCAAGTGGATGTCAGTCTGCGGAGAGCTCTGGATTGATCTCCTGCGACGACGGGCAGCGGCGTGAGCTCGGCCAATGACTCCGTTTGCGGTCCCCTTTGGCTCTGAAGTTGGTGAGCGCTGTGGGCACCCTGTGTCCACGGCTCACTTCACTGCTGTGTCTTGTTAGGGACCCCTGGTTCTCAATAAACGCTGTTGGATACCGGGATCATCGTTGCTGGCACGGCATCAGTGAACCCGGTGCGGCGACCGCCATTGCTGGTAGCCTTGAGCCGCGCGGTGGGGCGGGCATTGGGGTTTTTTTGAGCACCGGTCCTCGGACGTTAAGGTATGTAATACCCACTCAGTCGATCGAGCCGCTCATTTTCACATTCCTATCACGAGCAAAGATGTTGGGCCACCAGGTGATTCGGTCTCATTACGATTATTATTCCCAGTCATTATTGCGCGCGATTAAGGGTGGCAAGCACTGTCTTCTATACGCCCGTGTACGCTTTACGTTGCCTCGGCCGGCGTGTTACGCTCTGGTCGCACCCGAGCATAGTGCCGAAAGTAGGCCTAAGGGGTCCGGGTGGTGCGCAGCTCTGGAGCACGGGGTTCGGCATCAGCCAGTCCAAGGCGTACGGGGCCCTGAACGGGGACGAGATCAACGGCACCATCTACTACGTGCTCTCGCACAGCCGGGCCTTGGCCTCCGAGTGGAGCACGGGGCCCGCCGAGCACCGGGAGCTCCAGGCGCTCCTCGCCTACCCCGAGCACTGCTACGGCGGACACCACACCCTGTGAGCCCCTTACATCTCAAAGAAATGTATATCTGCTGGGCCCCGAGACAAATCTGAAAAACGTTTTTGCGTCACACTTTTTTTAGTTTTTGAGTCTTTTTACTTCCAAAGGACCAAACACTCATTTTGGGATTTGGGCAGTTGTCACAGGTCGCATATTTGGGAGCTTCTCCAGGCTCGGATACCTTCTGCGCAACAAAGGAAACTTTTCACGTAACTTTATTAAAAGTGCAAGGTGTTCAAATACGTTCTTTGTGGTTTTTATGCATTTTTGTAAAAACCCAGAACCCAGCTCCTTTGGCATTAATTTACCAGGTTTGGATGATGATAACTTTCGTGAGAATCAATTTATCACAAATTATAAATAGAATGAAAGCTTAAACAAATACCCATTGAACGAGTCCAGCATCGTTATATAGTTCAAGAAAGTTATCTGGACGAAAAATGCCTTTGAATTCGAGAGTAAACTCTAAAAATATGAATGTCAACATACATTTTCTTTTTTTAAGTTATTTAAAAAATATTTGTTGTTTTTTTTTTTTTTTTACAAAGAACCCTCGGTATGGTCTAAAACAGAGATCTCAAACACACGGCAACCGGTTACGAGTCCCAGTTTCCATGTCTTGACCACTAAAATGGCATGTGCCGTAGTAATCTCATCTCGTTGATTATTTCTCGCTCAAAAAGTTGCTCCGCTCTTTTAACTTATTCGCATGATTTCTACTTATCTATGTATATTTGTTTTTTTTTTTTTCTTCTTAGTTTTTTGTAATGTTGAACAATTTCGCTATTAGGCTGCAAGCGCGAGCTCTCCATTGAAGATCTATCTCAGCTGCGTGAACTCTCAATCAGTGGGAGCAACTGTTGAGCTACCAGCTCGAAATTCGCCATTAAAAGACAAATATTTGTTCAGAGTGTTGTAATAAAAGCCGTCGAGTAAACAAAAACTCAAATTAACTGATTTTTGTTTTTTTCGAGATGCGTTGAGCTAGGTTAATTTTTAAGTGAATTGAGCAACGGGAGTGACAGTGTATTTGCTCTCTTGTTCTATTAGAAATTCCGGCATAGTGGCGTGGCTGTGTCATTTTAATTTTTATCGCATTAGGTCAGGTCCCAAAGTAGTCGTATAAACAAATGAAATGTAAAGATGTCTCGGGAAAAGCTGCGAGTTTACGAGAAACATGGAGCACGAGTTCTCTTTAAAATCTTTTGAACGGGGTTCTTTCGTTGGCCCTCTACCTCTCCGGTGTTCGCTCTCTGGCCAAACATTCAAATGAGTTTGAGACCACTGGTCTAAAACAACCAATGGAAATCACGCAGAATATATGGTTTGGACCTATAGATCCGTACATTTAAAAAGAGAAAATGTTTCGGGTTTTATTTTAAGACGCGAAGCTCGGTCATCGTGCCATCACCCTAATTAGGCTTAGCTGCCTTTTATTTGAAAGCAACATCCTGGGCTTTGTTTATTGATTCCCAGCTACAGTATCGACATCCTAAAGATGTCGAGATTTAGGCACTCCCCACAAACGTCCTGACTCGGGGATCGAAGAGTTCCCTAGCGAAACGCAGACATCCTCGGGGCATCCCACGGGGTGCGCTATGTGGACTTCGTAAGGTCATTAGGTATTCTTGGATGCTCGACTACCTCTTTTATAGCAAAAACGCGTAGCGGCAGAATGGCATCTGAAGCAAATACAGTGGAATCTTTCAATTGAACCCGAGAGGGACCAAAACTTTGTTTGAATAATGCAAAGTTTGAATCACCGGGAGTGTTACCTTTTTCAAAGCATATAGGACGGGACCTGGATGTTAGTTCGAATTATCCGCGAGTTTCAATTAACGAGATTCCACTGTATACGGGCACTCCAACATATTGTTTCGAGGGTACCTCGTTAGCGTACTTCACTCGAGTCACGGACAGGAGGAGAACTGTAGGATGGATGGATGCCGTGCCCTTTATGACGTAACCTAGAAACCAAAAGTCCTCCCCTGGACGAGCTCTGCCTGCCCGCTGGAGGCTCGCGAGAGCGTCGTGGAAGCTAGGGAGAACCCAAGACAAAGAAAGTGGAGGAGGTGGCTTTCCCGCGCAGGCAAGCATCCACTCTGTGGACTGACCTGAGCAGCCTGTCGTCGGTCACCAATGCGGTCACCCTGTGGATGCTCACCCTGGAGAACCAGGGCTGCTCCAAGCTCATGAAGTCGGGTGAGCTCGCCTTTCCAACCGCTCTAAAGGCTGCCTCACACCCTCGTGTTTGAGTGCAACAGAGTGGCGGCTTTCTCGTCTGTCGTTCCTGCTTGCTTTTCCTTCTTGCACCATGGGTTCGAAAAACAATGTTGGACCATTACATCTGGCAAGTACTGCGAGGCTCTAGTGAAATGCCAGGACCAGTTTGCAGATGGCAAACTGGTCCTGTCATCGATGACTTTCTTTTAGGGGCGAAGCTCCTTAGGGGCTAGCCATGTCCGTCCGCCGTCCGCCGTAGGCCCGGCGTCGGGTGCTCGTGCTTCTGCTCGTGAGATCACGTGCTCACGAGCATGTGAGCACATGCTCACGTGCTCGTGTAGGGCAAAAAAAAAATTGGGAAAAAAAGATGAAAAAAATTATGAAAAAAGAAAAAGAAGAAAAAAAAGAGTAGGGGGTTCTGAGATGCCATCCCATCTGTCTGCTTAAAAAAAGAAAAAGAAGAAAACCACACATTCTCCTACTGACATGAATGAAAAGGCTCAAAGAAAAAGAAGAAAAAAAAGAGTAGGGGGTTCTGAGATGCCATCTCATCTGTCTGCTTAAAAAAGAAAAAGAAGAAAACCACACATTCTCCTACTGACATGAATGAAAAGGCTCAAAGAAAAAGGAGAAAAAAAAGAGTAGGGGGTTCTGAGATGCCATCCCGTCTGTCTGCTTAAAAAAAGAAAAGAAGAAAACCACACATTCTCCTACTGACATGAATGAAAAGGCTCAAAGAAAAAGAAGAAAAAAAAGAGTAGGGGGTTCTGAGATGCCATCCCATCTGTCTGCTTAAAAAAAGAAAAAGAAGAAAACCACACATTCTCCTACTGACATGAATGAAAAGGCTCGGCATGCTGCGGCTCGGCGTCTACGCAGACAAGCACCACCAGAACTTCGCCCCAAGCAACATCATTCACCACGTGGAGATGCGGTCAATTTTTTGCCCTTTCTTTGCCTATCTTCGCAACTTGCCGTCCGGCCTCTCCCTGTCAGCTTGGGGACGGCCCCCCGCTGCAAAGGGCTGCCAACCCCTGCTCTCCAGCCAGCGTTTACTTTGCCACAACACTCCGACAGTGCTCAAATGGGTGGATATGCCGGTACACGAGGGTTTGCATTTGGGAGCTTGGCTTTGCCAGGGGCAGCTGACTTTGCCAACAATCCATCAAACATTCTAAATGATTGCCAACATTGGAGGAGAGAGCAAGAAGAAAATCGTAACAACGACAACTATCGCATAACAACTGTTTATTTCTGCGTTCAAATTCGGCAAACCAAGACTCCTAGGTAGTGATAAAGTTACATGCCTGAAAATTTGTTTTGTAATACCTACCGATCCTTGAGCATAGATTGGTAGGTAGATTGGTAGGCATTGGAAAACAAATTTTCAGGTGTGTAGATGACTGCTTGGTGTTCATAGAGAAGACAGAATTCGATAAAACAATTAATGACGTGCTATGGTCGTTCATGAAAGAAGGTTTAGGCCTTGGTTTCACCTTTGAGACCCCCAAGGAGCCCAAAATTCAGTTTTTGGATCTCCTAGTGGATGTCAAAAAAGAATGTGTATGCTGGATGGACCACCCTAGAACCACCGAGACCTTACTTGACTATAGATCGAAACATTCCCAACTCGTCAAGAACGGCATCGCTCTTTCGTGCTTTCAATTGGTGTTAACAAAAGCCTGCATCCATAAAATGAAAGTAAGCTTCACCACCCAAATCACCAGGCGGAGAGACTTACACTTTCCCAACACAGTTATCAGATTCGCACGTGATAAATTTATCCGTAACATTGAGGTGGATCCCAAAAAACGGTGCCAAGGGAAAGCTTAGATAGACAAAAAGAATGTAGCAGTCCTACCATATATTCACCGTCCTTTCTCTCGGGATAAAGGGAATCGCCTCGAGGTATGGCGTGAACATCATTTTCTCAACCCGCAACAAACTGAGCAGGATTGTCACCGCGGTAAATAAATGCGCAAACATAAGCACTCAATGAACAAAATGTAAGGGCGCAAGTGAGCCGGTGTAAGTTCATAATTGTAGAAACCCGAGACTGCGGTGATGACAGAAAAATGACAAGAGAGGGAGAAATCTTCAACACCCGTGTTCGAGACTTGCTAACTATTTGCTGTCATCACCGCAGTATTTGGTAATTCTACAATTAGAAGCAGTCAAACAGACAACAGTGGATGTCACGTTAAGCGCGGCATGAAGTTTGTGTCTCGCAAACAGGGGACAGTCTACAAGATCCCATTCTCCTGCAGACACTCGTAGATCGGACAGACGGGGATATGCCTAAACATCCGACTTTGCCAGCATCATAGTTTGTTAATAGGTGGAGCATACTCGCATTTAGCAGTGCGTTGCCGTGACTGCGAACCACCACGGTTCAGAGACACAAATGTAGTATATAAACACCAAGCTCAGTTGTCTAGGGAGATAGTTGAAGCCTATCATATCGCAAAAAGAAAACTGTGTGCATGAGCCAACCATCTGTGAACCTCGGAAACAGTGAACCTGGGATAACTTCTCATTCGAAGAAACAAGAAAGAGGTGACCACAGAGTGAAAGAATAGGAGGACCTATGCCCCTGTGTACAGGATTGTGTTTTTTCTAAATAAGAAGCAGCTGCACAGTGAAAGAAAAGGAAGGCCCTATACCCGCGTGAAAGAGATTGTTTTTCAAACTAAGAAAGTTGTCCTGTGTGTTCTCTCTTCTTTGTATTTTCGTACAGTTTTTCATTATGAATACATACCACCTAGCTCAACTGTCCATTCTAGTATGCATTCTTTTTTTTTTCCCCTTCATCCCGCGCTCGGGATGAGCTTTGAAACGTTCGTAACCTATCATCTTCCGAAGTACAGTGGAACCTCGACTACGCGTCCCCGGTTGATGCGAAATCCCGCATTTTACGACGAATTTGCCCGGTCTTGACGAGCTCCCCGTAGAAATGATTTATAGTTTAGTTTACGCGACACGTGATTCTACACGTCCCGTGTCATAGGACGTTCCGTCGGGAAACGCACGACGAATTCGGCGGTGCGGCAATGTGAAAGAGTTCTGTGCGTTGTTTCAGGGGGTCCAAAAACACGCCGCCGGCAACCCGAGACAGCCGCAGCGCCGGAAGGGAGCAGGAGACTGCAGTTTCCCTTCTTCTCCCCGGGTTGTGAAATGCCTGGGCATTTTTGCGTTGCGTCCTTGCTCCGCTTATCCCATCGTTCTCTCGTTTCCCCTCGCTCTCCTCTGCGCGCCACTTTCTTCATCTCGTTGCTTCTCCCAGGATTGAGCACGCTTCCGCTGGTTCCCGCCGTTCCCGCTTTCGGAAAGCGTGAAAAGCGTTCCTGCTTTCGGAAGCTTGCAGCCTTCAAAAGGAAGCTGATGTTGCGCGATTGAAAAAGAGGCCAGCGGGCGATTATCGATTTCTTTTGAAGTGAGAATAATGTTACTCGCGTCTTTAGCCGCAGAATTTTACGGTTTTGTTTCAATTTGTTTTGACGTTTTTTGCTTCGTCAAAGTACAGCAGATTATTAGCTTAGACATCATTTAAATCCTTCGCTCGTCTTTTTCGCCTGAGGCCGATCACTGTATCCGTAATTATTGTTTTTCCGGATGATACGACTCGCGGATTATACGACGATTTCACGGCAGTCCCGCAATAGTCGTATAATCGGGGTTCCACTGTACCATGTTTCACTACCACACGGGTACACGTGTCTGTCGGCCGAATTAATACTTTCCCTAGCTGCTCCGGTAGCGCAGGGGTAGGGCGTTGGACTACCGACCGAGAGATTGTCGGTGCGAATGCCCGCCAAGGGGTAAAGTAATTTTTGGCAAGAAACCCGGCCGCATTTTGATATTTTTCGTTACAACCTCTAGACCAATGGTTGTCAAATGGGGGTCAGTGGACCCTTTGGCGTCCCTGAAGGCCTTCATCGGGCCGAGCAATCGCTTTTTTCTTTTATATGTGCTGGCTGTTTGATGAAGCTAAAAAGACCAAGCTGTGCTTCCCTTGTCTGGTTGATATTCTCTGTTTCAGAGCTTGGTTTGCGAGGATTTAGTTTTCTTAATTTCCTCATTTGTCATTGTAATGGTCCAATACCCTCCCCTTCACACCGGTAGATGGGGTCCCCCATTACTTGCACCGATCCAGAAGGGGTCTCCAAACCACGAGTGGTTGAGAACCATCGCCCTAAAATGCATGAATAGTCAAAACATGCACGGACCGTCCCCAGAAAGAAGAGGGAAGGGCTTTGTGGGGGGCGCAGGTGCGGAGGGAGTCCTGCAGGCGATGGTGCTGAGCCTGGGGGCCTTCCTGTTCAAGGACAGCCACCTGGAGCTGAACACGCAGCCCAAGGACCTGCACCGGGAGCTGTTCTTCCGCCGCATCAGCTACGGCAATGCCACCCACCTCAACGTGAGCGTGGTGCTCGGGGATGACAACAAGGCCCTGCTGCGGGTGCTGCTCGACCGCAGCGACCGGGACTACTACGCCTGCGACGGCGGCTGCCTCGACCCCCCCGTCAAGCTCGAGTGAGCCTCCCTCGCCCCGCCTTTTTCTTTAAAGTCGGGCTTTTGCGCTATCAATTACTTTGTACGAGGAGCAGTCGTTATAATGGAAGTCTGTCGAGCCTGTGCTGGAACGATGACGCGCAAAAAATGAGCAAGTATCGCGAGTACTTAAAGGGGGCCCATGAAACAAATTTTGAGCTGGAATAAATCAATTTATATAGGGATTTTACTAATAGCACATTGTTCAGTGGGCCAAAAGAAAAAAGGTAGAAAGTCAAAAGCCTGACTTTCGGTACGAAAATTTGAAAACACAGCGGGCTATTTCGTACCTCCTTCCCTTCGTAAGCTCTCTGCCTTTTCACTGTGATACATCCGCAGTCTCCACAGCGCGTCACCGTGCCCCCACAGCGCGTCACCGGGCCCAAACGCACGTCACCGGACCTCGCTTATTCCCTTCACCCCTCAGCTGACATTGTGGTGGAAGCTACTCACTTGCTGGACCAATCAGTCACCTCCCTTTCATCACCTGACCTCATTCTCTGCGCGTGGGTATGTGCGAGAAAGCGTGATCACGTGGCAAAAGTGTGGCTGGCCCAACGAGCACGTAGCTTCCACAGCACTGTCAGCTCCGGTGTGATTGGGGTGGGGAATGCAACTTTTGTCTGAATTTTGAGCGACGGGCTAATTTTCTAGGGGGAGAATGGCTGTATCCGGGTGCACAAAGGAGAGTCGGAGCAAGAGGGGACTCCCCCCTTTCAGTCTTCTTAAACTGTTTGGTAGAATGCGCGATTTCTGAGTTGAGGAGGAAAGCTTTAACAGGAAAAAGTTGGAAAAGCGTTTGATGACTCCTTTAATAGATGGTGCCAGTATGTGCTCTCTTGGTAAGCAAGCGCGAGCCTGGCCAACACTCTCGGTGGCCACCAAACATGTGTCTTTATAGGGCCAGCGTGTCCAAGCTTCCTGCGAACGGTGTGTTTAGTGTCCACCCATGCGTGCAAACCCTGGCAAGGAATGGCCATGCAGAGGCCACCAGGGACGTCGTGAGGCGGGAATGAAGGGAGCACTTTCTTGGCCGGGGCACCACAGCCTCGGTCGTCCTTGAAGTGGGGTCTTTCCTCGGTGTGCGCAGCGGGAGAGTGGAAGACCACCAGGGTTTTGTGTAACATCAAAGTGAGAGGGAGGAGCGAAGGACGCGGCTGCGAAACGAGTACCCAGTGGCTACGGGAAGCCAGTTGCCATTATGCAGTGGCCAGTTAGAGCACCAGTTCACAAACAATCCATTCGGCGCATAATGCACGTGACAGGCTGTGGATTCGAGGTCCACGTGAGGAGAAACATTCAAAACGATTTGAAATGCCTTTAAAAGGGTACTTAGGCGTTTTCTTCGTAATCTCCGATTTGCCCGAAAATTTGCTAAACACATAAACAAACATTGCTGCAATAGTAACCCAAATATTGGGCCAAATTTTGTTTTTGCAAAGTTATTGAATTCACAATTTGGTCTTCACCGTGTTTTTCAATGTGAAAGTCTCTCCTGGCAACAACGAAAGGGTGACGTCAGGAGAGGGCAAGGGTTCACTCTTTGCACCATAAACTTTAGGTCTGTTCGATTCGGCCAGAAAGTTCTGAACTTTCGGTTCAGAAGTTCAGAGGAGTGCAGGAGTCGTGCAGCGGCGGCGCAGAACCAGTGCAGCCTCCGCGCTAGGACTGGCGCTGTGATCAGCTTTCCGAGCGGAATTTTATTTATTTATTTATTTCCAATACTGTACTACTAATCCCATTCGGGATTGTTGTAGGGTAGTACATCATACAGAAAAAAAAAAAAAAAAATTTTTTTAATACACATTTGAAGATAATGATATGCAAGCCTATGTCGACAGGTGCGTTTCCAAGTTAATGAGAAAATGCTCTACACTAGTGGAATGTACAATGTTTCGCGGCAAATGATTCCATTCATTGATAGCTCGGGGGAAGAAGGAATATTTGAAGCAATTATTGTGCGTTGGAAGTTCTTCGTAAAGTTTACCATGGTTATATCTTGTTAGCCGTTTACTAGTAGGAGTTAGATAATTTTCTGTGGGGATGCTGAAGTTGCTGTTAGCTAATTCATATAGAAATTTGAGCCTCGCAATTTTCGCCCTTTTTTTAAGTGACAACAGTTCCAATTGCTTACATAGCTCGGAGGGGGAATCATGCCAACTATACTTGTTGCATATAAACCTTACAGCCATTCTTTGTATTCTTTCTAACTTACTCACACCAGAGGCCGTGTGTGGGAACCAGACGACGTTGGCGTACTCAAGCATAGGGCAGACTAGCGTTTTGTAGGCTAATAATTTTGTCTCAGTTGATCCACTTTTTAAGGTTCTTTTTAGAAAATTAAGTTTGTTTAGAGCTTTTTGAGTTACGGAGTCTATGTGTAAGTCCCAACGGAGGTCGTGGCTTCCATATAAGCCAAGATACTTGTACTCTGTGACTTTTTTCAGGGGTTTATTGTTTATGTGATAGGAAAACGATTTTGGTTGCTTTTTGTTAGTTATGGTCATAGATACAGTCTTATCTAAATTTAATAACATCTGCCAGTCGTGACACCATTGTACAATATGTTGAAGTGCATTGTTAAGGTCGATTTGATCCTGTTCGTTGTTGATTTGTGAGTAGAGTATACAATCGTGAGCAAAAAGACGGATTTTTACATTAACGTTTTGAACTATGTCATTTATGTAAATAAGAAACAGGAAAGGCGCCAGTACCGATCCCTGTGGAACACCAGAGGAAACTTTTCCCTTTAGACGATGAATGAGTGTCAATTGTCACAAACTGGTAGCGATCAGAAAGGTAGTTTCTTATCAAATTAAGTATTTTACCTGCTCCCAGAATAGTTTCTAGGTTGAATAGTAGTTTTGTGTGGGATACTCTGTCGAATGCTTTCGATAGATCTATGAATATAACGTCAACCTGACCCCTGTTGTTAATTACAGTAGAAAAGTCACGAATGCATTTGATCAGCTGAGTAACAGTTGATAACTGGCGCCTGAAGCCGTGCTGGAAGGGGGCTATTATATCATTGTTCTCAACGAAGGTTGAAATATGTTTTAGGATAATGTGCTCGATTAGTTTGCAGCAAGTTGAAGTGAGAGATATAGGCCTGTAATTAGTAAACTCGTTTCTATTTCCAGATTTATATATGGGGATTACTTTAGCTAATTTCCAGTCCTTAGGAATTTCTCCTGCGTTGAGGGAGTGTCTAAAGATTAGTACATGATACTTTGCTATCCATTCCGTGTACCTTTTTAAAAATTCATTGGGTAGATTGTCAGGGCCAGCACTCTTTTTACTGTCGAGGTTAAGTAAGAGCTGCAAGACACCTTGTTCGGTAACTACCACATCGCCCAATGTGGCCAGAGCTGAAGAAGAGACAAAAGAAGGTATATTTCCATTATCCTTAGTAAATACAGAGAGAAAATACTCGTTAAACGTCTTTGCTAGATTGGTTTTATCATTTGAGAGTGACTCTAGGTGTGACTTTGTTTTAGGGTTAACATGACTCCAGAATTTGCGAGGTGACGATTTAATAAACGACTGAAGTGTCACATTAAAAAATGAATGCTTAGCTGATCTAACTTTGAGGCCAAGTTCAGTATTCAGCTGTGCCAACTTATTTTTATTAAGAGGTGTTTTGGTTTTCTTTGCACTTTTGCGAAGCCTATTTATTTTACGTTTCACGTGAATAATTTCTCGCGTTATCCAAGGGTTTTGCCTGACAATTCTTTTCGTATTAGTTGGGATAAAGTTTAAAATGCAGAACTGAATGGCTACTTTAAATTCGTTCCAAAGGGTATCGGTAGTGGTGAGAGCGTTTGAGAAGAGCGATTGGAAGTTATCAAAATGCATATCAAAGTAATCGAGTACGCCAACGTCGTCTGCTTTGCTATAGTCCAGTACTGTAGAAACCTGAGGTGTAGCAGAAACTACAGAGTTTGTTTTAAAAGAACACAAAACCATTTCGTAGTCAGATATACCATCTAAGACGTCGATACTGTACTCGTGGCTCAGAAAATGATGACTAACAAAAACCAAATCAAGCACTGTTTGTGTCGAGCCTTGAATACGAGTGTTTTCGGTAACAATTTGAGTTAAATTATAATGAAAACATAGTTCTGAAAGAATGTCAACATCATGAGATAATTTTTGGGGTTTAGAAAAGGACCAATCAACTAGAGGTAAATTAAAGTCACCTGCTATTATGATCTTGCTACTCATGTTAAGATTCTTACGCATATAATCATACATGTTACGAAAAAAACTCTGGGGCTGTGTTTGGGGGCCTGTAGGCCACAGCAATGAAGCAGCAACTGTTCTCATAGCCAATTGTACACCATAAGCATTCAATTCCCTGGGAATCGGGCAGCAATGTACATGAAATCCCGTTTCGAGCAAGAATCGCAACTCCGCCGCCACGTGATCCCCAATCTTTGCGCAAGATTGTGTAGTTGGGAAGCGTGATTTCGCTATCTTGTATACTGTTTGACAGCCACGTTTTGGTGATTACAACAATATCAGGTTCGGTATTTAGAATAGCAGTTTCAAGTTTATCAGTTTTATTTAGGGTGTCGTCTGCATCTGTTGGCTCTTGTTTCTCCACGTCACGTTGTACATTTAATTAGTCGCGGAGCAGCAGCCACCTGCTGCTCCTTTTATAATCGTCACATTTGCCCATTTCCCTAGCAGGGAATCCCTATCGTCCCTGCCTAGACCAAAACGGCATGGTCAGTCTTCGTCACAAGCAGGCACGCCCCTTCCCTCTCCCTCTCACACTGCCAAACGCATCACGCACACCGAGGGCCAGACGTCCTTGATCTGTCACCGTCCGGATGGGGCAAAGATATAATTACCCCCAGGTGCAGATTCTTGGTTTTCGCACGCTAAGATGATAATCCCATCAGCGCTTTAAAGACCGACCTACGGAACCATTTTCCGCAAGGTAGGAAAATGCCCCTCGCGCCCCTCCTCTTCTCACCCTCTCCCAAGTCACGTGATGGCAGGGGCTTAAGCAGCTGACACGAAAGAAGCCCGTGACTTTTGGGAGAGGGTGAGAAGAGGAGGGGCGCGAGGGGCATTTTCCTACCTTGCGGAAAATGGTTCCGTAGGTCGGTCTTTAACTGGGAAAAGGGTGCAGAGCCCCCTCCTTTGTCCAGGGCATCCCAAGACTGTCGATGGTGCATTGAGGCGAGACAGAAGCAGCAAGGGGAGGGGCCGGAAGTAAGGACGCCTCGGTCAACTTGATGATCCCCTTGCACTAAGGTGTGCTGGCGCCCCCAAGTTGCGTCTCGCTTCGTTTCCGGGAACAGCTGACCGGAGCCACGTGGCGACGATACTCAAGGCGTTCACCGGTGCCGGTCAGATTAGATGGGGAAGGTCGTTTCCTGGGCCTTTCGCAACAACGTGCAGCTGTGAACGACGATTGAGTGAGATGACTCATTTGAAGCCTTTGATACTTCCAAGTTGTGTTCTCCGAGTCAATAGCTGAAGGGACACTGACAGCCCCCAGAGAAAAAAATAAAAAATTTCATATTTTTGGTTAGGCGATTCATTATGGTGTCCGAAGACTGCCCAATGAATATTTTGCTACAGAGTTACATACAGAGTCACACATAATAAAGTCGAAATATGCAACTGCTCGAAACCAAAACTGGACTGGGGAGGAAGAAAAAATATAGAGGAGGAGAAAATTACCAGAAGTCGCGTGGCTGTGCAACCATTTTTTTCTTTTTCATTCAACATATTTGAAGCTTTTTAGAAGCCACTAAAATGGGTATCATATTTTTTGTCTATTTTTAGAATTGAGTGTGTGCCTTGAATGACCCACGACCTTAATTATCTTTGGTGGTTGTGTCTAGACCATAGAAAAAGGCACGTGACCACAGAGAAGGGTGTGAGCGTGACTCAAACTGGCCAGTTCTTGATCGGCGGTTTTCAGATGGAAAGAAAACGAATTTCGAGCCACGAATTGTGTTCTGGTAGTTGGGCTCTCATATGTCATGTATGAATAGAAACCTTGGCCACCATAAATACCCTGTCAGTGTCCTATTGACGCATCTCCCAGTTTGTCCGATGTACCGACTGCCGCAGCTGAGGGGAATGGACCTTTTCCGGGAAGCGTTCTGCGCACGCGCGGGCACTCGATGCCAAGCGGCGGAAGTCGGCACTAGAAATCGAGGAAATTCGGAAGGAGGCTGTGGATCAGCAATTAGAACACGTAATTGCAACATATATATAATTGTGTTACACAAAAAAAGAAAGTGGACGGAAAGAAAAACATGACGTTTGGGTGGACGCCACAGATCCCCCTCTTTAGAGTCGCCTTGGGCACGCGCCGCTGCTCGGAGAGCGAAGAAACTGGTAGCGTAGCTCCCATTATCGATTGGTAGCGCAGGTAGGTCACTTCCTCGATTTTTAGTTCGTGCAGCCACCGCCTGCTGCCGTCGGTATGTGAAAAAGGTCCATTGAATAAACCTTTCTTTCTGCGCACTCTCCAAACTTTTTGGCTCGTTTAACATTGCACCCTCTGGAACTGTCATTCTCATTTACCTTTTTGCACATCTGCTTAAGGTGCGTACGAGAGGAAAAAAGCCTATTCGTGTCGAACTTGGACGCGATAGATCTTGAACGGCGTGCGGAATTCACATATCTATTCATACCTGAATTCCTAATATTGCGTATCTATTGACCAACATGCTCGTTTTCAATTCCTATTACCAATTGTGTAGTCATACCTGGTAACTTGTGTTTAGATGAGGTTTCGAGCTCTGGTGGAAGGCCGTAGTGTGCAATGGCACTTATTGTCGTAGGCTTGGTCGGGGCATTTGAGTGGATAAGCAGACGGGGACGACCAGGGAGCTGGGCTCTGAGCAGACTGCCCCCTTTGCCCAGCTTCAAGCCCAAGCAGTTCCCGGTGAAGCTGACGGCTCCCGTCACGGCCGTGCTGTACATAACCTCGGACAGGGACCACATGGAGGAGCTCAAGCACACCATCCACGTGCAGGAGGTGGTCGAAGGTGGGCACCTCTCTTAGCCCGCTCAGACTGCGCCAAAAGCCCGCATTTTGACCAAATTTGAGCAATTTGCACCAACATTGTGCCAAAATTCACTTAAAATATAATAGCTCGGGATCCACTGCACGGCCAGATTGCTATGGTAGGCTCGTGCAAATTTTCTTAATTTCAATCATGGCGTCAAGTTTTGTACTGTTTGATTTCATCTCCACCAAACACTGACGGTACTCGCAAGTTCCGCAATATTTCTCACATGCATTGTCTGTTCTGCCAGGTTAGCTGGGTTCGTCGAATTCGCTTCTCGCCGCACACTGGTGTACTGCAGTAAAGCGACAACCACAAAATGGACATTGCAATTTCGCGCATGTTGCTTCGCCGCAGTGCACCCGTGTGCTAAGGGGAAAGCACCCTTCTAGAGCAGGACGTTATGCGTGATTTCTCAATAAAGCTGCGGCTATTATGTGTACAGGGTGTTTCTTCTTAAGGTAAAACTGAAGCGGTTTTGTATTTGAGAAAAAACATTTCAATTGTCTTTTTCTGGCCTCCAGGATCACGGATATCAAAATTATATTTCAGATTGATGTGCCAAGTAGCCGCGAGAGCACTTCGAAAACAGCGCCGAAGCCCCGCCTCCTTCCCGGCGTGTTCCGCAAAAGGAGGGTATCGTGAGGTTATGGCAGAGATGTCGACATTCCTGAGCCTTCCGCACTCCTTACCCGAGGAGTCGAAAGCGCCGCACACGTACCCTCGCAAGCGGCACGCGCGAGACAGTTGAAACCTCTGGGTATGGATGGGGTTTCAGAAAAGTTGTGAAAGCTACACTAATGTGGCTCGTGCAGGTGAGTTATATGGTCAGGGGGACATATGGATATACGTGTAGTATGGGAGGCTAATTATGGTGATCAGTCGGGTAATTAACTGAAATGATTGACTAATGTTTTCATTGTTGAAAATAAACATACAGTTCTAATTAGAAACTTGCTTCGTGGAAAATCAGTCAGTATTAGAAAGCATATGGAAAGCATGGTGGAAGTCGTGCAGCAGGAGCAAGGCTAGTGGCGTGATCTTATCCTAGCCCCAGCCAGAGTGGTGACTTTAGTGCACTACTCCCATGAGATGACTGATTTAGTGGTTTTTGGTGGTGCTCATCATGTTTCTCGGAACCACATGTCAAGCTTCGCTAATTAAAAGGTAATTTAGTCCCCCATATTATGTCCCCCTGACCATATAACTCGCACGCACAAACCGCATTAACCCCTTAAGTGGCACTTTTTTTTCCCAAAAGTAACCTAAAAGTGCCATATTTTTTTATTTTGAATGTTTATTCCTCTAGTATTACACGTAAAATTTGAAAAGTTTATTACGCAAAAATCAGTGGAGGCGAAGAAAATATTTGGCATCTAAAACGAGTGCTGCCATCTATGATCAGCGCCGCAAAACTACACGGACGAGCCTCGCTTGTCCGTGGAATTGAAGGCTACCGAAAAAACCACTGGACGAGCTAAGCTCGTCCATGGCATTTTTAGCCAAAAAATGGCCAACGAGCTCAGCTCGTCGAATTCTGCAAACATTGTCCTTCGTGCTTGCCAGCTGCTGGACGCGTGAGCGTGCAGGCTGCATTGTTCATCAAGGCTGAAGTGGTCGACGGGAGAGCTTCCCCTGAGATGAGACGGGTGATAAGACAGGGTCGCCGTTCTGCCACCGCCACGTCCTTGCGCACTATGCGAATAACTGCGCAGAAGGTCCATCCTTGTGATAGCGGTACCCTCTGCTGCATTTAGTTTGTTTGCCACAAACTATTACGCCATTATAGTTTTAGAAAAAGCGGAGATGTGTGCCCGGTAGCCCTTAATTTGATACCGAAATCGTGAAAGCTTCCTGGGCCTCTACATTCGCATACTTTTACCAAGATTTGTTGACTGCATCACACCACCACCAAGCATAATCATCGTCCGATCGCATTTCTACGGCACAAAGAATTGTTGCATGACACAAACGTTATACGGAAAACACTGCGTAACTTGTAAAAAAAGAACTCAATTCAGAACAGAAGGTCACATGCTTTGTATTTCCAAAAACCTCTCCTGAAGAGAATATGAACCTTTGGAAGGGAAATTTAACAAAATTTATGTTTACGTTTAAAAAATATGTGACCTGAAATAATGCCAGCAACTGTAAAAAAAATGTTTATGCTAAAACAAGCTGCACCGTGAAAGTCGCATTATGAATTGCATGACCATTTATTAGAGCAAGCCCTTCTCCCCCAAATGGCTGGGTAGCCGAGTAGATTAAAAGCAAAAGAAAATGATCTTGCGCTACCCAAGATTGTTTTCTTTTGTTTCCTAGATTTCCCGGACCGGAGTCGGTCCGGAAAATATGGTCACTTCAACAATATAAGAAACCAACACTAAAACACTATGGTAATATAAGCGGTTAACGCAAGAGAGCCAGTGGAAACCCGCTATTCGGCTAAATGATTGCGGCTTTTCTAGCACACTGCACAATTCTAATAACGTAATAGCTTTTTTCTAGAACAGTCGACCTACAATTCCTACCTAGTTACGCTTCCTCTTTGTTTCTGATTTTTAATGCGCTGAATTGCCTTCTTACCTTCAAAGATGGTCGGCAGAGTGTCGGGTTCAGGCGAGCCTTCTTCAGACCCAAACCCATACGTACACAGTTTTCATATGCGCCGTCCGAAACACGTTTCGAACAAAAAAGGTTTACTTGCTCAAACCCACCCACCCCTTTAAAATCTCGGTGACGAAGTGAAAAAGACAGTAAGCGGGAAGAACAACTGCGACGAGCGCTGTTCGTAAAAGCTGGCGGCTACACATGAGTACGGCATCGCGCAACAGCACGGCATCGCGCAACAGCACAGAACAATCAACACGTCAGGCGATTGAGTCAATAGCATGACCGGTCAACGGATAAAAGCAAGCGCTATGCAGCGGCAGAACGACGATGGCTCGAAAAGACACTAGAGCAGCCTACGAAGAAAGCGCGGCCAGCCGCGGCGGGGTCCCCCAGTCGGTCCTTTTGTGACGCCGGCTGACGGGCTTCCTCCTCTCTCCCCTTTCCCTCTGCTTCGGAGAGGCGTGGCTTCGGCGCCACTTTGAAGGCGCTTTTCCGGTTAATCCGCGCAGAAAATGACCAAACGAATACGATATTCGTGATGGCTGAGATCTGATTAACTAGGCTCAGGTGTTTTTCTCATATTTAAAACCGCTTCAGCTTCCCTTTAAGGGGTTAATGTAGCTTTCGCGGCTTTTTTTAAACAAATCTGCTAAGCCTAAAAGGAACACCCTGTACCTCAATATTCCGACGGTATCTTTTCCCAGTTCGAGATTTAGCGAGGATAATTGAGTACCGCTGAATGATATGTATGAACTGCTCTATAGGTTTATTTTTTATGTCAATATACGTTCAATAGTGGTTTATTGCACTCCGAGTAGGCCTCCGGGCGTGCAGGCGACGAGGAAAGGTAGGTTGTCGATGCGCAGTGTGCCCACGTCGTTCACCTGGAGGCAGTTTGATCTATTTACAAAAGAGGTGATGATGATGATGATGGGAAGAGGGTTAGGAGCGTACACCTAGCGGTGGTCTTTGCGGGGCTGCCGTGGGTTGCAGACTTAGTAGCGGGCCCGTCAGAGCGCCTGGCGACAGCTCCCTGCGTGCCCAGCTTGCGGACGAGTCGGCCGAATTTCCGGCGATGCACCCCCGTAATGGGGCTCCAAGGGTTGGCGCCAACGTTGGCCGGGCGGTGGTCCTCGCGAAAGCTTGTAACCGAGCAGCGTGAGCACCCCGTCGATCGGTGACGCAGTGTGTGCCACCGGGCCGGCTGGCTCTTGGACGATGGAGACAACACGTTTTGCGCCCAGCTGGCTTCCTCTTCCCCTCAATGTCAATTATCTTGTTTGGTGATTACCTTTATATATCTAGAGTACAATAAAACGAAATTGGCTGGAGCAGTGGATGGAAACTTGGAAACAGCCTTAAAGACCGACGACCGGTTTGCGCTTTTCACTTTTCCCCCGCTGCCTCCTCTCCCCCCTTCTATCCTGTCCGCCGTTGCCTCTTTCCTCCTCCCCTATTGTGAGGAGGATCTTCTGCCTCGCACAATCTCGGGTCTGGTCATCGGCCTTTACCCAGCTGGCTGGGATTACGTATTTGTAATCATTCACGTGCCAATTTTTGTTATTATAAGTTCTACATATCAAATCTTATTGATGTTTGTAATCAAATACAAAAGCTTTGTTTTGTTTTTTTAATCTTATTTAAGAACTGCAGTTTTATTAGAAGCTTAACATTTGAACAAAACATCAATTTGGGTACTGTAAATTATTCTATTTTAACATTATTTTGGTCAAATATACTATTTTCTTTACCCACGATTCTGTACTGAAAATAACTATGAACTGCAGTTCATACTGCCCTTCGTCAATCAGCATCTTGTTGCCGTGCTTAGTGCTTCTACGCACAAGTTGGCAGCTTGTTTGGCGTTGGAAAGAATCAAACCTGCCGTGCAAATGACAAAAGGCTTCGCAAAAGAGGAAAAGCAAAGTAGACATTGTCTTTCGGTTTGACAGGCTGACACACAAATGGCGGTATTTGCGATGGTATAAATGAAAATGAAGCGCGCGCTTATGCTCCAAAAGGTGCTCCAAAATTACTCGTAGCAATCGGTGGTAGAATACTAGTATTTGTATTTAAAACTGAGAGCGCATTTCAGCGTCGTCGTAATGCTTCAAATTTATTTGGCACAACCAGCATCGCTCAACCTAGGCTAGGGAGACTTTGGTCGACGAACTTGGCAATGTGGGGCTGCAATACTGCACCTGCGAGAATGCAGAATTTTTAGCGGAGTATCCTCCGTGTGCACCGAAAGGCAAGAAATGGCCGTGCATCGGTTGCCATTTTCCGAGCGCGTTCCTTCTTTTTGTCACACGTTAAATGTATTATAGTCGCGCTTGAAAGATGCGGGGTGGGGCTTATAATCTTGATGCTTGGGCGGTAAACGATTTGCTGCGTAGTTATGGTAAGAAGGCATTTGTTTGCGCCCAGCTTTTAGGTTTGACTTTAGGAACTGTTATTCGCAGCGCCGGCGCACGAGCATCACGTGATAGCGTTGCACCGGCACGGACACCGCCTGGGCGGCCTCCCGGCGCTCTTCTGGGTCTCCATCACCTTCCTCATCGTCGTGTTCCACCTGTTCCTCGCCAAGCTCATCTACAACGAGTACTGCGGCGCCCCGGAGAAGACGCGGGCGCGCTACGTCGTCTGATCCTACTTGGGCCTCGGGAGGATTGCTGGCCACGGAACGCCCAAGAGCGTCGGTTCGGGACGGCCGCTACGCCAAGAACGCCCCAGGACCGTCGATTTGATCTCGGAGGTTGGAACGTGATTCGCCCGACTGAGGTCAAGTGTTTGGGCAGGCGGCTCGGCCACGTTCCTGGAACGCACCTCGGTTTTGCTTGCACTGCCCAGCGACGTCGGTGCTAGATGGCATAGGATTGTCGCGACACTCCGTTTGCCCCCCAAAGCCGGCGAAAGCTACGCGCTCGTTCGACCAGTCATACGTTTTTTGCCGCGTGATTGCGCTCCCAGCCGTATTTACTCGCAGCGAGCAAGGTCGGGCGGCGAAAGGGAGGCAGTCAACGGGTCCGGCGAGCGCGTAGCTTCTGCCGCGCCGTCGGTTCGGGGGTGGGTCGCGGCGGAGGCAGCCAGACTCGTTAAACTGTGACCCACCCGCCAGCCGGGGTTCCTGGTTACGCCACGTCCACGCAGCCTCTACCACCGGGAGGGTGGCCAGAGATGCGTTGCAGGCACCCTCCTTCGTCCAAGTTAATCCAGTTTTTAGAAAGTGCCGCCATTGTCGGACTATGCACCCGTTCAATATCCGAGTTAATGAGAACGGCAGGAAGAAGTTTCGTCTTTGATCTAGCGTATGGTGAATTCGAGCCAAAGCGTGACTAAGCATGACTGGAGGCAGGGCGTTCCAAAGACACTCCCCGTCATTCTTGGACTGTCGGTATCTGTAATTTGAAAAAGAATCTGCCTCCTCGACTGTTTTTTTTTTTTGTGCGGTGCGTCGTACAGCGTGCGATTTCCACTGCGCCCAGACAGTGTACATAACGTTTGGTGGCATTCTTACTGTGTGAACTGTGGTGTCACGGACAGCCTTCGAAGTTGCAACGTTGTTTGGCATTTGGTCAAATGCGGTACACTTTCGGTCGACGATGTTTGTCCAAAGGATTGTTTGTTTGGCACAGCTTTAGGCGCGGGACATTAATTCGGCGAGTGCGAGTCGGCGACGAAATGCCCAATTAAAAGCTATATGCAATAAAGTGATTTAGCGAATGCTTGTAGTATGCGTGTCCTAAAGCATCGTTTTTTTTCTGTTTGCTCTCGGAATGATTGCGGTGAATTTGGAGGTGGGCATTTATAACGAGACGTTTTGGCGTGGGTTATTTTTGTGGGAGTTGGCGCTTACGTGCGTGTAATTATGGGCAACTTACGTCTCATTTTGTACATAGGCTTAGCGTTTTTGTTTAAGGGCCAGAAAGGTGCCATTCAACTGTGCGAAGTGCACAGTTCCGAGCGTCGCAGAATTGCAGCCAGATTTCAGGTTACCGTGAAAAGGCAATGCTGCCATCTTGTTTTTTTTTTAAGCTGTTTGATAAAGAGTTTTTGTGCCTTCCAGTTTAAAATGTGCTTTCTGCTTTCCTTCTTTCTTTGTATGTATTGAAAGGGAATGTGCCCGATTAAATAATGTAATTTGTTTAGAGACGAACGATAACTTTGAAAAATGTCATAACTAGCTTTCTTCTGGAAAAAAAAAGGCTTTGTGGCTTTATTTGCAATACTATGTGTACATAGGTAAGATTGCGGAGGTGTAGCACTTGAGAGTGGCGAGCTGAAGAGTGCAAAGACATGATCAGCTTTTTTGTTTTTTTCCTTCGTGTGAATGTGGTCACCTGGCTTGTGCGTGATGGGTACTCCGTATGTTTGTGGGTAACCCATGTAAATAACTACAACATTATGTGGAAGCGGTGACGGAGAGTTCCTTTCATGAGCTGGCTCAATAAAATGCGGACTTATTTATTCCTGCAGATGGCCTCGCATCCCTCATTTCCAAACAGTTACCACTCGTGACAACACTCAACTCCCAAAAAAACTTTTTGGCGCAGGCTACGTCTAGCCGCGTGGATGTATCCGAGTCGGGAAGTGTACCGGCTCCATCCACACGTCCGTACGTCACTTTGGGGTGGATGTAGATATAGTAACTAAATGACAGAGCCGGAGTATCGCCTTCCTTTCGCCGCCAACTCGGGGGTGGAGAAGGGGTCGCAAGCGGGAAATTCTACTTTTGCGCTTCCGGGCAAGTCGCCTTGCCCAGGGCAGACATTTTTTTGCTCCGCGTTTGCAAAATCTAGATCTTACAATTTAAGCCACGTTGATACCGTTGCACTCGAGACGCAATTTGTAGCAGAAAATCTACTTGTCTTTTTTATTCCGCTAGGTGCAAATAAGATTTAGCGGACGATCCTCTTGTCGCCTGCCCCTCGCCTGAGCGACGCACGACGGGCTTGCATTCTGGCGCCTGCTCTGGGTGCAGCGGGTGCATGCCCACGTGGGGTGCCGGCCCAACTCGCTCCAAGCTGCGAGCGGGCACGCCATACGGACAGCGTGCACAAATGAAACCTGTCGCGTGCGTGTGCTAACCATATCTGGTTGCCGGCGAAGCGGTAAAAATCTTCCTTAGTGGACGCGGGTATAACAAGCGCATTTGTTATACATATCGTAAAATACCGGGCAAGCGCCCACTCGAAATGTAGAGATAATTGCAAAAAAAATGGGGGATGGGCACTTGTCCAGTCATCAATTTTACATATAAATGTACTCTGCATATTTTCTCAGATCTTACGAATTTGGGAATGGGCGCTTAATGTGGAATGGGCGGATGCGCGGTATTCTACGGTAGATAGTGTGTTTCCGCCGCCAGGTACGTAGCCAGGGGGGGTGGCCCATATGGGGCCCGGGCCTCCCCCGAAATCTTCAATTTTGCTGGGACCTCCTCTCCCCCTCGTACAACATTTTGTCATGGGCGGCATAGTTATTATAATGTACGCTAGAGGTTCAACTGGCGGTAGTGTCTATGCGACTTCCGTGACGCAAATTGCAGACACCAACCAGTCTAACGGGTGGCTCAAGGAGACGGCAGGCTCTTTAAATCGACCGAAAAATTCGGTTTCTTAACCTATCGCGCTACGACTTTGTGCAGCGCTGCCCACAGATGGTGCTTTTTTTTTTTTTTGTAAAATTTGCAAAGAGCAAACTTACCTGAGGAAAAGCAGACAATCTTTTCGACTCAAAAGCAGCGCGCGTTCCGCAGGCGGCGACAGTCGCAGAAACAATTACAGGCGCGGTAACAACAAGCAACTGCAGTTCCTTGTCTGCTAAATACGCCGGCTCTCGGCGTCGTCTGCCCGTTCGTTGGCAGCAGTTGGCGTCGTGACCGCTTGCGCCCTCTCTTGTCTCCCGTGCGAAACGGCGCCGTGTTGTTTGCAGACCGGTGGCGTCGCTGCGTTTCCATAGGAGCTAAGCCTTTTTCTTTCTTTACTTTTTCCTCAGGTAAGTTTGCTCTTTGCAAATTTTACAAAAAAAAAAAAAAAAATGCACCATCTGTGGGCAGCGCTGCACAAAGTCGTAACGCGATAGGTTAAGAAACCGAATTTTGCGGTCGATTTAAAGAGCCTGCCGTCTCCTTGAGCCACCCACTTTTGCGGTGCTCCTGTGCATTCCTATGGGAAAACGCGCGTGCATTTTACCTCTTCGCCGGAAAATAACACGGAACACTTTGGTTATTTGGGTCGTACCGAATAGCATGTACCTTGCTTAACACTTTAAAAGTGTAATTGCTTTAGTTAGCGCATTTTTCTTCATCAGTGAACGATATTTAACTTCGCTACATTTCAGTCCCAAACGTGTGTTCCGCAGCAGGTGTGTAAAAACAAGCGACGATTCAAAGCAAAATTACAATCGAAACGAATATAGAGTGTGTTCAAGGCTCGCCAGCATTCCGGTGACGCTTGTATATTGATAATATGCCCGTCCTGTCACTATATGAAAATGATCCCGTCGCCTGAGCGGATAAAAACCTTCAAAACGTAGAGAATAAAGTATGTGGTCTATGAAAGGTGTCTCTTCGTATTGTTTTCTCTGCCGGGCTTTTATCGCGCACTTGTTCTCAAAGATATCGAGCGCGCGGGTGATATTTTGAACGTAGAACAAGCAGCTTCGCTCAGGGCAGAAAGAATAAAGCGGTACTTTCAATTTATTTTGATCGTACATGCACTGCGAGTTACTGATCCAGTGTTACTGCGTAGTTCTTGCCGCCGCTCTTGATTTTCCAGATGCCCCCATGCTGAAAATCGCCGACGCAACGTTCGCGTCACAGTGGTTCACGCTAACAGCGCTAACAGCACTAACAGTGTCCGACCCAGGGTGTAAGATAGACAGGTGGGGAAACGGCCCATAGAGGCCTACAGCAATGCCGTGACCGGATTGTGTACTCGTCTGCTTGCGGGTACCCCTGATTTGCAACAGATGGCGCTGCGGCGAGAAGAAAAAAAATCTCCGTCGGTTTAGCTGGTCGCCACCGGTCGCCCACCTGGAGTGAGAGTTCGCGGTGCTCCACATAGATGGCGCCACAAAAAAAGAGAAACCCGAAAGGGACACAATCCGGTCGCACATTTGGCTCTCGTTTCCCCACCTGTCTATCTTACACCCTGGTCCGACCACTGATCTCAATGATCAGTGTGTCCTAGAGCACTATATAGCTCCTACGGAGCAGAGTAGCGCAATCCTTTGATCCGCGTGTTTTGCCGACAACATGGCCGACAGAGCAGCTCGGCGCGAGTCACGTGGTACTCAGGGTTCCAGGAGGCGGCCCGCCCTATGGGAGAATACATGGAGATCGACGCAACACGGCTGATTAAAAAATAAACGGCGAGTTCACACTTTTCAAAACTAGTCTGTCGTAAAGTTAGTAAAGCACTAAACACTTTATCAAAGTTTTAATAATATCGGATGCGTGTGCAAATTTTGAGAAGGCAATTTCCAAGGCAATGGCGTTTGAAGCAGACGATTCTTGCTCGCTGCGGAGATGGGCTTTTTGGGTTGGCTGGAGCGGGTCACGTGAACGCTGTGACGTCGCCGCGTCGTCTGCTGCATGATGCCGCTCATGCAATTTTTAAAAAAAAATTACGTCCTTATTTGGCACACAACTCAGCGCAAATTATTCTAAAATGTTCCTTTATTATGTCCAAAACTATTGTCGTTCCGTACATCTCCACAATATTGAAGAAACAACGATTTTCTCACGTTCCCCATGCATTTCTGACCGGAGTTGGAACCTCCGGGCGTTCGCCGCTAGTCGCCAAGAGATGGCGTTCAGGATTGCGCTACTCTGCTCCGAAGGAGCTATATAGTGCTCTAGTGTGTCCGACAGTCAAGGCCGTTTTAGCACAGTTTTTAATGCGATGAATTCGAAAGAAAAACGCCGTAACTGACCAATTCTTTCGTCGGTCTGACTGAGAAATGTTCCAAGCTACTTAGTACGTACGAATTATTTGGGATATTTGCTCTTATGATCGAGCGCAGGGAGAAAATGCACTCACTTTTTCCCATAGAAATGCATTACCGGAAGTCAATTTTCGACTGGTTGCTGTCTGCTTCAATTTGCGTCAGCACACTAGCGCCACTTAAGCCTCTAGCGTACTTTGCCCAGGACATAGAGTTATTACAATAAACGCTAGAGGCTAAGCTGGCGCTAGTGTCTACGGGACTTCCGGTTGCAAATTGAAGCAGACAGCATGCTACTTTTCCAGTCTTCAACGCGTGTGAATTTTGTCTCTTCGCCGTAAAATAACATGAATAACTTTTGTCATTTCAGTTGTACCGGATAGTATGTACCTTTATTAATATTGTGAAAGTGTAATGGGTTTAGTTACAGAATTTTTTCTTTACCGCTGAACGATGTTAAACTTCGCTATATTTCAGGCCCAAACCCCTGTTCCATGGCAGGTATGTAGAAACGAGTGACGATTCTAAGCAAAATAACGATCGAAAGGAATGTAGAGTATGTTCAAAGTTCGCCAGTATTCCGTTGGTGCTTATATATTGCTAACATGCCCGTCCTGTCACTATTTGAAAATGACCCCGTCGTGTATATTTACCAGTGGTTGAAAAAAAAACAAAAAACAAAAAAAAAACGTTCGAAACGTACAGAATAAAGTACGTGGGCTACGAAAGGTGTGTTTTCTTATTATTTCCTATGTCGGGCAGTTTTTATCGGGCACCTGTTCTCTGGCTTCTCTCTATTTGCAAAGATTTGGAGCGTGCGGGTGATGATTTGAACCCAGAACAAGCATCTTCGCACATATTCATGAGCAGAAAGAATAAAGCAGTACTTACTTATTGAAAATCGAACTATATTACGTGACTTTCAATTTATTTTGATCGTCTGCAAGCACAAGGAGTTACTTATCCAGTGTTACTGCGCAGTTCTTGCCGTCTCTCTCGGTTTTCCACATGTCCTTCGTTCGTTTGGCACCGATGTTTGTTTGCAAACAAGCTCACTACCACCCCCTATCGGCGGACCCCTGCGCGCTTCCGGTTTTCCTCTTCTTTTCCATTTGTCTCGCCTCCTTTTGTTATTTGCACTACTTTGTGAACGTACAGGCCGGCTTGCTAGAACCAGCGTCTCAGCTGAGACTGGGTGAAAGAAAGCACTGCCAAAGCCAGCGCACGAGCTGAGCGGGACTCAAGCTGCGTCTCAAGACGCTCGCGCGCCCCAGCCTTTGCAGTGCTTCTCTGAAGGAAACTCTTCTTATCCGATCGCTGTGCGTCCCTACCGGAAGCCTACTGGGGCACCAAATACTGTGGCGCCCTCGTGATATCAACTCCCACCAAATGTGGTAAGCGCCGACGCCGTGTTCGCGCTAACAGTGTCCGACAGTGCACATAAATACATGTACGAAGCGGTTTTAGCACCGTTTTTCATGCCACGATTTTAAAATAAAAACGCCGTAACTGACCAATTATTAGATGCGGAGCATCTCTTGCTCGGGTCTATGTCCCGCGTCCGCGATGTAGTCGGCACTCGAACTACGCACGCGCAACTCTCCTCCTTCCCTCTCTCCAACAGCTGCGCGTTACTCTCTCCGCTCTCTCTCTCTACCAGCTGCGTGCACTGCGCGTGCGTTGGCTTCTCCTCACACCGCGCGCGCACGCGCAACTCTCCTCCTCTTGTCTCCTCTCCTTCAAGTGTGAAAAAAATAAAATAAACGGCGAGCGGCGAGCGTTCCAACTTTCTCTGCCGCGAGCCGCGACGAAGGCTCGCGTAGGGGGTAACGCTAGGGCAGTCGGTGGCGCCATCTCTCGACGTCAGCACGCAACTGACTCTTTCCTCGGAACCAACACGATGCTCCGCATCACCCCATGGTTCCCCTCGGGAAGATGGTGTAATTTTTAATGTTTTTCATCTGCGTGACTGGAAAATGTTCCAATGTGCCTAGTACGTACGAATTATTCGTGATATTTGCTCTTATAATCGAGCGCAGAGAGGAAATTCACTCGCTTTTTTCCATAGAAATGCATTACCGGAAGTCAATTTTCGACTGGACTCCGTAAGTGTGACGTCATGGGTCCAAACAAACCGTTGCTAGGGTCGTTGTTATGGACGAATACATGTGGCTTGGTTTCGCTACGAAAACCCGACCGTTCAAAAATCAGGAGTAGGATTTAAACTTCTAAAAATCACAAATGTAGAAAGCTTGAATGTCATAGATGTTTCGACAGAAGTGTGCCGGTGATCGCTCGTTTCTGAAATATTTACGACTGCAACTTCCGGTCCTCAAGATGCCTGCAGCAGACGACGAATGCAAGAAGTATGCCGTCTGCCGCACGCCGGTCGGCCAAACCGGGGCAGTCGTTTGAATCGTGTGAATAAAGACGATATTCTGACATCGCATTTGTTTGAAATATAATGAGTTTCAGACACATATACGAATTCATAGTGGGGTGCGATGCAAAATATCCCTAGTAGCACACTTCGTCCTGTGGACGTCTTTAGGATGTCCTAACGTCCCAGGGATGTCCTGTGGACGTTCACAGGACATTTGTGCTGCTTGGGATGGTTTATCGAAAGTCCGGGCGTCGATCGAGATGATCGTCTGCTAAAAGATCGCATTGCACCCGTGAGAAAAGCACTTCAGGCGATCGGTATAGATCCCAAATTTTGTTTGCGGACTCGCGCTATGCGAGGGTGGAATCGTATACCTGGTTGTAACCATCGCGTGGTGAAAGACCCTTGCAGTTTCTTCAGATTTCCGCAAGACCCCAAAGCGCGAAAGAACTGGATAAAAAACATAAGGTGAGTTCATTACAGATTGTACTCGCATCGCGGGTTCGATGGAGATCTTCCCTAAAAGAGCACATCCACGGAATTTGATGTATACCAAGGGGAAAAAAAAAAAAAGCAAAATACTGCGAAATACCTGACAACCACAATAATAATAATAACAAACGACTTACCTCGACGGCGTACGATTTGTTTCTCATGCTGGCCTGCACTACGCCGGTAATGCACTTCAGGTCGTCGTCGTAACTGATCTGCATGACGTGGTTTGATTTTACTGCATTTTCACCCCTCGTAACTAAGCTGGGTTCTTCACAAAAAAAAAAAAAAGAAAACGCACATTGCGGAGGCCTCTACGGCCATGGCGATGCACTTGCTTTTGTCGCTCGTTTACCAACACAATTCATTGAAGACGCCCGCTGCAACAGAGGCCAGCAAATCTATGGTGTCGTCTGCTACCAAAGCAAAGCGCAGTGTAAGTCTTCAGAAATGGCTTTCATCGTTGCGATATGACACTGAGACGACAAGAACATCTTCATAATTCGATATCAAGTAGTTAGGTTGCTTACAAAAAATTATTTACTTCCTTGTAAGCAAAAATCTAGCGACAAGGGCACACTCTGTGCATGGGCTCCCTTGCCTTTCCTTGTCGCCTGCTCGCCTAGAGGTCTACTCAAAAGGGCAATAAACACTATTGAACATGTGGAGTCTCCATGCATTAGTCCATAGCAACGTCCCTAGCAACGGTTTGTTTGGACCCAGACGCCTTGTTGTGACGTCATCACTTATGGGGTCAAATTAGCGCCAGTTGAACCTCTAGCGTACATTATAATAACTCTATGGCCCAGGAGGCCAACGAGGCCCTGCGGAAAAACTAAAGGGAAAAACTAAAGGATAGAGGGGCTTTAGGAAAAAGGAAAAACCAGAAACGGCTCTGGGAAAAACCGGCTGGCAGCGGCCCCTACGATTTGTTTATCGGCATTGAAAAGTACAAGCAGTACAAGCGTACAAGCGCACAAACTTGCGCCTTTGAATTTGTCCCGCGTGAAAACGTTAGCCGGCGGTATCGCAGTATGAATTACCCCCTATCGATTGTCTTACGGCACGGAGCTTCTTATGATGTCGAGCTTGAGGTGAGTATTACGATATAGGTACACGCGCCTTGTAAGCAAAAACTCGCAAACTGCAGTACCTCCGTACAGCCAACGCTATCAGCTGATGACCAACCTCGAAAATGCGCGAAAGCAGACGCAAGCGATCGAGCGTCGACCTGTCGGCCGAGCACATCGTTCTTACTGCACGCTGCCTCTCGAGCTTTTGCAGCTTTTCTTGCACATGTGCGATGTAAGCTTCAGGCAACGTAAGATCAGCCTTCTGCACGTGCTTGTTGCTTTCAGTGGTGCGTTGGTGCGCGCGCATGCTCCATCTATGGGCCTCCTGCGTTCCCTAGGGAGTGCTGCGAAAAGGGACTTGTTAGGCCTTGTTTTGGGTAGTACAAACTTTAGCGTCTCAAACTGTCACGCATGCAGAAGCATGCCAGCTCTGGTGCCGAGCGCGAGATCACGATGAAAATACAAAGAAACAACAAAAATTCGAACGCCGTCAAAGCTAAGACGCTAAGCACGTGAGCCAAGAACTGCCGTCCACGCGTTTCAAAGTAGACATGACAAAGAAAAATTAAAGCGTCGCTTCACAGATGTTTTGACGTCACCACCCAGAGATAAGAGACGTGTACCCTAGCGGTGGTGTCATGAATTTGGCACTTTTGATTGTCTTGCGGTGTTGAGTCTGGCCGATTTCTGGCGTCCAAAGTGTTTTTTCGTTCTTCAGCACCAGACAGAATTAAAAAAGCTCTACCAACGTGCCATAAGTAGTGCGAGGCTCAATCAAGTGAGCTTGTACTACCCAAAATGAGGGGGCTACAGTTTGTTCAAAGCTTCAGCGCAGGAGGCCTGTAGTACAATCACGTTTCGATGCATGCCACGGCCGCTTGATCGAGTGGTTGTGCCCAAGCAGAACAAACTGGATGGCGAGAAAAGTCTCGCTGTGCTGGGCGGCTAGTATCGTTCCCTCCGCCCGACTTCGCACGCTTTCCATGGGAATCTGTAGAAGTTCACTTCGGGGTTATACATCTTTCCGTTTTTGATAGTTGACGACGCAACATTACCGTCGACGGCGACGTTTCGAACGCATCGAGGCCTAGCGCCTAGCTGCTGGCTCCCGGTTTCGATGCGCTTGGACGAAGCTCGGGTCCCCGGGGAAACGTTGTGCGCTGACGACTACAGGTGACATATTTTGAGTCGTGACCACGCGAACGCACAAATAACAGCAGCGTGCAGAAGTAAACAGTCGCCCGAACAGGTTTGTTAGTTCGAGGCCGCGAGACATGTACTACTTGGACACTAGATCTATCACCCGCCACCTGAGGGCGCCACGATACATGCCTTGCCAGTGACGTCACGCCAGGCAAGGACGGGGCCATGTGCCATGCTGATGGTTGACTTCACACCGCGCGGATGCACTTACCAAGGCGTAAGATGCCGCTAACTGCCCGGACATGCGCGGATATGCACCAAATTTTCAACAAAGGGTACCTATAGTTGTGTTACATGTGAACTTGGAAAAACGGGCCTAGCTTACGATGATGACCTTTAGCCAGTACGTGTGGAATCTTTTTACATTGGTGCGACTGCGCTACGAGCAGAAAGTTTCTATATTTTGCTGACAAAGTTTTGACGCAAAAGGCTGTTGTGTCGCCAAAAAAAAGAAAAGCTTAATTGCGCGCTTCAAAATTTGACGTGCGGCTCTAGGTGTCGCTTGTAGAAAAATTGTTACGATTTTGCGAAATACTGGCGGGCAACGCAAGATTACTGTCATAATCTAAACCCTGAGACAAGGATAAATCAAATAATGGACAAGACAACTCTCGTTGTCTCAGGGTTTATATTATAATGTTTCCCAACCGGATCGCCTGCACACTTTCAGCTTTTTGCAAAGGTTACCCTCTCGCGGACGGCACAAACCGATGCCCCGGCGGCGGCGTCTCGACGAGCTTGCACTTGCCGCCGCCGTACTCGTCCGGGAGCCCCGAAGGTGCGCTCGAAGCATGGGAACGGCCTGATATAACGAAAGGCAAAGGGCATCTACACCACCAACAGGCAAAGCCGATGCAAAGGCATGCGCGAACATAGAAAAGTGCAGTCGATCGCCGCTATGAAATGCATCCCGCAAACTCGGTAATCCGCGGCCGCATCTCTTTCCTGTCGCTCGTACTTTCTCTAACTTGACGACTACTCTGTCTCGGGGGGCATGCCGAATAAACGATCGGACGATCGTTGGGATACGTAGTAATTGCTACATCCGAGCGCGGTGCAGTTTACCGTTGCGCTCGCTGCGAAGGGCCGTCGAGTCAACCACCAGCATGGTGGATACCAGTTTTCGCCGTCATCGTGTGACATAGGTGCAAGGCATGTACACGTTCAAAGTTTCAGTGCAGGCGGCCTTTAGGGATATCTCGAACTATGAAACTACAAAAACATAGTGCACGTTTATTTGTTTGTTTCTTTTTTGTCTAAATGAAGCTATGTCGATTTTTGTGTTTTTAGATACAAGTAAAACGCGCCACGTCTGAGTTATTGCAATTTTCATAAACACAAAGCCGAATCATCAACTTGGCCAAAAGGCTGGGCATGGAAACTAAGCCGTATTGGCCCCATTTTGTCATGGTCAAGGGTTGGGAAGTTCACTGGACGTCCGACCCTTGGACGTCCAGAGGATTTCCGCATTGGCCAACCATTGGACATTGGCAACTGTGCTTGGGCAATCAAGCAGCGTCAAAAGCGCAAGTCACTATAGTCGGTGACAGGTCAAGAACGAAGTGGAAGCTCCTCCCACCTCTTTCCACTTTAGTAGAGCGAACGTTGGAGGTGAGGCGACCTCCTCTCTACCGTTCGCTCCGCTGAAGTGGGAAGGTGTGGGAGGAGCTTCCACTTCGTTCTTGACCTGTCACCGACTAGTATACACTTTTCCAAGAAACACTCGACCCCAGGGACAACAAACCGTTTTTGAGCCCAGTCACTGAGTTTGAGGCTAGACCCTCACCGGCGACCCTGCTAACCCTGACCGAGTCGACTGTGATTTCGATAGGCGCAACCTGCGTAGGCGCAGCTTCAAACGCTGCGGGCGTCTAAATTCTCGTCTTTTGCCGCTATATTTTGTGTTTTATGGTGCATGTATTTTCCCGAGGACATTGAGAAAACATTGTACCACATTTGAAAAAAAAAAAAAAAAAAAGGAAAAATTGCTCTGTAAACTATTTTGTTGGGTACGCGCGCGACACAAGAAATGCAACTGGAATGTTTGTTGTGGTTTTTTTTTATATACAATAAGTTTTGACGGCGCCGCCCGATTAGCCGCGTGTCAAATCACAAAGCGCTTAGCTGTTGAAAATAAATTACAACAAAAAAAGCCGAAAAGCATGCATTTTTCATGCTCACAAATAACGTGTTTACCGATGGACAGGACACGGACGTACAATTTAGAAAGTTTTAACATTCCAACAATATACTGTACGTACCACACGATGCAGCGTTATCTAATATAATTTATTTGAGAAAGAGCTCGAATAACACAGTCACAGTCGACGACAGTCACATCTTGACGATCGGACGGAATCCAAGCGGACTTCGTTTTGGGGCACTTTTTAGGGAGAGCTTCCTTTTTTCACAACAGCACTAAGGCAAAGGAACAAACGCGACTGACCCGTTTCCTACCCCAACCCGGACAACTTTTTTTGAAGAGGACTCTGCACGGATTATCTCTTGGGGGAGAACAATTATTGTTCACAAAATCGCGTCGAGGGCCGTTCGACGTCCTTCCTCTCCTTCGTTTCCCGTGAATGTTGGGCATTTACCAGCCCTATTTCTCACAGTGGAAGATAACGCAGAAAGGGTACGCAGCACGCATAAAAAAAATTAAGTGGAAACTTTCAAGACTGGCAAGAAAACATAGAATGCAAAACATGGGTAAAGAATCGCGCTGAGCGGGTTTTCACAGTCCAAGAGAGTGGCAGAAAATTTCTAGCTGATAGAGGGCGCGAGAGTCGCACCAGCCGCATCAGCATGAGCAACATGGCGGCGGCCTAGGAGCGTTTTTTGGAAAGGTGTATAGGTACTTATGGCTAGTAGCGTCGGCTGCGTCTGGACTCCGAGAGAGTATTTATGCTCGTTGAGGTTTTTATTTCAACATGACCGACTAAAGCCCAACTACCCAGAACACGATTTGCAACTCGAAACTACTATTCTTTCCTCCCGAAAACCGCCGGTTGAGAAATGGCTGGTTTCAGGCGCGCTCACTCTCTTTTTCATGGTCATGTGCCGTTCAAACTGATGCATACCAAATATAATCAAAATCGTGGGTAAGACATACATTCATAATAAAAATAGAAAAGAATATGAACCCCATTTTTTGTAGCTTCCAAGGGGCTGCAAATATGTTGATCGAAAATATTGTTGCACAGATAACAGCCACGGAGACGACTGTAACGTCACTTTCGCAAAAATGGAGAAAAAAAAAAATGTGATGCTGTTTCGTGCACCAGTTAAACTGGTTGAACCTTTCATTTTTCTATTTTAACTTTTAAATATAACTCAACTAATTTTTATTGTAATAGAATTTGTAACATGTGATAAGCATTTGTGGTTTTGTACATTTTGCAGCACTTTACCAGCCACGTACAGCCATTTATATGTTTCAGCGGTTCCAAACAAGCGTTTAAAGGTTCTGGTGGCAATCTTCCAGTGATCTTGGCTCTGAAATTTTTGTGTCCTGTTTCCGGGTGGAACAGCTAGCCCCCAAATGTCGTTCAAAGTGAACATAAAAGTTGCCTGTACAAATGTTGAGTGTTTTCAAACCTCCAGAAAACAATACTAGCACTTCTTGATAGTGTATTTGCTCTTTCAGCGTGCCTTCAAGAAATGAGCGCAGCATCGTAAACAACCAAGTCCGTTGACGACGCTACCTACGCAACAAACTCGTCTGGCTCTCCTTCGTCAAATTTGGATCAAATGTGCTTTCGAGGTTGTTTATGCCTCACTCTGTCTACCTCCTGACCTGCGTTCAGCAACAACAAAAAAGACAACTGGTGAGTGATCTCTAAACACGCACAGAGGCTAGAGCGTCAAAAGGGGGGGGGGGGGGGGAAATAAAGGGAGGCATCGGCTCTAATCCACGCTAAATAAAATTGGGAGTGCAGGGGTACAGTGGATGAGGGAGATAAGCAAAGAAGATGGGAATGCGGCAGAATTGTTTTGGGAGCACGTTAAAGTGCAGGGGAGAAAGACGGGTGTACGGCATGCGGCTGACCACAGGAGGGGAGAAGGCCAGGGAGACACAGCTTGGGCACAGCAGGGTACAGGAAGAGCAGAAGAGTGTATCGATGATTAGAAACTAAGTGAAATGAGACTGATAACCGCCCAATAACAGTAACATCAGACTTGTACTGATTAGCTATGCAGCTTGTAATGCAAAGATTGGAGCAATGGGCAGAAGCAGTGCAAATTCTGGCTGAGCTTTAAAATGGATTCCGAAAAGATAGAGACTAGAAGATAACCTAGTTGTATCACTCAATGTGTAGAGATAGCAGTGAAGAGCCAAAGCCCCTTATGGTTCTTATTTGGACATCGAGGGAGCGTTTGATAATGTGAGCCAGGAAAAACGTGACCAGCTAAAGGGGTATTTAACTTGCATGCAAATCTGACTAGGTTTCTTCAACACATGTACTCGGACAATAAGAACCAGCAGCAATAATAAACGGACTCAGGTAGGGCTGTCCACTGCCACCCCCGCTCTTCGTGGCATACCTAAGTGGCAATGCAAAAAAATTAGAGCAGAGCAATTTAGGTTTTGATTTGAGTTAAATGGAGTTATATTCCAGGGCTAATGTATGCAGACGACATAGTAGTTGTGGCAAATAACTGCAATACATTACAGGAACCAACTGGAATACATGGAGAGGAGGGGGCAGCTTGGGCCAGAGTTTTAGTAGTGACAAGTGTGGAAGTAGTAGTAAAGTAGTGATTTGAGCTAGTTGGTATTTCAACATGATAAAGCAGTGGACAGAACACGGGGAAGAGAAAAGGATGGGTAGAACGAAAAAGCGCTGACTCAACTAATTTATTATGAAAGAGGGGAAAAAAGAAGCCAGAAAAATGGACCCCAGGTTATAGTTAATTAGGAAAGGAAAAACAAAAAGAAGAAAATATAAACAGACTGGATTAATTTGAGGTAACAAGGAAAAGGAAAAAGAAACCGTAAGGCACACCCGTGAAACAAAAAGGAGAAAAAATGGGACGAAGAAAAAGGCAGAATTTGTCACTTTTTCACTTACGGCCGGCCAAATTCACTCGCCGTAGGCGTCGGCTAAGAGTGACACCTCCTTGTCACTCAACGACAGAGAAGGATTGCTCACGCATTGCTGTCCTATTTTTTTAATTTGATAGGCCTCGAATATCTCGGGTAGTCCGATCCTGAAATCTCCCGAGTAGAGTTGTGTCACTAAACGTCGGTGTGCACCGTCAGGAGAGACAGCGTGTAGGCAGGTGCCCTCCCACCGTGGCGTGGAGGGAAGAAAAATGTTCCCTAAGCCAGTCATTGAGGCATCTTTCAGTCTGTCGTATCTAGCGCCCACCACACGTTGTGCAGGAAACAAACTTGTTCTTGTGTTTCTTGCGGCATGTGGTTCGTGAACGATTGTCAATTACGGAGCCCACTTTTGCGCAGGTCCTTAGCTAACCTTTGTTGGCTAAGATCAGTTGGGAGTTGACGCTCTTTCATTCTGCCTGTCCTTTTCTCTTCCTCCGTGTTCTGTGCGCTGCTTTATTATGTTACAAGCCTGGAATAATAGTGTTCAACGACAAAAAGAGGGAACCCCTGAAAATACGAGATAGTGAAATAGACCATGTAGAAAAATACAAATATCGGGGAGTATGACTCAAGATGGAAGAAAATACCTAGAAGGAGGAACACGAAGAAAACATTATCAGAAATGGAAAAGGAAATTCTGGTATTATGAAACTCGAGTTATTACGGGATTGTAATAGATAGGGAGTGGTCAGGGCTATAAAGGAGTAATGGTGCAAGTCTGTCTTATGGCAATGGGGTACTGAGTGGGAGGTTTAATCGGGATTGTAAATTGGACAAAGGAGGGGGGGGGGGGTTGTGGTTAGCACTGTGAGTGCATGGGAACACACCAGATGAGGGAGTGCTGGGGGACATGGGCTGGCCATCCTTGAGAGCAGAGAGGCAATCAGTAAATTGTAATTTGAAGAAAGGTTAACTGAAATGGATGATGCCCGGTGGGCACGGAAACTGATCGAGTATTTATACGTGAAAAGCTTAAACGCAAAATGGACAAACCGAACCCGAAAGCTGACGTTTAAATACCTGCACACTAGTGATGCAGGTAGTGAGCAGACCAGTTCATTGAAAAAGGAAGTGAAAGAGGCAGAAAAGAAAATGCTGGAGGGGAGAATGCGAGAAAAATCATCTTTAACAATGTACAGGTCAAGGACGCAAGAAAGGAAAAAGGTGTTTAATAATTCACGAGCAAGTTTTTTGCAGTTTGAAGTGAGAACGGGAGTGTTAAGGACAATGACGTATAAGGCTAAATTTCAAAAGTACAGCCGAATCAGATGTCAAAAGTTGCCATACTGAGAACTCGCAGACGGCAAGGGTAGGACGGAGTGCTTCTTTATGCCACTTCCGGGTTCTCATTCTTATTTCGAAAGACATTAGCAAGAATTGCAAAATGTGTCATAAATGTCATTAAAAAATGTTGCAGGATGGTAACTTCAATACCTTTAAATATGCATCACATACAGTCTCCTTCAATATGAAAGACCCACTCGGAGTGTGTGACCAAAACAGAGGCTGGTGTGTGGCACGGTGCACCAAGGGGAGCAAAACTCGATTTATATGGTGAAATTTTTGAATAAGTGCACTGACAAAGTGCCTTCCCTTTCCTCAGAGCGACGTGAAATTGCCTCAAGTACAATGGGACACCGTCTTGCCACTCGTTTCGAGTGTTGTTTTTTTAATAGTGATGGGGACTGTATGTCATTGAGAAAGCCAAAGCAAGGAGGAGCCTCGTGGAGGGGTATTTTGAAAGGCGCAATAAAGCCCTATTTTTTTCGCATTTAAGTTTTTTTCGCTCACGTGAGACTTCCCAAACAACTCTGACAACTAAAAAAAAAAAAAGTATTTCGTGGCTGTTAGTGGCCCTTTAATTTGCCAAGTCCGGTTGTCCCCGCAGGAACGACAAGATGAACAATTTCTGGAGGGGCCGGGGACGCTGGGCGTCTCGCCGGCGCGGACGTTACATCGTTCCAGCTCCCTCCAGTCCGGGCTCACCGCATTCGTCCCCCAACGCCGCGTCTGGGGTCCCAGATCCCTCGCACCCGAGCTGGGGTCTCTACTTCACCGATGGGAACTGTCCACCGGCCGGCGCAGAGCGGCACGTGACGCTCCTAGAAAACTACTTTGCGTCGAAGCTATCCCGATTCCTGGATTCCAACGGAGCTCCGGACCGGTCGAAAACGTCTTACGAAGTGGACGTCGTGGAGCTGGCAGACGATGAGAGTGTCCGAGAGGCCTGGCCCGACTTGAAGGAATCCCTGAGGATGGGTCCCCACGATACATTGAGGATCATGGGTGAGAGCTATAGGGTCTCCGATGAGCGTGTTTACCTCGTTTGTGCTCCCTCGATTCCCGCGCGGTGAGGTCCGACTTGCGTCGCGCTGTTGCCTGCCGCGGCACAGGAGTGGATGTGGCAGGTTGTGCCGCAGGAGCTTGACAGTTGGGACGCTGCGAGGACATTGGTTTGTCTTTTCTACCGGGATTTGTAGCACCATCTGCCTGCGATGGCCAACAGCATGACTCCCGTAGCATCTTTTGTTGCCTCCACTTTGCACGCTCAACACACCGCTTGGAGCTGCGGGCGCCAGGGGGAGAATGCTGTGGCGCGTTCTGAGGGGCTAAAATGCTGCCTTGCACATCCCTGCTGTATGAAAGCAGTTTGGCAAGGGCGGCTGTAAACCCGGGGTCTTTAGCGTCGCAGTAGTGATTGTGCGGCCCTGTCCACCGAGTACAAGCAGCTGCACAGGCACCTTCTTGTTAATCTACTAAAGCTAAAGTTGTTGTAATGTGCGATCATTCGTAAGAAATGCCCGTTATAGTCGAGCAAATACTGTACAGCGGACAGTATTTGCTACCAACAAAAATACTTACTAAGTCAGTGCTTTCCCTACATCAGTATCTCATATATCTGTCTACCAACTCTACAAGCTTATCCCGACTTCACTTTACCGTAAAAATAAGTTGTGGTAAACACAGACTACAGCGCACTACTGCAAAAGTACACTCGCACCATACGCTCACTCTTTACACACGAAAAAGAAAGGAAATCAAACGAACCGCGTTCATTTGATTTCCTTTCTTTTTTACGTGTCAGGAGCGAGTGTACGGTGTGAGTGTACTTTTGCAGTAGTGGGCTGTAGTGTAGGCTAGTATGAGCAACCAACTCGCCCAAGCTGCTGCGTTAACAAGTTACGGTAAGATTTAAGGAAAATAAAATGAGCGTTCAACATCTTGAACGCCCGAGGGATCCAAAAGTGGCAAACTCGCACGCAGGTATCAAATGCAGCTGTGTTTGAGAGATGCGTGTGCATCGTTCACTTCTTTCTTGCTAAGTCTCGGCGGTTTGAGATGTTGAGAGTTCCCAAGCTCGGGTGTAGCGCAGAGTTTCTTGAAAGTGTGCCACAGAGAGGTTCTACCACGACTCACTCGGAGCATCTGATTGGTCAGGTGTGGCACTGCACCAAGTGCTGACGAAGCTGTACCGGCAACGCAACCAAGACTCTGAGGACCAGCCCCTCCCCAAACTTCAGATCCGTGTCACCGGGTTCGGACCCCCGACACCGCTCCGAGAGATCCGCGGCATGACTCGTGGACAGATGGTGGCAGTGCGCGGCACCGTGGTTCGTGCGACGGAGACAAAGCCGCAGTACGAGGCGCTCGCCTTCCGCTGTCTGACTTGTGGGCGGTGCCAAAGCGTCGAGCAGCTCGGGGGATACTTCCTCCATCCAACCAGCTGTCCCTCGAGGGGCTGTCGCTCGAGGTCCTTCCGCCAGGACGCCGCATCTCCGCTCACACGGGTCGTCGACTGGCAGTCCCTGAGGTTGCAGGTTTGTCTTTTCTCTTAAGGACAACATTTTTGACAACAGGATGACTGGCAGATAAGCTCCATGTTTTCGGTATACAGGGTGTTTAATTTTAATTCAACAGATTTTTTTTTTTTTTAATTTACGAGGGGTACAATATTGAGGTCTGTGCAGACAAGCTATATATATATATATACAGGGGGACATAATATCATCATCATCATTTATTTTCCTTGAGAACCCGTGGGGCATTATACAAGGGGTGGGGCAATAGAACAAAAAAAAAAAGATAGAACAGTAAACACAATTATAACACTAAGCTAGCTAGGTAGGTTTGATAAAGAGAGGGTAATGGCTTCAACAAATTTAGTAGTATCATTAATAGAAACAATGTTGTGAGGTAGTGAATTCCAATCCTCGATGGCCAACGGTAGTGTGGAAGTCTGGTGAAAAACAGTTGATGATCGAATTGGACGTAATTTACATAGGTGATCAAGACGTGGGAAAATACAATGCGGAGGTGATAGCAGTGATTCTTTGATGTGGCTATTGTGATAAAACATTCGATGGACGAGAGAAAGGCGTGATACTCGGCGGCGAAGGGAAAGTAAATGTAGGTTAGCTGATTGGCGTAATCCTGATATGCTGGTGAGTAGTTGTTATAAATGAAATGATGGGCTCTGTTATGGACGGATTCTAGATTATTTGCGAGGTAGGACTGCCATGGAGACCATATAAATGAGGCGTATTCTAACTTCAATCTTATATGAGTAGTATACGCTAGTCATTTTACGGAGGGTGTAGGAAGTTTGAGGTTACGGTGCAAATATCCGAGAGAACGGTTAGTATCAAAAATAACAGAAGTTATGTGAGTAGTCCATGATAGGTCAGAGGTGAGATGAACACCCAGGTATTTATAAGATGAGCATGCTATTACTTGAGTGTTAGTGAGGTAGTACGAAAATGGTGTGGCACTCCAACTGTGGGGAAATGATAGGGATCTACATTTATTAAAGTTTAACGTCATCTGCCATTGTTCGCACAAATGAATTACAGACTCAAGGTCTTCCTGGAGAGCATGATGATCATGGTATGAAAGAATGGGTCAGTAAATGACACAATCGTCGGTGAACAGGCGCACAGGAGAAGCTTTATTAAGGTGGAGATCATTAAAATAGATTAGGAACAGAAGGGGACCAAGTACAGTTCCCTGGGGGACACCTGACACAATAGAGGTGGGAGATTTTACGTTGTTAACGGAGGAATATTGCTTACGGTTAATTAGGAATTCAGAAATCTACTTACCGTATTTACTCGCAGAATGAACGCACTTTTTTTTCCAACAACTCGGTGCAAAGTTGGGGGGGGGGGGGGGGGGGGGGTTAATTACGCGAAGTAAAATTTTTGCGTTCGTATTTACTCGCATAATGAATGGACCTTTTATCCCGAAAAATCGACACAACTTATCGCTTTGCGCGCAGCGCGCGACTCAAAAACCAAACTGTGATGCGCAAAAAAAAAAAAAAAATCTCCTCTCCATGTTATTTTTTCTTGCTTCCGTGTTTTTTTTTTGTTTTTTTTCCGCCTTTCGCAAGTTGTTTTGTTTGCCCACGCTTCTCTGCTTTTCTTTCTTATCCCCTTGCGTGCGGCGCGCGACCCCGGGACCAAACTGCGCTGTGGAAAGAAAAAAAAGCTCCTCTTTATGTTTTTTCTTTTCTCTTGGTTCCGTGGGATTTTTTTTTTTTTTCCGCTTTTCGCAAGTTCTTTTGTTTGCCCACGCCCATGCATTCACGACCTCGCTGCACAGGATAGAAAAGTGCGTTCATTTCGAGGGCTTCTCGCTTCTCTTTCCAAAGTGCGAGGAGGAGGCGAGGGCAGGATGCCTTCATTATGCGCGCTTTGCTTGGGCGAGGGCTTCTTCGCTTCTCTTTCTTATCTCCTTGCACGCGGCGCCCGCCCGACCCAAAGTCCAGACTGCGCTGTGCCAAAAAAAGCTCCTCGCCATGTTTTTCGTTTGCTTCCGTTGGATCTTTTTTTAATTATTTTTTTAACGCCTTTTGCGAGGCGTTTTGCTCGTGCACGCTGCCCATGCATTCGCGACCTCGCTGCACCAGGATAGAAAAGTGCGTTAATTTTCGCGCGCGTGGGGGGAGGGAGTCAAAATTTTGACGTCTGAGTTGGAGGTGCGTTTAATACGCAAGTGAAAAAAGAAAAATTCGAAATTTTGAGAGCCGACTTGGGGGGTGCGTTCATTGTGCGAGTAAATACGGTAACAACAGAGGGGGTGAATATTAGTATCGTTAAGCTTTGTTAAAAGACGTTGATGTGGAACTTTGTCGAATGCTGTGAAGAATTCAATGAAAATGGCGTTGGTCTGAATATTCGAATTGAAGCTTGAATAAATATCAGTAAGGAAGGCGGTTAACTGGGCTTCACACAAGTAAGATTTACAAAATCCATGCTGATGTTCAACAAGAAAATTATGAGAGTCGAGAAAGTTTATTATATTTGATTAAAGTATATGCTTCATAAGCTTAGATGGAACGCTGGTGAGCGAGATGAGACGGTAATTACTTATGAGTTGGCGATCATCAGTTTTGTGAACAGGTTATTTTCCAGTCACGTGGAACTATGGAAAGCGCGAGTGATTGTGAGAATATGTCACAGAGGAAATGTGTTTAGTGTTACTTTCGAATTACTTATTAATACCTTCGAATTACTTTGGTCGTCTCCAGAGCTCGAGGAGACCTTTAGGTTGTCTATTGCTTTCAATACACGTGCGTGGTCAATTACGATAGGGTTCATCTGAGGGTGAGATAATGGGCATGAGTTGGGAACGTTTAGCGAGTCTTCTTTAGTAAAGATTGATGTGAAGAAATTGTTTTTTAAGGTAAAGAATGCTATCTTCATCTGAAAGTGGGATGCCATTATGTTTATGAACTGCAAAGGAAGAGACAAAGCTGGGTTGACCACTTTCCAGAACTTTTTGGGTTTATTTGTTCAAATGTTTGGGAGGTCGTGAGTATAAAACTTTGTTTTAGCATCAGTAATGGCGGTTTTGTATGTTCTAGCACACGCATGATATGCATATCCCACGAGGCTGAATTGTTGACAGACTTCGCTCGTTTATAAAGTCGCTTTTTCTTGTTAGCATGACTATGCACTGTTTTGTTATACCATGGGGGACAGTTATCAGATATGATGCGGGATGAAGCGCTCAACTAAGTGGGTTACCTTACTTTTATAGAGCGTCCGATTTTCATAGACGGTTCTTTCCTCGAGATTAACAGAAAATGATTGGTAAAAGTCTTCGAGGCATGAGTTGATAGACACGCAGTCGGCCCTTTGCGTAGTCGTTTATGTATTTGCAATAATGTGATTTCCGAGAAACAGAGAGAGAGAGTGTTATGTTGATGACAAGATGGTCGCTGATTCCTGTTAAGTAGGTAACGTTGCTAAAAAGGGAAGGTTCTTGACTTAAGCACAAGTCGAGTATATTGCTGCAGCAGTTGGTAATTCTAGTAGTCTGGGTGATAATATTTGTTAGGTTATAATCTAGGCAAAGATCTGTAAATTCTTGAGAGGAAGTGTAAGTGGATGTGAAGGTAGACCAATTAATATTCGGGTGATTAAAATCCCTAAGAAGTACAACAGAAGCGTTAGGATATTGTGTAGCGAGTTCAGAAAGACACTTATTAAGCTCAAAGGTGAATTCCTTATTACTATCAGGTGGCCTATAACATACGCCCAGTACAACAGAGGGTGCCGTAGGGAGGTAAACTCATATGACTTCTAGTTCGGTAGAAAGTGGAATGAGCAGAGACTTGATTTGAATATTAATAGCCAAAAGTACGCCTCCCCCCTTTTTAGTAATTCTGTCGCACCTGTACAAACGAAAGTTTGGATAAGAAGGGAACAATTCAGCATCTGATATGTCGGGATTCAGCCACATCTCAGTTTAGGCTTCTAATGTTAGTAAACAAAATAGAATTAATAGAAGATATCTTATTGATAACATGGGGTTTAGCAGTTTGACTGTGAATGGGCAAACGGGAAGAACGCCCGCATTGCTACGTGCATCTTTCAGCAGCCAAGCCGATAGCGTCATCGAATACAAAACACTTGCCACCTATAAACAGTTTATCGTGATGCAGCCGAAAAGATGTTCCCTTTGGTCTGGCAAAATCAAGAAGACGACGGCATGCAAGCCTTACAGAAAGTGGAAAATGTTCGCTAATTGCAACGCCCTTAAGCTTGTGCGCAGAACCAAGAATGCCCTCTTTTTCTTTGACTGATGAAAACTTGACAATGATGGGACGACTCCGGAAGATACAATTGTGATACCACGTTTCTCGGAACACAGGCTTGTGATCCAGCCCTCGGATTGAGCCCAACTTTGTTTGTCAGTGTCATCCAGTCCGAAAAACAATAGATTAGGACGGCGGGATCTGCCCTCCGCATCGTCGCAGCGCGCTTTTAATTTAGACAACTCGTCTAAAGCCTCGGTACTGTGAGGTGCAGTAGGTGTAACGCAATCACCTGCTTCTTTCCGGGAGTTCAGTTCACTCGAGAGCTGGTTTACGCGTTTCTCAAGGGCCGAAATGGTCACTTCGTGCTACTTTTGCTGCCTTGTAAGCTGGGTGACTTCCTGCTGGAGCATAGAATGACTCTCGTGAACCGCTTTAATAGTGTCTTTAAGATTATGGAACTCTTCTATTTGGGCTAGAGACATAGAGCCTGGGTTCCTTTCCACATCGCCGGAAAGCAGTAGTAAGACTCTAAGAAACTCGATACAAGCTTTGCAATAAAATACAAAAATGACTGCTTCGCCAGAAAGGGTTAGTAGGCACTTCATGTTGATGGGGTGTTATTTGGTTGTTTCCAATTTGCATTTTGCATGTAACTAACCTGCATCATGAAGACTGTTAATGCCGGCGTGGCTTTGTCGTGCCCCAGCGATTGCAGCGGTGAAAGATCCTTTTGAAGGCAGCCAATGGTTGGAAACGGAAACGTCCCACGGTGCGCCATCATGCAGTTGTTGCCAGCGAGGGACCACGTTGGCCACGTCAGGAGTGACGCAGCAGGAGCTGCCTCTTGTGCTGCTTAGTCGGTGTTGAACGAGCGCTCTCGTGACCATGACGAAGGGCAGGCCCCATTGCCGTCCGAGGTAGTTGGGGAAGCTGTGAGCAGGAGCAACGGCATCTGCGTCATGAAGACTGTTAGCGCCGGTATGGCTTTGTCGTGCCCCCCCCAAACCGTCAGGATTAAGCCCCTATATTATGTCCCCCTGGACACATAACTCGCCTGCTCAGACTGCATTAGTGTAGCTTTGACTGAATTTTTAAAATAAATCTGTTGGAATTAAAATCAAACACCCCATATATCGATAAACCCCAAAGAGTAACCTCCGAGCCGGCTTTATCCATATTGGGTGAAATCAAAAACCTCCGAATTGGAGCTGTCCTTGAGTAAGAAAAAGCCAAGCTGCATGGATATCTACAGTTCATAATCAACAAGAACATGACCCACACTGCACACTGAACTATTCGCGAGGCTGCCTTTATCTTCCCGAACGCCTTGTCTCGTTTCTTTTATTGTCTCAGTGTTCAGGTCACTGCGTGCCTTTCCTGGAGATTTCTTCAACATAATCCCCGTTGAACACCCATTTAAACCCCCAACAAACACCCACCCAATTCATGCCATGAACAACCGTGGACAAACTTGGGGATAACCGTGGATGTCTATAGGTCCAGCCATGGATCCATAAGGTATCTGGATGTCACCAGATGGTCCTGTGGATGTTCATATAGGGCAATTAGTGCCAACTGAGTTGCAATCAGATGATTCAGCTTTATTTGTGGGTACCTGGATGACCCGTCTCATGAATCTTCATGAAGGAACCATGGATGTCGCGGATTTGAGCTCTATTCGTGCCACAGACATGAATGGAATCGCAAACAACCTTGGGTGTTCATAGGTCCTGTCATGGATGCCATAGAAAATGTGGATGTCATAGACTACAGATGTCCATAGACCATCTGTGCTCTCTGGGTTACAGTCGGACGTTTCAGCTCAGTTTGTGCCGTGAACAATCGTGCATGTTTGTTGATCTATTCATGGATGTCCGTAGGAACCATGGATGTTACAGATGGTCCTGTGGATATCCATGTAGGGCGATCCGTGCCATTAGGGTTGCAATCGGACGACTCAACTTTATTCATACTGTAGGTACTTGGAGCCCCTTTTTTTTTCTAGGAGCTCGAGGAGTTTCAAGGCGGGGGCCGTGTGCCCCGAATCCTGGACTGCGAGTTGACGGACGACCTGGTCGGCTCGGCCGTTCCCGGCGACGTGGTCACTGTCGTGGGAACCGTGGAACTGGCTCGCTCCGAGTCCGGTTCCGGTTTCGGTTCCGCGGTGGGTGGTCCGGTGGACTGCTACCTTTCGGCCAATCATGTGACGGGCGAGCAGAAGAACGCGGCCTCGGTGTCGCCACTTGGGCCCGACCTCGGGAGGGGCGACTACTACGCCATCGAGGCCATTCACGACGAGCCGCAGCTGTTTCGTCTGCTGGTCAACTCGCTCTGTCCTGCCATCTATGGCCACGAGGTGAGAAGACCGGTGCGGGCAATAACCATATTGCACCAATTGGTATTGAAATTTCCAGTGGTCCTCGCGAAAGACTCGTTATTCTGCGTTTACTTTGAGATTGACGGGGTCATATTACATGGCCGCGTGCATGGCCGAGCGGGCAACACACGCGGCTTCCATGCGGACGAATCGGGTTTGAATCCCACCGTGCATTTTGCGTCTTACCTTTCGTTGCCCCCCTGGAAAGTTCCAGTGCATTCTCATCGGGATTGTGTCATCTGGGTAAGAGCCTTCAGGAACACAGACCGTGTATAAGAACAGCCATGGCTTGAAGTACCAAGTCAGTCTTCCGCTAGCGCTCGGTTTCACCGCCTTGCCGACATCCATGCCTGCGACGGCCGTTATTGTATGTGTTGTTTTGGCTCGAGTCTGCCGCATTAAAATATTTATTTTAAGTTGTACATTCGTTTATCATATTTCATCCGTGGCAATATTTTAGTGTTGGAGGGTATCTCTCATTTACCACATCTCCTCTTAACCTTTTGATAGGCAGCAGCAGATGAGCCACGAGAGCCAACGAAGCGCTTCAACTTATCGTGTAACTACCATAATATTGTCACGAATGACAATTGATGAGGCGGCGAATGACTGAGTAAACTGGACGTTTAATGGGGCGAACTTGTGCCCAAAAATAAAAGGAAAAAGAGAGATAACAACGCAGCATCGCGGGCGTCGAAGGCGGCGAAGCAGCAAGATCGAACTGCTGAGGCGAAACAAACTGCGGCTCGCCATGCGGAGCCCCTTATGTACACGCGTGGGGTTCTGGAAGATTTGGCGTAGAAGGTTCTGCGTGTAGAACATTCTGACCTCGAGCAAGCAACACGGTTCTCGAATTTACCAGAACTTTACGTCAGAGTCAACAAAAATGCGTATCCGCGGCCAGGAATCGAACCCTAGCTTTTTGCGTGGAAGGCACGCGCGATAACCGTTAGGCCACGAGCGCACTGCGTGCTTGGTCAGCTGCGCTCGCGGCAATATCTTGAGAGATGCTCTACGTCCGAAAGATAAGCCGCCCCCCTATTTTCGGCCGGATTTGCTCTTCTGTTTCAGACAGCGAGTAATTGTAGCTTCCGGATCAATGATGGCCCCGCCGTAAGTGTGGCTAATTAGCTATGGCGGGATATAAGTGAACATTGCTGGCTGGGAAGTCATCTTTACTCCATGGTACCTGGCCGAGATAACAAGTTTGGCGGAGACACGTGACCTAAAAATAGCATTTCTTTTTTTTTACTTTTCTCGATTGCACGCCAAAAGTCTTCTTATTTTAAGTCACTCTCGATTTTAGGTAGGTCTCGGGATATTAGGGCAGTATGTGCTAGAATACTGCGCGGGGCCCAGGCCGGTAGCGCAGATTATTTCTGGGCCGGGTAGCACGGATTGTTTCTGGGCCCGGGGGGGCTATGGGGTAACGCAATTTCTAAAACATTGAGTAGGAAATGCAAACGCATTGATCGTTTAGATTTGAAAGAAACAAAAAAGTCAAAGTGCAAACTCGCCACTTAAAAAATTTTGCAAATAAAGAAGGCTGTCTTGGACTAATGCCCACAAAAAGGTGCAGAGAAGAATCCCGGGGATTGCATCGGCATAGTGGAGCAGCTGCCAGCTGGCTACCAAAGATAAGCTGTCTTTTGTATTGCTTTTGAAGGTTCACCGTGTGACTGCAATATGACGGCGTCTTTCGGAGAAATTAGGCTAAACCAATCGAATGCACCTTCCTAAGGCAGCTTTGAATTCAGGAGAGATGAGGCGTGCGCCTTGGCCTTTCACTGGGCCGGGCCTGGGCCGGGCCCGATCAGGTAGGCATCCCATCGGGCCGGGTCGGGTTAGACTAAGAGCCATCGGGCCGGGCCGAGCCTAAAAAAGTCGGCCCGCGCAGTGCTCCAGTATGTGCCCCACGCGTCGCTGCCTCCCAAACGTCGGGTGACAATAACGCGCCATGGATTGTCGCCGGTGGCTCGTAGCCTCTGCTGAGGTTTATCATAAGGTGAAACTGAGGAACCTAAATGGTTTGCAGTATTTTTGCCTTCGTCTGTCATGACTTAAAGTAGAGGCCATTTTTTTAGACCGCTTTCCGATAAGGTCCCTTTTTTATATACATTTGAAAACTTCAGGTGCCTAGCATTACAGGCCTATATAGTAGAAACTCTTCCTGTTAAAGGTTTAGCTATTCGAGAAAACATGTTCACTACATCGGTACCTCAAATAGCTGCATAAGTACTACGAGCGTAACTTTAGAGAGTTTTAGCAGATTGTTTTTCTGCCCCGATAACTATACCTACTCTCCCCTCCGGCGGCCTTGGGCATGCACCGTATCGTTATCGGGTGTTGTTATCGGGGTGAAAAAACAATCTGCTAAAACTCTCTATTGATTCAATATGTCTACTATATCTTTACTTTAACGGCGCTTACTTTAGACAAGTTCTATTGTACCACTATTTTTCCCTGCAGTAAAGTTGTGGCAGGCTTACCTTTCCATAGTACTTGCATTTGTGATGCTAACATAGCAATGCGGTAAAGCATTTTCTAGAATTTAATTCTAGGAAGTTTCTACCCGATTTATTTCTTCACTCATTTAATCATTACAATAAGGGAATGTTCAACGAACAAAGTAAACCTCACTTCAATTGGAAGCCGATACTTTGGTCCCAGTTTTTTTCAAATTAATCTCGAGGCACGATAAAAACGAGAATAGGGCTCGAGTCGGATGCTTTTTCTCGCCAAACTCCGAGGCAGGTCCAGTGACTGCCTCCATCCCTCGGGCGGCTCCAAGGGCGGCCCGGGTGAGAATCCAACTGGGATGAGCTCCCATAGTCCGTGTCATTTCCGATTCCTCCACAAGCATGTCACACTTGTGTTGTCACGCCCGCCGCAATGCTGGCGGTGGAAGCAGAGAGACGCCCGCTCCGCTGCAGGCCACGGAATTTTCATTTGCTCCTCCTTTTTGCCGCAACTCGTACGACCAACTGGCAGGGCACATTGACTCGTGTCCTTTGCCACTTTGGGGCCATTTTGGGGCACAATGTGCACCGACTGAAGTTGCAGGTACTCGAAGAACCAGTGTGTACGGACCAAAGAGTCTCGCCTCCCAGGTGGTGAAAGCGGGCCTCCTGCTGGCGCTCTTCGGCGGCGTCCGTCGCTACTCGGACGACCCAGACCACGTGCCGGTTCGCGGAGATCCGCACGTCCTGGTGGTCGGAGATCCGGGACTGGGCAAGAGTCAGCTGTTGCAGGCGTGCGCCAGGGTCGCTCCAAGAGGAGTCTACGTTTGCGGAAACACCGCCACTGTCGCGGGCCTCACGGTGTCTGTTGCTCGGGGGTCTGCCGGCGAGGCGTCCTTGGAGGCCGGAGCGCTCGTCCTGGCTGACCGAGGTTCGTTCTTCCTTGTCGGACTTTGTCGCTAACTGCGCGTCTCGAAGGACTCGGTTGAAGGCAAGAAAGACAGCCAAGGGCAATCGAAAGATGGCTCGAACAAGAATGGAGAGGGGAGAAAGAACAGGCAACACGCTGCATTCGAAAAACGCGAAAATACTCATTTTTTCCCCGTGCAGTGTTTAGACTTTTGGGTGGCCAATGCCCGGCACCCCTATGTCACACTCCTCGCGGCATTGTTTTTCCAGCCTTCTTGTTGGCATCTTCAGTCTTTGTCGTCATGGAACAACATATAAACGACGGCTCTCATTTTTTGTTTCTTTTTCTTTGAGGACAATTGTTTAGCAGCTACAAAATAAACAAAGAGTAGCTCTAGCTTCTTGCATAATCAGCTAGAGATTCACGCTTCCGCATCAACTCACCGAAACTAAGTAGTGCTGCACATAGACGGGAAGTGTATTTATTTGTTTCATTACAGAGCTTGTCCGCACGTTGCTGTATGTTATTTAGGTAACATTGTGCCATTAATGCCGCCGCCGTAAATGTTAAAGTTCATTTTGCGTCACCACCGGCAAAAAGAGGTGCAACTTCCTTCATTGTCATTTCATTACGCTGAACCGTTTTTCAGTGGACCAGTAGCCGCCATGTGAAAGTGTACTTTTGTTCAGGTTTGATTTCAATATTTAATGTTTGGTTTTGGGTTCAATATGAAATGTTTGAATGAAAATTACCTGTTGGGCTAGATGGCTATTCATTAGAAAATTAAAGTGCAAAAGACTAGGACAGGACAGAGCACTAACACCGGATTATTTACTGCTCCTGTCATGAAAGAGGTGAACAAAGTGAACCAAGTCATTACTTATGTGAGGAATCACTGAAAAAGGAAAGGAAGAAAATGTGTTCTGCTATAAATGTAGATTAATGAATAGCTCAAATTACACCACCAAAATAGGATAGTAATGAAATGAAAATAAAAAAAGCTAAGAATTGAATAGAAAAGACAAGAAATTTGAAATATCACAGTGACCCGCTAGATTTTTAGAAAACTTCTAGATAATGGTGCTTTTTTTGAGACAGTGCTACGGAAGGTGCACTTATCCACTTGTCCCCTTGATCTACGATAGAATTGGCCTGATGAGTTGCTCTGGCCCTCTTGCTGTTGTAGCGCTTGAGGATTCGAGTTTTGAGTAAACACGGGGGTGCGTGCATAGTCTCTGACGTGAATGGCAAGGATGGTGAAGAAGGGTATGTACGTTCTCATAGTCGCACATTACAGCCAGTTTGACCTAGTACATTCTCTGAGAGCTCGGGTTTTTCTAGACTACGTCGACGTTGCCTTTCAGGGTTTGTGTGTGCGTTGAACAGTACATGGACTAGGACATTTCTGTGGTCTGTTGATCTTTGAGTTTGTCCGGAGCCGAGAGGACCACCTGTAGTTCATATCTTGTAGCTATCCGCTTCAAGTTGCGAGATATTTTATGCGTGTATACCACTGCTGGCAGTTTTTTTTTTCTCGATTGGGTGTTGCCAAGCATTCATGAAACACTAGGGGACTGGGATATCCAGAACCTGTGCCTCGACACTCTTCTTAGCTGTATGTTGGCGGGACTTTCGCGAGGCTGCTTTTCGGCAGCCCTGCACAATTCCTCGTTTAATGATCCTAGAATGGGCCGAATGAAAAGGAACATGTTGCTTCTTAGACAGTATGTCCAACATGTATGTTTTCTTCATAGAGAAGGTGTTGTTGGTTGGTAGTTGATGCGTGATTTTCAGTCCCTTAGTTTTTCTTAGGAAAATAGCGTGGGATGCTGTTGAGGTCAGGTTTTGGATGGAGGAGACACGTGACACCTGGTCGGTGGATAGGAGTAGTAAGCCACATTGTACTGATGCCAAGCATGATCCCATCCATATTCCTCCCTATATAGGAAAGGCTGTTGGACGTGACCATTCTGGATGGAAGAGAAAATCCTGGGAGTTCTGGAAAAGACTCGGTGTACCACTTGGGTTTTGGAGATGGGGGACCACACTGCCATTAGCCTCGATGCTGCAGCTGAGCGCCTCAAACGAGGCCTGATGTGGGACGGAGTACAACCTCCACATCTAGAGAAAGTCCACACCTTACCCACTTTTCCTTTTGTGTCTCAGGAAAGGGTCATTTAACTTAAGGGAGCTCAGGTTACCTAAAAGATATCGAGAGTTTTTTTCTTTTTCGGCGCGCATGTATTCACCTCTTTCGTGACACGAGCAGTAAATTATCAGCTGTGAGTTAGCGCTCTGTCCCATTGTTCCTTCCTGTGCTATGCGTTAGAATTTTGGAATGAAATGTTTGGTTTCAGTTTTGTTCCTGTTCAGTAAATAATGGTCTCGATGCAGTTTCAGGTTCGGAATCGGGTTTAACTCGACACTCTCGATGAGAAGACGGAAAGAAATGTTTAACCCTTCGTATTGGGCTATAATTTAAAAGGTGGATCTACGTGGAGCGCAAGTTCATTTTTATCTTTTGTAGGGGATGTGGCGACGTCAAAACGCCGAGCTCCGATTGGCTCTGATTGGCTCTGATGGAAGGATAGTGGGTGGACATGAAAGCAAGCTGCCTCGAGGTCTACCCACTACCCTTCCATCGGAGGTTCGCAAGACGAACTTGCGCTCCACGTAGCGCTTATACTTGCGTTGCATGGGTGCTGCCATCTAGAATCACGTGACACGGTTGCCATAAGGTGGCTTGCACTCGCCGCTCTGCTCTCCCCTCCGTGGCTTGGCAAAAGCATTGTATTTGTGTTTTTTGTTGCGTTTTATCGCGTTTCTCGTCTTATTTTGTAAAGTGTTGTTGGATGCTTTTATATGCTACCTAAGAGCGTGTCATCAGTATGTGCGCAACATCCCCAGTTAATTTTGGAACACCTTTTTACTATTTTTATTGTTGGCGTACCGGGTGAGGAAGGAGGATGCTCAGGAATCGTCGTCAGCCCTGGCGTACACTGACAACTTAAACTAAAGAGGATTCTACGATTGTCTGTTCTTGGTCAGAACTGATTCTATGGGCCCTAGACATCCTAAAAAGTAAAAAAATTACAATCACGCGACGCCGATTTTCTTATTAAAACTTGATGAAAGGTCGGGACCTTTCTGAGCAGATCAGATCAGAAAACATTTATTAAAATGATTGGGTTCTGCCACACCTCTTGACTGAAGTCAGCTGGTGCCCCTTTTGTCCCTTTCTGAGCGATGCAGAGTTGTCAATGTTCCGGGCTTTTTTGACAAATCATCGCTGCCGGAACTAAATTTTGATAATCCGACATGATCTTTCGACTCGCTTGTGCTAGTATCAACAGCAAAATCGACTGCAGACGTCCTCAAATCGCGATAGTTGAAACGCTTCCGAGGAGGCATGCCACGCAATAAAGACGCTGCTGTAAAATACCGGGCAAGTGCCCACTCAAAATTTAGAAATAAATCGCGAAAAAATGGGGGTGGGCACTTGTCCTTTCATCAATTTTACATATCAATGTACTCCACGTATTTTCTCAGATCTTACATATTTGCAAATGGGCAGATGCGTGGTATTCTCCGATATGTTCGCAGCGTGGAGCGTTCTTTCTCAGCTGCCTGTTTCGTTATGATAAGTCGCCACGCCTTCTTTATTCATCATGGTCCTGCAGCGCCATCAGGCATTATCGCAGGGGGCGAATAAACTTGAACGTCGAAATATGCGAAGGGGGATGTCGCCGGCGATCCTCAGTTGCTAGGTGTTACGTCATGGCATCGCTTTCTATAACCGGGCAGTCCAGTGCAGCCTCCATGACTATGCGTTCTATCACGTCTCGAAATACGTTCCCGCTGCCATCTGTCGGCGCTTGCAGAAGATGTCCCCTAACCACATCCAGTGGGGCTGGGGCACCATCCCGTGGCGACGTCACGATGTTGCAAACTTTGGATACTCGAAACCACTGTGCTCCAAATCATCCAAGGTCAGCGCATGTACCAAAGCTCTAATGCGTTAAAAAAGAACTACAGTAAACTACTTATTTTTCGCGGACTCAATATTTCGCGATTTAGGTCAAAGCTGAAGTTTTGGAATAATTCGCGGGTTCTAATTTTCGCGATGTGGTGGGATCCCAATATAGATTCCAATGTGTTTACATTTTACCGCAAATGTTCGCGGGACCTATTTTTCGCGAATTGTAGGCAATTGGCGAAAATTAAGTCGTTTTCAGTATATTGAGACAGAAATGAGAGTTCCTATTCTAACTACCAGAAGCCATAACTTGTCCAGAAATGCATTGAAGGCTTTGCAACTGGGCTCACAAATCGTCGATCACGGTTGATCGATTTTGACGGGCGTAGAAAGAGTTTATCAGGTTATCAACTTTTTTTCACTACGCTTCTACTTTATTTATTTTTTTTTGGAAACTAGCATCAGCGGGTTCAGTCGTAGATGATGGAAATCTTCCTCGTGCATCAATTTTGTCGTTTTCCAACTGAACCTGACTGAAATTGATCACAAACATGACCGGATGCGTCAAAAAGTGTTTGTAAAAAATCCGCAATTATGACTCGAAACCACTTCGTAGTTCTCAAGGTAGCTGAGTACTACTGTTTTGTTTGTTGTTCACAATTAAGTGGAAATGACAGAAAACACCATCACAGCTGCAAGTGCGCTGAAACCCAAACCAAGCGAATTGACCCCATGGCAGCGAGTGCCGGTCTACTGAGATGGTCTCTGACAGAGTGGTCTTGGGAACGGCTCCAGCACTCCCAGCCTTGGCTGTGGGCAGGCGCTGGGGGTGCACGAGACGCCCTTGTCCGAGGCTTGCGCTGGACAACTGAAGCTGCCCCCTCGACAGAGCCAGAACAACAAAATTGACCCCTTGTTTCCAGGCTGCTGCTGCATAGACGAGCTGGACAAGATGTCCGCCGCCCAGGGTGCGCTGCTGGAGGCCATGGAGCAGCAGTGCGTGAGCATCGCCAAGGCGGAGCTCTCCGTCTCGCTGCCCGCGAGAGCGGGCGTCCTGGCCGCGGCCAATCCTGCGGGGGGACACTACCAGCGGGGCAAGACGGTCGCCGAGAACCTGCGGATGGGGAGCGCCCTCCTGTCGCGCTTTGACCTCGTCTTCATCCTGCTCGACCGGCCCGATGCGGTGAGGGGTTGCAAGTCCCTCGGGGTGTGCGTTGGATGTCTTGGAGACATTCTCGGAACACTTTCTGGATCTAGACATGTCCCATAGTCGTCATATGGCTGTTTTCATTGGAATTGAGGCACAGTTTTGCAATCAAATATTTACTAAACATGTAAAATAGCGCAAAAAAAAGGACAAGAACTAAACGGGACAAGCGCTAAAAATAAAAAAATATTTCGGGAGCATTCTTGAAATGAAAGAGAGCGCAAGCGGAAAGCTTGGTAGATTTTTTGTTTTTAAGTTATTGATCTTCTAAGCGACTGCGGCAAAAACTAACGTTTTTCCCACCTGTTGGCATTTGCACGTCTGCGCACTGCTATCTTCTTTGCGCTGCCATTGCTGTATTTTTTATTTCTTGCGCGCGTGTGATTTGCTTGGGTAAAGAAGAAGATGAAGTGTTCTTCATGTTTCCGACCAGAATGGACGCCTGCTGGTCTGCCTGGCTAACTTAACCAGGTATCTAAAGACGGTTAGTTAGGTACCTTGAGATATATTACTTCATCTTTTGGTGCCGAAACCCGGGAGTAAGAAGTTCCAGAGAAGATGGAAACCGGCAGCGCGGCCTTCATTGACTGATGGGCAGTGGTGCAATCCGCAACAACCAAGCTCATCAACGACGTCACAGCCATGGCAGATCCCACGTCGGTCGGTCAGCTGAAAACCAGATTTGATCTCCTTGTGCTGAAAGAAGACTCCCTCAAGGAACTCGACTGCGAGCTTGAGCAGGGCGTCGAAGACGAGGCCTTAGAGGAGGAAGTTGCGTGCGCCGAACGTTACAAGGAGAAGGCTAGCGTAGCGAAGACAGCTTAAAGGCATGCTCCGTGACCAGGCCCAACTAAACGACATAGCGTTACCGAGTCCGGCAACATCGAACCCTGGCTTCATAGAGCAGGCAGCGTCGAGGGATAGCGTCGTACAGACAAGCCCATTGGTAAAGATTTCAAAGTTTGGGAGTGAACTACGATCATGGCTAGGGTTCTGGAACCAGTTTGACTCCACCATCAACGCGAGCCCGACGCTGTCGAAGGTCAATAAGTTCAAGTACCTGACCAGCTACCTCGCAGGAAAGGCAGCCGTGGCTGTGGCGGGGCTTGATATCACATCGGCAAACTACAACCAGGCCATCCAAGTTCAGCGGGAAAGATTCGGCCGCCAGGATATTATTATCGACGACCACCTGTCGAGGCTGCTGAACATCACACTGTTGCGAGAATCTCGAAGCGTCGACAAACTTCGGTCACTTCTTGACGAAGTGCAGACGGGGGTGAGAAGTCTTAATGCTCTCGGGGTTAGTGCCAGCTTCTACAAAGTGTTGCTCCTCACCGTGCCAAAGAAAGCCGTGCCCGCTGACCTCTGCCTCGAGTATCATTGGAGACAAGACAAGGACGTACCAGGGGGAGATCAATTGGAGACCTTGCTACGCTCTCTAAAAAGAGAGATTGAATCTCGCGAAAAGCTCCGACCAGTGGAAACAGAAAAAGATCACCTTTGCATCACAGAAAGAGACAGGTCCCATCCCTTCAGCAACTGCCTTGAATGCCATGACTGGCAAAAACGACAAGAGGAGAGTTTTTTTGCTCCTCTAACGAGCGTGACTCCGACGGGTGCGCTGCAGGGGTATCGGTCTCAGACAGAAGAGACATTCTGAAACGCGACAACCGATGCTTTCGTTGCGCAGAGAAAGGCAGATCCCGAGACTGCCGAACATCGAAATGGCTTAAATGTATGCGGTGCTCCGGGAAACACCTGACAAGTATTTGTGACCCTAACCTGACGGGCATCTGCAGCGCCACGAAAGAGAGACGCAGCATTAACATCAGGTAAAGCGATCCACAAACTTTCGGTGTTGCAGTCTTCTCTTGGAGCGGGAGACCGTCACATTGAAAGAGAAAAGGTGCTCCTTCAGATTGTACAGGCATGGGCTGAGGGCCAGCAGGGGCGCACCGTTGTTAGGCTCCTCCTCGATGGCGGCAGCCAGTGCACATTCGTCCAGTGCAGCGTCTCCATGAAGTTGTGCTTAAAGGCCTTGGGAGAGAAAGAGCTCAAGATGTACACCTTCGGCGACAGCGCGGTCGCCAAACACGCGAAATGTCGTCGGGTGGAGCTCTGGCTGAGAAACAATATACAAGAAGTTTGTGTAGAGGCTCTAGAAGTTTCTTTGAGCGGATATCACGACTGCTCCCTTGGAATCTACAGTAGACTGGATGAAGAAGGAGAGCATGCAGATTGCAGATGCCACGCAAGGTGCTCAAGCTGAGGATGGGATCAGCCCCCCGATTGGAGCTGATTACTACTGGGCAATTGTCACTGGATCAGTCGAGCGGCTGAGCCCCAGGCTGATGGACAGTGAACACGGCCCGATGGACCCTGCAAGGCCAGGCAGAAACAACCGGATTGTCGGCAATCTGTTTCTCGGCTACAAGCGTGATGAGGTTGAACGTGACCGAGGAGACGGAGAAACATCGCTGCACCCGAAATCCTTCTGGGAATTGGAACACCTTGGCATCAAAGAACTTGAGACAATGTCACAAAGAAAATGTAGAGCCCTTCCACTTCACGTGAACATGGAGGACCAGTGAAGCTGTTATCTTTACGACGTCTGGGACGACCTCAAGGACGACTTCTTGGATGACCTCAAGGACGACGCTTAGAGGACGACCTCAAGGACAACGTATAGGGCGACCTCGAGGACGACGCCTAGAAGATGACGCCTAGGACGGCCTCAGGGACGACCTTAAGGACGACGTCTAGGACAACCTCAAGGACGACTTTGAGGACAACGTCTAGGACAACGTCTAGGACGACCTCAAGGACCAATTCTGAGACTACGTCTAGGACGACCTCAAGGACCACCTCAAAGACGACTTCTAGGACGACGCCTAGAGAAATTGAGCCTTTCCACTCTGGTGAAAACCAGGGTGGAAAGGCTAGAAATGTTGCCGCCGTCGCTCATAGATGGCGGTAGCTGTCTGGAGTTTTGTGTCGACACGCCGCTTGTCCGTGGACACGATACTGGGGAAACTAGACTTTAACAGCTCCGCTGTAAAACTATCAAGTTCGAAGACGGTCGCTACAAGGTGTCGCTTCCACGGAAGCCAACTGCCAAGCAGCTAACAGACAACTGGGAATCGGCAATGAGGCGTCTCAAGTCGCAGGCTAAACTTCTCCAAAAACTTAACCAGCTGATCAAAGATGATGGTACCTGCATCCAAGACTACGTAGCAAGGGGCTACGCAGAGAGGGTAGAAGAAAGAACCCGCACAAGGGACTGGTCTACTACATGCCACATTAAGCTGTTGTTCGTCACGGGAGTCGGAATACTAAACTGAGAAGAGTGGTTGTTTGGGCGAGTTGGTTTGTCATCTTATACAATCTTGTGCGCAGCAAGGACGAGGACAAAAGGAGAGAACAGGACGTTTTTCGTTATCGTTTTTTCTTTTGCTTTTGTCGTTTTGTGTGTTGTCATTGTGACGATGGTTGAGAATATAAATACCGGAACACGTTTTCAATAAAATTTAGTTGAAAGTTGCGCCTTGTTGTGTCCTGTTCTCTCCTTTTGTCATCGTCCTTGCTGCGCACAAGATTGTATAAGACTAAACTGAGGGTGGTTTTTGACGCATCGTCGAGTGCAGGAGGTGGGGTTTTGCTGAACGATGTTCTAGAAAGCGGACCAAATTTGAACCGAGAGCTGATAGACCCGCTCGTCAGGTTCTGCACCCACAACATCGCCGTAATTGCAGACATTGAGAAGGCTTTCTTGCGAGTTCAGATGACGCACGTGCCTTTTGGCGTAACATCAAGCCCATATCTGCTAGCTGCAACATTACAGCACCATTTCGAAAGCGTGCCGGAGCAGTACATGGCGACTGGCAAATCTTCTGCGGGACGACCTATACGTAAACGACCTCCTCACCAGGGCAGACAACCAGCAAGAGTGCTTTGTGAGGAGGCAACAGAAATAATGAGCCACGCTAGAATGCCACTTCGCAAGTGGATGTCCAACGACCTCCAAGTAATCGAGGTGTTGAAAGACAGCAAGACTCAACATACCTACGCCGACTTTGGGAACTCGGGATCAACAAATGTTCTAGGAGTGGGTTGGAACCCTCAAACAGACACGTTTGAGTACAAGGTCAGCTCTCTCGTCCATCTCCTCGAGGACGGAGAGTAAGAGATTCGTGCTCCAGGTGTCATCGAGAATTTTCAATCTATTGGGATTTCTTGCTCAGAGTTACTACGGCTATCCTCCAAGCACCCTTCTGAACTGTATTTATTAGTCATTTCGGCAAGTTTCTTTGACGGCGCAGAACAGTGGGCTTGACGAAAAGTGCTGCCTGGGTCTCTTTTTTGTTTTTTTTTCTTTTACGAGGCTATATTAAAAAGTTTTGGGAATGGCCACTAGAGGGTTACTTTTTTCTGATATCTTTGCCGTGTTGGCAACTCGTCCGTATGAATTCACTTCAGATGTCATATCATTCTGTGAAATAGTCTGGTTTTTAGAAGCATTGAAGTTAAATGACGTTAAGTACTTCCGATTATCGATAAGAACGAAGTTCAAGCGGCCATTGAACTTCTTCATTTGGAGAAAAAAGAATGTGACAGAACTCAAATCAAATCGTGTTGGAGACTTGCGCCTTGCGTAACTTAAACCAGCTCGTCCGTTTATTAACATTATCATCGACGGTCATCGCCTTCATTTTCTACCGTGAGCTTGTAGGATTTGGAATTCAAACGCGACCACTCGCACACATTTGATAAACCACGTTCAAGACGTCCAAGAATGACTACAACACCAGAAATTGCGATTTAAATCTAACATGGTTCGAGCAAATGGTCGAATACATAAAAGTATGTGAAACTGTGGGAGCTGCGGGCATTCCTTGTGAACGAGTAGTTCATACTTTACATAATGAATTGGGTAGAAAAAATTTCTTCACGATGGGTTCCGTATTTCCTTATTTCGGAGCAAATGCTTTGGGTTCAGTGTTTGTTCTAGATCAGCAAAAATTGACAGAATTGAAGTTTGAGGTCCTTTGACATCCATCGTATTCGCCCAATCTGGCTTCCTCTGACTTGCACCTTTTCCCGAAACCCAAAACATTCCTGGCTAAAAGAGGATTTTGTTTGAGTGAAGAGGTGGCCTAGGCTGTCAATGGTTATTTTGGAGACCCCGGAAAGAGTCACTTGAAGGAAGAAATGTTGGACCAAGTGTGTTCAGCTTTGTGGGGATTATGCTGAACAGTAAATATACCTCGAATTCAAGGTGCTTACCTCGCTACATACTGCTACATTTTGACAAAATGGGATGAATTTGGGCCAATGTTGTACCTGAATGTAATTTCGCTTTATTACTACAGAAAATATACTGGCTGAGTGCCCGCCACACGGCCGGATCGTTACGGTAGGCCGGTTCGAATTTGGGGAACTTTCGATTATTGCCTCGAATGACGTCCTACTACATTTGGTGGCTGCGTCAAACACTGAGAGTACTCGGAAGTCTCTCGTTCATAGTCTGTTCCGGTGGGTTGGGTCGGCCCTGGGTCATGTTTGCCGAGTGCGCTTCTCGCCTGGCACACTGCAGTGAAGCGAAGAGTGGACATTTTTCGCACGCTGCTTGGCCACAGCGCAGCCACATCCTTACCGTAAGATACCGGAAAAGCGCCCACCCCACTTCTACGCGGCGCCAGGACTGCGGTATTTTACGGTAGGGGACCTCTCCAGAACGAGGCATCGCACACATAACCGTCGAGTATATTAAAAATAACTCGGGTAAGATCTAGCCTCCGGTAAAAAAAACAAAAAAACATGACTAAAACTGCCGCTAGTACATAAGATAGATATTCTGATGGTGTTTTGCTTGAATTCGAGATTTAGTGACGATACTTGTTTATTTTGGGAAGATTTATATGAATTTCTATGTAAGCTTATTTCTTCGGTCCACTCCCTCGTTTAGTTGTTACCTTTACAAAGGTTCTATCTGCTGCAAAGGCGCAGTGAACTGGAGTAAATTAAGACTCAATTAGCTCAGGATGGAAACTTGGCAATAACCTTAAAGAGTTTGACTGGATTGTTCACGTGTCGATTTTACAGCGAAGCTGTTATACGCTAGGGTCTGGGAAAAAATATGTCCTTACATGTGGACAGAAAACTCCCCATTGGTCGTGGCAAGTACGAATAAATGAAAACAAAAAGAGGGGGCAACCAGCGTGAGCCAGCCTTCCTTGGCATTATTAGATAGTGAGGTCCTGATCCCTTGTCATCCATTTTTTCTAAAGGTCTCGAGAAAAGCATTCGTAAAAGACTCTAGTATTTATCTAGAAAAATTTGCAATAATTTCTAATAGTCAGCACGGTTTCTAAAAACATCGCTCGACTGAATCAGCACTGTTAGTACAAAAGCAACAAATTATAGAATGTTTGGAGAATAAAGAACTCATCATGGGCGTATATATTGACTTCTCCGAAGCGTTTGATTTAATTAATTGCAAAATTTTGTTCATAAAGCTAGAAAATTACGGTATATGTGGAACTGCTCTAGACCTATTTAAGTCATACCTACAGTACCGTACGCAGTTTGTTAATAATAATAACTATATTTCAACCTTTCAAAAAATTAGAACTGGTGTACCTCAGGGTAGTGTGCTCGAGCCGTTCTTGTTTATAATCTTCATAAATGACATTGAAAATTGCATACGGCGCGCAAACCTTGTGTCTTTTGCCTAATGATACGACTATTTTTATTAAAGGCAACTCAGCAGATGACGTAGAAAGGAAAGCGATAGGAGTTCTTTCAAACATTGACTTGAGAGAGTAAATGAACTAAAAATAAATTCTGAAAAGACCAGATGTGTGCTATTTCGACCTCGAAGTAGACGAATATCTTATTCGATTCAAATAACCTCAGGCTCATCAACGCTAGAGGTGGTAAAGTCGGTAAAAACACTGGGTGTACTTTTCACTGAATCATTATCATGGAATGAGCACGTTTAATATGTACATACAAAAGCTAGTAAATCTGTTGGTTTTCTTTGTAGAAACTGTTATGTCTTTCCAACGAGTGTAAAATTACTTTTATATTACTCTTTGGTTTATACTCACTATGTATATTGTCGTTTAGTTTGGGGCCAAACAACAAAATATAACTTAACGAGACTACTACTAACCCAAAAGAGGGCTATTCGAATTGTTTCAAATGTTTCTTTTTTGCATCCTTATAAAGAACTCTTTTTAAAGCATCGTGTAATTCCTTTCAAACAGCTGCGCAAGTTTCGGTTGTTGGTGACTTTAATGGAGCCTTTAAACACAACAATACTTCTTTCGTTTCTGCACTATCATGTTTAGCTAAGTTAGATCATAAATACGTTACCCGCCATGGCGAGATCTGGAATGTTTGAACACCCCGTACTAATTATGGTTTTACATTATTAAAATATGCGTTGCCATCTTTACTAAATGAACTTGAAGCAAATGATGCGTGTATATTTGGAAAGTCAAATTGAATGTTAGCAAACATACTACTGGGTGATTCCGATAAGATCGACCAAAGGGTGGCTGGTCGACATTTTAAATCAACTGATGTTTCTATATGTCATTGTCTAGTGTCTGGTATAAACGAATCCACACTTAGTTTTGGCCAGCAAAAAAAGTTTGGGGACAGGAAGTAAGGCATGAAGAGATGGACAGTTGCATTAACGCGCACTGATGGAGGGGGGCGGGTTTGAAGGTTTAATAACTAAAACGGGGGGGTGGGGGATAAAATTAGGATAATTTTAATACTTTTTAGAAACAAACTATGGGTACAGTTTGCTCGTAATATATAGTTATAATATTTATTTCTATCATATTTCTTTTTCTAAAAATTGCCAAACATGCCTGCTCGAACGACAAATGGCAAAATTTGGAGTCCTGTATCTCATGAAATAATTTAATCACCATCATATACTGTTCAGATAGTATTCTACTTATATATGGCTATTTTATAAAATATATATTATGTATCTGAGTGATATGATAGTCGTGATATACCGTATTTACTCGCAGAATGAACGCACTTTTTTTCCCGAAAAATTGATGCAAAGTTAGGGGGGCGTTCATTACGCGGAGTAAAATTTTTGCGTCCGTATTTACTCCCATAATGAACGGCACTTTTATCCCGAAAAATCAACTTAACTTCTTATTTCTTTGCGCGCGGCGCCGCGCGACTCCAAAACCAAACTGCAATGCGCAAAAAAAAAAAAGCAAAATGCTTCTCTTCATGTTTTTTTGGTTTTTTTTCTTGCTTCCGTGTTTTCTTTTTCCCGCCTTTCGCAAGTTCTTTTGTTTGCCCACACTGCCCATGCATTGGCGACCTCGGTGTACCAGGATAGAAAAGTGCGTTCATTTCGAGGAGGCGAGGGCAGGATGCCTTCATTATGTGCGCTTTGCTTAGGCAAGGGCTTCTCCGTTTTTCTTTTTTTTTCTATCTCCTTGCGGGCGACGCGCAACCCTGGAACCAAACTGCGCTGTGCAAAAAAAAGGGGAAAAAAAAGCTCCTCTTTATGTTTTCTTTTTTCTTTTCTCCTGGTTCTGTGGATTTTTTTTTTTTGCCGCTTTTCGCAAGTTGTTTTGTTTCGCTTTGCTTAGGCGAGGGCTTCTCGGCTTCTCTTTCTTATCTCCTTTCGCGCGGCGCGCGATCCAAAGTCCAGACTGCGCTGTGCAAGAAGGAAAAAAAAAAAGCTCCTCTCCATGTTTTTTTTTTCTTGCTTCCGTTGGTTTTTTTTTTTTAATTTTTTTTTAACGCCTTTTGTAAGGCGTTTTGTTCGTCGACTCTGCCCATGCATTCGCGACCTCGCTGCGCCAGGATAGAAAAGTGCCTTCATTTCGCGCGCGTGGGGGGGAGGGCGTCAAAATTTTGACGCCCGAGTTGGGGGTGCGTTTAATACGCGAGTGAAAAAAAAAGTCGAAATTTTGAGAGCCGACTTGGGGGGTGCGTTCATTAGGCGAGTGCGTTCATTGTGCGAGTACGTCGCCGACCGATTATTCGGACTTCGCGGGGACCGAAAAAACGTCCGAATAATAGAGCAGTCCGAAAAATCGGCAGATTGAAAAACTTGCCTTTATTACTTCCAAGTGGGCTTAAAAAAGCCGTAAATGATGCCTCGTTTCAGGTTACACCTCCGTTTCCGTTCGGCAACTTTCTGTTAGCTTGAGAATCGCTGCCTTCGTTTCTAGCGTTATGGTCGAGTACTTTCTGCGCTTCTTAAAACGACACATCGCGGTGGCAGTACAACTAAGGCCCCTTCTTAAGTACAACAGATGGGGCCATGACGTCCAAGCCAGCGTTGTCCGAACAAGATGAGAGGCGCAATCCACGAGCGCAAAATGGCAACTGGCGACGCGAAGGAACGGAAAAACAAAGCAAAACGATAATGATGATGATGATGACGTGCAGCTCAATGGAAAAAAAGGGCTAGCATAGCGTTACCTAGCGGTAAAACTCAAGTAGCGCTGCCAAGCCAATCCAATCCATTTGTAGCCAACATAAAATTCAAAATGGCCGCTTCCCGATGGTGTTTTGCGCCGATCACTCGCGACGATTTTGTCCGAATAATCGAACTTTCGGACTTCAAGCTGTCCGAAACATTGGTCGTGAATATACACTATTTCTATGGGGTAAGTCACGGTTCCGCGTTTAGGTCCGAAATATCGAACAAGTCCGAATTATCGGAGTCCGAAAAATCGGTCGGCGACTATAAATACGGTATTTAGGCAAACATGGGGAAAAACTCAAACAACGAAAAATTCTGAGGCGATTAAAAAAAAACATTACCTTCGATTTTTTTTTAAAATTTGGGTGTCCTGTCATACTCTATTTCGGCATTCGTTTTTTTTTTATTAAAAACATGTTGCATTATTTTATTGAGAACGAAGACAACTCCCCAAAGTAGAGTCCTTTTTCAAAGCCTACACTTAGCAGTGCCATGAACGAGGTGACTCTGAGTTGCAGTTTCATGAAACTAACACACATCTTTTATATATTTTTATTCGGATGAAATCATCGATAAATAGAGCAATCAGTCACACAGTAAAAGTGAGGAGAAACTACTGTGTACAAAGAGCTATCATATTACGGACTAGTGATCCGAGAAAAGATCCTGCAGCCATCGGCCACTGGGAACTTTGTTTACTTTATTTTCCTACCGCACTCTCCTCTCTCTTCCCCTCTATCTCTCTTTCTCTTATATATATCCCTGACTTATATCTAGAATAAAGCATATTCGAGCATTCCCTTTCTACGTGAAAGTGTTCTGTGGCTAGCAACAATCATTTCCTCGCCAAGATCACGATTATGGCACAATAGTTGACGGAAGTAGCAGACGACACTCCTTGCTTGTTCTCGCAAAACGGCCGATACAATCTTTTTTTGCATTTCCCCGCTCGCTGTCAAGAATAAGGGGTTCGCTTCAACTATCAAAATATGGCCGCCGATGCCTGTTTACTGAGCAGTTGTGCCTGTCGCCATCCCACTCTCTGGCGTCACGGGCGATAATATCAGGCACAAAGAGGCACACCGACAGAAAGCAGAACCTTCAAATACTCGAGCCCCGCCTAAATACAATAGTGCATAAACACTGTTGCCATGTTAACCTAGGAAAGGTTAACATGGCAACAGTGTTTACGCTCTAGGTAAGGAAAGGCATGGCATGTGGTAGGAGCCGGATCCTTACACAAGGTGAGCCCTGAGAATGTGTCTCTGCCCTAGAGTACTTCACGTCAAGGTGCCACCCAGAAGGACGTGATCTGTGTCTTGCTCGACGGGGAGAAAACGTTTGTGCCAAAGCGCTTCCTGACACGCTCAATCTGAGAAGCCTTTCATGTATACAAAGACAAGCATCCTGATTCAGACGTTGGGCAAACGAAAATTTATTCCTTGCGCCCTAGATAGGTCAAATATATTCCACACCAGGAAGTGTGCATTTGTGTGCGCTGCACCAATTATTACCTTTGTGTTGCCGCTCTAAAGAATGTTACAGGCTCAACATTTAACATTGGCGAAATGAACTCGGCGTTTCTGTGCGACCCACTAACAGGTCTGTGTCTTTAAGGAGACTGTGATTACTGCCCAAAAGGCCAATCTCTTACACTCGAGGAACTTCATATCCCAGAGGATGAAGAGATTATGCTTACAACATGGGAGTCTGGCGACCTTGTGAAAAGAACATTGGATCCTGAGACTTTCCTAAAAGTCGTTCAAGTAACGGTTGAAATTTGAGTGGCATATATCTTTTAACTTTCCACATAAACAAGTATAATGATTGGAGTGGTGTGCTGGTGTATATTTGATTTTTTGGGGCGTAGTGTATTTTTATTTTGCGCTGTTTTTCCGCCAAGGTGTGTATGGGAACTAGGGCCTCATCCAGCTTCAGTAGCAGCTTTTTGCCCTCTTTTCCACGTTTTTCGTTTCGTAATGAAAAAAGGAAAATAAAAGATTATTATTATTATTATCTCTAGGCATCGTCTTCAAGGTTGTCCTAGAAGTCGTTCAAAAGGTCGTCCTAGGTGTCGTCCTCGAGGTCATCCTAGAAGTCGTCCTTGAGGTCGTCCTAGAGGTTGTCTTTGAGGTCATCCTCCAGGCGTCGTCCTCGAGGTCTTCCTAGAAGTCGTCCTTGAGGTCGTCCTCGAGGTTGTCCTAGAAGTCATCCTCGAAGTCGTCCTAGAAGTTGTCGGAGAGGTTGTCCTAGGCATCGCCCTCAAAGTCGTTCTTGAGGTCGTCCTAGATGTCATCCTCTAGGCGTCGTCCTAGACGTCGTGAAGATAACAGCTTCGCTGGTCCTCCATCTACACGTGAAGTAGAAGGGCTCTACAATTTTTTTTGATATCATGAAGTCCTACATATAACTTTTGATGTTAATCAAATGATAACAGCTTTGTTTTTATCTAAATTAATTATTGAAGTTTTATTACAACTTTTCAATGAAACACCGACTTGGGTACTAAATATTATTCTGTTTCAAGATGATTTCCGTGGAATATACTATTTGGCTCTGTACCTAAAATAAGAATTGCAGCAGTTGATACTGTCCTTCATCATTGAAGACATTGTTGTCGGGCCTAGCACTTGTATGCGCAAGTTCCATGTTTGAGGGAATCAAACCTGCCGTGCAATTGATGCTAACAGAGAGTTGGACAGAAATGGGAAGGCAAAGAATACATTAATCTTAACGTATAATATTTGCAGTGGTAGGAACGAAAATTAACTGTAAACTTATGCTCCAAAAGTTCCTTTTGCTGTTCCAAAATGACAGATCACATCACTGATATATTTATCCTGTTAACTTTTCTGTCTACCCTCTTGCGTATTTCAGACTCAAAGAAAGTGAGTCCTTAGACGGTGTCTCTGTGTCTTTCTTGGGCTCTTGCGTGAAAGTGGGCCTCCTTCAGGATTTGGACCGGCGTCTCTCGGAGCACGTCATGTCGCTGCACTCCAGCAGTGGGAAAGGAACATCGTCCACCGCTCGAAACTCGCTCGGAGAGACCGGTTCCAGAAAGGAGTCGTCTGCGGCGGATGCACCGCTTGCGGAGCGGCTTCGCGGACCCGTGCAAGATCCCGTTCCGGGACCCCTGCTGCGCAAGTACATCGCCTACGCTCGACAGTGAGTTTTCCTCTGCCGACGTAGCTTCGACGAGAATGCTGAGCAAAAGCGAGTAGCTGCGTGGAAGATATTTACTTAGGATTGCTCGAATATACACCAACTCATGTTTACAAAGCGACCGGAGCATCCCTAGCGGACACCACCGGCGCCGCGCATATATATATACTGTTAACGACTTAATTTTCGCGGGCTCCAATTTTCGGGAATCGGGCCAAAGCTGAAAATTTAAAATTATTCGCGGGTTCTAATTTTTGCGAATCGAGTGTAGCTTCTGTAGCGTTCACATATTGTCCGAATTGTTCGCGGGACGTATTTTTCGCGTTCGTAGGCAATTCGCGAAATTCGTGAAAATTAGGTCCTCGCGAATATTTAGTCGTTTACAGTATATATAAAGAAAAAGCGCTTGCTTCGCGCGGGCTCAGGAGGGTGGGCCAGAAGCTCGCCGTCGCCCATAAACAAACCATTGAAATGCGATGTTGTCGGCGTCAATGTGAGTTTCCGTGCTCTTTTTCGCTTTCGAATTGTTGATTCTACGTCCTCCTAGCAATGTCCGACTGCTTGAGCGGCTTCAGCAAAATCAATGAGGCTCGATACACTGCAAAACTTTGCGCGAATAACGTGACGTGCGACTATTCATTTCGCATGGACACCACAGAATGGGTGCTAAAGCCTAACTCCCACGAAGAGATTCTGGTCGCTATTTTCACTCGCGACGTCGCTCGGGCTGCAAAGGCGTGGACCGTAGCTGAGATGGTGGACGTCGATACTGAAAACCGCAGAGTAGAATCGGGCATCACAAGTCGGTGATGGCCACTGGTAACAATGATCGACATCTTCTTGTATCTACTGTTTACAGTGAGCCTACTTAACCCAACCAACCTTCAGACTTAAAAGTGTTTTGAGGCCTGCACTTCTTATCGCAATTACCGGGTCAACGTTTGATTTACGGGCCGCTGTCGTTTGAACGAGCAGACGACAAAAAGCAGACACGTCTGAAAGAGCAAACGACAATTCGAACGCATGTGCAGTGGAGTGTGGGCAAGAAACACCGCGTGTCCGCGTCAACGGGCCATTGGAATGTCACGTTGTCGGCGTCTGTGTGAGTCTGCATACTCTTTTTCGAGTTGGAATTGTCGATTCTACGTCCTCATTGCAATGTCTTACCACTTTAATCGCCTGAGCGAAATGGACCTTTTCCACATACCGACGGCACCAGGCAGTGGCTGCACAAACTAAAAATCGAGGCAGTGACCTACCTGCGCTACCAATCGAAAATGGGAGCTACGCTACCAGTTACTTCGCTCTCTGAGCTGCGGCGCGTGCCCAACGCGACTTTAAAGAGGGGAAAGAAAAACACGACCCAAACGTCGTGTTTTTCTTTCCGTCCACTTTCTTTTTTTGTGTAACACAATTATATACAGAATGCTGGCAGTATCACCAAATAAATAAATAAATATATGCTGCAATTACGTGTTCTACTCGCTGATCCACAGCCTCCTTCCGAATTTCCTCGATTTTTCGTGCCAACTTCCGCCGCTTAGCATCGGGTGCTCGCGCGTGCGCAGAACGCTTCTCGGAAAAGGTCCATTATCAAGGCTCGTTACGCCGCTAAACTTTGCGTAAATAGTTCGACATGCGGCTATTCATTCGCGTGAACGCCGCAGAATGGACGCCAAAGCCATGATGAGATTCTTCTAGCTATTTTCGGTCGCGACGTCGCTCGTGCTGCAAAAGTGTAGACGGAAGCGGCGATGACTGACGTCGATACTGAAAATCGAAAGTGGGATCAGACCAAGTGAATCAGGCGTAACAAGTCGGTGATGGCCACTGGTACCAATGATCAACATCTTGTATCTATTGTTTACACCAAGCCTACTTAAATGCTTTTTGGGACCTGCAATTACTTATCGCAGTCACCGGGTCAAAGTTTGGTCTACGGGCCGCTTTTGTTTGAACGAGCAGACGACAAAAGGCAGACAAGTTTGAAAGAGCAGACGACAGTTCGAACGATCAGGCGGCCGTTTGAATTTGAAGACGCACTGAACCTGCGGGTGGTCCGGACAGCTTGGCGGTTTTTCCTCGTTCATGTTGGAACAAAACAAAAACCTCTGGTGACCACATGTATCTGTGAATTCAACCCAAAGTGTTGCCCGCACAAGCAATTGTAGTTCGACGGCGTCTGGTTTGCCCTTTTCATGGCCCCTATCCAAGTTCTCGGACGAACCGAGCAGGCAGAAAGCACACGAAAACTGACCTTCAAACCTTTCCCGACTCTTTTGGTACAGCCCCCGCCGTGGCGTTTTGACGAGAAGGCAGATTGTTTGTCTGGTTCCTTCCAGAAGAACACAGGAATGCATGTCTCATGCGGCGACTTCCGCCCACCGCCCCAGACCGGAAGTGCGCCCGACGCACCACCACCGCGGCGTGACGTAACAGAGTTGAGTTTGTGTACACTGCCGGCTTTCAGCTGGAATGCCAAGGCAGGACGACGAGTAAAGAGTAAAAAGCTGCGACTCGACAGATGGGTGCTTCTAAAAGAAGTCTTTGTTTCTAGGTTTTGGATAGTGAACCGTTTATTCTCGGGTTTAGTTGAGTGCAGAGATGTGCGTTGCTTTCCTGCGAGTCTTCTACCAAGGCCACATTCCTGATGCTTTGGCACGTCGAGCAGGGTCGGCAGTTGGCCGCTTGCTTTGGGAACATCCCAGGATAAGGAGAATGGTTTTGCCCCCCCTCCCAGGTACGTTCAGCCGTTGCTGGGCGCCGAGTGTGCGTCCGTGCTGCAGGCCTTCTACTTGGAGCTGCGTAGGACGCGGCGCGAGGACTGCGTGCCCATCACGACGCGGCAGCTCGAGTCTCTGGTGCGGCTCACCCAGGCCAGGGCCCGGCTGGAGCTCAGGGAAGCCTGCACCGCTCAGGACGCGCGGGACGTCGTCCAGGTGGGTCGTCGGACGAACCTCCATTTTACGAAAAGGCCCAAAACCGCCGTATCATCATCATTCGCCGCGTAGCTAACGCGTTATCCTTTATATTAACGCATTATTTGGCTAGTTGCTCCGAATTTTGTCGAGCCGCATTTCATGAAGCCGTGGCCTGTGACGTCGCATTCCCTCAATTTCCCCGCTAGATTAGCGGGGAAATCCCGTGACCTACTTATAAATTAAGATTATCCGCTGGGAAAATTGACGCGTGACCGGCCGCAGACCGTCATTCCCCACGCTCTGAACACGGGCCAACCCGTAGGTGAAAGTTTCTATGGGGTGGAGAGGAGTCTCGCCTATCGTGCACCGCCCCCTAGCGGTGGCTGTCGCGGAATCCTCGGGAAGCAATGGCGATGAGCAGCACAGCGGACAGCATCCCCGTCGTGATTACCACGGGGGCGGTTGCGAATCCGGAAAACTTTTACTGAGAAGGGAAAACTCCTTCGCATATCTGGCCGCGTGTACGACGTAAGATAGGTCCGTTTCGAGGGACAAGTGAATGTCGCGGCGCGCTGTACTCTGCAGACGAAAATGAGCGCGCCCGCAAAAAACGTAGAGCTTCGCGCGAGTTTTCTTAGTTGGCATAGAGTGGACTGCACTAATGATGTACATTTATTGCGTTCCAAATCAGTTTGACAAGAACCGGGCGATTGTTTCCGCGCCGTTTCGCAATTCCCGGCACTACTTTCTTCGCGTAGGCCAGTGAAAAGACGGACGGGTTGTAGCTTGAGTGGGCGACCTCGTTCCACTTGTCGTTCCCGGTGAAGCGTTTGCTGCATATTTTAGAGTTTGCTGTGGGTGCCCACGTTGTTCCGTCGTCGCTAGAAAAGGTTAATTATAATATTCATTGGCAGCTTAAAGCAAAACGAGTCGCACCCAGGTTGCACGGCGCTCTGCCTCGTACGGTTTCGAAGGCAAGTCGTACAACTTTGTGCGATGCGCGTTCTTGTATCTACTGCTGCAGCCGACCACGCGGCAATAGTTGCGGCTTTTTGGTGTGGAACAGCCATCTGGGAAACTACGGCGCTAACCTGCTACCGCCACTACGACGCACAACCAACTGCAGAAGCTTCCCAATGAAACCGACCCTCTAGCCACTAAGGACGCCCTGGTCGGGGTTTTACGTCCGCCCGGTTCCCATAGGGTGGAGAGGAGTGGAGACAGGCACAACTCGAGAAGAAATCCTCGGAGGTTACTTAAACCAAGAATGTTTCACGTAGCAACGCAATTGCGGAGAAATATTTGTCCGTTTTCTCCATTCCACGTTTTTGCTAGAAATTTCATTCGAGTCAATCTATCATTTTATAATGGGACTAAAGAAAAAGCTCAATATTTGGTTTTCCTGTCTGAAATTTAATAAGAAAATGTGCCCGTGGAATTTTTTGTTTTTTATAACTTTATCGTTATTTTATTCGAAAATGTTAAGACTTTCTCAAAAACACAGAGAGTCTAGATGCTGTTTGATTTTGCTGAAGAATGTTATTCTGGATATTAATTACTTTTCACATATCCCTTTTTACAGTCACACTTTCTGCTCATTCTGCTGCGTATCTGGCGAAGAAAAATGTTAAACGCTGTACTGTTCTCGTAACGATAGATTCTGTCCCCGATGGAATGAACTACCATAATTTCCTTCGTAATTCATATTACATAGCTGAAACTTTGTACCGCATCCTTTATCCTAGCTATCAATATAAAAAGTTAATTTCATTCTTTTTTTTTTCATTTCATTTATTGTTTTTCTTTTTTTAAAAACACTGGAATGAAAACGATTTCTTTTAGGGGTGTGCGAATAGTGATTTTTCAAACCGAATCGAATACGAATCGAATAATTGTGGCACCGAATCGAATACGAATACGAATCGAATAATTTTCGAATAGTTTCCGAATAGTAAGTACACAGCTACTAAAGAAGAGCAAAGGGATTATACGATTATTTTTATTGTTCCAAAATGTTTCTTAAAATTATTGTAAAAACGCGCCTAGACGATAATGACTAGAGTTCAGCGATATATAATTAAATAGAGACAAAAGCCACTAAAATATTAGAATGCTAAACATAACATCATGGTTCACGCGGATGCTGAACATAAAATCACAGTTCGCTTGAGCCTGGTACATCCTGAAGTAATGTACTTCATAGAATCTCGACATTTTCTTTTGATTCCTTGTTGTGCCGATGTCCTTGAATCGAGGATCAAGGAAAATGGCAAGGCGTGATGGGCCTGTGTGCTTAAGTGCAGGAACCTTGTTTTTACTGATTTGAGAAGATTCGGGGGAAACGCATTGTCTTGTTCCACTTGCACCTTCAAAAAGCAACATCTTCAGATACTGAACAAGTGGGACAACCATGGAAAATGTTGGGAAAGACTCGACACAAGCAGCTGTTGTAGCTTTTTTTTCAATTGGTTGCATAGGAGTGGTCGAAAAACTTCCACGCTCTACTGCGCTTTCTCTTCGAACAACATTCCGCTTCTACCACTTCTACTTCGCTCATACAGAGTGGCGGTACCGTTGCAACCAGTTCTCAAAAGTCTCCACGACACGCTATCTGAAAGCGTGCGCGAGCAGTCTTGCGCGAAAGCGGTCCCCAAAGACAGAACCGATTTAGCTAGCGACGGAGATTTCTCACTGCCGCTCGTCGCGTCGCTCGGTGTTTGGATTTCTAGAAAATGTCCTCATCGCCTTCGTCGCTTGCTCACGCCACTTTCATGTGGCTTGCCTCATCGCGCCACTGACCGAGCGTCAGCAAAGCGGGTCGACGTCGCCTGTCTCGTCTCTTGGCGAATCGCTTTAATGCGGGTTATACTTAACACAGTATATAGTCGCTAATGGGGGCAACAGCAATGTACGTATATAGAAAGAAACTGCTGCTGTCGATGATGATAATCCTTGTCTAGGAGAAGAGGGTACTATGGACATTTTGCGGACACGTGCGGCAGGCGTGCCGGAGCGTTGTGGAATGCCTGTGGAAGGAATCTCGCGGCGCGACACCGTAACGACTATTCGGAAATTATTCGAAAAATATTCGAAACTTTTGAAAATTATTATTCGATTCGATTAACGAATCGAATAGGGTAATATTCGATTCGTTATTCGAAAATGGCGAATATTCGCACACCCCTAATTTCTTTTTTTGAACAACGTAATGGGACTTTTTTTTTTCCAATAAAAAAACAAAAATTTGCGCAATATTTACGTTGCTAGACTCCATTTAGGTGGGGGTCATGGCCCACTCTAAGCCCTGCCCACAGATCATTGTCCCCGCCCATTAGTACTGGATTGGCTTGGTTGCTTGGCCAAACACGCTCGGAAGCCTAGTATCTCCCTTTCGTGACATCATCTAGTCTGGCGTCTGACACCGCCTGCTAGTCCTGCGAGCAGACGCGTGGCAGCCTCCGGCGTCTTCTGCCATTCCCCCTCTATCGTCTTTAAATCGTAAGACTCGGATAGGTAAGCTGGGCGTCGCTGTCCGCTTTTCCCTCGTTTCTCTGCCGTTCCGCTCCCGCCTAAGAACTGCGACGCTCGCAAGATGCGACCATGAAAAGGGCGTTCTAGCATTCTGTCATGCGTGAGCCACGTTCCAATACAAGCGTCTGTTAGCGTCGGTCGATGTGCGGTAAAAAGCAATCGAGAGGACTAAAAAAACGCAACAAAATGAATGTGCAGTTTTCAGCTTTTCTGTTCTTGTTATTTTTTCGCATTGCGTCCTCGAGCAAGGTGGGTGCGAGTCATGACGCACGCCTAAAACGCGACCTAAAAATATTCGCTCTGGCAGGCCGGGTGCGCTGCAAAACTTGAGAGCTGCTTTCGAAGCGAAGGACGGGAGCATACCTGGACAAACTGGATGCGAGTCGAACGCCCGATTGCCTCCAGCCAAATGGCTGCAGGTGTCTTCTCGGCATTGAAACCATGGTTGCGGTCGCAACAGTCGCACGATTCACGGAGCAGCATCAATACGCGCAAACGAACCAATCGAGCCAGATCGAGCAACATAGTTGACATGGGACGCCTTAGGCCAGTTCCGCTACGAAAACAGGCACCCCCACGGTGCTTCCGAAGGCACGTAGTACTTGCAGCAGTTGTTTGCTACAAACTACGTCGGCTGAGGAAACCTTCCTCCAAACACCTCGGCAAACGCAAAACGACTCGCACTCGTAAAAATAGTCGAGCTCACCGAGCTGCGCTCGTCGAGCACTCCGCAGACGCCGGCAGCCATGTTTGTTATCGTTTCGCACCAATGCGGAAAAGGCGATCTTGCGATACTTTTGAAAACAATAATGACTTTATCTACATTATTTTTTTCTCAGACATAAAATAATAGTGGATTAAAATACTATAAAGGCATGGAGATACAATTTTACGATGAACATTACACATTTCGAAAATCATTTCGTATTGCATATCATATTCTGGGAAATATTTTGGAATGGGTAGGATGTTCTCAGGAAAACAAAGTACTTACTAAACTGTTTGCATGTTTCGATGGCACTCAACTCATCGCTGCTCTCATTCGTGAACAAAATGGTCACTGTTCGGGGTTAATTGTCGACCAGAACTTTTTCGGATTGGTCCTCATAATCTTACTAGGATATATACGAAAAAAAAAAGATGAGTTCTGCATTTTTTACTTGAAGGTTGCATGTTATCTGGTATTTATTGCACTTTTTCTGCGCATTTGCGGATTGTGAAGGCTTGGCAGCCCTGTATAGACAATGGTTTTTAATGCGAAAGCATCAACTGTCCCATGGAGCGAGCCGACGTCATCAGTTTGAAGCGCGCAAAACGGCACTTTAAATCCTTTCTCCGAGTGAAGCCAGCTCCCAGCTAGGAAACCACGCGAAAAGCCTAGACAACGGCACCTAGTTTCCCCGATCCCAAAGGAGTGGAGTAAAGCTGATGGATTTCGCCTTCGATCCCATTGGCTGGCGCGCGTTGCCAAGGCTCCCATTGGCCGCTGCGTGCGTTAGTTTCAACGACCGCCGCCCCACGGTGCTGCGTGTCCGCGCCGCGAGCGCGCCTGTGACACGAAGCGTCCAGGGTCAGAGCTGCGAGGAGAGCTGGGAGAGCGCGCGCACGGCCGATGCAAATACGCCGCAAACGAAACATGGGAGCGGAAGAACAGCACGCATGCTTTTGCATTCACAACTCGTAAGAAGTGCCTAGGTGTACCTCTAGCTTTTGTTTAGAAGTTTAAATATAATTTAAGTTTAATAGAATAAAAATTATTATTGTTTAGAATAATAATTTTTATTGCACGTAAAGTGCACATAGAAAACGGACCTGCCAAAGCCTCATTGGTATTTCTTTCTTTAGTACATACTGCACTCCAGATGGGTCCACGGATGATGGGCAAGAAAACAAATCACACATACATCAAGCGTGGCAATCAGTGCCGCAATCACAAGCCACTACTTAACGCTGCAGGTATTCCGACTTCACACTCATTCACACGCAACAAACTTCACTACCAAATCAGCTTACATAATATTCGCAGCATCAAAAATGTATGACTCTTAGAAATCTTATACAAAGATATTTATATATACGCACACAAAAAGCGCAGCGAGCTAACAGTAGAAAACAAAAACAAGGAAATATTTCGGATATTTTAAAAATTAGACGATGCTTTCAATAATGCTGCAAAATCTGCGCAAGAAAATAATTTGCGAGGCAATAAATTCCAATCACTTACAGTTCGAGGGAAATATGAAAATTTAAATATATCAGTATGCACAAAATGGGGAGCTAAAGAGTATTCATGTTCATGTCTCGTTGACCTCGTAGAAATCTGGCTTAAATACAAACGGGGATTTAGGGAGACTCGATTATTAACGAGCTTACGGAGGAAAATTAGTCGAGCTATCTTACGTCGGTGCTGATGGGTCACTATTTTATGTGTTTGCATTAACAAGGACGGGGTGCACCTTTGAACTTTCTCTAAAATGTCGGTATGTTTTTTGGTCAATGAATCCCAGACTGTGGAACAATATTCTAACTTTGGTCGAATGGGTGAGGTGTAGGCAAGGAATTTGATGTTTGAAGGGGCATTGTTAAGTTTATGTCGAATCAGACCGCGCTTGCGAAAGGCCGCTGAAGAAACGTTGACATGATTTGACCAACTCAAAGTTTTGTCGATGGTGACTCCAAGCTATTTGAAGTAATCGACTTCAGAAATGGGGATATCATTAATGCGATAAGGAAACATGAAAGGCTTCTTTTTATTAATGCGCAAGACTGTTTCATTGAGGTTTAATTTCATGTTCCATTTGTCAGACCAGTTTTCAATTGTACCGAGAGGTGAATCTAGCAAATCATGATCAGAAATTGAAGTTATATGTTTAAATAAGACACAATCTTTCGCAAATAACCTAATGCTCCCAGATGGGTCTATGACATCCAAGATGTCATTTGCATAAATTAAGAAAAGGGCAGTGGTCCCAAGACACTTCCTTGGGGCACCCCTGATGTTACATGTAACATCTCCGAACAACAACCTCTAATAACTGCTTGCGATGTAGTAAGTAGGAACGAACCTACTTTACGATTTCTGGACGTTTTTACGAACTACAACACCATGTAGTTTTGAAATTAGCTTTTTGTATGGGGAACTCGGTGAAATGCCTTACTGAAATAAAAACGATAACATGGACCTTGCCAGTGTTGTCTAGTACTCGCAAATTCATGAACAGTAGACACTAATTGGGTGAGAAGCCTTTTCTGAATACGTGTTGAAACTCCATCGGTATGTTTTGAAATATTTGCTAATGGCGTTACCAATAATATGCTCAAGCAGCTTGCAACACGTTAACGAGATGGGTCGGTAATTGCTTTGTGATAGGGGGTCCCCTTTCTTAAAATCAGGTACAACACGTGCTGTAAGCCAGTCATTGGGTAAATACGCCGGAAGAAAAAGAAATACCAAAAATCACAGTCAAGAATTTTGCCAAAATTTCAGAGACATACACAGCACTCAAATGAGCGATGAATGTCAGCTGGCTACAGTTTGAACTTCAATGAGTTAAACTCGCGCAACAGCTTCTGAGCTGTTGCAAAAGCCCCCAGAGTCTTTCAAAAAATAAATCTTGCGCTTCCTCGCTTCTCTGGTTTCTCGCGTAGATAAAAAATGTTGCTGCAAAATATATTCTGAGCGCCGTTTTTAAAGCGGACTTCCGAATTAATTAAATTATGCCGTTTTACTTCGAACATGAAAAGGGATGCAACCACAAAAATGCAAGGTTCCTTCACCGGGCTGCGTCCCGGAGTTGTCTACAAGATTCCGTCCGATAGGCTGTGTTGTGTGGTTCCGACGTGTTTGTGCGTTATGACTGCCTCACGGAACAAAAACGGAAATGTTAAAAGTTAGACTCTTAGTTCCCAACTTTCCTATCATGGGCAATTTACGTTACCCTCTTTGGAAGGAAACTCCAGCTTTCTGCGAGGGTAAATTATTTATGTAAAGGCTCAGGGTAATTGAGTGCGTGAAAAAGGTGTTTTCTTTTACATTTTTATTGCGATGTGTTCTTACTTTTTTTACTTTGAGTTTTAAGCGAATATCAGTAGGAAGAAACAGAGATGGGGGGTCCTGGAATACAAAGGGGATATAGGAGTGCAAAGGAAATTATGTGAGTGGGTCGCTCTGTTAGCCTTTGAGGATGTTCAGCTGGGTGGTCATTTCCTGTCTCAGCGGCACTGTAGCGCGAGTGCGCTCGTAACGGCGGAAGGTGCTACCGCGCTGCTTACCCTATTAGAGAACCACAAGCAGCAGTAAAGTATGGGAAGAATTGGCAGTTTTATGATATGTTTCAAACGTATGATTTCGGAAATATATTCTTTTTAAAGAAATATAATTAAAACGGCGGTCATTGCACAGAGCTTCGCACGAGCCAACGGAGCGATGCCGGAAGGGCTGGAGAACTTCAGGAGAAGGCGGCAGTGGCGCCCTCTCCTAGCATCCACAGAGAGAGTAACCTCTCCGGCCAGTGTGTGGACTCGCTACTCTTTTCTAGAGCACCGCAGCTTGACTGCTCGTGCACGCTTTCGGAAAGCGCGTCGTGGTGACGTTTCAGAACTGGTTGAGACGATGCCGCCGCTCAGTATGAGCGAAGTAGAAGTGGTAGAAGCGGGAAGTTGTTCAAAAGACAAAGCGCAGCGGAGTGTGAAAGTTTTTTGACCGCTCCTACTCCGCTTCGTCCAAGAACCTCGTGTGTGGCGCCATTCTTAGGACGCCGTCAAACATGATGATGCCTTCGTTGAATGACCCGGAGCGTCGTCGTGAGGCCTGCAAGGAGTATAAAAGCGCAGCTGCTTCGAACGATCGACGTAATGCTCCAAAGTCCAAGTACGCAAGTATGATGCTGGCTTTCAGGCCCCGCCTGAGCAGTCGGAGCGTTCGCGCCGGGGCACTAACCAAGAAAATTTGCTGCTTCATTGCAACTGACTTGCACAGCTACACAGTCTTAGAAGAACCAGCTTTTCTGGAGCTGATGAAATGTGCAGTGCCCGAGTACAACATTCCTTCTCAAACTAGTTTCTCGAGGACTGTCGTGCCGGAAATGTACGAGGCTGCTAGGTATGCTCTCAACACTTTGTTGCACACTGCTTAAGGAAGGACGCGAGATGTGTCTCCATCACCCCTGATGGCTGGACGTCACGGGCTGGCGACAGTTATGTGTCAGTGACGTGCCATGTGCTGAATGAGGACTTCGTGCCTTGCAGTTTTGTGCTTGCGTGCCACTGCATGCGTGAACGCCACACTGCGGAGAATCTGCGTTCTCTGATCGAGGATGTCTTTGAGGTGTGGGGCATATTTCCGACGCTTTCTTGTTTTGTGGTCACTGATAACGCTTGGAACTTTGTTTCTGCGATTGCCCGAACGCCGTGGGTGCACATTGCACGTTGCGCTCAAGATTCCAAGAAAGAAACCAGGGGGTTTGCAAACGTGTGCACCATAGCGTGAGCCATAGTGAGGCACTACAATAGAGCAGCGGTGCAAGGGCAAGACTGCAAGGTATACAAAAGAGGATGGGCGATGTTCCTCTTCAGCTGGCACAAGATGGAATGGTGAGTATGCCATGCTGGCACGCCTGCTGAGGCTCAAGGCCCCTGTTGCATTAGACCTGGCAGAAATCTATATTGTTAAGAACTTGACCACGGACGAATGGTGTCTTGTATCAGCCTTGGTGTCAGTGCTGCAACCAATTGAAGCCACAACAGCTGTTTGTGCCGAGTCTTTCCCAACACTTTCTGTAATTGTTCTAGTTGTTCACTGTGTAAAGATGTTGCTTTCTGAGGGTGCAAGTGGAACTCGAGACAAGGCGTTTTCCTAGAATCTTCTCAGATCAGTGCAAACAAGGTTCCTGGATGTAAGCACAGGCACCTCATGCCTTTGCCACCTTCCTTGATCCTCAATTCAAGAACATCTGCTACAACAAGGAAGAAAAAGAGAATGTAGAGTTCCTACTAAGTACAACACTTCAAGATGTACCAGACTCAGCGCAAATCATGTCCGAAAAAAGTTGTGCCGAACAGCAATCTCAAACCAGTGAGCAGCCTTCAGTGTGGAAGATATTGCTCGGCATTGTCAAAGAAGAATGATGCACCAAGTTGTCTAATGCAAGAGGTCTGCAACTACCTCAGTCTCCAGTTTTGCCACGTATGCCACTGGTGGCAAACGAAGTAAAGAAAAGACCCTCTCATGTGCGGCGCGACAATACCTGGCTATTCCTGCAATAGACCATTTGCTATATCCCCCAAGTGCCCCGGCTCGCGCTAAAAGAATCATGGGAACGGTGTTCCTTCAGCTCCTTAGGGATCGGTAATTTCGACCCTATCTTTGGTTACACAGCTTTCGAGCGTAATTCGGAGTCGCCCTGAACAAGCGCTTGATATACCCCAATGATCTGTCATATCGCTTTTTTTTCTCCTCAATGTCAGCGTTTTTGATACTGTGCATGCTGTCCACCCTTCAACCTGAGTGGGCTGCAGAAATCTCTTACATTATTATCATGCTGATATTAAGTTAGAAACGCTAAAAATGCTATAAACAGCCCCGCGGACTCCGAGCTAAATCCTGGTTTTTGTTGTTGTGAATTATCGGCTTTTTAAGCAATTCCTGCTCGAACAACAATCACGAGAATGATAATATTGTAAGAGATTTCTGCAGCTCAGCCAGGTTGAAAGGTGGATCGCATGCGCAGTATCAAAAATGCTGACATTGACGAGCAATTTTAAAAGTGATATGACAGGTCCTTGGGGCATATCAGGCGCTTGTTCAGGGTGACTCCGAATTGCGCTCAAGAACTGTGTAACCATGGAGTTGGTCGAAAATTAGCGGTCACTAGGGAGCTGAAGGAACACCCTTCCCATGATTCCTCGAGTGCGGGCCGGGGCGCTTGGGAATATAGCAAATGGTCTATTGAGGTTGCAAGCAAGAGACTTCTCAGCGTGCTCAAACACGGTGGCAAGCTGACGAGAGTCTCTTGCTGCAGAACATGCGAAAAAGCTTGTTTTTTTCATGGGAACTATAAGTTCCTCAAGCGAACGTAACAATCCTTTTCATTTTCTGACTGCGAAAATAAGATTGTCTAGTTTACTGTGAGTCGTGGAAGGAATGTGATAAGGTGTAAGATTCCTTTTCTTTTTTTAAGTTCCACGCAAACTGATTTTATGTTCAGCATCCGCTTGAACCGTGACATTCGGTTTAGAATTCTAACATTTTAGTAGCTTTTGTCTATTTCATTATATATCATTGAATTTTAGTCATTATCGTCTAGTCTCGCATTTTTCCAATGACTTCAAGAAACATTTTGGAACAATAAACTAATTTTATAATCTGTACTCTTCCTTAGCAGCTGACTACTTGCTACTCGAAAATGATTCTATTCACATTCGATTCGGTTTCAAAAATCACTATTCGCACTCCCCTAAAGCCCGGTTCATACAGTTGCGTTTGACTGCGTTTGACTGCGTTGCGGCAGCGAGACACCAGGACATCCCTGCTGCTTATATCGCGTGCCAAGAAGATTTCTTGAATTGGATTCCACGCTTCATACGAAGCACAGATGTGCCGGTAACTCGCTTTCGGTTCTCGCCGCAACGCAGTCAAACGCACTCAAACGCAAGTGTCTGAACCGGCCTTAATACTTTTCCAATTGTTGATCGCAGCGGGTTGCCCCGTTGAGTGTGGTTCCTACCGAGCACCGGTGCACTGCGGAGAAGCAACACCGGTTGCTTCTTCTCCGCAGTGCACCCATGCTCGGCAAGAAGTGCACTCAACGGGGCTAACCCGCTGCAATCAACACTTCCTCCTCGGTGAGAATATTGAAATTGGCACTCGCAATATGGGCTTATGAGTGATCTTTTGCTGACCATTCAAATAGGTGTGACTCGCATAAAGGATACACCAACCTTTTTGTGAAAACGGCCATGATGTGATATGGTAGGATATCTTTATTTTAGCCGAGGAGAGCCACTGCCCCGCAGAAAGGCAAATTGCCCATAGCTCGAAGGCCTGTGGCTACTAAACCGTGAAATTCGTAGGGGGGTGCAACTTATAGACGGATATGCTTCCTTTTGTATTTATTTTTTTGAAGTACTGTGGAGCCAGCTTCCGTTACCAGTAGGTAGTGAATCCAGACACGCCGAAGCTTGGTGAGAGTAGCCGCAGATGTCTTGGCATGCCAGGACAGTGGAGTACGGCCAATGCATCCAGGACATGCGGCAATGCAAGCTAGATGGCGCTGCATGGTATTTTGTGTTTTAGGCGGCATCAAAGATACTCACGCGACCGTTCAAGAAACGAGCTTCTTGAGCACAAAGAAATTATGCCTTGGCTGAAATATTCCAGAAATGATTCCAAAAAGGGTTCCAATTCTGACGATAATAAACCCTCGAGAAGGGGGAAAAAGATCCTCGTATCGAACCAGGGACCTCTTCATTTCCAATGGAGCGTTCTACCAACTGAGCTAGCCAGGGTTGATTATCGTCATTCTTGTCCAGCTCACTGGCACCTTTGCATTAATTGCATTATCATCATAACCTTAAAATGCAGGCCGTTAACCCTTGTTGGTGGTAGACTGGTGGCAGCTGATAAAACTCGTTTGCTCTACTGACGTCTAACTCCTGGTTAGCTCAGTTGGTAGAGCACTTCACTGGAAATGGAGAGGTCCCTGGTTCGATACCAGGACCAGGCGGATTTTTTCGGTCGCGCACCAGTCACCTAGTTGTGTTTGGAGATTTGAGTTTGTCCTTTGTCTCCCCTTTGTTCTCCTTCTCCAAGGTTTATTATCGTCATTCTTGTCCAGCTCACTGGCACCTTTGCATTAATTGCATTATCATTGTTCCAAGTATGTTTCATTAAAAAATTAAAAATTGTAGAAAATAAGTCGAGCTCAGGCTGGACCTACTTTGGGTTGGGTCGGGTTGGGGTGGGGGTGAAGTCCTCGCCGGGGTGGGTTAGGGTCGAGCCTTCATCGGGCCAGGGTGAGGTCGAAACTTGATCGGCCGGGGCTAGGTTGGGATCGAGGGGTCAAGTGGGTCGAGGTAAATTCTTTATTACGTTGAAGTGGGGTCAAGTCTTTCTGAGGTCGAGCCGGGTTTGGTCAAGATTTTATTGGGCCAGGGTGGGATCTAATCTTTACCAGGTTAGGTGAGTTTAGGTAAAGTCTTTGTTATGCTGGAGTAGGCTGAAGTCTGAGGTCGGGCCGAGTTTGAAGCAAGTCTGCCGAGTTGGAGTGGGGTCAACTTTTATGGGGTAGGGCTGGGGTCAAGTCTGTGGGGTTAGGGTGGGGTCGAGTCTTTATGGGGTCAGGCCAACTTTGGGTCAAGTTTTTGTCAGACTGGAATGAGTGAAGCTTTTATTGGGCCACATTAAATTTGGGTCAGGTCTCGGTCAGGCCGGAGTGAGGTCACCTCCCTACGGATTGGGGCCAAGTCTCGGTCAAGTCTGTCAGGTTGAGGTGGGAGTCAAGTCTTTGTCTTTGCAGGACGGGGCCGATTTGAGGCAATACATTATCGGGCCGGGTTCGGGTCGAAGCTTGGTCGGGCTGGGGTCAGGGTGGGTTAGGCACAATTCTTTATTGAGTCGGGTCCCAAAATTTTGGCCGGATCCCTAACTGCGGCAACGTGTTTACATCTCCCAACGCCACAGCTGATGAAGCACAGCATTGCGGACACTCACATGGACGAGCTGGGCAATCTGGACTTTGGGCGCTCCCAGCACGGCTCTGGCATGAGCCGGCCCGCCCAGGCCAAGGCCCTGGTGCGAGCCTTGACGGCGGAGTCGCGTAAGAACGGAGTCCGCATCTACACGTTGGCCCAGCTGAGCTCCATAGCGCGGGACAGGTGCGGCGTCGACGCATCCGGGGTGCACAGGTTGATCGACAGCCTCAACGACCAGGGGTTCCTGCTCAAGAAGGGTGCCAGGACGTACCAGCTCCAGACGACAGACTTCTGACGCCCCGTGGCCTCTAGCCCACAGGAACTCGCAGCCCATTTTCCTAAGGGTTGTCAGTTGGTGACCCCATCTCAAGGATAAGAGGTCTCAAACGCAGCTGATATTTATTGACAAAAATCATGTTTATTCAGGCTTTAGGCACCATCAAAGAAAGGGGACAAAGAACAGCCCTTGCACAAATGTTTGTGTGCAAAACAGAGTAATATGAATTCGAAGAGCTAAAAATGGAGCCTTTTTTTAGCTTTTTTCTAGTTGAGTTCTTTTGTCGTTCACATTCAAGTTACTGTGTTTTGCACGTGTGCGCTTGTGGAAAGGTTGTACTTTCTTTGGTGTGCCCCCTTTGTTTAGGACTCCCTAGACTGGGGGTCTGTCATGTTCACCTTTGTACCCTACCATTCTATTCAACGGCTGCAAGTTGGCAGTTATAGTAGTAACCAACAGCTGTATGTTAGGGATTGGAATGCTTGGCAGTTCTAATGGTAACTTGCATCTCGAGAAGTTGCAATGGTTAGTAGTTGGGACAGTAACTTTTTTAGGAGTCTTTCGAGGGACATGGTTGTAAGTTAGTGAATGGAGATATAATGGTTGTAAATGTTCTCAAAATAATTGGGCAGCACTGGCATAAGAAACTTGTTTTTACTGCAAAAGACCGATTTGCCTGCAGCATTCTGTTCCATGTGCTTCGTTTTGTTGGTCACATTTCCACTTTTTGTTTGCCTGTGTGGCCAATTTCGTCGCATTCTTTTAGGGGTATTACTGTGGAGCATTCTGTTCCATGTTTCCACGTGTGTAGTCACTTTGCTCGGTATACGTTGAAACCTCATCTTGTCAATAATGGATGGCAAACTTTGCTGATAGAAACATCCTAACTGTAGTTCCAGTATGGTCACAATGCAGTGTTTCCGCATAATTAGGAGCCAATTAGCGACAAAGCATGTGGCAGCTCTCCGCAACAGCGATACATTGTCCTCACCTTTTCACTGGGCCTTTACCGCTGGTATGGGTGCCTCCTACATTGTCCCAATAAATTGAACGCCCCGTGTGTAAATTCTGGCCAAACAGACCAACAAACTTATCAGACTCGACTTTGTAAAACGTATCAACAAATAATCTTTATTTTCGGCATCTCTAAAAGTCACATTTTGTCGGGAGCCCGACAGAATCGGGTACTTTTTTGTGCGTATCATCTGCGCGAGAAGTTTGCACACCCAACTGCCTCAACCAGGCAGCACACGACCAACATTTCAGCGGGCCACAGCCACTAATGACTCCAGTTAAAGAGCTTCCAAACAAGTCCATCGTTTCATTTAGGCAAAATTTCTTATTTTTGTCCGGCTTGGCAGACGTCTGCCGAGGAAGTCAAATGCATGTATGTTGCACCGGTGAAACTACTGGACACAACTCGCAGTCACGTGAGCTTGACCTTTGCAAATTACACCTTGAGAAAATTTAGCAGCGATGTAAACCGTTCAAAGAGAAACTCGGAAAGTGGTTTGGCCCCGAGTAGGACTATCCATTTTGAAACAACCCGAGGAATACGAGAGTTGACACTTAAGAGAAGACCTTCTCTTCTCTCAATGTCAGCTTTTGTATTCCTCAGTCTCGAACCGTTTCCAAATGTTCAGTATACACCAGCTTACATGCTCCCTTACAATCTGCAGGATTATCTGTTAACCTGTTCCTGCGTTTGGAGTAATCATCGGAACAAATTTCAGAATTGGCAGTTTTTGTAGAATCAAGTGGTTTCCTGCGGGCGTGCAGATAGTGAAATTTCTCCGTTCTAACGACCTCATTAGAATAAACAAAGACCTGGTAACATTTATTTTCCGTGGGTTGCAAAAATATCGCTACAAATGATTGCCTCCACTTATGTAGCTGAGGTCTTTGTCTATGTTCACTGGTGTGCCAAGGAGAAGCAATGGAACAGGAGTCCTCCATGTGCTCGATAATACAAGCTACGGACAGAGGTGAAAGTAAATATATGACCTTTACAAACAACATTTCTTTTATGCATTCCTCGTTAAGTTGGCAGCAGGATTTTTATGTTGTCTCGTCGGGAGGATGTGCCTCAATGGGTCCGAGGGCCGACGTCTCGACAACGTCGATGCAACGTGCAGCTCTCGACTGTCTCCTGCCTGATAATTACAGCTCTAAATGAGGAGGCTTTCAACTGCCGCTTTGAGGCGAGACATTTTATGCCTCGCGTGAAATCCAACACGCCTTTCTTTTTAAGCAGTGCTAAGCTCTGTAGCTGGATCTCTTGTTCAACTATCATTGCTTTTGCCTACACATGCTTTAAAAGCCTCCTTGTGAGCCCATGATTTTCGGATGTTTGCTAACAACTTTGGACCTTTAACTGTTGAGAACATTCTTTGCCATATGTAGGGTTTCCAAAGCCCTCACACTTGAAAAGCTCCAAACATGTCCAACAAGAAGCAAGGAGCGGGCAGCAAACAAACACAATTTGCAGCTCTATTTTAATTTAGAGGTTACCTGTGGTATGCAGAATTGCACCTTTCAAGAACATTGTGAGATGCAATCTTACAATGTCCTTTGAAGAACATTGCCTATCTCCTTCCTCGCGATGACACCGAGAAAGTGCAGAGAGGCAAGGGAGCTTTGTGCGGGGCATTCAACACACGGGCGTCACGAGTGTTTGACTGCGAGGCCACACGTGCCGTGCATCTCAATTCCTGATTCCGCACAAATAGAGGACTTTGTTTGGGAAATGCTCTAAAAGCAGTTGCTTCCTTCGGCCCGTTGAAGGAAGCTCCCGACATGAGTGTATAGGCTATAGCTTGGAGCGCATCTCGCCCATGAGCCTGTCGAGCTTCATGGCCATGGGCAGGTCCCCCTTGAGGGCGAGCTTGCCCGACATGAAGGCGCTGGTGGGGTTCAGCTTGCCCGTGAACATCTTGACGAAAGTGTCGCGCTCCAGGCAGAAGGTGACGTCTGCCTTGCCCTTGGGCGGGTCCCCCTTGCCCACGGACCCCTTGCCGTTCTTCAGGTCCACGTACCACTTGCTGGGCTCGCCTGCAAGCACCGCTCGAGTGAACGACAACAAACGCCTCCTTCCGCAGCCAACAAAGCATCTGCCGGTCCATAAACCCCCCAAAAGCGAGCCAGTTGAATCAAAATAAATGAGAAAAATGCTAGCTTGTACCGCTTTATTTTGTGTACACCTTAGCCACGGGGCTTTCTTCCGCAACTGCACCCTTGTTTCCTAATCGTAGCACGAATGTTCATCAAGGAATCCCGGGTATTGCTTTCTTTCGGCTAATAATGCCAATTTCCCGTCTGTCTGCGGGGAGCCTAAAGGAAACGCCTTCCAAAGAAAAGAAACCGGAACCCTAGACACCCTGCTACAATAGTTCTCATGTTTGAACAAAGGTGTTTGAGGAACCTGGTGATATACGCCGCAGTTACCTATGTTTTTAGTCGTATCCATAACGCGTAAAACGTTACGAGCGACTGAGTGTATTTCAAAATGGTCGTTTCACCCAACATTGGCCAGACTTTCTTTGTGCGAAAACTATGCATCGCGCAGAAACTGATTTTGTGCTGGATTAGTCGGTGCTAAGGGGTCCATTTAGTGAGGCAGATAGTGGGCAACTGAGTCCCTAATTAGCTTTGTATCTTTTAGAATTAGTAAAATTAAATGCAGTATAGTTCCAATTAGAAAGCCCATCGTCAAAAGTCTGTTTATAAATACTTGGAGCACGCACGCATAAGTACGGCCACGAGGCTGGACGAGTGAGGCAGAAAAGCTTCAGATCTTTCTGAAATTGACTCACTCAGTTGTTTTTGACGATGCCTGGTATCATATCTTCATTTTATTACTTGAAAAGTTGGTTACCAAAAACTAACTGACAACTCTATCCAATATGCCTGAAAAACGAGTCCCCTTGACTAATTTGGTTCCAATCTTAACTGTGTGCAATGCGTAGTTCTTGCATGAAAATTGTGGCCAACGTTTACCGGGACACACTGTGTAAATGGTGGCCAGAGTAATTATTCTACAAGGAATTCAGGAACCGCACCAACCTTTCACGTCGAAGACAAAGACTCCACCGATTTGGTTGACTAGGTCGTCGTTGACGTAGACAGAAATCATGTTGAAGACGCCTTCCACTGACTCGGCAGACACGACAGGAGCGGCCATGGTTGACTCGTTGCTTGCTGCAGCACCAGAGAGATTATCTTAGGAGAAGTTATTCGTATCTAGAGACGCTTCGCCAACGAGGCAAATGTGTCCGCTACTTTCACACCTGCGTACCCACCAGTTAAGAGTCTGTATTTGGGTTCCTGAATTCTGAGCTGTTTTTGCAGGGTTTATTTTTTCTCGCAGGTTTGCTGGTAATTTTCGGTGATGGACAGAAAATCTGTTTCTCGAGGCTTATGTTGATGAAAACAGGAGATTCCCCAACCTCCAGAGACCCAAATACTTGCAAAATGTTCTGGGATCCAGGGGAGAAAAAAAATTGTGGTTCCCTCCAAAAAAGTAGCAGCAACAGATCAGTAATGTTTCGGATGAGCACATTCAAAAGCTATAGAGTATAACGATTTTCTTCCAGTGAAGCTTGGGTTTTTCAAGGACAGCTGCAATTCCGAGTTTTCCATTTACCCCAATTTGAATAAAACCGGCTGGGGGGTTCATTTTTGGAGTTTATCGGTACATGCCGAAAACACAAAACCCTAGTTATTAGCGAGTACCTAGTTCTATGCACGATACAACCGGCTCTGTGCCATGCAGCTGAAGTGACGAGCAGCTTTGCTTGTGAAACAATGATGTTTAGAAAACTGTTTTTCCTGTTGAGCTCTATATCTTGTATTCAATTTAGAATGCGGTTGTGGAAATGTATCGAATTATTTTTTTGTGAGAAGCCTAAGATCAGGAGTAAGATCAACACCAAACTTTGTTTACGTCAATATGTTTGAATAACAATTAAATAACCTCAAAACTAGTCATTATCACTGCTGGAATATCGCATCAAACATCTGACAAAGAATACACAAAAAAGAGATGGATATTAAACGAACCTCAGTAGGATTACAAATTTTTTTTTTTTTTTTAAACTTTTGTTGTCAAATGTTGACCTAGAGGTAAAGTATGCAATTCTATGCAAATTCGTGTTAAAAAGAAAAGAAATTTCTCCTGACCCCAAGCACTTTACTCTTTAGTTGCTATTAAAGGGATACTTCAACAAAATATGAAATAGACCCATCCTGTTCAGAAATAGGCAGAATATGATCCACAATGTTCGTAAATGACGCTCGGATGTTTGTATTTTGAGCATGATGGCTGTATTTTTTGTTATAAATGGCCCACTCTGGCAAGCGGTAAGAGAGTAGCCAGCGGAAAGCACGTCACATCCGGCGCAATTGTGACGTAGATTGTCTCGGGACGAGCCAAGCTGCGGCGAAGCTGACGTCGACAGGATGTCCTAGCCGTTCCGGCCACCAAATATGCCGAAGCACGGCAGCAATCGGGCCACCGCAACCCCGAATCTGCTTTTCTATGAATTTCTAGTGACGTGTTAATCTTCTATAACCTTGTAGAGGGACAATAGCGATGTCTGGGGCACACAAAAGACAGCCCCGGTGAGAGGGAAGTCCTCCTTCCCCTCTTCTCTCGTGGTGGCCGGAGAGCTGGCGATATGATGCCAGGTTCAAGGCACGTATAAATCTAGGCGAGACAGGCATCGTCACTACCCGTCAAGGTTCCTAGACAAGCATTAGAAATGAGGCTTTAGCAACATCCACCAGGTGCCCTGTGCTCATAGTTTAATTTGTTTTAAAATTCCTGGTGTGTCCCATGTAGTACTGCTCTCTTGAACACATATAGACCAAAAAATAAGCTCAGAAATTTCGTTGTAGTATTCCTTTAATAGTACCAAGACCCTTGAAATGACATCCGTGCGTCGTCGTCGTTGATCAACCTTTCGTTTGCTCACAAAAGTGCCAGAGCCAGAGTTCGAATGAGAGTAGAAAAAACTTTCAGCATGAAAACGCCCCCAAGTGTGGTAGACCGGTAGACACACTGATCTTTATGACAATTGCTGGATCGTGCCATCGCGCTTCCCCATACCTCCCCGCTCCACGAGTGCGGCCACCGGACGGCCATCTTGCATGCAGCGAAATCGTGTTTTTGGAGCGTTGTGGAGGCTGGCGGTAGCATGCTGAAGACATGTTTTCTACTCGTTCGTCGTCATTCGCAGAAGATGTCCTTTAAAACCCTGTGCAAGCCGTGAGACTTGCTGTTGAGAACACGTGGAAATCAGTACTGCAGGAAAAAGGCACAACTCATCGAAAGCAAGTTTCGCTTGTCTCGCGGCCTGATGAAAGCTTCCCTGGCATGCCGAAGTGCTGCGTCTCAGTGCCTTTGCACACATGGACACCGATCAAGAATCGGCGCTCTGGCAAACGTTTTGAAGTTGTGTCGAGATTAGATTTCTTTGCATCATATATCGGGCACAAAGTTCTGGATCGTCCAGCTGTTCCAGCGAGTTGCTAACAATAAAGGGGAAAACACATCTGTGTGGTTGCTGTTATGCACTATTAACCATGGCTATGTTCCAAATCTACTCTAATGGATCACATGGCAGCACAAATAGAACAACGCTGTGGAGCAAGGAAGGTTTTCGAAGGCAAACGCACAAAACAAAAAACGCCCCCCCCCCCCCCCCCCCTCCCTCCCTCCCTCCCTTCCTCCGTCCCTCCTTTTTCTGTTGCCACTGGACACTGGATCAAGCTCGTTTCTGAACGCGAGTGCTGCAAGTTACAAATACAGTAGTCGGAGTAAAGTAAAACGCTGCTCCAGAGACACATACGGCTTCACGCACATTGCACTCGCAAAACACATCCACACGACGTCGATTCTTGATCGGTATCCAAGCGTGCGAAGGCACAGAGATGCAGCACTGCACTTCAACGTGCCAAGGGAGCATGATCACTCCACGAGACCGGCGAAACTTGCTTTCGACGAGTTGTGCTTATTTCCTGCAGCGCTGCGCTTTCCCAAACATTTCCACGTGTTCTCAAAGGTCAGTCTCGTCGTTTTCTCGGGGGTTTAAGAAACTTCTTCGGCGAATGACGATGAACAAGTAGAAACGTTTCCTTAGCACGCTGCCGTCAGCCTCTGCAACGCTCCAAAAACGGCATTTTGGTGCAAGCACGATGGCCGTCCGGTGGCCGCGCTCGTGCTGCAAAGACCAAGCACTAAGCTGATCGACTCACGCAAAAGGTCACTTATCAATCAAGATAAGCCCTCATTATGACAAATAAAATCAAAGTTCCCGTCGGCGCTTCCTGCAAAGTCTGTTCTGCTACCTGACCAAGGCGCAGCGAGGGAAAGAGCGCGTTCAGGAGGAACCCAACCAGTCTGTCGGCATGCAGACACGGGAAAGGCGGAAAGAGCCTTTTCAAAGCGAGCATGAGCAATCATTTGGCCGAGAACGGGTTTCCTCGCCGCGGAGAAAGCAGCGCTCATTTCGAACGTCTCGCTCACCGCCGAGCTTCTCAATCGGTACACCAAGGACGCCTCGATGGGTTATGCAAGCAGGACGCGGACCAAAGCAGGGAAAGTGCTGTCCCCCTTTTACCTTTGCTTGGCATGTCGTAGCACGGTTTACTGCGCTCGCTGGCGCGCTCCGATGTCTACGTACGCAGAAAGATTTTCCGAGCGAACGGGTCAAGGTCTGAGGAGAGCGTGGTCATATGATTCTGCGCTATCGGTTTGTGTTTTCGATTGCGTCCGCCGGCGGGGGCGGTCGGCCGGTGACGCATCTTTGTGTCGGAAAAACCACAGAACGTCCGCCGTCAAAATATCTCAACGTTTATTTCGACGTCTGTGACGTCACTTCCGTAAAGTCAAACTAGGGGCGCTAGGGGCAGCCATCGGAGTGGTAGCCAGCTGTTTTGTGGAACGCTTTGGAGTATCGTCTCCTTTTTGACGGATTCATGTGTTCGTTGGCAGTTGAAACGTGTGTGGGGGACTCGCTCCACAGTTGATCCTTTCGAACGTGACACGCCCAGTGGCGATGTTCTCGGCGTTCTGAGCTCGCATCTCGGCACGCGTCTCACATAGTGATGCAAAACTATCGATAAATCGACTATCGATACTATCAATAGTTTTTGAAAAACTATCGATAGTATCGCAGAACTATCGATAGTACTATCGATAGTCGACTACAGGGGCGGATCCAGAACTCCGTTTGGGGGGGGGCGGAAAATTTGTAAGGATACTATTCTCTCATAATGATTGAAAACCTGAGACTGTGGTTTGGAAACGGAAAAACGTGAAGTAGGAAGAAAAAAGGGGGGACAGACAACGTCTCAAACTCAGCTAAAAACTTTATTGCCTCTACGCCTTATATACACTCTCCCCGGCCGTCGAACGTCGCCACCACAGTGGTCGCCACCACCAAACGGTCAATCACCAAACTACAAAAAAAAAAAAAAAAAAAATTGGCATAACAATTTGCCGGACCGCAAACAATACATAAAAGAAGTTATACAAACAGAAGCACAAGGTCGTCACCACCGCACCCGGAAGAACTTCAACGCGGACAATGTCACCAGCACTTGGACACACACAAGGACCGTCTTCAAATTACCCCCTTTCCCCTAAACTGAACCATGAATCTCACACAGTCGCCAACAATGCCCCCATTACGATCTCGAACCCAACAAAGCAAACTCTGCGAAGCAGCCCCCTCCCCTTTTACGTTAACCCCACACTAGGTCTTTAGAGTCGAAGAAACTTTTTTGACTCACTTCCAATTTGCAGTGACGCTTGGCTAATACAATTTCCCGATGTTTTTATGCAAACAGTTTCGCAGTCGCACAGTCGCCAACAATGCCCCCATCGTAATGGGGGCATTGTTGGCGACTGTGTGTGATTCATGGTTCAGTTTAGGGGAAAGGGGGTAATTTGAAGACGGTCCTTGTGTGTGTCCAAGTGCTGGTGACATTGTCCGCGTTGAAGTTCTTCCGGGTGCGGTGGTGACGACCTTGTGCTTCTGTTTGTATAACTTCTTTTATGTATTGTTTGCGGTCCGGCAAATTGTTATGCCAATTTTTTTTTTTTTTTTTTTTTTTTGTAGTTTGGTGATTGACCGTTTGGTGGTGGCGACGTTCGACGTCCGGGGAGGGTGTATATAAGGCGTAGAGGCAATAAAGTTTTTAGCTGAGTTTGAGACGTTGTCTGTCCCCCCTTTTTTCTTCCTACTTCACGTTTTTCCGTTTCCAAACCACAGTCTCAGGTTTTCAATCATTATGTATAACTTACACCAGCTCGCCTGCACTTTAACCGTTTTTTCACTATTCTCTCATTCTTTCTTGTGCACCGGAGGTCCACCCAACACCTCCTAGAAGACAAGGCAGTAGTGCTCTTCTCGTGACGTCGCGAAGGAAGGCCATCGGGGGCGCGCGTCGAAGCGAAGGCAACGCGCGTGGATCGATCGTCGCAGTGGCGTCACGAGGGGGGCGGACCGCCCCGGGTGCAGCGCTCAGGGGGGTGTCACGGCGGGCTACCGCCTCGGGTGCCGCTGACCCTCGTGACGCCATTGGACCGTCGTAAACTATGATGGCTAGAGATGATATAACTCTACCTAAAGATGGCCGACCGTGGCCGCATTCCGGTCCATAGGCAGAGTTAGTGGCCAAACGCGATCCAGCAATTGTCATTGAGATCCACTGATCAGTGTTGAGATCAGTGCGTTCAACGCTTTAGAATATATATATATATATTTTTTTTAGAATATTGTACCGATCAGTTTTAAGTAATTTCCTATTGACCTAAAATGCGGCCTACAAAACAAAACACCGTCTAATTTATCGTTAGAGTATTTATGAGTGAATAGGTCACATTCACTTTACGTCATTCGCTAGGTGCGCTGGCATCGGCCACCGCGGTCGCCATCTTCGAGGTCCCCTATCTCACGTAGGTGTCAGGTGTCGTCTGGACGGACCTTTCAGTGTGGGTTAGCAGCATTTTACAACTTTAAAGGGCCTTTTTGGACGAAACTACGGGTTATTCTTAGACTTTGGTGCTTTTGAAGCGCCGTAGGAATATTTTTCTGTGTGTTTTAGTTCGTTTTTGTCGCTATCGGACTTTTCCACCGCGGCCGTGTTGCTCCATCGGCTCCATGCAGCGCTCCGTGTCGCGCGCCGTGCCCTCGGCGGTAGCTCTTTTGCAAGAACTGGGATTTTTCTACTTTGGGGCTTTTGTAGCACGGTGTGATTACTCTCTGTTTTGTTTTGCTAGTTTCCTTATTGTTTTTTCTCTACCGGATTTTCTGCACTACGGCCGTGTAACCGTGTTGCTCCATTGCCTCCGTGTCGTACGTCGTGCCTTCGGTGTTCGTTCCTGTGCAGAAACATACCGTGCGGCTCGCCGAGTGCGCAGCTAATGGAAAATGCAATGCGCCGCATTTTTCATTAGCCCAAACGATTTAAAAACCGCATGCAACCGATTTGGCGAGCGGCGAAACAAGCGACGGCGACCCGCTTCGCTGTCGCTCCGTGACTCGCGCGACGAGGCAAACCGCATGAAAGCGACCGAAGCAAACGACCAAGGCGATAAGCGCTAAGTTTTCTAGAAATGCAAAAACCGAGCTACGCGACAGTGAAGGGTGAACCGCATGTAAGCGATTTCGCGAGCGACGGCAACAGCGACGGGAGTCGGCGACGAGCGACGGAGATTTCTCACCATCGCTCGTCGCGTCGTTCGGTTTTTAGATTTCTAGAAATCGTCGCTGATCGCCTTGGTCGCTTGCTCCCGTCGCTTTCGTGTTGTTTGCCTCGTCGCGCGAGTGACCAAGCGACAGCGAAGCGGGTCGTCGTCGCTTGTCTCGTCGCTCGCTAAATTGTTTACATGCGGTTCAGCCTTTACACACGGTACTCGGCGGCAACAAATGAATTAAAACGGCCCGCCCTCGAGATAAACTGTTTTCTATTTTCTGTTAAGCGAAGCTTCTTCAACGATATGAAATTAGCACACACTACCAACGGACGACCGCGTACCCAAGCCAGTCAAACGTCAAACCGCGACCTCGAAGATGGCGGATCGACGGTGGCGCTCCCTGGCAAAATCAAACCTGCAGGCCCTGTGAATACCACACATCGATAGAGATTCCGATCTGGAAACCTAAAATGCGTACGGCATAACAAGTTTAGACTAAACAAACAGGGTCCGTGAATGATGGCTTATTTTCACCATTCTTCAGACAAAGTAACATTGAGATACATGAAATACTGTTTAAATATAATTCTTTGCCTCAAGCTCAAAAATTCAAACAGTACGTTGCACGCCACTCAGTTTTGAGACAGCCAACAATTCTGATGAATATCAGCATGTCGACGTTATTGCCCTTGAGCCTGCTCCGCCTGTCTGAAACGATCTGACCAGCAGCTGAGAATACCCGTTCTGCTGGCACGGAAATTGCTGGCACGCACAGGTACTTGAGAGCCATTTCGCACAGTGGTGTCATGGTGCTTTTGTTTGAACGCCAGAATTCTAGTGAATTCGTGTTTATCCCCTGTGGCAGCATCTGAAGGTATTGCCGAAGCAACCGCTCTGAGTTGGAGGTGGGAGTTACAGTCTCCCGGTCACGCTTGTCTGAGAACCCCAAAATCCGCCTTTCTTGTGTAGCTTCTATAGAAGCTTCCCCTTTCTTGTGTAGCTTCTATAGACCTTTCCAAAAAAGAGCGTGTGGCCGGTGCCATCTTGAGTGTTCGTGCGTATGGCGCGTGCTTTCCTCGCTTTCCGAAGCGACGAACACGCACGTGCTGGGCTGTGAAGATCGCACGCTGGACTGTGATTTTGTAAACATTGGAAAGGTCTATAGAAGCTTCCCGGTGTTCCGGGAGTCTCGCTTCGCCAGAAGGACTGTTTTGAGACATTCGCCGGTCTAACTCGTCAATCAAACCAGCTTTGGCACGCTCTGCGTTTATACTGTCCGGGAAGCTCGTTCTTTCATTCTTGAATCTAGCAGCGTAGCAAATGCAGTCAGGCGTGTTTACTCGTAAGCGTCCATTCTTCTATGCAAAGCAAAAACACAGTCTCGAAGCACTCCTTTGGCCACAGCGGTTTTCAGTGCAGGCTCAATGCGCTCATTCAACTCTGTTGCGATGCCGCAGACAGCAGGAACGATAGAGATACGGTGGTGTACTGATCTCCAGACAGCAATTTTGTGGTTTCCTCGAAAGGGTCCAGAATCTGGACAACGTCTTCGATGAGCATGATATCTTCTGCCGACAAAGGACTTGGCGCCCGGGGTAGCTTCGTCAACGTCAACGTTAGCGCCTCCCCGACTTCTAAGATCCTCTGTTCCATCGCGTCTGAGTTTCTTGCATGAGTTTCAACGGCGGTACTTTACCAGCACGCTCTTGTTCTCCTCGGAGCAGTGTTGGACAAAATACTCGATAAAAGTATTTAAGTTAAGTTACTAAATACCAGCTTCATAAAGTATTTAAAATACTACTCAAGTTACTTTCACTGTAAAGTATCTTGAGTAGAGTACAAATAATTAGAAATGTATTTCAGTTGCTTTTGAAGATACTTCCGCATTGCTTAATTTGTATCGACGTCATTGACAACAACAATTATGCAGCTATGCAAATCTGGGTTACCAGAATGGTTTATTAGCACGCAACAACACAAAACGGGGGAAAAAAAGTATCGTAGGGCTATTTTATGCAGTCCGACTATAAAGAGCAAAATATTGTAAACGAATGATAAATGATGAGGCGGCGAATAACTGAAGAAACTAAATGTTTAAGAGGGCGAACTTGTTCCCAAAACAAAATAGAGAAAGGCTAGCGTCGCAGGCGTCGATGTCGCCGAAACAGCAAGATCGACCGCTGGAGCAAGACTGACTCCAGACCGCCACTCGGAGCACCTTTTGTACCCGCGTGGGTTTCTGGAACATTCGGCGTAGAACGTTCGGCGCGTAGAACATTCGTAACTCGATCAGACGACAAAATTCTCGAACTTACCAGAATGTAAAGTTGAAGGAATAAATAAAAGAGAAGTCGGCTTTCCGGTATCGAATCCGGAGCCTCCGCGCGAGAGCGTCCGCGCGAGAGCCAAGCGCGGTAACCATTCGGCCATGCGCTCGCTGGGCAACGCGCGTGGCAATATCACTGATAGATGTTACAAAACATTTCTGGGACAACAAGAAAGAGGTCGCTTTAGCTATTGGAGAGGAGATCAGACCGTGGCGCCCCAAGCGGTTAACTTTAGAACTAGATGGATGGGGACAACAAATACAATGGCTGAGCGCTCGGCTGACTTAACCGAACGCGGCGTCAGCGTTCGGCTGGAGTTCGTGTTCTCCGGTGAGGGGAAAGAGGGGCTCTTTTGTTACCTCTCCGGCCTGCATGAACAATGCTGCATGCACAGTGCCCAGCTCAGCACAAAAGCCCAAGTGGGTCAAGTTCGCGTCCCCTGACGACTGCTTTCGGGGGAGATCCGGCACTTAACGTCACTTCACTAATTGTTTGTATTTTTTCATCACTGTGCCTTGCGCTCTATTAAAAAAGATGACACGAACATGCCCACAAGGCCTGTGGGCATGTGCACAGGCCTTGTGTTGGGTAAACACCGAGGTATCGGGGTGACAAACGGGTCAGAGCGCTTCGCCAATAGTGACATCGCTGGATATCACATCCTGCGGCGCACCTTAGACGCATCGTTTAACTACAATTCATATTCCCTATACGGGGAATTCACTATAAACGAACTTGGGACACGGATATGAGTGAATGAATAACAAAGAGAACCCACATAATAGCCACGGCAGTGGTCGCACCTTCTTCAAGTAGGTTGCGTTCAGAAAGGCACTCAACGTCGGGGGACACTTTGTTGGCATTTTGAGAGTCATCCAGCTCCTATTTCGTTTCCTGTACTGTTCTCTGCCTATCAATGTTCGCTTACAGACAGTGTTCGCGAGACACAACACAAAGAAAAAAAAAACAAAAAAAAACTCGACGTTTTGCTTTAGCAGGGTCAAATATACAAAAAGCGAAACAAAAATGTCTACTTTTTTGTGTGTGTCCACTTCTCATTTTCTTCTATTTGTTATTTTCTTGACACTCGAGTCCGCATTGTTCTCGTTGGTCGTTTCCCGGTCTACCTGCGCCTCAGGGTCAGGGTGGCATCTTTACTTCCGTAAAACCACACCTTTTGTTTGAGGATTTTTTGGGGGGCAACTTTATAGAAACAAAAGGCGCCTTTGGGAAGGCGAGGGGAGAACCTTCATTGTACGAACTTTGGGCTGAAATATGAGTCACAGTCGGCACAAAAGCGATATTTTCACGAGCTCAGTTAAAGTCACCGTAGCTAATCGGAGCTATACTTCGTTTCACTTTTTCTGCGAGCGAAGCCAAAGGTAGAAGCGCGAGACCAGCGCTTTTTGCGTTTCTGCCCAGCTTGCGCGCTCGAGCAAAGCCTGAAGGCACGGAGCTTTCGTGCTCGCGCTTCTAGCTTTGCCTTCGCTCGCACATAAGGTGAAACGAAGTATAGCAACAGGATTCGGTTGCTCGAAAGAATGTTCACGTTTGCTCGTGCCACGCCCACGCCACTTCCAACCGAAAAACTCGGAAAATGGCGGAATGACAAAAATGTATTTAAGATAATGAGTACAAGATACTCAGAAATGTAATTAAGATAGAGTATTAAATACTCTCCATCAAAGGTATTTGCAAGATACCAAGATACTCCAAAAAGTATTTAAGATACAGTATCTTGAGTAGAGTATTTGAGATAGGCACAAGTCTGCCTCGGAGTTTGGCTATGGAACTCAACCTCACATGACGCACAATGTTCTTGCATCTCAACAAAACGTCGTTGAGTTCATCACTGCTTTTTAGTCCATCCTGGACTGTTACGTTCAACGTGTGAGCGATGCACGGTATAGGTGCTCGATGTTGAGCAGCCGGGACGCGAGAATCACCCTCTTGTCGTTGTCTGTGACATGCGCAACGATCGCCTCTCGAATACCCCAGTCTTCTGCCACACCTGCGATGGCCTGGGCCACGTTTTCTGCAGTGTAAGCTCCGTGAAAAACCGCAGTTGATAACACTGCAGACAGGGGCGGATTCAGAACTTCGTTTTTTTTTTTTTTTTTTTTTTTTGGGGGGGGGGGGCGGAAAATTTGTAAGGATACTATTCTCCCATTCTTTCTTGTGCACCGGTGGGTCCACCCATGTCAAATTGCCCTCCGAGAAGGGGGAGGGCGGGGGGGGGTCGACTTCGTTTGGGGGGGGGGGGCCCCCCCCCCTTGGATGCGCCACTGACTGCAGACCGCAGAACTGTCTTGCACAAAATGGCAGGGGACAGTGACGTAGCTGTCAGTCGTGCATGATGTCCACATGTCTGCTGTTATGGCACAATCGCTTGCTTCTGTCAGCATGTCTCGCAACCTTGTTTTGGCTTCGTCATACAAGTTAGGTATGACGTCGTCTGATTAACGCGAGAATTCAAGTATGCCGAGAAACGGTCGAGAGGAACGAATTGGACCTTTTCTTTCTGAAAAGCAGGGTGTCGAACCGAAATGTTTTTCGTTCCGGTTTTCGTTCCGGTTCAGGGAAAACGGTTCAGCTCCGGTTCAACTCCGGAGTGAAAAAATAAAGGTTCAAACCGGTTCGAACCGGTTCGTACTCATATACTACAAAAACAATTGACGACAGCAAAAGATGAACTATGCATATTTTATAAATGTGTTACATATAGAAGCAAAGGCTCACATTACTGTGCAGAAAGAACGAGCTAGTGCTGGGGCACCTCGGGACGTGGGTGAAAGCGCAGTTCAATGTCAGGCAGCTGACCGAAGACGCAGGACGTCGTCATGCATATCCGGGGAAACACTGCACCTCTGAGACGATAGAATGAACTTCAGAGCAGAAAAGGCTCGCTGCACGCTGGCCTGGGTCGCAGGCACTCCCAGTGCTACTTGCGCCAATGGGTAGAGTTCTTAATGGCGTTCCCTTTTCTCCTCCCTACACTGTAACACGTTAGCGGCCCTTGAAAGCCGCGGATTCTTGTCTAAGAATGCTCAGAAGAGCTGTGACCCTGGATGTTTGTGTTTCTGAGGAGAGAACATTTCGGTCTTTGCAGTCTCTGCCACCAGAGATCAAAGCTGCTTTGCTGTTTTCGGTAGCTGTAACGGTTGATTGAATCCCCCCTCTCCTTCCCGGTGCTAGACTTTAATTTCGTACATATATTAAGTCCGCTAAGTTATTTTGAAAGCAGATTAGATGCGCCACGGTATGGCAACTAGTGCAGATTCTAAAATATCCATCGGCCTTTGTATCGCTCTCTTATTCGATCATTTGTACAATGAAATCAAGGCGTTTAAAGTAAATTGCACACAGCTCTACAAAATTGAAGACAAGGAAAACCAAACAAAAATGAAAATGAACGCCAAAAAAAAAAAAAAAAAAGAACAAAGAGAGGTGAAAAACCAATTAGCCCAACTCACTGCTTTGCCATCTAACAGGCTCATGCATTGGTCGCTTTTGCTGACGTGCGAATTGGATATTTTCTTTGATAAGCCATTTCCGGTCCCCAAGAAAAGGTTAAGACGAATGTGGACATTTGTTAAAAAAATACATAAGACCAGAAATCCCGGAGAATTAATAGTTACTGTGCTCATTTCGTTTCAGTTCTTGAAACGAACTTTATAAATTATGAAGAAGACCGTTATGTGAAAACCTGATAATGGAACATTACAGAGCTTTCCGCTACCAATATTTAGCGCTTTTTGACTTCCCACATGAACGAAACCCCACAAAAAGAATTGATCAGTTTTGCCCTGGATCGAAAAAATAATTATTTCGGTCCAGTTCAACTCCGGTTAGCGCGAAAATTTGTTTTCTTTAATTTTTTGGTTTACTTCTCAGGTTACTATGTTTTTCACCACGCACTTTTCACGCAACCTGACTTTGCGTATGAACCGAAAACCGCATGGAAAACATATCGGTTCCGCTCCGGAGCGAGAAAAATTATTTCGTTCCGGGTCAACTCCGGTTCGCGCGAAAATAACGTTTTTTTTCCGGTTTTCGGTTCACGGTTCGGATTCGGTTCAATACCCTGCTGAAAAGACAACTAGAACACCGCGCACCTGAAGTTTTTTCTGCCATCGACGAGTTTGCCAGATGTACCGCCATCTCATCCTCCGAAAAAAGGGAATCAGGTCACCAGAAGAAGCTCGCCTCTCTTCAAGCGCGTTCTAATGATACTCAAGAATCTGACAAGATTTTTGTGAAAAATCTTTCTTCAAGGGCCCTTTCCGCCACAGAAACTCATGTCTTGGCAAAAGGAAAAAAGTTCAACCTTACTACCACAAAACCACCTATTGCGTCAATGGCAACAGCTGTCGAGTATGGCCTGCATCAAGTAGACCCCGGCATCCGTGAAGAAGCACGCCTGAAGGCCATTAGCGTGCTGTCCAAGGTGCAGCGAGGATCACGTCTAAACTACACGACAGAAGAGAAAGCAGCCATCAAGAATCTCAAGGAAGACAAGAACATTGTCATTCTGCCTGCCGACAAGGGGAATGCGACAGTGGTTATGGACCGTACCGACTATGACGACAAGGCCCACAAACTTCTCGCCACCACTGCGTACATGACGTTGCCAAAAGATCCGACTGCCAAGATCCAAGCAACTTTAAACAAGACTCTTTCGTCGATTTTCGGTCAATATCCGGATTCCCGAAACCTTTACTTGAGTCTTATCTGTAGGAACGGGTCCCCCCCCTGCATTTTACGGCCCCCCAAAAATCCACAAGCCCAGTGTTCCACTTCGACCAAAAGTGGACTTCACCACATCACCGCTACGTGCGTTATCCAACTACCTACATCGGTTGCTGTGACCCCTCACGGGGGAGACAAACACGTACGTGCACAACTCCGGCCACTTCATCGAGCTCACCTCCGGTCTCGAACTGCACGATGACGAAAGTCTCGTGTCATTCGACGTGGTGTCTCTATTTACAAGTGTGCCTGTGCCTCTTGCGGTGTCTGTAGCGAGAACGGCCTTGTCGTCTGACACCAAACTCTCCGAGAGGACTTGCCTCTCCATCGATGAGATTTGCCGCCTTCTGGACCTCTGCTTAACCAGCACCTATTTTTCTTTCATGGGTCGATTCTACAAACAAACTAGTGGAACGGCAATGGGTGCAGCAATTTCCGTCACCGTGGCTAACCTCACGATGGAGGCGATCGAGCGGCAAGCCTTAGAGACATTCGCCCCGAAACCCACCTTGTTCTTACGGTATGTCGACGATTGTTTCTGTGTGGTCAAAACCAGTGAAATCAACAACCTTCACCATCACTTAAACTCCATCGAACCGGCGATACAATTTACAATTGAGCTGGAGTCTGACGGTTCTCTTCCATTCTTGGACGTGCTCACGAAGAGAAAGTCCAACCGTTTGACATTCGAAGTTTACAGAAAACCGACACACACCGGCCGATACCTGAACTTCTCTTCCTACCACCCTGCAACACACAAATCTTCTGTGGCTTCCGCACTCTTCAGGCGAGCAATTACTGTCTGCACCACTGAAGAGGCTCTTAAGAAAGAAGTTACAACGATCAAACACGACCTAAAACAGAATGGCTATCCTCCCAGGTTTTTGAACAACGTGTACAAAAAACTTAGACGGAATGAAACAGAAGACTCCTCCACCCAACCGCGTATGCGTCCCGTACATCAAGGGCCCAAGCGAGACTCTCGCGCGCGTTTTACGAAAATACGGCGTCAGTGTGACACATAAACCGGTGTCCACCATTGGACGCCTCTTCTCGCTTCCAAAGGATCGTCCCCCTAAAGAAAAGGCTCAGGGACTTGTCTACAGGATCCCGTGTGGTGACTGCGCCGCCTCCTACGTTGGGGAAACTAAAAACTTCCCGGAACGTCTACGCCAACATCAGTATGACGTCAAAAAGAATAACGTGCAGGGTAGTGCGCTGGCAGAACACGTCCAAAAAGAGGGTCACACGATTGGATTCCATAATTTCTCTATTCTTGGCACCGAAAGAAACTGGCGAAGACGCATTTTATTAGAGTCCTGGTACATCCAGAACACCAAAAATAACGTCAACCGGTCAGCTGGGACACTGCCAAGCGCCTACGTGTCCGGTTTGCGGTGCGTCACGCGAGGCGCTACGAACCATAAAGCGCGTGCAGATGCAACGGCCGTTTTAAAGAAACCCAACAACACCGGGCAATTTGCAAGACGACGACAAGGACAAAAACAGTAACCCGTGATCAAGGGGCCGAACTGGCCTTGAAACGTCGGGCTCCGTATCAATTTTTTGGTTGGAGTTTTCCTTTCATTCATTGTCATTCCTAACCAGGTGGATGTCCACCGAAAGGTTTACGTTTAAGTTAGGTAGAAGAACGCTTGAAATCTGCGTTCGGCTTGGCAACTTGTACATGGGGTCTAGCGCAAGGCCTTGAAATCCCTTGTCGGTGACTATCGAAAATGGTTGCATGTCTTTAGCTATCATCAGGGCCAATTCCTTGTCAAGTTTATTTTTCTTTTCAGTCTGGTCCCCGTACTGCGTGGCTTTCTCAGCTACAAATGAATGGAACTTGCTTTGCTTCGGCCTTGAGGGACCAGCCACAGCCATTCGCGAGTCTCTAACTTCCTCGGGCTCTCGCTCTTCCCGATCCTGGTGAAACGATGATCCGGCATGGCTTCGTTTCATATGGTCTCTTAAATTTGAAGTGTTTCCACTTGTCTTGTATTCCTTTTTGCAGAAAGTGGACTTTGCATATCCACTTGTCGCATCTTTTATGACGCAGTCCCAAATCTCTGCTTTTGACTTCGGCATTCCGCACGTCAATAGCTATAGATAAAAAAGAAAAACATTTTTTAAGAAACGTGTATTTTCTTGTTTTTCTGACGTTGCAAAATATTTTGAAGTCTATCAAAATATTAAAGGACACATGCAAAGGAAAATTTATTTTTTAAGCAGCCTAGATGGAAAAATAACGTTATAAAACAAAATTACAAAGAAAAAATGTTTAGAGCTATATTTACGGCGCAAAACGAATTTGTAATAGGCGCCCGCGGGAGCCGTTGCGGGTCACGTGGCAGCAGAGGTCGGCATTTTAGGTCGCCCTCACTCACCCTCACCCTCACAGCCACACTCACCTAAGCCCCTCACTCATTCTCACAGCTACACTCACCTTCAGCCCCTCACTCCCCCTCATCCTCACAGTCACACTCACCTTCAGCCCTTCCCTCACCCTCACTGAACCTCACGGCCCTCACGCACTCATAGCCCTCACGCCCCTCACGCACTCACCGCCCTCACGGCCCTTACGCACTCATGGTCCTCACGCCCTTCACGCACTCATGACCCTCACGCCACTCACTGCCCTCACGCCCCTCACTCACTCATGGCCCTCACGCCACTCACCGCCCCTCACTCACTTATGGCCCTCATGCCCCTCACGCACTCACCGCCCTCACGGCCCTCACGCACTCACCGCCCTCACGGCCCTCACGCACTCATAGACCTCACGCCCCTCACCACTCACGGCCCTCACGCACTCATGGCCCCCACGCCCCTCACCGCCGTCATGGCCCTCACGCACTCATACAACTCACGCCCCTCACGCACTCATGGCCCTCACGCCACTCACCGCCACTCACTCACTTATGGCCCTCACGCACTCACCGCCCTCACGGCCCTCACGCACTCATGGCCCCCACGCCCCTCACCGCCCTCATGGCCTTCACGCACTCATACCCTTTACGCCCCTCACGCACTCATGGCCCTCACGCCATTCACCGCCCTCACGCCCCTCATGCACTCATGACCCTCACGCCACTCACCGCCCTCACGCCCCTCAGCTCATGTCGCCAATCAAATAACGCTGACTGTGCAACGTCACGGCTTTCATCGTCTTTCTTTGAGCACATCCTTCGCGGCTGGTAGACCGTGACAGTGCGCTTTTAGCCTGTGTGTATGTATTTGCGTGTCTTTCAGCCTTTGACTGCTCTCCGACTCAAGTATAGGAAGGCCGTCTGCTATCTTGGGCCGATCCAGGCGGCGCTACAGTCGACGCGCGGGTGTAAAAAAGCACAACATAAAGTTAAAAGGTGTGCGTGTCAGAGGAGGAGGGAGATGTCGCTACATTTCTTATTCAGGGGTGCCGCCAAAGCTGGCGCCGTATGCTCGGCAGTGTGCGTGCTCGCCGCGAAGTTTGGCGCGCATTTGTATTCGCGTGCGGAGCGAACACAGTTGCCGCCTACCTTTCTCCTCTCTTCGCCCAAACTCCCGTCTTCGCCATCACTGAAAGCTGAACCAAAGTTGGGATGGTAAGTGCTTGGGCTAGTTAGTGTCCCATTTGAAAAAAAAAAAAGATAAAACGAGAAAAAGCGAAGACGGAGCGACGCAAACTACTAGTGTCGCAAAACTATCGATAGTAAACTGTCGACAGTACTATCGATAGGTTTACGATAGTCAACTATCGATAGTTTTCCGATAGTCGACTATCGATAGTACTATCGATAGTTTTTCGATAGTCGACTATCGATACTACTATCGATAGTCTTTTACTATTGATAGTCAGATTTCTGGCGGCTATCGATTCTATCGATAGTACTATCGATAGTTTTGCACCACTAGTCTCACATCTCTATCTACAGGGTGTCACAAAAAAAAAAAAAAATTACACTTTTTTTTTTACCGCAAAAATAAACTGGACATCGCCGAACGCTCATTCTCCGCCCAAAAGTAGCGCTAGAGCCTAGAGGTCATCAGAGGCCCCTGGACGGGTGGCGCCACTGCTCTCAATGACAATTGCTGGATCGCGCTTCCCCGCTTGTTCGCTGCAGCGCGAGTGAAGCCACCGGACGGCCATCTTGCTCGGGTAGGATTTGCGGTTTTGCTAGCCTTTTGCTGCGGTTTATAAGCCAGCCGGCATCAGCCAGGCGGCGCCAGCGGAGTGGGAGCCTACGGTTAGACCCTATCTCGTTGTAAATTGGCAAAGGGTGAACGATAAGCCCCGCGTTGCGTGACGACGGCTTCCGTGACGACGGCTACGAATATGAGCGCAACGCACAAATATTGGAGCATCGCGCAGCGAAAAGCTTGGTTCTTCTTCGCGGTAAAAGCGCACTCCGATGATATGCAATCACGTTCCGATTGGCCCGTTGGTGCCGTAGCTTCCGCCGTACTAGCATGTTTTGCGATCACGTCTTTATGGTCTACCCAGTATTTCTTGCTTCAGACACTGGGCCAACCGGCGCCACCGGAGTAATAGCTTACGTTTGAGCAATGCATCCTTTACTCCCAATATTCCTTGCTTCCGTCGCTAGATAGCGCCAAATCAAACAGCATTGCAGGTTGCCAAAGGGGCCCACCAACAATTTTTTGACTGGTTTGAAGTTCGCGCTGAAACGGAGCTCCATGAAAGCAGGAACACCGAGGGAAAAATATATTACAGAAATTCGCAATATTTTGTGAGTTATTAGCAAATTAAATATTGCAGAAAACAACTTTAAATAAGCAAAACATTGCGCTTCATGACGTAAAATGAAACAGTTTAGCGATTGGAGCAAAGCGGTTGGCCAATTGGACGCGAGTTTGGTTGATAGCCCGTCGGCCCGGTCGGCCATTAGGCCTCGCTGCAACCATCGTAGCTTTGGAATCGGGTTGCCATCATCGATGAATTTACCGGGCTTATCGGATTTTGAGCGCCGAATTCTTGAAAAGGAGTGCGGAGCTGGGCGTCGCACCGTACGAGGACACATCACGCAAGCGCCGCGTCTCTGCCTCAGTCCGCTTCGACAGCCGCGGAAGGATCGTCTCCCGCAACTCCGCCACCGGAGCCGCCTCGGCTGCCTCGGCGAGTAGGAGGTACTCCGCCGCTGGGAGGCGCGCATGAGCGACGAGGCGTTGTTTTCGCCCTTTTTGAACTTTAATTTGCAACTTTATTAGCTCTATAAAAACGACTTTTTAGAGAAATAATGACGATTAACGTGTGATATACTTTATTCCGCTTCAAAATTTCTGGGACGGCTCCCGCCAATCACAAAACCCAGTGAATGTGACGTATTGTGAAAGGGAGCGCCGTTATGCGCGCGCATTCGGCACCTCGCGGCGCCGCTCCACCGTCGGAGGAGGTGTTTCCGAGTTGTCAAATTAAAATATGATGCGCTAATATTTTTAAACTCTTTCGTTGTCCACTGGGTTTCCGGGACCACTAGCGTGGAGAAACCGCAAAAAAAAAGTAGACGCTCAAATAGTCCACTGGGTTTCCGGGACCACTAGCGTGGAGAAACCGCAAAAAAAAGTAGACGCTCAAATACTGTTGGAGAGTATTTGAGCGTCTACTTTTTTTTGCGGTTTCTCCACGCTAGTGGTCCCGGAAACCCAGTGGACAACGAAAGAGTTTAAAAATATTAGCGCATCATGGAAAATTTATTAGCGCATCGTGGAAAATTTTACGAAAACGCAGTGTCGCAGGAAAAAGGCACAACTTGTCGAAAGCAAGTTTCGCCGGTCTCGCGGCGGGGTCAAAGCTCTCTTGGCACGCCGAAGTGCTGTGTCTCTGTGTCTTCGCACGCTTGGATAACGACCAAGAATCGACGCCGTGTGAATGTGTTTTGCGAGTGCAATGTGCGTGAAGCCGTATGTGCCTCTAGATCAGCGTCTTACTTTATCCTGACGACTATACTTGCGGCCCTCACGGTCAAGAAACGAGCTTAATCCAGCGTCCACTAGCGACGGAAGAGGGGGGGGGGGGGGGGGGGGGGGGGGAAGGTACGTCGTTTTTTTCGTCCTTAGATGATTTACAGAATACCGTGTACAACATTGATGTCTAGGAGGCGTGGCCAATGACGTCACGGACGTCAAAATAACGGCTTTTTATTTTGTCAGCTTTGACGTCACAATAATATTCACTGTTATTTTGAAAAAAAAAAACACAATTTGTTTTGGATGCCGCTGACTGCATTTTGAAATGTCGGTCGCTCGGCGTGCGTGTGGTGGGGTGCTCGGCGGCTCGGCAGTGTCCGATCTGGTGCGTGTTGTCGAAGTGCCTCCTGTACTTGTCGCGTTCTCAAGAACATCAAGATAAGCTTTCTCCATTTTCAAACTTCGTCCGGTGCCGTCCGTCACTCCTGATGCAGATGAAGATTACTTGTACCGAAGGCGACAGAGCCCAGCCGCAGTAATTTTGTACGCATTTTTCTGGAGCTGTACTTGTGTGTGTAATACGACGGATTATCCCCCTTGCACAGAATAGCTGTGAAGGCCGTGCAAGCGGCGATCGAGTGCACCTCCGGAAAGGAAGTCTCATACCATTTTGTTCAGTGAAAATGCGTCGACAATTAACATTCGTGTCTTTTTTGTTTTTCAGTGTTAACCGTAAAAAAAAAAAAAAAAATGTCGTAATTATCGCCAAATGCCCCAACATCACAAAATGATCGAAAAAATAAAAAGTAATCCTTTACTGTGGATCGAACCCGCGATCGCTTGGTCACGAGGCAGACATCTTACCGCTAAGCTACGTTACAGCTTAGGAAATGTCGTTTGGGACGGCATTTGAATGCTCTGCAAAAGTGCCGTCGGACGGTACTCTAGTCACTACGAATCTTCTTTTGCAACAGGAGTGACCGACGGCACCGAGCGAACGAAATCGGAAAACTCTGTTTCTGGATGTCGGCAATTGATACGTTACAGAACGCTACGAGCACAGGCGGCATGTCGACAACACGCGCCAGCGAGGACACCGCCGAGCCGCCGAGTACCCGACCACGCACACACTCGTGGACCGACCGACGTTTCAAAATGCTGTCGGCGGCATCCAAAATAAAACGTGTTTCCGTCAAAGAACACCAAATAAAATTTGGACGTCCGTGACGTTATTGGCCGCGCCCCCTGGACTTCAAATCGGTGCCGAAAATACGCACCCTGCGCAACAGCTCCCCATCACTGATCAGTGCTGGCCAGGGGTTTCCCCAGGAATTAAAATGAGGGGGGGTGTCTAAATTTTTATGGGGGGTTAGGGGGGGAGGGCGGCATTGAGAATAGAGGAGTCGTTGCGAATTAAGGGGTGTCTTCAGAAAAACAAAAGGGAAAGTACACCCCCGTGGGGGTAGTGTAGGGAAATCACTGGTGCTGGCCCTACTTAATTGCACTTGACGTATGAGCGCGGCTCGCCTGATTGCAATTGGTCAACAGATTGCACACGACCATATCGGCCGCGCTTCAAAGACTTTCATTCTCGCCGTCTTGTACTCCATTACGTAATCCATTAAGGGCGTTTTCAGATAAGATCGAACAACCATGTCCGGTGACCATTTTTAATTTTGATGAAAAAAATATATTTTGCTGGCTTTATGCCCAGAAGTATAAAACCAATCATTGTTTTCGAAAAAAAAATTTTGTCTTTGCGAAAACTATTTGTAAGCACCCTCTCAGTCTCGCGCGCGTTTTGCGTATCGCGCGATGTTGACATTTCGGGCGGCTTCCCCGAAAAACTGTTCTGGCTACGGGTCTTGAAATATTCATTGACAAATTAGGCATAGGAAGGATTGACAAATAGTATTTTTCGCCGATTATTAGGGTAGTTATTTTGAGAAAAAAAATCGCAAACACGGCACATTGCGCAATAATGCTCTGGATTAAAGAATATTTTTCTCCGTATCTATAAAAGCTAAGGTCTACAAACTTTGCTAGTGTGTTGCCCTGTATATATTTCATCTTTGCGTAAAATATTGTTGTCCCGGTTAGCTGGAAAAATTTACAAGTATTGCACACACAGGGGCATTTAACTAAAAATGCATTATTTTGAAAATCATTTTAAAAAAAGGCCATCTTTATTTTTTTTTAACTCTCTATAATTAATGTTTACAATATTTACTAACAGAGTCTGCAAAAACATGATGCAATATTTGTGTGGCTTTTAAGTTATAAAGCGAGAAACATGGCCAAATTGACGCTAACGCGGTTGCCATAAATGGGGCATGCACATACCCGTTCTTCACAATTTCATTATTATTGAAACGTGTAAACATGCTACAGGGTGGTCAGGAAAAGACAAATTGACAGCACAGAGGTGGGCGGTAGTTTTGAAGGGAAAATTCCTAATACATTTTCGTACAACCGACCAAAAAATGCCCATTGGCCGGAGCGATCGAGGTGCGCCACCCTGTAACATGCTTCGCGGTGCCTGTTTCAACAGCCGGCGTATAGCGTTTCCGTCTACGCGACGTAAAGGAAGCAACCGGAACGACTTTTCAGACAGATCAGCCTACAACCTTGGCGGTAACATGATAGAGGAAGTAGGGCGCGGCAGAACCTGAACGTGCGCCGCCTGTGAGCGCCAATAGATCCGTATGTGGTAGTGTACGCGGTCCAACACTTCATAACCACAGCTGTTTTAGCAAGAACAGTAGCCGCAGAAAAGATATATCTTTAAAAGTAAAGTCTCCTGGATGCGAAAAGCAGATCGAGGTCGCGAGCTTGCGGTGCCACTGAGAAAAAACGAACAGTGATCGCTACAGGCAAACCGGGAAAAAAATTTCCTTTTCGGAGTGCCAGGGGAGCGCCGTGACCAACTCAGGTCAGTGTCCGGCATGCAGAAAGAATTCACGCAACAAACTCCGAATGTGCGCACAGAGTCTTGATTAATTAAACTAGTTTCAGTTGTACCACTTTAAACATGTGTTCTTTGTTATCACTATTTAAACGTCAGCAGCCCAGCCTCCCCACGAAGGGTAGGCTCCGGAATTCACTGATCCGAGAAATCTGTATTTAAATTGTTGACTTGTGCTTCAGACTTACCTGTAATTTTTTGTATCAATTCTAATTTTTTACGAATTCTTGTCACAGTGCTTTCTCTTCAGACTTCCTACATTTTTCGACCCCTTGCTTGCCCTTGTTTGAACTTGGCAACGTCCTATCTTTCTCCACTCCCGTTACGTCAATTCTGTATATTTAAAACCCTGTGAAATAAATATAAAAAATAAAACATTGCAAAGCATTTTTAAAGGGACTGATGGGCCAGATTATGAGCCTTGATCTGTGAAAAGTAGAAGAAAAATTGCGATGGCCTTCATTTTAAAATGATTTTCCAATTATTGCAAATTCGGTAACCTGTCTAAATTTCAGTGCATTTATTTTAGAAAGGTTATCGTTTTCAATTGCAATGACAATTTATGCAAATATAAAACAGACGCGTTAAAATCATTTTAAAAAATTGAATTTCCAGTCTTTTAAGATCCGGATCCATAAAGCTCTGAATTGCTTCGTAATCGATAATACATGTTTACCTCCTTTTATTTTATGTAGAGTCTCTGCACAAAAAAATATTAAACCTGAGACGAGACAAAGAAAGGGACAGAAGACACCGACCTACAGTCCTGCCATACATTCACCGTATTTCGCACAACTTAAAGAAGGTGGCCTCCAAGTTCCATGTTGAAGTCGTGCTGTCTGCACCGGATAAGTTGAAGAGGCTCTGTCCGAAGATCAACAACACGCAGATACTACATGCACAATGTGGAGTAAAACATCGAAACAAATATGTGAACTGCAGCTGTGGTGTAATCTATGAGATTCCGTTTACATGCGGGCAAGTTTATGTGGGGCAGACTGGGCGATGCGTTAATGAACGTCTTAGAGAACATGCTCTTGCACTCAAGTCGTCACCAGCAGGACACCTCGCCGTGCATGTACGAGACTGTCACTGCTCGCCTTTGTTGAACAACACCAAAGTGCTGAGACGTTACGGCGACAAACGATCTAGAGAACTTTTCGAGGCGCAAACCATCATCGCGCGCGGGATCACCTGCATCAGCGCCCCTTCGGTGACCCTTTCACCAAAAGAACTACACTATAGCTTGAACTCCACCAGTGATGATCCTTACGCCGCAAGAAGTGTGTAGTGTACATTAAGATAGAATTTTTTCTTGTGTCTCACATCAGGTCCGACGAAGTGTTCAACATCTGAATGTTCTGGCTTATGTTCTGAGATTTTTTCTTATTTCTTCTTCCTTTAGTAGAGCTACCAAAGATAGTCACGTTTTTTGGTGTTTTTCTTCTTCTTTTATCAAGACAACCTAGGGCGCGGTCGGATTTTTGATGGGTTTTCCTCTTCCTTTTTTTGTTAATAATGCTTCACTTCCTTATTGTCTTTTTCTATTAAAACGTCAGTTGTGAGTAGCGCTCTGTCCTGTCCTACCTTTCTCTTCTCTTGTCGTTTGCGCTAATTTTATCTGATCATGTGTAACCAACTAGCCCAACAGATGGTATTGTTGGAGACGACAACAGTTTTTCTTTAATAAATATCCAAAAGGACGGTTTCAAGAAAGTCGCAAAAACGAGAGCGTATACCGACAGCGACTTTGTGATTTTTTGTTTCCTCGAGAGACATTTTATTTTCCGCAAAAAAAGTTTGAATATGTTTTTGCGCTGGCACAACAAGTAAAACATTGATCCTTTACTAAAATTAAAAAAAAAAAAAAATGTTGACCTGACATGATTGTTCGATCCTATTTAAAAACGCCGAATACAAACAATCTCAGGCAGTCGGAAGTTTTTCGCTTTTAAGTATCTTTTATTTTCTACGCGTTGTGCGGCCCTCCACTGCGGCGGATCTGTTGGCGGTCAAAGGCGGAGCAGGTTCAGGTTCTGCCGCGCCCTACCTCCTCTATCATGTTACCGCCAAGGTTGTAGGCTGATCTGTCTGAAAAGTCGTTCCGGTTGCTTCCTTTACGTCGCGTAGACGGAAACGCTATACGCCGGCTGTTGAAACAGGCTCCGCGAAGCATGTTACAGGGTGGCGCACCTCGATCGCTCCGGCCAATGGGCATTTTTGGGTCGGTTGTACGAAAATGTATTAGAAATTTTCAATTCAAAAATACCTTCCACCTCTGTGCTATCAATTCGTCTTTTCGTGACCACCCTGTAGAATGTTTACACGTTTTAATAATAATTAAATAGTGAAGAACGGTCATGTGCACGCCCCATTTATGGCAACCGCGTTAGCGTCAATTTGGCCATGTTTCTCGCTTTATAACTTAAAAGCCACACAAATATTGCATCATGTTTTTGCAGACTCTGTTAGTACATATTATAAACGTTACTTTCAGAGAGTTTAAAAAAAAAATAAAGATGGCCTTTTTTTTTAATGATTTTCAAAATAATGCATTTTTAGTTAAATGCCCCTGTGTGAGCAATTCTTGTACATTTCTCCCGCTAACCAGGACAACAATATTTTACGCAAAGATGAAATATATACGGGGCAACAAACTGGCAAAGCTTGAAGACCTTAGCTTTTATAGATACGCAGAAAATTAGTTTTTAATCTAGAGCATTATTGCGCAATGTGCCGTGTTCGCGATTTTTTTTCTCAAAATAACTACCCTAATACTCGGTGATAAATACTTTTTGTCAATCTTTCTTATGCCTAATTTGGCAGTAAATATTTCAAGACCCGTAGCCAGAACAGTTTTTTTGGGGAAGCCGCCCGAAATGTCAACATCGCACGATACGCAAAACGCGCACGTGACTGAGGGGGTGCTTACAATTTTTTTTCGCAAAGACAAAAATTTTTTTCCGAAAACAAGGATTGGTTTTATCCTTCTGGGCATAAAGCCAGTAAGATTTATTTTTTTCATCGAAATTAAAAATGGTCACCGGACATGGTTGTTCGATCTTATCTGAAAAGCCCTAGAGTAGATTTGGAACATAGCCATGCATGTTAATAGTACATAACCGACTCAACCAACCGACCGACTCACACCAGACTGTTATGCTTGTATTCGTCGCTGCGCTTTTGACCGCTGGCGTCGTGTATATGATATTTTACTACCGAAACCGAAGCACTCTGGGCTCTTCCGACCAATCACCAGTAAGGGCGAGGGCAAACGACCGTTTTTCTTTTTCATGTTTGCGTTGCTTTTGTCATTCAAAGCTTTTAAACCGTTCCGCGCATGTTGAAATCGAAAGGGCAGATCTTTCGGCAGTACGGAGTACAGAGCTGCGCGCAGTTAATGATGAGGCGTCTCTAGTTTGACAGAGATTCCGCCAAGTGCTCATTCTTCCGGTTCCAACAGACGACAGGTAAGCCTCTATATCAAACCTGTTTGTCAGCGTTCGAAACTACACGCTAAGAAAAAATGGAGGAAAAAAGTAGCAACGGCGCGTCTTCTTCCCTTCTACTGACGCGTCCCCAAGCGGACACAAGAAGAAGGGAGGAACGAGACGTTTTCCTCCTTCTCCAGGCAGTCTGGAGAAAGCTTTCGCCCTCCCGACTCATCTTCTTTCGGTTTCGTTTTCGAGCAGGTCGCGCACGTTGTTTAATAAAGGCTGTTGAGTTGATTGAGCTTCAGCGGCAGCGAAGGCCGCCTGTAATTCCGTCTTCTAGTCCAAACGTGCAGAACATTTCGGTTGCATTGACGTTTTTATCACTAACGAAACCGCTAGAAACAGCGAAGTTCCGGAGCAGTGCCAGCAGCGTCACGTGCACTTGGAAAGATGGCCGTCTCCGGATTGCGGGACTCACGCGGAACTACAGTAGCGAAACCACACGGAACTGTGTCGACGTTTTCGACGTTATGGAAATCGCAGGAACTGCGTCCAAGACAGGCAGGTTTTGCTGTCGGCTGCCTTCCTTGCTGAGTTCGGTTCTGTTTTCCGATGCCGAGTGCAACCGGCGTTCAACGTGGTTCTGTATTTGTGCGTGTCAGCAACATAGCAGCAACATCGTGATGGCAGTGTTGTGGGTTGGGAACAGAAGACTTGAATTATCGTCGATGTGACCGTGTGTTCGCGTATCAGTGGTGTAACAACAAGATGAGATGACTTAAACTGTCGGGCATTGATGCCGCTGGTCGGGCCGTGATTGGAGGGGGCGGGGTGTCGCAGGTTGACATTCCGCTTTACATTAAAAAGTTTAATACCACTTGAGGGATTAGGTGCAATCGATCGACGTGCGGATAGTCATGTTGGAACGCTGGTCTGAACAGTAAGCTCCTATCGTACAGTGGCCAATGTGACTGTCGGTTGTCTCGATCCCGAGAGCGATTGCGCTCTGGGGAAAGGACTGAACAGTACGAAATCATGACGGAAAGTACGTACATTTAAAGTGTGGAATTTTAGCATTAAAAAAGAATAGTAGGTAAAATCGAAAAAAAAAGCTACCCTTTATTTTGCTGTTTAAATATACTACGGTTCCTGGAGAAACTGCCCTTAAAGTGGCGTGCTGGGATGAGCGCTAGAAGTTTTCGAGCTCGCCACGGCGTAGCTCCGTACACTTAGCACCTGCCGCAAGTCGCGGCTTTGACTGCATTCAAGTTGATCGAAAAGCGATTTCTCAGCCCGTGAAGCATGACTTCCAGCTGAGTGAATATCCGCTCTGCAGAGATTAATTCAAGACGGCAATTGCAGCCTTGCGCGAACAGCACAAATAGAAAAACAAACACTACAATACAAATACAGGCTACGACGTGCCGTGCGGGGAAACAAACTCATGGCTTCGAACCGCATTGGAGCGGCTTGATTTATTGGATTTCAAATAATTACGGCATGATCGAGCGTTTGCTTTTTAATAAGAGATTCATCCCCTGAGAAAATCAAAATACTCTCAGAGGTATGACATTGCTGGAAAAAAATCAACATGCTGGGAATATTTTTATTGCTTATTCAGTCATCGAGAAATTCCTCAGTCTCGGTGACTGAGCAACTAGTTCCTCAGTCACCGAGACTGAGGAACTAGTTGCTCCCCTGCTTCAGGGACGAAAGTTTCTCCCTTTCTAAAGTAACATAGGTTACAAGACCGTTCCTCCCCTAAGGGAGGACTATCGATACCCTTTTTTCTAAGAGTGTAGAAGCATTGAAATATCTGATCTTTCTCAATCTTTCTATTACAGCATCTAAATAGATTGGGTATGCAAATCGCCAGTATTAGGAAGCCTGCCGATGAGCAAGCTGCGCCAGCGTCGTTTGTGCAGCGAGCACTTCGGCGCTACAGCATTTGCAAGCTGTAGGATGATTCGTTTGCGGAAAAACGAGTGCCCCACCGTTCTTGTTACGAATCCGTTGCTGCAAGGACTGGTTCCTCCACGTAAGTTGCTGTCAGAGCAATCTTCAGTTAATTTGACAGCTTCTTGTTTATATCTTAGGATAGAATACCTAAGAGCACCCACAGTCAGATATATAGTCCCTCCAAAACATTAGTTTATTTTTTCTTCTTTGCGTTGTCAATTAGCGAGTTTGTTTACGGTTTATTTATCAATTATTCTTATACAGCTCGTCTGCAAGCCTGCCTTAATTAACTTAAAATGCAAGCCTTTTGCGTTATTTCGAAGTTGATTCGTTTGTTTGGATATCATCTTTTTTTTGTAGGAGTTGTTTATAAAGCTATTTAGATAATTCGATGATATGTGCTGTTCTGTTAGTTTGTACATTAAAGTAATTAATTTCATTTTACATATTTGACAACGTTTACTGCCTACTAGAGTTCTTGGTTCTCCTTGGAGGGCGGTGGACTGCCAACGGAGTTTGTAAATACTAGCTTGAAATGCCGCAACTCATTTGAATGGTGTTCAATAAAAAAAAAACATCTAAATGAACGTGCTGTTTCTGTTTTATTGCTCTGGTAATATCACGCGAAACGCGTTTTTCCGTTGGAATTGTTCATTCTACGTCTTCCTGGCAATGGGGAGTTTTCGTAGACCGCGTTTATCTCTCTGCTAAGCCCTCCGCAACGAAGAAGCCGCTACTGCGCCTGCGCGCCGATGGCCTTGGCTGTAGAGTTTCGGGCATCGTAGCGGGTTGCGGAGGGCGTTGCGGGACGGAGAAAACGATCTACGAAAACTCCCTAATAGTCAACACCTTCCCGAGCCGGCTGAACGATTTTTCAGATCAAAGGCGCCGGCAGGAAAAAAAAAACAAAAACAAAAAAACTTAATGGTGCTTCAGAACGTAAAACAACGCTCCCTCAACCGTGATATTGTACGTACCTCCCATGCCGAAAATGACGTCGATCTCGTTTCAGGCCTGCAGCTTTTTGTCCCGATCCTTGTGGTCGGGGTGCCGCTTATTGTAAAGAAACGGATAGTCTTTGACAGCATTTAATATAAAGCTTCCGCAGAACTCCATATTAGTCGCGTCGCTATTTTCCGCGGAAAGCAGTGCCGGATGTTAACAGACGCACGCATCACTTCCGACGAGACTGTGATTGGCTCCGCCGTCCAGTGACTTGTTTTTGCGACTTGAAAAATCGGTCAGGGAGCCACTGCCTAAAAACGGTCGCTAGCGACCTGTCTTGGTCGCTCGGCGACCAAAAATTAGTCGCTAGTTGATAGTCCCTTTAGCGACTATCGCAAGCGTGAACGGGCATTAATGTTTCATGCGGCGATTCATTCCGCGTGGACGCCGCAGAATGAACGATAAAACCGGATTCGCATGATGCGGTTCTGCTCGCTATTTTCAGTCATGACGTCGCTCGCGCTGCAAAAGCGTGAACCGCGGCTCAGATGTCGACGTCGATACTGAAAATCGCCAGCAGAATCGGACCAAGTGAATCAGGCATAACAAGTCGGTGATGGCCACTGTATAACACTCATCAACACCTCCTTGAATCTACTGTTTACACCGAGCCTACTTACCCCAACCCACCTTTAAACTCTTTGAGGCCTGCACTTACTTCTTATCGCAATTACCGGGTCAACGTTTGGTCTACGGGCCGCTGTCGTTTGAAAGACCAAACGACAACAAACAGAAACGTTTGAGAGAGCAGACGACAGCTTGAACGGTCAGGCGACCGTTTGAAGTTGATGACGCACTGAACGTAGTACACAGGTGGTCCGTACAACTTGGCGGTTTTCCCGCCTTCATATTGGAACAAAACGAATAATTTTGACAACGACAAGTAACCGTGAATTCAACCCAAAGTGCTTTGCGTACAAGCAATCGTGGTCGGACGGTGCCTGGTTTTCCTTTTTCAAGGCCGCTATCCAGGTTCTCGGACGAACTGAGCTGGCACAAAACACATGAAAAGTGACTTTCAAAGCTTTTCAGACCCTTGGTACATCCCCGGTCGCGGCGTTTTGACGAGAAGGTTTGTCTGCTGTGTCTGGTTTCTTCCAAACGCAGCAATGCACGTCCAACGCCTCCTGGCGTTGGCACGTCCCGCATGGTGACTTCCGCCCGCAGCCCCAGACCGGAAGTGCGCCCGACGCGCTCCCACCGCGCAGTGACGTAGTAACAAAACTGAGTTCGTGTCCGCCATAACCGACCTTCAATATTTGTTTCTTTTACCGTTGACTTCACGTGATCATTATGCACAGTATTCCAGGTTATTGCGATTTTCGATTATGTCCTTCTCCCAATCATTGAGCTCTGTGGAGGTTCGTCAACACACGTTCTCGGTAATACAAGATAAGGGCAGCGATGGCGGCCGTAGTCTAAGCTGGCAGTGCAGTGGAACCTACATGCTTGTTGAACAAGTCATATTCGCCCGAAAGCGATGGAAGGGTTGATAGGCCCGGCGAGCACGTAGCTACCACCGTGCTGTCAGCCATGCAGAAAAAGTCGCCCCCAAGTCCCTGTGACCTTGACGCGCCTCGATGCAAATAAAGGCATTCTTCAATTATCTTAGTGTTATGAATGACGGACCGCTATTCAATGCAAACCACTATTTGTACACCACGATTAAAAGTAAGTACCAGTACGAATGACGAAACACTATTTACGGGACAAAAATGCCATCTTTCGGTGCATTGTGCTCCTGTGCGCCGCCATTTGCTTCCTAAATCTAGCACCGTAATTCAGTTGGCGCTCCAGAGAATGTCGCTTGTAACAGAAACGTGCATTTTACCGAACAACTTCGCGCCACTATCCGACCCCCAAAACGGCTTTGTAGCCTCGTCTGTCTCCGCTGACCAGTAAAGCGTTTGAAATAGCTAAAAAAACTAAAGATGCAACACGCGCCTTGTCATTTACTCAACAGAGAGGCGTATTGCCGTTTACTCACAGAGTAAAACCATGGAGCAAATCCAGGGCCCTGACGGGCCTATTTGAACGTCCCGCTCTTTCGCAAGCGGGGGACGACAATGACCCTTTCGCGCTCGTCTGTTGTTTGAGATAAGAAGACGGCGGCGGGGTCGCCCTTTTCGGAGGTGCAGTGGGGGGACGGCGGGGTGTATCACTGGGCCATCCATCCCAAGCTATCCTCCCGTGTCGCTCGACACTTTCTACTCCTCCTCGCCAATTTCCCTTTTAAACCTGAACCACACGTGACCGCTGAATGGTACATGGCTGCGTCTACGAACTGAGTGGCACCAGCTCCCACCGTAGTTCTTTTTATTATCTGGACAGCTGACTGCGCCTGCTGCCTTTTATTTGGTCGCGTAACAATAACTTAAAAAAAAAACATGTTTTTTTTGTTTTTTTAAACTCCGTTATCATCGTAAACTCCGTTACCATACAAGCGTTCTAACCATGTGCTTAACTTTATTCAGCTTGAGAAGTGTGTTTTGCATTGAAAGAAATTTAACTACTTGCGAAGTCTGACAGCGATTATTTTGTACACGCCCGTGTGTAACATTTTGTGGAGCGTTCACGCAAGTTCAAAATAGGGTGGGGGTTGTCCTTGGTGTGCGTCGCAACTGGCATTACACCATGCAGTTGAGTTTGACTAGGGTGTTTTAATAATATGTAACGTGACCAACGTTGGATCAGCTCAATTTGAAATGAACCCGCGATTTTATCTCTGGGGTGTGCCAATGACCTCTGTTGGTTTGGTGAATCAAACCTCAAGATGTGAATATTTGTTCCGCTTCACCTTCAGAGCGCAGCCAACGCTACGGGCTGATGAAAGCAGCGCCAAGACCGCGATCCCGGGGCACACCTGGCACGACCCTCCAAGTCATCAGATTTGAAGCTAACGGAACTCCACTTCGATGAAGTCCACTCACTGTTGCAACAAAGGGCCAAAGTCCATCGTTTGAGCAGCTCAGTGGCTCTTGCAAAAGAACCGCAGTTCACGTTACTCCGAAGTTCAGGGTGTAATCCAACAGGAGCGTTCCGGTGAACGAAACTCTTCGCGGAAGGTTTCTGCAGCCGTTCACACCGCAGAGTGCCATGCTGGTCTGGCAACGCCACACACTTTCGTTTACTCAAACTGTTCAGCGGCTCAGCTTTGCTCGTCCTCTCGTCGTGGTCCATCATCTGCCCATCAGGGTCTCCCACGTCTCGCCGGTCTTGCCGCAGCTGACACATCGCTCTCCGAGTTTTTGTTTGGTAAAAAACCGTAAGACGTCCCGAAGGCACGACGGACCGCGACGAGCTGATCGCGGTCCGTCGTCTGCTTCTCGGGGCCTCGCTGCTACGGCCTCATCGGCCGCCTAGCCCGCCTTGACTTCGCTCACGTATACCCTACCGGATGGAAGCGAGCGCAACGCTACGGCCACATCCCATACAACCAACCGCCCAACTCGCATGTGACAGGGTCACGTGCACTTAACGTGAAACTGTCCCATGGAGAGAAACCGGCGTTGTCTGCAGCAACGAAAAACGACACCTAAATTCCCATTGGCTGAGCGAAAGAGCACCTAACAGACGCGTCATTTCGGAAAGGGGGGGGGGTGCCCCCCCCCCCCCCTCGAAACAAAATCCTGGCTACGTGCCTGAGACACGCTGTTCCTGCGCACGCGCAGTGCCCACACCTCGTGGCTTTGGAAACAGCGCGTCGGCCTGGCTTGCAATTATTGCACGCGCGCTCAAAAGATCCTTTTATCACGTAACGACTGGTCGGAGGTTTTTCGTGTTTAGTCACATCTTCGAGGAAAACGAAATTGACATTCTCTGGAATTCATCTCTAAGTCGTTTTTGACAAAAACCTCTTCGGCTTCCCTTTCATATGAACATGGTGAAGCATGATCGACGCGCAACCGAAACCTCAAGGTGTACATTTCGCTTGCCAGGGCCGCAAACTGCTCAAAGCTTGAAAGAGTGCGACTGCAACCACTTGTGCCTCGATAAGACTGCTTGCGTCGAGCTGTTCCTATGGCGACCCTCGCGACGAGCCAATGGGGAGGCGCAGCACGTCGCGACGCAGCGCAACGCAGTCCACGCAAACGAGCCTTTAGGTCGACGAACTATCACCGGTATTCACGCTAACACTTGTAGCTACAATTCTTTCCTTTTTCCCCCACCTGCCTGAATCCGATTCGAGAAGCAGCTGGACTTTCGCGAGTCACCTATAAATCTATGCGCGTACGTCGTACAAGAGATAATTGTCGCCAACGCACGAGCCTTGTGCAGTTGCCAAGTGTTTTCCGAGACGAGACTTCGCTATTTCCTCGAGAAAAACCACGAGCTAAGGGGACGATTTAATCCGGACTCGGCAAATGCTCACAGGGAGAGGATAACATGCCAAACGTGCAGTTCCCCCTTCAAGAGAACCTTGTGTTCGAACAGAGAGTATTTTAAATAAGGCCGGACGAAAAAAAAAATAAAGAAAGAAAAGGTAGGCGTGAGCGTGTGGGTTTACTTTCTTTGGGCTCGATTAATGGCACGATTTGTGTCGAACAGTTTTGGCGGATGAAATGGTATTTGAACGTGGAAAATCGCAATGAACAACTTTCTTTGTGGGAGGCCGTCATTGTGATTGCTCGTAGATGGATAAGTAAATCGTTTTCCACGCTCCGATAACAATCATGCGTGAAGTCGGTGATGGAGAGCGAGTATATCTCCGAGATACCAAGTCCGATATGCGATGCATGTTCAAAGGTGTCAGCAGGATTATCGAGAATCATTATCGGTGCTGTCGGAACGATATATTAAGACTCCCCGGTATCGTTATCGGTACCGTTGATCGGGTATCGTTATCGGAACCCGAAACCGATCTTCCTAACCTTGGTTTGGGGAAAAAGGTTTTCTCAGTGTTGTGGCGTCGGAACAGGAAAAGGAGGGTATTTTTCTCGCCCGCAGACATTTCGGACATATGCAGTAAAATCTTACGACACTTGCGAACCCTGTGAGCCAATCGGAACATAGGGTAGCGAAGCACTTTACAACGTACCATCGGGGTTACGCCGATGGTGCGCTGCGCCTCAGCTCCGTACCCTTCAAGTGCCAAGCTGAGCCGCAACTTGCGCCTTTGCAGGTTTAACTGATAAGAAGCACGGTGACCGTTCCTTCTCGAAAGAGTTAATTACGAGTAGTTGACAAATATAGAATAAAATCTTGGAGCATCGCCAGAAATGTATGCACGTTTTGCACCACACCTACTGCAAATCTGCTTTGGAGGGGGTGGCTAACCTCTCATCATGCTCATCATCTCAATCCTTCTAATCGAGAACTTTGCGCAATCGCCAACAGGAGGCAGTGCGCATGTTTTTCGAGGGGCGCATGCGCCTTCCTACGGCGTCGCAATCTTTCGCTCTTATCGCATACCCAGGATGTCATTTCTACCAACAGGAAAGAATCGCTAATGCCTCGCAGAATACCGCGGGGAAATATAGCGGACGAGGAAACCTCCAATGAAGACGCAGAATGGAGATGTCGATGCATTGGAGGAAGTCGCCATGCCCTTGGAAGACACCCATGTTTCTGCGCGAGGGAAAACGGTGCGTGACGGTCTTTGTAATCAGGTGTGTCTGCAGCTTGAGCCGCGCCTGTACATAGAGTAACTGTATAGGCTCTGCTATATACAGTTACTCTAGTACATTGCGCACAGCGTCACCTACCTGTCTTGCACCGCAGTTTTGCCACATTCATACTGAACTCGATCGTCGTGGGAGCCCATGCGCCGCGGCAATTTGTTCCGATCTTTAGAAACTGGAGGCCTCGGCCATCTTTTTGTAGGACAATCGAGGTTTATCTTCTTCAGAGATACACACCATCCTTTCATATAGAACTTTTTTTTTTAATTTAATATTTCTACGCATTTGCTACGTTGGATTGTTTCATCGTCTCCCTAACAATTTTGTCTTTTTTTTCTGTTTTTTTTTTTTTTTTTAAGCGAGGACCGGATGCGGTTAATTTTCTTAGCGAACCTTTTTCGAATCCCTGTCTGAAACTGGACGTTCTTACACTGGCCTCATCGAATGTTTGTTACCGCTACCAATTTACCGTACACTGACAACCGCTCAACCGGGGACAGACGCAAATATCGCCAACTGCCAAAACTTTTTTTTATATAAAATTGTGTACATTTACATTGCCAAAACGTGGCTCAAAGATGAGGGTATATTTCTGCCTTGGACCGTAAACTGTAGGCACTGTAACCAGCCTGAAACTGTTGAACGCTGCTTTATTTTTTGTTTTTTGTACCGATGCCTGCCTTTTCTGGGACATCCTTCGACGGACCACCGTTTAGCCGTATGGAGTTCGCTTTCTGCCAGTTGCTCCCCAAAAAGCTGTGCTGTTTGACCTTTCCTTTTTTCTGGGCTTCCGCAGCCTTTGGCGGCGTAGAATGATCGACTGCAATGCTGGATACCCCCGAACTACTCAATTTATATTTATTGAGGAGGTTCAGGAAGTTAGGAACGTTTACGAGTACATGAACGATACTCCTGACTTGCTGCCGTTATGGACCTGTGTCTTATGCTTCCTGATTTTTTGAAACTGTGCTTTTTGTTCGTGTGTCTTGTATTACGAAATCACAATTTTTCTAAAATGTACCCACTGACATGCTCACCCGATTGCTCGTAAATTTGTTTAAAGTTTTTAACTTCCATGTAATAAAGATATTTAAAAAATTTGTGGCTTAACTCAGTGGTGAGGCTTCCACTTCGCACGCAGCGGACCCAGGGTCGATTCCCGCGGGCGATCTGTTTCTAGGATGTTTCTAGCAGCATCGACGATGGACTCCCTACATCGCCAACTACAACATCAACAATGACAACTGCTACAACAACTACTACTACAACTACAACATTAACAACGGGCGTCATTTCCAGTGGTGGCAAGGGCACATAAAAGCTATCGCTGTAATACCCTATATTAAGACAAATTTGTTAACACTCGCAATAAAGAAAAAACAAATCTGCGGCGTAGCCTAGTCGGTAACGCCTCCACTTCGCACGCAGAGGACCCAGGTTCGATTCCCGCGGGTGATCTTTTCAAGGAGGCAACATGGACGACAGATGCCCTGCATTGCCAAGTACAACATCAAAACATACGTTATTTGTGGTGGTAGGAAGTGGCCCATCACAGTGTTCGCGCGTTATGGCGCGTGATTTGCTCTCTTCCCGAAGCGACGAACATGCGCGTGCTGGGCTGAGATCGCACGCTGGCCTGAGGACCTGGAAATATTGGTGTGTCAAAGAGCGCGTGGCCGGTGCCATTTTGAGTGTTCGTGTGTATGGCGCGTGCTTTGCTCAATTTCCGAAGCGACGAACACGCACGTGCTGGGCTGTGAAGATCGCACGCTGGACTGTGAGTTTGTCAACATTGGAAAGGTCTATACTGACAGAGCTGGCAGATCGTCACGTGACGCGGCCGCCGAAAGTGAAAAGGTAGAGCGGCTGTGAAGAGTCATGTAACGAGACGCCGAAATACACTTGTCCCCGAGCGATGGAAGTCCGTCGAGCTTCTTGCGCTCCTCGGGGCTACCGCTCCTTTTCTCGTCGGGTTTGAAAATCATCTTTCGGGTCCTCGCCGCTGCAAAGCTGTGCGCTGAATACCGGACTACCCGAGAAATGCTCTGTGCTACCAGATCCTTGCGCTCCAAATCTGCGACCGGGCACTCTATGGCGCCGTCATCGAACTGCCAGGCTTTGTGAGTATAGAGGAGGCTATGGTATGGTGTATATTTAAAGTGGCGATGCAACGATTTTTGCAGTTTGCGCAAATACCGCTTAGAACGGATCCCTGACGTTAATGATCTGTGAAACAGCCGTTCGTTTTTTGCCACACGCAATCCAAGTCGCAGAAAAAATGAAAGAAAAGCGAGCAGCGTTGACGCCCTCAACTCGGAGCCAGAGCAAGCGGCCACGTGATCTGGAGCCGATTACATGCGGCCAATGTTGATCATAGCCACGCGCTGGGGTTGGCAAGGCACAGGACACGCGCTGAGTTTCAGACATTGTTAGGGTTCGGCTGTTGTCGTCATTGCAGCGATTGGACACAGGACACTACTGGAATGCTTCACGAGCTATCGATTCTCACGAGCCCAAATCGAGTGCCCACGCAATGCTCGGGTCCAATCTATGAGCCGCATTCAGATATCGTCACTGGGCGGTACTGCAAACGCCCAGTTACGTCGTCAAGTTTCGCCAAGGAGAGACTGGAAGAAAACTCTCGCTTTTCTCTTCGAAATTCCACCGCAACAAAGGAGTTTTATGGCCAGAGGCGTTGTGTGTGAGTATGTCCTTGAGTCCCACTAGTGCCAGTAATCTCGTGCGAAGGGAAAAACATTCCATTTCAATAGACCTATTGGTATATTACCGAAGCATCAAGGAGAATGCCGGGATTGGTGTTCCACGCGCCGCACGTGCTGACGTCAGCAGTAGTAACTTTTCTAAAGCAAATACCTAAAACAAATAGAATCTTGCACGCGCGTTCGTCAACGCTTTATTTTGTTTATTTACTGTGAATCTTTTATACGGGAGAGGCATGCGCGTGTGGCGCATGGAACACCAATCCCTGCATTCTCCTTGATGCTGGGATAATATAGCAATTAGCGGCGAGATGTTTTGGTGGCGCCCTCCTGTGGTTCCCCCTTGTGACGTCATTACCTTGCAAACAACAAGTTCGATGGTGTTTGTTATAGCATGGTGGAAGCTTGAAATCATTGCGTTCTCAAAGGAACACTGCCAACACCGTCAAAATTAAAGTTCTTTCATCCCTCTTATTTCCGTCGATGATAAATCCCCTTTCCGACGTCATAGTCAGCGTTCGGCCTATCGTGGAAGGCCGTCCACAGCGACGCTTTCGGTCGCGCACGGGGCTAATAGGTCTATATCGTTGCTCGGCCCTTTTAATACTCCGTTCTTCCTTAAAGGGGCTATGCAACAATTTTTTTACTTTGCGCAAATACCGCTTAGAACGGATCCCTGACGTTAATGACCTATGAAACACGCCTTCGTTTTTCACCCAACGCATTAGAAGTCCCAGAAAAAAATTAAAAAACAACGAGCAGCGTTCACGCCCTCAACTCGCAGCCAGAACAAGCGGCCACGTGATCTGGAGCCGATTATATGCCGCCAATGTTGATCATAGCCACGCGCTGGGGTTGGCAAAGCACAGGACACGCGCTGAGTTCCAGACATTGTTATGGCTCGGCTATTGTCGCCGTTGCAGCGATTGGACACGGGCCACTACTCGAATGCTTCTCGAGCTATCAATTATCACGAGCCTAAATCGAGTGCCCACGCAATGCTCGGGTCCAATCTATGAACAGCATTCAAATATCGTCATACGGGTGTACTGCGATCCCCGCGTTACGTCATCGAATTTTGCAAGGGAGAGATTGAATGAAAATGATCGCTTTTGTCCTTGAAATTACACCGCAACAAAGGAGTTTCTTGGCCAGTGGCATTGCATGCGAGTATCCTTGAGTCCCACTAGTGCCAGTAAGCTCGTGTAAAGTGAAAAACATTTCAATTGAATATCGTTGCACAGCTCCTTAAAGACTAGGAGCTCCGCCTTAGGCGCGAGCATTCTGCCCACACAATTGCGAAGACACGCGCAAGCAAAGCACTGCGGAAGCCAGCGAGCTCGCGCTGAAGGCGGAGCTTCTTGTCTCAGCTTAAAGGGGTCATGAAACGATATCGGGTTGGAATGTTCACGACTTTGCAGAGGCGTACTGGTCTAGCCCAAGTATACTCGCACAGACTGCCACTGATTCAGAAGCTTCTTTGTCGCGGTGAAATTACGAAGATAAAAGGGGACTATTTCTTTCAGTCTTGTCTCGGTAAAGCTTGATGAAGTAATCGTGGGATTGAAACCACCCGCCTGATGACAGTCGACAGCGGCTCATGGATTGGACACGAGAACTGCGTGAGCACTCGACTTCGGCTCGTAACAATCAATGTCTCGGCGGACACGCGGGTAGTGGCTCGTGTTTATACTGCAGTGATGAGAATCTGGAGCTCAGCGCGCATGTTCAGCTTTGCCAACTCCAGCGCGTGGCTACGATTAACGTTGGCAGCATAGGATAGACACCAGGCGACGTGGCACTTGTTCGGACTCCGAGTTGAGGGGACGGTGCTCATATTTCTCGAATTTTTGTTTTAACGACTGTCGTTGCCTAGAAATAAAAAAAAATACGCCAAATTTATTCGGTTATTGATGTTGGGGAATGATTCGTATTTAGCGAAAGTAGAAAAACGTGAAAAGTTGCAAACTTGTAAGTCTCGTTCTTTTTCGTCGGTGACGCAGTCGGATTGAATCAGGCCACGAGCGATGAGTAGAGACGCTCTGCAGCAGATGTGCATGGGCGCCGCCATCCTTCAGTTTTTGTTTTCTCTGATTCCATTTACTTCACTTCATCTTTAGCACAGCCGCGTTATTGCCACTTTGGTTCTACTGTGCCCTCTCTACAGCATTGGCCTTTCTGAAGGCTCGTCAACGCCCACTTTGGTGGCCCGGCATGTGGGAAAGGCAAGAGAAGGTCAACAATGGCTGCTGTAACTTGATGCGTGTGTAAAGCGTCTTCCGTCGATTATGCGATGCCGACAAGAGGCAGTCTCACGAGTGCTTCTTGCGAGCATAGTTCTAATAATAATAATAATGACAGTTTATTTCCATTACACCTATACTTCGTTTCAGCTTCGGTCGGAGCGCGGCCGATGTTATGAGCCGAAGGGCCAATCAAACAGCGAAAGAGGCACAACGTCATGGCTTGCTCTCTGCAGTTGATAGGACCAGCCGGTATTCGCCGTCTCTCTGTGCGCGCTCCTCCGCCGGCTAGTCCTATCAAGCGCAGAGAGCACGCCATGACGCTGCGCTTTTTGCGCTGTCTGATTGGCCCTTCGGCTCATAACATCGGCCGCGCTCGGACCGAAGCTGAAACGAAGTATAATGGTGGAGCCAAGAAAAAAAGCCGCGCTACGTGGCTTGACGAAATTTCGGCCCCAGTACATTCTGCAAAAGCGTCGGAAATATCAATATACAAACAAAATCGTGCATAATCACAATAAATACGAAAAAAAGAAAATAACAAGAAACTAGAAAACGTCACTGAGCACCATATTCGTTGACATTCGTAAATCAATACAAAACATACTTTTAAACTAAGAAAAAAAATATCGCATCAATCTATATATGCAAAATCATGCATGACAGAGCGCAACTCACCCAGACTTAATTTATCTATAAAGACACCTTCAGAATGCAATACATTTAGAAGCTTTGGGATTCGGTATGCTAACATTTCCTTTCCAGTGTTTAGCGGACAGGTTGGTACGTGCCTGTAATCTGGATTACGAATTTCGCAGGGTACGATATGTTGTTGCAAAGCAGACAATTCTACCAGGGATGAACTGTTGTAAAGAAATTCTGTTCTAAGTTTTGTGGATAGCCTATAGTTATAAAGATTGTGAATACTGAGTATATTATAAGTTTTAAACAGGTTTTCCGTGTGCGAAAGACAAGGTACGTTTGTAATTACTCGCAACATTCTTTTTTGAAGCAGGCGGACTTTCTCAAGGTTAGTTGCAGTGGTAGTACCCCAAACCAACCCAAAGCAGTAGTGCACACATTTTACCCAAGTAGCGGGGCTATTCATTTGTTTTCCTTCGAACTTGCACACCCTGCTCATGAACATCGCACGGAAACTGCACTAGCAGAATAAACGAGCCCTTATTTAAATAATAATTGGTGAAATCAGTTCAAGGTTCTGGGTACAGTTTATAACGAGTCCCGTGCAGGTTGTCAGCCGACCCTTCACTCGGCTGCCAACGTCGTCATCGCGACATCATTAAAGCTCGTGTTGCTAACTGATCAGAGCTTCACCTGGACGTGTATTGATTCTTTTGTTTTCTTATTCTCGCAAGATTATAGCGGCGTCCCTCGCATGCCACTGAGAAACGACTCGATCAAAACTAGAAGGAAAAAAAAACGAAAAAAACGACCTTTAGACCCGCCGGCGTGGAACGGCCATCTGCTGTACAAACAATAATGTCGTTATACGGAGCGATTGATCATCCTACTCTTTGCCTGTGTCTTTCAACGCCGCCCTTCTCACACCCTTCTTTCTCGTACACCAGAGGAAGGTCAGGAACAGAGAAAAATATCTGCAGAGCGCGATATGCGACGACGAAAATTCGAAATTCTCGGCGTTTTTTTCCCCGCGCGATTGATATATCAAGACCAAAATAGTGGAGCGTGGCGACGACGCTTACAAGGAAACTGCTAAAAAACGCCAATGTCGTATCCACACCAAAGATCGCGGTTAAAATTGCGCTAGACTGCTTTAGTTCCCGACGAATAAAACTTGTTTGGGTAATAAACGATAGAATTTTAATTCAGGTGTGTGCTGTATATGAGTCCGACATTATTACAATCCTTTTCGCAGGTTACAAGTATGGTGCTTTGTTCGCGTCAACATTTCACGCAAAGCATTATGCAACCTTTTCCAAACTATAGGTCGCGACCGTTAGCAGGGCTGCGACAGATTCAGCGATAGGTCGGGAAGCGGCGAGGAAATAAAAAAAAAAAGCGAACTTTTCTTTTTCTCTTTGTCGAGGAAAACAAAATGCAGGTCGCAGCACAATAACAAGCCGGATTTGAAATTTTCAATGTTCGAACTCCGCCTCGATTTCAGAAACTGTGCTTTAACATACAAGCTCACTTCAGTCATTATAGAAGCATTAATTAGGGTATTCATGCGTCGTTTATGCCCTCTGGCCCAGCTGATTCACTTTTTCAAAAAAAAGTTTTAGCCTCATTTCTGTATAGTATCATTGTTCACACACTGACCCGAAAAAGGCTGTGGCATCACAAAAAGCAAGAAAGGGGGGTTTTGACACGATATTTTACATTTTGGTGGGTCGCAAGGAGTTTGGGAAGCACTTGCGTAAGGTATTCAAGTTCAAGGCGTATCTCCGAGCAAAAAGAATTTTTACTGGCAATAATTATTCGACATATTTGCTAAAACAACCTCCGATAATGCTGTTTCAAGCCAGTGTCAATGCGGCGATGACCATTCAAAAAGGTGTGTGCGCCTCACTCTACCGAAGCACCCTGCTTATACCGTTTAAAAGGAAGGATGTTCCATGCAAAAACATCATATTTTCCGATTAAAAATGGCGTAGTATTTAAAATAAGAGAGCTAAAACTCAGCCTATGCGCCCTAACCCAAAAGTAATTGCCCGCGGCACTTTCCCTATCAGAAATGCGACCAAAAAACTCAGAATACGATTATGAGCGGACCTAACGTTTAAAACGTTGCCATACACCACGACATGTCTATTTGCCCTATGCATCATAGAAATCCGAATTACAACCATGAGTGGCCTTTAATACGACCAAACATCGCAGTATGCCCCTTTGCCCCAAGCATCCAAGAAAAGCTAAAATTTCAACCATGCTTGGCCTCTATTTCCATTAAAAATGCGACCAAACATCACAGCACGTCCCTTTTTTTTTTAGAAAAAGGGGCGAGATGTTTGATGGCGTGTTTTTGTAGGTAAGGAAGGCGAAGCGTGATTGTAATTTTGGGTTTACTGGGATGCTTAAGCCGCATAGATTGCCTCTGTGCTATAAAATAACCATCTCAAGCTAAGGCTAGAAACGCATGTGTGCATAGTAGTTTTGACCTTGTCAGATTGCCAGCAGGCTCTTGAGTATTTTTTATGAAGATTTTTCAATCTGTATACCACTTAAGTACGCGTGGAAGAGAGCTTTGCATAAACTATAGTTCACACAGAAAGAATAGAACACTGAAATGGACGAAGCACTGACACGCACAGTTATTTGAACGAGCAACGGTACATTTATCGATGCTCATTGGTGGTGTTCGTAGTGCGATTGGCTTCATAAAAATGTGTCGTTGCTCGCTGAATAAACTTTGAGTGTCTGTCTTTCGTCAATTTCAGTTTTTTTTATTATTTCTACGTGAACTACGAACTCTTAGACTATCTCACTCAAACGAAATTTTGCGGACCGGGATAAATTATTTCATGGACTCCATCCAATACATAGCGCGAGTGATAAGTTTGCTTTATAAATTTTAGCAATGAATTTCGTTCGCTTTGTTCATAATTTATGGTTTAAACGAAGAACAAAGTTACAATAAATAAATGGCGTGGACTCTAGACTTCAAGCAATCAAGCTTATGACAAAAAACGGGTTTAACGATGTGAAATACAAAAAAAGCTATATGTTGTACATACTGAGTAAACCCATATCGACATGCAAAGTACTTCGCGCTTTTTAAACGGTCTGCAGTGGTTTCATATCCTTGACCTAGCTTGAGGGACCAATTAAATTATTATATATTAAATAATAACTTCACAATTGTAATCTCAAACTGGCGTGATTCCGTATTATAGCATAAGCTCTTAATCGTCTTCCATTTTTAGTCCAGCATCACGAATACCAATATAGAATTGTATTGTCATTCAATACGCCGATAAGCGTATTAAATGACAAAAGAAAACAAAACTTCGATACTAGACCAAATATTGCTGCACCTTGCGACCAAAGCACGAAGCAGTCGAATGAGGATGCGAGACATTTGGTGGCGCGAAAAGCTTTGCAGTTACCCAAATGTCAACCTGTACATTGGACGATCATTAGTTTCGCTGGAATCAAACCAAGTGTGTCGCCCGCATTTCCCTCCGGGCATGACGCTGAGAGTTGTTGATCTTGCACAAGGCGAATCGCTCGTCTGCGACCGCGTCGAGGGAAAACTGGAAGACCTTCGAACCACAAACTTGCCGGCTTGTGTGGTGAAACTACTTCTTTTCCTATTTAGCTTTTTTTATATTTTCTCCGTTGTTCTTCTTGACTTTAATGATTCGCTCGCCCTTCGGGGCACCATGTTGCAAACACGCTACTCAATAAATGTGGAGGAAACTACAAGCATCAAAATCTCCATTTAGCGGCGAAGGCACATGCCCGCGTTAATGGACGTGCGGTGGGAGACACAGGTCGAAGCAGTCGATGCTTCTACGTCTGCCATATTGATGACTGCTGTAACAGAAAACAGTTCATTCCACAGGTACGACGATGTGAATTCTTCCTACCATATGCATTGCGTCGAGGTGACCTAGCTGGAACGCGCCATAAGGAAGGTCCTTTGCAGGTTGTAGAGGGAATTCTGCTAAATTCTTTATAATCCGGAAGAGGTAGTCGGTCTCTTAAAGCTTGAATTAGAAACAATCGATGCACTTTGGCCGACGGCGTGACGCGAGATCTTGAACAGGCGTACTCCAAAGCCAAGCACAAGAACGTCATCCTGTTCCTGCACACAATCGTCTCCCGATCGAGTCCTGCGTCGAGTTAGCGTAGGTTACAGACGACCTAGAGGGAGCTTCGCTTTTTAGAGCAGTTAGGCTGTGACAACGGCGGCACACTGCCCGAAGCTTAAACGAATACCTTGAAATGTAACTGCTTCAACAGGATTCGCTTGACAGAGGCGCATCGAGGCGCTCCCTAGGTAATCAAACACCTGTTGAGAGCCGAGTGTGCGAGTAATAGGTCAGTAGCAGTGCGTCAGTAATAGCCTTCACTGGGGAAACCCACGACCTCTTGGTATTGTAGGGAAGAAGCTGCGCATTTCCATCCAAAACGGTTTTCCCAACTCGGGAACTTAATGTTTCCAATTTTAAACTTGCAACTACTCCGATAGCAAACGATTTCGGAGCTGGTCGTGCTAATGGAGCGTCATATCGGCGACGTAGTCTTTCCACAAACATTAAAGGCTCTTGGAGAAAAAAACAAAACAAAAAAACTAAGGATATATAAACAGCGGAAGATGGCGATGCATCTTGATAAGCACGGATCGTTAGTCCGATTTTACCAGCTCGGGGACAATCCGGGCTGATTTGGTTCGAAGCTAAGGAACTCACCTTGCAGTACGACGCCGAGAGAGGAAGTTAGTCCGCCGGGGAGTCGAACGCACCGCGATCTGCGGGCAGTCGTCCTTGGACGGTGTATCGGCGACGCTCGAACGTGGCCTCTGGCTCTCTCCCCTCTTCCACGCACTCAACCCTCTCTTTCCCAATCTCTCTTCTTGACCCTCTGGATGGCGTCACACCTTCCTCCATGGACTCCTGCCGACGCTTCGTTGGGACGTCACAGCCTCTATCAGGAATCGGCAGCAGCATGGCTCGGTCTACAAGAAGGGAGCTCACCTCTAAGAACACCCTTACCACTTGGGGTGTGCAGGTACTCATTTATTTATTTGAATCCCTACAACGCCTAAAAGGGCATTACAGAGAGGGGCATACAAAACACAGTATACACGATCAAGAAGAAGAAGAAAAAAGATGGTGCTATGGAGAATTTGACATGATAAAAATTATAACAAATATGAAACGTCGTTATACACGAAAAAAAAACACAACAAATCTATGAGACACCTGAATACGAGTTTTAAACATACAACTGGACTTTGTCAAAAAAAAAAAAAAAAGCTCTGGCCTTGAAATTTCTACAACCTCATTTGGTAATTTATTCCAGACATCAATTGACCGCGGAAAAAAAACATTTAAAAAACATCAGTTCTACATTTATATAGATGATTTTCTTTGAATTATCTTTTCTGAGAGACACGTAAGCAGGCTGTAGAAGAAATGTTGATTTAGAGATACAAGTATTTTCGTGAAAAATGTTAAATGAAAGTTTCACAAGGAGGCATTAACGTCTCGGACTCAGAGGCGTGCAACCCAGAGACGACTTAAGTTCAGTAACACTTACTCTGAAATCATAATTTCCCTTAACAAACCTGGCAGCGTGATTCTGGATTTTTTCAGGCTGATCGTCCAAATTTAGTTTATAGGGGTCCTGGATTGTATAGGCATGATTAAGAATCGATCATACATGTGAAAATTACAAGGTTTCTTTTAGCGATGATGAAGTCAACCCAAAATTACGTTTAATGAAACCTAGTGACCGACTAGCCTTTGCAGTGATGTAGTCAACATGTTTGTTCCAAGTTACAGCTGATGAGAAAAATAACTCCTAGATATTTAGCCTCAGTTAAAAGTTTAACCGGCGACGCACCAATAGAGTTTGATGAGAAAAAAAGAGTTTTCCTAGTAAACCTGATGTGAGCACATTTCGATAGATTTAAAAACATGCTCCATTTAAAACACCAAGACTCAATATTATCTAAGTCGCTTTGGAGAGCAAACATTCCAGTGTTGCAAGCGACCACTCTGTATAAAACACAGTCATCGTCATATAATTTTATGTTAGAGGAAAAGTTTTACTATATCGTTAATAAAAATTAAAAACAAGAGCGGTCTTAGCACCGATCCCAGAGGGACACCAGAAGTAACATTTTCATACGGGGACTGGATTCCATCAGTTACCACGGACTGTTTCTTGGAATTCAAGTAATCACCTATCCAACAAATAACGTTGGGATCAATATTAAGCTTCTGAAGTTTAAAAATGAGGAGAGCACGAGGAACCATATCGAAAGCTTTTTTTAAATAAAAAAAAATGCAGTTGACCTGCTTACTTTTATCCAATGCTAGTGCTATATCATGATAGAATTCCGTTAACTGCGTGGTGCAAGATGACCCGAACAGGAAACCATACTGAGCCGGAGTAAAAAAAAAAAAAAAATAATTAGTGCTAGGGGATCATGAGATTGCTGTAAATTATGCTCTCCATTGTTTTACAGGATTCGCTTGTGAGAGAGAGAGCCCTTTAGTTCTCAACCAGATTCTTGGGACCAGACTTGTGGATCGGCGCAACATTTGCAGACTTCCAGTCAAGTGGTAAAGAACCAGAGTTTAAGGATACAGTAAATATAATGACCAAGTAACAAGAGAAAGTACCAGCACAAGACTCTAAATAGTGTTTGGAATATCATCGGGACCAGTCGCTGAACCGCGTTTTAGTTTGGTTAGCAATTGACCTTTTTCAGAGATCGCTAGACGCATGCGCCGACTCTGGGAGAGGGAAGGAAAGGCAAGGTCGCCATTTTTGGTGGCTCTCTAGTCTGCTTGGTTGCTCAGACAGTGCTTGGTTAGGCTCGACTCCTCCGCTTTTCTCGCGGCTAGGATTCATAGTCGTCATTCCTCACCACCGCACAGCTATAGGTTGCACAAATAACAGCAAAAGTGGTTGAAATGCAAGATTTTATAGAGTTTCAGCAGCCTTTTGCGGGTGGTGCATGAAAGCACCTGATGTCAAACAACCCGCCCTTTTTGCCCTGCTTTCAAAGCCTATGACGCGAATCCCCTGTGTTAGGTGGCTGGGTCATCAGTGTGATGGCGGGACATTCGGCTTTTAACTAAAATACAGTAAATGTGAACATGAGGGTAAACTTGAAACTGGTTAGGAAAACGAAAACGCAAAAAAAACAGAAAAGAACAGGCAACGTCTCTTCAGACGTTGCCCGTCCTTCCTTTTGCGTTTTCTTTATCTTACCCGAGTCTCAGGTTTAATAACTGAAAACGAGCGTGTTGATGAATAGATACGAATACATGAAGGGATAGAACATCAAGGATGCAGTACTTCTTGAAAGAAGTCCTGTTTTTGTCCCTGTCCTCGATGTTCTTTCCTTTCATGTATTCGTATATCAAGTTTAGCATAATGTTCAACTTACACCAGCTCGCCTGCACTCTGACTATATTCCGTTAACATTAAATGTGCACGCGAGGTTGTGTGACATAATCATGCTGTAGCCGGTTCTCAAGTAAAGAAAAACAAGATAAAGCTTTCCGTACTTCAAGCGTGCGCTATACACATTCGCGTCTTGCCACGTTAAAAGTGAAGAGAAAGCACAAAAGTATCAGTCACTGGCAAAACATTTAAAGCGTGCGAAACGAATTTAAGCCTTACGGAGACAGAACCCCGATGGAATGCCTTGGCAACCAACCGTAAACTCCCTGTTTGCTGGGGCCACTTTGTCGAAGGTTCGTAAACGTGCCGAATTTAAATAGAGATTGTTTCTAAGCGACTCTGCCTTGAAGCCGACTCCTCCTTTAGTTGCTTGCAAGACGCGACACCGAAGTGACGATTAAGTGACTCCGAGTCGATGGTAGGAACCGATGCGGCCGTCGGCGGTCTATCCATTCTTGAAGGTATAAAAACGAATGAGATCCTTTGTATCGTAGACAGTGGCTTTTGTTAATCCTCCAGGGGCCCTAATCTAGACACTTGGCGAAAAATTTGGCAAGAAATTCGGCGGCTGCGATTGGCCGATGTCGCAGTTGACCTTGGCGCCTGCCAATTACAGCCGCCGTATTTCTCGCCGACTTTTTAGCTAAGTGTTCAGATTAGGGCCCCAGGTCGTCCTCAGCCATTTTGATGAAAATATGCACGCGAAACGAGGACAGAAATGCACGTTCGGAATGGTGAAAGACGGAACAACGCCACCAGAGAACACACGTAAACGCATGGACCGGGGGACACGCCAGGCCTGGCGCGAACGACGGAGAGACGGTCCCGGAGCCACCAAAAGTGTTTCAAGCGATTCCCGCGAGGGCGCGCCACGATCGTGGCCAAACTATGAAAAAGGTCAATTGAAAAACACCTTGCACATGAAATTGAATTTCGGGCATGTATACCATAAGATTAGCAGCAACTTCCGAGTAAGTGTAGTGACACGTAGTGACGTCTCCAAATACGGACCTAAAGTAATCATTGAAGGTGATAGCCTTTTTGTTGTCATCTGATACAAGGTTACCATTGACGATCAAAAACGAAACACCTACAGTATCCTTGCGATTAGACCCCAGAAACACCTTAGGGTTCTGTTTGAGCTTGGCATTCAGCGTCGCGAAATAATTTGCTCGGGACGAAGCAATTGCACGCTTAAGAAGAGATCCTACCTCTATTAGTTTATTATATGATGCGGAGTCATTTAGTATACGGTATTGTTTCAGTGCACGTTTTTTGTATTTGTAAGCTTGCGCAGCTCAGAATTAAACCATGGTTTGTCACGACGTCGCTTCGACGTAAGAACTCTAGATGGAACAAAAATTTCAAGAAGAGTTGTTAGTCTGGCTTAGAAAACGTTCCATAATTATTTAACATCACCCGATGTATCGATTTCTTCAAAGATAGGAAGGAATGAACTGAGGTTTTCAGATAAGCCAGCATAATCACCTCTATCAAATAAATACACTTTCTTTGGACGAAGCATAACACTGCGTTTGAATGAACAAGTCGAATTCGCAGTCACGGCCTTATGGTCACTTAGACGGGGATGACTGTTACAGAAGAAATCCGTATTACGATTGCTAAAAAGAAGTCAAGGATGCTCGATCGGACCCTATCGCAACCGTGCAAGGACTTTGACTTTGAGGTTTCTTTTTAAGTCGCCGTCGAATTATTTTTGTTATAGTGTTCAGTTCAGGGTCATTTCATGTCAAACGTCCCAGACGTTGTGCTCGACCATCTTCGATTTAAAAAAAAAAACAAATATTCATGGCATTTTGCCGCAATCTTTGTAGCCATGCCCTAAAATATTTTTCACGAAAAAATAATTTGATGACGTGAGCGCGGTTTTAACTTTTAAAAATAGCGAAAAACTAGGTATCACTCCATAATTGATGAAAAATCAGCTTTTTTTATAAAACACCCAACAATATTTTTTCTTAAATCTGCTCAGCTTTCGACTTGCAATGTAGTTGGGTTGTGCAGTTTTGTTTAATTTAAATATCTCTTAAAAGCACAATTTGTTTTTGAAAATTTTAGCATTTTCGTTATTTTATTAACCATATCTAATTGCTCCGGGGACTTAATAGAACTTTTTACCGGCTGCCCTGCAGGTATTTAATCTATAAAAAAATATTTAAACCACTCAATCAGATATCTCGCAGTAAAAAAAAAAAACAACAAAAAAACCTGAAGTTGCAAAAAGTGCATTTTCACGCATAAGCAATCGTTTATTCTACCCTGAGGTTGTACAAGTAAAAATACAATATAGGGTGGGTTTGGAAGAACATTCAATTGTCTTTGGATTCTGAAAGTTTAATCAAAGTGTGTAGTATTTAAATTTTTCATCACTTTTATACACAGTACCTAGATGGCGCCACTGTTTCACCATTGCGCCCGTGTTACCAGGGTTGCGTCCCCGTGGCGCTTCAACCCCACGTTGTTGACCGTTAAATAAAGGAGTACGTGTTTGGACCTTGACGCTGGCGGTGCTCTAGGAAAGGAAAGGTTCACCCCGGGGGGTGGCCGCGGAGCGTCGGTGGCAGCGGTCGTGATAAGTTGTGCTCGGCGTAACGGACGACTGTTTCGGTTTCAAGGGTGGTGGGGGCGGTGGTGAAGGGGCGGACCCGTGCGCGGGTAGCCGTGTCGGTGCTGCTGCGTTGGGCTCTCACGGAACGGTCACGACGCGAAGAGTCGAGGGCGAGCTATAAAGCCCTCGTGGGGGGCGGCGGGCAGAAATCACGAGCAGGGGGGTCTACGGAGGAAATGGCAGCGGAGGGTGCAGCGGCCATCCCGGCCATCCCGGCCAAGCGGCACCTCAGTGGGAGCTACAGCAACCTGTCTGAGGACGAGGCTGGCAACGAGGACGCAAGCATGGGACACACGGAAGACAAAGAGGACGACTTCGAGACGGTCAACAGGAGGAAGAAAAAGACAAAGCGCAGCTCACAGCACAGCCAAGGTAAAGTGCACCTTTCCGAATCTTCACGAACGGTACTGGTCGTCCCGACCGAGGCGGAGATGAACCTAAGGAAGCTCAACTGGCAACTCCTGTCAGATGAACTGGAGACGATGGCGCCGAAGCTTATAAAGGAAATTCGGGTCAACCTTAAGAAGAACATAATCGCAATTGAAGCGAGAACGGAAGCAGCAGTGTTGGACCTTTTAATTACAAACAAGATTTGCGGAATCCCAGTACGTGCTTTTCTCCTCGGGCAAAACACACAAGGGCGGGAGTCATCGGAGATGTAGACACGACTGTCACGATGGAGAAGATAGTCGAGTTGATTGACTGCGGAGTGCATGTCGTGTATGCGAGACGGTTTGGCGTGTCGAGAAGCGTAAAAGTTGTCTTTGAGGGCGACACACTCCCGGCGCACGTTAAAATTGGGCTAGTGAGGTACAGCGTAAGGCCGTTTGTACCGAGACCACTCCAGTGCAGAAAATGTTTCCGGATCGGGCATGTTGCGGCAACATGCATAAATGAAGCCGTATGCGGGCAGTGCTCGGGAAAACACACAGAAGGGAGGTGCGACGGACCCCAAAGATGCGTCAACTGCAAAGAACCACACGCCGCAACGGCAACGGTATGCCCAAAACTTCAAGAGGAAAAGAAGATCTGCAGCGTGAAGGCGAGCCAAAACCTAACCTTCCAGGAAGCCGCCAAACAGGTGCATGAGGGCAGGAAAAAGGCACAAGGGGATCGTAGGGGAAATGAAAAATCGATGGGGAAGCAGGTTCAACAGGGCAGCCCTGACGCAGGGGAAACAACGAAGGAGACTCGGCCGGAACAGCGGAATACGAACAGGGGGAGTCCAGAGCCAAATAGCAGCGGAACGCAAGGAAGGCCTGGAGGGGAACGCGACTACAGCAGGGCAACGCAGGGACGATGGGAGTCGCGGCAAGGAACACCAAGCTCACAAGCACCATCGATACCGGATTTCATGCTAATGGCATTGAAAGGAGTCCGAGAGTTCCTAAATCGACTGCCGCAGAAATGGGCCAAACAGATTGTGTACGTCATAGACAAGGCAGAAGAAATGATCCGCCTATTTGCCTTTTCTTAACCGTCGCTAGAAAAGCCGTAGGCAAGCAGGATGGCTGCACAACAAAGGTGTTCGGAGAGCCAGCGGCAACAACAGGGAGTGGGCAACGGGAGGGACCTGCCAACGGTGCTACAATGGAACTGTCGGGGACTGTCCGCGAAACACGCCGAAGTCAGCATTCACTTGAAGAGCAATCCATATCCGGTACTGGCGTTCACAGAAGCGGGCCTTCCAGGGAAGCGGTCGCTTCCGGGTTACATCAGACTAACTACACAGTCCATCCCAAGCTTCCCACACGGCAGTGCGGTGCTTTTTATACGCAAGGATTTGCCTCACGTGCAGCTAGAAACGAGCGGACTGTGCACCCTGTCCGCAGAGTTTGTGGCGGCGCGAGTACGGGTCGGGCGTCAAACGCTTGTCATACTTCTGGGGTATGTACGGCCGGACGGCACGCCAATGCCGGCAGATGAAATTCGAGACTGGGGAGAGGAGTATAAGGATGAGTTGATCATCTGCGGAGATTTTAACTCCCATAACACGGTATGGGGAGGCACCAAAACAGACAGAAGAGGGGAAGCGCTCATGACAGCTTTCGAGGACCTTGAGCTAGTAATAGCTAACGATGGAGGCCCTACTTTTATAAGGCCCCCAAGCAGCTGCAGTGCCATTGATGTCACGGCTCACACGCCGTCCATACCACTAAGGTGGGAAACGGCCGCGAGCACCAGAGGAAGTGACCACCTTCCGATTAACATCACCATCAAGGGTTGCCAAAGGTCAAAGAAAGTCAAGAGGCCATGTACAAACTGGGACAAATTCCGCCACGCCCTTAGCTTGACAGAAGGAAACATAGAGGAGGCGATCAGGCAAGCCTTGGAAGAGGCGACGACATGGGTCACGCTACCAGAATCCTTCCCGATGCTAGACCTGACGTTGCTAAGAATGGAAGCAGCGTACCGACGAACAGGGCGAACAGAAGATAAGACCACCTTTAACAGGTTGTCAGCGGTGATGAGAAGGCATGCAAAGGCGCTCGTAAGGCAATATTGGGCTTTGATGTGTCAGAACTCTAACGAGCACACCTCTTTGGCCAAGATCTGGCAGGCATTAAACTCGATGACGGGGAAAGCAAGGTTGAGACACCCTCTCCAGACAATTGCTTTGGCGTTAAAAAAGACAACGAAAGAAGTGGCTGACGATTTGTGTAGACTATTTGCGCCGGCAGAAGCCCCCGAACGACCGGGAGTACTGAATATGACCAAGGGACCCTTGGATGCGGCTTTTAGTGTGGCGGAGCTGCAAAGTGCCCTGAGAAAATGCAGGAAAAAGAGTGCGGCGGGGCCCGACGGGATAACATACCAGGCCCTGATAAACATAGGAAAGGACTCACTGGAACCACTGGTGAACTGGTTCAACAGCATCTGGGAACAGGGGGAGGTTCCGGAAACTTGGAAGACCGCAAACATCGTACCGATTCTAAAGGCAGGAAAACCTCCAACAAAGACTACGTCATATCGGCCAGTAGCACTTACATCATGTGTAGGCAAGCTTTTTGAAAGACTGGTCCAGGCGAGACTGAGCTGGTATCTAGAGGAGCATCACGTCCTCCCAACATGTATGACGGGATTCAGGAAGGGGCTAACAGCACAGGACAGCATCTTGGACCTAACCAGCGACCTCGAAGAGAAAAAGAACAGTAGGCGGAACACGATGGTGACGTTTTTGGACGTGGAAAAAGCGTACGAAGGTGTCCAGAGATCGGTCGTTCTGAAGAGGCTGACAGAAATCGGACTCACAGGCAGGATTCAAGGTTTCCTGGACAGCTTTCTCTCGGGCCGAGTCATCCAAGTAAAGGCCGGCGACACCACGTCTACCCCAAGGACCCTACATAAAGGACTACCTCAAGGGAGTGTACTTAGCCCAGTGTTGTTCAACCTTGTAATGGCTCGGCTCCCAGAAGCAATTCCCACAACAACACTGCCGGTGCAGGTATCAATTTATGCAGACGACCTGTGCCTGTGGACAGCAGGAATCTACACAAGCCAGATCATCCGCAGCATGCAAGAAGCAATCGACGCGGTGGACGACTATCTGGTGGAGTCCGGTCTCTCTTTATCCACGGAAAAAGCAGTGTCGATGGCAGTACGCGGAAATGGAAGGAGATTCCACCCGGGGGACGTAATGCTGGCGGGAAGGCGCATCAAGCGAGTACCAAAGCAACGGTTCCTGGGAATTATTATTCAGAACCGGCTGCAGTGGGCCCAAGCCACAAAAGGGGTGCTGGAGGCCTGTCGGCCCGCAGCAAATGCAATCCGCAGGCTGACTGGAACGTCCTGGGGAAGCTCGGAGAAAACCGTCCTCACGGTGAACACAGCGCTGGTGACATCAAGAGCGCCATACAGGCTGCCCTACATGACACCCTCGCAGTCGGACGTCCAAAAGCTGGAAACTATGCACAGGAGGGCACTGCGGACGGCACTGGGAGTCCCAGGAAACGCGGGGAACGAAGCGGTCCTCAGCGAGGCGGCGGCGATGCCTCTTATGAAGCAGGCCGGCAGAAGACGACTCCTCCAGCTGGCGAGACTAGCAACGACAACCTCAGGGAGGTGGTTTCTTGAACGGATTCAGAATCGGAAAAAGACATCGTGGAACAGCACGACAGAAGAATTTACAAAGTTAACGTTGCCACTACCCCAGGTGACAAGGCATGCAAGCGTAGCACCGTGGGACATCGTCAGGGTGGACTGCGACATGAATATCAAGTACCTGAGGTCAAAGAAAGACGGGACGATACACCAGGTTAGGGCAGTGGTGGAGAATCACTTGGAAGAAAACCACTCAGATAAGCTGCAGGTGTACACAGATGGCAGCGTCAACAGGGCAAGAACATCAAGTACAGTAGCCGTGTACATTCCGAATATCGGGCTAGAATGGAACGGAAGGCTCTCGGCACCAGCGTCATCCACTACAACGGAGATGGTGGCAATTGACAGAGCATTACGTATCGCCGTGAAGTTGCCACCACAGCGAATGGTAGTTATCACAGACTCCAAAGGGGCGCTGCAGAGGATAATGAACATAGCACAAGGAGATCCAGCCACCACAGCAGCAAGGACAGCGCTTGGGGACCTGGAAAAACACGGAACTGAGACATGGTTGCAATGGATTCCAGGTCACGTGGGAATAACAGGAAATGAAAAGGCTGACAAACTGGCAACGGCTGCTCATGGGGAGGCTCCAACCATTTCAACGCCACCGGATCCGGGACAGGCAGCACAGTGCATACGATTGCACTTTCTAGAAGAGGAAGAGGAACTGGCGCTACCAAAAGGGGCGCTTACAGGACTGACTCGGACAGAAACCACCCTGCTGCGTCGCCTGCGTACGAAAACGGCTTTCACAAACAACTACCTGCAGAAGATGGGAAGACGGCGCAGCTCGGAGTGCCACAACTGCCCAGTCGTGGAAACAGTGCAGCACGTCATAACAGAGTGTCCCGCATACGACAGAAGCCGCGAAATAATGTATAGCCGACTGGCTATCGGAAGCAAACGAACGACGGAAGAGTTGCTGTTTCCACAAGGAGCAAAAAGAGAATGCCGGAAGGTTTTTAAGGTGCTTCTACAGTTTCTCTGCGGTACGGGACTCGCGGCGCGACTCTAGACAAGAGCAAGATGAACAGACCTGGGGACAAACAGCTCCAGGGAGATGATCTACAAACAGCCCTCTTTAGGGCTCGTCCCCTGCCAACGCCGGCACAAATTGCTAGGCTAACCTAGGGGACGGAAAACCAAACAAGATACCACCAGCACCACCACCTTGACGCTACCGGACGTCTCTTCTCTTCTGGGGCGTTCCCGCCGTTGGGCCCGCCGGTGCCTGCCGCCTCGCCAGCCTCGCCTCGGCATGTGAGACTTCGACATTTTCCGCAGGCCCACGTAGGCCCTGCGCCTCTTTTTATTTCACGGGAGACCGCTTTTCCGAATCACATTTTGGCGAACGAGCATGGGATTTTTTTTTTACTTGAATTTCGTACCCAAGATGGCGGCCGCGCAGGGTCGCGTTCCCGCCGATTTCCTCCCTACGCCCGGTGAGCCGGTAGCACCGTGGCTCACTTGAAAGCGCGGCTTCCTGAACTACCTTGAGGCGATCGACGCCGAGGATTTTCCGCCGAAACGAAAAAGGGCGATTTTATTTTCATTTCTTGGAGATGAAGGCAATCGCGTCGTTGATGCGTTCAACCTAGCAGGTCCGCCCGCTAGCGCGACTCGAGACGAATTTCAAGTTTTATTGTCCGCTTTGGATTCGCATTTTGCTTCCGCTCGGAACATTATTGTTGAGCGTAGGAAGTTCATCAACCGAGTACAAGGTCCAGGAGAGACCGTTCTCGAATACCTTGGGGCGCTCAGACGCCTAGCTTCTTTTTGCGATTACGGCGAGGCTTTGGAGAGCCGCGTCGCGGAGATGTTTATTTCGGGGATCCACAGCACAGAAGTGCAGGATCGTTTAATCCGAGAGTCCGACGGAGCTAACGCACCTAGCCTCGATCGTGCTGTCCAACTAGCGCAGCAGTTCGAGCGGACATCTCGAGATTGCGATCTTTTTCGGCGTTTGTCAGAGCAAGATCCAAACGCGTCGCACGTGGTAGAGCGTGTCCAAGATGGCCGTTCTCTTCAACTGTTGAGCGATCAGCATGCCCAAAATGGCGAGGCGTCATCTTCACTGAGGACTCAGCATCCTCCTCCCCCGCCTCCCTCGAGACGCGAGCGTTCTTCTCCCCCTCCTTCTCCTCCTTCCCCGTCGGGTCGCGAGTTGAAACCTCCTCCCCTATTCATCCGCCGTCGTTCGCTCCCTTATCGAGGAGCTCGCGCGCGCTCGTCGTGCGATTTTTGTTTCTTTTGTGGCCGCAAGAGCCACGCGCGGCGAGATTGCCCGGCATCCGGAGCTTCGTGCTTCTCGTGTGGTCGTGCGGGCCACTTCGCCAACGTGTGCCGAAGTCGTCCAAGGGGCGACCATTACCAGCAACAGCTGGCCTTTCCTGCGGGACGGCGAGCCTCCGTCCGCAACGACTACTACCAGCGTCGACAAGCAGAGCCTGGTCCGACAAAGACTCCCGTGCGAGGCGTCACGTTCCCGGACTACGAGCTCCCAGCAACAATCTGCACCGTCGCGCCGCCCGATGATTTTCCGGAGCGGTGCCGTTTTTGTGGTGGCCCCTGCCACCAAAGGAAGTTTTGTCCGGCCGCCCACCGTCGCTGCTTCTCCTGCCAGAAGCAGGGACATCTCGACCGAGTCTGCGAGAGTCGACCCCGGTGTCTACGACTCGACCGTGGGGGGCCTAGCAACCCTCCCACCGTGTTCGAGTTCGGCCGCCGGAGGCGTCGAAAGATGCGCCACCCTTTGGCGCCACAGTCCCGGCCCCGGGGAGGTATCTTGCCCCCGGAGCCCCCATTTCCTGCTGCAGCCCCGCCTGCAGTTCCTGCCGCGGCCCCGTCAGCCGCCGCCCCTTCCGCTGCAGTTCTGCCTGCAGCTCCGCCTACAGTTCCTGTAGAGGTCTTGGAGCCAGTGCCCAAGGAGAACCCGTCTCCTGGGACGTCTCCAGACAACAGCTGGTCATCCAGCACCACCGGCGACAGTTCAACAGTGCTGGCGCCGCCACCTGTGAGTGTGTGTTCGACACCCAGCCCGGAGCCACCAGAGCCCCTGGGTCAAGATACGTCCACCCCCCGACAAGACAGTCGCCCGCTTCCAAGTCGGCGACTGCCGGGACGATTTAAAAACTATGTGCTAACACTGAAGGAACTTTTGACTTAATTTCGACAAGTACATGAACAATCAGTGAATTTTTCTTTATCCAGCATACTGCCTCAGCGCAGCCTTTCTCAGTGTGTGCTTTCCGCAAAGGTTAATTGCGACGTGCCTTTTCCTTTTCATTCATTTCATATTTCCAGTCTCTTGTCATAGAGTTGTCAGTGGTCATTTTTTTCCTTTCAGTGAATTTCATATCCAACTGCCCTGCAGCTTGGCGTCAGTTTTTCCTTCCCTCATTGTTTTTCAAGAAGAGAGTTTATTCAATTTTTTCTAAGAAAGGGAAGAATATGGGTTTATTTTTTTTAAGGAAAGGAAAGTGTAGTATTTAAATTTTTCATGTTTTATACACAGTACCTAGATGGCGCCACTGTTTCACCATTACGCCCGTGTTACCAGGGTTGCGTCCCCGTGGCGCTTCAACCCCACGTTGTTGACCGTTAAATAAAGGAGTACGTGTTTGGACCTTGACGCTACCGGACGTCTCTTCTCTTCTGGGGCGTTCCCGCCCTTGGGCCCGCCGGTGCCTGCCGCCTCGCCAGCCTCGCCTCGGCATGTGAGACTTCGTCATTTTCCGCAGGCCCACGTAGGCCCTGCGCCTCTTTTTATTTCACGGGAGACCGCTTTTCCGAATCACAACAAAGTGATTTTTGTTTAAAGCGAGAAAACAATTTTTGAAGTTGAACTCTCGCGCCACAACCCGGCGTCGCTTGTTAAAGGGGCCCTGCAATCATATTTAAGCGTCTACCTTTTTTGCGGTTTCCACGTCTCTTGGGGTTCGGGAAAGTCAGCGGGCATGGAGAGAGTAACTAAATATCAGTGCGTCATATTTTAACCAGACGTCGCGAAAACCTCCTTCGCCTACGAGGGCGACCAACGTTGCCGAAACGCGCGAAATGTGACGTCTTTGGTCCTGGGCTTACTACTGGTCAGAGCCGCTAAAATCTTTTTTTTAGTCGAGATACAAAATATAAGTGTCGCGAACCGTTTCAATTATGTATGAAACTAGTTTTTGTTTAGTATTTTAGATCAGAAAAGAAACAAATGCAGTTTGTAAAGTACGGAAACAAGAAATGATCCGTCGACCTACCCGCCACCAATCGGCGGAAAAAACGGCGCATACTAGAAAGGGCTAGTGGGATGAGGCCCCGACTAACGGCGAGCGTAGAAAAATCCCGGGTGTACGCGGCGGCGCTGCGATCGTATACCGGCTCGAGCATCCGACCGCTTCCGAGCGTTCCGAAGGCCTTCGGCGTGGGCTTGGTTGGCGATTTGGCCATTTGGCGGTATGGCAGCGCGAAGTGGCTCCCGTTCTGAACTGATCTTTACCCCGTGTTTGCTGTCGTTTGTGGCCAATGAAGTGTTATGCCGAATTAGCAGTGGCGTAGCCAGGATTTTATTTCGGGAGGGGTTTAACGGGACCCCCCCCCCCCCCCCCCCCTCTTCCCAATGACACACAGTGACGCTCAGGCAAAGATTAGGGAGGCAGTGTGGGTAAAGCTGCATTGCCATTTTTCAAAACGGAGCAGGCTTCATTTACAGGAATACGGCCGTGGTGGCTCACCGTTCTACTGTCGTCGTAGTTGCGGCCCACCAACTTTAAAAGCTTACTCACAGCACACAACTCACTCCGCTTTTGAGGTAGCACTGCATTACCAACGCGTGAAGGCCAGACAAAACACAAATATAGCTATACTGTCACAAAAAAAATAAGCAGCAAAAAACAAAATTCTTGACGCTGAAAATTTAGAGCAACCGACCACGCACAAACACTAGGGCCCATATATAGGGCGAAGGTAATACTGAACAATCACAAAACAAAAATTTATTATCTATTAAAGGCTTAACAAATTCGTGCTACAGAACCAGATGCCGAAGGAAAGAGAGTCTTATCTTTGCTAGGCCGCTTTATCTTGCAGCGTGGTCCAAAGGCAGCAGCAGCATATCCTCGGGGTAATGAGAGGTCATCAGTCCGAACTCGTCGTTCCGTCACTCGGAGAAATGACATGACGCACCACAAAGAAACCACACGCGCCAAACGTGGAAAGGAACTTGACTACCCTTGCGCCTATGCGTAGTGAGAATATGAAGGCTCTTCGGAGTTTCTGATGTTCCGTGCAACGAAGAGGTTAATCAAATAAGGAATTGCATCGAATGCCACCTCGACATACAAAGCAGAAAGCAAGACGGACTTCATCGCATCCGTGAGCGACGGTTTTCGCAAAGTGAGGAAAACGTCGCCAAATATATGGAAATTTTAGGCTTCCAATGCAAGAGGGAGAAACGTGAAACGCCCGTCACGTCTGCGGTATATACACGGTCGCCCTCTGCCCGGAGGCCCTATTTCAGAACGTCCATCGTCTCCTCAAGATCCTAGCGTCTCTGTTCTCAACAACGGCGGAAGCTGGGCGATCGTTCTCTTCACTACGACGGTTGAAAACATAACTGAGAGCGTCCATTTCGAATGAGCGACTGCTCGGTTTATAGTTAGTTTCAGTTTAAGTCCAGACGCAGCCGATGCTGCAAGCGCGAGCATGTGGCCCTGAACAGTGCTTGCACTACACGAGCGCGCGTGCGTGGCAGGGACGCTGAAAGCCAGGAGCTCGCGCTTGTAGCATCGGTTGCGTCTGGAGTTAAGCTCAAACGAAGTATAGCGCTTTTGAATGTTCACCGCAACATTAAAGTTCAAGCGGAAAACGTCCTGGGTATTTTTTTTTTTTTTTTGAACGCAGGCGGCTGCATTTTAATGTGTAGGTGCTTGATATAAATGAGATGATCAAGAGAACCTGTAAATTGCTTTCTAAAATAACTAGGCACAGTTACCTTTTTATTCGCGCGAATTTCTAGCCGAAAGCACGTAATTCTGATCACAAAAGGTGTGCGTGAGCGCAGTGCCATCCGTTTGTTACAGTGCAATTGTTTTTTTTACAATTCATTTATTATTCCTTACATCACTGACATTGATTTATATTACCATCGTGTGTTCGTTTTATTATGTTCACTTTGGTTTGATTGAACTGTGTATTTCAATGAAAATAGTTTGTTATACTTCGCCTGTTTCTAAATATCCGTTCTCTATATATCTGAGATCAAGCTCCGCACCCCATCAAATAAACATGAGTGAAGAAATATTGCATATTTTATTTATTTGAGGATTTTCTACCCCACAAACAATTTTCCCGAAAGCATATAAGTTGGAGATGATCCGCGCTCCCCCGTTGCTCCGTGCCTCATGCAAAACCGACTGCGTGAGCAGGGGAGCGAGCGGGCCTCGTGGGGGGGGGGGGGGAGCTTTGGCATTTCGGGAGGGGTTTTGACCCCCCAAACCCCCCCTCTGCCTACGCCACTGCGAATTAGTCTTTAATCGCACAGCAAATGCAATGCGAGCCGCCCTGGCCGCCCGCTTCATACAGCCTATCCAAAACATGCTTTAGTGGCGCCCTCTCGAGCCGTCGACACGGAGTGCGGCAGCCGTCAACGCTTGATGAGCCCACTACCCTTCCTCTAGTTCACGGCCACTCAAGCCAGGACCTACGACGTCATGAAGGAGGTTATTTTTTGCTTGTTTTTGTAATTCTAATTTGCCTATAACTTTCAAAATAAAGCGAAATTTGAGAAAAGAAAAGTTTCATTAAGTTACTACGTTCAGTGCGCTCAGGTTCGGTGCAAATTAAAAACCAGTAAAAAAGTCATTGCAGGGCCCCTTTAACGCCTCTTCGCCGCACAGCACGCCACCGGCGAGGATAGCTGACACGATTAGGTCCAAAGAAACAACGGATTTTACTGCCGCTTCCCCTTGTCCGTCTCGCCGGCTGCAAGGGAAGAAACGACGGGCGTCGTGTTGATAATCGGAGGTGCCGCCAGTGCGTAGCCATAGCAGGCCCGTTGTGCCCTTCGTATCCGAGGGCGGCTCCTCACACTCCGAAACGCGATGCCTAATCGACGGGCGGCATCAGCTGACGTGGACTTCTCCTAAAAGGGAAAAGCGACAATATCGCCGCGAAATCTAGCCGTCACGAATACTGCGGTTAAAAGCGGAACTATGCGGGGACGCAAGAAGTTGCCGCTTCAAAGCCGAATTAAACACAAACGAGGCGTGATCCTCCAACGGCGCGCATTCGTCGACACCACATCACCTCGTCATTTGAGATTGCCCGTTCACGGGGCTCTTGTGGTGCTGTTTTAAATAGTGTCCTGAAGCTAACAATAGAGAGTGATTGCGATGTGTACGTAAGAAACAGCAAGCTTACTAGTTGTGCTCTGACCCGGCAGCGCTAAGCATCTGCTGATATCAAGACAGTGGAAGACCACAGGAGGACACCGCCGCGCAAAACAGTCGAAATAAGAAAATCCAAAAAGCAACAAGAGTGGAAAAAAGCCTCTTCCGACCAAGATGTACCCGACAACTCGAGGTCCTGCCGTCTACCTGCGTGCGCACACCGTGCCACCGTTGCACGCTTTGCCAGGCTCGACGGTGGCGTGCTGTGCAGAGAAGAGGCGCAAGAAACGACGCCAGGTTGCGGCGGGAGAGCTCAACTTCAAAATGTTTTTTTTTCCTCTTTAGAACAAAATTATTTTATTTAAACTTGCAAGAACAAAAGGCAATAAACTCCTCCGTAAAATTCACAATGTTTGGTATTTTTCTTTGGGCCACCTCAAGGCAGAATTGACGGCTCTTGAAACGGCAAAACACAATTTTGCACACATTTAGTTGTTTTTCTGCGTGATATTTCGTTGTACGGCCTTAAACTTTTTTTCTTTTTTTTTTTTGTGCAGTACACCTACATGGTTGTCAATAAGAATTTTTACAGTCACCTCCAGCAACGAGATAGTTTGTAACAAAACTATCAAAAATGCTAAAATTCTCATATATTCCTTATTGCTTCAAGCCTATATTTATTATGCTTATTACATAGCAATCCAAATACCATGGGGTTTTAAAGGCAAAAATATTCCACTGTTCCATACATATATCTTACTTCTCATGGAGAAGTAAGATATATTTATGGACAAGTCCACGTCGCCTGATGCCGCCCGTAATTGTTGGCGTCACGTTTCGGAGTTTGACGGGACGTGTCCTCGGTTACCAAGGGCACAACGGGCCTGCTACGGGTATACGCACAGGCGGCACCTGCGATTATCAACACGACGCCCGCCGTTTTTTCCCTTGCAGCCGAAAAGACGGACGAGGGGAAGCAACAGCAAGCTCCGTTCTTTCCTTGGACCTAATCGTGTCAGCTATCTTCGCAGGTGGCGTGCTGTGCGGCGAAGAGGCGTTAAGAAGTGACGCCGGGTTGTGGCCCGAGTGTTCAACTTCAAAAATTGTTTTCTCGCTTTAAACAAAAATCACTTTGATTAAACTTTCAGAATCAAAAGACAATCGATCTTTCTTCCAAACCCGCCATATATTGTATTTTTACTTGGACCACCTCAGGGTAAAATAAACGGCTGCTTGTGCGTCAAAACACACTTTTTTTTTGCAACTTCAGAATTGTTTTTACTGGAGATATTTAATTGAGCGGTTTAAACATTTTTTTATAGATTATATCCCTGCAGGGCAACCGGTAAAAGTTCTATTATGCCCCCGCAGCAATTAGATATTTTTTTAAATAACAAAAAATCTTAACATTTCCAAACAATATTGTGTTTTTAAAAATATTTAAATTAAACAGAACTGCACAAGCCCAACTACATTGCAAATCGAAAGCCGAGCAGATTTAAGAAAAAAAAAATATTGCTGGGTGTTTCATAAAAAAACTGATTTGTCATCAATTATGGGGTGATACCAAGTTTCACGTTATTTTTATAAGCTAAAACCGCGTTTACGCCATCAATTTTTTTTTTTGTCAAAAATATTTTAGGGCATGGTAAACATGCCATGCCCTAAAAAGGCCATAATTTCTTTTTTTTTTTTTAGAAATTGAAGATGGTCGAGCGCCACGTCTGGGACGTTTGACTTGGAATGAACCTTAATTGAAATATCGCGTCTTTTAATATGTACCAGCAAAAAGATAACATTAAAATCATTGCGCTTTAAAAATATTTCGATGTTTAGAAGCCCTTTCTTACCTTACGGAAAAAAAATCAAGGCGTCCCTACACGCCTCAATGAGGTAATTATTTGAGTCATGAAACATCATGGAAAACGTACCAAGAACAGGGGGTGCAGTAGAGGAATACAATACCCAGAGCTGCCCCTAAACAACGCGAGGTTTTAAAAAGAAAAAGAAGGAATAAGTGTGCGTGCGTAAGGCTTAACTTAAACACTTCTTTTTTTTTGCATTATGGTGCTTCGTGCGCGCATATTTTATTTTATCGTCACGCAAGAAGATGCACGCAGAAAAGCCGAAGTTCTAAAAGGCGGTGAAATATAGCAGAAAATTTACAAACAAAGTAAAGAGAACCGGCGGACTTTTACTTTGCACCTATTTCGCATATGTCTTGGCGAAAAAAAAAAAATGGCGCTGACTCGGAACTTGGCAGTGTGCGTATAATTGAAGCGAAAAACACCTAGTCGTGCTAGAAAAAAACACGCTTGAGACTTCTATAGCAGCCAGGGTTTGAAATAAAAATCGGTGGACTTCTCATGTAAGGCAGCCCTTTGCGTAAGTTATTATTTTTTAATAGACCTTTTTTTTACGTGTTTTGAATGCGGTGTCAAGCTTTTTCGAAAGCAGAGAAGAAAAAAAAAACGATTGAAGTAAACAAACAAAGTTTTTTTTTCGCGGGTAGGGATGTGGTGAAAATGCCGATGTTCAAGTTGGACTATGAGGACTTTTTTTTTCACTTTGTGGCGAATTTTGATAAACACTCGTGCGCTAAAATTAAATACGGGTAAATACACATATTCCGCATAAACATTCGGAATATGTGTATAAAATATAAAATAATGCTTAATTTGGTTCTGAATCTTCTGCAATCCCATACAAAAATGGTCTATGGTCGCCTATGAAACATTCTATGGCAGGCTATCACCCTCTACGGCCTTCTATGGTCAGCCGTAGAAATCCATAAATACAGCTACAGCCAGCTATAGAAACACCTATGGTCCTGTGTCTAAAGACTGGGAACCAATTAATTTTCTTTACCCGCTTATAGAAAATTCTATGGCCACGAGTCTAAAGACTGGGGATTAATAAATTGTCTTTACCCGCCTATAGAAAATTCTATGGCCCTGAGTTTAAAGACAGGGAAGCAATAAATCTTCTTTACCCGCCTATGGATAATTTTATGGCCCCGCGTCTAAAGACTGGGAACCAATACATTTTATTTACCCGTCCATTGAAAATTTTATGCCAACGAGTCTAAAAATTCCTCCTCCATGCTCGCGGCGGCAGCGGCGGTCTGCTAAACGATCTACTAAAACTCTCAACACGGGCTTTTGAACTTTCTGACTTGGGCCACTTGATGTTTTCAAGCGGTCGCATTATATCACCGAAAACAGTCTCATTTTAGTTGTCTGCTGTGATACCCAAGTCATGGTTCGTGGGCCTTTATCACTCCCGACACATATATACTTTTTATAGGAAAAACACTCCAGGTTAAAATATTATAGCAATACTAAATTTCTGTAATACCGGTGAGAAAGCATCACCCAAGTTATGTTATCTGCTGTTGCAACGAGTCGGGAAAACCAGTAATATTGTTTGCTTGAAAAATTCATTGAAATGCTTGTGCAACAATTAAAATTAATTATTACCTTACCAAACCTGAAAATAGACTACACTGCAATCAAGCAATAGCTTGATTGCAATGTTCACCACCAGTGTACTGCATTTCAACTCTTCATTGTCAACACGATTCATCAAACTAATTAAAAAGATTAATGATCTACATTTCCTTTGCTCAGGGTGTTGAATTAAGAGATGGGGGCTATTCCAAGAGACAATTGAAATAATGTATTAAGTACGAGTAATATTTGCTCCGCCTCTCTGTGCTTTTGCGACAAATGATGGGTCACCGGCAAAGTCGGATTCAAAAATTGGTGGTCTTCTTGTGTTCTTTGTATTCTGTGTGTTCAGAGATGTATGTATATCTACCATGTAGCGTTCACAAGTCGGGGGAGCTTAAAGAAACTTTTTTTTTTTTAGAGTTTGCTGGCTAAAGAGAGCCATAGCGTAAGCCATAAAGTAGTCTTTAGCCAACCGTTAAAAAAGCTAAAGAGCGCTATGGCTGGACATCGATAGGGCCATAGACGAAGCTAAAGAGGCCCATAAAGGCGACCATAAAAATGCTAAAGACAGCCATAGAAAATTCTTTAGCTAATTGGGCCAAATAGCTAAAGCCGACCATACAACGAATTTTCTATAGCCGACCATACGACGTTTTTGTATGGGATCGTCCCGTGGACAGCCCGAAAATGTGCGAACGTCCCGAAGCAGACGTCCGACGGACATAGCACGGACGTCCCAGGAGGCAATATCCGAAGGACCTTCCAGAGTGGCTGTGATCTGGACCTTAATCTATTTTTATGAATTTTGCGAGTGCACGACTTCACGCGCACTCACTGCACACGTTTTGTCTGTTCATATTCGTTTTGCCATGGCCGCTCAATTGCTCAGTGTGGCAGATAAGTTGCCGTGATCGTGCCGTCGTTGTAAAGTGGAGTCGTAGTGTAGCGGTGACTCGTGGAAGCTAGTGAAACTTGACCGTTTGCCATCAAGCCTTGGCGCTGGCCGGTCTCCATCATCATCGCTCTAAAGAAAAAAAAAGTAATCGGTTTTGGTTTGGCAGTGCATTATGCATTTGACCGTGGATTGCGCTAACTTATCATTATTAACAAAGTTTAATAATTATTTTTTTATTTATTTTATGCAATTTAGTGAGATTTTCTTAGTTAACCAAGCGCAGCTTTCAGTCGTTGCCGCTGCACGACCATTATCGGCATGAAGGAAAAACTGAGGGGCAAATGAACGGGGAGAAACGTGGACTCTAACATTCTGTGATCCCGTGCTTGCACCTTTAGCGAGTAATTAACGGTGCTTTTCAGTCGCGATGTTTCATTTCATTTTCAATTATTTGTTAATCACAAGCGCCCCAGGGGGTCACACATAAGGGAGGAAATTTAACAGTATACAGAAAACAAAACAAAAAAAAAACAGTGAAAATATAAACAAACATCGTGCAAAAAATACAATATAATGACAACACGTAGAAAGCATACATATACATTTATGAAGTATATAGCACACGCACTTTTAAATTCGTCAACGTTTACTAAGGACACAATGTTGGCTCGCAGAGAGAGAATAGTTGTTTATTTACAGTCACGAAGAGGTCAACCTGCTTAAAAGCTGATTCGCTACCTCGCAAAGGAGAGGGGGGTAGGGTTGGGGACAAGAAAGGAAAGAAAAAGAGAAAAAAAAAAGTTTCAGAAATTCTATAAAATATTACGTATTTGCATTTTATACATCAACTTCTATAGCAGCTTGAATAATTGAGTATGAGAGAGAAAATAAATTAGTGCTTTCGTGGCCTTATGTGCGTCTCCAGACCTTGACCACGGCGCAAGAAGGCGGTGCAGTTCAAGGTTTTTATTTGGTCCTAGTCGTAGCTGTATTTTTAACGTCTTTCTTTCAGAATCGTATTCCTTACATATATACGCAACAGATGATCACTGTCTTCGGGTGAAGAACATGAAGAGCACATGGGTGATTCTTCCTTGCCAATAAGATGGAGGTATTTTTTCGTATATGCGACGTTGAGACGCTGTCGATGAAGTGTTGTTTCTTGAGCTCTTAAAAGGCCTCGTGGCATGCAAAATTCTAATTCGGGGTCAATGTGTTTTAGGTATTTGTAGTAATAATGCGGATCTGTCCATGACGATGATGTTATTTCACATTCGATTGTTCGAGTGACGGTATTGGAATTTGTTCTTGAAAATGGAATGAGGAAAGTAGCAGTTTCTTTGTGAGCTTCTCTGGCTGCGTTGTCTGCACCAAATATTTCCAGTAATCCCGCAATGTCCTGGCATCCACTGGAGAACTATATTGTGCGCCTTAACCAAAGCATTTTGGTGGATCTCCAGGATTGCAGGAATAAGTTGCATGTTTGGACTCTGTTTACGTAGTGAAGAAAGAGCTAGAAGAGAAGACTTTGAGTCGACGAATATCACCCATTGGTGTGGATTTTGGAGAATAATATGTTGCATGGCTGTTCTGATCGCCGCGAGCTCTGTAGCAGTCGAGGACGTCATATGACGTAGTTTTACTTTAATAGTTGTTTTGGTTGATGAAATAAACCTACCGACAGATGAGGAGGTTAGAGTGGTAGACCCGTCCATATAAATATGCACATATAGTGAATAGGTTTGATATATATATATATATTCTAGGGCTATTTGTGTAATCACGGCGATTGATGTCTCTGCTTTCTTTCCTATACCTGGAATGTTCGCTATAATTTCTAATGGGGGATACATCCAAGGCGGAACTGTCAGATTCTGTGCAGCCTCAAATAAGTTGGGGAGATAGTCTTTCATGAGCGTAATGATTTTGGAGAAGCTAGAGGAAGGTTTAGATTCAACAATGTCCTTAAGGGGGTGATTTGTATTGCGAGTGACATGTCGAAGGTGAGTTCTGATTGTTTCTTGAGTTCTTAAGGCTGAAAGTGGAAGTGCCCTAGCCTCAGCGAGTGTGCCGTTCTTCGATGTGCATTTGGGCAGGCCCAAGCAAGAGCGCAGTGTTTGTGCCTGGGCACTTTCAAGATCTTTCAGAACTGTCTTTGAGGCTCCGTTCATAACTGGTAAGGTGTATCGTAAGAGTCCTACAAGAAGAGAGTCATAGAGGGTCATCTTTGCTGAGACGGAACAACCCCACCTTGTTCCGCTTATCATTCGGATTATTTGGGTGAAAGAGTTTAATTTATTTTTGAGACGTTTAATATGAGGGCCCCAAGTGAGATATCAGTCAACAGTTACACCTAAAAAGGTGTATTCAGGAACATAGGGTATCTGTGTTCTTTCTACATATATGGGATATTTGCTGGTATCCTTTTTTGTAAAGGCAACAGCGGCTGACTTTATGGGAGATATATGTAGCCCACGAGACTTGAGATATCTTATGACAATGTTAATCGCTTTCTGAAGTCGTGCCCGATTTATGTATAAGGACTTGCTCGATACCCAAAGACAAATGTCATCAGCATATTAAGATATATGCACTGTGTCTGGAAGAAGTTTGAGAAGACCAATGAGCGATATATTAAAAAGAATTGGACTAAGAACACCCCCTTGGGGCACCCCTCGTTTCACTTCATGGTGTCCTCTGTCACCGTCTTGTGTTGAAATGTAAAGTTTTCTTCCCTTAAGGTAGTTTGATATCCACGTGACCACCAGTCCTTCAAATCCCATGTTTTCCATGTCAAGAAGTATCGCATTGTGTTCCACTGTATCAAATGCCGCTTTGATGTCAATAAAAAGAGCGGTTGTTTTCTTTTTCTGCATTTTCATCTCTTCGATACTAGAAACCAAAGTTAGTACATTGTCTATGCTGATCTTTCCGCGGCGGAATCCGGGCATTTGTGGTAGATATATGCCCCTGTTCTCAAGGTCCCATTCGATCCGCGTAAGCATTATTTTTTCCATTACCTTACCAATGGAGCTTGATAGTGCGATTGGTCGATAGGAATTAATATCAAGAGGCGACTTTCCAGGCTTGAGAATAGGCAGGACACGAGCTACCTTCCCTTCATTTGGTATAGTGCCAGATTCCCATGATGTGTTATAAAAGTCCAGTAAAAGACATCGTGCTCTTTCACCAAGATAAGTTAAGGCACAATAAGCAACTCCGTCTGGCCCTGGAGATGACTTAGTGTTGCATGATGCAAGCGCGATCTCTAACTCTTTTAGTGTAAAGGGGACATTATATTAGCCTACAAGCATGTGTTATTTGATGTGTGATGCTGATATTGAATTTAGAGCGACGTGTAACAGGTGATCTTTGCACAATACTCATCTGCCACGGTGGTTTCTGGGGGTTTTCGACTCAAGGCAATGGATCGGAAGAGATGCAATTGCTGCGGTTTATTACGAAGGCTTTTCATCATTGGCCAAATGCGTGTCAAAGGCTTTCTAGGATCTACGCTTATTCTGGGATCTGGGCTTCCGGGATCTTATTTCTCCATCGTTTCTTTGAGAGCTTGTCTAAATGCCGTTGAACGTGTTTTGCGCTCGCCGTGATGCTTTTGCGCTCGCCGTGATGCTCTCAAGTTTCAGAATTGCCTGTTTTTCGGGCTCTACGTTCTGCACGACGGGGAATAGCGCGAAGCCGTTCATATTCGCTATCAACAGCAGCCTGCGAATTCGCCCTTTTGTGCGCCTTTGTAGCTTCTGATTTTGCGGACGCAATGACGTGCGCAAGGTCTTCAGTAGTAGCGATATCATGACACGTTGTTTCTAGTTTTTCTTGGAATTTTTCCCAGTTAGTGTAGGATAAACTTCTACCCAGTTTTGGGCAACAAGATTTGTTTATTGTGATATAGGTGGGGACGTGATCACTTCCGTGGGTTTCGATGTCGGCAAACCATGATGTCCTAATGGCCAGATCGGCAGATGCCAGTGAAATGTCCACTGGGCTACTCATCGTCACCCCTTTGAAATACGTGGGACTTCCGTCATTGAGAACCGTAAGATTATCTTTGTCGGCCAGATCAACTAATGCTCTTCCTCGAATATTAGCCTTTTTACCGCCCCACATTGGATGATGGCTATTAAAGTCACCTGTCAGAATATGTGGGCTTGGTGTCTTTTTAATTATTTCTTCGAGTCTAAGCTTGTGAAATGCTTTACCTGGTGGAATGTATGCCGCAATTATCGTGAAAGTGATCGCTCTTTTGCGGACATTTGCAGCAATGTATTCGTTAGTTTGGTGCGGTGAAACTGTATGCAAAAAGAAGGTTAGATCTTTCCTAATTCCAAGAAGTACCCTGCTTAAACCCGACCTTCTCTGAATTTGTTCAAGTCAGCAATTGCCAACTGTAAGGGTGATGTCTGGAAAATGTTTGTATGTGACATTCGTAACAGGGTGTCGAACCGGTCATTATGTCGGTTCGGTTCGGGTTCGGGTTCCGTAGCATTGCATCTCGTTCCGGTTCGGTTCCGGTTTAGTGTAGCGCACATAATATCACTCCGGTTACCGGTTTTAATAAGCGCGAACCGGTTCGAACCGGTTCCTAACCCGACTTTTGATTATTGACCGACCGCTTTCTGCAGCCTTTTCTGAGCAAGAGATACAAGAGATGCGTAGTGACGTGCGCAAAAGACATCATTAATGTGGCAAGGCTATTGCTTGTATAATACTGTTCTTAAGTGAACTATATATAAGCGATCGGCTTTCCTTTTTTTTATGATGTCGTTTGTACACGCAGCTGTGCAGTATTTCAAACTCTGCCAGAAGAGGGCGTAATTTCGGGATGGGCCTAGAGACATTTCCGAAAAAGAGCTTGAGGTCGATGTCATCTTTAGTGTTCGTGCGTATAGCGCGTGTTTTGCTCGCTTTTCAAGGCGACAAACACGCACGTACTGGGCTGTGAAGATCGCACGCTAGGCTGTGATTTTGTAAACAGCAAATGGTCTCTAGCTGGATTGCTTGCCCTTTATATGTTTTTGTTTGTTTTGCCCTGCGCACGTGTTTTAGACGTGCTACCTGTTTTTGGCGCTCGGCGCCCTGTAAGATGTCGCAGCTATGCCCCGGAGTGGCTGACAGAGGAATCGTTGCACAGCTCCTTTAAAGCAACGCCTTTTCATCCCACCGTTCTACATTTCACCTCGCATCGATCATCACCTCAAAGTTGGAATTAGTAAATGTAACACCAACGCATTTCTACTAGCATTCGTCCCTACAACTTCTTTGGAATGGAATCACCTTCCGACTTCCGTAATTTATATTATTGATACCCAAATGTATAAAAATGCTATAAACGCTCTTTACTGTCCTGAGCCGCCATGATATGTTATGTACTCTGCCCTTTTGTTTCTTTTTGTGCGTTATTTTGTTACTCCCACTCTCCTCTTTAATGCCGATTGGCCTTGAGGGTATTTAAATAAATAAATAAATAAATAAATATTGATCCTTTGTAGCTAAATGCCTATTTCAGGCGATTGGTCATTATTTCTAATTATTTGTCTATTCATATGTTAGGGCAACTTCAATTCGCTATTATTAGCTAAAACTGAACTAAATTGGGATAGGGGAGATTGGCTTCAAGTGGCTTATATTGGTTTTTGGGAACTATTCTTGACCAGATCAGTTTCATTTGGTTCTGAATAATTATTAGCGACTATTATTCACACTTCTGAGGCATTAGTGTCTCAGGGGTGGGATTATCTTCAAGTGGATAGTATTGGCTATTGGAATATGTTCCTGGTCAGATTGACTTGAAACGGCTATACATGAATCTTAGTCGCTATTATTGACATTTCATGCAATTGGCGTGTTCATAGATTTGATTGACTTCCTTTGGCTATTTATGGCTATAGGCATCTGTTATTTACCTGGTTGGCTCGAACTGCCAAAAATGTCTATTAGTGCTTATTGGTCGCAATATTCTGCTATTTCTATACTTTTGAATGAAAATGGCTTCAAGTGGCTATTGTTGGCAATATAATCTAGTCTTAACAATATCGCCTTAAATCGCTTCAGAATGAAGGTTAGTGACAATTAGTGACATGGTATTTATGACGTTTTGAATGTGAGTGGATTCAAGTGGCTACTATTGGCTATGGGCAGTTCTTGGCCAAATCCGCTTGAAATGGCTGTACTTGTCTATCAGCGACTATTATTGGCAATTTATGCAATTGGAGTGTGTATGGATTTGATTGACACCAACTGACTAATATTGGCTATAGGCATCTATTCTTGACTTGATTGGATTGATTTTTTATTATTGAATATAGGCACCTATTCCTTACCTGGTTGGCTTTATTTGGCTACCAATGGCTAAACGTGATTAGCATTGATAATTATTAGTTATTTGTGTCTACAAACATGAATGGCTTCATGTTGCTCTTTTTGGCTATTGGCATCTATTCTTCACCAGATTGGCTTCAAATGGTTATGAATGTCTATTCGTGAATATAGTTGACAATTCTCTGCTATATCGGTGTTTATGGATGAAAATGACTTCAAATGGCTATTATTGGCTATAAGCATCTATTTTTAGTAGATTGGCTTAAAATGGCTATACATGGCTATCAGCAACTATTTTTTACAATTTATGCAACTGGAGTGTGTATAGAATTGAATGACTTCAACTGGATATTATTGGCTATAGGCATCTATTCTTGAGTTGGTTGGCTTGGATTGGTTATTATTGGCTATAATCATTTGTTCCTGACCTGGGTGGCTTGATTGGCTACAAATGGCTATAAGTGACTAGTATAATTAGCAGCTATTTCTTTGTCTACACACTGAAATGGCTTCATATGACTATTTTTGGCTATTATCATCTATTTTTTACCAGAGTGGCTTCAAATGGCTATGACTGGCTATTTGTGAATATAGCTGACAATTCGGTGCTGTTTCGGTGTTTATAGATAAAAATGACTTCAAATGGCTCATATTGGATATAATCATCTATTTTATTAGATTGGCTTGAAATGGCTTACATGGTTATCAGCTACTATTATTTACAATTTATGCAACTGGAGTGTCTATAGATTTGAATGACTTCAACTGGATATTTTGGCTATAGCACCTACCTTGACAAGGTTGGCTTGAATTGGCTATTATTGGCTACAAATGGCTATAAGCGACTAGTGTTTATAATTAGCAGCTATTTGCGGCTACTTTTGGTTATTATCATCCATTTTTTACCAGATTGGCTTCGAATGGCTGTGAATGGCGAATCGTGAATATCCATTGAATGGTTAAGAATTAATAGCTATTCGTGAATATTCACAATTATACTTGCTAATAGCCATTGCTGGCCACTTGAAGCCAATCTGGTCAAAAATAAATGATAATGGCCAACAATATCTACTAAAAGCCAGTCCGGTTTGTAAACACTAAAATTGCTTAGAACTATCAAGACTAGCTACTCATGCCATTTGTAGCTAATTCAAGCCAATCTAATAAAGAATAAATGCTTATATTCAATATTAGCCACCTGTAGCCAGTTTCTTCCATAAACAGTGAAATAGGACAGAATTGTCTATTATACTCGCCAATAGCCATTGCGAGCCATTTGAATCTAATTTGGCCAGAAATAGATGCTAATAGCCAGCAATAGCCACTAAAACCCATTCCAGTTAGTAAACATAAAACTTGCTCATAAATATCAACACTAGTCACTACTAGCCATTTGTAGCAATTTTAAACCAATCTAATAAAGAATAAATGATTATCGCCAATGATAGCCACTTGTAGGCAGTTTCATCCATAAACACTGAAATAGCACATAATTGTCAATTATACTCGCTAATAGCCATTGCTAGCCATCTGAAGCCAATCTGGTCAGAAATAGATGCTAGTAGCCAACAATAGCCACTAAAAGCCACTCGAGTGAGTAAACACAAAAATGCTCATAACAATCAACACTAGTCACTAATGGCCATTTGTAGCCATTTCAAGCCAATTAATAAAGAATAAATGACAATGATAGCCACTTGTAGGCAGTTTCATCCGTAAACATTGAAATAGCACAGAATTGTCAATTATACTCGCTAATAGCCATTGCTAGCCATTTGAAGCCAATCTAGTCAGAAATAGATGCTTATAGCCACCACTAGCCGCAAAGGCCATTCCTGTTGGTACACACAAAATCGCTCATAACTATCAACACCATTCACCAATGGCCATTTGTAACCATTTTAAGCCAATTAATAAAGATAAATGCTTATAGCCAATAATAGCCACTTGTAGGCAGTTTCATCCATAAACACTGAAATAGCACACAATTGAATCCGTAAGTGTGACGTCATGGGTCCAAACAAACCATTGCTAGGGTCGTTGTTATGGACGAATACATGTGGCTCGGTTTCGCTACGAAAACCCGACCGTTCAAAAGCCAGGAGTAGGATTTAAACTTCTGAAAATCACAGATATAGAAAGCTTGAATGTCATATATGTTTCGACAGAAGTGTGCCGGTAATCGCTCGTTTCTGAAATATTTACGACTGCAACTTCGGTCCTCAAGATGCCTGCAGCAGACGACGAATTGCAAGAAGTATGCCGTCTGCCGCACGCCTGCCGGCCAAGCCGGGGCCGTCGTTTGAATCGTGTGAATAAAGACGATATTCTGACATCGCATTTGTTTGAAATATAATGAGTTTCAGACACTTATAAGAGTTCATAGTGGGGTGCGATGCAAAATATGGTTTATCGAAAGTCCGGGCGTCGATCGAGAAGATCGTCTGCTAAAAGATCGCATTGCACCCGTGAGAAAAGCACTTCAGGCGAAAGGTTGAGATCCCTAATTTTGTTTGCGGACTCGCGCTATGCGAGGGTGCTTCGTATACCTGGTTATAACCATCGCGTGGAGAAAGATTCTTGCAGTTTCTTCAAATTTCCGCAAGACCCCAAAGCGCGAAAGAACTGGATAAAAAACATAAGGTGAGTTTATTACAGATTGTACTCGCATCGCGGGTTCGATGAAGATTTTCACCAAAAGAGCCCATCCACGGAATTTGATGTATACCAAGGGAAAAAAAAAAGCAAAATAGTGCGAAATTGCGATAGATATGCAATTCTTTAATAACCTGACAACCACAATAATAATAAGAACAACAAACGACTTACCTCGACGGCGTACGATTTGTTTCTCATGCTGGCTTGCACTACGCCGGTAATGCACTTCAGGTCGTCGTCGTAACTGATCTGCATGTCGTGGTTTGATTTTACTGCATTTTCACCCCTCGTAGCTAAGCTGGGTTGTTCACAGAAAAAAAAAAAACGCACATTGCGGAGGCTTCTACGGCCATGGTGATGCATTTGTTTTTGTCGCTCGTTTACCGACGCAATTAAATGAAGACGCCCGCTGCAACAGAGGCCAGCAAATCTATCGTGTCGTCTGCTACCAAAGCAAAGCGGAGTGTAAGACTTCAGAAATGGCTTTCATCGTTGCGATACGACACTGAGACGACAAGAACATCTTCATAATCAGATATCAAGAAGTTAGGGTGCTTACAAAAAATTGTTACTTGTAAGCAAAAATCTAGCCTCATGTGGAGTCTCCATGCATTAGTTCATAGCAATGTCCCTAGCAACGGTTTGTTTGGACCCAGACGCCATGTTGTGACGTCATCACTTACGGGGTCCAATTATACCCGCTAATAGCCATTGCTAGCCATCTGAAGCCAATCTGGTCAGAAATAGATGATAATAGCCAACAATAGCCACTTAAAGCCATTCGAGTTGGTAAACACAAAAATCGCTCATAAGTATCAACACTAGTCACTAGTAGCCATTTGTAGCGATATAAAGCCACTGCAAGAAAAATAAATGCTTATATCCAGTAGCCACTTGCGGCCATTTTTATCAATAAACACTGAAATAGCACATAACTGTCAATTATACTCACTAATAGCCATTGCTAGCCATTTGAAGCCAATCTGGTCAGAAATAGATGCTAATAACCAACAATAGCCAATTAATCTAGTTAGACATGGTTCACCCACGACGACTTGTCTGACAAGCCGTCGTGGGTGAACCATGTCAGACAAGCCGTCGTGGTGAGCAAAACTGTCTCGTTTATTCAAACAACCGTGAATATACGCAGATGATTCGGGTCATGTGACCAGTGATAACAGTTGGCGAGGAATAGGCTGATCAGCGCGTTATCAGGATGACATCACATCTTCCCCTTTTACTTTAGGTAGGAAAACATAACAAATCGTTCTTTGTCGTAAACCAACTAGTCATTAATTCCAAGTCATAGTTGAACGTGAGCGCGTTGGTTTTTATTACTTATTACAGAAAGAATAAACAAAAAGGAAGGACAAGGACGGACATCTTTTCCCGACGCTTGGCACATCTGGACGTGACGAACACATAGCTCTCAAAAGTAAGACATAGTTGAACGTGAGTGCGTTGGTTTTTATAACTTATTACAGAAAGAATAAACAAAAAGGACGGACAAGGACGGACATTTTTTTTGTCGCTGTCCGTCATTGTCCTTCCTTTTTGTTTATTCTTTCTGTAATAAGTTATAAAAGCCAACGCGCTCACGTTCAACTAGGTCTTACTTTTGAGAGCTATGTGTTCGTCACGTCCAGATGTGCCAAGCGTCGGGAAAAGATGTCCGTCCTTGTTCGTCCTTTTGTTTATTATTTCTGTAATAAGTTAATTCCAAGTCTTTTAGGAATCTTTACAACACGGCCAGATCGTGTCGTTACACTGTGTGACGCGGTTTCACCCGTTGGGGCAGTTTGTTGAGTGCTGGTCGACGGATGATCGGACGTGCAAGGCTCGCTTGGCGGTGTGGTCTCCTCAAATATGCTTGCATCATTCGTGGTCTTGTCCGCGGGCTCGGCAGCTTGTTGGCACTCTGGCTCTGCACCAGGGTCGCTGTCCGGCGGCAGGAACAGCTGACGTCGGTTCCTGCGGAAGGTGCCGTCCTTTGTCCTGACCCAGTAGGACCTTGGTGTGTCCCCGGGGCGAAGGATGGTACCCGTAGCACCTCTGTCTCTCAGCCACACTTGGTTGCCTGCAGAAAGACTACGCAAAGGTCTGGCCGCGTGAAGTTTGTCAAAATACGTTTTCTGTTTCTGCCTATAGACCTTTACAAAAAGAGCCCTCTGGCCGCCGCCTTTTTGCGAATCGAGCGACCCCTATCAGCCAGAAATTTCTGCCACCCTCCTGAGCTGTGGAAACCGGTCAGCGTGACTCCCCACCTGCATTGTGCATTTGAAGTTCGCCGGCTTTTCTTTAAAGTTTTTACTTTATTTGCCTGTTTAGGATGCCTACCCTTTGTGTATTATCTTCCACTGTGAGAACCAGGGAATACCAGGGCTCGTACCCTGCTCGGCCTTCGCAGGAAACGAACGAAGAGAGCGAACGTCAAGCAGCCCGCGACGCGGGCAGTTCCACGTTCTTGGAGGACTATTTCCGTTGAGATCATCTCCAAAAAGCCTTCCCGCTATATTCCGGGTCTTCGCAAAAAAAAGCTGATAGGGTCGGGTCCGGGGTGGGGGGACGGAACAGGCACGTACGTTCATTTCCTTTGAAGCTGTGCAGAAAAGCAGCTCTTTCTACATGTGCCCTAAAACACAACGGACTCCGTCCGATCGTCGAGAAGGGACTATCGTCGACACTGTATATTGGGTATGCTGTGTTATTTGAGACCTTTCTCAAATGCTGTTCGGATAACGCGGCACCGTGGGGTACGTACAATATATGTTGTTCGATTGATGAGACTCACTGAATTTCATGTTTCTGGCGGAGAATATCCATGCAGTTCGGATATCCTGTGTAGTCAAATATTTTCGACGGTTAAGACCTTTATAGATTTACACGGCTGAGTGTATGATGCCGTAAAAAGATACACATAATATGAAACAAACATTCCAGTTGCATTTGTTCTATCGCGCAGTGACTCACCAAAACAGCTTTCATTTTTTTGTTTTTGTTCCAAAAAATAGTACAATGCATTTTTTAAAACCCTGAGAAACTATTCGCCATAGAACACAAAATAAAAAAAATAGAAAGCGGCAATTTAGCCTCCACCAACGGCTGGAGGTGCGCCTACGCAGGCTGGCACAGCCCACTGACTAGAAACCCACAGCCCAGCGCAGTCGGGCAACACTGACGTACCCTCTCAAAACAAGGGACGCTCGCTGTAAATTGCTTCGTTCGAGACTGCCGCTGGAAAGGTTGTTTGTCCTTTGTCCCTCTTGTTCCCCTGGAGAAGGGAACAAGAGGGACAAAGGAGAAACACAAATCTCCAAACAGAGCTAGGTGACTGGTGCGCGACCGAAAAAATCCGCCTGGTCCGGGTATCGAACCCGGGACCTCTCGATTACAGAGATTATTTTCGTCATTCTAGTCCAGCTCGCTTGCACTTTTGCATTTAATTGCATTATAATCAAAAATATTGCCTGTTTTATTTATCTGAGTATTTCTACCCCACAAACGCTTTTCCCGAAAGCATAGTTGGAGATAGTCTGCGCGGCCCCTTCGCTCCGTGCTCCGTGCAAAACCGACTGCGTGAGCAGGAGAGCGAGTGGGCCTAGGTTTCGACCCCTGCCTACCCCACTGGACTCGGCAGATTTATTTTTGGATCTCTAGAGAATACAGTAGCTTAATCTAACTTTCCAGCCCTTCTCAGGGCGAGATATGTTTTCTGCGATGCCCCTTTCGGCATGGAGTTCTAAACTCGAAAGAAACCAAATCCAAAAATTCTCCCGTTATCCTTAATTTACTTTTTTACTTTACCCCTCTTTTCTTTCTTCGGGAGCATTCCCCTCCGAGCCCGGAGTCGCCACCCGTCCCGGAGCTGTTTCCCCTGCCCACCACACGTGTACGTATTGGTGTGACGTGTTTGTTTGTTTGTTTATTGGTTCAACCCAGGAGGGTAAGGCAACTGTGAGCGGGCATTAGGCCCATACCAAGGGGTCCACAGTGCCTCTATGGCAGAAAAAGAAAAGAAAAATAATAATTAACTAGAACCGGTATAGAGATGAAAGAGTAAGTTCTGTGGGAGAACGCAAATCGAGTTAGATGCTCTGCAGGTGGGCTGTGACGCTCTCGGTAAATGTTCGTGGTGAGGCACTGTCGACTGGTGGTGAACTGGTGATTGGCGCGGGGAAGGACCTCCAAGGCACGGGGTGCGAAGGCGTGCGATTGACGGTGCTTATGGGTCAAAAGGGGCTGCAGACCATCGGTGCGGGTACGCAGCAGGGAAGAGGCAAAAAAGAGAGAGGAGTCCGGTAGCAGAAAACTGGCTAGGAGCCGCGTGGTTGCTTCTTGACGCCGAAGTTGAAGCGGGTCCCAGCCGACTTAACAGAAGAGAGTGTTCAGTTCTCGATAAGATGGTGTTCGGGGGCCAAGTTGGCGTCTCATAATAAGGTAAGCAGCGCGAATGTCACCGCGCAGGCGGCCGCTCTCTTTCTTCCTCTTCGTGGGTTCTCCCCGTCAAGTACCTCCGACGGTTCCTACTCTTGAGCGGCCAGCATCCCCAGCAAACACTTCGGTGGAAGGCGCGGTCTGTTTTTATCCTTCGCGTATCTCTCATTCAGTCTTTAGCCGCCGACCACATCGCCCGCTCGCGCTCATACTGTGCAGAACGCCTGGAAACATTATTGTTTCTTAGAACTTGAAACATACACAACGAAGCCCGAACGCTTCCTAAACAATTTTGTGGGAACTCACTTTTTTGTTTTCCGCGTACAAAGCCCACAGACTTTGCGCCACGCGCCAAGCTGAACGATTGGTTGGTTAAGGCAATACATGACTTTCGCTCCGCCGTCAGGCAAGAGAAAATTCCAGTCTGCTAAAGTGCAGTGCGGCGCTGCGGTGGTAACATGCTGACCCCCAACAAACAGCAGTCGAAAACCTCTTCCATGATGAGTGTTACTCAATAGCTCACATCCTCTCGACATCGCTGCTGACGCCATGACGAAAACGCACTTGTTCATTCAGGTGCTGCTACTTTGCGCTACCATCCCACCGAAGCTTGCAATGATCTGCTGAATCAGTGAAAGTTAGAAGCTCATTTATTTGTATTTTTGTGATGGCAGAACCACCAGTAACTGTTTATCTTGACAGCACGTCATTTAACTCTGTTGTGCACGATCCTTTCTGCTTCGAAGTGATAAGATGTCAATCTTTCATATCAACATAAGAAGCTTACAAAATAAATGGTTTGAAATAGAAACAGCCTTGGATTCTTTAGATCACAGATTCGATCTATTGCATTTACTGAAACGTGGTTTTCGAGTGAACACGGTAGTGCCTAATGGAACTTCTGACGTGCTATCTGAGGCAACGTCCTTAACTTTAATGGTGACTGTTATTACAGGCGGAAAGGTGTGTGCATTGGTTCGGCAGTGGCTTCCTTGGTGACCGAGTTTTTTTATCTTAACGCTCTGGACAGAAAATAACAGATTTTGTAGGTTCTTTGGGTGTTGAAAGGGTTTTGGTTCGGAGGTTTGTTGATGACATTTTGGTTTGTGCTCCGAATCAGCTTTCCGCTACTCAGATCTTTGACTTTATTTTGACCGCTGCACCGGAATTGAAATTCACCTCTGAGTCAGCGAAAGACGGGAAGTTGCAGTTTTTGGACTTGCAACTATTGAACAAAAAGGGGCTTTGTTGGTCTTATGGGAGGGAAACCGTGAAGAAAGTTCTTTCTAGATGGAGTGCTCATTCTAAACTTGTTAAAGGGGGGGTGGTGAGATCACTAATTGGCAGTGCACTGAAGAAATCTTGTTTCCATTGTGTCGGGAACGCTTTCGGCGTTCAAATTAAACGTCTACTGTCGGCGGGTTATAGTTTAGATTTTATCGTTTCTAGTGCACGTAGACTGCTTGTACGTGCTTCGGTGACCGCTGAGAGGGTTCAAGGTGGAACCTTTGCTGTGGTTCCTTATTTTCATGGTTTTTCTCATGGCTTAAAAGCTTTGGGTGCAAAATTTAATGTTAATGTGGTCCATTTGTTCTATCGCGCAGTGACTCACCAAAACAGCTTTCATTTTTTTGTTTTTGTTCCAAAAAATAGTACAATGCATTTTTTAAAACCCTGAGAAACTATTCGCCATAGAACACAAAATAAAAAAAAATAGAAAGCGGCAATTTAGCCTCCACCAACGGCTGGAGGTGCGCCTACGCAGGCTGGCACAGCCCACTGACTAGAAAACCCACAGCCCAGCGCAGTCGGGCAACACTGACGTACCCTCTCAAAACAAGGGACGCTCGCTGTAAATTGCTTCGTTCGAGACTGCCGCTGGAAAGGTTGTTTGTCCTTTGTCCCGCTTGTTCCCCTGGAGAAGGGGAACAAGAGGGACAAAGGACAAACACAAATCTCCAAACAGAGATAGGTGACTGGTGCGCGACCGAAAAAATCCGCCTGGTCCGGGTATCGAACCCGGGACCTCTCGATTACAGAGATTATTTTCGTCATTCTACTCCAGCTCGCTTGCACTTTTGCATTTAATTGCATTATAATCAAAAATATTGCCTGTTTTATTTATCTGAGTATTTTCTACCCCACAAACGCTTTTCCCGAAAGCATAGTTGGAGATAGTCTGCGCGGCCCCTTCGCTCCGTGCTCCGTGCAAAACCGACTGCGTGAGCAGGAGAGCGAGTGGGCCTAGGTTTCGACCCCTGCCTACCCCACTGGACTCGGCAGATTTATTTTTGGATCTCTAGAGAATACAGTAGCTTAATCTAACTTTCCAGCCCTTCTCAGAGCGAGATATGTTTTCTGCGATGCCCCTTTCGGCATGGAGTTCTAAACTCGAAAGAAACCAAATCCAAAAATTCTCCCGTTATCCTTAATTTACTTTTTTACTTTACCCCTCTTTTCTTTCTTCGGGAGCATTCCCCTCCGAGCCCGGAGTCGCCACCCGTCCCGGAGCTGTTTCCCCTGCCCACCACACGTGTACGTATTGGTGTGACGTGTTTGTTTGTTTGTTTATTGGTTCAACCCAGGAGGGTAAGGCAACTGTGAGCGGGCATTAGGCCCATACCAAGGGGTCCACAGTGCCTCTATGGCAGAAAAAGAAAAGAAAAATAATAAATAACTAGAACCGGTACAGAGATGAAAGAGTAAGTTCTGTGGGAGAACGCAAATCGAGTTAGATGCTCTGCAGGTGGGCTGTGACGCTCTCGGTAAATGTTCGTGGTGAGGCACTGTCGACTGGTGGTGAACTGGTGATTGGCGCGGGGAAGGACCTCCAAGGCACGGGGTGCGAAGGCGTGCGATTGACGGTGCTTATGGGTCAAAAGGGGCTGCAGACCATCGGTGCGGGTACGCCGCAGGGAAGAGGCAAAAAAGAGAGAGGAGTCCGGTTGCAGAAAACTGGCTAGGAGCCGCGTGGTTGCTTCTTGACGCCGAAGTTGAAGCGGGTCCCAGCCGACTTAACAGAAGAGAGTGTTCAGTTCTCGATAAGATGGTGTTCGGGGGCCAAGTTGGCGTCTCATAATAAGGTAAGCAGCGCGAATGTCACCGCGCAGGCGGCCGCTCTCATTCTCTCCGCTCTCTTTCTTCCTCTTCGTGGGTTCTCCCCGTCAAGTACCTCCGACGGTTCCTACTCTTGAGCGGCCAGCATCCCCAGCAAACACTTCGGTGGAAGGCGCGGTCTGTTTTTATGCTTCGCGTATCTCTCATTCAGTCTTTAGCCGCCGACCACATGGCCCGCTCGAAAGCTTAGACAAATATATTTCATCTGTAGCTGTCGACACTATTTTCTTGGCTCCAAGTAATGAACAAGAAGTATATTCAATCCTTAAATCTTTATCTACAAACACCGCAGCTGGAGAGGATGACATCAAGGCTATACCAATCATAGCTGTCGCAGACCTCTTGTGTTTTCCTCTGCAGCATATATGCAATAACGCATTAGCAACGGGCATTTTTCCTGATGGCATGAAAATTGCAAGAGTGGCTGTTCTACACAAAGGAGGCTCCTTTGACAACATTAACAACTATAGGCCTATTTCTGTACTTCCTCTGTTTTCAAAGGTTCTAGAACTTCTTATAAAAAAACGGTTTTCAAAGTTTCTTAGTGAAAGGAATGCTCTTGTTACTCAGCAATACGGTTTTACGGAGAATAAGTCAACCGAAATGGCTCTACTTAGCATCAAAGAAAAAATACTTAATAATTTTGAAAACAAACATTTCACTATTGGAATGTTTCTGGATTTCAGAAAGGCCTTTGATTCGATTAAACATGATATTTTGTTCTATAAATTACCGTTTTATGGAATAAGAGGTGTTGCTTTAGATTTAGTTCGTAGCTACTTATCTTGTCGACTACAATATACTAGTCTTAATGGCTACAGGTCTAAGTTAGAACAAATTTCGTACGGTGTCCCACAAGGGTCTATTTTAGGTCCTCTCTTTTTTATTATTTATATTAATGATATCGTACGTATACCTAAAACTCCTGAAATAGTTTTGTATGCCGACGACACTAGCTTATTTTTCTCTGGCCCATGTCTGCGTGATCTTGAAATTTCTGCTAATACATGGCTGAGCGAGTTATCGTCCTGGCTAGACTCCAATCAGCTTCAGTTAAATGTTACAAAAACTAAATATATAATTTTTAAGCCGCGAAGTAAACCGGATGACTGCGAAATTATTTTAAAATTCCAAGAAGCTCCGATAGAGCGTGTCACGATCTACAAATTTTTGGGAATTCTCTTCGAAGAAAATTTAAGCTGGACTCCACATGTAAATAAAATTCATGCAAGCATCTCTAGATCTATTGGCATTTTATACAAAATAAGAACACTTGTCCCAGGCTGGTTAAGACGTCAGTTGTATTATTCACTAGTTCATTCCCACCTTCATTACTGTCTACTAGTCTGGGGTTCAACGACTAAGACAAATATTGATAGACTGTTTGTTTTGCAAAAAAGAGCAGTACGTTGTATTGAAAATCTTCAGCGCACCGACCACACAGCGCCGTTTTTTCTAAAACATAGCTTCCTTAATATTAGTCAGTTATTCCAGCTTAAACTTTCAATCTACATTTTTAATGAGTTCAATCGTGACCAGTCCACTTTTTTTGACGCATTCCTTCCTAGAAATATACAATACAATCTTCGGTATGACTCTTATAGAATACCTTGGTCCAGGACAAATTACGGACATACTAAATTAGCGTACTTAATTCCTGATTTCTTAAATAAACATCCGGCCGTCAGAGAAATGCTTCATGAATGCGGCTCAAAGCATACCTTTAAAAGAAATATAAAACGGTACCTTCTATCATGTCCCATTGAATGAATGTTTTTTTAAAAAGTGTTTGTATCCAATGGTTGAGCTTCATTTATTCTAGTGCATCCTATGTCCCCGAAAATTGTTATGACATGACTACTGTATAAGTTATGTTGTTTTGATCTTTATTTGTGGGCCGTTCTGTTTCCCCGTGGTTTCTGTGTTTATATTACAACGTGTCGTACTATACGCTGAGCAATGTAAACTGGTGATAGGGCCAAGTCAGGCAGAACCCATCTGCCTTTTGCCTTGTCATCCGAGACCTTGTGTCTGAATAAAACCAATTCAATTCAATACCCGACCGAAGCCCGTGGTCTTGGTGACGACGTACATCATCTGTTCAAGGAGGATGACACCGCATCAACGCCGTACTCGCTCACCCTGCTAAGCCCAGCCAGTTTGACTAACTTCGCCTGGCAACCAGGAACATCGACTGGGGAGTGTCTACTAAAGCCGCTTCAACCGCCCGGCCAGTGGGGCTCCACATCGCTGCTGATGCCATGACGAAAACGCACTTGTTCATTCAGGTGCTGCTACTTTCCGCTACCATCCCACCGAAGCTTGCAGTGAATTACCCGACCGAAGCCCGTGGTCTTGGTGACGACGCACATCATCTGTTCAAGGAGGATGACACCGCATCAACGCCGTAATCGCTCACCCTGCTAAGCCCAGCCAGTTTCACCATTGGAATGTTTCTGGATTTCAGAAAGGCCTTTGATTCGATTAAACATGATATTTTGTTCTATAAATTACCGTTTTATGGAATAAGAGGTGTTGCTTTAGATTTAGTTCGTAGCTACTTATCTTGTCGACTACAATATACTAGTCTTAATGGCTACAGGTCTAAGTTAGAACAAATTTCGTACGGTGTCCCACAAGGGTCTATTTTAGGTCCTCTCTTTTTTATTATTTATATTAATGATATCGTACGTATACCTAAAACTCCTGAAATAGTTTTGTATGCCGACGACACTAGCTTATTTTTCTCTGGCCCATGTCTGCGTGATCTTGAAATTTCTGCTAATACATGGCTGAGCGAGTTATCGTCCTGGCTAGACTCCAATCAGCTTCAGTTAAATGTTACAAAAACTAAATATATAATTTTTAAGCCGCGAAGTAAACCGGATGACTGCGAAATTATTTTAAAATTCCAAGAAGCTCCGATAGAGCGTGTCACGATCTACAAATTTTTGGGAATTCTCTTCGAAGAAAATTTAAGCTGGACTCCACATGTAAATAAAATTCATGCAAGCATCTCTAGATCTATTGGCATTTTATACAAAATAAGAACACTTGTCCCAGGCTGGTTAAGACGTCAGTTGTATTATTCACTAGTTCATTCCCACCTTCATTACTGTCTACTAGTCTGGGGTTCAACGACTAAGACAAATATTGATAGACTGTTTGTTTTGCAAAAAAGAGCAGTACGTTGTATTGAAAATCTTCAGCGCACCGACCACACAGCGCCGTTTTTTCTAAAACATAGCTTCCTTAATATTAGTCAGTTATTCCAGCTTAAACTTTCAATCTACATTTTTAATGAGTTCAATCGTGACCAGTCCACTTTTTTTGACGCATTCCTTCCTAGAAATATACAATACAATCTTCGGTATGACTCTTATAGAATACCTTGGTCAAGGACGAATTACGGACATACTAAATTAGCGTACTTAATTCCTGATTTCTTAAATAAACATCCGGCCGTCAGAGAAATGCTCATGAATGCGGCTCAAAGCATACCTTTAAAAGAAATATAAAACGGTACCTTCTATCATGTCCCATTGAATGAATGTTTTTTAAAAAGTGTTTGTATCCAATGGTTGAGCTTCATTTATTCTAGTGCATCCTATGTCCCCGAAAATTGTTATGACATGACTACTGTATAAGTTATGTTGTTTTGATCTTTATTTGTGGGCCGTTCTGTTTCCCCGTGGTTTCTGTGTTTATATTACAACGTGTCGTACTATACGCTGAGCAATGTAAACTGGTGATAGGGCCAAGTCAGGCAGAACCCATCTGCCTTTTGCCTTGTCATCCGAGACCTTGTGTCTGAATAAAACCAATTCAATTCAATACCCGACCGAAGCCCGTGGTCTTGGTGACGACGTACATCATCTGTTCAAGGAGGATGACACCGCATCAACGCCGTACTCGCTCACCCTGCTAAGCCCAGCCAGTTTGACTAACTTCGCCTGGCAACCAGGAACATCGACTGGGGAGTGTCTACTAAAGCCGCTTCAACCGCCCGGCCAGTTGGGGCTCCACATCGCTGCTGATGCCATGACGAAAACGCACTTGTTCATTCAGGTGCTGCTACTTTCCGCTACCATCCCACCGAAGCTTGCAGTGAATTACCCGACCGAAGCCCGTGGTCTTGGTGACGACGCACATCATCTGTTCAAGGAGGATGACACCGCATCAACGCCGTAATCGCTCACCCTGCTAAGCCCAGCCAGTTTGACCAACTTCGCCTTGCAGCCAGGACATCGACTGGGAGTTGTCTACTAAAGGCCGCTTCAACCGCCCGGCCATTGGGGGCTCCACATCGCTGCTGACGCCATGACCGAAAACGCACTTGTTCATTCAGGTGCTGCTACTTTCCGCTACCATCCTACCGAAGCTTGCAGTGAATTACCCGACCGAAGCCCGTGGTCTTGGTGACGACGCACATTATCTGTTCAAGGAGGATGACACCGCATCAACGCCGTACTCGCTCACCCTGCTAAGCCCAGCCTGTTGACCAACTTCGCCTGGCAAGCCAGGAACATCGACTGGGGAGTGTCTACTAAAGCCGCTTCAACCGCCCGGCCAGTTGGGGCTCCACATCGCTGCTGACGCCATGACGAAAACGCACTTGGTTCATATCAGGTGCGGCTCCTTTCCGCTACCATCCCACCGAAGCTTGCAGTGAATTACCCGACCGAAGCCCAGTGGTCTTGGTGACGACGTACATCATCTGTTCAAGGAGGATGACACCGCATCAACGCCGTACTCGCTCACCCTGCTAAGCCCAGCCAGTTTGACCTAACTTCGCCTGGCAACCAGGAACATCGACTGGGGAGTGTCTACTAAAGCCGCTTCAACCGCCCGGCAGTTGGGGCTCCACATCGCTGCTGACTGCCATGACGAAAACGCACTTGTTCATTCAGGTGCTGCTCTTTTCCGTACCATTCCCACCGAAGCTTGCAGTGAATTACCCGACCGAAGCCCGTGGTCTTGGTGACGACGCACATAATCTGTTAAGGAGGATGACACCGCAATCAACGCCGTACTCGCTCACCCTGCTAAGCCCCAGCCAGGTTGACAAACTTCCGCCTGGCAGCCAAGGAACATCGACTGGGGAGTGTCTACTAAAGCTCGCTTCAACCGCCCCGGCCAGTTTGGGCGACTCCCAATCGCTGCTGACGCCATGCCGAAACGCACGTGTTCACTTTCAGTGCTGCTCTGCCCCCCCCCCCCCCTGCCGCATACCATCCCACCGAAGCTTGCAGTGAATTACCCGACCGAAGCCCGTGGTCTTGGTGACGACGCACATCATCTGTTCAAGGAGGATGACACCGCATCAACGCCGTACTCGCC